>CM035847.1:154413522-156813522 GCA_020510985.1 Pholidichthys leucotaenia | reverse complement strand
CCAACCAGAATGAATACTAAACTGAAGTGAGGAATTTACAGAAAATAATCTAAATAAAATAAATAATCTAAATAATCATTAGTTCCTGTTGAGTGTTCTGTGCTGATTAAATAATACACCAGCCTTATAGGAAAGTAAAATATCAAGAAAGAAAAGAAAAGAAAAAGGAAAAGATGTTAAAGGGATTTCAGAATTCGAAAAGAAATCTGAAACGTGCATTGATGGCTAATAAATCCAACTCTGTGTGTGTGTGTGTACAGTGTAAGTGTGTAAGTATTCACAATGCTTCACTTTTTCCACATTTTGTTATGTTACAGCCTTATTCCAAAGTAAATTAAATTCATTTTTTCCCTCAAAATTCTACACACAACACCCCATAATGACAATGTGAAAAGTTTTTTTGAGATTTTTGCAAATTTATTGAAAATAAAAATTAATAAATCACATGTACATAAGTATTCACAGCCTTTCCTCAATACTTCGTTGATGCACCTTTGGCAGCAATTACAGCCTCAAGTCTTTTTGAATATGATGCCACAAGCTTGGCACACGCATCTTTGGGCAGTTTCACCCATTCCTCTTTGCAGCACCTCTCAAACCCCATCAGGTTGGATGGGAACCATGAGTGCACAGCCATTTTCAGATCTCTCCAGAGATGTTCAATTGCACTGAAGTCTGGGCTCTGGCTGGGCCACTCAAGGACATTCACAGAGTTGTCCTGAAGCCTCTCCTCTGATATCTGGGCTGTGTGCTTAGGGTTGTTGTCCTGCTGAAAGATGAGCCGTGGCCCCAGTGTGAGGTCAAGAGTGCTCTGGAGCAGGTTTTCATTCAGGATGTCTCTGTATATTGCTGAATTCATCTTTCTCTCTATCCTGACTAGTCTTCCAGTTCCTGCCACTGAAAAACATCCCCACAGCAAGATGCTGCCACCACCATTGGCATAGTTATGAGTGGTGCCTGGTTTCCTCCAAACATGACACCTGGCATTCATGCCAAAGAGTTCAATCTTTGTTTCATCAGACCAGAGAATTTTGTTTCTTATGGTCTGAGAGTCCTTCAGGTGCCTTTTGGGAAAGTCTAGGCGGGCTGCCATGTGCCGTTTACTAAGGAGTGGCTTCTGTCTGGCCACTCTACCATACAGGCCTGATTGGTGTATTGCTGAAGATGGTTGTCCAGGAAGGTTCTCCTCTCTCCACAGAGGAATGCTGGAGCTCTGACAGAGTGACGCTGGGGTTCTTGGTCACCTCCCTGACTATACCCTTCCCCAGATTTGTGCCTCGAGACAATCCTGTCTCAGAAGTCTACAGACAATTCCTTTGACTTCATGCTTGGTTTGTGCTCTGACATGCACTGTCAACTGTAGGTCCTTATGTAGACAGGTGTGTGTATTTCCAAATCATGTCCAAACAACTGAATTTACCACAGGTGGGCTCCAATTAAGCTGTAGAAACATCTCAAGGATGATCAGTGGAAACAGGATGCACCTGAGCTCAATTTTGAGCATCATGGCAAAGGCTGTGAATACTTATGTTCATATGATTTCTTAGTTTTTTTTTATTTTTAATAAATTTGCAAAGATCTCAAAAAAAAAAAAAACTTTTTTCACATTGTCATTATGGGGTATTGTGTGTAGAATTTTCAGGAAAAAATGAATTTAATCCCTTTTGAAATAAGGCTGGTAAGATAACAAAATGTGGAAAAAGCGAAGCGATGTGAATACTTTCCGGATGCACTGTATATATATATATATATATATATATATATATATATATATATATATATATATATATATAGTTTTTGACATTGTAGCACATATAAATGTATCTGTGATTCAAGGTGTTGGAGAAGCAGGTATAAAACCTGCGGTTTTGCTGTAAGGATGGCAATTATTTCTATTCATAGCAGACATTGTTAGCATTAGTAGAATTAGGGTTGCCAACATCATTTGACAGCAACTGAAGAGCAGAGTTCCCATCATGCACATGCTCTAACTGAAGACATCTGGCAAAGAAATAAATAGAAGATAAAAAGAAAACAGAGAAATGCAGAAAGCAGTTTCCCTTTAATCAATACAAAACAGTTAAATAAGCAAAAAATGCAAATATGAAAACATTCTTAGTTTCTACATCTTTTCCTCTGCTTTCCAGACGTGTGCAATGGCTTATACAGTCCAGCATCGGGATTTAATTTCAAGTCTGCATTCAAATTATTTCATTGGCAGATGTGCTCATTTACATTATCCATGTCTGTAAATAAAACATGTGTTGAAGTAAAAACCTTGCAGACCTAATGGTAATTTGGAATGGATTTATTATATCAAAACCTGAAACCCTTCCAGCAATTTTGTATCAGCTCTTTCTCGGCTCACAGGGTGCTGCTGGGCAGCTCTTACATCATGCTATCCAGTTAAAGCACATGCTGTTAAGTTATGTACACCTACTGTATGCACAATTAGTGATTGGTATTTCAAGAATGCAACCATATAACCAAATCTGACTTAAAAGAATGAATAATGGCTGTAGACTTACAATGGGTTGCCAAAGGTCTGACTGTATTACTTGTAACTGCATTAACTTCAGCTTAAATGATCATAATCCAAGAACCTGCAGGATATTTATTTTTTGTGACTATATCAACTATAGCTACAGTATAGCATGCTTGATATGTGTATGCTTAAAGCCTCAAAAATGTCCTCAGTCCATATAGCTCAGTCTTTTGTTGTTGGCTGAATTTTCCTGTGATTTTGAAAACTGACATATTGTATAAATGATTTATGATTATCTTTTTCAGGGTCTATAGTAATTTTCCCCAAATTAAACAAGATCTTCTTTCACATAAAGGGATAAAATCATTTTGAACTAGTTAGTGTTCATCCATACATCAAGTGGAAATCAACAGAACCAGTATTTCCAGCTTTCCCTCCTGTACCTCCTACTTTTTTTGACTTATTTTTCTCTTCAGCTCAACTGGGTATTAATTATGTCTACTGCTGTAAATTCAGTCTATTCACCACAAGATCAGGGCTTACAGGCATAGTTGCACACTGAAGGCCATTCAGTAGAGACTGCAACAAACCAAAGAATACACCCTAGTCCTAAACATGATTCTTTTTCCATGCTTTTTTTAAATTTATGTCTTTTTATTTTTTTTATAAAAGAGCAGCAATGATTGTACTGCATAATCTATCTTTGCTTCTCCCTCTTCATTCTGTCTGTCTGTCCTCTGCTAAAGAGTCAACGTCAGGCTTTAGTTCATTTACATTTTCACCATTAAAACCTTTTATTATCGTTGTTAATCCCTCTTGCACATGTCCAGTATAGACCATGAGAGGGAATTGAACAGATCTGCTCACCAAGTCTCTTCTCTTCTTCAGTGCTGTTCTTTTCATGTCCTCTGAAAGAGCCGCATTAGCTTTTCCCTGTAGCTGCAATAAGGCTGGCTCTTGTCCCTTTCAGTCTCTCTTTCTGCTGTCAAATAACGCACTTTGCTGCCCAGCACTGATATGATTACACTTCTTTTTTTCGGCTGGATTTAACACTGAAGACAGGGTACATCACTTTGGTAATACTGTGTAAAGAATTCTGGGAACATGGTCAGCCACATTTGCTTTTCAATTTTGACAATGGAAGAATACAAAAAAAGACAAAAGTAGGATGAAAGACAGAATTACAAATGGCAACCAGGGGGTTATGCCATGAAGTTGCATTGACATGATTAGTGAATGACAAGGGAAGTCAGTGGATGTATATGTTACATCCATAATTGGGCAATGATGAATGCACAACTGACTCAGTTAACGGAGCTTTATAAGAATACTCGTCACATACGTACAGTATATAGGCTTACAGCACTCACCTGCAGGCCAGGTGGCTCCCACGACGAAAGAGGATTTGCCTCTTCCGCCCACCTCCTTTATACTAGGGGTGGTGTCACCACCGGAAACCGGTAGTTAACCACCCCAGTCTATCCCACGTCCAGCTCGGCTGCCATCTTACTACTACAGCCTATTTACTTATGTAACGGAGTCAGAAATGTACCTTATGTATTTCTTTTTCTTAGTCATGTTTTTATTTATATTGTTGTGAATTTTATTTTACTTGAGTACTTTTATTTTGGCAGTACACTTCTCACATCTGCTCTTTCTGTACCTCCGAGGCTCCGGTAGTCTAGTCTTTCCCCACAGTATCGCGTTGCTTTGCTGTGGGTAAGTTGTGTTCAAAATGCTGCTGGCACTATATGATTGTATCGTTTGTTAGTTTTATCATTTGGACTGTAACCTTAGTTTGTAATTGTTCTTTATTAATTTGACATGTCACTGTAGTGTATTTTTTTTGTTATTTGTGTTATAAATAAGAGTTTTTATGGATGTTTCGGCGCACATTAGGAGTCCGCTAGGCGCCATTTTGGAGTTTTGCGCCAATATAGGCTTTATGGTGACTCCAGCAGCTTGTGTCATTGTGTAATCCATATTTTTGTGAATGTAGGAGCCTGTGTGGAATCGAGGTACAGACGGAGCGTGATGCATTTTGTTTTATTTCATCTACAGGTATGGTTGTTTCTGGAAAATTTTATTATTTACAATGTAATTTATTTTTTTTTGTATTGGGAAATTATTTTAGAGCTCCTTTCCCACACAGTATCGCGTTGCTTTGCTGTGGGAGCCTGTGTGGAATCGAGGTACAGACGGAGCGTGATGCATTTTGTTTTATTTCATCTACAGGAGTGAATAAATTGTGGAAACAGCAGTTTGGTGTCATCGTGGTTCCTGTGCTGCTCACTCGTATGCATTGATGTTCCCGATCACAGCCGTTTAAGGGTGCCAAAAAGAGGAGCCGTTACACTTGTGACGTGAACCTTTACACATACACAACAGTATAGTTGGATGACTGCAAATTCAATGTTTTCTCTAATACTCGTTGTCCTCTCTAAGAACTTCAAATCCAGCACTAAAAAATTGGGTCTCCTCCCTGTGAAGCATGCCGTAAACACCTCATGTAGGAGGTGTTCAGGTGGCCTTCTTATAGAATGCCCAAACCACCTCAGATAGCTCCTTTTTTATGTGGAGGAGTATTGACTCTACTCTGAGCCTCTTCCAGATGACTGAGCTGCTCACCCTATCTCTAATAGTGAGCCCAGCCATCCTATAGAGAAAGCCCATTTCAGGCACTTTCATCTGTGATATCATTCTTTCGGTCACCACCCAAAGTTTGTGGCCATTGGTGAGGGTATTAACCTAGATTGACCAGTAAATCATCTGTTTTGCTTTAAAGGTTGTCTTCCACTCCACCATAGCAAACTGGTATATTTGCATCACAGTAGATGCTGCTCCAATCCATCTGACAATCTTTTGTAGCATCCTCGTCTAATTTGTGAATAAGACCCCAAATGCTTGTGGCGGGAGCTCATCCAAAACCTTGAGAGGATAGTCCACCCTTTCCCAGTTGAGAATCAGGGACTTGGACTTGTAGGTGCTGATTCTCATCACAGCCATTTCACTCAGAAGCAAACTTCACCAGTAAATCCTGTGGGTCATTGCTCGATGAAAAAAAAACAAAAAAAAACAGGACCACATCATATGCAAAGAGCAGAGCTAAGATCCTTAGACCACTGAACATGATCTTCTCTCTTCCTTGGCTGTGCCAAGAAATCCTGTCCATAAAGGTTATGGAAAGGGTCCGATACCCCATACTCCAGAAGTACCCCCACAAAAAAACCATGAGGATCACAGTCAAAAGCCTTCTCCAAGTCCACCCCCCAGAAAAAAAAAGTATGCAGACTGGTTTAGCAAACTCTCAAAAACTCTCAGGATCCTTGAGAGGGTGTAGAGTTTGTCCAAGGTTGCTCCTCTTGAATCCAAGGCTTGGCCCAATGGCTGAACATTCCTCTCCAGCACCCTTTCATAGACCTTCCAGGGGAGGCTGAGGATGTGATTCTAAGGAAATTGGAACACACCATCTGGTCCTCCCTCTTAACCCTAGTTTGTCATGTCAGAGACACTGTCACTTACCTCAGTCAAATTGTACTGATATCTCACCTAGGATAGTCCTACAGCATCCACCCCCAGAACCCTGCCACTTATGAGTTTTTTTTAACCCACTCTAACATCATCGGTCCAAGGATGGGTGATTCGTTCTGCTTGTGGGGAATACAAATGGGACTGAGATCTTTAAAGTGCTCCTTCCACCATCCAACAGTGTCCCCAGCTGAAGAAAGCAGTGCCCCAACTTTATTATACACAACTGACATGGCTGAATGCAGGACGCAATGGCAGTTACCACAACAGATACACTTAGACAAAGAAATGCAAAGTTTTGTATATTGTTATTAAAAGGTTGATGATGGGGGCAGCTTGGTGCAGCAGTTGTTAGCACTGTGGCGGCACAGCAAGAAGGTCATGGGTTCAATCCCACCCCTGACCATTTTGGGTTTGACCCCAACTCTGACCATCGGTGGCCCTTCTGTGTGGAGTTTGCATGTTCTCCTTGTGTCTGCGTGGGCATTCCAATCCATCTTGAAGCTGTGACATGATGGCTCCTACTGTAGAGCCAGATGCATCGCACGTCACAAAGGTGGGACTCTGTGGGTTGAAGTGGGACAGCACAGGAGGAGAGGTGAGTTGTGACTTTATTTGATTAATGGTGGCTGAGCAGGCCAGAGTCCACTCTCATGGCTCATCTTGTTTCAGGAGAGTGTGCAGTGGTTCTGTCGTTTCGGAGTAGTGATGGGTGAAGCACCTGTAGAAATTCACCATGCCCAGAAAAAACGAGATTTGTGTGGGGGTTGTAGGCTCTGGTAGCTGCAGGACCACTTCCACCTTCAACTGCAGGGGTCTCAGGCCCTCAGCAGTCAGTCGGAACCCAACAAACTGGATAGACTCTGCCACAAAGAAACATTTCTCTTTGTTGAGTGTGATGCCATGGTTTGTACCATATGATATTCGAGATGGGGATGTATCGACCCTCTCGATGATGCCGGCATCCAGCAGTTTCTTAAGCTCTGTCGTAACATCGTCTCGTAAGCTGAAGGACAGTCGGCGGAGCGGTTGAATTTTTGGCGCCACTTCTGGGTTGATGAGTGGTTGGTGATTAAAAGTGACAATGCACCCTAGACCCGTAAAGAGTGCTAGCCAATGGTACTGCCAGGGTGATGAGACAGTTAGTACGGTGGATTCCACTGGGTCTGTGATGGAAAACCCCATCTCGCCTAACAGGTCAATTCCCAGTAGGTCAGCCCCTCGGTGCCTTACCTGAAGGATGAACAACAGGATTGTTTTCGGTCTGCAGGTTACTGAGAAGTCAAATGTTCCTACCATGCCGTTCTTGACATGCCCATATCCAAACAGGTTGTCCGCCTTCGCAGTAATGGTCTTTTTGGAGAAGCTCTTTCTGACTGTGGGAACGTTCAGCAGGGACTGTGAAACACCTTAATCCACTAAAAGTGGCACGTCAGCGCCATCCAGCTGGATGACATGCCATTTGAGCAGCCAATTCCTACAGCCGTTGACAAAATTGTTGGTACCCCTCTGTTAATGAAAGAAAAAACCCACAATGGTCACAGAAATAACTTGAATCTGACAAAAGTGGTAATAAATAAAAATTCTATGAAAATTAACAAATGAAAATCAGACAATACTTTTGAATTGTGGTTCAACAGAATTATTTTAAAAAACAAACTCATGAAACAGGCCTGGACAAAAATGATGGTAGTCATAACTTAATATTTTGTTGCACAACCTTTTGAGGCAATCACTACAATCAAATGATTTCTGTAACTGTCAATGAGACTTCTGCACCTCTCAGCAGGTATTTTGGCCCACTCCTCATGAGCAAACTACTCTAGTTGTCTCAGGTATGAAGGGTGCCTTCTCCAGACAGTATGTTTCAGCTCCTTCCACAGATGTTCAATAGGATTTACAGTTAGGCCCAGAAATATTTGGACAGTGACACAATCTTCATGATTTGGGCTCTGCATGCCGCCACACTGGATTTGAAATGAAACAACTACAATGGAATTGAAGTGCAGACTTTAAGGTTTAATTCAAGGGTTTGAACAAAAATATATGATTAAACATGTAGGAATTGTAACTATTTTTATACAAACACTCCTCATTTCAGGGGCTCAAAAGTAATTGGACAAATAAACATAACCCTAAGTAAAATGTTACTTTTCAACATTTTGTTGAGAATTCTTTGCAGGCAATGACTGCCTGAAGTCTGGAACCCATGGACATCACCAAACGCTGGGTTTCCTCCTTTGCGATGCTTTGCCAGGCCTTTACTGCAGCTGTCTTCAGTTGTTGCTTCTTTGTGGGTCTTTCTGCCTTAAGTTTTGTCTTGAGCAAGTGAAATGCATGCTCGATTGGGTTGAGATCTGGTGATTGACTCGGCCATTGCAGAATATTCCACTTCGTTGCTTTAAAAAACTCCTGGGTTGCTTTTGCAGTATGTTTTGGATCATTGGTGAAGCGCCGTCCAATCAACTTTGCTGCATTTGGCTGAATCTGAGCAGAAAGTATATCCCTATACACTTCAGAATTCATCCGGCTGCTTCTGTCTTTTGTCACATCATCAATAAACACAAGTGACCCAGTGCCATTGGAAGCCATGCATGCCCATGCCATCACACTGCCTCCACCATGTTTTACAGAACATTTAGTGCTTTGGATCATGAGCTGTTCCAATTCTTCTCCAAACTTTCTTCTTCCCATCATTCTGGTACAGGTTGTTCTTAGTCTCATCTGTCCAAAGAATGCTGTTCCAGAACTGGGCTGGCTTCTTCAGGTGTTTTTTTGGCAAAGTCAATTCTGGCCTTTCTATTTTTGAGGCGGATTCATGGTTTGCACCTTGTGGTGAATCCTTTGTATTTACTCTCATGAAGTCTTCTCTTTATGGTAGACTTAGATACTGATACACCTACTTCCTGGAGAGTGTTCTTCACTTGAGTGGATGTTGTGAAGGGGTTGTTCTTCACAGGAAAGGATTCTGTGATCATCCACTACTGTTGTCTTCTGTGGACATCCAGGCCTTTTTGAGTTCCAAAGCTCACCAGTGCACTCTTTTTTTCTCAGAATGTACCAAACTGTTGATTTGGCCACTCCTAACATTTCTGCTATCTCTCTGATGGATTTCTTCTTTTTTTTCAGCCTCAGGATGGTCTGTTTCACCTCCATTGAGAGCTCCTTTGACCACATGTTGTGTGTTCACAGCAACAGCTTCCAAATGCAAACGCCACACCTGGAATCAACTCCAGACCTTTTAACTGCTTAATTGATGACAGGTTAATGAGGGAAGAGCCCATGCAGCCTTGTTATTTTTTTTTTTTTGCTGCCTTCTGAGTCAATTGTCCAATTGCTTTTGGTCCCTTGAAAAAGAGGTGGCTACGTATTAAAGAACTGTAATTCCTAAACCCTTGCTCCAATTTGGATGTGAATACTCTCAAATTACAGCTGAGAGTCTGCACTTTAAGTCCATATTGATTATATAATTGTATCCTGAATATGTTTTCGTAAACATGTAAAATAACAAAACTTGTGTCACTGTCCAAATATTTCTGGGCCTAACTGTAGATCAGGGCTCATAGAAGGCCACTTTAGAATAGTCCAATGTTTCACTCAGACATTCTTGGGTGTTTTTAGCTGTGTGTTTTGGGTCATTATCCTGTTGCAAGACCCATGACCTGCGACTGAGACCAAGCTGTCTGACACTGGGCAGCACATTTCTCTCTAGAATACCATGATAGTCTTGAGATTTCATTGTACCCTGCACAGATTCAAGACACCCTGTGCCAGATGCAGCAAAGCAGCCCCACAACATAACAGAACCTCCTCCATGTTTCACAGTAGGGACAGTGTTCTTTTCTTGGTATGCTTCATTTTTGCATCTGTGAACATAGAGCTGATGTGCTTTGCCAAAAAGTTGCAGTTTTGTCTCGTCTGTCCATAGGACATTCTCCCAGAAGCTTTGTGGCTTGTCAACATGCAGTTTGGCAAATTCCAGTCTGGCTTTTTTGTGACTTGTTTTCAACAATGGTGTCCTCCTTGGTCGTCTCCCATGAAGTCCACTTTGGCTCAAACAACAACGGATGGTGCGATCTGACACTGATGTACCTTGAGCTTGGAGTTCACCATGAATGTGTTTAGAGGTTGTTCTGGGCTCTTTTGTTACCATTCGTATTATCCGTCTCCTCCTGTGGCCACGTCCAGGGAGGTTGGTTACAGTCCTGTGGATCTTAAATTTCTGAATAATATGTGCAACTGTAGTCACAGGAGCATCAAGCTGCTTGGAGATGGTCTTATAGCCTTTACCTTTAACATGCTTGTCTATAATTTTCTTTCTAATCTCCTGAGCCAACTCTCTCCTTTGCTTCCTCTGGTCCATGTTTAGTGTGGTACACACCATGTCAACAAACAGCACGGTGACTACTTGTCACCCTTTAAATAGGCCGACTGAATGGTTACAAGTTTGTAGACACCTGTGATGTTAATTAGAGGACACATCTTGGTTGAACATGTCCCTATGGTCACATTATTTTCAATCTTTTCTAAGGGTACAATCATTTTTGTCCAGACCTGTTTCTTGAGTTTGTTTTTTAAAATAATTCTGTTGAACCACAATTCAAAAGCACTGTCTGATTTTCATTGGTTAATTTTCATAGAATTTTTATTTATTACCACTTTTGTCAGATTCAAGTTATTTCTGTGACCATTGTGGGTTTTTTCTTTCATTAACAGAGGGGTACCAACAATTTTGTCCATGTATGTAGCGCCCGCTACGCAGACTGTGGCTGAGTCCGGTGGGCGGGCTTCATTCTTTGCGAGGACTGTGCGGCAAACCTTGGCCAGGTGGTTGGCTCGTTTGCAGCAGTGGCATCTCTTCCCTCTAGCGGGGCAGATGGGCGAGCGTGTCCTGTGTTTAGACGAGCTGCAGTCAGTGCACAGCGGCCACTCACCCACCTCTGTCCGTGTCTTGCCCTGCTTCTTCAGGCCACCCCGTGGTTGTATCCGTTTAGAGTGGCTAATGGTGTTGTTAGTGGCCTGCTCCCGCATGGTCGGTTGAGAGGCCTGTTGGCTAACTGCTGTTAGCTGTTGTGCTAGCTGAATGGCTGCCTTCATTTGGCTTTCTCATTACTTGGCTTAGCTTGAAATTGTCCGTAGTTAGCAATAGCTTTTCTGTTAGCCACTCGTTGTTTGTGCCAGCTACTAGCTTGTCGCAGGTTAGCTCATTTTCTAAAGGCCCAAAGGCGCCCATGCTCGTTAAGCTCTGGAGTTCTATGGCATAATGTTGGGTTGACTCACCCACCTTTTGGTAGCGGTTGAAGAACCTGTATCTTTATGCAGTCATGTTTGATTGATTGATTGATTTTATTTACTTGAACATTCAGACAAAAAAAAAAAAGAATTTAAAACAAAAATCAAAACCAAAAAAATAAAATGTTCAAAAGGAGTGGGAAGAAGCCAATGCTTATATAGTCCCACCCCTTTTCCATACCCAATAAATTATAATATTCTAGTCATTATTCATCCCACAATTGCATTCATTATACAATACCATAATATATAATACACCTTATAATTAAATTATGTAATAGAAATGATTCAACAATGATAATTTATATTGACAATAATACCAACATCTAATAATAATTGTAATAATGATAAATCAATACTTCTGGTATGTTTAATATAATTATAGACAATATTATTATCATCATCATAATCACCATATATACCACCATATACCCCCACATGGCTTACAATACCTAGGCACAATAAGTAACCATATAATAATAATAACCATAATAATAGGTAGCCATATGGTAGTTACAACAACAACAACAACAACAATAATAATAATAATAATAATAATAATAATAATAATACCACCTGGCTTATATAATACTTCAGATAATTTCATCCTAACAACAGTCCTAATACTATAATTCTAGTAATAATGATATCAATAATAATAGTACTCAGTGTGGCGATTTGGGAAAACCCCCACACTCAGCATATATATTCACAATAACAACCTTTCTTCATTGAAGACACATTGTAATGCTACTGTCCTTTATTTTTATATTGCTCAAAAATCATTTATTTATATATGTATGTTGATTTAAATACATGGATGTTTGGACATTGTCTGTGTTTCTCCCCCAACCCATTCCACAATTTTACCCCACACACAGACATACAAAAACCTTTCCCAGTAGATCTTACTAGGTGCATTTTAAATTTTGTATTCCCTGTAAATTATATTTCTCTTCTCTCTCACTGAAAAGATTTTGTATATTGTGTTTGCAAAAGGTTTTTACTGACTTTAAACTTTAATTGTGCTGTATAATAATCAACCAGATCCCGTAATTTCAATAACTTTGAATGTAAAAACAATAAATTAGTATGTTCAAGATACCCAACTTTGTGTATAACACGGACTGCCCTTTTCTTGTAATATTAGCAATGAATTAAGTGTACTTTTATAATTGTTACCCCAGACCTCTATACAATAGGTCAAGTATGGAAGTACTAATGAGCAATACAAGATATGAAGCGATTTGTAATCTAGGACTTGCTTAATTCAATTTATAATTGCAATATTTTTTGCAACTTTGTTTTGTATGTATCTGACGTGTGGTTTCCAACTAATTTTATCATCTAGTATTACATCCAAAAACTTGATCTCCTTAAGGTTGGTGTCTGGGGGGAGGGGTTTAAATCACACCTAGAATTAAATTTTTCCAATTTTTGACATGTGTCTCAACAAAAAGAGAGTCAATATGACAGTCTTCCATGACGAGATCATCATAAACACCGACATCATGTCTACAAGAGATATACAGACAGACACCACCACCAGATCTGCCACATCTGTTCTTTGTGAACAGTTTATAATCATCAAGGTTTAAGATGTCTATGTATGACTTATCGTTTAGCCAAGTTTCACTACAACCAATTACATCAAAGCTTGAGTCTGTACTGGTAAGTAAAGTAATTAGATCATGATGATGTTTATTCAAGCTCCTGATGTTTAAATGCATTAAAGAATAATTTTATTGGTTTTTAAATGATGTTAATTGCTCAGGAATATACTGATCACAGCTTATATTCCTATTATAGTCCATAAATTGAGTTGCATCCCCTCCTTCTTCATTAGATTAATTGAAGATCATTATGCACAATAGTTGATAAAATTTACTGGAATCACACAGCAACAATACACACTTAGAGACATAGACATAGACAAACCCTCATCCATACACAAGACAGTCGGACAAACACACACACAATAACACACACACTCAAATACACAAAGACACGTTGTCAGCACAACAGTCCATTAGTCCGAGAGCAGAGAGATACTGGCCTCGTCGCACCAGGCAGCAGACCTACCCAGTCAAACGAGCAAAATTTAGGCCAATTCCCAAACCAAAATGAATATACGGTTAAGAGGGAGAGACAGAAGTAAGAGGGAAAGTGAGTAAAAATTAAAGGAAATCATTCACCGTTTTTCAGGTTCATCAGTTGTCATGGCAGCGGGGACGCGTCGATGACGTCATCATCGTGCGTCTGTGTTTACACTGCTACAGAGGCAGCGTGCAAAAGTCCCGGTGGCTCCTCCTGAGGTTCAGCAGTGATGTTTTGGTCACCTCCAGTTAGCCAATATGTGATTTGAGGATTCCTATACAGTTTTCCATCAATGTAAAGTTTATCAATGAACAGACGAGTGTTCCTTTGACCGTTTCTTGCCTCCATCATGATCGGATAGAGCAGCCTCCATCTGTTCTTGATCTCAGGTGGAAACTGATCATTGATGGAGTAGTTGTTACCTTTTAGCTCTTTGCCCTTGGACATGACGGCAGCTTTCATCTTGGAATTGGTGGTGTTGGCCACAATAGGACAGGGCCTCCTCTGTTGGTTGGCTTTGGTCCTTCCGAAGCGATGGACTCTGGAGAAGCGAATTGCCACAGCTTCCTCTGGCTTCAGGTTCAGGTTCAGGTTACTTTATTTGTACCCATAGGTAGATTTGTTTTGCAGTCAGGTGACATCCATATTTACAAACCACAATTACATTCAACATGAACACAAACACAGGCACACATGAAGCTGACTATAAACATGATAAAAGTACTCAAGGCTCCACCAGTCAGGACATAGGAAAAAGAGAGAAGAGAAAAAACAAAGAGATAAGAGAGAAGGGTCATATTAAAAAGTTAAAGACTAGTCAAAGAGGTTAAAAACTCAAAAGTCTAAAACCCAATAAAAGATTTAGAACCCAAATAAAAAACCTACAAAAATAAGTAAATATAAAATAAAATTAATAAATAGGTAACTAAATTATGTGCAATATATTGTTACATCTTGTTCAACTCTTTAACAGCAGCAGGAACAAAGCTGCTTTTGTAGCACTGAGTTTTACTTTTTGGGACAGCAAACCTCCGTCTGGAGGGAAGAAGCTGAAAGTGGCAGTGCAAAGGGTGGGAGTCATCATTTAAAATGGAGGTAGCAATCCTTTGTACCTGTCTGGTGTACAGGGATGTCATGCTCAGCTGTGACTCACCAAGCAAACGACTGGACCATCTAACTACCTGATCCAAGGATTTCCTCTGTTTCAGTTTTATCTGACCAAACCATGACACTAAAGAAAAGGATAAAACAGATTCTATAAAAGCCCGATAAAACATTGTCATTATGGTTCGGTCAGTTTGGAAGCGTGCAAGTTTCCTTAAACAATGCAAATGTTGCTGACCCTTTTTGCACACCCTTTCACAGTTCTCTTCAAAGTTTAAATTACTATCAATAATCGCCCCAAGATATTTGTAGGATTGCACACATTCAGTGGTCTGGCCTTTTAGTACAGTGACTTCATGCCTGGGAGATTTCCTCCTAAAGTCAATAATCATATCTTTAGTTTTTGTTGTATTCAGCTGCAGGTAGGAATCCTCACACCAGTGAACAAAATCATCAACTACTGGGCCGTGGCCGTGGCCACTCTCACCATCCTGGAGGAGACTGACAACAACTGAATCATCAGCATACTTTATAATGTGTCTATTGTCATGTCTGCTCCGACACATGTTTGTGTACAGGATGAAGAGTAGTGGTGACAACACATACCCCTGCGGAGAGCCAGTAGAAGAACACTTTTGGTCAGACAATGTACCATTGACCCTTACTCTCTGTGTCCTGTTGGTTAAAATATCCAGAATCCAACCCACCAGATTATTACTCAGATCAAATTGTTGCAGGAGCCTTTCAACTAAAATATGAGGTTGGATTGTATTAAAGGCGGAAGAAAAGTTCACAAATAAAAGCCTGGCGTGTGTCCCATTAAAATCCAGATGTTCCAAAACCATGTTAAGCAGAGTGACAGTGGCATCCTCCACTCCTCTGTGAGGCCTATAGGCAAACTGCAAAGGATCCAATGCATGCTCAGTCTGCTTTAGGACCTCACATCTGACCAGTTTTTCAAAAATTTTCATTAAAATTGAAGTCAAAGCAACTCACTCGTTGACTAGGAATGACTTTAGAAGTTCTGCATGGGTTTACTCCGGGATTTCTCTGGTTTCCTCCCACATGCCAAAAACATGCAAGTTAGATTAATTGGCATCAAAACTGGGGATTCTAAATTGTCCTTAGGTATGACTGTGAGAGTGAATTGTTGTCTGTCTCTCTGTGCTGGCCCTGCGATGGACTGGGACTCAGACCGTGAGAGGCTATAATTGCTGCCAAAGGTGCATCAACAAAGTATTGAGCAAAGGCTTTTAATACTTATGTACATGTGATTTCTTAGTTTTTTATTTTTAATAAATTTGCAGAAATTTAAAAAAAAAACTTTTTTCACGTTGTCATCAAGGGGTATTGTGTGCCGAATTTTGAGGGAAAAAGTGAATTTAATTCCTTTTGGTATAAGGCTGTAACATAACAAAATGTGGAAAAAGTGAAGCGCTGTGAATACTTTCCGGATGCACTGTATTTCATGGAAGTAAATCCTCTAAATATGTAATTTTAATGGGCTGGTCCAGGGGTGTCAAATATATGGCCCGTGGGCCAAAAACAGCCCACCAGGTAGTCCAAAGTTTTCTCTGAGAATTTACAGCTTTATTATTACCTCCGCCAAGGAGGTAATGTTTTTACCGGCGTTTGTCTGTCTGTCTGTTACCAACATAACTACAAAAAGTTAAGAACGGATTTTGATGACATTTTCAGGAAAGGTGTGTAATGGCATGGGGAACAGATGATTAGATTTTGGTGATGATCTGAGAGTGCATACCTCCACCAAGGGCTTTGTTTGTATTTGTGCAGGAGGATTACACAAAAACTACTGGATGGATTTGGATGAAATTTTCACCAGAGGTGGTTCTTGGGCTAGAGAGGAACCCATTATATTTTGGTGAGGATCTGAGAATGCATACCTCAGCCAAGGCTCTTATCTTCTCACAGTGTGTTAGCAACAATACTCCAAAACTGATGGACAGACGTTGATGCAATTTTCACCACAAGTGGCTATAGACCTACACACAAACCCATTACATTTTGGAGGTGATCCATGAGAAACGGAAGGAGCTTTGGCGGAGGTATGCGCTCTATGAGTGCTTTTCTAGTTTGCATAATTGGCCATTTGCATGTAATTGTATTGGGTGCTGTAGGACAGAAGGATAATGTCATGGGAGAGACAAAAAGTGAGTAAAAAAACCCACCTTATATGTTTAGAACTACAAATTAACTCTCTTCTGTTGATTCTTGGTTTGTTTTAATTTGGCAATTAAATAGGCCATCACTTCTGTATCATCGCCAATAAACAGATTCAACGAGCATTTGAATTCAGGGTTTGATTCCCACTCCTCTATATTTTTGAGCGTACAGTTTAAACTGTGACACGATGCACTAGCTGCTAGATGTTTAGCTTATGTCACAGACACACACACACACAGTGGACGAAGTGAGTACATGACTGAGGCTGTTCAGGTTCAGGTTCAGGTTCAGGTTACTTTATTTGTACCCGTAGGTAGATTTGTTTTGCAGTCTGGTGACATCCATATTTACAAGCCACAAATTACATTCAACATAGACACAAACACAGGCACACATGAAGCTGACTATAAACATGATAAAAATACTCAAGGCTCCATCAATCAGGGTATAAAGGCAAAGAGATGGGAGAAAAAACAGAGGTAAGAGAGAAGGGTCATATTAAAAAGTTAAAAACTAGTCAAAGAGGTTAAAAACTCAAAGGTCTAAAACCCATTAAAATATTTTGAACCCAAATAACATCCTACAAAAATAAGTAAATATAAAATGGAGTTAATAAATAGGTACCTAAATTATGTGCAATATATTGTTACAACTTGTTCAACTCTTTGACAGCAGCAGGAACAAAGCTGTTTTTGTAGTGCTGGGTTTTACTTTTTGGGACAGCAAACCTCCGTCTTGAGGGAAGAAGCTGAAAGTTGCAGTGCAAAGGGTGGGAGTCATCATTTAAAATGGAGGTAGCCATCCTCTGTACTTGTCTGGTGTACAGGGATGTCAGGCTCAGCTGTGACTCACCAAGCAAACGACTGGACCATCTAACTACCTGATCCAAGGATTTCCTCTGTTTCAGTTTTATCTGACCAAACCATGACACTAAAGAAAAGGATAAAACAGATTCAATAAAAGCCCGATAAAACATTGTCATTATGGTTCGGTCAATTTGGAAGCGTGCAAGTTGTCATGACCCGAGCACTATGCCTTGGTGCTCGGGTTATTCTTGTCAGGGTTTGACAGCGTCGTTATGATTCTAGCTCTCCGAGCTCTTATTGTGATAGTGCTCGGGGAGGCTTCCGCCCAGCTGTCAAATCCTCAACAGCTGTGCTGCATTTGTGGTCGTTAGCGCTCAGGCTACTTTTACCCGCGCTGGCGGCCGCATCGGCGCAGCAGTGTCTGTTAACTCTCCGTCACGCTACGGATGCTTAGGATTTATTCCTACCATGTCTGCTCTTGGTTTGACCATCGTGCCCCTGGACTAGTAAGTGTGCTGTATAGCCTTACCCCTCCCGGTGTGTATCGATCTTTGTGAGTCTCTGCCTTAGCAGCCGGAGTTATTATTATCACCAACCTCGTCTGTCTGTACTTGACTGTCTCATCCTCTGGACCCATAGTGAGCTGTATAGCCCTATGCCTCTTGTTGTGTTAAGACTGAGTGTCATTGTTTCAGCAGCCTGTGTTGTATATTCTCACCGTTAATAAAACTCTCACTAAACTCTCTGGTGACTGTGTGGCGTCTTATGGTGGCTTGCGAGAGCCACCCGTGACAGTACACTGCTGCCAAAATGGCATTTACGGTGACGCCAACCCGAGACGCAATTCACCAGGGAGTTTTGAGTTTTTTGGACAGTTGCTGGAAGAATGCTGTCGCGGAGGGGCCACGCTGGGAGCCCGAGCCACGAGCTGACAGGCTTCCTGGAAGTCGTGGATGAGATGCTCATCTCCGCTTCCCTGCTGGACTACCATCACAGTATACACTGGTACCTAGACGCTGCTGAAGATGTCCTTCGTCATCTCCCTTCCCGCTGGGCTGACCACCTGGAAATCGACGCGAGGAGGGAAGATATCACCGCACAACGCGAGATTTTCCTGATGCTGGAGGAGGAACGCGGCGTGAAGCAGGAGAAGAGGCACTCCTACTCGTGGCCTACGGATCCTGATCCCGTCCTCGATCCAGTCCTGGGGTTCGCACCACTGGGAGCCAGCGGAGGCATCGGCGCCGCGGCCGAGCACGTCTTCAGCAAGCTCCTGCTCCGGATCCAGTTCCGGGCCGCCGGGATGACCCGCTCAGTCAGCCAGCTGCTGAGAGTGAGCTGAGTCCTGTGCCGGTGAGCTCCGTCCATTGGTGCTGGGTTACCATCCAGCAAGCGAGGGAAGGAGCAACGTCCTCTACAGCTGGCACCATCTTCCCTGCAGGAGACAGGCAAGTTCAATTTCACTTACCTATCCATCATAGTGATCTGTCTTGTCTGACTCCTGGGGGTGAAGCTCGGTGTTCGCAGCTCCCCGAGTTTCCTTCTCCAGCTTTAGCCAGTAATACTGAACCTGCTGCCTCTGTGTTTCCTCCTGTGGAGCGGTCCTCGGCGTCAGTCCCACACCGTCGAAAGAGGGGGAGGCCTGCGGCTCTGGGAGATATCCCGGCCCTGCAGCCTAGTGTTGGACAGAGGAGGAGACCGGACTGAGGAGCCAGAGCTGACGAGTGAGCGTCCCCAGGGTTCCTCACAGATGCAGCCCGAGTCAGCAGGTCGAGGGTCCTCTGCCCCCACGCCATACGGGTTATTGGCGTGGATGCCAGCACGAGAGGATCCAGCTGCAGAGACCATCAGGCCGGCTGTGGAACCCGACGCAGCCGAGTGGGAGCCCGACGACGAGCGTCTGTCTGAACCTGGATCGACGAAGTCCTGGAAGGCTCCAGAGCCCGAGTGCAGGCAAGTGCTCTTCCTTGTTTTCCTTTATGGTGTGTTAGAGCATTTTTGCCTGCCTCATGGGGAGGCGAGCGAGGGGCAGCCGTCTGCTGCACCCGAGCTCGTCTCGCTGGGCTCTGGCGCTGCCGGTGGAACTGATCCCGGTCCTCTCTTGTTCTCTGAGCCTCTCCACAGCGTTACTAGTCTGGAATCTGTCAAGGTCACGGGACTGGAGGTTCCAGGTTCGGGGATGGAGGTCATCGCCGAGGTGACCCAGTCGGGGTCCGACGTGTGGGCCGAGGTGACCCAGTCGGGGTCCGACTCAGGTGTGGCTGCGACCCATTCGGGGTCCGACGAGGTCCAGTGGGGGTCCAGCTCAGGTGTGGCTGTGACCCAGTCGGGGTCCGACGTGGGTGCAGCGATGACCCAATCGGGGTCCGACGTGGGTGCAGCGGTGACCCAATCGGGGTCCGACGAGGTCCAGTGGGGGTCCAGCGCAGGTGCGACCCAATCAGGATTCGAGGAGGTTCAATTTTTTGATTGTTCCCCTCTCAGGAGCCACCAGCTAGGGGCCGTTGGAGGTTTTTGTCTGGCAGACTTGCGCTCTCATGTATTGTCGTCATTAGGCTGGCTGCATGCTATTCCTCTACGGTCCTGGTGGTTGTGGGATGTGGGTCGGCCACCCGAGGAACTGCTTTGTGCGTTCAGCGTCTTGGGTTGGTCACCCGATAAACTGTGTTTGCTACTGGGTGACCTGGTTCGGCCACCAGAGGACTTGTTTCTGGGGGCCTGGGACTGGGGCAGGCCGCCTGGCCATGTACTGTTTTGTGGGACTATCCGTGGGCCATCGGAGGCAGGGAGGTCGCCGGAGCTCTGCCTGGGGGGCGTTGGATCTCCGCCGATCATCTTTTTGTTTTGGCCCATACGGTATCAGGGTTATGTCAAGTTACGTTTAGCAATTTTTATTGCCTCATGTATCCATAGTCAAGTCATGTCAAGTTATGTAAAGCAATTTTTTGTCATGGCTGGCCCTCACGAGCCAGCATAAGACGCACAGAGTCACCAGTGAGTTTTAGTGAGTTTTTATTACGGTGAAAAGTAAACAACACAAGATGCAGAGGCAATGACACATAAGTCCATACACATCCGGAGGCGTAAGGCTAGACAGCTCTCTTACGGGTCCTTAAGAGGAGACGGTCATACACAGGCAAAGGTTGTTTAACTAATTGGCTACACAGGCTGCTGAAGCAAAGACACACAAAGGTCTACTTTCACCGGGAGGGGTAAGGCTAATGGCTCACTTACTGGTGCCGGAGAAGTGACGGTCAACCACAAGCAGACAAGGTAGATGATAGTCCAAGTCATCCGTAGCTCAGACGTATAACGACTGACACTGCTGCGTCCTACCGTCGCCAGTGCTGGGCTTAAATGGCGAAACACTAACGACGGTAATGACACTCAGCTGACCGACCGTTGACAGGCGGAAACCCCACCGAGCACTTTCACAATAAGAGCCCAGTGAGGCCAGAATACAGCCCGCAGCTGTCAAGGCCGGCAGCGAGACATAACTTAGCCCGAGCGCGATCAGAACCGGCGCTCGGGTCATAACAGTACCCTCCCTCCACGGGCCGACTCTGAACGCCCCAAGGAACCACCCTGGAACCACCCTGCCCCCCCCGCCCCCCCAGGGTGGGAGGTTGGGGGACAGGTGCAGAGGGAGAGAAACCAACCCCTGAACAAGACCATGACCAGACCAAAAAAAAACATACGAAACCAAAAAATACATGTAAATACCTGGAAACAATGAACAAAATCCCCATACAATAGCCCCTCAAGGAAAGAGGGGAGAACAAAAACAAAGACAAGACTTGACTATAGCCCCTCAAAAAAAAAAAAGAGGGGAGGAAAGAACAATTAGCAAAACAAAACCAGACTATGGATGCAAAACACAAGAGGCAATGTAGACTGCTGTGACATAACCCGACTATGGCTTTCAAAAAGAAAACATGAAGCAAACTAAAAATTGACTATGACCTTCAAAAAAAAAAAAAAACCATGAGGCAATCAAAACAAGAACAAAACAAGAAATACATACCAACACACAGGGAGCAATCTAAAATTGCTTTGCCTTGGCTATGACTATGACCATGATTTTCCAAAAGAACAAGAACATGAGGCAATCTAAAAATTGCTCAGACTTGACTGTGACTATGACTGTGGCTTACAAAGAAAAGAACAAGAGGCAATCAAAAATTGCTCAGACTTGACCGTGACTAAGACTGTGGCTTACAAAAAACAAGAGGCAATCAAAAATTGCTCAGACTTGACCGTGACTAAGACTGTGGCTTACAAAAAACAAGAGGCAAACTAAAATTGCCTAGACTTGACTAAGACTGTGACTTTGGCTTACAAGAAAAAAAAAAAACAAGAGGCAATCTAAAATTGCTTAGACTCGACTATAACTGTGACTACGTGAAACAACAAAAAATCTCTAGACATACTTAACATGACCAGGCCCCGTATGGGCCCACAGATAGTCCCGCAAGCACAGTACATAATCAGGTGGCCTGCCCCAGTCCCAGGCCCCCAGAAACAAGTCCTCTGGTGGCCGAACCAGGTCACCCCGTAACACACACAGTTTATTAGGTGGCCAACCCAAGACGCTGAACGCTCCAAGCAGTTCCTCAGGTGGCCGACCCGCATCCCACAACCACCAGAACCGTGGAGGGATTGCATGCAGCCGCTCACCTGAACATGACAAGACAGGGGAGCGCCAGTCCGTCAAACAAAGCCCTCTCACGGCCCCCAGCTGGTGGCTCCTGAGAGGGGGACAGCCAAAAACTTGGACCCCCTCGAATCCTGATTGGGTCGCAGCCACACCTGCGCTGGACCCCCACTGGACCCCGTCGGACCCCGATTGGGTCATCGTTGCACCCACGTCGGACCCCGACTGGGTCACTGCTGCACCCACGTCGGACCCCGACTGGGTCACCTTGGCCCACGCGTCGGACCCCAACTGGGTCACCTCGGCCCACGCGTCGGACCCCGACTGGGTCAGGACTGCTCCGGCGACGACCTCCATCTCCGAACCTGGAACCCCCAGTCCCGTGACCTTGACTGGCTCCGGACCGGTAACGCTGGGGAGGTGCTCAGAAAACAAGAGAGGACCGGGATCAGTTCCACCGGCAGCGCCAGAGCCCAGCGAGACGAGCTCGGGTGCAGCGGATAGCTGCCCCTCGCTCGCCTCCCCATGAGGCAGGCAAAAATGCTCTAATACACCATACAGGAAAACAAGAAAGAGCACTTGCCTGCACTCGGGCTCTGGAGCCGTCCAGGACTTCGCCGGTCCAGGTTCAAGAAGCAGCTCGTCGTCGGGCTCCCACTCGGCTGCGTCGGGTTCCACAGCCGGCCTGATGGTCTCTGCAGCTGGATTCTCACGCGCTGGCGTCCACGCCAATAACCTGTATGGCGTGGGGGCAGAGGACCCTCGACCTGCTGACTCGGGCTGCATCTGTGAGGAACCCTGGGGACGCTCACTCGTCAGCTCTGGCTCCTCAGTCCGGTCTCCTCCTCTGTCCAACACTAGGCTGCAGGACCCTCGACCTGCTGACTCGGGCTGCATCCCTGAGGAACCCTGGGGACGCTCTCTCGTCGGCTCTGGCTCCTCATTGCAGTCCGCTCTTCTCTGTCCAAAGCTAGGCTGCAGGGCCGGGATATTTCCCAGAGCTGCAGGCCTCCCCCTCGTTCGATGGCGTGGGACTAACGCCGAGGACCGCGCCGCAGGAGGAGACACAGAGGCAGCAGGTTTAATATAAATGGCTACAGCTGGGGAAAGAAACTCAGGGAGCTGCGAACCCCGAGCTTCACCCCCAGGAGTCAGACAAGACAGATCACTATGATCGATAGGAAAGTGAACTTGAACTTGCCTGTCTCCCGGGGGGAGGATGGTATCAGCTGTAGCGGACATTGCTCCTTCCCTCGCTCGCTGGGTGGTAGAAACGGACCCATGGACGGAGCCCACCGGCACAGGACATTTTTATTGCCATAGGACATTTTTATTGCCTCATGTATCCATAGTCAAGTCATGTCAAGTTATGTAAAGCAAATTTTATTGCCTCATGTGTGTATTTGAAAGCCATAGTCAAGTCATGTTGAGTTATGTAAAGCAATTTTTATTGCCTCATATGTGTATTTGAAATCCATAGTCAAGTCATGTCGAGTTATGTAAAGCATTTTTTTTTTGCCTCATGTGTGTACAGCCCATAGTTATGTCAAGTTATGTTTAGCAATTTAGATTGCCTCATGTGTGTTTATAGTCCATAGTTGGGGTTTTGTTTTTGTTTTTTTTTGTTTTGTCCTCCCCTCTTCCTTTTGAGGGGCTATGGTCATGTTTTGCTGTTTGTTTTGTTCTTCCCTTTCTTTTGAGGGGCCATAGTTTGGTGTTCTCGTTTCTTAGTTTCCAGGTGTGTGCATTTATTTCTTGTTTCTCTTTCATAGTTACCATGTGTTAGTGTACATTTTTTTTCTTGGTCATAGTCATGTGTTTGCATTTACGTCTTGTTTTTTTTTCCATAGTTATCATGTTTGCATTTATTTCTTGTTTCGGTTTCCAGGGTCATTGTGTGTTTGGGTTAGGTTATGTGCACTGGAGTTAGAGGGGTTGTCTGTGGTCTCGGAGGGAAAACTTTCAGTGTCAGGTGCTTTTTTAGCTTTGTTTGTTTTTCCCTTGTATTGTAGTCATGTCTTGTTTTGTTTTGTTTTTTCTCTGGTTTTTTTTTCCTCTCGTCATTGTTCTGGGGAGAATGGGATGGATATGTCAGGTGATGTATTCTTTTCCTTTTCTGTTTAGGGTTTTGTTAGGTTTTGTTTGGCTCCTTCCTTGCCTGTTCCTCAATCCACTCGCCCTGTGGTTGGGGGGAGGGGGGGCAGGTGTTACTAGACGTTCAGAGCCCGTCAAGTGAGGGGGGCCTACTGTCATGACCCGAGCACTATGCCTTGGTGCTCGGGTTATTCTTGTCAGGGTTTGACAGCGGCGTTATGATTCTAGCTCTCCGAGCTCTTATTGTGATAGTGCTCGGGGAGGCTTCCGCCCAGCTGTCAAATCCTCAACAGCTGTGCTGCATTTGTGGTCGTTAGCGCTCAGGCTACTTTTACCCGCGCTGGCGGCCGCATCGGCGCAGCAGTGTCTGTTAACTCTCCGTCACGCTACGGATGCTTAGGATTTATTCCTACCACGTCTGCTCTTGGTTTGACCATTGTGCCCCTGGACTAGTAAGTGTGCTGTATAGCCTTACCCCTCCCGGTGTATATCGATCTTTGTGTGTCTCTGCCTTAGCAGCCGGTGTTATTATTATCACCAACCTCGTCTGTCTGTACTTGACTGTCTCATCCTCTGGACCCGTAGTGAGCTGTATAGCCCTATGCCTCTTGTTGTGTTAAGACTGAGTGTCATTGTTTCAGCAGCCTGTGTTGTATATTTTCACCGTTAATAAAACTCTCACTAAACTCTCTGGTGACTGTGTGGTGTCTTATGGTGGCTCGCGAGAGCCACCCGTGACACAAGTTTTCTCAAGCAATGCAAATGTTGCTGACCCTTTTTGCACACCCTTTCACAGTTCTCTTCAAAGTTTAAATTACTATCAATAATCGTCCCAAGATTTTTGTAGGATTGTACACATTCGGTGGTCTGGCCTTTTAGTACGGTGACTTTGTGCCTGGGAGTTTTCCTCCTAAAGTCAATAATCATGTCTTTAGTTTTTGTCGTATTCAGCTGCAGGTAGGAATCCTCACACCAGTGAACAAAATCATCAACTACTGGGCCGTGGCCACTCTCACCATCCTGGAGGAGACTGACAATAACTGAGTCATCAGCATACTTTATGTGTCTGTTGTCATGTCTGCTCCGACACATGTTTGTGTGCAGGATGAAGAGTAGTGGTGACAACACACACCCCTGAGGAGAGCCAGTAGAAGAGCACTTTAGGTCAGACAATGTACCATTGACCCTTACTCTCTGTGTCCTGTTGGTTAAGAAATCCAGAATCCAACCCACCATATTATTGTTCAAATCAAATTGTTGCAGGAGCCTTTCAACTAAAATATGAGGTTGGATTGTATTAAAGGCGGAGGAAAAGTCCACAAATAAAAGCCTGGCGTGTGTCCCATTAAAATCCAGATGTTTAAAAAGCATGTTAAACAGAGTGACAGTGGCATCCTCCACTCCTCTGTGAGGCCTATAGGCAAACTGCAGAGGATCCAATGCATGCTCAGTCTGCTTTAGGACCTCACATCTGACCAGTTTTTCAAAAATTTTCATTAAAATTGAAGTCAAAGCAACTGGTCTAAAGTTGTTTACCGTTTTAGGACAGCTGGATTTTGGAACGGGAACAACCATGGCTTCTTTCCAGATCTTAGGCACATGTTGTGTCTGTAAGGACTTATTGAAAATGTAATGAAATATAGGACTCAGTTCATGTGCACAGGACTTTACCAAGCGCCCACATATATTATCAGGGCCCTGACTTTTGTTCACTTTTACAGCGCAGAACTCCCTTTTAACATCCTGCACCTCAATATTAAAGTGCTGATTGTCTTTGAGTTTCTGTTTCAAATCTTGGGTTTCTGTGCTAAAATCAAAGGAGTCAAAACGACCATAAAAAACAACTAAGAGCATTAGCCAGCTCTGTGTCTGAATTAAAACCATCTAAAAACACATGATTGCTGCGCTCTGTGCTCTGAAGGCCTGCAATAGTTTTCATACTGGCCCAGGCTGAACCAAGTTTCTTTGTTGCCATCTTGCTTTCCAGCTCT
This sequence comes from Pholidichthys leucotaenia, assembly GCA_020510985.1. Classification (NCBI taxonomy): domain Eukaryota; kingdom Metazoa; phylum Chordata; class Actinopteri; order Cichliformes; family Pholidichthyidae; genus Pholidichthys; species Pholidichthys leucotaenia. Next base: position 156,787,287 of record CM035847.1, on the reverse strand, counting down.
GATTTATAATTCTGTTTTGCTCTTAAAATTTCGGTCTTCAGCTCTTTTGTGGCAACCTGTAGCTCAGAAACAGACCCCTGTTTAAAGGCAAGTGCTTTCCTCTGTAAGCAGGATTTAACTGATTTTGTAACCCATGGCTTGTTGTTGGGATATATTTTGACACGTTTACGTGGAACGATCTTATTTTTACAGAAAGCCATGTATGAGCATGTGGCATCCACCAAAGAGTCCAAATCATCCCCGCAGGACAGTGTGAACATCTCCCAGTCTGTACAGTTAAAGCATTCCTGGAGGCTGTGCACTGAATCCTCTGTCCACATATCAATGTCTCTCGTCTCCACCTTGCCTCTTCTGAGAGCAGTTTTATATGTGGGCAGCAAATGTACACAGTTGTGATCTGAGGATCCTAAAGGAGGAAGGGGAAGTGATTTATAGGCCCTCTCTATGGATCCATAGCACAGGTCCAATGTCTTTTTTCGCCTGGTTGGGCAGGAGACATACTGATAAAAGTTTTTAAGTGTTAGTCAAATGCAGTGATTTATTAGTGTGACACTGACAGTGAAGAAACATTTACATCGACTGGTGGGAGGGTTGTGCAGGCGCAATTCATTTGCAGTCTGGGCGTGAGTGGCATGGGCGTGGGTTTCCTCTCTGACTGAAACTAACTGCTGCACAAGGCTTCTATGAGACTGACGGCTGGTGAGTGCTTTGGGATAGAGAGAAGCTCATGGTAGCATTCGCTGCTTGCTGAGGATAGTAACTGCAGAGCAATAGTGCTTTCACGTCAGTCGGGCTTGACATTAACTTTTTTGCTCATTGGCCATTGTGGCTAGTGATTTTCCAAAGCTACTAGCCACTCAGCCTTTTCACTAGCCACAATTTTGTAGTTGGAAAATTATGTTTAATATGATCAAATTTGATTATTGCATGCTAAAATGTAGTTGAATTAAATGTACAACCTTCATAAATGCAGTGACCCTTATACAAACGTACATAAAAATAGCAAGAGAAACACAGTAGTTATTAATACCAGTAAATACTGTAAAACAGTTGAGAAAAATATTTGCAGTGTGAGAGTGGAGTACAAGTAGATTTGGGGTCTGTCCCAATTCTCATTTCTACCCTTTCCCCTTTGCCTACCCCTTGACCCTTGAAATCAAGGGTCCCTTGTTCTCTTCAGAAAAAAGAAGGAAAAGAAAACTAATGAGAAAAAAAAGTATCATCGTACAGAGAAAAATGGCTCAAATTTACACAAACTATTCTAATCAGAAGAAAGTCAGAAATTTACTAGAAACTAGAAAAGCACTCATAGAGCGCATACTGTACCTCCGCCAAGGCTCCTTCCATTTCTCATGGATCACCTCCAAAATGTAATGGGTTTGTGTGTAGGCCTATAGCCACCTGTGGTGAAAATTGCATCAAAGTCTGTCCATCAGTTTTGGAGTATTGTTGCTAACACACTGTGAGAAGATAAGAGCCTTGGCTGAGGTATGCGTTCTCAGATCATCACCAAGATGTAATGGATTCCTCTCTAGCGCAAGAACCACCTCTGGTGAAAATTTCATCCAAATCCATCCAGTAGTTTTTGTGTAATCCTGCTGCACAAATACAAACAAAACCCTTGGTGGAGGTATGCACTCTCAGATCATCACCAAAATCTAATCATCTGTTCCCCGTGCCATTACACACTTCCTGAAAATTTCATCAAAATTCATTCATAACTTTTTGATTTATGTTGGTAACAGACAGACAGACAGAATCCGGTAAAAACATTACCTCCTTGGGCGGAGGTAATAATAATAATAATTAGGTAATAACATCATTTAGTAACTTCTAGTGATTTTTAGGACAGCCAATGGCAATTTTCCTTACTGAGAAGTTGGCAACAGTGAATGGGGAGGAGCCTCTACGGCAGAAGGGAACAGTCAGCCAGCAGCCAAAGCTGAGAGAAGCTTATTAAGGCAAACTTTCTCTTGTAAAAACAACGGCATTGTGGGTAAAGGAATGCTTTCTGTGTGTACTGTATAACCTTTAATGTGGGAAGTTATGGGAAGCTAAGATCCATTGTGACTGTTAAAGTTTGATCAAAAGTCCTGAGATACAGTATATACGGTACAGCTAATGCTAGCGGTAACATGCTAACACAGAAGCCAAGCCAAGAAATAGAAACGCAGCATCTTGTTTGGCCAAAAGTTGAAATATTGGCTGTAGTAAACCCAGTCTGGGCTGGTACTAGCACTTCTAGATTTTACTCTAGAATACGTAGCTTTTCCCTATACATAAATAGAGTCCTGTGAGCTGCCAGTACTCTGACCTCTCATCTCCAAATTAGTTTGTTTTTGTGATTATTAATGGTAGGCAAACAACAGACATTAGTTCAAAAAAAACTGTATTCAAGTAAATGTCTCTTTATTTTATGAAACCCTCTTAATTACTACAATTCTGGGTTCAGGTAATGTGCAGCAGAGATCCCTAAACCTAATCTGAGATCCCCAAAAAGCAGTAAAATACACATTTGTGTGTGTCTCTGTTATATTATAACTAAACCTTATGCTACGAGCATCGTGTGTGACCAAATAATTATTACAGACCCTGATAAAGCCCATAGCAGAAGTCAAACCTGCTCAAGTATTAGACCACCAAAAAGGCTCTAAGGTTTTCATGTATATTTGACACTTTATTCTGATAAATTTGTCAGATGTTGCTCTTCAAATTGAAATATTTTTCAAGTGAATTTATGAATTTTTAAATCATAAATTTGTTTTTCCCCTCAAAAAATTTGAGTTTTGTCATAAATGTGCTATTTTTAATTAGAATTTTTTTAATTATAATTTTGCAACATTTTCCTTCACACATCTGTGGTGTTTTTTCCCCTCATTCTTTTGCAGCTTTTTTTTTTTTATTTTTTGGGAATTTGCAGTTTGTTTCCTTATATATTCTTTATCTTCAGTGTGTTTATCTGAAAATAATTACCACTATGTGAAAATAAAATGCAAAACATACACATACACTCTCTAATATAACTCATGTTGTATCATATAACAAAGCAGTAGACAGTACTAAGTTAAATATCTGTTAATCTAGAATAAAAGAACAATGATTTCTGTTCTGATTTAAATAAACTAAAATACATTCATTAAAATGTCTGAGGTTACTTCTGTCAATTGTCTATTATTTTGTCCAGTCCTTTCTGTTAAGAACAAGTTATTACTGTATTAAAAAAAAAAAAAAGCCCTCTCGAAATCAGAAGTAACTCAGTATCACCAAATGTACTTAAAAAGTAACATTAATGTTTCTTCTTGATAAATAGATTCCAGTAAAAGTATAATATTTTATTTACAAAACTGCCTCCAGTCGAGAGATGTTTTTCTTCCTACAGCATGATTTGGTGTTTGTGTTTTAGACTAGTACTATCTTGTAGATGCAATAATGGAATATTCATTATGTGACCACATGCTGAACCTGGTAGTGACCAGTGTGAACAAGAACTGAATAAAGAAGTGTCTGCACATTTCACCCCAAACTGTAGTGGGAGTTGACACAGAAGAGGCTCCATATTCTTCATATGCCACACAGCGCAGATACAGGGTATTTAACCTTTATTATTTCATTGAAACTGATAAGAAAAGTCTTGAAAAACTTTAATAATTATTATTATAAAAATATGATACTCTGCTGAAGTTCACAATGAAGAATTTAGCGTCATTGCCATTGTGACTTCCTAGATGCTGTTGTAAATTAGCAATTGTATCATACAAGTGATTCCTCTTTCTCCATTCAGATATGTCCCAGTATCCAGCACATGGGCCAAAGCAGCCACTGCTGAAGGTATGCTGGAATGATCCAAGGTGACAGGGAGAGGACCTTTACCAGAATATGATACACACAGTAACCATGGCTTGAGTACTCAAAGTTGGGACTGTGCATACACCTTGTTTGGTTTTCCCTTCCCAGTGCTTCTGAAACACCCTTTTGAACAGGACATTCCAACTGGAAAAAGACTGCTTAATAAACATACCGTATGGTTACTGATAAAGTTTGTTTACACTTCGACTTCAGAGATGTCAATTGTTTTTGATTTATGCTATTTCAATGTGCCACCCTTTTCTGAGAATGTTCCCCACCCTGCCCCCAATGAAAAATTTTCTAGACCCACCCCTGTTTACCAGGTTTTACTATTTATATGTATGTGTTTGAGTAAAATGAACAATTTTGTTTTATTCTCTAATCTACACTGAAAACAACTCAACCAAATCCCATGCCAAAATACCGTCATTTAGAGCATTTATATACAGAAAATGACAGCTGGCCAAACAACAAAAAAGATGTTGATTAATCACTGCAATACTTAAGTTTTAATTTAGGAAGAACTCAGAAATCTGTATTTGTGGAATAACTGATTTTCATTCACAGCTTCCATGCACCATACCATCCATAGATGATCACCTAATCACTACCTCTTTAAGTAGACTGAGGTGCCCTTGTGTTAGAATTCAACAGATACTCAAAATGAATGACTGCCATATGCAGGGGACCATGGTCTCTTACTTTTTTCCAGAGCTGATAAATACATTTATTTGTACAGAGAGCGAGGGAGAGAGAAACAGAGTAATACTACCATAATAACAGTACAGTAGAAACGTCACTGTGTCGTTTATTACTTACTCAGTTACAAGAGTTTGCAAAACTAATCTACTACTTTATTAATACAAGAGACCCTACAGCTCAGGGTTAAACCAAAGCAAATTGCATTACTCTGTCACACACACACATTCTTTTCCTATATACACTCACCGGCCACTTTATTAGGTACACCATGCTAGTAACGGGTTGGACCCCCTTTTGCCTTCAGAACTGCCTCAATTCTTCGTGGCATAGATTCAACAAGGTGCTGGAAGCATTCCTCAGAGAGTTTGGTCCATATTGACATGATGGCATCACACAGTTGGCGCAGATTTGTCGGCTGCACATCCATGATGCGAATCTCCCGTTCCACCACATCCCAAAGATGCTCTATTGGATTGAGATCTGGTGACTGTGGAGGCCATTTGAGTACAGTGAACTCATTGTCATGTTCAAGAAACCAGTCTGAGATGATTCCAGCTTTATGACATGGCGCATTATCCTGCTGAAAGTAGCCATCAGAAGTTGGGTACATTGTGGTCATAAAGGGATGGACATGGTCAGCAACAATACTCAGGTAGGCTGTAGCGTTGCAACGATGCTCAATTGGTACCAAGGGGCCCAAAGAGTGCCAAGAAAATATTCCCCACACCATTACACCACCACCACCAGCCTGAACCATTGATACAAGGCAGGATGGATCCATGCTTTCATGTTGTTGACGCCAAATTCTGACCCTACCATCCGAATGTCGCAGCAGAAATCGAGACTCATCAGACCAGGCAACGTTTTTCCAATCTTCTATTGTCCAATTTCAATGAGCTTGTGCAAATTGTAGCCTCAGTTTCCTGTTCTTAGCTGAAAGGAGTGGCACCCGGCGTGGTCTTCTGCTGCTGTAGCCCATCTGCCTCAAAGTTCGATGTACTGTGCGTTCAGAGATGCTCTTCTGCCTACCTTGGTTGTAACGGGTGGTTATTTGAGTCACTGTTGCCTTTCTATCAGCTCGAACCAGTCTGGCCATTCTCCTCTGACCTCTGGCATCAACAAGGCATTTCCGCCCACAGAACTGCCGCTCACTGGATATTTTTTCTTTTTCGGACCATTCTCTGTAAACCCTAGAGATGGTTGTGTGTGAAAATCCCAGTAGATCAGCAGTTTCTGAAATACTCAGACCAGCCCTTCTGGCACCAACAACCATGCCAGGTTCAAAGTCACTCAAATCACCTTTCTTCCCCATACTGATGCTCGGTTTGAACTGCAGGAGATTGTCTTGACCATGTCTACATGCCTAAATGCACTGAGTTGCCGCCATGTGATTGGCTGATTAGAAATTAAGTGTTAACGAGCAGTTGGACAGGTGTACCTAATAAAGTGGCCGGTGAGTGTAATGTGCCATTCTGTCAGCCAGACTTGTTCCCATTCACCCATATCTCCTCTGAGATTTTAGAAGAGCAGTCGTGCATAGAGTTTAAGTCCGCTCTGAAGCGATATGGATATGTAGCTTCTCTTTAAAAGGCCACCGTATCTTTTGAACTTCCCAGTTCCATTAAAACTTGATAGAAAGGCATCGACGTGCTTTTTTTTTTCCCCCTCTGAAAGTAATTTGGGAAATTTACATAGCATGGCAGTGTCTGTGAGAATGGGTGACAAGCTTATATATATATATATATATATATATATATATATATATATATATATATATATATATATATATATATATATATATATATATATATATATACTGTAGATGTAGATATATATATATATATACACTATATATATAGTGTGTGTATATATATATATATATATATATATATATATATACTGTAGATGTAGATATATATATATATATACACTATATATATATATATAGTGTATATATATATATATATATATATATATATATATATATATATATATATATATATATATATATATATATATATATACACTATATATATATACTGTATATATATATCTGTGTCTGTGTGTGTGTCACGCTTCATAGGACATCAGAGGACGGCCTATGATCTGTGCCTGAATGTCATTGGATGTCCTATGAACTCAGGCATCATTGGACACATAGACAAATGTGTCTTTATGATATCATATAGACCATGTGTCTTCAAACTCAGGCGTCATAGGACACATAGACAAATGTGTCTTTATGATGACACACTGTGTCTTTATGATGTCATATAAACCATGTGTCTTTGAACTCAGGCATCATAGGACACATAGACAAATGTGTCTTTATGATGACACACTCTGTGTCTTTATGATGTCACCACACTCTATAAAAGCAAGAAAGCGCTGAGTGTGTCTGTGTGTGTGTCTGTCATGTGCCTGATATCTGTTACTGTATATGACATCATAAAGACATGAAGGCAGGCTTGATGTATATGACATCATAAAGACACATTTGTCTATGTACCGTCATATAGGCATCGCGAGAGATCATAAGACGTACTATGAACTCTTTTTGATCAGATCTATTTTCATGATCCTGTCCACGAACTAGAATTATGATGCACCTATCCCTCAACCAGTGGTCTCAACGAAAAAGAAGAAGAAGAAGAAGAAGAAGACCCACCCGATGGAGAGCAATAGAATGACGACAACTGCTGCATGTCAGAAAGGATGCCGTGAACATGAAACACCTCAGGTTCCACCAGTACGCCGCAGGCATGACTGTGAACAACACAGCCGTCTGAGACAGGAGGAGACCCTTCAGTCATCTGAACGAAGAAGAAGAAGACCCACCAGATGATGTCTATATGACAGCACATAGACAGAGCAGAAACACACATATATATATACATATTGTGGGCAGTGGTGGCTTAATGATTAGGGATGTGGACTGGTGAGCGGCGGGTCACGGGTTCGATCCCTGGACCGGCATGATCAGATCTGGATGGGACAGATAACATAGCAGTGTTTGCCCTGCCTTCCTTAACTCCACTGTGGTGCCTTTGAGCAAGGCCCTTAACCCTAACTGCTCCAGTGGAGCTGCTCAGCGGTCACAGGTCAGTCTGTGGTTGTACTGGGCTGCTTCCTAGTGTGAATGTTTAACTGTACGAATGTGAACAGGGCATCCTTGAAAAAGAGAGGTTGCCTCTCAGTGGAACTACCCCGTATAAATAAAGCTTATATATATATATATACATTATATATACAGTAGTGTGTATATATATATACACTACTGTTCAAAAGTTTGGGGTCACCCAGACAATTTTGTGTTTTCCATGAAAGTCACACTTTTATTTACCACCATGAGTTGTAAAATGAATAGAAAATATAGTCAAGACATTGACAAGGTAAGAAATAATGATTTGTATTTGAAATAATAATTTTTTCCTTCAAACTTTGCTTTCGTCAAAGAATCCTCCATTTGCAGCAATTACAGCATTGCAGACATTTGGCATTCTAGCTGTTAATTTGTTGAGGTAATCTGGAGAAATTTCACCCCACGCTTCTAGAAGCCCCTCCCACAAGTTGGATTTGCTGGATGGGCACTTCTTGCGTACCATACGGTCAAGCTGCTCCCACAACAGCTCAATGGGGTTTAGATTTGGTGACTGAGCTGGCCACTCTATTACAGATAGAATACCAGCTGCCTGCTTCTTCTCTAAATAGTTCTTGCACAATTTGGAGGTGTGCTTTGGGTCATTGTCCTGTTGTAGGATGAAATTGGCTCCAATCAAGCACTGTCCACAGGGTATGGCATGGCATTGCAAAATGGAGTGATAGCCTTCCTTATTCAAAATCCCTTTTACCGTGAACAAATCTCCCACCTTACCAGCACCAAAGCAACCTCAGACCATCACGTTACCCCCACCCTGCTTGACAGATGGCGTCAGGCACTCTTCCAGCATCTTTTCAGATGTTCTGCGTCTCACAAATGTTCTTCTGTGTGATCCAAACACCTCAAACTTCGATTTGTCCGTCCATACCACTTTTTTCCAATCTTCCTCTGTCCAATGTCTGTGTTCTTTTGCCCATATTAATCTTTTTCTTTTATTGGCCAGTCTCAGATATGGCTTTTTCTTTGCCACTCTGCCCTGAAGGCCAGCATCCCGGAGTCACCTCTTCACTGTAGATGTTGACACTGGCGTTTTGCGGGTACTATTTAATGAAGCTGCCAGTTGAGGACCTGTGAGGTGTCTATTTCTCAAACTAGAGACTCTAATGTACTTATCTTCTTGCTCAGTTGTGCAGCGGGGCCTCCCACTTCTCTTTCTACTCTAGTTAGAGACTGTTTGTGCTGTTCTCTGAAGGGAGTAGTACACACCGTTGTAGGAAATCTTCAGTTTCTTGGCAATTTCTCGCATGGAATAGCCTTCATTTCTAAGAACAAGAATAGACTGTCGAGTTTCACATGAAAGTTCTCTTTTTCTGGCCATTTTGAGCTTTTAATCGACCCCGCAAATGTGATGCTCCAGATACTCAACCTGCTCAAAGGAAGGTCAGTTTTATAGCTTCTCTAACCAGCTAAACTGTTTTCAGCTGTGCTAACATGATTGCACAAGGGTTTTCTAATCATCCATTAGCCTTCTGACGCAATGAGCAAACACATTGTACCATTAGAACACTGGAGTGATAGTTGCTGGAAATGGGCCTCTATACACCTATGTAGATATTGCACCAAAAACCAGACATTTGCAGCTAGAATAGTCATTTACCACATTAGCAATGTATAGAGTGTATTTCTGATTAGTTTAAAGTTATCTTCATTGAAAAAAACAGTGCTTTTCTTTAAAAAATAAGGAAATTTCTAAGTGACCCCAAACTTTTGAACAGTATAGTATATATATACAGTTAGGCCCAGAAATATTTGGACAGTGACACAGTCTTCATGATTTGGGCTCTGTATGCCACCACATTGGATTTGAAATGAAACAACTACAACGGAATTGAAGTGCAGACTTTAAGGTTTAATTTAAGGGGTTGAACAAAAATATATGATTAAACATGTAGGAATTGTAGCTATTTTTATACAAACGCTCCTCATTTCAGGGGCTCAAAAGTAATTGGACAAATTAACATAACCCTAAGTAAAATGTTACTTTTCAATATTTTGATGATAATCCTTTGCAGGCAATGCCTGCCTGAAGTCTGGAACCCATGGACATCACCAAACGCTGGGTTTCCTCCTTTGTGATGCTTTGCCAGGCCTTTACTGCAGCTGTCTTCAGTTGTTGCTTCTTTGTGGGTCTTTCTGCCTTAAGTTTTGTCTTGAGCAAGTGAAATGCATGCTCGATTGGGTTGAGATCTGGTGATTGACTCGGCCATTGCAGAATATTCCACTTCGTTGCTTTAAAAAACTCCTGGGTTGCTTTTGCAGTATGTTTTGGATCATTGGTGAAGCGCCGTCCAATCAACTTTGTTGCATTTGGCTGAATCTGAGCAGAAAGTATATCCCTATACACTTCAGAATTCATCCGGCTGCTTCTGTCTTTTGTCACATCATCAATAAACACAAGTGACCCAGCGCCATTGGAAACCATGCATGCCCATGCCATCACACTGCCTCCACCAAGTTTTACAGAAGATTTAGTGCTTTGGATCATGAGCTGTTCCAATTCTTCTCCAAACTTTCTTCTTCCCATCATTCTGGTACAGGTTGATCTTAGTCTTTCATCTGTCCAAAGAATGCTGTTCCAGAACTGGGCTGGTTTCTTCAGGTGTTTTTTGGCAAAGTCAATTCTGGCCTTTCTATTTTTGAGGCGGATTCATGGTTTGCACCTTGTGGTGAATCCTTTGTATTTACTCTCATGAAGTCTTCTCTTTATGGTAGACTTAAATACTGATACACCTACTTCCTGGAGAGTGTTTTTCACTTGTGTGGATGTTGTGAAGGGTTGTTCTTCACCATGGAAAGGATTCTGTGATCATCCACCACTGTTGTCTTCCATGGACGTCCAGGCCTTTTTGAGATCCAAAGCTCACCAGTGCACTCTTTTTTTCTCAGAATGTACCAAACTGTTGATTTGGCCACTCCTAACATTTCTGCTATCTCTCTGATGGATTTCTTCTTTTTTTTCAGCCTCAGGATGGTCTGTTTCACCTCCATTGAGAGCTCCTTTGACCGCATGTTGTGTGTTCACAGCAACAGCTTCCAAATGCAAACGCCACACCTGGAATCAACTCCAGACCTTTTAACTGCGTAACTGATAACAGGTTAACGAGGGAAGAGCCCATGCAGCCTTGTTATTTTTTTTGCAGCCTTCTGAGTCAATTGTCCAATTACTTTTGGTCCCTTGAAAAAGAGGTGGCTACGTATTAAAGAGCTATAATTCCTAAACCCTTGCTCCAATTTGGATGTGAATACTCTCAAATTACAGCTGAGAGTCTGCACTTTAAGCCCATATTGATTATATAATTGTATCCTGAATATGTTTTCGTAAACAGCTAAAATAACAAAACTTGTGTCACTGTCCAAATATTTTTGAGCCTAAACTGTATATACACAGTGGGGCAAAAAAGTATTTAGTCAGCCACCAGTTGTACAAGTTCTCCCACTTAAAAGATGAGAGAGGTCTCCAATTTTCATCATAGGTATTTTTTTTTTTTGTTACTTATTTGTACCCGTAGGTAGATTTGGTTTGCAGTCTGGTGACAAGCCACCGGCTGCCGGTCGCTGCATGCGCGAGCGCCCTAAACCTACATGTTTTTGGTATGCGGGAGGAAACCGGAGAAATCCCGGAGTAAACCCACGCAACACCGGGAGAACATGCAAACTCCACACAGCTCACTGTTGGTCGGGGGCTGGGATCGAACCCATGATCTCATGATCCCCGCGATCCCCCGGCCGAGGGTAAATCTGTGCTGCCACAGTGCTAAACCACTGCGCCACCGTGCATAGGTATACCTCAACTATGAGAGACAAAATGAGAAAAAAAATCCAGAAAATCACATTGTCTGATTTTTAAAGAATTTATTTGCAAATTATGGTGGAAAATGAGTATTTTGTCACCTACAAACAAGCAAGATTTCTGGCTCTCACAGACCTGTAACTTCTTCTTTAAGAGGCTCCTCTGTCCTCCACTCATTACCTGTATTAATGGCACCTGTTTGAACTCATTATCAGTATAAAAGACACCTGTCCACAACCTCAAACAGTCAAACTCCAACCTCCACTATGGCCAAGACCAAAGAGCTGTCAAAGGACACCAGAAACAAAATTGTAGACCTGCACCAGGCTGGGAAGACTGAATCTGCAATAGGTAAGCAGCTTAGTGTGAAGAAATCAACTGTGGGAGCAATTATTAGAAAATGGAAGACATACAAGGCCACTGATAATCTCCCTCGATCTGGGGCTCCACACAAGCTCTCACCCCGTGGGGTCAAAATGATCATGAGAACGGTGAGCAAAAACCACATGGGAGGACCTAGTGAATGACCTGCAGAGAGCTGGGACCAAAGTAACAAAGGCTACCATCAGTAACACACTATGCCGCCAGGGACTCAAATCCTGCAGTGCCAGATGTGTCCCCCTGCTTAAGCCAGTACATGTCCAGGCCCGTCTGAAGTTTGCTAGAGAGCATTTGGATGATCCAGAAGAGGAATGGGAGAATGTCATATGGTCAGATGAAACCAAAATAGAACTTTTTGTTAAAAACTCAACTTGTCGTGTTTGGAGGAAAAAAGAATGCTGAGTTGCATCCAAAGAACACCCTACCTACTGTGAAGCATGGGGGTGGAGACATCATGCTTTGGGGCTGTTTTTGTGCAAAGGGACCAGGACGACTGATCCGTGTAAAGGAAAAAATGAATGGGGCCATGTATTGTGAAACTTTGAGTGAAAACCTCCTTCCATCAGCAAGGGCATTGAAGATGAAACGTGGCTGGGTCTTTCAGCACGACAATGATCCCAAACACACCGCCCGGGCAACGAAGAAGTGGCTTCGTAAGAAGCATTTCAAGGTCCTGGAGTGGCCTAGCCAGTCTCCAGATCTCAACCCCATAGAAAATCTTTGGAGAGAGTTGAAAGTCCGTGTTGCCCTGCGACAGCCCCAAAACATCACTGCTCTAGAGGAGATCTGCATGGAGGAATGGGCCAAAATACCAGCAACAGTGTGTGAAAACCTTGTGAAGACTTACAGAAAACGTTTGACCTCTGTCATTGCCAACAAAGGGTATATAACACAGTATTGAGATGAACTTTTGTTATTGACCAAATACTGTACGTGTTTTCCACCATAATTTACAAATAAATTATGATGAATTATGATAAATAAATATGATGACATTTGGAGACCTCTGTCATCTTTTAAGTGGGAGAACTTGCACAGTTGGTGGCTGACTAAATACTTTTTTGCCCCTTAGCGCTGAAAAAATTAAGAGACAGAGACCACTGCAAAATTATCACTTTATCTGGTTTTATTATTTATGCATTTGTATTTCAGTAAAATGAATAATTTTGTATTATTTGCTAACCTACTGAAACTAACTCCCCCAAAGTCCAAGTCAAAATATTATAATTTAGAATATTTATTTCCAGAAAATATCAACTGGCCAAAACAACAAAACACATGAGGCTTTTAGATGTGCTTTTAAGATCAAATAATGTAAAGAAAACAAGTTTAGGTTCATTCTTAATCATTACACTAGTTACTTTTTTAATTTAAGAACTTACAAATTTGTATTTGTGTAATAACTGATTTTTATTCACAACTTTTTTGAATCTTACCATTCTTAGACGATCACTGGTAAATTTCCTTATTTTCTTTACTGGACTTTATAATTATTTTTTTTTCCCCTCAGGGTTCATAGTGCAGCTTAAAAAACTGAAACTTGTGAAAGATTTATTTTTGTTTGAATAAGTAAATTAAAGTTAAACATTCATATTTTCTTTATACATCAGACATAACCTGAGCTGCTTCGAGCTTTTTGTTGTTTTATATTTTGATGATTATAATTTAGTTCTTTCAGTTAAATTACTCATTCCTGGTATTCTAATTTTTTGAGATGCACTAGTATTCCTCACCTGTTTTGGTGGCTGGGAGACATGTTCTGTAATTTAATGAGCCACAAATGAGCAAAAGCAGGACAAGGACTGCATCACAATGTAATTCCTCTTATTTTGCATCAGTGAAAATGTTCATTATTTGTCCAACTTGACAGTTGTGGGACTAATTTAATAAAAGCCTTTTAATCAAGGCCCTTAATAAAGCCTCCGGGCCCGCTTCACAAGACTGCTGAACACCTTCGTTCATCAGGCCATCAGGACCCTGAACTCTGTTCACCCCCCCGCCCCACCCACCAGATGGTAACACAATCACCCGCACAATAACTACCTCAGCTGCTGGCACAGAAAGACTGGCACACCAACAATAATACCGTTGTTTGTTGTACTTTTGCTGTGGTATGTCTCTGCACATTAATCACAACCATTTGCACAAATGCTATATCTGCTGCTGTCTGTCTGTCACTGCAATACTGACCACGTGCAATCACATCTGTCACTATCTGCACCTACACAACCGCACTGAAATGCAACTACGGGTATTCATCTCTAGCTGTCTATACATAGGATTGCTGGATTTATTATTTATTATAGCTAATCGTTTATCTCTATGGAGATCAGGGTCCTTCTGGCTGCCATTGGCACCACGAGTTGCATTACTGTACACAGACTAAACATAGACTGCTGCTGTTGCTGTTTGTTTTTCTTTTTTCCAGCCTTATTCCTTTTCTTTTTTTTATAAAATGCACACCAATGAAGAGAGAGAAACGCCGTTTCAATTCTCCTGTATGTCCTGCACGTATAGTAGTATTGACAATAAAATCTTTGAATCTTAAATCTAATCACATGTGTATTTTTGACAGAAATATTGGTGTCAGCCTCACGATCTTTACCTAGGAGACAGTGCTTCTCTGCCACAAAAATAATTCTTGTGTCTGGTCAACAGAGATTCTTTGTCTTCTCTAATTTACTCCCTTCTAAGTCTCCCTTTTTTTCATTAACTGTGAACTCAGATCCTGGATAACTTTTGTTTTTATCTTTTTCTCCTTGGGTGATCAGTCTGTCCGTCTCTTGTTCAGCCTTTTTCTCTAACCTCTGACCCTGTCTTTTCAAAAGTTGCCTGAAGTTCCAACTCTCCACTTCCCTTGTCTTGTCAAAAAGAAGGTCTCAGTGTAATTTTCTCTTAATCTCTTCATCCCTTCCTCTCCAGAGAAGAGCCCTGTTACCTGTAGAGGAAAGGGGAGAGGAGGCAGATGAGAGAAGGATAGAGAGAAGGCAGCAGAAAGCGGGACACGAAGATGGCATCTGACTGGCCCTAATCAAGTTTCCTTTCTCACTCAGTCTTTACATTCTTTTTCTGTCCTGGGATCTTTGTCTCTGGTTTTTTTTTTTTTTTTTTGCTTCTTCTTTTTGCTGGTAGACTATTTGCTTTATTTGCAAATTAAAGTGCATTAGAGATGCAAAACAAATTAAATGACATAAATCAAAAGGGGTGTAAAGGAGAAAAAGATTGATCTACACCTTATTACTTAACTCTTAAACATTACTTTTTCTGCTTTAGATTAAAAACAACAGTATGTCCAGTGAAGAAGAGGGAAAAAAAAGGTCTTTTATAGGGATAATATTGGAGCGAGAAGGGAGAAAATCGATATGATGGACATTAACTGAAATTCTGGCCTTTCAGTAATTGTGGTTGCTGTGGAGCAGAGGTCAAAGGTAAATGCCACACATGGCTATGTCCTGCTATAATGAGAGGAGGAGAATGTGACACATTCACAAACACACTATCAGCACACACTCACAAGCACTTCAGTTGTGTTGCAGGGATTAAAATGCAAATGCAGCCAACTGCAAGCCCACAAACACTTTCCAACACAAGGGAGTGAGATTATTTTAGAAGCATGCGTTATGATGTCGACACATATTTAGTTTATCAGGACTCTAATCATTAATTTCCTCCAACATCGATAATATCATCTGATGTCTGTCAGATTACATTTTTTATATATTTGACTTTTGACTTGTCTAATAAGTTCAGGCTCAAGACACCTCAGTCTTGAGCCGTCTCACTTTCCGAGCCAAACAATAAACCAGATCGGCGGCAGGGGCTAGAAAAACTGGGGGGAGGTCCGTGGGGGTGAAAGTCCTGATATTTAAAAGTTCTTCACGGGTATAAGTGCAAGCAGACACACAATTGACAAACAAAAACAAACAAAGAGCGCAGCGAAGCACCATGTCGACCGCTGTGGGCGCCATCTTGGATCCTGACTCCCTCTGCAGGTGGATCATCGACTTCCTGACGGACCGGAGGCAGCATGTGCGGCTGGGAAAGACTGTCTCAGACTATACTAGCATCAGCACTGGATCACCCCAGGGCTGTGTACTTTCCCCCCTACTCTTCTCCCTTTACACCAACTCCTGCACCTCCAGCCACCAGTCTGTCAAGTTGATCAAGTTTGCGGACGACACCACCCTCATCGGGCTCATCTCCAACGGCGACGAGTCCGCCTACAGGAGAGAGGTGGCCCAGCTGGCGTCCTGGTGCAGCAATAACAACCTGCAGCTGAACGCTCTGAAGACAGTGGAGATGATTGTAGACTTCAGGAAAGTCACTACTCCTCTGCCCCCCCTCACCCTCTCAGGCTCTCCCATCACCACTGCTGATTCCTTCCGCTTCCTAGGCACTACCATCACCAGGGACCTCAAATGGGAGCTGACCATCAGCTCACTCATCAAAAAAGCCCAGCAGAGGATGTTCTTCCTGCGGCAGCTGAGGAAGCTCAAGCTACCCACCAAGATGTTAGTGCAGTTCTACACAGCCATCATCGAGTCCATCCTCACCACCTCCATAACCGTGTGGTACGCAGGAGCCACTGCCAGGGACAGACTAAGGCTGCAGCGCGTCGTGCGCACTGCTGAGAAGGTGATCGGCTGCAAGCTCCCATCTCTCCAGGATCTGTACATCTCCAGGACCCGGAGGCGTGCTGGCCGGATCATAGCCGATCCCTCACACCCTGGTCACGTACTGTTTGCCCCCCTCCCCTCTGGTAGAAGACTTCGGTCCATCCAGACTAAAACCTCCCGTCACATGAACAGCTTCTTCCCCTCTGCCATTAGACTGCTGAACACTAAGTGACTGTACAGCAGCTCAACCAGACTCATGTCAATCATCACTGTTTTCTTCCTGCATTACCGACTGCACTATATAGTTCTCCACAGTATCTGCTGCTGGCTAATATATATTTTAACTGTTGACCAGTATCACTTAATCTTATCCTACACTTTATTACATGTATAGTTTATTTCTCTTATCCCATCATGTTTAATGTTGCAGCATTGTACCGAGACAAATTCCTAGTTTGTGTACTACATGAACAATGGCAATAAACCTGATTCTGATTCTGATTCTGATTCTGAGTAATAAGGAAAAAGTGTATTATTAGAGATCGGCCTGTTTCTTTGACCATACCGATTTGCTTTATTGGACTATTCATTTTGATTTGTGTTTAAACGTTGCAGCCCTTTAATAGCACACTAAGACACATTTAGTGCCACATTTACCAAACTGAAAAAGCCAGAAATCACAGCAGTTTTTAATCACAAGACAGGCCAGAACCAAAAGCTATTAAAACACGTGTCTTAAAATTAGTTTCTGTCAGGAAACTAAATAAACCAGAATATCATGCTTGATATTTAATGGTACCACATACAGTATATGAAGCACAATCTTTTTTTTTTTTTACGTAAACAATAAACTTAAGTTGTTTATATGTTTACTAGTGATAGTTATGAATAGTGACTAAATGTTTATATTGCTGTATACACCCTGCATGGATCGGCACCTTATCATGGTGGAGGGGTTTGTGTGCCCTTATTATCTGGGATCATTATGTTGAGCTATGGTGTTGGGGGCAACTTCCCCTGGTAGGGTATCCCAAGACAATGTGGTCCTGGGTGAAGGGTCAGACTAAGAGTGGTGAAGTGGATCTCTATGAAATAATCAACAACAACAAGGATCATGTATACCCCACCCATTTTGGGGTTACTGGAGTTTGAGGGCAAGCACCTGGTGACAGTTTCTGTTCATAGGACCCAGCCAGGCTCAGCACAAGCAGGCCACATATAGTGTTTCAGGTCGATGCACACTTTATTCCTTCACTAATTACCTGATCTCTGCCAACTGCCATCATCACCTGTTTCTCATCAGCAGCAGCCTGTATTAGTGGGCAGTTCATGTTCCTCCTCATGGGAATAGTAGGCTTTCTACCAAGCAGTTGGTGTTGGACCATTTCTCATGGGCAACTTAAATGCTCACATGCCTTCTTCGTCACCTCTCCTCCGTCATGGAAACAAACAGTTAGGACCTCCATCATTCTCACCTTCTCAATCTAACTCTTTTTCTCTGTCTGTATATCCTAGACTGTTTTCTCCCTGATGGACTGGATCTCAGCTTGACTGAACCACAACTCAGAAAAACCATCACTTTTTTAATCTGTAAGTCACCATTTCCTCCCTTCAAAATATCCATTAACTCATTAAGTGTTCAGCCTGGGCAACCCATTAGCTCTACTTTAGCACAACATCTTCGCATTGGAGTTGCACACACCTGAGGACAGAGCTGGATCACCACTCACCTTTCAAGAATCTGCAACCATCCTGCAACTACTCACCAAGCCTCTAAGCAAAATCACCTATAAGAATAATAGCATTGTTGCAATATTCCATACCTATCATATCAACAGTGCATTTATCCTTGTCTCTTTTCACCCCCTCTGCAGGGCTGCCAGATTCTCTCCGTCACACATGCACTTTTCAGTAAAACTTGTTAAAACCTTCTCTGCCATTTGGTCTCCTATTTAGTGTTTGCATTTGGGTCTGTACTCTAAATCATGTCACCACATGGGTCCGCCCTCCAGTGGGCTCTCAATCTGCAAGAGGGATCATGGTGCTATGTGACCTGGGCGACAGTCTGGCCTCTTTAAGGAGACTGCTATCTCTGTGGCTTGGACTCTGAATAAGCAGCTGGATTTATGGATGGATGGATGGATGGATTACTGTATATAAAATACAAAGGAGTGCTTTGCATACAGTGGACAGTGCTGCAATTTAGGATCTTAACAGACCGCTGTCCAACTACAATAGATGTGTTTTAACGTCAGTGGATCACAGTCTCAGCTGTCTGGTGGAAAGTGACTATTATCAGACTAATCAGGTTTAATTCTTGCTGGGTCACAAACTATCCAGATGCATACCTGTGCTTGAAATCCAGCTGTGGCTGTTGAGAGAAGAATATTTCTACTTTACATCCAGCTGTGGCTGTTCAGATAGCGTGAATCCAGTAACACGATGTTGTTAGCATAGCTAGCCATTACTTAACACCAGCTTTATTGGAGCTTTGTTGCTGTTTTCAAATACTTCTGAAGATTGGAGTAGGTCTCAACCAGCACTTACAGTCATGTGAAAAAATTAGGACACCCTGTATAAGCCTGTGTGTTTTTCTTAACATATTTGGACGTACGGATATTTCATATCAACGTTAAAAATACTGGGAGATTGACGTAATACAACTAACCAATTAAAATGAATTAAAGACTTTTTTTTCAAATTTTCTGTAAAATGTAATACTAAAGAAATAGTAAAGAGTAAATCAGGGCACAACTCCAGTCTTTTTAGGACACTCCCACATTAATTCCCACTTAAAATGGCTAAAATAAGTTTTAAAAAATGCAAATAAAAACAAAAACAAGGTTTCTTAATAAAGGACTGAATATTTAATGGGGTGTCTAAATTGTTTCACATGACTGTGGCTTTCAACCCATGATATGCTTTTGTCCTTAACTGCGACAAAAGAAAATAATGTCATGAATCCCCGAGCGCCATTACGCGGCGCACAAGGGAGGGAATGAAAAACCCAATAGCGGGAGTAGAACGTGACATTTATTAACTTAAACCGCAACAAAATAACAAGTCCAGAAAGACCACACTATACAGTTGATTGAAATGATGAATTTCGGCCACCAGACATACAGGGTTGCTACCCAGATGTTCTACAGCCTAGTGTCGCAGAAACACTGTGCACAAAGAAAATGGCAAACATTAACTTACGGCTGGAACAATCCGGGGCTGTCCGTGTAGTCTGGTGGATGAAGAAGTGAGGAAGAGTCAGTCGCTAACATCAAGGGAATTACCGTCTTGAAATGTCAGGCTGAATAACACGCAGGTAGTGGAACACATACGTGGAGGAACACACTGCCACGCATGAGGGTGAATCCACGATCTCTTCCCACTAACGCAACATATTTGTAATCATAATACTAATGAGGGAAGAGATTGCCGGTGTGAGGAAGGGTGGGCTGAACATAATTAATCCCTGGTGTGCATGAGTGAGTGTCAAAGCGTGTGAATAGGAATGAATGGAGTGTGTGTGTGTGTGTATGTGTGTGACACCCGTAATGGGAAACAGCTGATGGCACTGACAAGAGGAGGAGGCGTGCCCAAGCTGTCAGGGAGTGAAGGACCCAAATAGTTCCCTGACGCCCCCGATGGAAAATAGGGCAAAAAAAAAAATAACCATAAGTCAGAACAGGGTTTGGAACAACCAAACCCCCACCCCCACCCCCACCCCCAAGGGTGGATTCCAGAAACCCCAGTACCATCAGCCAAAAACAAAAGACACACATCAAGGACCCCCCCCCCCCCCCAAGAAACAAACAATACTCAGGGTGGGAGGTGGGGGAAAACTGGTTAGGAAGGAAGCAACCAGTGAAAAAATACAAGCAGTAATAAGCAAATAAAGAGCATTGACCCTTCTAACAGTCCCCACCTAGGACACTAACCCCCCTCCCCAGAAGTCCAAAGTTCAGTGGGTCGACCAGAGTCCCAGGCCTCCAGCATGGCAAGGTGTGACTGATCGGGTGGCCTGCCCAAGTCCCATGTCCAGCAGGCGGGCCGAAGAATAGTGTCCGGCGGCCTGCCCAGGCCAATGGGCCACCCAACCCGAAGGCCAAGTCTTTCAGGTGGCCGACCAGCGTGGTGGAGCCACCAGAACCAGAGGGGAAGGCGGAGAGGTAGCCTACCCACCCGGGGAACCTTGGGGGCAAAACCAAGGGACAGGAGCCCCCCTGCCCCCCGAAGCTTCGTCGCATTCGCAATGGTCCCAGTCTGGGACGTGGCTGCAACCGCGATGATCCCAGTCTGGGACGTGGCTGCACCCGTGATGGTCCCTGTCTGGGACATGGCTGCACCCGCAATGGTCCTGGGCTGGGACGTGGCTGCACCTGCAATGGTCCCAGTCTGGGACGCGGCTGCACCGGCTGTGGACTCTGGCTGGAGATCTGCTGCACCGGCAGTGGACTCCGGCTGGAGATCTGCTGCACCGGCGGTGGACTCCGGCTGGAGCTCTGCTACACTGGCGGTGGACTCTGGCTGGAGCTCTGCTACACCTTCGGTGGACTCTGGCTGGAGCTCTGCTACACCAGCGGTGAAATCCGGCTGGAGCTCTGCTACACCTGCGATGGGCTCCGGCTGGAGCACCATTGCACCTGTGGTGGTCCCTATCACGGGCCTCATTGCTCCTGCGGTAGCCTCCCCAGCGAGGGAGGTAAGGTTCCTCACGACCCCTGGCACTGGGCCCCGATCCTCAGTGGCCTCTGGTGGGATCAGCTGCTCTCCAGCGACCCCGGCAGGGGCTCCGAACCCAGAGGGAGAAAAAAAGAGACCGAGTCAGGGTTGCCGGCAGTGGCAGAGCCTAGTGAGGTGGCCCCAAGGGCTATAGCAAGCAGCCCCTGGGCCCCCTCACCCTGAGTCAGGCAGTGCAACATAGACGTGGACATGGCAGCCATAATGGGGGACACTTGCCTGTACTTCGGCTCCACCGCTGTCCAGGACTCCGATGACTTGGGGTGCGTGGATACCATTGGTTCGCCCAGTGCTGTACCCCCATCAACCTCCTTTGGGACCGCAAGCCCGACGTCGTTGTCTGTGGGCAACCCAGGTAGTAGCAGCTCCTCTCCGGTGACCCTAGGAAGTAGCTCGAAGGAGAAAGGAGAGAAGGAACGGTTTGGGTCGCTGGCAGCGGCAGAGCCCAGCGAGGGGGCAGCTGAGAGCTGCACCCGACTCTCCTCCCCAAGAGCCAGACAAGGTCTCTCAATCATTGACAAATGAACTACAGGAGAGATTACTTACCTGTGCTCAAGTTCTACTGCTGTCCAGGACTCCAGAGATGCCGACGATGCTGGTCAGAGTCCCGTCGGCTGGAGGTGTAGTCCAGGCGATGACCCTGCTGCGGCAGCCCCCGCAGCAGCCGTGATAGTGGTTGCAGTTTTGGTGCTCCCGTGCGCCGTCTTTCACACCACTGGCTCCTCTGGCATGGCGGCGGAGGACGACCTCTCTACTGGCCCATGAGCTGGACACTCCTGGGCATCTGGTTCCACCCCCCACCCCCCGAGCGACCTGGATCCAGAGCTGGCGAGCTCGTAGGGGCACACAGAAGGGTTTTGGTGAGGTCAGGTAAGGAAGCACTGTATGCCACTGGGGCGGAGCACTCAAGGGACTGCACACCACGAGTCTCTTCACCAGGAGGCAGGCAAAATTGTTCATCAAACGTGAAAGTTAAATAAGAAAAAATTTGCCTGTTCTCCTGGCACTGGATGTCCCTAGCGGCGGGACCGGAAGCCTCTTCCAGCGGGAGTTCCTCCTCTTCTTCCTCCCAGACGGCTCAGGAACCAGATAATTAAATTAAATTAAATCACCCTTTATTGTCATTCAACTGTACAACCAATCATGTACAGTAGAACGAGATTGTGCTTTACCTATCTACTGTGTTAATCACACACACCCAAGTGTAGAATCAGAGGGCCGCTGCCATGCAAGGCGCCACCACAAATTTCCCTCCTCCATTCCATTTTTGCTGAGCACCAAGCTGGACGGCTTGTCCAGGATACGAAGCGTCGCACTGTGCAGCGAGTCATCTGTGGCGAGACGCTCCATACTCCCCGGAGAAGGGAGCGGAGTGACCGCGAGGAGCTTGAGCGCTGGGGAATCCTGATCCAACTCCCTTCTTGGCGGTCCTCCTCTACCCAGCGGTCGAGCAGGGCCAGTCTCTGCTTCTTCCTCTCATGGCGCTCCTCCTTGACCCGACGGTTGAAGACAGTGAGCAGGTTCGACCATTCCTCCTCTGTCGGCAAGCCCATGGATTGAGCAGGCGTGGGGGGTGGAACCTTCACAACCGGGAAAGCGCGTCCTCGGGCCTCCCTCTCGCGGCGCTCCTTGTCCGCCTGGCAGTCGAGCAGGGCCAGTCTCTGCTCCTCCCTCTCACGGTGCTCCTCTTCGACCCAATGGTTGAGCATGGCGAGCAGGTTTGACCATTCCTCCTCCATCAGCAAGCCCGTGGATTGAGCAGGCGCAGGGGGTGGAACCTTCACAGCCGGGGAAGCGCGTCCTCGGGCCTCCCTCTCGTGGGGCTCCTCCTCGATCCGATGGTCTATCATGGCCAGCAACCCCAGTCTCTCCTCCTCCGTCATAACATCTGAGGATTGGGCGGGCACCAGCCCGGGAGAAGATGCAGGGCGAGAGAACCGCGAGGAGAGGAGGTCTTCCTCCATCAGGAATGTTTCTTCTGACAGGTGGCTGGCTCCGATGTCGGAGAGGCCCCCTCCGGCTCCACGTGTGGCGAGGGAAGAATGACGGAGAGAATAGCGTTCACCCTTGGAATGGCCCAGAGGTTTGGATGGCGCCGCTCGACATCTTCTGTGATGAGCCATGCCTACAGAACGTCCTCCGGGAACTGTGGCCACTGAGCGGAAAAGAGTGCTTCCTCCAGTAGATCCTGGGCTCTCTGCTCCTTGTCCATCCAGATCTTTATACTGTTACTCGGGAAGGAGGAAAAAAGAGGGTGAAAGAGAAAGAAAAAACACACGTCTACTCCGTTGGGTTTTTTCTAACTGGTCAGAGCATTCTGTCATGAATCCCCTTGCGCCATTACGAGGCGCATGAGGGAGGGAATGAAAAACCCAATAGTGGGAGTAGAACATGCCATTTATTAACTTAAACAACAACAAAATAACAAGTCTAGAAAGACCACACTATACAGTTGATTGAAATGATGAATTTCGGCCACCAGACATACAGGGTTGCTATCCGGATGTTCTACAGCCGGAGAGGGGGAATGCCTAGTGTCACAGAAACGCTGTGCACAAAGAGAGTGGCAAACATTAACTTACGGCTGGAACAATCCGGGGCTGTCTGTGTAGTCTGGTGGATGTAGAAGTGAGGCAGAGTCAGTGACTAACATCAAGGGAATCACCGTCTTGAAATGTCAGGCTGAACAACACTCAGGTAGTGGAACACATACATGGAGGAGCACGCTGCCACACATGAGGGTGAATCAGAATCAGAATCAGAATCAGAATGAGATGTATTGCCATTGTTCATGTAGTACACAAACTAGGAATTTGTCTCAGTGCATTGCTGCAACATTAAACATGGAGTAGCACTAAAGATAAAAATAAAAAACTATGCATGCAATAAAAGGTAGAATATGAATAAGTAATAGTAATCTATGCAATTTTTAAATATATTAACAAGCAGCAGATATTGTGGCGTTCCACATAGTGCAGTCGGTAGTGCAAAAAGAAAACAGTGATAATTGTCATGAGTCCGGTTGAGCTGCTGTACGTACTGCACGAGAGTCTAATAAGTCACTTAGTGTTCAGCAGTCTGATGACAGAGGGGAAGAAGCTGTTCATGTAGCGGGAGGTTTTAGTCTGAATGGACCGAAGTCTTCTGCCTGAGGGGAGGGGGGCAAACAGTGCGTGTCCAGGGTGTGAAGGGTCGGCTATGATCCGACCTGCACGCCTCCGGGTCCTGGAGATGTACAGGTCCTGGATGGATGGGAGCTTTCAGCCAATCACCTTCTCAGCAGCGCGCACAACGCACTGCTGAGAGTGCTCCCACGATCTCTTCCCACTAACGCAACGTATTTGTAATCATAATACTAATGTGGGAAGTGATCGCCGGTGTGAGGAAGCGTGGGCTGAACATAATTAATTCCTGGTGTGCATGAGGGAGTGTCAGACATTGTGAATAGGGATGAATGGAGTGTGTGTGTGTGTGTGTGTGTGTGTGTATGTGTGTGAACACCCGTAATGGGAAACAGCTGATGGCACTGACAAGAGGAGGAGGCGTGCCCAAGCTGTCAGGGAGTGAAGGACCCAAATAGTTCCCTGACGCGCCCGATGGAAGATAGGGCAAAAATAACCATAAGTCAGAACAGGGTTTGGAACAACCAAACCCCGGTTCATGACAAATAATCTATTTCCACAAAAACAAAGTAGCTTTATCTTTTCCTCCGCTCAGTGAAGACTCGGCTCTCTGGAACAGGTCACATCATCTGACGGCTCGTCTCAGCTATGGTACGGTCAGTTTGTGTATTCATTTATTTGCACTAAAAATATCTATCCATATTAATAAAATGAGTAACGAGTAACACATCTGATCAAATTCCAGTAACTGTAACACATTATTGAATTTTCAAACAGTAATTTCGTTACACAGCACGTTACTGCAAAAGTAGTGGTGTTACAGTAAAGCATTGCTCCCAACAGTGGTTGTAACATATGTCACCACAGCCCTTTTTGGTTCACCAAGTAGTGAATCAATAGACGGTCTGACTGATTGGGGTTTTCTTATGTGAATAACTTTGTCTGAAAAAAAAAATCTACATGCCTCTCAGTCCATGACCTTTCCCAAATACAGTGGTGTGAAAAAGTGTTTGCCCCCTTTCTGATTTATCATTTTTTTGTATGTTTGTCACACTTAAATGTTTCAGATCCTCAAACAAATTTGAATATTTGACAAAGATAATATAAGTAAACAGAAAATGCAGTTTTTAAATGTAGGTGTTTATTATTAAGGGAAAAAAAAATCAAAACCTACATGGCCCTGTGTGAAAAAGTGATTGTCCCCTAAACCTAAAAACTGGTTGGGCCACCCTTAGCAGCAACAACTGCAACCAAGTGTTTGCGATAACTGGCAATGAGTCTTTTACAGCGCTGTGGAGAAGTTTTGGCCTACTCATTTTTGCAGAGTTGTTGTAATTCAGCCACATTGGAGGGTTTCCGAGCATGAACCGCCTTTTTAAGGTCATGCCACAGCATCTCATTTGGATTCAGGTCAGGACTTTGACTAGGCCACTCCAAAGTCTTCATTTTGTTTTTCTTAAGCCATTCAGAGGTGGACTTGCTTGTGTGTTTTTGATCATTGTCCTGCTGCAGAACCCAAGTGCGCTTCAGCTTGAGGTCAGGAACAGATGGCCGGACATTCTCCTTTAGGATGTTTTGGTAGACGGCAGAATTCATGGATCCATTTACCACAGCAAGTCTTCCAGGTCCTGAAGCAGCAAGACAGCCATAGACCATCACACTACCACCACCATATTTTACTGTTGGTATGATGTTTCTTTTCTGAAATGCTGTGTTACTTTAACGCCAGATGTAATGGTACACACACCTTCCAAAAAGTTCAGCTTTTGTCTCGTCAGCCCACAGAGTATTTTCCCAAAAGTATTGCGGATCATCAAGATGTTTTCTGGCAAAACTCAGACAAGCCTTTATATTCTTTTTGCTCAGCAGTGTTTTTCATCTTGGAACTATGCCTTGCAGGCCATTTTTGCCCTGTCGCTTTCTTATGGTGGAGTCATGAACACTGACCTTAACTGAGACAAGTGAGGCCTGCAGTTCTTTGGATGTTGTTGTGGGGCCTTTTGTGACCTCTTGGATGAGTCGTCGCTGCGCATTTGGGGTAATTTTGGTCGGCTGGCAACTCCTGGGAAGGTTCACCACTGTTACATGTTTTCGCCATTTGTCGATAATTGCTGTCACTGTGGTTCGCTGGAGTCCCAAAGCTTTAGAAATTGCTTTATATCCTTTTCCAGACTGATAGATCTCAATTACTTTATTTCTCATTTGTTCCTGAATTTCTTTGGATCGCAACATGATGTCTAGCATTTGAAGATCTTTTGGTCTACTTCACTTTGTCAGGAAGGTCCTATTTAAGTGACTTCTTGATTGAGAACAGGTGCAGCAGTAATCAGGCCTGGGTGTGGCTAGAGAAATTGAACTCAGCTTTCCAAAGATGTGACAAACCACAGTTAAAGTAGAACTGAACCCACCTTTTTGCGCAAAAAGTAGAATAGCGGATTAATTCCTTACTACCTATTGTATTTTTCAACACATAAAAGAAATTTTTAGGCCATGCGATGGCCAAGCTATAAGCCGATAAACTTTTGCCTCTGGCTGGCAGTGCCAAACAAACCGGAAGTAGTGCAGACGACGCTGCGTGACGTCACGAGTGTGACCCTTAGCAAAACAACAATGGCAGAAGATAGCAGTTCCAGCAGTCAAGAAAACCAGAGTTTTCAGAGTGAAGAGGAATTCAGGATCGGTGACGAGACAGAGGAGGATGCAGGAGTGTCAAGTGAACAGGAAGAGAGCGAGGGAGGCATCGAACCGTACAGATTCGAGCCAGAATTGTCGGGGGATTCCGGCACCGACTCAGAGTCAGACCGCAGCAGTGATGGGGAGGAGAGTCGCTTATTGAATACAGAATGGTGATTCTTTACTTCTCTACTTTGGCATGTTTGGGGTGTCAGGATAAGAAAAATTAAGTCTGGACTGCAGACGATTTTTGTGTTTCAATAACAATAATTCCAGTAGAAAATGGACAATGTGGTCCGAGGGTGGTGCCAATGGTCTGATGCAATCAGTGCAGTGACCAGCTGGTGACCATGCAATGCATCGCTTCCCGGTCGCTTTTTTTTTTTTTTTTTTTTTGTTACTTATTTGTACCCGTAGGTAGATTCGGTTTGCAGTCTGGTGACAAGCCACCGGCTGCCGGTCGCTGCGTGCACGAGCGCCCTAAACCTACATGTTTTTGGTATGCAGGAAGAAACCGGAAAAATCCCGGAGAAAACCCACGCAACACGGGGAGAACATGCAAACTCCACACAGCTCACTGTTGGTCGGGGGCTGGGATCGAACCCACGATCTCATGATCCCCGCGATCCCCCGGCCGAGGGTAAACTGTGCTGCCACAGTGCTAAACCACTGCGCCACCGTGCAGCTTTTCCTCCCCCTTTCTTTTCTTTCGTCGCCATGACAGCTTTCCTTGGCCACTGAACAGATCTTCCCAGGTGTTGGAAGTGTTTTGTAGTAAACTATCACGACAAAATGCACCAAAAACAACCAGTGTCGACGTGCTCGCAATGGTAAACATGGAGGACTGGGCCCAATTCGTGACGTCACGCGGAACTCCGGCTGCACTTCCCGATAATCGGCGGATTCGTCGGATTTTTCAGGGCGGGAAATTCAAAATCGCGATTTTCTCCAAGATTCCGGGATTGGTGGAGGGGGTGCCAATGATAAATTATCTTTATAATTGTATGTACTATCACCCAGTGTCGTTCAATGCCGTTCACTTCAGTTCTACTTTAATTTATGTTTTAACGGTAGGGGTAATCACTTTTTCACACAGGGCCATGTAGTTTTGGATTTTTTTTTACCCTTAATAATAAACACCTTACTTTAAAAACTGCATTTTGTGTTTACTTGTGTTATCTTTGTCTAATATTTAATTTTTTGGATGATCTGAAACATTTAAGTGTGACAAATATACAACAAAATGAGAAATCAGGTAGGGGACAAACATTTTTTCACACCACTGTATGTATATTTTGTTTTCTGTCTTCTTCTTCTTCTTCTTCTTCTTCTTCTTCTTCTTCTTCTTCTTCTTCTTCTTCTTCTTCTTCTTTCTCTTCTGGCTGCTGCGTTTAGGGGTCACCACAGCGGATCATCTACCTCCATCTCACCCTATCCCTTGCATCTTGCTCTGTGACACCAACCCTCTCCATGTCCTCCTTCACTACATCCATGAGTCTTCTCTGTTGTCTTCCTCTTTTCCTCCTTCCTTGCAGCTCCATCTTCAACATCCTTTGTCCAATATGTCCACTATCCCTCCTCTGCACATGTCCAAACCATCTCAGCCTTGCCTCTCTTACTTTGTCTCCAAACTGCTCAACCTGAGCTGTCCCTCTGATATACTCATTTCTAACCCTGTTCCTTCTAGTCACTCGCAATGAAAATCTTTACATCTTCAACTCTGCCACCTTTAGCTCCACCTCCTGTCTTTTTGTCAGCACCACCATCTCCAAACCATACATCATAGCAGGTCTCACTAACGTCTTGTAAATCTTCCCTTTCACTCTTACTGCTACCCTTCTGTCACAAATCACCCCGTCACTCGTCTCCACCCACTCCACCCTACCTTCACATCTCTTGTGCATTTTTCATTGCTTTGGATGGTTGACCCCAGTTATTTAAACTCATCTACTTTCACGACCGCTACTCCTTCGATCTGCACCATTGCACCTGTCTCCCTCTCATTCACACGCATGTATTCTGTCTCGCTTCTACCGACTTTCATTCCTCTTTTCTCCAGAGCATACCTCCACCTCTCCAGGTTCTCTTCTGCCTGCTCCCTATTCTCACTACAGATCACAATTTCATCTTCAAATGTCATGGTCCATGGAGACTCCTGCCTGACCTCGTCTGTCAGCCTGTCCATCACCATGGCAAACAAGAAGGAGCTCAGAGCCGATAACTGATGTAATCCCACCCCCACCTTGAATCCATCCATCACTCCTACAGTGCACATCACCACTGTCTCACTGTCCTCATACATGTCCTGCACCACCCTCATGTACTTCTCTGCCACTCTTGACTTTCTCATACAGTACCACACTTCCTCCCTTGGCACCCTATCATATGCTTTCTCTAGATCCACAAAGACACAACGCAACTCCTTCGGACCTTCTCCATACTTCTCCATTAACAGTCTTAAAGCAAACATTACATCTGTAGTACTCTTTCTTAGCATGAAACCATACTGCTGCTCACTGATTGTCACCTCTCCTCTTAACCTGGCTTCAACAACTCTTTCCCATATCTTCATGGTGTGGCTGATCAACTTTATGAATCTGTAGTTTCTACAGCTCGGAGCATCACCTTTGTTCTTGAAAATTGGTACCAAAACACTTCTTCTCCACTCCACAGGCATCCTCTCACTCTCCAAGATTGTGTTAAATAATCTGGTTAAAAAGTCTACTGTCATCTCTCCTAAACATCTCCATACCTCCACAGGTACTGTATGTGTTCACCACAACCATTTCCATCCTTTTAGCAAAATCCACAACCATCTGTCTTTCCATATTTCTCTCCTTACCTACCCAGTACCTCTTCATCACCTCTGTTCCCTTCACCAATATGTCCATTAAATTCCACTCCAGTCACCACTCTCTGACCCCTGGGAACACTCTCTACCACTTCATCCAACTTACTCCAGAAATCCTCTTTCTCTTCCACTTGATATTCAACTTGTGGGGCATACACACTGACAACATTCAACATCACACCTTTGACTTCTAGCTTCAAACTCATGATTCTGTCTGACTCCCTCTTTACTTTCTGAACACTCTTCACATACCCTTCCTCTCTTTGTATGGCGGCGGCGCGCATGGACTCAGCGGCCCCTCTTGGCATCAGTGAGTGTGAGAGTTTTGAGTGTTTTGATCATCCCAGACGTACATTCTGTAAAACTTACAACCGTGAGACCTTATTAAACATCAAGGTACTGCACGTTGCAAGAATTGCGGCGCTCGGTTGTAACTTGGACATTCTATGCCAGCATGGAATTCTGGCGGAGTCCCCGCTGGAAGCTACCCGGGAGAGAAGGAAGCGTAGACGGAGGGAGCGCAAGCAAAAGCGTGGAAAAAGGGCCGGGATCCATGCTAGGCTAAAGGCTAACCCCTTCAGACCAGCAGTACCGTTGCTCCTTCTCTCTAACGTCCGCTCCCTCGACAACAAGCTGGACGAGCTGCGTCTGCTGAGAGAAACCTGGAGAGAGTGGAGGGACTGCTGTGTGCTTGCGTTCACGGAGACATGGCTCCACGACAACATCCCTGACGAGGCCATTCAACTAGAAGGTACGTCGGTATTCCGAGCAGACAGAGAAACGGCGAGCTCCGGTAAGAGCCGTGGGGGTGGACTATGCATCTATGTTAACAAGAACTGGTGCGTTAACACCACATTAGTATCTAAACACTGCTCTCCGTTGGTGGAGTTCCTTATTGTAAATTATCGGCCATTTTATCTGCCAAGGGAATTCAGTAACGTGTTTGTAGCGGCTGTTTACTTAGCGCCGAGCGCTAACGCTAACGCTAATGCTAAGAAGGCACTTGGGGAGCTGCACGATGCTATTAGCGAAATCCAAACTTTACATCCCGACAGTTTTGTGGTGGTTGCGGGGGATTTTAACCACACCAGTTTAAAGACTGTGCTTCCCAAGTTTAAACAATGTGTAGACTTTAAGACCAGAGGAGAGAATAAGTTGGACTTTTCATTCATTCATCTTCTTCTGCTTAATCCTTTTCGGGTCGTGGGGGGGATGGAGCCTTCCCAGCATCTTTGGGTGAGAGGCAGGGTACACCCTGGGCAGATCGCCAGTCCATCGCATGGCCAACACAGAGAGACAGACAACCATTCACTCTCACAGTCATACCTAAGGACAATTTAGAATCCCCAGTTTTGATGCCAATTAACCTAACTTGCATGTTTTTTTTGGCATGTGGGAGGAAACCGGAGAAATCCCGGAGTAAACCCACGCAGACACGGGGAGAACATGCAAACTCCACACAGATCACTGTTGGTTGGGGGCTGGAATCGAACTCAGGATCCCCCAGCCAAGGGTGAGTTGCTGTGCTGCCACAGTGCTAACCACTCCGCCACTGCGCTGCCCTATGTTGGACTTAGTGTACACAAACACAGATGCATATAAGGCGATACCTCGCCCCCACCTCGGCCTTTCTGACCACATATCCATGATGCTGGTGCCTGCCTACAAACCCTTATTGAAGCGCAGCAGGCCAGTAGTGAAACAAATCAGGATTTGGACAGAGAGTGCAACCTCTGCACTGAAAGACTGTTTTCTGCACACAGACTGGGAGGTCTTCAAAATGGCAGCCTCCCAAGAAGACAAGACAGATGTGGAGGAGTATGCTGAAACGGTCACCAGCTACATCGCGACGTGCACAGAGGATGTCACTACAGTGAAGACCATCACCATGTGGGGAAACCATAAGCCATGGATGACCGCAGAGGTGCACTCGCTGCTTACAGCCAGAAATGCAGCCTTTAGAGCAAAGGACAGGATCGCCCTCTGCTCAGCCAGGTCTGCGGTCTCAAAGGGAATTAAGACGGCGAAGCGCGCCTATGTGGAGAAAATGCAGGGACACCTCTGTGACACTAGGAACACCAAGCAGATGTAGCAGGTAGTTCGGACACTGACGGGCTATAAGTCTAGGCAGGGGGTCGATGATGATGATGCTTCGCTTCCAGACAGGCTCAACGACTTCTTTGCACGTTTTGAAGCATCAAACTTGACAATCAGAGGGAGGGCTGGCCCATCCCCACCATCGGTCGGACCAGCGTTTACCATCAACACAGCGGACACACGGAGGACCCTAACCACAGTCAACCCACGTAAAGCTGCAGGTCCGGACAACATCCCGGGACGTGTGCTCCGAGACTGCGCGAGCGAGTTGGTGGATGTACTGACTGACATCTATAACATCTCCCTGAGTCAGGCCATCGTTCCCAGATGCTTCAAGACCTCTATCATAGTACCGGTGGCAAATAAACCAGTTGTGTCCTGTCTGAATGACTATCGTCCTGTTGCACTGACACCAGTTGTGATGAAGTGTTTTGAACGGCTTGTGAAACCTCGCATTACAGCCTGCCTCCCTGCATCACACAACCCGCTCCAGTTTGCATATCGCTCAAACCGCTCCACGGAGGATGCTATAGTCACCACCCTGCACTCTGTCATCACCCACCTGGATCAGAAAGACACCTACGCCAGACTCCTATACATTGATTTCAGTTCAGCATTCAACACCATTATTCCCCAGAGACTGATGGAGAAATTACTCCTTCTTGGTCTGAACACCGCCACATGTCTCTGGATCCTGGATTTCCTGACTGAGAGACCTCAGTCTGTCCGGGTTGGAAACAACATCTCCAACTCTGTCACGCTGAGCACCGGATCCCCTCAAGGCTGTGTACTCAGTCCACTGTTGTTTACACTTCTAACACATGACTGTGTATCCAGACACGAGGGGAACCAGATTATTAAGTTTGCAGACGACACCACGTTGGTGGGACTTATTCAGAGGGATGAGGAATCAATGTACAGGGAAGAAGTGAGAGACCTGGAGGGCTGGTGCAGGGAGAACAATCTGGTGCTCAACATGGACAAAACGAAGGAGATGATTGTCGACTTCCGGCGGTCACAGCCTGAACACTTCCCTCTCAGCATCGGCGGCCGTTTAGTGGAGAGAGTGGAGAACATCAAATTCTTTGGAGTGCAGATCTCGCAGGACCTGACCTGGAGCAAGAATCCCTTGGGGATCAGGAAGCGGGCCCAGCAGAGACTGCACTTCTTGAGAAAACTCAAACAAGCCTCTCTCCCCATCTCCACCCTCAGGACCTTCTACAGAGGTGTGGTGGAGAGTGTTCTGATGTACTGCATTGCTACATGGTACTCCAGCTGCAGCATGTCAGACAAAAAAGCCCTGCAGAGGATAGTTAAGGGAGCTGAGAGGGTAATTGGAGTCTCCCTCCCCTCTGTCCACGAACTTTTTTTCAGAATCGTAGTAGGAGCAGGGCACTGAACATTGTCAAGGACCATTCTCACCCTCTGCATAAACACTTTGAACTTCTGCCATCTGGCAAACGATTCCGGAGCATC
The DNA here is from genome assembly GCA_020510985.1 of Pholidichthys leucotaenia. Taxonomy (NCBI): domain Eukaryota; kingdom Metazoa; phylum Chordata; class Actinopteri; order Cichliformes; family Pholidichthyidae; genus Pholidichthys; species Pholidichthys leucotaenia. The sequence continues at coordinate 156,753,839 of CM035847.1, read as the reverse complement.
AGAGGCAGAACCACCAGACTGATTAACAGCTTCCTTCCACAAGCTGTTAGGATGCTAAACAGTTGATCCGGAATCTCTCGTATACACTACTGCACCTACGGACATTATGTACATTATTTGTAGTTCGTTAGTTTTTCAAGTATGTCTCAGGGATGCGTAAATGGATGTGGTGGGGGGTGAAGATATGTGTGAGTGTGTCTTAAATCATGTTCTTCTGCTTATATGGATGCCAAGAGAAATGCAATTTCATCTTGCCTGCACTACTGTTGTATGTACAGCAATATGACAATAAAGGTTGATTTTATTTTATTTGATTTGATTAAAGATTACGCCTACTCCATTTCTCTTCCTATCTACACCATGGTAGAACAGTTTAAATCCCCCTCCAATGCTTCCCTTCCATGTGGTTTCTTGAACATAGCATATCTACCTGTCTTCTCTCCATCATATCAGCCAACTCTCTGCCTCTACCAGTCATAGTCCCTACATTTAACGTCCCTACTCTCCCCTCCACACTTCTACCTTTCCTTTTCTGTGTCTTCCTCCTAACACACTTTCCCCCTCTCCTCCTTGTTGATCTTCAACCAACAGTAGTCCACTTTCCACCGGCACCCTGTCTGTTAACAGCACCAGTGGTGGTTGTTGTTAACCCGGGCCTCAACCAATCCAGTATGAAAGTCTCATTTGTCATGATCCACATGTTTGACTTGGCAAAGGTTTTACGTCGGATGCCCTTCCTAACACAGCCCTTCCGTTTACCTGCTCTTGGGCCTGGCACTAGTAGTACACTGGCTTGTGCACCCCCTGTGGCTGGGTTTACCGACATTTGTACTAGTTTCTCTGATTTTTCAAAACACCTGTAAAAGTCGGTCCAAATGCTATTGTGTGAACCCAGCTTTAACTTAGGCTGACTTAGGTAAGCTCTGCATACTGTAGTGTTGACCTTGAGTTCCAATCTATAAAGTCATTCTTTGCTGAAGAAAAATTGTTTCAAGTCAAAAGTCTTGTCATGAACTGCTTCTATCACCCAAGAACCAGAACTGTAACACTATCCATTGGCCGTAAAGTGGAAGTTAATCCCTTCTCCAGGACTTAGTCATTCTGCTCTTTGGCAAAGGAATGTTTCAATTGACAGGTTTATGGTTGATATAATCAAGACTTGGGAGTCAAGATTCTCAAATAAACAACCAGACAGTTTCACAGTGTCATCTGGTGGATGAATCAGGAATATTTTTTTTTTCTTTGCAGTGGAATTTATGCATTATGGACAAATAAATTAATTCATATTCTTTCTCTCAAGACAGTATCTGCTACTGAAGACATGGTTGAACTCTTGGGATGGACAATGTGGTTTCAAATGCTTTTATTGATATAATTTGATATATGTTGCTTTATTTTCAGGAAGAAATTAAATTTTGCATGCCTACAATAAGTTAATTGGATGTACAATGTAGACATTGTATGTTCCCTTATTATTGAGTAGAATATCTTAGTCACTAAAGTTTAAGGAATTTATGCTTTATTCAGCAACATATGTGTCTGGGGGGGGGGGGGGGGGGGTCTCTCGTCTCATGTCAAATGTCTCTCTCCCTGCTCTTTGGGAGACCATAGCTGTACTTTAATTGACCAATAGAGCTCCAGGCTTCACTGCATCTCCTTTTTAGGTTGAGTTTATGACTTCTGTTGCACAAAACTCCATGTAATTGGTTCAGCTCAAGTTCCATTAAATTCAGTGAGATTCTGCCACACCTAAAAAAACAAACAAACTTTAATTTGTTCAATTTTGGGGCGTTGGTCAAGCTGTAAGGAGCAGACTTCTCCGCTCTCCCATTTTTTTTTTTTTAATCTTCCAAGTAAGACCCAGAGCCTGTCATGCTCTGTTTTTTTTCTTTTCTTAAAGTTCACTTTTTCTTATTTTAATCTTTTTCTTTAAATTACTGTGTAAGAAGATTTTGTTTGATTTATTTATTTATTTTTTTTTTTTTAGCTTAAACCAACATATTTAAACCACAAACATCAGAAGAAAGGGATTTGTGATGTGTTTTTTGCCTCAGATTGAATTTCTGATGGGACTTTGTACTATAAACCAATTCTTCTTTAGTGCATAAGAGAAGGCTGCAGCCAGCCTGCTGAAGAATGAGCCTTAGTGATCTCGGGAGTAGGCCATAACCATGTTAAGGAGCCTGTCTGCCAGTCTTCCAACAGAACCCACGCTGGTCCAGCTGTAACAGAATCCAGTGGACCACCTGCTACCTACTGGGATGCAATGATTCTGCTTGGCTGCACGGTGGCACAGTGGTTAGCACTGTGGCAGCACAGTTTACCCTCGGCCGGGGGATTGTGGGGATTGTGAGATCGTGGGTTTGATCCCTGCTCCCGACCAACAGTGATCTGTGTGGAGTTTGCATGTTCTCCCCGTGTTGCGTGGGTTTACTCCGGGATTTCTCCGGTTTCCTCCCACATACCAAAAACATGCAGGTTAGGGATACGGGATGCTTGCGCACGCAGCGACCGGCAGCTGGTGGCTTGTCACCAGACTGCAAAACAAATCTACCTACGAGTACAAAATAAGTAATAAAAAAAATGGCTGATGGTCTGTTGTTTAATTTAAACTTAATTCTTCAGAATATTCCTGGTATGAGTTCTTTAAACTTAATTCCATGCAAACCTCCAACAGAATTTCAAAATGCATTTTGTCCTTTCATTAATTTATGTTCTTTTCCAGTGTTAGAAATATCTCTATTGAAATGAGTCTGAGTCAAAAAATTCAGCAGGCAGGATCTTGAATTATGAGAAGATTTATTGTTCTTACCAAGAGAAGATACAGGAGGTATCCCTGAGTCTACCCATGCATTCTTCTAGCTCATTCATCCATTACCCAGTCCTTTATAGCTCTCAGTTTTGGCGGGAAGCAGGAGAGAATGTCCTTGAGAGTCTAGCTCAGTACATCTGGAGAATAACAGAGTGTCTTAGATAGTCTAATCTCCTAGGAACTAGGGAGTCACATGTCCTCGTTCACACAGTAACTATACAGAATGAGCCTAAACAAAGATAGGACAGCTGCATCATCATTTCTGCTGACCTAGTCTCACACACACTGACTCTGGGGCATACTGAAGGCCACATGAACAATGATCACATATGAACAATATAAAACACAAGTATATCAGACATGAAAATATAAAAGAATAATATGGAATAATATGGAATTTTTCTTTCATTCCCCCTTGATGCTTAATAAAGCATCACAGTTGAAAGAAGAGCGACAAAAGAAATAATCAGTCATAATAAAGAAAAGTAAAAATGAATGATACATGTATGTATGTGTTGTTATGTGTGTTAACAGATTAGCAGCAATTTAAGAGGTAGTGTAAAACTAAAACAACGCTATGATAAAAGGTGTAGCAATAAAAGTGAATAAGTGTAAGGATAAAACAAAATAAATCAATGGAAAAAAATCAATTAAACTGTGTAACATGAGAATGCAACAATTAATGATGTGATGGCAATAAGTGTAATGTGATGAAAACAACAGTGAAAATTATATGGAAAACTCAAAACAAATAAAACAATATTCCAGACTTCATAGATGTGTTTGTAAATAGTACATTTCAACTTCACATCGTGATCATGCATTTCCTCTCGGTTTTCTGCATGTCAGTCACACTTTTATTCTGTACTTTGACTCATGGAGAGACACCATGGGTTGGTACTTCCCCTTTACCATCCTCATCATCATACTACGGATACAAGGATTCATACAGGAAAAGACAAAATTTATCACTACCAAAATCTCTAACAAATTCATGATGAGACTTCTCCATGAAGAGAATAACCAACTTAACCTATTCTGTGCAGCAGTGACATTATCCCTGGCCACAGCAGCCTACAAGGCAGTGAGGTTGTGTATGGCCGAAGCAATAATATGACCATCTGCATCATTTTCAGGGATAAAAGTGCAACAATAATCACCTAAAATAGTACACACGCCCCCATGGGTGACAGTTAATCGATCAAGAACCATTCTATTTTGTGTCATCATAAGCCTCATAGCCATCATTTCTTCCCTTTCACCTGACCAAGCAGATAAGGAAAAATTTACAAATGATTTTAGCCCTTAATTAAGTGTTTCAGTCCATAAGGTGTTCTTGCCCACTCCCACCCATGGAAACAGTGAATGAAAGACCTTTGATTGTGTGCTTTTATTTTAAATTACTCTGGTACATCTGTACCCCAAATGGCATCACGTGGTGCAAAGGTGGCTTCATGTGGTGAAAAGGCATCTCTCTTCACCCTGCCCACTTGGCCTGCTGACATAATGAGGGTATGGTTAGTCGCAAAAACAGGGGTACACAACCCTGCCCACTTCCTGGGCAGGTGTGAGCACGCCCGATAACCACATAACAACCACCCCCCTGTCACCATGTGTCTGCCAAATGTGTGAAAGTCACAGATGGCAGCACTACAGAGCTCTTGCAGGGTAACAGTTCCAGAATGACAAAGAGGATCTTCAGGACAACATTTGCTGACTCTGTTGGTCAAGCAGGTAGCAGTACAGGGAAGAGATGCACTATGAACCGTTGCACACCTAAAGAGTTGTAAGCTGCCCAGAGGGACATCACCACTTCCCTTTAGATGAAAGGAGAACTTCCCTGGTGAAATTAACCTTGCCTTCATAGAATAAGGAGTGTCATTGTGTTTTTGATCAGTGGAGTGATAAGTGATGTGACTGGTGTGATTCAAAATAATGTTTGCTGTGTTATTGCTGTATATGGCCTTTTGCAAGAAACAAACAGCTTGTGGTAGCTGCGTGATTTTAGCCGTGACAGAGATTTGTCCAGCTGATAGTGGCATTAAGGAACAAACATAACAATTCGAATGATTAGCTGATTTGGCTGTGTAATTAGCATATCTCCACCAGACATTGCCAGCATAATGACCTGGGCCTTCCAGCCAATCATGGTGTGTGTGTAATGAATCTTGATCTGCGGTGGATAGGCAGTGGAACAACTAAGAATAACCAAAACAAAAGTTTTACTACGAGAATGATGAGGATGAAAAGTCAACAATACCATTTGCACCCTTCGGTTCCCAACCCTTTTTCTCTTGCATTTTGCCTCTTCATGATAAACAAACAGCTGCTTTGCTATACAAGCCATTACTGGACACCACAAGGGCACTGTCAGCCAACACTTGTATAGAGAAACAGTTAAACAGTCACTTGCTGAAGATTTTTAGACTGATAAAGTTTGCAATGTGTATTAAACAGTCTCTTGCTGAGGGTTTTTAGTGGTAAAGTTTGTAATGTGTTAAATGTACCCAAGAGTCATGCCCTTTGGCTTTCACAGCTGTTGGTGTCACCAGGATAACTTTTGTGTGTTCCTTGCCAGGGAGTATTGGTCCAGTTTTCCTTTTTGATGACCAAATCCCCTGGTTTGGCCAAAATGGGTGCACCCCCATTGTTCCTCCGTCACATGGTCCCTCCTGGGAAGGGCAGCATGGATAACATCTCTGTCAGTTGACATTCTTTACCAAAAACCCTTCCTCATCACCTAAGTTATAGTAATGGCCTTAATGGTGAGAGTAGTAGGGTTTTTCCTATTTTTGTTGTCACTATTTTCCTAAGCCTTCTTTAATAATCATACTTGTGCATTATGCTAATCCTACAGACTGTGGATGGTAAGCTAAATGGTTTTTCAGGTAAATGTTGAGTACTGTACCTAAGTGTGATATAATTCAATTTACAAAATGTATTCCATTATCTGAGTAAATCCTTTAATTTATTTCAAATCTTGATATTATTTCAGTTAAGGGTTTCTGTTCTGCCATAGCAGCATTTGGATGAATGCAAGGGGAAACTTTTTATCTATTTGGAAAACATGTCATTAATTACTAAATAATATTTTTGCCTTCACACTTGTTTAACTCAATGAAATCAATGTAAAGGTTTTGAAAAGAATAAGTTTATGTAGGGAAGGTCAAATTATTTTTGCTTTAAGTTCCCTTGAGCATTGTTTTCTTCTTACATAATTCAGTAAAAATTTGCATTGTCTTTGTAGCAAATTTTAGATTAGATATTTTTTTTCACATAATTTTCCTTAAATATTTGCAAATGTATTAATGTAAATTTGACTTTTTCTGGTGAATGTTGTGACTTCATTACCAAGCTGCTTCTCTTTTTGTATATTTGTTAAATTTTCCACCTATTTTTTCCATTTTTACTACCATTAATTATTTCTCTGCTAATTGTACATAATCTATCCTTACTAAATGTTTACTTTGTCTTACATAATTGTACTACCCCCCTTTGATACACGGGAATCCCCATGTAGCAGAGTGGAGGCCTGCTGAAACAGTGTGTCATGTGATAAGTGTTTTTGTTAGGAAAAGGAGGTGCTGCGTGAGCTCCTATGTGACCTTGTGCAGCTGCTTTTGGTAGGTAAGTGTTTTCCATAGAGATTCAATCTGTGCCATTAAAGGTCTGATGACACATTTTTGACTTCATCTAATTTTTCAACACATAATACAAAATGATGAAATAGGTTGGTCTGTGCAGTTCTAAGTCAAACAGGCTTTTTTTCATGCGAATATCTGATGTTTTCATGAGCGCCATGTCACCAATTGTGTCAGTGGCTGAAAAACCCCACGGCCATGTTGTAATGTCATCGACAGAGCACAGTGCTTGGCTGCCCATTGTACACTCAGGATGGAAGCGGTAGAAAACATCAACGATTGTTCCAGCACATGTAGTCTGGAATTGGTTTGTGTTGTCCAATCTTCCGATGATTATAGTTCTGAAGAATGGGATGACAATGAAGAATCTGGGGGTGTCAGACCATATAGGTTTGAGCCATGCCAAGCGGGCATCATGCCTAGCGAGTCAGACTCAGAGACTGACAGTGGAGCGGCACACATGGCCAGCGCAGCAGCAGTGACAAACACATGGCAGGGGAACACCGAGTGTTATGCTTTTGTTACAGATATTGCAACAAATTATTTGTTCATAAATATACTGCACGGTGGCGCAGTGGTTAGCACTGGAGCAGCACAGTTTACCCTTGGCCAGGGGATCGTGGGGATTGTGGGATCGTGGGCTCGATCCCAGCCCCCAACCAACAGTGATCTGTGTGGAGTTTGCATGTTCTCCCCGTGTATGCGTGGGTTTACCCCAGGATTTCTCCAGTTTCCTCCCACATGCCAAAAACATGCAGGTTAGGTTAATTGGAGACTCTAAAGTGGCCCTGGGTGTGAATGTGTGTGTGAATGGTTAAGGGATAGCGCCGTATCGTGGCTGCTTCATCCATCCAGGTGGTGGATGACCCTCAATTTCCCCTGTGGAGATCAATAAAGTATACTAAATCTAAATCCAAATAATTTATTTAAACCCGATTTTTCAATAAAATCATAACTGTGTATTCTCTGTGGCTCAGGCATTGGGTTTATTCTGTACTATATTTTGAGTTATTGTTGTTTTTGTTTTGTACATGTGTTTTATGTGCATTTTGACCCACTTTCAGGTGGGCACTGTCCAAGATTCGCCGGTCCGACCATGCCCCCTCTCTCTTTGACAGTCAGCTGTTCATGTTTTGTGTGCATCATCTGCCGTGTTGTCAGCCAGCCAATATTGCCAACACTATCACAACGTGTTAGCCACTCCACACAGCTGTGGTTCTGTTGCCCCCCTTAAAGTGATGTCGGTCCTGGGGCGCAACTGTGGTTAACATGTCTCTTCTCCATGTTCACTGGGTGATGTTGGCCCCAAACACCAACTGTAAGTGTTTCTGTTTAGTTTTGTAAGTCTTCACTTTTTTGGGAACTGTTGTCATCATTCTTATGTGCAATACATATGCTATGGTGAACCCTGCACGTAAATCCATTCATCATGACCCTCCATGCGCTCTTACGCAGGGCACAGAGAGGGAGGATGAAATAACGAGGATTTACGTGCAGGGTTCACCACAGCACATTTAATACAGAAAGACAGACAATTCCCAAAAAGGTGAAGATGTACAAAAAACACAAACACACTTACTGATGGTGTTCGTGGGCCGGCATTGCCCAGAGAACGAATGAGAGGAGACGTGTTAGCCACAGGTGTGCCCCAGAGCAGACATCACTTCAAGGATACACGAGAACCACGGCAAACATGGAGTGACTAACACGTCGTGAGAGTGCTGAAAATACTGGCAGACTAACAGCACAGATGACAATACTATGGACCAGCAGTGCGTGACTGGCAAAGGGCTGCTAAGTACATGCACTGCTGGTGATGGTGTGATGAGAAGTACCTGGGCGAGGACTGGGAAAGATGATCAGCAGGAGTTTGAATCAGCTGATGATAATGAGAGAGGGGACGTGGCCGGACCGGCGAGCATCAGCATGCGATCACAGAAAATAGGTCAACGCTGCCAGTAAATCCATTAATCCTTCCCCTCCTCATGTGCTCCTCCTGCGTAAAAGCACACGAGGAGCGCACGAGAAGGTTTATGACAGTTGTAGCTGAAGCGTGTGATGTGGCTTTTCATGGCCTGCTGTTTATCTAAGCCTGCGACACAATGCGAAGGCATAGCTGTAAAATTAAAACGAGAAACCAGAGAAACTGTGAGCTACAAAGCTGCTGTCATTCCAGTCAACAACACCGGCATCCGCTCTGTCACTTAAGTCATGGTGGTGCTGCCCTTCATTTGGTGGGCGGCACCACAGTCCAGTCAGCGGCTGTGGTTTTTTGATGACAACTAGTTTATGCAGGCGCGGTTGTAAATATTATATTGATCATCGACAATGACTTTTGGGTTTACACAACATGCTAAAAAATGTCAAAATCGTGTCATGTGTGTGGCATATTTACATATGGCTAATTTAGATGAAAGTTTTGTACAGTGTAACACCTTTAAAATGAGGTCTCTATAATCATGCCTCTTTTCTTCCACTGTTTTATAAAGTGATCGATGGTACTGACTATCTGTCTATATTGTGAGTGTTTTCCCTTGGCCTAATTTGCAAATTTCAGTTAGAGCAATTAACCTAGCTGCCTGTGCAGAGTTAATGTGAGTTAACATTTATTGTAACCAATTCTGTAATTGCCATCAGGCTGACATCTGCTTTCCTGTTGACCACAGACAATTCTGAATTTGTGAAAGTGCATGTTTGTGAAAGTGCATGTCCCACTCCTTCTGTTAATGGAAAAGTGGACATATTACTTAATTGGAAAGTGGACTTCATTCTGCACAAGGAATGTTTTATTTATTATATTAATTCTTTCTCCTTTAGAATTTGGATGTTGACTACTCAGATGTCTGTCATATGTACTGAGACAACAGTGGTCTGTGACCTACTACGTAGTGGAGATATTGAAATTAAAATATTGTGCAGGTTCGGCATTGCCGCACCCTGCTCGGCCGAAACCAAGCACCGCGAGTACAGTACCCTAGCACACCAAAATCATATAACACAATTATTCCTTATTCCTGTCACATGTATGAAATGTGACACTGTCATACCATTCTATCACTTCAGGTAAAGACTGCATTTTTAGTGTCAAAGTCAGGTAAATTGATCTTTGTTATGTCAGTGTTCATGTCATTCATTCTACTTAGCTTCGGGTCTGCTAGTCACATGTTGTGGTCAGCCAGTGAGGTCCTCCTTCTCCCCCATCCCGGCCAGCGGTGGCGTCCAGAACACTGCCTCTGCCAATGGCCCTGATGTCCAGATTGATGACAAACGTCACGTTCCCCTTGCCACAGCCAGCTCATCCCATGCCCCTCTCAGTTCCTTCCCACCACCACAGGGGTCCAATGCCAGTGCCACCCTTAAAAATAGAATTGGGGGAAGCTCTGGGCCTCCCCCACTTTGCGTCAGTAATCACACAAACAGGAGTTTAATTGTGCTTTCATAAATGTTCTGAGTGTCACTCTTGGAATCATTCAACCTTTTCCTTTTAAGCTTTAACAGTGCTTATTTTAATGCTGGTGAAATTTTTAGTCTAACTAATGGTTCAGTTTTGTTGTTGTTGTTGTTGTTGTTGTTGTTTTTTCCTGTAGATCTAGAAAATGACCCAAACTTATTTTCTAATGTTTTTGCTGGAATGGGAGAGATCTTTTCTTTCCCCATTTAAAGGGTTTGAACTCTTCCCAATTATCTGCAGAAGAGATCATGGTGATATGTGAACCGGGCAGTAGTCTGTCTTCTCTGCTTAGACTGCTGTCCCTGTGACTGGATAAGTGGTATAGGTAGGATGGATGGAATCTGAGGGCTTAAATTCCACAATGTGCTTCCCATGCACTGTGTCATCCTAGAAAAATGTTGTAGTGCAACGACTGTTATCCCTTGTACCAAGCCATTAAGCCTATTTCATTTCATTAAAGGAAAAATTTCACAGAATATAAATTGTTTAAATGGGAAACTCAGACTTGAGCTTTCTGAGTTACTTTTCTAAGTAAAAATGTAAGTATTATAGTATTTAAAGATTAACATGAACTTGTTGTCTTTGCATTATTTGATCCAAAAACTCATCAAAAGCCACATGTTTGTTTGTTTGGGGTTTTTTTGGACAGCTGCCATTTTTTCTAAATAAATAGCATAAATGATATTTATGACTTTGAAATTTGGTGACTTTTTTCAGTAGGTTAGAGAATAAATAAAATGGTTCCTTTTAATCAAGCACACACATACAAATAGTAAAACAGAAAAGTGATGATTTTATAGTATTCCAGTAGTGAGATGCATAGTTGTCTGTCCTCATAAAGTCCCTTACCCATACACTGTCTATTACAACCTTAACCTTCACAGAGTCTCTCATTTCTTTAACTGTACAAGACAGCAAACCAACCAATTTATCATTCTAATACCACCAGAATCAAATCTAGTCAGAGAGCCCACTTTTCACTTTCAAAGTTTGAAACAATCAGGCCCCTTTTTATTTAAAAGATCTGATAGTACCCTATTATCCTAACAGAGCACTACACTCCCAAAATGCTGGATTACTTGTAATACCTAGACTCTCCAAAAGTACAATGGGAGGCAGAGCCTTCAGTTATCAAGCTCCTCTCCTGTGGAACCAGCTGCCAATCTGGATTCAGGAGTCAGGCTCAATCTCTGTTTTTAAGAATAGGGTTAAAACCTTCCTTTTTGATATAACCTACAATTAGGGAGGGATCATGTGTCTCTGAACCCTCCCTTAGTTATGCTGCTTATAGGTTTAGACAGCTGGGGAACCTTTCTTCACTCCTTTCTTCACTTTCAAATATTTTGTTTTGCTGGTCATTAACATCTGTTTGTTCTCTCCCATAGATTGAGTTCCCATTGTGCTGTTTGCGCTCCACATGTCTGTTCTTTTCATCTTCTCTATCCCCTCACCCCCCAGCCAGTCACTGCAGATGACTGCCCCTCTGTGAGCCTGGTTCTGCTGGAGGTTTCTTCCTGTTAAAAGGGAGTTTCTCCTCTCCACCGTCGCCAAGCGCTTGCTCACAGGGGATCGCCTGATTGCTGGGGTCTTTCTGCAATTGTGGGAGTTTCCCCTATAGTTGAAAGTGCTATGAGATGACTGTTGTTGTGAAATGGCACTATATATAAATAAAGTTGAATTGAATTGAAAACTGAATTATTGGGACTCTCTTTTTTTATTCTTGCAGTCCTTCAGAGCATTGCTGTTTCGTCATGAACAGTAAAAGGATAAAAAGTTTTAAAATCACATAATCATTCATTAAGAGTGACTTTTATATTTAAAAGAGAACAGTACTATGGCAGAGACATTAAAAACATCTATTTGTTCATTAGAAGCCTCAGTTAAATCATTTGCATTTGCAGCATTTTATACATTTTTACTTAACTCGTTGGCATCTGGCGTGGCTGCTGTGGGCAGGAGGGGTGGAGGTGAGCAGAGGTGAGGTGATGTAGCTGCTGGAGTCCTGTGGGGCAGGGCCATGGCTTAGCAGTGGAAGAGCATGGAGGAGGAGGAGGAGGGACCAAAGTGTGCCCCCCCCCCCCGTTCTCATGTCAGACCCGCCATGCAGGAAAGAGGAGATATATATATTAGTCCGGTCTGTTCCTCTTACTGTAGGTAATCTCCTAAATTTATCAACAAGTCTTAGCCTCACCATCAGTCCGTCGCCCTTTTTCCCTGTGAAATTCACTGTTGCTCCTCGGTCAGATAGATGATGCAGCTGTGAGCTTATAATAAAAAAAAAAATTGCAGTGACACTTCAAAAAAAAATGAATAAAATATCCCAATGCTGTTTACCTGCCCTCAGGCACCCCCAAAAGATAAAAAGTGGGGAAAAAAAATTCCCTGCCCTGCTAGTAGACAGTTTTACCCAAATAAGAAAAAACTTGGGCAATTGATAGTGTTGATTCAAAAATTCTTCCAATAGAGTGACATTAGATTTCTTGGCACAAGTAATTATCATAAAGCCAGCAAAAAACCCACAAAAAATTGTAAACAAAAGAAATTACTGTCACAGCTCCCTTGAAATAAAAGCAAGCATCTGTAGTCTTCATCTCTATATTGCTCATCTTTGCCAAAAATACCCATTTTTTCTTTCCCTGTTTGTCTTTCACTCAGATCAGCCGTAAAGCAGTAGCTTTCAGACACAGACACCAGTTTCAAAAGCATGAGCCGGCAACACACACACAGCTCTCTCTCTATCTCCAAGGTCAACCTTGGGCAGCTGCCCCCCCCACACACACACAGTTGCAAGCTTCAGATCAGCACGCACACGTGTTTCTAAAACAATCTGAAAACCACTTAAAACAAGCAGATATGGCAACCTAAACTTAGAAAACACTTCCAAAGTACTTATAAAAACAAATCTGGCAACCCATGGTTGTTGTCATTTTTTTCCCACTGCTCTGAAAACACATCCATTTTCTTCCCAGATTAATCACTTACAAAGCACACATGTATCATTCCCCATGAACATTAGTCACGTCACCGTCCTTTCACACTTCACAATGATCAGAAAAAAACAACAAACAACCACAGCTTCAAGCACTTGTGGCACTTTTACTCCTTCTGCCTTTGCAGAATCTTTATTTTCACTCCTCTCTTGCCAGGACAAACCATGAAACACACACACACAAAAAAAAAACCAACAACGGACAAACAAACAAAACTGCAGTATTTTTTAAACCAGTGCTATTTTAAGGTCAACCCTCCTTATAGTGATTCACTTCGATCAATGCTCACTGCAGTGTTATTGGAGACTCTTACATTGATTTTCCACAGGTTAACAATTCCTGGTCCACTTTCTGTGATTCGTAATACGTATTATCCTTCACGGCCTTGACTACCGGGACCTACCGAGCCTCTACCTTGTCGAACCAGCCTCTTTCGGGCTGCGCCGAACTGAACCTCATTTGAGCTGCACCGAACAGAAATATTCAGACTTTGTGGTATCAAATGCTCAGTTTCACATACACATAAACATACGTGGATTTAACCCCACTAGGACTGAAACCCAGTGTCCATAAGCAATCAGCACATAAATGTACTCACACTCAATCCCGCCTGTAGGGTTTTAGACCCATCACTCGGTCCGCTCCAGCATCTCTAGTCGGGATGCCTCCACTACAGCAAACCTCAGCCTTTGGGCTTCAGCGTGGGGAGGTCTTTTCTTCAGCTGTGCACTGCTGAGATTGGCTGGAGGCCCCAGAAGCAGAACAGTTCCTTGGGTCCCTGTTAGATGTTAGAAAAATCTCTATTGAAATGAGTCTGAGTCAAAAAATTCAGCAGGCAGGATCCTGAGTTGTGAGAAGATTTTTTTCTTCTGGCTAGGAGAAGATACAGGAAGTAGCCCCAAGTCTACCCATGCATTCTTCTAACTCATTCATCCATTACCCAGTTCTTTATAGCTCTCAGTGTTGGTGGGAAGCAGGAGAGAATGTCCTTGAGAGTCTAGCTCAGTACATCTGGAGAATAACAGAGTGTCTTAGATAGTCTAATCTCCTAGGAACTACAGAGTCACACGTCCTCATTCACACAGGAACTATACAGAATGAGCCTAAACAAAGATAGGAGAGCTGCATCATCATTTCTACTGACCTAGTCTCACACAAACTGACTCTGGGGCATACTGACAGCCACATGAACAATGATCACATATGAACAATATAAAACTCAAAAGTATATCTGTCACGCCGCGCCGCTCATCAGCGGCGCCACCTGCACACACACCTGCACATCATCAGCGGCGAGGGATATAAGCCGCCTCGCCCTGAGCTTCGGCCTGAAGCCGTCAGACTTCCCTACGCATCACTGTGAGTTCCTTCACCCTCAGCTGATCATTCTGGTAAGAAGACCTTACCTCCTTTCCTTCCAAGTCTGCTCCCCTGTGCACAGGTGGATTCCCCGGCGGCGGACAACGCCTCTCCATCGCCTGTTCCTCGCTGCTGCACCGGGCTCTCCAGGTGGCTGTCTACCAGACCTCGTCCCTTGTTGTGCCAGTCATCTGTCCTCTCCAAGTAAGCTCCTCTCTTGCTCTTATATCTCCTGTGTTGGTGTGTGCCCGTCACCCTTCTCCTTGTGCTTTTCCCATAGGGTTGTCCGGCTGTACGGTCTCCTGCCTCTGTGCCCGAAGCAGACGCCGCCACCAACACATTTACATCCCGCAGACACACATTCATATACTCCTGTTGTTAATAAACTATTTGAACTACTCTGAGCCTGTGTGTGTGCGTCTCCTGAGCTGTGCGTTATGTCAGTACGGCTTCAGCAGAGCGGCTCGGCAGACGGCGGGCTCGCACACCGGTTTTCCACTCTCGAGGCTCGAGTGGATCAGATAGCTTATCAGCAACAGGTGATTTTTAATCAGTTGTTAAATATAACTAACCGATTGGGCCACTTGGACCCCCAACAGCCGTTCCCCCCGGCTCGTCAGGGTGGCGCGGCTCCTGCTGCTCCAGTGGCCGTCCAGCAGGCTCCGGGTGCACCGGTTCGGCTCACGCCCATTCCAACCCCCGCCCGCTTTAGCGGTAAGCTCGGCGGAGCACGGGGGTTTATAATGCAGTGTGAGTCTGTTTTCCACCGTGTGCCCGGGGACTTTCCCTCAGATCATAGCTGAATTGGTTATATCGGGAATCTCCTGGAGGGGCGAGCATTAACCTGGACCTACGCTGTAATGGCGAGGCCCAGTTATGCCACCCTCACATATGACCAATTCGTGAGACGCTTCCTGGAGGTCTTTGACCATTCTCTTACCGAGACGGTCCAGGTCGATCGGCTTCTCGCCCTCCAGCAGGGAGGCCAGTTGGCAGCGGACTACGCGGTCGACTTCCGGGTAGCGGCGGAGGAATTAGGCTGGGAGGAACGCTCCCTCTGTGGCCTTTTCCTCTGCAGTCTCAACGATGATCTGAGGGATGAACTGGCTGGGCGGGATATCCCTGAGACGCTAGCGGAGCTAACATCCCTAGCGATCAGTTTGGCCAACAGGCTGCGCGAGCGCTCCTCGGGACGGAAGTCGTCTTCTTCTCGCCCTCGTGGAGTCTCGCCGCGCCTGTTCCAAGCTCGCCCCCTGGCGACGCCGCCACCATCGTGCCCCGAGGAGTCGGAGCCGATAGTGACGGGCTGGACAAAGCTTTCCCCTGCGGAGAGACAACGCCGCCGTGAGTTGGATCTCTGCATGTATTGCGGAGATGACCAACACACGGTGAAGCTTTGCCCACGGAAAGCCAGTCGGCGGGGTCCGCGAGTCACTGTAGGGGGCCTCGCGGACGTCAATCGGTTAAGTTCTCTCACTCAATTGAAGCTGCCCATCCGTTTCTGCCACAACCCCACTGGGCATCTCACCCACGCACTGGTGGATTCGGGTGCGGAAGGCAGCTTTATTTCACAAAGCCTGGCAACCCGATTGGGCATCCGCTGTCAGGCACTCAGGAACCCTATCTCCCTGGTCAACCTCTCTCGTGCCTCCCTTGGGAGAGCTACGCACAAGACCATCCCTGTCCCGGTTATTATCTCTGGAAACCACCGGGAGGAGATAACCTTTTACGTCCTGCCCAACTCTGTGTCGCCCGTCATCCTGGGGTATCCCTGGCTACACCTCCACAACCCCGTTCTGGATTGGAAGTCCGCCGGGGTGTCGGCATGGAGCACGTTCTGCATGGGCACCTGTCTACAGTCCGCTGCCTGCTCTCCGTCCGCTTCTCCCTCTCCTACGGACGCTGCGCCCCCGGACCTGTCCCTGGTGCCACTGGAATTTCACGACCTGGGTATGGTATTCAGCAAATCCAAGAAGATGTCTCTCCCTCCTCATCGGCCCTATGACTGCGTAATCAATCTCCGCCAGGGGGCACCCTTACCTTCTGGACGACTCTACAGTCTATCAGCGCCGGAGAAGGAGACAATGAATTCATACCTCAAGGAGTCGCTGAGTGCTGGGATAATCTGCCCATCGTCATCACCTGTGGGGGCAGGATTCTTCTTCGTCGGTAAGAAGGACAGATCCCTCCATCCTAGCATTGACTATCGTGCCCTTAATGACATAACGGAGAAGGATCGTTACACCCTGCCCCTCATGGACACTGCTTTCCACTCCCTCCAGGGGGCGACTTGGTTCACCAAGCTGGATCTACGCAGCGCATACCACCTCGTCCGGATCCGGGAGGGAGATGAGTGGAAAACAGCCTTCCGTACCCCGAACGGCCACTTCGAATACCTGGTGATGCCGTTCGGGTTGACCAACGCTCCAGCCGTCTTTCAGCACCTCATCAATGACGTCCTCTGGGATTTCATCGGCCTTTTTGTGTTCGTCTACCTTGATGACATACTCATCTTCTCCAAGTCCAGGGACGAGCACCAGGTCCACGTGAGGCGGGTCCTCCAAAGACTGCTGGAGAACCGGTTATACGTGAAGGCCGAGAAGTGTGAGTTTTATGCAAAGACAACATCCTTCCTTGGGTTCATCATCTCACACGACCAGGTGCTTCCGGACCCAGAGAAGGTGAAGGCGGTGGTGGAATGGCCTACACCTGCGTCAAGGAAGCAGGTGCAACAGTTCGTAGGGTTTGCGAACTTCTACCGCCGC
Source organism: Pholidichthys leucotaenia (assembly GCA_020510985.1). Classification (NCBI taxonomy): domain Eukaryota; kingdom Metazoa; phylum Chordata; class Actinopteri; order Cichliformes; family Pholidichthyidae; genus Pholidichthys; species Pholidichthys leucotaenia. The sequence goes on along the minus strand of CM035847.1, from coordinate 156,736,821 downwards.
TTCGTCCCAAATTTTGGCACCATCGTCGGCCCGCTGACCCGCCTCACGTCCCCTAAGCTCCCGTTCCGGTGGACCGAAGAGGCCGCAGCTGCTTTTCAGGCGCTGAAGGCGGAGTTCTCCTCCTCCCGGGTCCTTAGCCAAGTCAACCCTGCGCTGCAGTGCATCATGGAAGTGGACACTTCGGACACAGGAGTGGGGGCGGTGCTATCCCAGCGGTCGCCAGACGATGGTATCAAACGGCCCTGCGCCTTCTTCTCCCGGCGCTTGTCCCCGGCGGAGAGGAATTACGACGTGGGTGACAGAGAGCTCCTCGCCATCAAGCTCGCGCTACAGGAGTGGCGTCACTGGCTAGAGGGGGCGGACCTGCCGTTCGTGGTCCTGACGGACCACAAGAACTTGGAGTACCTTAGATCTGCCAAGCGCCTGAACGCCCGCCAGGCGCGCTGGTCCTTGTTCTTCGCCAGGTTCCAATTTACCATCACCTTCAGGCCTGGCTCCAAGAACGGCCTGCCCGACGCCCTCTCTAGGCAATTCGCCCCTGAGGAGTCGGAGGACACGGTCCACACCATCCTACCCAGGTCGTGCGTCGTGGGAGCCGTCACCTGGGACATCGAGAGCAAGATCCGGAAGGCGCAGGAAGTGGAACCTGACCCTGGCGGCGGACCGGAGGGGAGGCTGTTCGTGCCATCCACGGTTCGGGGGGAGGTCATCCACTGGTTGCACACATCCAAGCTCACCTGTCACCCTGGCTCCTCCCGGATGATTGACCTCCTCCAGCGGTCCTTCTGGTGGCCGGGCCTGCGGAGGGATGCTGCCCGCTACGCCCGGGCCTGTCCAGTTTGTGCCACCAACAAATCGGGTAATGCCCCTCCAGCGGGTTTGCTCCAGCCTCTGCCTGTCCCTGGCAGGCCCTGGTCGCATATCGCCCTGGATTTCATCACCGGACTCCCAGTCTCGAACACCTACGACACCATCCTGACCATCGTGGACCGCTTCTCCAAGGCGGTACACTTCGTCCCCCTACGAGGTCTCCCAACTGCCCTGGAGATGGCGGACCTCCTCATCCAACATGTGGTCAGGCTGCATGGGATTCCGGTGGACGTGGTCTCGGACCGAGGGCCCCAATTTTCTTCAGAGGTTTGGAGGTCGTTCTGCAACGCCTTAGGAGCCAAGGTGAGCCTCTCCTCCGGCCATCACCCCCAATCCAACGGGCAGCGTGAGCGGACCAACCAGGAGCTGGAGGCTGCGCTCCGCTGTGTGACGGTGTCCAAACCTACGTCCTGGAGTAACCACCTCGCCTGGGTTGAATACGCCCATAACACCGCTCGCTCTTCTGCTACAGGGATGTCTCCCTTTAAGGCGTCCCTGGGTTACGAACCCCCGCTGTTCCCGGCGCAGGAGAGTGAGGTAACTGTCCTCTCAGTACGGGCGCATCTCAGGCAGTTCCGCTCCATCTGGGCGTCAGCGCGCAATGCGCTTTTACGCACGGCAGAGCGCAACAGAGCCGTGGCGGACCGGCACAGAAGACCTGCCCCAGCGTACAGAGTTGGTCAGCAAGTCTACGTGTTGACCCAGGACGTGATTTTAAAGGGCGAGAGGAGGAAGCTGGCACAGCGCTTCATGGGTCCATACCCCATCACCAGGATTGTCAACCCGGTGGCTGTGCGTGTAGCTATTCCCCCCTCCCTCCGCATCCATCCCACCTTCCACGTGTCCAAGGTGAAGCTGGCAGTCTCCAATCCCCTTTGCCCTCCTCCTGCTGCGCAACCCGCGCCCCGGATGATTGGTGGCCATCCGGCCTGGCCCGTCGCCTCCATCCTGGACTCCCGGCGCCGGGGTCGTGGGTTGCAGTACTTGGTGGACTGGGAGGGCTATGGGCCTGAACATCGACAGTGGGTACCTTCGTCGTTTGTGTTGGACCCGTTGCTCATCGCTGATTTCCACCGAGCGCACCCAGAGAAGCCATCGCCAGGAGGCGCTGCTAGAGGGGGGAGTACTGTCACGCCGCGCCGCTCATCAGCGGCACCACCTGCACGCACACCTGCACATCATCAGCGGCGAAGGATATAAGCCGCCTCGCCCTGAGCTTCGGCCTGAAGCCGTCAGACTTCCCTACGCATCGCTGTGAGTTCCTTCACCCTCAGCTGATCATTCTGGTAAGAAGACCTTACCTCCTTTCCTTCCAAGTCTGCTCCCCTGTGCACAGGTGGATTCCCCGGCGGCGGACAATGCCTCTCCATCGCCTGTTCCTCGCTACTGCACCGGGCTCTCCAGGTGGCTGTCTACCGGACCTCGTCCCTTGTTGTGCCAGTCATCTGTCCTCTCCAAGTAAGCTCCTCTCTCGCTCTTATATCTCCTGTGTTGGTGTGTGCCCGTCACCCTTCTCCTTGTGCTTTTCCCATAGGGTTGTCCGGCTGTATGGTCTCCTGCCTCTGTGCCCGAAGCAGACGCCGCCACCAACACATTTACATCCCGCAGACACACATTCATACACTCATGTTGTTAATAAACTATTTGAACTACTCTGAGCCTGTGTGTGTGCATCTCCTGAGCCGTGCGTTATGTCAATATCAGACATGGAAATATAAAAGAATAATATGGAATAATATTATTTTTTTCTTTCATCCAGAGTAACACCAATTTTCCATTTTTATAGTTAATCATCATTTTCTTCATAAAATTTGTCAAAAATCTAAAACCTCAAAAAGACTGTATTTTAGTTTGTTTCCTCAATAAAGATTCAAGACACGGAATATTCTTTTATGAGTTTTACTTGCCGCAAGGAGTACAGGCAATGGTTAACATTCAGCCATGCACTGGGGCAGTCCCAGTGTCTGAGCACTTTTATACACTGTTGGTTACACAATCACAAAGAACATATGTTGAATACTCCCTTCCGGCACCCTACACAGTCATGATAAAAAATATGCCGACATTCTCAAAGAGGAAGAACACAGTGACCTTACAACAGTACATCACATAAGGTCTTAACTGCAATTAATCACAGACAAAGTATTTCATACAAAAACAAGATTAACTTTTCCTTATTCTCAGACTTTTAGTCACATACACAGTTTCATCCCATGTGACAGCTTCATTCTCTCACGCTAAGCACATTTTAATCTGCACATAAGCAACACTCAGTAATCTTCTCATTATCTAAGCACAAAAAGGAAACAGTGTACAATGAAACAGTTTTTATAATTCACTCAAACGTATGTCATATAGAAATGATAATATGTATGTACAATTTCCCAACAATTTCTTAACACAATATGCATAGATGAGTATATGGCATACACTTGATTATATAAAATGATCATCTTTATACAAAATATACATTTTTCCAACATTTCCCTCCTGTTATCATTTTATTACCTTTTTGCAGATGCTTTCTATTCATCAGTAACATGTAACTTCTCTCGATTTTCTACATGTCTGTCATTTCCATCATATTCCAAATTAAACAGTAGGATTATCACTACAGTTCCCAGTACAGTTTCTGTTTTTTAGAGTGAAATTTCCAGCAGCAATATAAGGGATTTGTCTTGCATTTCTGCAAACAGATTTGTGAAAGCGCACTCCACAGGTTACCTCCTTTGTATCATTACATTTTGGTGAAACACTCAAGTTGTAATTAGTGTTACTATAATTTTTAGAGAAACAAATCGGTGAAGTAAAGAGTGTTGGATTTACTTTCATTAGAGGCTTTTTGACTTTAGGTAAATAAAACCTTCCAATTCCTGTAGTATTAAACATTCTTATCTTAGATCCAGTGTAATCAGTAACAGTAACATTCAATCTATTAAGATATCTTGTTGATAAATTCCCCACTAACCAACTTATAACATTATCACTTGAGTTAATCAGAGTAAGATGGGAATTCATAGCCATTGTCACTCCAGCTGTTTCTTCTTCACTAAGTGGAACAGGAATCATGGGTACTACAGTCTTGTGTGAGTGGGGAAGCAGTGAGCACACGTAACAAGAGGTATTGATTCCCAGTCCTCTCACCGAGATCACTGTTGTCTGGTACCAAAGGTTATGCATGCAATCCACTTATTGTCCATTGTCTGTACTTTGTGGGTTCCTTGGCCTTGAATCAAAAAGGGTCCACTACCCCACTGTCATGAAAAGTATGGAACACAGAATCATCAGTACTTTTGGTGCCATGCTTCTACCCAAGAGAGTATCCACAGGACCTCTAGCTTCACCAGGTTTGAGACGATCTCCCTAAATGGAGGGGGCTACTATCACCCCACACGCCGAGGTGTGTATCCCCTTTGTAGCTGGACTTACTCAGGGAAGCAAGTTAGTTCACTTACAGGCACCCGTAGTCTCTTTACATGTGCAAGATGAATCCAAGATGGTCGTTCAGCAATACGTACTGCAGTGGGGGTGGTCAACAGCACCTGATATGGCCCAAGCCACCTTACTGAGTCCCAGTGCTGACGCTGGTGGTTCTTTATGAAAACATAGTCTCCAGGCTTCAAGGGGTTATTCTGCCCTTCCTGTGGAGCAGAGAGAGTTCTATGCCCTTTTTAAATGATTTGCTAAATCACCATATTTATTAAACGATACCAAAGGCTTTACTTCTGGCAATAAGTATGGCCTGTGGAATGCGCATTCAAAGGGTGACAATCCTGTCTTTGCATCGGGTATGGTATTTATAGTCATTTTCACTATTTTTAAGGCTTCTGGCCATGCTTTTCCTGTGTCTTTCATGACTTTTGCAAGCATTTGATTTACAGTAGCATTTTTTCTCTCTACAAGGCCTGCACTTTGTGGGTGGTAGGCAGTATGAAATTTGATCTTACTTCCTACAGCTTGGGTTAAGTCTTGAACTATTTGGGCTGTAAAATGAGTTCCATTATCTGCATTAATCAGTTCTGGAACCCCAAAGGTGGGAAAAACATGATTCAATAGAGTTTTACACATGAATGCAGCATTTGCTGTGGATGTGGGATGAATTTCTGTCCACTTTGTAAAGGTGTCAACCAACATCAGGCAATACTGTAATTTCCCATGCTTACCTAATTCAATAAAATCCATACTAAAATGCTCTTTTGGTATGGGAAATTTTCCTTGCCTTGTTCTCATTGCTACTTGGGCATTATTCTGTAAACAAATAGTGCACTTTTGGCATGTTGTTTTTATTTCTTTCAAAATATTATGACAGAAAAAGTACTTTTCCAACTCAGCATCCCTCCTGTTGACACATGACGTGGCCCATGTGTCACCAGGGTAACCCATTTGTATAATGTGGGTGGCAGAATGTATGTTTATCCTGGACATCACAGAACAAATGAAAATCCATATCATAATTTGGCAAGGCTAATGCACATACTGTAGTCAGTATGTGTTTCAAATCATCAATGAGTTCTTTATGTTCTCTTCACTGTTAGAAGCCACAAGCTTCTAGGGACAACCTTAATTAAAAAGTAAAAAGTGGACACAACTGACACATTTTTTTTTCTTTCAAAAATTTACAACCTTTGCCCCATTTGGCTGCTCCTTAGGGACAACATTTGTTGGCCATTGGGAGCAGACAAGAAGGGGAGGGAAGAGGCAAATATGCAAGCATTGCCAGTGTATGCTATGAGTTTAAAGACATAACAGGCCATTAAAGAATGATTACCACACTGGAATGTTTGGAGTAATGAGAGAATCATATGAGGATGGAATTGATAGCATGGTAGATAGTGTTACAGCTACTCTGCATCTGACTCCAGACTTTGTGGCCCCCTTAAAGAAAGAAAAAAGTCTAATCAAAGAAATAAAGTTAAATTGAATTAAATTGAATTCATTATTGATCATCTATTGACAATTTTTATGTATTATTTATTTTTCTGAGGATTGCTAATTATTTTGCTAATAAATTTCTTTGATACCCCCTATTTTGATATATGGAGATGCACATGCAGCAAAGGTACAGGGTATTTGCTTGATTCTTTTACTGAAAGGAAGTATGCTACCACTTTTAATTTAGATGAAAATTTGTGGGTAGCACAGCTCCTTCAAAATGAGATTTCAATAATCATGGCTTCTTTTATGATGTCTCGTGAACTAATTTACAAATTCCATTTAAGACAAACAAAATAACTATCTGTGCATTTTTGATATGCTTCAGCATTGATAAATAAGATCAGTTTGTCCAGTTGAACACAGATGGGTTGAATTTGAATAAATGAATAAAGATTGCATCACACTCTTTCAGTCAATGGAAAGGTGGACATTTTGCCTAATTAGAATTTGGTTTAATTTTTTACAAGGAATGCCTCATTTTATACATTCCTTGGTAAATTATGGGGTGGAATGTAGTTCACCCTGACCCAGCTTGGCCACCGCCGAATCAGGAAAACACATTCCTCATTACTCTCACATTTCTGAAATATTATGATGTCACACCATTATGTGGTGAGTAACATCAAATGTATCCTGCAGTGCAAAATCATATAAAAATCATATAAACATTACATTTGTAAAGTCAGAGTCATTTAAATCTGTATACCTTATGTCATTTACCCAAAACTTTGTAAAAATACCCATATTTAGATTACTCCTCTCCGACATAGTCTGCTTTTTAAAACACTCACACACACACACAAACACAGAATTGCTTTTTTTCCTTTTTCCCCTCCTATCTCCACAAGGTCGAAGTAGGAACTTCCAAAAAACCCAAAACAACCAAACTGCAGCTGCCTCTATCAAAGGCTCACACACACAAGGAACAAATAAATAAATAAAATAAAATAAATAACTGTGTTTCTCATTGTCCAATTTAATGTTATCCGGTTCTGTTGCCATTTAATCCGACCGTCTTTAAATATTATAGTCTAATATCAATATCTTATAGAATAAAGTTATTATTATGATCATATTTACTTCCTCCTTTTTTTCTTTTTTGATTTCTCTTATTTTTATTCTGTGTATATGTCGCCGCATCTAACCATAATATTGCACTTTGAACTTTTGAATTACTTTTGCCTGTTTTCTTACTGTTTTCATGCTTTTGTTCGACGGTGGCTGCTAAAACGGAGCACTCGTCAATATTCAGGGTCGGTTCGAATCCGTACTGATTTTCCAGTTTGTAAGATATTTTTCAGGTTTTTTCACATTACATTTCTGTCTTTCATTGTAATTTTTTACAGTTCGAGTTGCTGTCTCCTTTCTCCTTTTTTTGTTTTTCTGTTTCTCTAGACTTCTTACAAACGCATCCTCCCATTGTTTTTATTTTATTCGGTACGAATAATAAAAGTTTTACCAGGAAAAATGTATGTATCTTTGTTTACATTACCATTATGTCCCAGATGACCTGATATTCTATTTTAGACCCAGTCCAGGTATTTCAACCTATTTCTTTACGGACCCCGTCCGATACTTCTATTTTTGACCCTGTCCAGGTATTGCAACCTATTTTTTCCTACGGACCCCGTCCGTCACTTTTAATGATATCAAAAATGTGCACTTACTTCTTATTTGAGGATGGATGTCACTAGGAGACGATGGAGCCTCAGCTGTCCACCAGGTCCCTGAAGGCGGGTATTCAAATGACTGATCAAGTCAGACCATGCACGGATTTTCACCTGGGGAAGCGTCCTCTCCAGCGACCCCTAGTTGTTATCCATCCAGCTCCGAAGGACCACGTATGTCAAGAATCTAAAACCTCAAAAAGACTGTATTTTAGTTTGTTACCTCAATAAAGATTCAAGACACGGAATATTATTTTATGAGTTTTACTTGCCGCAAGGAGTACAGGCAATGGTTAACATTCAGCCATGCACTGGGGCAGTCCCAGTGTCTGAGCACTTTTATACACTGTTGGTTATACAATCACAAAGAACATCTGTTGAATACTTCCTTCTGGCACCCTACACAGTCATGATAAAAAATATGCCGACATTCTCAAAGAGGAAGAACACACTGACCTTACAACAGTACATCACATAAGGTCTTAACTGCAATTAATCACAGACAAAGTATTTCATACAAAAACAAGAATGACTTTTCCTTATTCTCAGACTTTTAGTCATGTACACAGTTTCATCCCATGAGACAGCTTCATTCTCTCACGCTAAGCACATTTTAATCTGCACATAAGCATCACTCAGTAATCTTCTCATTATCTAAGCATAAAAAGGAAACAGTGTACAATGAAACAGTTTTTATAATACACTGAAACTTATGTCATATAGAAATGATAATATGTATGTACAATTTCCCAACAATTTCTTAACACAATATGCATAGATGAGTATATGGCATACACTTGATTATATAAAATGATAATCTTTATACAAAATATACATTTTTCCAACAAAATTGCATCCACTTTTCTTGATGTAACCCTCTGTATTGGTTACACACAAAAATCTGGCGAGCGCAGGTGTTAGTGGGTGTTACCCTGATATTACCCCAGTGATATTATACCCTGTATTACCCCCATTGTATTACAGTGGTATATTGTTACAAAATTTGGTGAGACAAGTAAGTGTCACAGGGTTATATAAAAGTGGCGAACCAGCCAGGAGCCTGGAGCGTTGCACAACAGATGTGAATTCTGTTTTGATCCCTGACTAAACAGTTGATATACGGCCAAAATGGATTTTGTGGAAAAGTATGGTGTTAAAATTCCTAACGCAGTCATTATCAGTGGTGTTGTTGATAAAGAAAGAGACACAGATGTTTTTGAGTTTCTAGAGCAACATGGCACTATCCGTAGGGTGCTTAGCATTAATGATAACTCATCTGACTTTGACAAAAGTCATATTGTAGAGTTCGAATCTGGATTAAGCATTGAAGCATTAGCACCTGCGTTGCCGTGCTCCTTTCCATCCACTGACAATCCTGAGATTAAATACTGCATTCAAACTCTAACCGATGTCTACACTAAAACTGTAGGGGGCAGTGTTACTGAGGCTTATCTTAGCAACCTGAGGGGTTTAGCTAAGCTAAGTGGAAAAGGTTTTGAAGAGGTGTTGCAGGAGGTTATGTCCAAAATAGGGAAGTCTATTGAAGCTGCTGAGACAGCTGAAATGGTCTCTGCTGACACTGATCCTGCTTCCCTTACTGTAGAACCCACACAAAGTGGAGTCTCTCCTCCACTCCAAGTTGATGTGCCTCACACCCCTAAAACCACTCAAGCACTCTTCCAAAGCCCTCTTAGACCAAATTTAACACCTCAAATGTTGAGTCCAGTTGATCTTAACCCACCCGAGGTTCAGAAAATCATAGTCGAGCATGTCATTAAAAATGCAGAGAAGCCGTCAAACGCCCATTCCTCTTGGAGAATCAGAGCTTTCTCTGGCAAAACACCAAGACCGTATACTGAAGCTGACTATGAAACATGGCATTCACATGTTGACCTGATGATGGAAGATACTTCTTTGTCTGACTTGGAAAAATCTCGCAGGATCCTTGAAAGTCTTTTTGCTCCTGCGTCTAATGTTATTCGCTCTCTTGGGCCTGAAGCCACCTCTGCCGACTATCTTAAGCTGTTGGACTCAGCTTTTGGGACTGTTGAAGACGGTGAGGAACTGCTTGTGCAATTCATGAACACTTTTCAAGATTATGGAGAAAAACCCTCTGCATATCTGCATCGTTTGCAGGTGGCGCTCAATCTCACAGTGCGTAGAGGCGGTCTGGAGCCCCAGGAAGCGAACAAACAGCTTCTCAAGCAGTTTAACAGAGGCTGTTGGGATGATAATCTGCTAAAAGAGCTACAGCTGGAACTAAAAGATAAACATCCACCTGAGTATGCAGAGTTATTGCTTCACCTTCGCACTGTTGAAAACAGACAAGAAGTTAAAAACACACGTATGAAAAAACACTTGGGCACCACAAAGCCAAAAGCAGCCTCCTACGAACAAACAGTCACCAAAACAAGTACAAATTGTGAAGTGGAGTCGGAAAGTCTGAAAGAACTGGAAAAGCAAGTCGCTGATCTAAAAAGCCAATTAGCTGCTGTCGTGAAACAGCAGAAACAAGCACCACCGAGGAAAGACCCAACTAAGAAATCTGGAAATAAAAAACCTGACCATGCCAAACCTGAAAACTTACCTTTGTCCAGCTGTCCCAATACTAGGCCCAGACCATGGTATTGTTTCTGCTGTTGCGAAGATGGTCATATTGTAGCCACTTGTGAGTCCGAGCCAAACCCTGCGCTTGTGGCTGCAAAACGCAAAGAACTAAGAGTAAAAAGACAGATTTGGGACAGTCGGAACCCCACATCTTCTTTACAGCTGAAGTCTACCCCTGTTGCGGGACAAACGGAGGCTAGTTCAGAGATGACCCGTCCCAAACCAAAAGCTCCAATCAAGACACGTGCTAAACTGAAGTCACACTCCAAAATAGACCCCTTTAACTTTCCTAATGGTCTAATTGGTACAAAAAGTACAGCCCAAGTGAAAGTGAATGGCTGTACTGTGAGCTGTTTGTTAGATACAGGTTCCCAGGTGACTACTGTCCCTGAGTCCTATTAAAGACAGTACTTATCCAACTATGAGATTAAGCCACTTTTTGAGCTGTTAGAAGTGGAGGGAGCTAACGGTCAGAGTGTACCTTACTTAGGATACATTGAAATGCATGCCACTTTCCCAAAAGACTTTTTCGGTATTGAAGCCGAAGTGCCAACACTTGCCTTAGTGGTTCCTAAAGTATGTGCAGCTGATCAGTCCTTAGTGTTAATAGGCACAAACACATTAGATGTACTTTACGAGCTGTACTCTGATGCATGTTCTGAACTGCAGCCAACCATGTCACTTGGTTATAAGGCAGTGTTAAAAGTCCTTGAACTACGGCACAGACAGTCCAAAGACACTAGCCTTGGTTTAGTGACCATGCGCCACAAAGAGCCACAGTTAGTTCCTGCAGGCCAAACAGTTGTTCTAGATGGCGCTGTAGCTGTGTCAGCCGGCAACAGTGAAAAATCTGTCTTGTTAGAACACCCGTTAATGTCAGCCTTACCTGGTGGTATCCTAGTAAATCCATGTCTCATAGACTTACCTGAAAGAGCACCTTACCTTGTTCCAGTTATACTCACCAATGAATCGGAACATGACGTGACAATCCCTCAGAAGTGTGTTATTGGAGAAATTTGTGCATATCAATGAGTCCTATCACAAGAACACTCCGTGAAAGTTACAAAGTCCAAAACTGAACCAAAGTCCACTCTGAAGTTCAACTTTGACTCTTCCCCCATTAGCGCTGAATGGAAAGAGTGCCTAACAGAAAGACTCAGTCAAATGCCCGAAGTATTTGCACAAAACAATCTTGACTTTGGCAAAACAAATCAAGTGAAACACACAATCAAATTATCAGATGAAACACCGTTCAAACACAGAGCACGTCCCATACATCCAAATGACCTGAAAGCGGTCCGTAAGCATCTCAAAGAACTCCAACAAGCAGGCGTGATAAGAGAGTCTACTTCCCCATTTTCTTCACCTATTGTAGTGGTGCGAAAGAAAAATGGTGATGTCCACCTTTGTATTGATTACAGGAAGCTTAACATGCAGACTGTAAAAGATGCTTTTGCCCTCCCCAACTTGGAGGAAACATTTTCCACCTTGACTGGTTCGCAGTGGTTCTCCGTCCTCGATTTAAAGTCGGGGTACTACCAAATTGAGGTAGAGGAGCTGGACAAACCAAAGACGGCGTTCGTATGTCCCATGGGCTTTTGGGAATTCAATGGAATGCCCCAAGGCATTACAGACGCCCCCAGCACGTTCCAGCGCCTCATAGAGAAATGCATGGGAGATATGAATCTGCATGAGGTGATCGTGTTCCTCGATGACATCATTGCATTCTCCAAGACGCCCGAAGAACATGAGGCTCGCTTAATAAAAGTTCTTAATCGCCTAAAAGAGTATGGGTTTAAACTCTCCCCTGAGAAATGCAGATTTTTTCAAACTTCTGTCAGATACCTCGGTCACATTGTGTCCAGTAAAGGAGTTGAGACCGACCCCGAAAAAGTGAAAGCCCTAAGTACCTGGCCTGTGCCCCGTGATATCAAACAGCTCCGCTCGTTCTTAGGCTTTTCAGGGTACTATAGGCGGTTCATTAAGAACTATTCCAGCATCGTTAAGCCCCTCACTGACTTGACAGCAGGCTATCCTCCTTTGCACAAAAGCATAAAGCCCAAAGCTAAGCCTGCCCAGTACCATGACCCAAAGACACTGTTTGGCGAGTGATGGACTTCTTCCTGTGATCTTGCATTCAAAACCATCATTGAAAAGCTCAGTACTGCGCCTGTCCTGGGTTTCGCTGACCCTCAGTTGCCATATACACTTCATACTGACGCCAGCACTACAGGGCTTGGCGCCGCCCTCTATCAAGAGCAGGAGGGCCAGACTAGGGTCATAGCTTATGCAAGCCTGGGGTTGTCTAGAAGTGAGTCCTGTTATCCCACCCATAAATTGGAATTTTTGGCTCTAAAGTGGGCAGTAACGGAGAAGTTTGCAGACTATCTATATGGCAATCATTTTACTGTTGTGACAGACAGTAACCCCCTGACTTACATTTTGACTACTGCTAAGATGGATGCCATGAGCTATAGGTGGCTAGCTGCTCTGTCGACGTTTAACTTTAAGCTCCAATACAGAGCAGGCAAGCTTAACTCAGATGCAGATGGCCTCTCTAGACGGCCACATGGCGAGTTACTTGATGACGCAGTGTCCCAAAAGGAGCTTGACCGCATACAGCAGTTCACTCAAACTCACTCGTCTCTTCCTGAAAGCAGTTTAAGTTCTGAGGTAGTGTCTGCTATATGTGAAAAACACCTTGTCTGTAGCTCTCCAGACAACACCTTCCCTTTGGTTCACTCATTAGCCCTCTCTGTAGCCGCCATTCCAGATGGCTACGCCGATGAAGATGGCTGTGGTGGTCTTCCAGTTGTACACCACATGACTCCTGAACAGATCAAAAACGAACAAAGAACTGATCCCTGTTTAAGAGAAGTGATTGCACAAATTGAAACTTGACTAAAAGTTCCACCAACTGTATGAACTGAACTTCCTGACATCAACTTGTTACTCCGAGAGCTCGGTCGACTTGAAATGTGCAATAACATCCTCTACCGCACTCGTCAAGATGGAGGAAATGTTACTTACCAGCTCATCTTACCTGAACAGCTCCGCGATTCAGTCTTTCAAAGCCTCCACTGTGACATGGGCCATTTTGGCACAGAGCGTACTTTGGATCTCGCCAGAACAAGGTTCTATTGGCCTCGCATGGTGGCGGATATTGAAAAGAAGATCAAGACATGTAATCACTGTGTAAGACGAAAAACCGCTCCAGAGCGAGCTGCTCCGCTTGTCAACATCAAGTCCACCCGACCGCTCGAACTTGTCTGTATGGATTTCCTGTCCATTGAGCCCGATCAAAGTAACACAAAGAATGTGCTCGTGTTAACTGATCATTTCACGAAATATGCTATAGCCATCCCTACCAGCAATCAGAAAGCTCAGACCATTGCAAAAGCACTTTGGGACAACTTTATAGTCCACTACGGGATACCCGAACAATTACATAGTGATCAGGGTCCCGATTTTGAGTCCCATATCATAAAAGAACTTTGCAAAATCATGGGCATTCGCAAATTCCGGACGACACCCTATCATCCCAGAGGTAACCCGGTAGAACGTTTCAATAGAATGTTATTGAGCATGCTGGGTACTCTGGAGGAAAAGAACAAAACTCATTGGCACAACTATGTGAAACCACTTGTACATGCGTACAATTGTACAAAAAATGACACTACTGGTTTTGCCCCGTGTGAGTTAATGTTCGGTCGTCAGCCGAGATTGCCCATCGACCTTGCATTTGGGCTCCCGTTACACAACAAAAGTTACAAGTCACATTCCCAGTACATTGAAAAACTGAAGACAACTCTACAAGAAAGCTACAAACTAGCAACAGAAAATGCTAACAAGATGGCTGAAAGAAACAAAACAAGATTTGATATGCGAGTGAAACCCTCAAAACTAGAACCAGGCGACAGAGTTTTGGTACATGCAGTCCACCTCAGAGGCAAGCACAAACTAGCAGACAGATGGGAAGCTGAAATTCACATTGTGGTGAACCAAGCAGGTGACTTGCCTGTTTATACTATAAGACCTGAGACAAAAGATGGTCCTGTTCGCACCGTTCACTGCGACCTCTTGCTTCCCTGTGGTTTTCTTGCCCCTGTTGAAGAAGAACCTGTCCAACCAAAACGTGTCCGCCAACCTAAGACAAGACAGTCACCTGAACAAAGTGAGGAATGTGAGAATTCAGAACCGGAAAATGAAGATGTCTATTGGTACAGAGAAGCACCAATCCAAACACCCAATAAGCTCACTCGAGTTTATGAAATTCCCTATCCAAAGACATTCTTTAAAAAAGACATTCCTGCTGAAACTCACTTACCTGAGAATGACAACCAAATGGAAAATGGCAATTCACCTAGATGTGACAACTTACCGAATGATGGAAACCTGGAGGAAACTGAAACAAATGTGGAACCATCGAACAATGAGAATGGAACTGAAAGTGAAACCAACTTACCTGATAGAAGTACCTGTGATGAACCTGTGGAAAAAAAAGAACCGTAAAAAGAAGTCCCACAGACTGTGAGACGCTCCGAGAGGACAACCTCCCAGCCAGAAAGACTACAGTATAGTCAGTTGGGAAACCCTCTCCTAACTGTTGCCCAGTCCCTGTTTCAAGGATTAAACCTGGCTTTTACCAGAGCTTTAACAGAGTCAGGTCATAAGATTATTCCCATGAACACTAGTTCTCCCGTCAATACCATTTAGCTAATCCCATGCAAAGGGACTTGCATGATTCTAAGGGGGGATAGTGTAACCCAGTGTTAAAAACGTGATTAAAATTATGAATGTTGATACCGCTTTAACTAACTAACTAACTAACTAACCTGCACTTATATAGCGCTTTTCTAGTCACAAAGACCACTCAAAGCGCTTTCATTAATACTAACCCTCTATTCTAAGGGCCTATAGGAAACAGATATCTAGGGACAATTTAGAACAACCAATTAACCTAACATGCATGTTTTTGGCATGTGGGAGGAAACCGGAGAAATCCCGGAGTAAACCCACGCAACACGGGGAGACCATGCAAACTCCACACAGATCACTGTTGGTCGGGGGCTGGGATCGATCCCATGATCCCCACAATCCCCCGGCCAAGGGTAAACTGTGCTGCCGCAGTGCTAACCACTGCGCCACCGTGCAGCCGAAGGGGCTTGCAGCAGAAGGGGTGACATTCATTTCACAATGGGAGTAGATAGTTTAACGTGAATTAAATTATAAATATCGATACCGCTTTTAGAAAAGAAAAACACCCATTTCACAATGGGAATACATAATTTGAATATGAATATTTAAATAAATATATATTCATAAATAGTAGGAACATTTTCTAGAAGGTTCTGATAAAGTTCCTAGTGTTGTGTGTTGATATTTATTGTAACCAATGGCTGCGCCGTTGCTGGGTCACGCCAGCCAATGGGTTAAACGCTCTCTCCCTGGGTCTGGGATGACTTGCATTTTTGGCTCAGTCACGCCAGACGACGAAAGACACAGACCAGAGAGAGAGACGGTTCTTGGTGATATGGTGACGCTAGTGTGCTGGTAGCAGCCTTTGCCTGGATAAAATCCTTGAAATTGGTAAGCCTAAACCAAAATGAGAAATGAGACATTGCGGTATTGCCAAATTCTAATGCCCCGTCTATTAAATTTTAAGATTGGGATCCAAAGGTTGTCGACGCCGTTGAGCGTGGGAACTCCATTGAAGCAAGAGCCACTTGGCATGGTGAGTGCTATTTATTCATTGTGTAGGTGGATGCTAATCGCTAGCTTAAAAACGCTAGCCGCCGATGCTAAATTCGGCTAGTTTTTTCATCAGAAAAAGCTATTTTTCAAGGCTGTAACGGTTAGCAAAGGTCCCAGTTCCATTGCCATTAATTGCTACTTAATGATGAAAGTTATATCTGTGGTCTATGTGTGTTTCAAGTGCAAAATTGTGATAAATTGTTGTGCTAGATGTGATGTTAGCTTGGTGCAGCACACTGCACCAATGTCCTGTGATGTCAAGTGTTCCAAATGCACTTTACTCATCGTTATAGCACCATGTTGATGGGTTTGAATGGTAGATGTGTTTTGTTTTATGCACATTTGTTGATTTGGGGAAATTGACTTATAGACTAAGCTCTTTGTGTTCTGACCTATTTTATAGGTCAGGTTCTTTTCTTTTTTTTTCTTTGGACTGGTTTGACCAGAGTGTGGATCTCCAGATCTGCATGACAAGCCGAAGCCTGAACCCTATGAACTGCTAAAGGTGACTCCACTAGTCACCTGGAAAGGACCAAAACAGGACTGTGAATTTTGTAAATATAATTTGGAGTTTATGAATTGTATTTTCTTTTATCACGCTGTGTATTTATTTTTGTGTACCTATTTGTAAATAATATACATAGTTGAAAGTTCTATACACGTGTGTCTGTGTCATCTGTTGCTGCACCTCCCAGGCTCTTACGAACCCAGAGTCGGTCTGACCTGGCCCAATTATCCCTCTGCCCAGGTAGAAAAGTTAAGGTAACTACATTGCCATAACACAATACTACCAAAAAAGGGTACTACACCTAAAGTGAGTAGGGTGAGTGGGTGTTAGTAAGGGTTACACACAAAAATCTGGCGAGCGCAGGTGTTGGTGGGTGTTACCCCCACAAGATATGCCACGCTGATAGACTCCTACTCAAATAGACTGAGTGCTGTAACAAAAGGCAAAGGTGCTGCAACAAAGTATTAGTTTAAGGATGTGCATATTTATGCAACCAGGTTATTGTAAGTTTTTTTAATTTTTATTTTATCCCTTAAAAGTTTTCAGTTTGTTTTTCAGTTGGGTTATATAGGTTATAGGTCTCATTAATGGTGGAAAAAGTTTTGAAATGATTTATCATGGTCTCATTTTTTTACATCACAAACGCTTGGCATTTGAACAGGGGTGTGTAGACTTTTTATATCCATGCCTTCAGGTACCTAGGTACAGAGATTGACAGCTTTTTGTCCTTCTTTCAACGTAAAATCTAAGTGTACCAGGAAACCAACATCTGTTTTGGCTGAGGAAGCTCAGCAGTTTTGATGTCAGGAAAGACATTTCAACAGCTGTATATAAATCACTTATTGAATCTGTGCTCACTTCTAATATTATATCCTGGTTTAGTTTCACTACAGGTAGGGATAAACTGGTTTCCTGGGATCATCAAACAAGCAAGTAAAATCAATGGAAAGACACAAAGTCAGTTGCCAATGCTCTACACTGAAGCAGTTGGAATGAAAGCTAACCTCATTGCCGAAGACTTCACCCATCCTCTGCATCAGTCCTTTCAGTTACTACCATCAGGATGCTGCAATACAGTCCCTTCAGCAAAGAAAAATCTCTATCGGAACTCTTTTGTCCATACTGCCATAAAGATTTTAAACAAACAATATGTAAATATAGAGTTCATAATAAATTGCTTTAGTACAGGTATGTTGTCCTTTTTTGTATGTTGTGTATTTTATCAAGTGCTTGATTTTATTATATTTGGCACTGTGGCTCTGTATTGAGCAACATCAAAGACAAGTTTCTGTTATGAGAGACAACAAAAGTTTCTAATCTAATCTAATCTAATCTAATATTTCATACATAACTCACCATCTAAATAAAAACAAAATACAATGATTTGCAAATACTTTTCAAACTATATTCAACTGGAGTAGCTTCTGTACATGGCTGGTTGATGGTAGAGAGAAATTGTTCTAAATGACTTGCCTAAAGAAAGATATATTGTAATATAAAATAATGAGATAATGAGTGCTAATTCAGAGTAAAACTGAAATTGTAAAACTGAAATTGTATAGTCGTGAATAAATCACGACTATACAATTTACAATACAATCATCACTTTGTACATCTTTACATCAAACTGACATGGCACAACCAAAAATAATCTAGGTAATAGATTTAAAATTCCTAAGGTTGAAGTTTTGAAAGTCAAAAGGACACACAAAAATGTCTTGCAATAGCACACATCAAAATAGCTTTAAGCAAATGAGCTTTGCCAAGACTGGAGCATTAAAAGAATTGCTTTCATGCATAACTCATCAAACCATCACCACTGATCTCTTATCATTACCCAGAATCCTAAAGTTATGTGATGCAATTCACAATGCAAAAGAGCTTGGAGAAGACAGTGAGCTCATATTTATTACTTATGTATGTTGTGTTTCAGAACTTTGAGAGATGTGAGGTTTAGCTGTCCAAGACCTTAATCAGAAAATGTAATATGCATGCACCTATTTGCAGAAATTCTGAAGGGATTCATTAGGAGCTGAGATACAAGCATTTGTGATTGAATATGTTTATCAGCAGATTTGTTCGGAACAAATGACACCATTTGTTGACCATTTTTGAATTGATTGTAGACAAGTAAAAACACTTCACAAGAATCGTAAATTAAAAAAAAAATCAATTTAGGTAATGTTACGTATGGGAATTGTACTTTGGGGCTTGCTGTAGCTCAGTCGGGTTTGGGAGGGTGAGTGACGTCAGGCGGGCTATGGCTGGGATATATATTGTTCTGTGCAGTTCAATAAATAGAGTTCAGTGTTCAACAGTAGAAGCTCTCCGTCCTCCATCATTCCTACATAACATTTGGCAACAAGGAAGATGGGCATGTGCGTCAGGGAGCCACCTCCATTTCTTCAAGACCAGGGTACGGCAGCCATACCATGGGCCAGCTGGAAGTCCATGTTCCAGGTGTATGTGACGGCAGCCGGGCTCGGTGACATAAGCGAGGAGAGACAGAGAAGCCTGTTGGTGCATTATCTTGGCACTGAAGGACAATATG
The DNA here is from genome assembly GCA_020510985.1 of Pholidichthys leucotaenia. NCBI lineage: Eukaryota > Metazoa > Chordata > Actinopteri > Cichliformes > Pholidichthyidae > Pholidichthys > Pholidichthys leucotaenia. Next base: position 156,717,929 of record CM035847.1, on the reverse strand, counting down.
TGTTCTTCGGGCTGTGTGGTAGCGGTTTGCTGGAAGACGGGCTAACTCTAATGGACAGAACTTTTGGTGAAGGCTCTAACATCACCGAAGGGAGGAATGGAGTTTTTGGCCATCGACAGCGGGCGGGTGAGTCCACATTGTCATTTGCCTTGGAGCTACTAGCCTAGCAAGAAAGTACGCTTTTGGGCCCATCAAAGAGGAGATAGTGAGAGATAAACTGACTCACGGCACTAGCAATGAGTGGCTAAAATCCATGCTAAGGCTAACCTGGGAAACCCTGTCCCTAGACGGTGTGTTGGACTTAGTTAAGCAAAGAGAATCTCCGGCCCTGCAGAAGCTAATAACGTCGGGTAGCGAGGAGCCGAATGCTCATGGTTTCCTGCCAGAAAGGACAATTAGCACGCTAACCAGACCTCGAAAATGAGCTAAGAAGAAGAAAAGGCAGATAAGGGCACACACTTTAGCCCCTAGTCTAGAGATGGCAGAGCCCAGCAATACCTTAGCAGTGTGTGTAGCACGCATGGGGAAAGGACCACTAAATTAGTATGTGCTTCAGCTCGACGGGGTTGACGTTCCCCTGATGGTGGATTCGGGGTCAAGTGAATCTATCTTGTGTTTGGCCATGCTGAGACTGTTCCCCACAAAGACTATTAGCGTGAGAGCAGTGAAGATGTTCGGCTATGGACACAAGGAAACTGAAATGGTGGGCACAGCAGAATTTTCAGTGACTTGTGGGTCAAAGATGGTGTCCAGATTCACCTTCCAGGTGGCGTGCCAGGGTATGGACCTGTTAGGAATTGACCTGCTGGGGGAGCTGGGGTTCTCCATAAGGGACCCAGAGGGCTCGGCCGTGTTGATGGTGTACCCAGATTGACACCTTCGATGGCCAGCAATGTTTAAGGGCCTGGGCCGTATAGATGCTTTTCACCATTGGCCCCTAATCGACAAGAGCGTAACACCGAGGATCCAGCCACTGCGGCGACTTCCCCTGGTGCTGCAGGATGGGGTCTCAGCGGAGCTGTCCAAACTATGTATGGCATCATTGAGAAGGTGGACGCCTCGCCGTGGATCTCTGGTAGTAGCCAAGAAAAAATTGGGGGGGGGGGCATCCGACCATGCATAGATCTCCGGATGGTAAACAAGGCGGTCATTCCAGACAGGAACCCACTCCCAACAATATAGGAGCTCATTGCGGTGTTCAGTGGGTCTCAGGTCTTCATGAAGCTGGACCTCTGCCAGGGCTACCTGCAGGTGCCACTCCACCTGAACAGCAGGAACCTGACAGCATTTGTGACCCACGTGGGGGTCTTCAGGTATTCCCAGCTGCCATTTGGCTTGAGCTCTGCACCCAGTGGTTTTCAAAAGGTGATGTCAACAATGTTGGCTGGTCTCAAGGGCATGGTGGCCTACTTAGACGACATCGTGGTGCACAGCGCGTTGCGGGAAGAACATGACGAGAAGCTGGAGAGGGTCCTGACAAAACTCAAAGATCATGGGGTTACTCTGAATGGCGAGAAGTGTATCTTCACAGCGGACACCATAGAGTTTGTGGGATTCTGGCTCACAGGAAGAGGGCTTAAACAATTACATTCAAACATGGAAACAGTCCTGTGCATTCTGGATCCCTCCATGCCTGCTCAGATCTCGTTATTTCTGTGCATCGTCAACTTTTATGGACGGTTCATCCCTCGCTATTCAGAGACAATTGAACCCTTCCGAGCTCTGTTGAAGCAGGATGCACTTTGGGTGTGGACCCCAGCCTGCTCGGCGGCGGTCTCCAAGTTGAAGCTCCAGCTCACCTCCCCGCTGGTGTTGGCCCATTTCAACCCCAATCGTGAGACCATTATGACTTGCGACACGTCAGGTTCGGTGCTGGGGGCAGTCATGTCACAGGTGCAGGATGGCACAGAGTGCCCGGTGGCATTCGTGTCACGGTCTCTCTTGGCAGCGGAGCAAAAATACGCTGTGGGTGAGAGGGAGGCGCTGGCCTGTGTCTGGGCATGTGAGAGGAGGCACATTTACCTCTACAGGCGCCACTTCACCCTATGAACGGACCACCGGGCACTCACGACTTTGCTAGAAACGTCAGGGTCAGGGCACAAACTGCTGTGGATCCATAGGTGGTCTGAAAGACTGAGAGCTTACAGTTTCATCACCAAGTTCACCCCGGGCAAAGAGAATATCGTAGCGGACCTCTTGTCTCGTGCCACGGTCAATTCCTCCCAACCAGATGTAGGCGACGGTGACTCAGCTGAGGCGGACCTAGTACACACACTCCATGGAGCCTTCCATAGGATAGTATCTCCTTAGGAACTCAGGAGGAGTCGGAGCGGGACCCAGTGATGGTGGAACTGCGCTCGACGATCAGAGAGGGCTGGCCAGAGAGGGTGCAGGGCGGGTTGCCGCCTTATCATCGCTTCAAAGATGAACTAAGCTGCTGGAATGAGATGTGCATGGCCAGAGGGCAATGCACCCTGATCCCATCAGCCCTGAGGGCACGAGTCCTGGCAATGTTGCACGAGGGCCATCTAGGGGTGGTCATGGTAAAACAACGCAGTAGGGACTCTATCTGGTGGCCGGGCATTGATAAGGACATTGAGACTATGGTGAAGCACTGCGTACCATGCCTGGAGAGTGGCAAGACTGGCAACCCCCCCACCACCACCACCATTGCGACCAGTGCCATTCCCGGGAGGGCCTTGGAGACACGTGAAGTTGGATATCTGTGGCGAACTCCATGTGGCACCTTTGAACAGCCGGTTCCTCCTCGTGGCATACGATGTGTTCTCAAAGTGGCCAGAGGTGCTTCCTACCAATTGTGTCATGACGGAAGTGGTCACTGGGTTCTTGACATCCCTGTTTGCTAGGTGGGGAACCCCGACCACAATTACCAGGGACAACAGACCACAGTTTGTCTCCGGAGCTTTTGAGGAGTTCCTGAGCGATAGTGGAGTTTAACACGTCAAGATGGCATACTAGCATCTGCAGGCAAAGGGAGATGTGGAGTGCTTTAATAAGACATTGAAAAATGGACTGAGAGCTCACCTGGCGGATGGTTTTGCATTCGCAGATGGCCCTACATAACACACTGCTGCCACTACAAGGCGTCTGTTCATGCCACGACGGGCAGTTCCCCGGCAGCTCTCATGCTAGGGTGTGAGTTGCCTTTGCCGGTTGGGTGGCTGAGACCTTTGGCGATGAGTTCTCGGGAAGGTACATGGAGGCAGTGCAGGGCCGGGTCGCAAGACAACAACGCAGGATGAAGCAGAGGTTCGACCGAAAGCACAGGGCGAGGGACCATGAACTGAAGGAGATGGACCAGGTGTGGATCAAGCATCCTGTCTGCACTAATAAGCTCCAACCGCTGTGGACAGGACCATGGCGAATCACGAGGAAAAGGGGCCCGGACAAGTTTGATCTGGGTGATGGGTCTTGGTGGCACGCCAGTAGACTGAGGAGGTCGCCACCGGGGCAAAGGACTGAGCCTGCAGCGGTACACTTTAGTGTGAGCTGTGACTGGGGGGCCCGGTCTGATGAAAGCCCACAAAGTAGGCTGACTTTGCCAGGTGCAGAGTCTCTTCCTGGGGGACTCCCAGCTAGAATTCGTCGGAGGCCTAGGTACCTGGGGGACTATGTTACCTGAACTGCTGTGTTTGATGCCAGTTGATCTAGCGGCAGAATAATTCACTCAAACTTGGCCGGGTGTTCTGAGAGTCGACTCAGACACCCAAGGGGTTCATCTGTTTATAGTTTTCATGTACATATGTTTAAAAAAAAGAAAAAAAAAAAACAAGATTGTGATATTTGTACACTGTGCTCTTTAGGCCGTGAGCAGCTGCCACTTTTCGTTCAGTTTCGTGGCACCCAACGGGGAACTAAAATTTTAGTGTTTCTAAATTAAGATTACATTATTGTTAGACAAAATATCGATGTTCCCACTTCCAAAGGTGTGGATAGCTGTATGAAAAATGCGATTGAAGTCAGTCGGTAATGACTGTCTGGCTACCTTAAACATGGACCAGTCTGGGACATTTTAACCAATCAGTGTCGTCCCTTTGGTCATGTGACAACAAAATGGCAGTGCCCACAGGGGTAGCGTGCGCTGAAAGCCTCTCCTGTGTTATTCACATTTCCGATAAGTTTTCGGACAGTATCACTCGTTTTACTGAAGCATCGTGGGCAAAAGTACGTGAGTGTGCCCAAAAATGGCTTGTACTTGATGGACCCCAACAGAAAGTAGCAGAACAACGTCGCGACTTGTTCGAGAAAGGTGAGTGGCAGCCATTGTTTATGGTTGTACTGCGTGTGCCCTGGAGTCGTTTGGCTCCGATCATTTGTAACTCTAAATATGAACTAAAATGAACCCTAGATGTCTAAAACCTTTGTCAACCGCTCACAGGGTGACCTAGTCCTGGTCTAAGACTCCAAGTAGGCCGATCTGGGGGTGTAGAGGCTAATAACCAAGGGACTCTGGGTGCCAGGTAACATAGTCCTAGTATAGATCTAGATGATGCAGATCAACTCACTCTGATGATGCATCTATCCCCAGAACCCACCCTGGGCCTGAATTATAGTCAAAATATACCACTACCACAAAGTAGCTCAAATGGGAAAAGGGTAGCAATCCCAATGAGCTTAACTCTGAGTCTGACGGTTGGATGTACTTCTCAGCCCAAGCCCAAGGGGTGCAGTGTACTAGTAGGTGAGGGAGGAACAAGTTTGGGCATACATTTATATAGTTTGCACATAGTCACACCCATACTATCAAGCCTTAGGCGGATGGAAAATGGCCTGTTAAGGAAAGCCCATATGTTTGTGATGTGTCACCCAAGAAAGGTTAAACTCATGGCAGCAGCAGTCGCCTGTATACTTTATGCTCTCAATAAATATGGGCACACGGTCTGTGCTTGCCATTTTGCAAGTTTACATTGAGCAGTGACTAGGTTGCACAAGGTCTCTATTATAAGCTCACTGTTAATGTGAAAATTATCTGCAATCTATATATGTTTTATATCTATATGGGTACAAGGTAGGCCTAATGTTATAATACCCTATGGTCCATATAATGTTTTCAGATCTAAACAACTTTGATCCAACATTTGGCTACCATCGTGTGTGCTATAGCTGTTTTACGGACAAAACAAGAGTGGAACGTGCTAAAGCTCGTAAAAAACGACTGGCCGAAGCCCACATTCCTGAGCCTCAGGAGCAAAGCGGACCAGAACTTAGTCCCCCAACACCATCTCCTAAAAAGCGACTGCGATCTCACCATGCTGCAGCAACCATCAGCCAAGCATCTGCAAGGTCAAGCAATGTGTTGCCAAACATCTGCATCATCTGCAAGAAGGAAACGCTCAGAGAAGGGCCACGGACAAATCGTGTCACTGTAAAACTGATGCAAGCTGAGACAAGTGATGCTGGTAAGAAAATTGGTAGATCTTACAGTTTGGAGTGGTGAAAGTTTAAAGAAAATAATGTCTATTTAATCTTAACACATATTATATTACTGGTATGTTATTTCTCATATCTTTGATACTGAAATACTTGTGAGCCATTAGTGATGGAATAGAACAGGGAGGTTGACTGAGTTTTACTATTAATTTAATGTCTATTGATTTATTTGCATACAGGTCTTTTAAGACAAGCAGCTACTGAGAAAGCAGATGAAACCATTCTCAGACACATAAGAGCCCGTGATTGTGCTGCCATTGAGGTCAAATACCATGGCAGCTGCTATCGTCAGTATACAAGATTTCTACGGAGTCAGTTTGAATCCTCCAGGTTGTAATTTATTCCTTTTTATTTTCAAATATATGAATTCAGAGATCCTTTGGGGCTATTTGGCAAGGCATCGGATCTCAGCTGCACTGATCTATGCGCCTGCATCGATTGCGTGAATCGTGTTCTTACAGAATATGAAAGATCTGTGGAAGCAGAGGAGGAAGAAAATGAGGGAGATGATTCTGGTGATGAATAAGGTGGAGGCTGAATACAGGTTGTATCAGGATATGACAGCTATACATGTTGGAGTTATGTAAATTAGCAGAGTTCTTTGACACTCAATCACATAACTGACCAGGAATCGATTTCTCGGGTCAACGTTATTTGGAAAAGATGTATCAAACGTGATTCTAGGTAGAGTGGTTAAGAAGTTAGGCTATCCATGCCTATGACGGCCATCTTGGATTTATTTAAATGAGTGGAATTCTTTGACCCTCAATCACACAAGTGACCTCAGAAATCGTTTCCTGGGCATAACATTATCCGAAAATGATGTCTCAAAAGTGATTCTAGGTGGACTGATTAAAAAAGTTCATCCATCCATGACGGCCATTTTTGATTTATGCAAATAAGCGGAGTTCTTTGACCCTCAATCACATACTTGACCTCAGAAATCGATTCCTCGGGTCAACATTATGCAGAAAAGATGTCTCAAACATGATTCTAGGTAGAATGCTTAAGAAGTTGGACTATCCATGCCTGTGGTGGCCATCTAGGATTTATGGAAATGAGTGGAGTTCTTTGAGCCTCAATCACAAAAGTGACCTCAGAAATCGATTCCTGGGCATAACATTATCGGAAAATGATGTCTCAAACGTGATTCTAGTTGTACTGATAAAAAAGTTAGGCCATTCATGGCAGCCATCTTGGATTTATGAAAATTAGTGGAGCCCTCAATCACATATCTGACCTCAGAAATCGATTCCTCGGGTCAACATTATCCGAAAAAGACGTCTCAAACGTGATTATAGGTAGAGTGGTTCAAAATATAGTCCATCCACACCCATGGTGGCCATCTTGGATTTATGCAAATTAATGGGGTTCTTTGACCCTCAGTCACACTAATGACCTCGGAAATCGATTCCTCGGGTTAACATTAGCCGAAAAGGACGTCTCCAACGTGATTCTAGGTAGAATGGCTAAAAAAGTTAGTCCATCCATGGCAGCCATCTTGGATTTATGCAAATTAGCGTGGTTCTTTGACCCTCAGTCACACAGTCGACCTCAGAAATCGATTCCTCGGCTCAACATTATCCGAAAAAGTGGCCTCAAACGTGTTTCTAGGTAGACTGGTTGAAATGTTAGGCCATTCATTCCCTTGGTTAGTCATGGCAGCCATCTTGGATTTATGCAAATTTGACATCGCTATCCACACCTTTGACAGTGGGAACATCGATTTTTGGATTCAGCAGGTTTTTTTTTTTTACATAGAAATTATCAAAGATCCCGTAGTTTCCAGTTGGGTGCCACGAAAATCATTTTCTAGCCACATTTTGAGGGAGCTGCTCACGGCCTACTTTGTTTGTTGGGTTATTGAACTGGGGCCTGGATCTTTGTGTGTGTGTGTGTGGGGGGGGGGGTGTTACATATGGGAATTGTACTTTGGAGCTTGCCATAGCTCAGCCGGGGTTGGGAGGGTGAGTGACGTCAGGCGGGCTATGGCTGGGATATATACGTATATTGTACTGTGCAGTTCAATAAAGACAGTTCAGTGTTCAACATTAGAAGCTCTCCAGCCTCCATCATTCCTACATAACAGCTAACTTCATTGTAACTGCTTCATATATAAGGTAATATTGATACTATTTATTGCATTGTTCAATATCGTATAATGTACACTTATTCCAACTTAAACAAAACATTTGCTGGTTTTGTGTGTTGGCTTATTTTTTGTATACTGTGTGCATGTTATTGCACAGACATCCAGCAATTTCTGCTGTTTTGTATTTAAATGCATTGTGACATGCACTACACAAAGAGCAGAGATAAATCAGTCAAGCCAAGTCAGTTTGTCTTGGCCTGTCCTTGCTACTGATAATACCGCTATCTGCCAAGAATGTGCCGCTAGTCCAGCAAAAGCTAGCAGTACTCAAGTACTTTGCAAGCAGTTTCATGAAATGGTCAGTAAGAAAGCAACTCATACTGTCTTGGACGTCACCAGGGTTGGCAGCGTTGGGAGCTCCTGGCAGCAGAGGGCAAGGGACGTAGCTGCGTGGAGGAATCTGATCAGACCTAAATGAAACAGTCATTGTCGCCCCCGACAGACTGCTATGATGATGATGATGATGATGATGATGATGATGATGATGAGCTTTCCGTGCCTGCACTACTGGAGATTAACTGTGATGCCCACACTGCTTCAAGCAAATTGAATGACACGAGTAGGTTCATTTTGTCTTATTTTTTAATTATTAGCCTTTTATTTTCTTATTAAAGACAAGGATAGAAAGGACATGTTTTTACCTTGTACATGTTTCAACTGTCCACTTGTAAGATTTCAAAATTAGACAGCAGAATCTTTTCAGTTAACCAATCAATAATGACATAAGTAATATTTCTCAGCTTATCTTTTTTTTGAAGCATGCAGAGAGTCAAAACACAGCCCTGGGTCCTTCTCACCAAGATCTGGCAGAAGAACCCCAAACAATGGTTTCAAGGGTACATATAGCTTCAAGTTACTGGGTGTTCCCAGTAACTTTCCAACAAAAGTCTGGTCTTTGTCCAAACTGGTTCTCACCGGTCTCCAGTGTTATCTTCACTCAGATGTTCCTCTCCTCAGCACGTCTCCGGGCCACATCCTGTTGTCATCTTGATCTGTACCTCTCCACTGAAACGCGATCCCCGCCCCAATCCATGTCCATACAGTATATGGAAGCAAAAGCAGATACTTCATTGCCCAGCAGTTTGGGGGTGTGGGTACAACTAAAGATATAAGCATGTATGTGAGCAAGTTGTGTAATAGCTATCTAACTAATCTTCACTATTTATTTATCATAACACACTGCAGTCTTCATCAGAAGTGCCAGCTGATTGCTGCGACATGTCATTTATCACCTGGCTTTCCTAGGCAGGGCCAGCTCAGCAGAACTGTCAGATCCACTGGGCTGGATCCACCTTCTGCTATCCGATGGTGTCTGGAGAATGTAGTTCCAGGTGTGGGAGAGCATAAATGCTCTCTCATCCTGATTCATGTTGTCTTTTCCCTACTTCCTGATTTCCTTGGAATCAGAAGGCGGGGCCAACCCGATGGATCTGACAGTGATGTTCCTGCCGGCACCGGAGCTCCCGTCGTCCAGTAATTCCAATGGCCTCACTCACTATGGAGTGTGTGGCGGCAGTGGCCACCATTGTGGGCACATTCATGCCGTCTAACTTCACCACATGCTGCAGATCTGACCAACCTTTGGGGCCCTTGATGTTTATACCATCTCTGTAGGGTGTAGGATTATCTAACTTAGCTTCTCATCAACGGTGGTGAGTTTTTGCACGCTGCACCACATTTTTGGCCTTAGCAAAGTAGCTAGTTAGCATCTTGATAGCCTCTTCATAACAGTCCGTTGGACCGAGCATTTGAAAAAGTCTCTGGCCTTCCGTGCCTAGGTTGTGGACAAGTATTCCCCTATTCCTACCAGGTTATTTAAAGAAGTCTTCCCATTTATTGGTAGTTGTATTCTTCAAATAATCAATTCTTCATTAACTTTAGGCCATGTACTGCAGGCCTTTAAAACTGCTGTAATTAAACCCTTACTCAAAAAGCCAGCACTGGATCCAGGAGTTTTAGCTAACTATAGGCCAATCTCTAATCTCCCTTTCATTTCAAAAATCTTAGAAAGAGTTGTTGCTATGCAATTATTTGACCACTTGCAGGGAAATGGTTTATTTGAAGAGTTTCAATCTGGGTTTAGAATCCATCATAGTACTGAAACAGCCTTAATGAAGGTCAGTAATGACCTCCTGATCGCATCTGATAATGGACTTGTTTCTGTACTTGTCCTTTTAGACCTTAGTGTAGCTTTTGATACTATCTATCATAATATTGTATTTGATAGATTAGAACACTATGTTGGACTTAATGGAACTTCATTGCAGTGGTTTAGATCTTATTTATCTGATAAGTTCCAGTTTGTTCATGTCAACAATGAGTTTTCTTTCAACTCAAAGCTCAGTCATGGAGTTCCACAGTGATCTGTACTAGGCCCTATTCTTTTTAGTTTATATATGCTTCAGTTAGGCAACATTATTAGAAAGCACTGTGTACATTTTCATTGTTATGCAGATGACACACAATTATACCTGTCAATGAAGCCAGATGATAGTAATCAATTAGCCAAGTTAGAAGCCTGTCTTAACATATTAAATTTGTTTCTAAGACTGCCTTCTATCATTTACGTAATATTGCCAAGATTAGGAGCATCTTGTCTCAGAGTGATGCTGAGAAACTGATCCACGCTTTTGTTAGCTCTAGATTAGATTATTGTAACTCTTTATTATCAGGTTGTCCTATAGCATCTCTAAAAAGTCTTCAGTTGATCCAAAATGCTGCAGCAAGAGTTTTAACAGGTACTAGAAAGAGAGATCATTTCTCTCCGGTTCTGGCCTCCCTTCATTGTCTTCCCATAGAGTTTAGAATTAAGTTTAAAATCCTTCTTCTCACTTTCAAAGCTCTAAACAATCAGGCCCCTTTTTATTTAAAAGATCTTATATTACCCTATTATCCTACGCTCCTATAATGCTGGATTCAGTTACCAAGCTGCCCTCTTGTGGAACCAGCTTCCAATCTGGTTTGGGAGTCAGGCTCGATCTCTGTTTTTAAGAATAGGGTTAAAACCTTCCTTTTTGATATAGTCTACAATTAGGGAGGGATCATGTGTCTCTGAACCCTCCCTTAGTTATGCTGCTAATAGGTTTAGACAGCCGGGGAACCTCCAGTAATTGCACTGGGCTTCACTCCTTTCTTCACTCTCAGTGAAATATTTTTTTTGCAGGTCATTAACATCTGTTTGTTCTCTCCCATAGATTGAGTCCCCATCGTGCTGTTTGCTCTCTACATGTCTGTTCTTTTCATCTTCTCTATCCTCTCACCCCCCAGCCAATCACAACAGATGACCCTCTGTGAGCCTGGTTCTGCTGGAGGTTTCTTACTGCTAAAAGGGAATTTTTCCTCTCCACCGTCGCCAAGTGCTTGCTCACAGGGGATCGCCTGATTGCTGGGGTCTTTCTGTGATTGTGGGGGTCCCCCCTACAGTTGAAAGTGCTATGAGATGACCGTTGTTGTGAAATGGTGCTATATAAATAAAGTTGAATTGAATTGAATTGAATTGAATTGAAGTAGCACTAGTGTCCTCATTCCCTCCAGCTTCCCGATGCCCACAGCCGCGATGTAGGTTTGGAAAGCCTCCAACCAGTGGCGCCATGGCACTGGCGGTTCGTTGGGAAGCTCCAGGAAATGTCACAGTGGTATAACGCACGCCTCCAATTGTTAATCCTCAGTTGCCAAATGTTAAGTCCAAAAACCTGGTGGTGAAGGGGGCGAACAAGGAGGTTGCACTGGAACGTAGCTTTATTGTAATAATGAGTACAGCATATACAACACTGTGGCGGAGTCGTCCAGGGCAAGAAAGACAGCCCTCATGGCGGACGCCCCATATATTCACTAAAAAGGTTAAAAACTGGCTGAAAAATAAACAAGAATGTACCCATGTATGAAATGATTGTCTGCAGGGTGAGAGTGAATGAAGGGAAGGAATGAATGTGTTTGTTTATAGTGAGTGACAAAGGGAGGGAGGCCTGAAATAGGCAAATGTGAGTCAGGTTGTTATATTGTGTATTTATAATCTTTATAATCTTTATAATCTTTATAATTGTTTATTTATAATGTATTTATAATCTTTTTTGCATTGATGTATGTGGTTATTGTTTATTCTGTTTTCATTTTTTCTTTTCCTTATCCTTTTTTCTTTTTACTTGTTTCTCCTTTCCAAAGCCCATCCAGGGACAAGAGTTGCAAATTAGCTAATAGCTATACACTCTTTGTGCAACACACCAGATTGATTGTCATTTGATTAATTGTCTGTTTATTGCACTGTCCCTGTCAAATAAACAAATAATCTAATCTAATCTAATCTAATATAGGGCAGTGTGATGATGCCGCTGGAAGACGGCATCATCACACCGCACTTCAGCATAAACACCCTCATCCTCATTCAATTATTGTATCCCCATTCCAGCACAAAGAAGGCAGAAAGTACCATTTTTATGGTCTTTTGTATGACTTGGCTTCGGCATGAACCCACAGCTGGTTGCGGATGCACTAGCACTAGTCCACCACTCTGGTAATAATAATAATAATAATAATAATAATAATAATAATGTATGAGATAATCCAAAGAATTTCACCAAATATACCAAGGTGATAGCTGCTGTTATATACTCAGTGTTAGCTTGATTTTAAGTTTGTTGGTTGTTTAAATAGCAATCCACATCTTCAACTAGAGGGCACTCAGAGAGTGCATACCTCCATCAAAGCTACATACATCTGTCTCTCTGTCCCTCCCTCCATTTGACCGTACCTCCCTTATCTCTTCCTCCATCCGTCCATACATCTGTCCCTGCATACCTTCGTCCGTCTGTACCTTTGTCCATACCTCCAAAGTTGTCAGTGCTTTGTTTCCTTGATCATTAGCAGAATTAATTATAGCCCAAGGGCAATCTCTGGTGAAGATTTCATCAAAATCCGTCCTGTAGTTTTTGTGTAATCCTGCTAACAGATTGCAAGAAGATAGGGCCTTGGTGGAGGTACACACTCATGGGTTACTTTCAAATTATAATAGGATCATCTGTTGCCCAGGAACCACCTCTGGTGAAAATTTCATAAAAATCCATTCAGTAGTTTTTACATAATCCTGCTAACAAACAGACAAACAACCTAACAGCCCAGATCACATTACCTCCTTAGCAGAGGTAACATCCAGCTCATTTTTAAAATTAATTTTGGTGAAACTGCAACTATTCATCACTGTTCATTGCTATAACTAATAACTCCAAACACCTTAATGCAAAGCACCAAGTGATGTGTATATGACATCACTTGTCTATACCTGCCTTGAGTGTGGTCAGTTAGAAACGATGAAATTGACAGTCTCTAACCCACTCACTATCTAAACCTGTGATTGACATTTCCATGGTGTGAAAGTGGGTGGCAGAAGGGATAGATGTTATTGCAGAGGTCAGGGTTGAGCAGAGTGAGCAATCACTTCATTTCATTGTGTCTGTGTGCATGACCATTTTTCATGTATCAACCTTCCCATAGCAATTTCCCCCTAAAAGATTATATCAATTTGGCCAACAGATAGCATTTGCCACTGTACTGTAGAATTATCATTTGATGTCATTTGATACCCACATCCTTTCCAGAGTGTAACAGAAAATAAACTGAACTGTATATAGACAATTGGCCACAAGGGGTGACAGCTCCAGCGGTTGAGTGGATTGGAGCATTACTCTACCACAAAGAGGTGTAATACACCAAGCAGATCAATTTGGATGGTCCAGCTAAAGTAATGCTGCTGTCCTTTCCCTGTTTTCTTCTCTTTTCTTCATTGTTTTCATCATTAGAGGATCATTAGGGGTCATTAGATTACCCTAGCATAAGCATTTTTTTTATTAAATTTCACAGTAACTCTTCAGTTACTTTAAAGAAGCCTTGGTGCCTCTATGTTGTATCCCCTCAATATAGAACAAGCGAGGTGGGGGGGATACAAGAATACCTTCCTTTGATCACCACTTTATCATGGTGGGGGAGTGGGTTTGCCTGCCTTAATAACCCCAGGAGCTATGTTGTTGAGGAACCCAGGTAGGTTCCCCAGGTCCTGGGGGAAAGACCATACTAAGAGTGGTCCAACAGCTCAGCCTGCATGAGCCATATGGGTTTGCCATCCAGTCGGCTCACTACCTGCAAGGGGGGTCATGGCAGACCAGTGCTATGTGGATCGAATGACAATCAAAGACATATACCTTGGCTGTCTGTTCTCCATCCATCTTCTTCCGCTTAATCCTTTTTGGGTCGCGGGGGGGGCTGGAGCCTATCCCAGCATCTTTGGGCGAGAGGCAGGGTACACCCTGGACAGATCGCCAGTCCATCGCAGGGCCAACACAGAGAGACAGACAACCATTCACTCTCACAGTCATACCTAAGGACAATTTTGAATCCCCAGTTTTGATGCCAATTAACCTATCTTGCATGTTTTTGGCATGTGGGAGGAAACCGGAGAAATCCCAGAGTAAACCCACTCAGACACAGGGAGAACATGCAAACTCCACACAGATCACTATTGGTCGGAGGCTGGGATCGAACCCAGGACCCCCCGGCCAAGGGTGAGTTGCTGTGCTGCCGCAGTGCTAACCACTCCGCCACCGCGCTGTCTGTTCTCCATCTTCCTAAACTGGCTATGGTGATGGAAAACATTACCTTTCTGGTGGCTAGGAGTTTGAGCTTGTGCAGGCGGTTGAGAAGTATTGGATCGATATAGCTGGGCTCACCTCAACACACAGCTTAGGTTCTGGTACCGTCTCCTGGAGAGGGGCTGGAGTTCGTCCTTGTTAGGATCCCTATTTGTTCTGTGCTCCAGCCTGTCTTTCTCCCTTTCCTCTGATTAGGTGCCGCTCCTTGCAGCTGATTACACTGTCTGCTGCCAATCAAGGGAACCCTTTATACTGGGTGCTCTCCCATCACTCTGTTGGTCCATTGGTACCAGCCTGAGCCTCATCGTATGTATTCTTGTTACCTGTTATTCTGTGCTCTGACCTTTGCCTGCATCGAACCCTGAGCCTGCCATCTGTATTGGATCTGTCTGCCAACTCGCCGCCCTGCCAACTGTGCTGACTGGACCACGAACTAGCCTCTTGGACAGTACAACCTTTGCCTGGACTGTGCACATTCCCTCTTTTCCTCGTGAGTCTACTAACCTTCTCTGCAGCCACCTCTCCATCACCCCTTTTCCCCCCTCAGGCCTGGCCAGCCTGCCATGGTTTGCCACTGGAGGATCTTCATTGCCCCCCTGAAGAGGCTCGCCGGGTAGCTTGCTTCTCCTTACTGGAAGGATTTTCACGCAGCCATCCTTTAAAGAAGCCAGAAACAATTAAAAAAAATTATTACCTCCACCAAGGAGGTTATGTTTTTACCGGGGTTTGTTTGTCTGTTTGTTTGTTTGTTTGGCTGTTACCAACATAACTCAAAAAGTTATGAACGAATTTTGACGAAATTTTCAAGACAAGTCTGAAATGGGACAAGGAAGAAATGATTAGATTTTGGGAGTGATCCGGATCACCATCTGGATCCAGGAATTTCTTAAAGGATTCTTTATCATTGCGAGATAGGGCCATTTTTAGCATATGTGTATATAACTCCACAATAAATGGTCAAGACACTTGGCAAAAAAAATTCAGGATAAGATCCCAATAGGTTCTACGAAATATCAAAGACTGATCCCGATCCTGCAAAAAATCTGGATACTGTGATCCACAACACAAAATAATAGGGGATCTTTGGAATTTGCATCACTGTATGGTAACAAATTAAGATTTAAACATACAACAGACACCAAAATATAGCCAAGACGCTGAGGAATCAGTAGTGTGTCAATGGATTTGTTGTATCTTCAAAAGCTATGGAGCTATATCCAGAAGAAAACCGCCGTTACCGAAAAAGTGATTTTTCTCAATAACTACTGAACTAATAATAAAGATATCAATGTCAATCCAATTGCTAAAGGTATGCTTTGATGGCCAAGGAATCTGAAAATATAGATAAAAAAAATGTAGGACTATTATATTTGGGGAAAATCCCAATATTAGGGGGAAATGAGGTACTTGGCGGAGGTCTGCGCTCTCTGAGTGTTTTTCTAGTTCTCTCTATTTCTCCAATTCTCCCTATATCCCCAAATGTTGCCTGAACTCACCTTGTGTCTTCTCTCTCCCTCCAGGGTTGCCAGATCCACGTCACATCTTGTCACTCGTTAATAAAATTGTTTAAACTGCTTGACAATCTCATCTGTGTCTGCTCCTGAGTTTGGGGATTAATTACCATGTCAGTCCTACTCAGGAGTTGTCCTGGGCATGAGACAATGAGCAGGGGTTAAGTCACCTTACACAACATGTGGAACATCATGTGGTGTATAGGGGTGGAATCTATCTCCATTTCTTTCATCCTAGGCCACACAGTAGTATTGAAAGCTGCAGTGGGGCGTCAGTCCTCTGGTAGCTCTGTGTGTTAACTTTCCTTTCCCCATTCTATTATGCTGAGCACTAGGCTAGAAAGCAGAAAGTACCATTTTTTCTGTTTTTCAGAATGACCCGACTGAGGGATGATGTTCTACCACTAGGCCAATACTCTGGTGGTGAGCAGAGGTGGGTACTCTGCAATTGTCTTCAGACTATTTTATTGGCTTTGTGGATTAATGATTAATTCTTTTCTTCAGTATTTTATTTTATTTTATTTGCTTTATTAGGAAAGGTTGACAGTGGATTAAATTATAATTCAGATTACTTTACAGTGTCCATTTAGTACTTTAACCTTTTTCCAATGTATTTTGTAAATCCTGCTGTAGGAGAAATTAGTGTTATAAGTGTGATAAGGTACTAGGATTATTTAATTTATACATAGAGGTGTGTGTGTGTGTGTGTGTGTGTGTGTGTGTGTGTGTGTGTGTGTGTAAACGGAGGTTTACTTCGTGACCAAAAACACACACAAACAAAAGGGAAAAAACTTGTAGGGGCACCAGTCCAAAACTTGGACAATTTATTAATAATAACTAATCTTTGTACCCTTCATCAACCAGTCTCAAATATTCGTGAATTCTTCTGTGTGACTCAGAAAACAGACACAGGAAAAAAAAAAAAATCAAGCAGAAACTTCTGTATATCGTTCACAGTTTTAATGATGAAACTCAGATTAAATGACATTACATTCAATTGATTTGTAAGCAGGTGAAATGATCAAGTATCAAAATATCATATTAACTGGTAACAGATTCCTGAGCATAAAGTACATATTTAAACCTTTGTGGAAACAAGATAAACCAGATTTTGAATTTGAAATGCAATGCAACGGGAGACTGTGAAGTAACTGCAATAAAAATATGTATAAAATTGGACGCAATTATATGGAGAAAATTATAAAACTATATGAAAAAGGGAGTTCTGAGTTACTCTACAAAAAAAAACAAAAAAACAAAAACAATAACCTGATGTTAATGTAATGTTACATCTGAGTTCCAATCTACATGAATAGTCTCTGTGAACAGGAGACCTCCAACTCACCCTGTGTCATGTGTGTGAGGTTCAGTGTCATCCCAGACCTCAGACACAGTTTAATGTTGTGTTTTGTATCTGTTTTTTGTCTGCTCATATGTCTTGGTTGGATTGTTGTTCCTGTTTTTGCCCTCTCTCTCTCCAGACACTCCCCACTTGCTATTCACAACCTGTGAACTGCTGTAGGTGAACAGCAGTTCACCTACAGCTCAGCTTCCACACCTGTCTCCACTAAGGCTGTCAGTCCATTTGGTATTTAAACTCAGTTTATTCATTCTGTCCTCACTGCTCTGTTAGTCACCATCCTGCTAAAGACTATGTTTGTGCAGTTTTTCCCTCCGGAGCTCTACCTAGCTCCGAGGCACAAAATGTAAGTTTTTCTCATTTTCCAGTCTGTTCCCTGTAATGCTGTTTTCCCCTCCAGTAGCCCTTCCCAGCAATGAGGCATTACATGCAATCTCTGCTCGTTTGGTCTGCTGTATTTAGCTGGAACTGTTTCCCTGTAGTGCTGTGTTATTTTTCCAGAGCCGGGTTCCGCTCTGAGGCATTACTCAGTTTTCCTCGTTCGCCATTTTGTATTTTGTCTCACTTTGAACTGTGATTTACCATTATTAAACATACAACTCCATCCAGCGCATGGGCTCATTTCTTTTCCTCTGCACCTCATGGAGGTGCATTCATGACAGTACGGAGCAGCCATTAATGAGCCCAGCTGTGGAATTGTGTGTTTCTTTTTTCACCCTTTTTGTGTGTTTTTTCTTCCACCTGAGTTGGAGCGTTCACCATGGCGCATCTGAGCGAGGTGGAGCAGCGGGTGGTGTGCCTTCTGGAGGACATTGTGGCACAGGCACAGGCTTCCATATCTCCGAGGGTGGTCTGGGACAGCCGGGACACCTCAGCACGGGTAATGGAAGCATTGCCCGGTCTTTGGAATCACTCGGAGGCTACGGACTTACTCCTCTCCCTGTAGTCCTTACCGTACGACGCGCCGTCCGAGGAGGCCCCAACGCTGGAGCCGTCTTCCACGAAGAAAAATCGCAGCCATCATAAGAAGCCTTCAGTCTCTCCCGCGACAGCTCCGCTTCCTCCTCCAGAGCCCTGGCCCGCTCCATCCGCGGAGGAGTTGGAAGAACACAGACAGGTGTTGCTGGTTGAAACAGACCTCCTCCTGGAAGTGAAGCCGTGGCTCCTCCCGGAATTGGCCTTGGAGTTGGAGGAACTTTTCCGAGGGAACCTGAGCCTCTGCCTGGAATCGAGCACGCTCTGACCTTGGAGCCTCCTCAATCCCGCTACAAGCCCACACCTCCTTCTCCTACCCGTCGTTGCCATTCCCGGAGGTCTCACCAGAAGAATCCAACCATTTCAATGCCAGCAATCCCTTTTTTACAGGAGCAGGAAAATTTTGCAGCTGAGCCACATTTTCCTCCAGCTGCCTTGTCAGCAGCCACCTCCTCTTCCTCAGCATTTTCATCCGCCAATGTGGGTAGGGCCATCATTTCCCCGGTTTCCCCCGCCTCTGTGCCTGCTGAGGTAGCTCCTCCACTGCCCACTTAGGAGCCCAGGCCCGCTATGGACATAGAGAGAGATGATAGTGCACCAGGTGCGGCTGGAAACATCATGAACCAGGAGAACAGGGAAGTTCCACCTCTTTCCATTTCTATTATTGATGAACTATTTTGCCTGATCCCTGGTCAAGAGACTCAGGTTTTGCAGTCCTCTGAGTTCTCTTCACCAGTGGTGAATGACAACCCCTCACCAGTCCTCTCCGTGTCCTCTCCTTTTGCCTTCGAGAGTCCGCCGGCCTCAGAACTGAGTCGCCAGATGGAGGAGGAGCTTGTGGCCCTGGAGGACCTTACTCCAGCGCCAGTGCTGAGTGGAACCCCAGCTGCCACGCTGGCGTGGGTCATTTGGCCTGGGAACACATGGACTGCTAACACCATCAGGCCTGCGGCAGAGACCGCCGCTGCAGAGATGGAACCTGTGCTGGACCGTCTCGAGGCCAGGCCCAAGACATCTTTGTCTGGATCGATGGAGTCCTGGATGGCGGTGAAGCTCGAGTCCAAGCAAGCGCTCTCATTTGTTTCTCTCCCTTCTGAATTGGAGCAATCTTTCCTGGGGAGGAGAGTCAGATGCAGCCGACAGCTGCACCTGAGTTCATCTCGCTGGGCTCTGCCGCTGCCGGTGAACCTGACCTTGTTTTTCCATCTGTTGTTTCTGAGTCTCATCCCAGGGTTGCCGGGGAAGGTCCGCTCCAGCCTGAAGTCCCTGTGGATCCAGGCTTACCACCTATAGACGCTGCAGGTCCAGCTTATCCCACTGTGGAGGTCGTCCTGAATCCAACTTTCCTGGTGGAGATCGTTGCGGTGGTTCTGTCCCAACCTGGGACCTCCGTGGGTGCAGCTTTGGCCAAGGCCGGGTCCACCGCGGGTGCAGCTTCCTCTCAGCCTGATGACCCTTCACCTCCTGGTTCGTCGGAGTCCTGGACAGCGGTGGAGCTCGAGCTCAGGTGAGTGCTCTCTTTTGTTTTTCTCTTCTCATTGATAGAGCAATCTTGCCTGGCTCTTGGTGAGGAGGGCCGGGTGCAGCCGCCCGTTGCACCTGAGCTTGCCACGCCGGGCTCCGCCGCTGCCAGCGACCCTGACCACACTTCTCTTTGTGCTGTTTCTGAGCTCTCTCCCAGGGTCGCCGGAGAGGTGTGACCTACACCCAAGGCCTCCGAAGATCCAGGTTTGCCGCCCGTGGTCGCTGTGGGTCAAGCTTCCCCCACTGTGGAGGTCACCGTGGGTGGAGCTGAACTCCAGCCTGGAGCCACTGTGAGTGCAGCCATGGGCCAGCCAGGGTCTGCCGTGGGTGCAGCCATGTCCCAGACCAGAACCTCCATGGGTGCAGCCATGTCCCAGACCGGGACCCCCGCAGGTGCAATGGTTCTCCCTCCTGAGGTCAGCGAGGAGCCATCCCTCTTCCTTCATGGCCAGGCACCATCGTGGGTCCATCCTCCTCGCTGCCTGACACTGTCATGGTTCCCTCCTGTCCCTCGCTGCCAGACGACGCCGGAGATCCCTATCCTTGGCTCTCTGCCCCTGTTGTGAGTTTTCCTGTGGGGAAGCCACCTCCCGGGCCGCCTTGCCTGTGCTGGTGGCTGAAGAACTCAGGCCAGCCGGCCAGTGTACTGTGTCATTGGGTTGGGTGGTCAGTTTTCCTGGCAGGCATCCCGACTCATTCAACCTGGCCATCTGGCTGGTCTGGGACTCTGGCAGGCTACCGGGCTGGGTGCCCTGTACCACCCATGGGGCCTGGAACTCTGCCTCCAGAGCCTTCTAGCTTCTGGACTTGGAGGGGGTCTAATGGGATTTTTTCTTTTTTTCTTTTTTTTTTCTTCTCTCTGGTGTGGGTCCTGAGTTGGGTGTTTTTTTGTTCCCTCCCGGCCTGTTTCCCCCCCACCACCCACCCTGGGTAGATTGTGTGGTTCTCGTGTGTGTGTGTGTGTGTGTGTGTGTGTGTGTGTGTGTGTGTGTGTGTGTGTTTCCTTTTCTCTGATGTTACCTGGGGGTGGGGTGGGGGGGGGCTCTGTCATGTGTCTGAGGTCCAGTGTCATCCCAGACCTAAGACACAGTTTATTGTTTTGTTTTGTATCTCTGTTTTTTGTCTGCTCATATGTCTTGGTTGGATCTTTGTTCCTGTTTTTGCCCTCTCTCTCCCTCCAGACACTCCCCACTTGCTGTTCACAGCCTTCTGGCCTCAGCTGTGACCAGCTTATAATCAGTTCACCTGCAGCTCAGCTTCCACACCTGTCTCCACTCAGGCTGTCAGTCCATTCAGTATTTAAACTCAGTTTATTCATTCTGTCCTCACTGCTCCATTAGTCATCATCCTGCTAAAAACTAATTTGTGCAGTTTTTCCCTCCAGAGATCTACCTAGCTCTGAGGCACAAAATGTAAGTTTTTTCTCATTTTCCAGTCCGTTCCCAGTAATGCTGTTTTACCCTCCAGTAGCCCTTTCCAGCACTTAGGCATTACATGTAATCTCTGCTCGTTTGTGTCACGCCGCGCCATTCATCAGCGGCGCCACCTGCTCACGCACCTGACAATCATCAGCGGCGAGGGATAAAGGCCGTCTCGCCCGGAGGCTCGGCCTGAAGCCGTCAGACTTCGTCCCTCACCGTTGTGAGCATACTTCCCTTCAGCGTCACCATTTTGGTAAGAAGATCGCTTACCTCTTTTCTTCAGTCTTCTCCCCTGTGCACAGGTGGATTCCCCAGCGGCGGACATCTCCACTCCATCGCCCAATCCTCGCTGCTGTACAGAGCTCTCCAGGTGGCTGTCTTCCGGGCTTCGCCCCCTTGTTGTGCCAGCTGTCCTGACCCACCAAGTAAGTCCTTCTCTCGCCATAAATCCCTCCTGTGTTGGTGTATGCCCGTCACCCTCTCCCTGTGCTCTCTCCATAGGGTTGCTCGGCTGTACGGTCACCTGCCTCTGTGCCTGGAGCAGACACCATCACCAACACATTTACATCCCGCAGACACACACTCATTCACTCCTGCTGTTAATAAACTCTTTGAACTACTCTAAGCCTGTGTGTGTGCGTCTCCTGAGCCGTGCGTTATGTCAGTACGGCTTCAGCAGAGCGGCTCGGCGGACGGCGGGCTCGCACACCGGTTTTCCACTCTCGAGGCTAGAGTGGATCAAATAGCTTATCAACAACAGGTGATCTTTAATCAATTATTGAATTTAACTAACCGGTTGGGCCGCTTGGATCCTCAACAGCCGTTCCCCCCGGCTCGTCAGGGTGGCGCGGCTCCTGCTGTTCCAGCGGCCGTCCAGCCGGCTCCGGTGGCACCGGTTCGGCTCACACCGATTCCGACCCCCGC
The DNA here is from genome assembly GCA_020510985.1 of Pholidichthys leucotaenia. NCBI lineage: Eukaryota > Metazoa > Chordata > Actinopteri > Cichliformes > Pholidichthyidae > Pholidichthys > Pholidichthys leucotaenia. Next base: position 156,695,973 of record CM035847.1, on the reverse strand, counting down.
CCGCTTTAGCGGTAAGCTCGGCGGAGCGCGGGGGTTCATTATGCAGTGTGAGTCCGTGTTCCACCGTGTGCCCGGAGATTTTCCCTCGGATCACAGTCGGATTGGTTACATAGGGAATCTTCTGGAGGGGCGTGCGTTAACTTGGACCTACGCCGTAATGGCGAGGCCCAGTTATGCCACCCTCACCTATGACCAGTTCGTGAGGCGCTTTCTGGAGGTCTTTGACCATTCTCAAACCGAGACGGTCCAGGTCGATCGGCTCCTCGCTCTCCAGCAGGGAGGCCGGTCGGCAGCGGACTACTCGGTCGACTTCCGGGTAGCGGCGGAGGAATTGGGCTGGGAGGAACGCTCCCTCTGTGGCCTGTTCCTCCGCAGCCTCAATAGTGATCTGAGGGATGAACTGGCTGGACGGGATATCCCTGGGACGCTAGCGGAGCTGACATCCTTAGCGATAAGTTTGGATAACAGGCTGCGCGAGCGCTCCTCGGGGCGGAAGTCTTCTTCTTCTCGCCCTCGTGGAGTCTCGCCGCACCTGTTCCAAGCTCGCCCCCTGGCGGCGCCGCCAGCATTGTGCCCCGAGGAGTCGGAGCCGATGGTGACGGGCTGGACCAAGCTTTCCCCTGCGGAGAAACAACGCCGCCGTGAGTTGGGCCTCTGCATGTATTGCGGAGGTGACCAACACACTGTGGAGCGTTGCCCGCGGAAAGCCAGTCGGCGGGGTCCGCGAATCGCTGTAGGGAGCCTCGCGGATCCCAACCGGTTAGACTCTCTCACTCAATTAAAGCTGCCCATCCGTTTTTGCCACAATCCCACTGGGCACCTCACCCACGCACTGGTGGATTCGGGCGCAGAGGGCAGCTTCATTTCACAAGGCCTGGCAACCCGATTGGGCATCCGCTGTCAGGCATTAAAACACCCCATCTCCCTGGTCCATCTCTCCCGTGCCTCCCTTGGGAGAGTTTCTCACCAGACCATGCCTGTCCCAGTCATCATCTCAGGGAACCACCGGGAGGAGATGGTATTTTACGTCCTGCCCAACTCTGTGTCGCCCGTCATCCTGGGGTATCCCTGGCTACGCCTCCACAACCCTGTCCTGGACTGGAGGTCCGCTGGGGTATCGGCATGGAGTACCTTCTGTATGGGCACCTGCCTTCAGTCCGCTGCCTGCTCCCCATCCGCGGCTCCCCCTGTGGCGGATACAGCACCTCCGGACCTGTCACTGGTGCCTCCAGAATTTCACGACCTGGGTATGGTATTTAGCAAATCGAAAGCTATGTCTCTTCCCCCGCATCGACCATATGACTGTGCCATCAACCTCCGCCAGGGGGCTCCCCTGCCATCTGGTCGGCTCTACAGCCTGTCGGCGCCGGAGAAGGAGACCATGAATACATACCTGAAGGAATCTCTGAGCGCTGGGATTATTCGCCCATCGTCGTCACCCGTGGGGGCAGGGTTTTTCTTTGTCGGGAAAAAGGACGGATCCCTCCGCCCCTGCATAGACTACCGAGCGCTGAATGACATCACTGAGAGGGACCGTTACACCCTGCCCCTCATGGACACTGCCTTTCACTCCCTCCAGGGGGCGACCTGGTTTACCAAGCTGGATTTACGCAGCGCTTACCACCTCGTCCGGATCCGGGAGGGAGATGAATGGAAGACAGCCTTCCGTACCCCGAACGGCCACTTTGAGTATCTCGTCATGCCGTTCGGGCTGACCAACGCTCCTGCCGTCTTTCAGCGCCTCATTAATGACGTCCTCCGGGATTTCATCGGCCTTTTTGTGTTCGTCTACCTGGATGACATCCTTATCTTCTCCAGGTCCAGGGACGAGCACCAGGTCCATGTGAGGCGGGTCCTCCAAAGACTGCTGGAGAATCGTCTGTACGTGAAGGCTGAGAAATGCGAATTCTACGCTAGGACCACATCCTCCCTGGGATTCATCATCGCTCAAGATCAGGTGCTCCCAGACCCAGAGAAGGTGAAGGCGGTGGTGGAGTGGCCTACTCCCGCATCCCGGAAGCAGGTGCAACAGTTTGTTGGCTTCGCCAATTTTTACCGCCGCTTTGTCCCAAATTTCAGCTCGATCGTCGGACCGCTGACCCGCCTCACGTCCCCGAAGGTCCCGTTCCGGTGGACTGAAGAGGTCGCTGCTGCCTTTAGGGCGCTGAAGGCGGAGTTCTCCTCCTCCCGGGTCCTTCGCCAGGTCGACCCCGCGCTGCAGTGCATTGTGGAGGTGGACGCATCGGACACGGGAGTGGGAGCAGTGTTATCCCAGCGGTCACCTGACGATGGCGCCAAACGGCCGTGCGCCTTCTTCTCCCGGCGCCTGTCCCCGGCGGAGAGGAACTACGATGTGGGGGACAGAGAGCTCCTGGCCATTAAACTCGCCTTACAGGAGTGGCGCCACTGGCTAGAGGGGGCGGACCTGCCGTTTGTGGTCCTGACGGACCACAAGAACTTAGAGTATTTACGATCTGCCAAGCGCCTGAATGCCCGCCAGGCGCGCTGGTCTTTGTTCTTCGCCAGGTTCCGCTTCTCGATCACCTTCAGGCCGGGCTCCAAAAACGGCCTGCCTGACGCCCTCTCTAGGCAGTTCACCCCCGTGGAGGCTGAGGAGACGCCCCACACTATCCTGCCCAGGTCGTGCGTCCTCGGTGCCATCTCTTGGGACATTGAAGACAAGATCCGGAAGGCGCAGGAGGTGGAACCTGATCCTGGCGGCGGACCGGAGGGAAGACTGTTCGTCCCATCTGCGGTCCGAGGAGAGGTCATCCACTGGCTCCACACCTCCCGGCTCACCTGTCATCCCGGCACCTCTCGGATGATCAGCCTCCTCCAGCGGTCCTTTTGGTGGCCAGGCCTGCGGAGGGATGCAGCCCGCTACGCCCGGGCTTGCCCAATCTGTGCCACCAGCAAGTCGGGAAATGCCCCCCCAGCGGGTCTGCTCCAGCCTCTGCCCGTCCCCGGCAGGCCCTGGTCGCACATCGCACTGGACTTCGTCACCGGACTCCCCGTTTCCAACTCCTTTGACACCGTCCTGACCATTGTGGACCGTTTCTCCAAGGCGGCGCACTTCGTTCCCCTGCGAGGTCTCCCTACTGCCCTGGAGACGGCGGGCCTCCTCGTCCAACACGTGGTCAGGCTGCACGGGATTCCGGTGGACGTGGTCTCGGACCGGGGCCCCCAATTTTCATCCGAGGTTTGGAGATCCTTTTGTAACGCCATCGGAGCCAAGGTGAGCCTCTCCTCCGGCCATCACCCCCAGTCTAACGGGCAGTGTGAGAGGACCAATCAGGAGCTGGAGGCTGCGCTCCGCTGTGTTACTAGATCCAAGCCGACGTCCTGGAACAACCATCTCGCCTGGGTGGAGTATGCCCACAACACCGCCCGCTCTTCTGCAACGGGGATGTCCCCCTTCAAGGCGTCCCTGGGTTACGACCCCCCGCTGTTTCCAGCGCAGGAGAACGAGGTGACTGTCCCCTCTGTTAGGGCGCACCTTAGGCAGTTCCGCTCCACCTGGGCTGCCGCGCGTCATGCGCTTTTACGCACGGCGGAGCGCAACAGGACCGTGGCGGACCGGCACAGAAGACCTGCCCCGGCGTACAGAGTTGGGCAACTCGTGTATGTGTCTACCCAGGACGTCACATTAAAAGGCGAGAGGAGGAAGCTGGCACAGCGATTCATGGGTCCCTTTCCCATCACCCGGATCATCAACCCGGTGGCTGTGCGCATGGCTATTCCCCCCTCCCTCCGCATCCATTCCACTTTCCATGTGTCGAAGGTGAAACTGGCAGTCACTGACCCCCTTTGCCCTCCTCCTGCAGCGCAACCCGCGCCCCGGATGATTGGTGGCCATCCGGCCTGGTCCGTCTCCTCCATCCTGGACTCCCGGCGCCGAGGTCGTGGGTTGCAATACCTGGTGGACTGGGAGGGCTATGGGCCCGAGCATCGACAATGGGTGCCCCGGTCGTTTGTGTTGGACCCATCGCTCATCGCGGACTTCCACCGAGCGCACCCGGATAAGCCATCGCCAGGAGGCGCTGCTAGAGGGGGGAGTACTGTCACGCCGCGCCATTCATCAGCGGCGCCACCTGCTCACGCACCTGACAATCATCAGCGGCGAGGGATAAAGGCCGTCTCGCCCGGAGGCTCGGCCTGAAGCCGTCAGACTTCGTCCCTCACCGTTGTGAGCATACTTCCCTTCAGCGTCACCATTTTGGTAAGAAGATCGCTTACCTCTTTTCTTCAGTCTTCTCCCCTGTGCACAGGTGGATTCCCCAGCGGCGGACATCTCCACTCCATCGCCCAATCCTCGCTGCTGTACAGAGCTCTCCAGGTGGCTGTCTTCCGGGCTTCGCCCCCTTGTTGTGCCAGCTGTCCTGACCCACCAAGTAAGTCCTTCTCTCGCCATAAATCCCTCCTGTGTTGGTGTATGCCCGTCACCCTCTCCCTGTGCTCTCTCCATAGGGTTGCTCGGCTGTACGGTCACCTGCCTCTGTGCCTGGAGCAGACACCATCACCAACACATTTACATCCCGCAGACACACACTCATTCACTCCTGCTGTTAATAAACTCTTTGAACTACTCTAAGCCTGTGTGTGTGCGTCTCCTGAGCCGTGCGTTATGTCAGTTTGGTCTGCTGTATTTAGCTGGAACTGTTTCCGTGTAGTGCTGTGTTATTTTTCCAGAGCTGGGTTCCGCTCTGAGGCATTACTCAGTTTTTCTCGTTTGCCGTTTTGTATTTTGTCTCACTTTGAACTGTGGCTTACCTTTATTAAACGTACAACTCCATCCAGCGCATGGACTCATTTTTCGTTCTCTGTGCCTCATGGAGGCGCATTCATGTAACCCTGTTTCCTAAATAAAGCATTGAAACGCCACATTCCTTGCTTTACTTAAGACCCCAAGGATCCTCTTTGTGCCAGGAAGACGCCTGGACTTTTATCAAAATCCCCTAGGAACACTTAGCCTCAGACAGTTTTATGTGCTAAATAGCCATTGATACAAGCCAGAAGACATCCACTACATTCCTGAAACCCCCCACAATTATCCAAAGCCCCACAGTGCCCCCTTTTGAATAACTCAGGGACATGTGGGCTCATACTCTGGTCACCATTGGACTGTGTTATCTGCCTAAAATAATCCTTTCTCCTCAAGACTTTGATGTTTTTCCAGGATATACTGCTCAGAACACTGTTGAAGATGACCGCCCCTGTGGTGAACACTGATGGTTTGAAATGTTTCATTAATCATTGATTTTAAATCTATTGCATATCTGAAAATGTTTAAATGAGTTATAAAAGTGCATGCCCATTGGAAGTAGTCATAAATCACTGAAGTTAGCTTAGATTATATATATATATATATATATATACTATATATATATATATATATATATACGTATATATATATATATATATATGGGCTGCACGGTGGAGCAGTGGTTTAGCACTGTGGCAGCACAGTTTTACCCTCGGCCGGGGGATCGCGGGGATCGTGGGTTCGATCCCAGCCCCCGACCAACAGTGAGCTGTGTGGAGTTTGCATGTTCTCCCCGTGTTGCGCGGGTTTACTCCGGGATTTCTCCGGTTTCCTCCCGCACACCAAAAACATGTAGGTTTAGGGCACTCGCGCACGCAGCGACCAGCAGCCGGTGGCTTGTCACCAGACTGCAAACCAAATCTACCTACGGGTACAAATAAGTAACAAAAAAAAATATATATATATATGTATATATATATATATATATATATATATATATATATATATATATATATATATATATATATATATATATATATATATATATATACGTATATATATACACTACCGTTCAAAAGTTTGGGGTCACTTAGAAATTTCCTTATTTTTGAAAGAAAAGCACTTTTTTTCAATGAAGATAACTTTAAACTAATCAGAAATACACTCTATCCATTGCTAATGTGGTAAATGACTATTCTAGCAGCAGATGTCTGGTTTATGGTGCAATATCTACATAGGTGTATAGAGGCCCATTTCCAGCAACTATCACTCCAGTGTTCTAATGGTACAATGTGTTTGCTCATTGCGTCAGAAGGCTAATGGATGATTAGAAAACCCTTGTGCAATCATATTAGGTCTGCAATGCTGTAATTGCTGCAAATGGAGGATTCTTTGACGAAAGCAAAGTTTGAAGGAAAAAAATATTATTTCAAATACAAATCATTATTTCTAACCTTGTCAATGTCTTGACTATATTTTCTATTCATTTTACAACTCATGGTGGTAAATAAGTGTGACTTTTCATGGAAAACACAAAATAATTGTCTGGGTGACCCCAAACTTTTGAACGGTATTGTATATATATATATATATATATATATATATATATATATATATATATATATATATATATATATATATATATATATATATATATATATATATATACGTATATATAATATGAATTTCAAAGTTAATATGTGTTTTTCTTCTGAAAATCTTACGTAAGTCATATAACTGGTATCAGCCAATCACCAGGCCGGCTTTGTGGGATGACACCCCCTCTCATTCTATTGGTCGGTTACAGACAAAGGACAACTTTCTTATTGGACCGTAGTCCATTCAAATCTCCCATGATAGCCGATAATTGGTTCTTCCTGCTGCCAGTCATTTGTTATGACCAAAGAATTACTCTCATTTAAAAGAGGGAAATGCCCTAGTAGTTCAGTGTTCTTTCAGTTGTCTTTTGGTTGTCTTTCAGTTTGTTCTTTGTCAGTTATCTCTGTTGTCTTTCTGAAGTCTTTTTGTCTTTTCTCTCTCTCTCTCTCTGTGTGTGTGTGTGTGCGTGTGTGTGTGTGTGTGTGTGTGTGTGTGTGTGGTGTGTTTATTTTACTGGTATCTGAGGAGAGATCATCCTTTCTTGTTTAGCTCAACCCCTCTTGGAGTAAAACTCCAAAACTCAATTTTTCCCTCTCCTCAGATGCTGTGTTTATTCTGCTAAACTTTTTCTCTTGCTTTTATTCACCTTTAAAGTGGACTGACAGTGATTTTTGAACTTTTTTCCTCAAGACTGTCTCATCCACGTACCACGACGTCAGAAGAACTTGGATTTTGTGGAAAGGAAAAATAATATTTTAATTTTCATTAAATTCCATTTAAACTGTTTTTTTTTTTTTTTTTGTAGAGTAACTCAGAATTTCCTTTTTCATATAATCAGATTTTACCATTTTCTTCATAACATTGTGTCCAACTTTATGTACATTTTTGTTACAGTTACTTCACAGTCTCTTGTTGCATTACAGTTTAAATTCAAACTCTGGTTTCTCTTGTTTCCACAAAGGTTTAACTATAGACTTCATGCTCAGGAATCTGTTACCAGTTAATATGATATTTGATACTTGCTGATCCTTTCACCTGCTTACAAATCAATTGAATGCAATGTCATTTAACTTGAGTTTGATCATCAAAACTGTTAACGGTATATAGAAGTTTCTGCTTGATTTTTTTTTTTTTTTGTGTGTGTGTGTGTGTGTGTGTGTGTGTGTGTGTGTGTGTGTGTGTGTGTGTGTGAGCTTTCCTGGGGCATGGCAGAAGAATTCACAAATTTTGAGACTGGTTAATGAAAGTTACAAGGATTAGCTGTTAATAAATTGTCCAAGGTTTGGACTGGTGCCCCAAAACAAGTTTTTTTTGTGTGTGTGTGTGTGTGTGTGTGTGTGTGTGTGTGTGTGTGTGTGTGTGTGTGTGTGTGTGTGCGTGTGTGCATGGACCTAAAGCAAACCTTCATTTCCACACACACCTATAGGTATAAATTAAATAATCTTTGTACCTTATAACTAATTTCTCCTACATTAATGAAAAGAAGAATATTATTTTTCTTTCAGTTTTATAGCTCCTATTGTAGCTTATGGACTAACTTTTAACATGAAAAATTGGTCATTTTCAATTAAAATTAGACATCACATTTAGCCCAGCAAATATAAAGTTGGAGTCTAGCTTACGACCAGCTGTGTCTTCAAAGAGTTCAGTGATGATCCTTAGCGAACACCAGTAGATGGCACAAGGGGGGAAGACTGCCTGCAGTCTTTCCCAGTTGGTTCAGCGGTCACTTAGACTCAGCAGCAGGGGAGACAATGGAGCCAGCAGTAGAGTGGGTGGGTGGTCCCCTGTGCAGGTGACATCTTCTCCTGGGTAACAGGTTCTTCCCTGTTCCGCAACTTTGGGGAAAGTCCACCAGCCAACAAAAAGAGCCACAGAACTGAAGGAAAAAAAAATAATGTAAACCAGCTCCACCAACGAAATCCGAGTTCTTCCAGTGTCGTGGTACATGGGTGAGACAGTCTTGAGGAAAAAGTTAAAAAATCACTATCAGTCCACTTTAATGGTGAGTTAAGGAAAATCAGTAGAAAAAGTATAACAGAATAAAACAATGTCTGAGGACAGGGAAAAAATGAAGTTTTACTCCATGTAAGAGGGATTGAGCTCAAAGACAGGATGATCTCTCTTGAGATACCAGTGAAAAAACACACAGAAAAGAGACAAAAAGACTTCAGAAAGACAACTGAACAAGAACTGAAAAAGAACTGGAAAACTAAGGCATTTTCCTCTTTTAAATGAGCGCAATTCCTTGGACATAACACTACTGGCAGGAAGAACCAATTATTGTCTATCGCGGGAGGTTTGAATGAATTCTGGTTCAATAAGGAAGCAGTCCTTTGTCTGTAATCAACCTAGGGGGTTTATGATAACAGTCCAGGCGTCTTCCTAGCACAAAGGGGATCCTTGGGATCTTAAGTTAAGCAAGGAATGTGGCGTTCCAATGCTTTATTTAGGAAAGAGGGTGAGTTGGAGGTCTCCTGTTCAGAGACTGTTCATGTGGGTTGGAACGCAGATGTAATGTTACACTGCTTATCATTTTTTTGTCAGTAGATTACTTACTGTATATTGTATCTATATTAATTTATTTATTTCCTTTTTAGGCAACTTGTTTTGGGCTTATTTTCATAGATAGAGCTGTTTATTTGGCATGGAAATTAACACTGGACACAATTTGCAAAACGGCTCATGGCGAAACGTTGCAGCATCCCTTTTATTATAAAGTTTCTTATGGCTATGTCCATGTACATTTTCGGTTTACTTTACATAAAACTTTAAATGCATTTTTACCTTAACAAATAATCACTTAACAAATAATCACCCTACTGGGTGATCATGACACCTATACTGGTAAACTAGATATCAGCATGCTAATCTTTCTGCTGTTGTTCCCTTTCACAGCATGTGGAACACCAAGTGGTGTATGGGGTGGTGCCTATCTCCATTTCACCGACCCTAGGCCACACAGCTACTTAAAGTGGTGAAAACTACAGTGGGGGTTCAGTCCTCTGGAAGCTCTGTGCTGTTACGTTCCTTTCCCCATTCTATTATGCTGAGCACCAAGCTAGAGGTGGAAAGGGCAGTTTTTATTTTGTCTTTTTTATATGGTCTTTTATATGACAGGGGCAAGATTTGAACCCATGACCTCCCAGTTCCAGTCGAAGTTTGCCACAGCTGTTGGGACAAATAAGAACTACAGATATTCTTCTAGCGTTCCTTGACATTTATGTCAAAAGTGATGTTAAATCAAAAAGAAAATTAAAAAGAAATTTAACAGTAGGTAGGACAGGTTGCTTTCAAATGTACATATATTGCTGTCTCCTTCCGGTATTTGCATGGATTGGTTTGTACACAAACAGTCATCTCTGCCATTGCCTTTGTGGATCAAGCAGCCTACAAAAATGAGTTGATGAGCATCTATACTTCTATCTTTACTTACACTGTTGCCAACTTCTCAGTAAGGAAAGTAGCTATTGGCTTTCCTAAACGTCAACAAAAGTCGATAAATAACATCATCAGCTAATTTGCATAATTGGTCATTTGCATGTAATTGTAGTGGACGCTGTAGCAGAGAAGAATAATGTCACAGGAGAGACAAAAAGTGAGTAAAAAACAACCTAAATATGTTTAGAACTACAAATTAACTTTCTTCTGTTGATTCTTGGTTTGTTTGTTTTAATTTTGCCACTTAAATAGGCCATCACTAACTGACAGTGAAGAAACATTTGCATCCCACTCTGTAAAACAGGGCAGGATTGGCGGGGGGGGGGGGGGGGGGTGCACATGTGCAATTCATTTGCAATCTAGACCCGAGTGGTGTGGATCTCCTCTCTGACTGCAACTAAGCTAACTGCTTTACAGTGTTGTGTTGCTAGATATACCATAGCTTTAGGGCCTATACAATATACGATCAAACTTTTTAAAAAGGCCAAATATACGATAGTTCTGGCATTTCCATGCGCACCCCCTGTCATGTTCAGGGTTGTCACCCTGAGCATGACTTGTGGCTGTTGGGTTTAATTATTGCTTATTAATTTCAGCTGGCGGATTGAGCGTTGCTCTCCACCAGCCCCACAGCCGTGCCTCCTCCTCACCAGGCATCCACCAGCGGTATGGTTCACCGCATACACACTCACACACTCATGCACGCACACACACTCATGCACGCACACACACATTGTTCAATCAGTCACGCACCGGGTGGCCACACAGCTGTGTCCATTTGCCTTCATTTTGGGGTTGTGTATTTATAGGGTAGAATGTGACCAGCTGTTGTGGCAACTTAGCAATGTCAACCTTGGACATCCAGACTCACTTCTGTTGATTTTCCCTCGGACTGAATAGTGTTGTTCCCTCAGAACCTTTCCGCTTCGACACCGTAGTAAGTCTTTCCTCGTGCCTTTTTCTCCGCTCCTGCTTAACTGGAGCGCGTTAGGCATTCCTGTTGAACCAACTAAGTTTGTAGCCGGGTGTCTTCCCCTTTTGCCAGTGTGACTGTCTTTGGACATTCAACCCATTCATCCAATGTAAATAAACACGTTACTTTGTGTTTTGGGCTCATTGCTATTTTATATAACATGACACCACCACCACCCCAAAAAAAAGCGTTTTGATTTACCTGAACACCCACACATCAGCTCATTCCTGGGCTGGCTGGCTGGCTCCTCCTCCCTGTCTGTCACTGCCAGTCAGTCACATCAGAAGCACTCAGCTCATGTTTCTTTACTGTATGAGCACCGCAACAAACATAAAAAGTGAACATGAGTTAGAACTCAGAGTCAAAAAAAGAAAAGAGTCCGGCAGCACCGACACAGATGCTGGTAAGAAAACAAAGCAACCCTGCTGGGGCGGTCACAGCAGCTTTATCACTCTGCCTTGGCGTTATACTGTTCCGCGTACATTTAAGGGATGGCTTCAACCTGTTGCTGGGAAGAAGGCTAAAGCACTTTGCCCCTGCTGCAGCATTCAATTGATATCAGACATTGCAGTTCTGAAAAAAAAAAACTATTAATTTATTGTAACTGCAAGACTGCTGCTGCATGAGGCTACTGTGAGACAGACCGAGACTGCCTGTGATTGGCTGCTTTGGGATGGGAAGGGGACAGGAGAGCCTCGGTACCACCCACTGCTTGTTGAGGATGATAACTGCAGAGAAATCGCGCACTTTCACATCAGTGTCCAAAACACCAGAAAAGTATTTGATAACACCAGGAAAAGTCGTTTGATTTGTTGCTAGTCACTGCTGACAAAAAATGTTGTCAAGTGGGGCTGAACAATCGCCAGATTTAATGACAAAATCGCCAAGTTGGCAACACTGTTTACTTTGCCCCCCAAAATATCAGGTCTTTCTGTTTCTCTCTCTCTCTCTTTCTCTCTCTCTCTCTCTCTCTCTCTCTCTCTCTCTCTCTCTCTCTCTCTCTCTCTCTCTCTCTCTGTGAGTATTTCTGTTTTCACAAAAAGTCCAACAGGGGACACAGACTGCTGTCTCTAATTAATTAATTAACTAGTTAATTACCTGACAGTGAAAAATATAATATATAATATGCTGTCCCTTTTATCAGTACTTATTTGCTCAGGTCTGACAGTAAATACTGTAGACTCAATCATTTATAGATTATATTAATGCACTTAGAATGCCAGGAACACTTTTTCGATTTTTATTAGGAATGAAAGTGAATGGTGCTGAAGAAAAAAACAAACAAAAAACTAAGCCTCCATGGAAAACAGGCTTAACAGTCAGCCTACAGTACTTTTTTTTTTTTTTCACGCTCTTAAGTGTCTCTTCTAATTGGACTTTCAAACAAGCCCACCTTGGTTATCTCCCATGGATTCCGGTTAGAACAAGGCAAATGTGATATTAATGCATGTGTGCGTGCGTGCATGTGCATGTGAGGGCGCAAGAGGGAGAGAGGGTTTGAAAGTAGTAAGCATGTACACTACCGTTCAAAAGTTTGGGGTCACCCAGACAATTATTTTGTGTTTTCCATGAAAAGTCACACTTATTTACCACCATGAGTTGTAAAATGAATAGAAAATATAGTCAAGACATTGACAAGGTTAGAAATAATGATTTGTATTTGAAATAATAATTTTTTCCAGATACTCAACCTCCTCAAAGGAAGGTCAGTTTTATAGCTTCTCTAACCAGCTAAACTGTTTTCAGCTGTGCTAACATAATTGCACAAGGGTTTTCTAATCATCCATTAGCCTTCTGACGCAATGAGCAAACACATTGTACCATTAGAACACTGGAGTGATAGTTGCTGGAAATGGGCCTCTATACACCTATGTAGATATTGCACCAAAAACCAGACATTTGCAGCTAGAATAGTCATTTACCACATTAGCAATGTATATTAGATATTAGAGTGTATTTCTGATTAGTTTAAAGTTATCTTCATTGAAAAAAACAGTGCTTTTCTTTCAAAAATAAGGAAATTTCTAAGTGACCCCAAACTTTTGAACGGTAGTGTATATTGTCTGGTGGGGTTAAGCAAAGCTCTTTGCTGTGTCACTGCTCATTTGTTTTTATTATATATAATCAGAATTACCCATAAGGAGACAATCACTACCATGTAGTTTCACAGTGTAAGATAGACCCACTCATACTTCAACCATTAGTCTACTTTACTTACAAAGGCAGTGGCCACACTCAGCGATACGTTTTCAAACATACAGTACTTTCAGATTTCATGTAAAAATTAAGGACAAGTAAGCATACAGCATACAATCATATAAGAGATGAGGGGGGGGGGGGGTGAGAACCTCAAATACAAAATGAGTCCAGTACAAATGTATTGTCTACCAAGAAAGAAATATTTCCAACAGGATGCAGACAGTAGCTTGTTAATGCCAATTAATAATTTATAAGGACTAAAAGCCACCTGTCATTTTCTGCCAGAAATTATATGCTAAGGTAGGCCTGTGTTTTTGAATGAGAGTGTATGCAGAGTGGCACTGACAGAAAAGTTAATTTCAAAATTAAAAAAAAAATTATATTCATACTGTATATGTGTGTATGTTTGTGCCATTTGTTTATATATCTGTTTCTATCTACAGCGGGGAAAATAACTATTGAACACGTCACCATTTTTTTTTCAATAACTTCTGATGGAGCCATTGACTTGAGATTTTCACCAGATATCACTAACAACCTAAGTAACCCATAAATACAAAGAAATCAAGGCAACTGTGTTCACAAAACAAGTTATCTTTAATGAAGTGGAATGACACAGGGAATATGTATTGAACACATGAAGGAAAAAGAGGTGCAAAAAGGCACAGAAATCCAAGAAACCAGCTGAAATGCATCAGAATTTAGGAAGCTATCCCATCCCGCATCAATGCAAATTAATTTCAGCTGGTTAAGTCCTGACTGATTGACTTTTAAAAGGTCCATGAATATCAGATTGTCACACCACAAAGAACTCATGATGGGTAGAAACAAAGACCTCTCTGTAGAGCTTCTCAACCTTATTGTTGCAAAACATAATGATGGCATTGGTTACAGACACATTTCTAAACTGCTGAATGTCCCAGTGAGCACTATTGGAGCCATCATTCAGAAGTGGAAAGCATATCATTTTTCCATAAACTGCCAATGACCAGGAGCTGCTCACAAGATTTCTGACAAACTGGGTTATTCCTTTTTATTTTATGCTGTGTGTGTTTCTGTCATTTTTGGTTGTCTACTGTCAAGCTGCTGTTACACTGTAACTTCCCAGTTTAGGAACAATAAAGTACATCTATCTATCTATCTATCTATCTATCTATCTATCTATCTATCTATCTATCTATCTATCTATCTATCTATCTATCTATCTATCTATCTATCTATCTATCTATCTATCTATCTATCTATCTATCTATAAAGGAAAGAAAATAATTATCAGAACACTTATCGAAGAGGCAAAGATCACTTGTGGAGAGCTACAGAAAGAGCTGGAGTTAGTAGGTACTGCTGTTTCAAAGAAAACAATAGTAATGCACTCAACCGACATGGGCTCTATGCCTGCTCACCATGCAAGACTCCATTGCTGAAGAAAAAGCATGTTGAAGCTTGTTTAAAGTTTGCACAACATTTGGGCAAGCCAGTAAAATAGTGGGGGAATATAGTCTGGTCAAATGACACCAAAATGGAACTTTTTAGATGTCACAACACGCAACACATTTGGAGGAGAAATAGTGCTGCACATCAGCCCAAAAGCACCATACCGACAGTGAAGTTGGGAGGTAGGACCATTATGGTGTGGGGGTGTTTTTCAGCACATGGTACAGGCAGACTTAATATAATTGAAGGAAAGATGAATGAACAAATGTAGAGAGACATCCTTGATAAGAACCTGTTGCCATCTGCCAAGATGCTGAAGATGAAATGAGGGTGGACATTTCAGCAAGACAATGATCCCAAACACACAGCCAAGGAAACTAACTAACTAACCTGCTCTTATATAGCGCTTTTCTAGTCACAAAGACCACTCAAAGCACTTTCACTAATACTAACCCTCTATTCTAAGGGCCTACAGGAAACAGATATCTAGGGACAATTTAGAACAGTCAATTAACCTAACATGCATGTCTTTTGATTGCGGGAGGAAACCGGAGCCCTTGGAGTAAACCCACGCATGTCATAACCCGAGTGTTGGTTCTGGCCACACTCGGGTCTCATATCTTTTTGTTCCCTGGCTTTGACAGCTGAGGGTTCCTTCCAGCTCCTCGGGCTCTTATTGTGAAGGCGCCCGGGGGAGCTCCCTGCTGTCAAAGTCAGCTGCTGCTCTGCTGTCATTAGCAGCAGCTGTGCCGCGTTGGGGTCATTAGCTGCCAGAGATATAAGCGGATGCTAAATGTCCTCCAGCGCGGCAGTCTCTGTTATATCCTGTTATATCCTCCTGTTATGATCATTGGTTACGATCATCTGTTATATCCTGCTACATTTTGATGGTGCTCCTTTATGCTCAGGTATGTTCCTGTTTGCCTAGCTCATCATTAACGTTGTCGTCTGGCGCATCGGGTGTTCCCCGGCTCAGACATCACCCAGCCATTGTATGTGTTCTGTGAGTGTTCTGCCTTATCCTTAATAAATTACCACTGCAAACTTTCTGGTGACTGAGGCGTCTTGTGACGGTCCGTGAGGGCCGTTGTGACAACGCAGCACCGGAAGAACATGCAAACTCCACACAGAAAGGTTCCAACCCCTGCCAGCCTGGGGATTCGAACCAGGAACCTTCTAGCTGTAAGGCAACA
Source organism: Pholidichthys leucotaenia (assembly GCA_020510985.1). NCBI lineage: Eukaryota > Metazoa > Chordata > Actinopteri > Cichliformes > Pholidichthyidae > Pholidichthys > Pholidichthys leucotaenia. Next base: position 156,680,372 of record CM035847.1, on the reverse strand, counting down.
GTGCTAACAACTGCACAACCGTGTTGCCCAAACTCTCAACAGGGTCCAGAGAAGGAAAATAAAGCTGCTAGAATGGGCTAGTCAGTCACCTGACCTGAATCCAATTGAAAATCTATGGAACAAACTGAAGATCAGAGTTCATAGAAGACACTCATGCAGTCTTTAAGATATGAAGACAGTTTATGTGGAAGAATGGGCTAAAATCACTCCCAAGCAATGCATGTGCCTAGTTTCTCCATACAGGAGGTTTCTGGAAGCTGTTATTACCAACAAATCCTTTTCTACTAAATATTAAATGAACTTCACCAAGCGTATTCAACACTTATTCCCTGTGTCATTCCACTTTATTAAATATAACTTGTTTTATGAACACAGTTGCCTTGATTTCTTTGTATGTATGGATTACTTGGGTTGTTAGTGATATCTGGGGAAAATAGGTCAATGGCTCCATCAGAAGTTTAATGAGAAAAATGTTGACGTGTTCAATACTTATTTTCCCCGGTGTAGATAGAGACAGACATATAGACAAATGACACAAACATACACGCATGCACAGTATGAATATAAAATTTATAGAAATATGTTTAATAGTTTAGTTGTTTGTGGTGGCATCTTGCATGCCAGCGACCCCTCTGATTCTAGATCTGATTACCATTGTAGATAGGAGAAACGTAATTTCATTCTACTGTCCATGATTGGCTGTATGGGCTGAATGACAATAGAGATGGCTTCTTCTTCTTCTTCTAATGAGAAAAATGTTGATGTGATCAATACTTACCCCCCCCCCCCCCCCCCGTATGTGTTAGCATAATTTAACATAACCTACTGACCTAGTTTAAAGAAAATTTGGTGGAAGAATAGAGCTTGGCCATAGAAGCAGCCAGTTAAGAGTTTGAAGAAGATTATACTTTAGCCATTGATCTGATGATTTGCTCCTTGTCTACGTGAGTCAAATGGTCCTGGTACAGAGTGGGGTTTAAATTCAAGCAAGAATCCTGGATTTTTATTTAGGTTTTTTTTTTTTTCAGTTTTTTTAACATCCTCTGCAATTTATACAAGATTTCTGAATGGAACCTGATGAAACTAATCTGGCTGTATATGAGTGAAAATCTTCTGGTGTGTACAATCTGATGTTAATCTGGATCAAGGAGTGGATCTGAGATATATTCTATTCATCTAATGGCTTCATGAAAAATTTCCTCCACTTATGCAGTGCTACCTGTTGGTCATGATGGATTTTTATTAACCTACGAGGATGTACAAAAATTGAGAGTAACATTTAAAGACTTAAACATTTTGATCCTTATGATGGCTTCAATTTTTGGCTTCTAATTAAAGCAGAGAGCATTTCATTTATCACAGCTTAAGAGCTTTACAAAATGAACCTTTGACCTTTTCTACCTACAGTAAATCCACCTCTTAACACCTAAGTATTTCTATCTTTTTTGTGGACTCATATGTAATTAGAACATTAAAATTTTTTAATATCCTCAGCAGACAGGAAGTGTGAGAAATTATGACCTGAATTTTCAAGCATTTATTTGTGTAATTCATGCACAGTTCTAATAAGGTTTTGAGAACATAGTTTAGATTTCTTTTCAGGTTTTTTTACTTTTTAAAAATAATATTCTAGTATACAGATCACTAAATAATTCAGTGGTGAAAAAAGTTACAAAATAAGAATTTAAGTGTATTCACAAGGAACCCCAGAGATAAGTGGAAAAGCTGATCTAGAATACCTACTGATGTCTCAATAGTCCTAATATATTGACATTCTAGAAAGTCTTTATTAAATTCAAAAGACCTTAAAAAGAGTAATCCCCTGGAAAAAGTAGTAGACATACGGTATTTGCTAGGGGTGTGCAAATGAATACTCGCCCCAGGTCAACTGTCATCAGCGTTAGATGACACTCATACAAAGATCAGCTTTTGTGGAGACTTCCTGCCATTCTGGAACTGCTTTCGGAGTGAACACATCTCCCTTGGGCATACCTTGGACCTGCCACTATTAAACAGCAGACCACTGGGTTAGCACAAAACCGAGCTGTACAAAAGCAAAAACAACATTTATTTTTCCAAACTGTTAATCATGCACGAGTTCTTTGGGACACCAAGGCTAAACCAAAGGGGATCCTCGGCGGTCATTTAAACATACGGAGCATAATCCCCAAAAGAGATGAGATTTCGGTGTTGCTGTTGGACTCAAATCTGGACTACCTTTGTCTCTCAGAAAGCTGGCTACACAGGAACATAGACACTAATATGATCGATATTGTGGGCTACCAGTGTTTTAGAAAAGACAGGCAGGTAGGGAGGGGAGAAGGTGTTTTAATTTACATCAAAGAGAAATATAAATGTCAACTGGTTGATTTGAATACTTCACTTGAATGTTTAGCTGTTAATGTATGTCTCTCTCCGGTAATGAATTTCAACATTGCAGTAGTGTACAACCCACCGTCACACAACTCTTCCTTTTATAATGAATTAAGTGATCTGGTTAAACAACTTGAGAAGAACAGAGAAACGATAATTCATGGTGACTTTAATATCAACTGGTCTGATAAAAAAGACAAACAAAAACTGAAAAGCCTCATGACTAAATTTAATTACCAGCAAATCATCAAAGGACCCACCAGGATAACCAAACAATCCAGAACACTTATTGACATGGTATTTACTAATAAACCAGAACGAATAACCAGAACCTATAATCTTGTAACTGGTCTCTCAGATCATAACATGGTTCTTGCTGTCAGGAAACTTACTAAAAAGCGACTACAGTATTTTGGGGGAGTCGATATTGACAAATCAAATTTTATTATCCCCAAATCAAAAAATGAGGAGTTTGAACATTACTTCGAGAATCAAAATTGGGAGCAGCTCATGTCAACATGTGAAGTAGATGATTGTTGTAATTTTATAACTGCAACAATCACAAAGTCTATAGAAAAATTTTCAAAGCAAATTAAAAGTAGACAACAGAAGATTAGCCTACCATGGTTAAATAATGAAATAAGAAAACTTATGAAGAGGCGAGACTATGCACTGAAAACATCACTAACCTCCAAACTACAAAATGATCACCTTGTGTACAAAAGTTTAAGAAATAAAGTGGTACATGAGCTGCGAAAATCAAAAATATCTTATTACAATAAACTGATAGATCATGCAAAGGGTAACAACAGTTCCCTATGGAGGCATTTAAATAACTTAACTAATAAAAAAAACGATCAGAAGGGGGTAAAGGAACTTAGAATCAATGGCAAGACCGTCAGTGACAAGGCTACTTTGGCAAATGAATTTAATTCACACTTTGTGGGCTCTGTGGAAGACTTAACAAAAAATTTTGTGCTGCCAAATGTGCTCAACAACACAAATTCCATACTTCCAACAGATACTTTTCACATTGATGAGGTAAATGAGAAGTTAATTGCTGGTATTGTTAAAACACTGTCAAACTCAAAAACTAATGATATCTACAATATGAGCACCTCCTTTCTCAAAATGCACAGCAAAATATTAATCAAACCACTGACTCATCTCATTAATCTCTCCATTAGGTCTAGTACATTTCCATCTGGCTGGAAAAAAGCTGTCGTCATACCAGTTCATAAATCAGGCAGTAAAGACGATATATGCAATTACCGCCCAATCTCTATTTTACCAGTCCTATCTAAGGTTCTTGAAAAAGTTGTAGCTACACAGCTGATAGACTACTTACAAGACAGTCAACTTCTTCATCCACATCAATTTGGTTTTAGACCAGGATACTCAACAGAAACAGCAAATTGTTGCCTTATTGAAAACGTCAAACAGTCCTTGGACAGGGGTAATGTGGTAGGAGCTGTTTTTCTAGATCTCAAAAAGGCTTTCGATACTGTAAACCACAGTTTGCTTTTATCCAAAATGGTATCTTTTAACTTCTCCCCAAATACATTAGAATGGTTTGCATCTTATCTCCAGAATAGAGAACAGTGTGTAAAAGTTCACCAGGATAAATCCTCATTTTTAAACAACCGCATGGGTATCCCACAAGGGTCCATTCTTGGTCCTTTACTTTTCAGCATTTTTATTAATGACTTGCCGTTACACTGCTCAGCTGCAACATGCCAACTTTATGCAGATGATGCAGTTATTTACACAGCTGCCAAGACTCCAGCACAGGCTGCAGATGTACTGTCTACAAGTATGGTTGATGTCCAAGAGTGGCTCCTCAAGAACCATCTATTGCTGAACCTTCAGAAAACAGTCTCAATGTGCTTTTCAATCAAAAAATGTAACCTGCAACATTTTAAAGTTAATATACATGATCATGACATCAGTTTAGCTACAGAATTCAAATACCTTGGCATTGTACTAGATCCTCAACTCAAATTTAATCTTCATATAAAGAAAATTTCAAAAACAGTAAAAAAAAATCTGAACTGCTTTAAATTAATTAGATATTACATACCTTACGAAGCAGCTGCACTGTATATGCATTCTATGGTTTTTTCTCATATATCATACTGTTTGACAGTCTGGGCTCAAGCAGCCCCTTCCACAATAAGACATATAGGTTCATTATATAATCAAACCCTAAAAATCTTGGACAAAAAGCCCATTAGGTGGCATCACTGTAATGTTTTAAAAAAATACAACCTATTGAGTTTTGAGAGCTTCATTGACCTCTGTCTTCTGAAATTAACGTTCAAATGTTTCCATAAATCAGCACCCGAGCCACTTGCTGGTTTCGTCCAAAGACAGGACAGCAGCAGAGCCACCAGGAGTTCTGTTAACAATAACTGTAAAATATTCCACCGCAGAACCACATTAGGACAAACAGCTTTCTCTATAAAGGGCAGTCACATCTGGAACACAATGCCAAATGAAATTAAAATAATAACGGACTTTAAAACATTCACTAAAAATGTTAAAAACTGGCTGAAAAATAAACAAGAATGTACTCATGTATGAATTAATTGTCTGCAAAGTGAGAGTGAATGAAGGGAAGGAATAAATGTGTTTGTTTATAGTGAGTGACGGAGGGAGGAAGGCCTGAAATAGGCAAATGTGAGTTATGTTATATGTGTTAAATGTGAGTCAGGCTGTTATATTTGTGTATTTATAATATTTATAATATTTATGTTAAATGTGAGTCAGGCTGTTATATTTGTGTATTTATAATATTTATAATATTTATAATTGTGTATTTATAATTTTTCTGCATTGATGTATGTGGTTATTGTGTATATTTTTTAACTTGATTCTCTTTTCTAAAGCCCATCCAGGGACAAGAGTTGCAAATTAGCTAATAGCTATACACTCTATGTGCAACACATCAGATTGATTGTCTTTGATTAATTGTCTATGTTTATTGCACTGTCCCTGTCAAATAAACTAATCTACTACTACTAATCTACTACTACTACATTTCAGTATTTATTTTCATTTTATATTCCTGTGTAGTTGCTTCTGCATGCCCTTTTCCCCTGTTCATTCATTCATTTCTCTAAAATAATAATACAATAATGCCTATCTATAGTGGAGACTCCACCACTAAGTCCGTAATTAAAATGTGAATGTAGATGGAATAAAAAAAAAAAATTACTGTTTCATCATATAAATAAAATGATGGGTGACTGTATTTTAACTGTTGCAACTCTCGCCATTAAAATAACAAAATCCCGTTAAATGTCATTTCTTTTTGACACCATATCAGAGCTGTTTGATTCCCCACAATAGAAGCCGAACCAAGAAATCCTGGAGAATGATTACGCATGGTGCAAAAAATCAAGAACAGCAAATTTCTCAACGAGGAGATTTTTTTTTTCTTTTGGACTGTCACATTCTTGGGAGATTTTATATATATATATATATATATATATATATATATATATATATATATATATATATATATATATATATATATATATATATATTGTAGAATGTGTAAATGATGAGGCAAGTTGGTCTCAAGCAGTTTATTACACATTCTCTCTCAAGAGCATAGTAGAAAAGAGGGCATCTCACACAAAACTTCACTTATATACTCAGGTCCTTCTACATATCAAAAGGTCACATTGCATTCACATAAAAGATCACACTGCATGCACTTCCTTAATCCTTTAACATCCCCCTCACAGACTCTGGCACACAAAGCATCCTCCAAGCCGTCTCTGACATACAAAAGATCACATTTCACAGCTTCCTGTTATCTCCAAGGAAACTCTGCCCTTTGTTCTTATCAAAGATGCTGTTCATTATGTTTTGGCCATGTGCGGCCACACCACCCCCCTCGAGCATACTGGATCGAACAAAAGAATAACAGTCTGTATGCTGAATCATTACACATCAATCCACATGCTGCTTGGGCTTCAGTCTTCGCCCGTATCTGCTGTAACCAGGATTCACCGCCTCCGCGGCGCTGTTATGCTGGGGAGCTGCTGTCTGGGGGTGAAAACCTATTGTCTGTCCCTGTGGGTGTTCTGGGAAATTCTACTCTGGGAAGCCCCCCGTGGGGGTCTTCCGCACCGAGGGGCCCTTGCCAACAGCACTTGCTCGTCGGCCACCACAAAAGCGGGTTTGAGCCTGTTTATGCCAACCTTTTCCCTCCTACCCCCCCAAATCTAGCAAAAAATGCTTGTCCCCTGTTTCCAACACTCTGAACGGTCCATCATAAGGTGGACGCAGTGGGGGGTGATGCGCGTCATGTCTGACAAAAACAAACTCCACGTTTTTCAAAATTTTAGGCACAAAAACGTGCGGAAAACTGTGAATAACGGGGCCCGGCAGCGTGCCTGTGTCAATGCTACGCTGCAACAGCTGAGACAGGGAGCTGCCTGGCACAGGATTATCCGGGAGAAACTCCGTGGGCAGCCAAAGTGGCTGCGCAAAAACGAGTTCAGCTGGGGAAGCTTCTAAGTCTTCTTTAGGCTCAGAGCGCAACCCTAATAAAACCCACGTCAGTGACGCCCTGAGAGCCGCTTTCAATGACCTATGAAAACGTTTGCATAACCCATTAGCCTGAGGATTTACGCAGTTGTGCGGTGAATTGTGACACCCAGGCTGCGGGCCATTGTTGACCAAAGTTCGGAAACAAATTGAGGGCCTCTGTCGGACGTAATGTCCGACGGGACTCCAAAACGCACCACCCATGCTGTTAAAAATGCGCGCGCTACCTCCTCGGCTGTGGTTGATGCCAGAGGAACCACCTCCGGCCATCGCGTGGTACGGTCCACCATTGTCAGAAGGTGCGTGCACCCCTGTGATGGCGGGAGGGGGCCCACGAGGTCCACGTGAACATGGTCGAACCTCTTAGCCGGGATGTGAAACGACTCTAAGGGAGCCCTCGTGTGTCTGTGTACTATTGCTCGTTGGCACGCCATGCAGGCTGCTGCCCACTCTTTCACCTGTTTGCGAATCAGAACCAATATGGGTTTAGAGCCAAGAGTACAACATCATTGGCGATAATGGATGCAACAGAGGAAATAATAAATGCATTAGATCAAGGAAAATATGCAATTGGTGTGTTTATAGATTTTAGAAAAGCATTTGATACAATAAATCATTCAATACTTCTTAATAAATTGCAAATATATGGTATTAGGGGAATTGCTCTGAAATGGGTTACAAGTTATCTATCTGAGAGACAACAATTTGTGAAAATGGGAGAATATCTGTGTGGGTTTATGGGAATTGCCTGTGGGGTCCCCCAAGGGTCAATACTGGGACCCAAATTATTTAACATATATATGTATATAAATGATATATTCCAAGTTTCTAAATTATTAAAAATAATATTATTTGCTGATGATACTAATTTATTTTATTCTGGAAATAATTATAATCAACTAATCCATACTATAAATAATGAATTAAATAAGCTAAAAAAATGGATGGATTGTAATAAACTATCACTAAATATAGATAAAACTAAGGTAATGATATTTGGTAATTGTAAAAATAAAGAAGATATACACATTCATATAGATAATGTAGTTATTGAAAAAGTTAAGGAGATCAAGTTTTTGGGTGTAGTACTGGATGATAAAATTAGTTGGAAACCACATGTCAGATACATACAAAATAAAGTTGCAAAAAATATTGCAATTATAAATAAAATTAAGCAGGTCCTAGATTATAAATCACTTCATATTTTGTATTGTTCATTAGTACTTCCATACTTGACTTATTGTATAGAGGTTTGGGGTAACAGTTATAAAAGTAAACTTAATTCATTGTTAATATTACAAAAAAGAACATGCCAGAATTGTATGTTTATTGTTGTTGTAATATTGTTGGATATGGACTGTCATTGTTGTGTCATTTTTGTTGTATAATTTGACTATGGGTGTATTACGGTGAATGTGGTTGTGGGATAATGATGATTATGAGTCATACTGTAAGAAGGGGTGGGACTGTATAAGCGTTGGCTTCTTCCCACTCCTTTTGAACATTTTATTTTTGGTTTGTTTTTTTGTTGTGTTTTGAACTCTCTTTTTTCTTTCTTTAACAATGTTCAAATAAAAATCAATCAATCAATCAAACCATCTTGATTGACGCGTGCACTCCCGGGTGCGCTAAAGAATGAACCGAGTCAAAAACGCGGCGGCGCTACGCGGCCGGTACCACAGGACGCGGTCGCCCCGTGGAGACATAACAGATTAGGGGAGGATACCGACTTGCAGCACCCTGCTCTCCAGCCTTAACCCTGTTGGTCCAGACTGGAGCGCGCGCACATCTGCGTCACTAACCTGCTCCGCGGCCATGGCTGCGTAATCTATCCCCACGCGGACTGGGGCCGCCACGGTGCGTGAGAGGCAGTCTGCCACTACATTCAGTTTACCCGAGACATGCTGAATATCGGTAGTAAACTCTGAGATCGCGGCCAGCTGTCTCTGCTGCCGGCCCGACCAAGGTTCTGAAACCTTGGCCGTCGCGAATGTTAGTGGCTTGTGGTCAACGAACGCGGTGAAACAGCACCCTTCCAGCCAGAACTGGAAGTGGCGAATAGCCAAGTGGAGAGCCAGCAACTCCCTGTCAAACGTGCTGTATTTACATTCACTATCACGCAAAGTCCTGCTGAAAAAGGCGAGCGGTTGCCAAGCGCCGGCTACACGCTGCTCCACGACCGCCCCTATGGTCACCTCTGACACATCAGTAGTGAGCGCTATGTGGGCCGTTGGGTCTGGATGTGCCAACAACGCAGCGTTTGCCAGGGCTGCCTTGACTTCAGAGAACACCCGCTCTTGCTCCGGGGACCATTCGATCTTATTCGCGGGTTTCTGCTTTTTGAGCGCGGCGTACAGTGGTTGCATGAGCTGCGTTGCGCGGGGGAGGAAACGGTTATAAAAATTCACCATTCCCAAAAACTCCTGTAACACCCTGACCGTTTGTGGTCGGGGAAAATCTGCTACCGCGCGCATTTTGTCAGGCAGCGGAACCGCTCCTTTGGGAGAGACGTGGTGCCCAAAAAATCAATCTGCGTCATCCCGAACTGACACTTCGCTGGATTGATTATTAAACCGTGCTCTCCCAACCTCCGGAAAACCGCCGTGAGGTGGGTTTTGTGTTCGTCTTCGGACGCGCTGGCTACCAAAATATCGTCCAGGTAGACGAATACGAAAGGGAGATCGCGCAGCACCGCATCCATCATGCGTTGGAACGTCTGTGCAGCCCCTTTAAGCCCGAATGGCATGCGCAAAAACTCGAATAGGCCAAACGGAGTTATCACCGCGGTTTTGGGTATGTCCTCAACGCGCACTGGGACTTGGTGGTAACCGCGGACCAAGTCTATTTTAGAAAAAACGCGCGCTCCTGCCAAATGAACGGAAAAATCTTGGATGTGAGGAATTGGGTAGCGGTCGTGCGCTGTGGTGTTGTTCAACCTGCGGAAATCCCCGCAAGGTTGCCACGAACCGTCAGCTTTAGGGACCATGTGTAGCGGGGAAGCCCATGGGCTGTTTGAACGCCTGATGATGCTCAACCTCTCCAGTTTGGCGAACTCCTCGCGTGCTATGGCCAGTTTAGCTGCGTCCAAGCGCCGAGGTTTTGCAAAAACATGCAGCCCGGTGGTGGTAATAAAATGTTCCACCCTGTGTTTAGCAACAGCTGCCGAAAATGTTGGGACCGTGAGTTCTGGGAACTGAGTGAGCAGTGTGTGGAACTTACCGCTTGCAGCTGTGACGTTGGCTTGTGCTGTTGGCCGGGACGCTCGAGTGGTACAGGGAATAGAATCAAAAGACAGTGCATTAACCAGGCGCCTGTTAGCGACATCAACCAACAACCCATGTGAGCACAAAAAATCAGCTCCCAATATATTGAAATTCAATGCTGCTATGACAAAAGTCCACTCAAATGTACGGCCGTGTAGAGACAGAAGCAGAGTCTTCTCACCAAAGGTTTTAATGTCCGAGCAGTTTGCTGCTGCCATCTGGGGGCCGCTGGAACCTGCCAGCCGGTCGGCGTAGGACGGCATGATGAAACTCAGCTGGGCGCCGGTGTCCACGAGGAAATGTCTCCTGGAGCGTGCTTCCGTCAAGTAGAGCAGCTTGTTCTCCTTCCCGAGTGTCGCAGCTGCTACCGACCCCCGGTCTTGGCGTTTTCCCGAGCGCTTGAACTGGCACGGTGGTACACATTTGCGTGTCTTCTCTGTAAAGCGGCAGTGATAGAAACAAAGGATGTCTCCTCCGTGTTCCTTGGCGCCCGTCGCCGCTGTCGTCGGTGGTTCTGCTACCGCCGTCTATGGCTCCTCGTCCTCTCCGGCCGTCGCGCCGAGCTCAGTCGCCGCCACCGTGGTCGCGAGCTCTCTGCTGGCCATGATGATCCGGTGTGCCTGCCGGGCCAGTGCACGGTAGTCCCGCTTGGCCAACAACGGCGAACTGGCCAGGGCCGCTCTCGTCGCTGACGGAAGGTTCCTGAGGAAGAGGTGGGTAAAGATGAAGTGGTCGTCGTCCGAGCCTTTCAACCTCAGCATCCTCTCCATCAGGTCAATGGGCGTGCATTCTCCCAACCCGGTCCACACTAGGAGTCTCTCTGCTCTCTCCTCAACCGAGAGTGTGTAGTGCTGGATGAGTGCGGCCTTCAACGCGCAGTATTTGTCGCTGGCTGGTGGCTGCTCCAGAAGGCTCTCCACATGCTGAGCCATGTGGTTGTCGAGCTTTGCGATCACATGGTAGAATTTCGTGTCATCTACCGATATCCCCCGGAGGGCGAACTGCGCCTCAACCAGGTGGAACCAGGAGTGCGGGCTGTGCTGCCAAAAGTCCTGTAGCTGGACTGTAATGGCATACGCTTGGCTAGGGGCTCCCAACGAGGCTGGCTCCGGGGAATTCTCTTCGTGTTGCATGCTTCGTCTTGGGTCACCAGTGTAGAATGTGTAAATGATGAGGCAAGTTGGTCTCAAGCAGTTTATTACACATTCTCTCTCAAGAGGATAGTAGAAAAGAGGGCATCTCACACAGAACTCTTCACTTATATACTCAGGTCCTTCTACATATCAAAAGGTCACATTGCATTCACATAAAAGATCACACTGCATGCACTTCCTTAATCCTTTAACATCCCCCTCACAGACTCTGGCACACAAAGCATCCTCCAAGCCATCTCTGACATACAAAAGATCACATTTCACAGCTTCCTGTTATCTCCAATGAAACTCTACTCTTTGTTCTTATCAAAGATGCTGTTCATTATGTTTTGGCCATGTGTGGCCACAATATATATATATATATATATATATATATATATATATATATATATATATATATATATATATATATATATATATATATATATATATATATATATATATATATATTCTTTTTTTAATCCCCCCTTCTCTCCATTTCTCTTTCATACGTGCATGTCTGAAGTGAGTTTCGGTCTAAAAACATCCATTTCCACCAGCATTTCAGTTGACGTTTGCCAACGGAGCTTAACTTAGGCCAACTTAGGCGAACTCTGCATAACTTAGCCCAGTGCTAAGGAGCTTTTACAAACTGAGCACAACTTTCACCAACGTTTATTTCCAAACGTCGGCAAATTTTCAGCATGCTGAAAATTTTTAAGGAATACAACTTTTGCCAGCGTTTGCCAACAAACACAAAACTATCATTAACTTTTATTAACTTTTGCCTTCAGAGCCAGACGTTTGCAAAAACATCAGGAAAAACTGGTCCAAACGTAGTGTGAACCCACCCTTAATGACAGAGATCAGTCTATGGAAAAAAAAGAGTGAATTCACCAATATCAGTCCTGAAAATGCATTATCTGTGGTTCCCTGTTGTGTGGAAGTGATTTTGCCCTTAAATACACAACAGTAGTCTCCAGCTGCAAATTTTGAAAATATGACTGATTAAACCATATATCAGTGCAGTTATTTTCTTATATTCCATATTTTTGTTTCCTTGGCTTTGAAGAGAGAATACATAACAACAAAAACAAAAGAAAGGTTCTGTACTGGCTATGGGCCATCGGCCAACTTACAACACTGGCATAAGTATTGGTCTAAAATTTTCGGAAGAACTGTGTTAATGGCAATTAACCTGAAAACTGCAAGAAAGATGCTTAAATTAGTATTGAACATACTCTGTATTAAACATGCATATTTTTTGTTGGAGCCCAATCCCCAGATCCCAAATGGAAAAGTCAAGTGGAAAAAGTAATTTATTTTTTGTCATTTTGGCTTATCAAGATTATCTAAAGGGAAAGTAATTAAAGGAAGACCTTGCACAAACTTTTTCCCAAAATCATTTCGACATCTTCTTCAATTTGCTTTCACTGTCAAGATAGATCATCATCTCATTTGACTAGGTAAGCCGCAATGTGTATACATACAAGGCTGTGTGTGGGTGTCGGTGGACATACTGTATGTGATGGTGAGTATATGTATGTACACATGAGGGTGTGTGTGTGTGTGTATGTGTGGGTGCAAGTACCTGTGGGTGGACATGCAGGGGTGGAGGGTGTGTATGTGGGTGCAAAGACCTCGTTGGGTGAAGGGGGGTGGGGTGGGCCGTCTGGTGGCCTGGGGGGTTGCGGTTAGGGACCTGCTTTTCCCAGTTGTCCTGCCATTGTGTCACGGAGTGGGGTGCTTTGCCTACAGTGTCCGTGGCGCCGAGTGTGGGTGTGTGTAGGTTTTTGGGGGTGGCTGGGGGGGGCCCTTGGTGCGGGTTGGCAGCTGGTTTTCCATCGGTTTGCCCCGGGGCGGCTGTGGCTATAGGGTAGCCTGCCGCTGTTGATATATGTCTGGGGTGGGTGGTTTGTGGGCACACGGTGGGCGCTTTGGGGTGTCGCTTGGCATGTGGAGGCTGTATGGGTCTGGTCCATTATTCATTATTGTTATTATTATGTATGTATGTTTGTGTGTACAAGATGTGTGAGAGTAAGTGTGAGTGTGGCTGCTCCATCATGCCTGCGGTGCTGGGGAGCACCAGGGTGGGATGCTGGCAGGTCCTAGGCAGCTCAGCCTGGTGGCCCTCACCCTGTGTAGAGATCTGGAGGCAGTGGGTGGCCTCGTGAGCCCCTCCCCCTAATTTTGGGTGGAACATACATCTCATTGGATACACTTTGGGTTTTGGTGTGGGGGTGTGCTGTACTGTGTCGGTGAAGAGGATCTCTCTGTCTACTGCGCAGTGGGGCCACTGTCATCTTAATTTTAATTGCACAGTAGAAACTGAGGGCTTGGGGGGATGGGAGCCTAACTGCCTATAGCAGTGGCTAACGGTGCTCCAACACACCATCCCTACAATTTTAACTACACTCTGGTAGGTCACACATATGCACACAATCACACCACACAACTAACACACACCCATCATGCTTTGTGCTTGGGGGATGGGGGTCTCCCCCTACCTCTGCTGCCCTCCTTCTGCCGGGGGCCCGGCTGGTGACCTAGGGCCCGTCATGTTGTCCAAAATCCCTGGACGCTGGAGAATGAATAGGTGCAAGGAAGGGAGTGACAGAGTGAGTGAACAAGAGTGTAAATGAGAGTGAGGGAGAAATAAATGGAGATGGTGATGGTGGGTCGGAACTGTGTGGCGCTTGACATGTCGGGTGGCATCTCGGAGCACTTGTAGTGGTCCATTGATCAGTCAGTTCGGGTGGGTGTTGGGGGTGGTGGTTTGCTTCTTTGGCCTCAGCCACCCTGGGGCTGGTTGGTGGAGGTATGGCTGCAGGTCGGTGCTGGCAGTCTGCCCTGCCGCTGCCGGGTGCTGGTGCACGTTCATGCCGGCTGCATCTGTGCCATGGTCGCCCAGAGTAATATGGGTGAATGAGTGTGGGTGAGTGTGTGGGGGAGAGCATGAGTGGATGTGAGGGAGTTGGAGCAAGAGTGAGACTGTATGTATGGGTGAGCGTGACTGGGTGCGGACGACTCTGCGGCCGAGTGGGAATGGGAGCGAGATTGAGCAGGTATGGGAGTAGGTGAGAGTGGGTGGGTCTGGGAGTACGAATGTGGGATTGTGTGGGGAAGAGGGAGAGTGAGAGTGAGTGAGTGTTTGTGGGTATGAGTGGGTGCGCATGAGAGTATGAGGGTGTGAGTGCATGAGAATGGGTGTGTGTGGTGGTCGGAGAGTGCTGGATTGAGGGGTTGGCACCTCCTGGTAATTCCTGGCTGCATGTGCTCCCGTGGACGGGGGAGCTGGCCCCCCATGGGGCTCCTGTGCTGTTCTGCCGCCTTCCTTGGGTGTGGGGCGTGGGGTCTCCCGTGGTGTGTGTCGGCAGCACTGGGGTGGGGGCGGGCCCGCTGTGGGAGTATCTGGGGGGCTTGCGCCTGGGGTGCGGGCCGGTCTCCAGCCCAGGGGATGGAGGCACTGGCCTTCTGGTGACTGAGGCCTGGGGGCTGGCGTTGGCCCCGCTGGGGGGGGGGCGGGGACTGGCCAGTCCGCTGGCAGGGGTGTGCCACGCCGGCCGCTTGGCAGCCCAGCTTCCCTCATCCAATCCTTCCTGAGGTGGATGCGTGGCTGTCCTGGGGCTTGTTGGCCTCAGGACATTTGTGGTCTGTGGATGTTGGTGGCATTATGTTGCTTTCAGTGGGGGACGATGGGGGGGGGGGTTGCTGTGGTTGGTTGCTGTGCTCTGCCACCCTCATCGTATGTTTTCTGGCAAACCACTCACATGCACACACGTATTTTGCACGCGCTCTCATACACACGCACATGCATGCATGCACACATATGTCTCTCCTTGAACAGGTGCAGATACCAGAGTCGTGGTGAGACTTTTTCAGTAGAAGAAACAATCTGTCTTCTGTTTGTTTCAGCTGTGTTAGTCTGTTTGTCTTCTTTGTCTGTTCCTCCCACTTTTCTTTCCCTCTCCCCACCCCTCCAACCCCCATCGGCGCCTTCATGGGTAAAACAATTTAAATAAAGTATTAAAAGTTATTAGAAGAGGAGTTTATAAATAATATAAGATACATACAGTACATAAGTACTCTATAAATCTCCTTTTGGCAAAGTAAATCTGTTTGGCACAATAAGGGAAGATTTCTGTTCTGCTCACCTAGCTGCTTGATAGAACAAGGGGGAAAAAAGCATTACTCCTAGACAATTTCTGCATTGTTCATGCACAACGATCCTCAGCTGGGTCTACATCTTGTCTGTGCTCAAGGTCAAGCTCAGTGGTTAGGAGATCTGAGCACTGTTGGGGTGATTTCCTCACGCCGGAATGAGCTGTTCCATCATTAACGGTCTGGTTTCCTCTTCTTCATTCAAGGACACATCAAAATAAATTTGAAGTCTTTTTATCATTAGCTATGAAGAAATGTGGAACAACAACTCTTCACACACTAAGTAAAAGGATAAAATTATCATTTTCAAATGCCTGCCAAAATAATTATGTTTTTTTTATGTGGCTCATTTTATTTAATAATTTTGCTAAAACTAGTATAGGTTTGTGATACAGACTTCAAAGTAAGTTTTACTGTATATGTTGCTCACCTTGGTTAATTGTCTTTTAAAATATACCAGTACACTTGCTTTCTTTCACCAATTGCATGAAATCCTTCCATATTTTCATGAAATCCCGAAGTGAAACTGTTAAGAACCGATGTTTCCTGTAGGCTCGGTTCTGACTGCTCTCTGTGGCTTGGGTATCGGTTGATTTATGTATTGTTATCTTTTGAGTTCTTGTTGTGTTTATGTCTGTGTTCTGTTTATTTTTTTTTTCTGTGCCCGTAGTCACCACTCTGGCCAGCGGCTGTTAGGCAGCCTCTTTGACCCACTTTTGTGTGGGCGTTGTCTAACATTCGCTGGTCCGACCATGCCCCCTCTCTCTCCTGACAGCCAGCTGATTTCACTCCTGTCACTAATTTTCCCGTGCATTGCCCAGGTGCACCCAATCTGTTGTCCAGCAGTGCTTGTACTTAGGCGGCCCTTGTCAGTCAAGCATTGCTGGACCATTGAGCTGTACTATATGGACGTTAATCACTGTATGTGCCTCGTCATCTTCATCAAAGTTACGGATTAGCCACTTCCTCATCTTGCCGTGGATTCTCGACGTCCTCTGAGAGACGTCGGCTCTGGGACGCCCTTGTAGTTAATCCGTTTCTCCACCTGCGTTTGCTGGGCGATGCCAGCCCCCGACCGCCAACTGTAAGTGTGTTTGTGTTTTTGTTCATCTTCACCTTTTTGGAACTGTCTTGTCTTTACGTTAATAAATGTGTTGTGGTGTACCCAGTGCGTAAATCCGTCATTTCATTCTCCCTCTCTGTGCGCTGCGTAAAAGCGCATGGGAGTCATAACAGAAACAGTGAATTCATGAATTCCTTGAAAGTTTTATTTATGTTAGGAAGTCTTTGTTTTCAAAATCTCGCAGTAACATATGTACTGTATGTAACATGCGTGTAGTCTGGTTTATTGATGTGTTTTTTATTTCACTTTTATTGGCTCAGTCTCAATCTCTATAGTAATAAATCTTTAATACCCACTGTGCTCAGACAAGAGAGGAGATCTGTAAGTAGGAAATGAGGAGGTGAAAATGTTGTAAATTATGAATCAGGGATGTCCAGAGTCATCACATTACATTTTGTAATTACCTCTTTTATTATTCATATTATCCACAATGTAATATTGTAGACATTTTGGATTCAGAGGACATTGAACCTGAGGGCTGTTTTGAAGTACTTAGTGAAGAGACAAATCGGTGTGATCATAATTTTTAAAACCTGGGCACATTTGAAAAATGCACTCACATACAGTATCTCACCAAAGTGAGTACACCACTCACATTTTTGTAAATATTTGATTATATCTTTTTATGGGACAAGACTGAAGATATGACACTTTGATACAATGTAAAGTAGTCAGTGTACAGCTTGTACAACAATGTAAATTTGCTGTCCCCTCAAAATAACTCAACACACAGCCATTAATGTCTAAACTACTGGCAACAAAAGTGAGTACACCCCTTGTGAAAATATCCAAATCGTGTCCAAAGTATCAATATTTTGTGTGGCCACCATTATTTTCCAGCACTGCTTTAACTCACTTGGGCATGGAGTTCACTAGAGCTTCACAGGTTGCCACTGTAATCCTCTTCCACTCCTCCATGACGACATCATGGTGTTAGAGACCTTGTGCTCCTCCACCTTTCATTTGAGGATGCCTCACAGATCCTCACAGATCCTCAATAGGGTTTAGGTCTAGAGACATGCTTGGCCAATCAATCATCTTTACCCTCTGGTTCTTTAGCAAGGCAGTGGTCACCTTGGAGTTGTGTTTGGAGTGGTTATCATGTTGGAATACTGCCCTGTGGCCCAGTTTTCGACAATGCTCTGCTTCAGTATGTCATTGTACATGTTGGCATTCATGGTTCCATCAATGAACTGTAGCTCCACAGTGCCTGCAGCACTCATGCAGCCCAAAACCATGACTCTCCCACCACCATGCTTGACTGTAGGCAAGACACACTAGTCTTTGTACTTCTCACCTGGTTGCTGCCACACACGCTCAGCACCATCTGAATCAAATAAGTTTATCTTGGTCTCATCAGACCACAGGACATAGTTCCAGTAATCCATGTCCTTAGTCTGCTTGTCTTCAGCAAACTGTTTGCAGGCTTTCTTGTGCATCATCTTTAAAAGTGTGCAGGGTATGGTCTGAGCACTTAAAGGCTGACCCCCCACCCCTTCAACCTCTGCAGCAATGCTGGCAGCACTCATGCGTCTTTTTTTTTCAAAAGACAACCTCTGGATATGATGCTAAGCATGTGCACTCAACTTCTTTGGTTGACCATGGTGAGGCCTGTTCTGAGTGGAACCTGTCCTGTTAAACCACTGTATGGTCTTGGTCACCGTGCTGCAGCTCAGTTTCAGGGTGTTGGCAATCTTCTTAAGGGGCTTTTCCACGAGGGTCAGTACGGTACGGTTCGGCAGGGTTTGTCCGCTTTTCCATTAGGCACCAGAAATCCTTACAGTTCTGTTTCATTAGAACTATTCCTATTTTTTCGGCACTACTCCAGAGCAGGTCCGAAGTGTACGAGTCCGGTTACGTCAAGCCACTGCTGGCCACTGATTGATCCGGGCATAGCGTCATGAGAGTGGGCATTACGCTGACGTTCCAGAATCGCTGGCTGGCCGCCATTTGCAAGTTTTCATCCGTGAGCCCACGAACAAGTGATATTATAAACAACAACGACAGAATGGCTTAACAGAAATCAGCAGAAATCAACATCGCGGTCCAGCAGAGTTTTCTGTGCATTTCGGCTGATGGGAGAATGCAGAGGGAAGCAGACAGAGCTTGCAGTGGGGAGCACAAGCAGACGCACTGGAAAATACACGGAGACACACCAGGAATTAGACCCAGCCACCCGAATTGAATTGAATGTACAGCCGCAACAGCACCCAACTTCAGCATTAGAATTTAGCTTATATGTGTAGTCTATAGTATTTCATCTTTAAACTCATCCAGTAAAAGAACACAATACAAATATTTGAGACCCATTGTAGTGCTTCCTTTTATATTTTAGCAATACAAGCACAAAACGCCACCCACACTTGAAACCAGGGCGACACAGCGGTGGCTAAACTTTTATTGATAACGTTATTTCACACCATCACAACAACTCAATATCTAAACTCAGTGTAAATGGTACAGAGATTGAAAGGGTATCCAAAATTAAAATCCTTGGCGTAATAATTGATAATACACTGTGTTGGAAGTCACATATTAATAGTATTAAAGGTAAAATATGCAAATCAATCGCAATACTACACAGAGTGAAATATTTGCTGAATCAACCCACACAATAGACTTTGTATCATTCATTAATACTCCCATACATGACATATTGTACTGAAGTATGGGGAAATACATATAAAACATATATCCAGTCTTTATGCTTCAGAAGAGAGCTATTAGAATAGAGCTGCTCACAGGGAACCAACAAACCCACTTTCTCTTAAATTAAAACCTCTCAAGTTGAAAGTTCTGGTTGACTTTAAAACTGCAATAATAATGTTTAAAGCTAAGAATCTATCACTATCCGCAAATATCCAAAGTTGTTCCAAATAAGGGAGAAACAATATCATTTCAGAGGAGCATGTATATTTCAAAAACCTTCAGTGAGAACTACCACCAAGAAACACTGTGTCTCAGTGCAGGGAGTCAGACTGTGGAACGCTTTTGGACCTGAATTAAAAGGATGTACAACACTTGGCCAATTTAAACAAAAACTAAAGGAAGAAATACTCCAGACATATATACAAGATGACATGTAAAATCACATAAGGATTATCATATCCAGTCTGTGTTGTGCTGTTGCTTAGTTTTTGTCACATTTTGTCTTGGCTTTGTTCTGATTTGTAATCACTCTTATTTTATTTTCTTTTTGAATTCTTAGATGGAACATGGGTGGGCAATATAAGCTGCGGCTTCAGCCATCACCCATTTCACAAAACTTATGTTGAATTGTATAATCCGAGGAGCTGCTGTTTAATTTGACCTTGTTGGATTTTTTTTCCCCTTTGTTATATTATTCTATTCCTTTCTTTTAATCTAATATATCCAAAATAAAGATTCATTCATTCATTCATTTCTCAAATATGTTTTAAACTTACTTTAATTATCCACCACCCATTTCCGTCTAGGCAAGGGGAAAATGATCCATCCAAACCAGACCTTGCATCACTATTTACAGAGATGCAGGCTAAAGATCTGCTGAACCGGGACCAGTACGAGGGGCCGATCCAGTTGCTTCTCAGTGAGGCAGTGTGGCTGGTGTATGTGACCCATTCCAGTTTTTTTTTTTTTTTTTTTTTACAATTTGAATTTTGCAAATTCTAAATAATCTGTAATTTGCTGCTGATTGTAATAAACAATTTAGTGATTTATGTGTTTGCATCATGGTTTTCTATTTTTGTCTGTTAAGACACCGGTGGGAAAACAGTCAACAGTACAAACCATTTATCAGTGACTTTGAAAATAATGGCTCATTTTTAAGAAAAGTAACCAAAACAATTATTTGCTGAAGACAATATTGTTGAATGTGCCAGTGCAGAAGACAATGCACACTTTAATGATAGTCCCAGTATATGGAGAAATTCTGGGTCATATTAGCATCTGGATTTCCTAATAATGGGATAGAAGAGAGAACCTGCAGGGTCTTGGCCCTCCATGACACATGATTAGACACCCCTGAGTTCAGGTTTAATGGGATTTAACATTTTAACACAAACTGCTTTATGGTTCATAATTCTGTTGGCAGACTTACACCAAACCAAAAGTGATTTGTCAAACTGCTGGATTGTTGTTAGGCAGCTTTTCCAATCTCTATATTTAATTTATGTCACTTGGTGGTAACCTTCACACACAAAACAAAATAGAGACATCTGCAAAAGTGCAAAGGTTTATTGTCAAAATTCCCAGGGCAATACTATATGAATACAAGTATAGTTCACTGTTGATGCAGAGAATATATATTTATACAGTATCTACATGTAGTCAGCAATACTCAATACGATATATTTCCAGGTATTCCACGTATTTCTCCATGTAACCTTGTGATTGCATTATTTTAATTACTTTTAATCCTAGATCCATTTGTTTTGGCTTAAAATGCATCATAATTGTTAAATATATCTTATGCCTAACTCAGTACTGTTTACCTGTTGAAATATATATTTTACGGCTCATATACTACAATATGGCACCTGGCAATCAAGTTTGGCAGCAAGCTGATCCATGTTTTGCCACGACACCACTGGCTGGAGCAGGTAAATCCCATGACGTCTCAACAGTCTCTCCATGATTTTGACACAGATCAGAGCAATTTGTTGCACAGGAAGCTAAACATTTCTCCAGACATTCTGCAGTTTCTAACCACTTTGCGTTCGTGAAGTTGAGGTCACATCACTGTGTTGCACATTCACGCTGACCGTTTGAAGCGATATTTTTGCCACAAGAGAGCCATCTGAAACACACACACAGAATACATATATTAGTACCTAATATCGATAACTTGCCGACATTACAATGTTGTACGGCGGACTTAAAAGCAAAGTAGCATTAGCGTTCATTAGCTTACCGTCATACGTAATGTAGTTGGTATCCTCATGTCTTCTCCTTTATACTGCTCTATGGTTTCCTAAACGCTCCATTACATTTCCAGAGTGTGTCGTATCACCGGCTTTGCCTTCTGTTCTCTGTTTTTGCCTTTATTCTGTTACGACCCGAGCGCCGGTCACCATCATTGCAAACTCATCGGTGGACTCTTGGCGTCTTATGGTGATCCGCGAGGATCACCGCATGACAGTATACTCCTGCCACGGACGTCTAAACAGAGACGCCACACTGAAACACCTTTCTTCTGTGAGTTTTGCTATTGTGTGGAGTTTTTTTCTCCCGTAGTTGGACTTGGGAGGGAGATGCCCGACAGCGAGTGTGATTATTGCCTGGAGTGGCTGGAGGAGATTGACGGCTATCTGGCGGAAGCCGCCCTTCTCATGCCCTCTGAAATGGCTGATTATCCCTTATACCTCGCCCAGCAGGCTGTGCACCGTTACCATCTTACCTATATTCCAGAAGGAGAAAAGAGGTTATCATGGATTTTTGCACAACGCAGATTTAGGGAGAAGGTGCTCCTGGGAACCCCTCCACTTCCCGCAAGGACAGCGTCCCTGGCGAGAGTGAAGATTCGTCGGCTGGAGGGAAAGCCCGGCAGGGGAACTGTGGATTGGAATCCAGTGCCTGCCGCCCGCCCAGTCCCAGCGTCATGTGTTCCCGGGCCCTTCGCCACTCCATCAGCCAGTAGGCCCCATAGCCGTGCTCCTACCAAGCCCCAACGAGAATCCCGTCCGGATCCAGCTCCGGGTCGTCGGAGGGACCCAGCCTCCCTTTTGGCTGCATCATTCATGTCACGAGAGAAGGGAATCCCCGCAGCCACCGCCCATGGGTCATCTGTTCCAGCTCCTCGTGCCCGCGTCGCCCCGACTGCCATGTCCTCCTCTGTGACGTCACCCCCCGCGGCTGGGAATGCTGTGAGTCATGCTTCGGCGAGGCCTGTCAGCAATCCATCTCGAGCGGCTCCTCCTCGTGGCCCCAAGGAGCCTGCCGTTTTCTCCCGGAGGGATAAAAGGAGAACTCCACCTGCTGCAGCAGGCATCATCTTCTCTCCAGGAGACAGGCAAGTGCAAACTGTTTCTTCCCATCATTATTATGATCTGCCTTGTCTGACTCCTGGGGCCGGAGTTCAGGGTTTGCAGCACCCCGAGCTTCCTCCACCTGCTGCAACTGTTATTCCTAAACCTGCTGCCTCTGTGTCTTCCCCTGCCGAGTGGTCCGCAACGCCAGGTCTACGTTGCGGGAGGAGGAGGGGGCCTGCACGTCTGGAAAGCCTGGATCCAGCCCAGCAGCCACGTCATGGACAGAGGAGGAGAGCAGACTGCGGCCTGGAACCTGTGCCAACGGAGAAGCGACCCCGGGTTTCCTCGCCGAAACGGTCTGAATCAGTGGGTCGAGGGTGCCCTGCCCCCACGCCATACGGGTCATCGGCCTGGACATCAGCGCGGGAGGAACCTCAGGCTGCAGACGTCATCTTGTCAGCTGCGGAGCCCGACGCAGCTGAGTTGGAGCCTGCGGACGAGTGTCGCCGCCCTGAACCTGGATCGACGAAGTCCTGGGTGGCAACAGAACCCGAGTGCAGGCAAGTGCTCCCTCTTGTGTCTCTGTCCTCTGTTTCGCAGCATTTGTGCCTGCCTCTCGGGGAGGCGAGTGAGGAGCAGCCGCCTGCTGCGCCCGAGCTCGTCTCGTGGGGTTCTGTTGCTACTGGTGATACTGATCCCGGTTTTCTTGTTGTGTGTGAGCTTCATTGCAGTGTCACCGGCATGGAGCAAGTTGGGGTCACTGATTTGGAGGTTCCAGGATCGGGGGTAGAGATCGTCAGCAGAGCTACACCGACCCAGTCGGGGTCCAATGTGGGTGCGCC
This sequence comes from Pholidichthys leucotaenia, assembly GCA_020510985.1. Classification (NCBI taxonomy): domain Eukaryota; kingdom Metazoa; phylum Chordata; class Actinopteri; order Cichliformes; family Pholidichthyidae; genus Pholidichthys; species Pholidichthys leucotaenia. The sequence continues at coordinate 156,656,969 of CM035847.1, read as the reverse complement.
AGAGGCCCAATCGGGGTCCACCACAGCCGCGGTTCTGGCCCAATCGGGGCCGGACGGGAGTGCGCCCGAGGCCCAATCGGGGTCCATCGCGGGAGCTGCTTTGGCCCAATCGGGGTCTGACGTGGGTGCAGCCAGGACTCAATCGGGGCCCAGCGAAGGTGCAGCGCCGGTGTGGTCCGCGGACGGTGGAGGAGCTGCAGACCCTTCGCCTTCGGACTGAGTTCGGGCTCATCTTTGCCTTCTAGTCCCTCTACTGAGTCGTCGTCGCCCCTGCGCATCATCGCCAGGGGCCATGGGGGTCCCTTCTCGCTCGCCCCGGCTCTCCCAAGCTTTGTCTCAGCCGGGGAGGCTGCCGCGGGCTGTTTTCCCCTGGTACTGGTGGCTGGGGGACGCGTGTCAGCAGCCTGAGGAACTGCTTCGCCGGTTCGGCGCTTCGGGTCGGCCACCCGACGTGTTATGTGTTTTGCTGGGTGACCTGGTTCGGCCACCAGAGGAGTGGATGTGCTGGGCTTTGGACTGATGAGCCGCCCGGTCATGTCCTGCCTGGTCTCCGCCGATCGGCATGAACTGTTGGGGGGGTTAGAGGTCACTTTTTGGTGGAGGTTGATCCAGTAATTGTTCTGTTTTTGGTTTTTTTTGGTTTTTTTCTTGTTGCCCTGTGATTTTGTAATGGTTTTTTGGGTATCTGTGAGTATTTGTGGTTTACCCTGCTGTTGCCTTATTTTGTTTTATGTGCAGTTAGGTTTAACCCAGTAATTGTTCTGTTTTTCTGTATTTGGTTATTTGAAAATTCACTCAAGCATTCACACAGGTGAGAAGCCATTTTCTTGTGAAACGTGGGCAAAGATTTAATTTTTTTCTTGCTGTCCTGTGCTGTTTGCTGTATTTGTTATTTTGGCAGTTAATCTGATCTGAGTGTTTGGTATATTTTTTGTCATTGTGCTGTGTTAGTTTTGTTTCCCTTGCCTGGTCTTGATTGTGTTTTATTGTACTGTTTCTGGGTTTGGTCTCTCTCTCCTCCGGACCTGCCCCCAGCCGCCCACCCTGGAGGGGGTGGGGGGTGGGGCAGGGTGGTCCATGGGCGTTCTGGAAGCCCACCTTGGAGGGAGGGTACTGTTATGACCCGAGCACCGGTCCTGTCCGCGCTCAGGCCACGCATAGCTCGCTGCCGGCCTTGACAGCTGTGGGTTGTATTCTGGCCTCACCGGGCTCTTATTGTGAAGGCGCTCGGTGGGGCTTCCGCCTGTCAAGGGCCGTCAGCTGGCTGTCATTACTTCTCGTTAGCGTTCGCCTTTATAAGGCGGGCGCTGACGACACTCCAATTGCAGGAGAATCGTCAAACCTCGTCAAGTTTGGTCGTCGTATGTTCGTCAGACCTTCATGTCAGGTTTGTTTTATCCTCGTCATGGCATAGTCTAGCTTGTAGTGGCTGGGGTTAGCCCTACGAGCCCCTGCATCTCATAGTGTGTGTGTTTTTGCCCTAGCGGCTCACAGTTTTGTGTTACGTCCTGTTTTGTTAATAAATCACCATCATTGCAAACTCATCGGTGGACTCTTGGCATCTTATGGTGATCCGCGAGGATCACCGCATGACATATTCTGGCAAAAACAGCCAGAGAACGCAGACGCCTCGTATCCTGCCAGCTTATGTTTTGCGTAACCTTACGCTTGTTTTACGTAGCGGGAGGGAGAGGGATGCGCCGCCTCCCTGTAACTATATTCCCACCCACTTCAAGTGGGACCTAGTGCAGTGGAAACACAAAGCGGGCCGAACTGTACCGTCCTGTCCTGTACCGAACTGTACCGTACTGACCCTAGTGGAAAAGCACCTTAATAGCCTTGGTAATCTTTATGTAGTGCAACAATTCTTTTTTCAGATCCTCAGAGAGTTCTTTGCCATAAGGTGCCATGTTGAACTTCCAGTGAACAGTATGAGAGAGTGTGAGAGCGATAACACCAAACTTAACACACCTGCTCCCAGTTCACACCTGAGATTTTGTAACACTAATGAGTCACATGACACCGGGGCAGGAAAATGGTTATTTGGGCACAATTTGGACATTTTCACTAGGGGTGTACTCACTTTTGTTGCCAGTGGTTTAGACATTAATAGCTGTGTGTTGAGTTATTTTGAGGGGACAGCAAATTTACACTGTTATACAAGCTGTACACTGATTACTTTACATTGTATCAAAGTGTCATACCTTCAGTGCTGTCCAATGCAAAGATATAATAAAATATTTACAAAAATGTGAGCGGTGTACTCACTTTTGTGAGATACTGTATGTTTACACACAACACACATACCCACACATTCACACACATGTGCACATACCCATATCCACACCCACACATATTCACACAAACCCACACACACCCCTACTCACTCACACCTGCACATACGCATGTGTCCACACACTCAAACATGCACACACACATAAACATGCACATACATATACACACGCACACTCACACCTGTAGGCCCTGGAGAAAAGAGAGATGACCCCCCGGGACCCAGGCACCAGCCCCCGGAGCACAGACAAGGCCCTGGGGAGGGCACGATCCCGCTGTGTGGGGACACACCGGGGCCGGCGTGCACCACTGGCATACACCCAACCCAGAGGGGGAATGGTCCCCCAGCACCAGGGGCCCAGGGCCAGATCCAGCTACACCCGGGAGGCAAGGCCGGCCGGCCTCGGGCCAAGCCCCCCCCCCCCCAGCCCACCAGCGCCCCCCCCCCCCCCCCAGGCCAGATGCACAGCCACCCTGGGACAAGCTCTCCTGACACTGACCCCAGTGGGTCACAGAAACCCCTTGCAGTCAGGGTGCAGCCAGCCACCAGAGGTGCCAAGGAGAGCGAGCCACTGCCCGCCACCCCTCAGGTTATAGAATCAGTAAGCGGAGACCAGAGAGAACTGAATTCAGCCAGTTGGTTTTTGGAGGAGGCAAACATTCTCTCCAGGCTAATACAATCAAATGGTTGTTACAGTGAGTTGTACATAAATTATTTCTTGATTTCCAATTCATGAGGATAGTTTTCATTGCGATGCATAAGGCAGTGTGAACCATGTGTAACATCTTTACCTCAATATTAATATCATTTAAATGACCTAGTATGTAAAGTGTGGGAGAGGATGGGATACGATACCCAAGTCATGCCGATAAGTCTTGACATGTCTTCCACCAGAACTTTTGGACAAGTGCACCGGACCACATGGCATGCATAGACAGTGCATCCAGAAAGTATTCACAGCGCTTCACTTTTTCCACATTTTATGTTACAGTGTAGAGGATGTGCTTGAATGATGAGGCCGAGTTTAGTTCTTAAATCAGCTTTATTGACAGAACACATCGTCTAGCATTCTCAAAGCAGGAAAAGAGAAAGAATCATATCTCATCACCCTTTTATATGTTTCCAGCATCAGAATTCAAGTCACATGGTGTTTTCAGTAAACATACAGTCACAAAACATCCCTTTGAACCTTCACCATTGTCTCTCATTTCTTGATGAACCAGAAATCCCTCCGGGGCATCTTCTGTGGGACAAAAAGACCAATCTCACACCTCCTCGTTATCTTCTGCAGATTCGAGTCCTTTGTCCTTCCAGACGTGACACCCCCAATACGCATGCAGTCATATCTCTGTGGAAATGTGAGCCCACAATGTGTGTCGCCCACACTACCCCCCCCCAAACGTCTAGTAAGGGCAAAACCTGCATGGCATAAAAAAAGAAAAACACAAAGCACTCCATATATCGCTAATCAATCCACCAACTGCCTGGGTTTTAACCTTCTGCTGAATCTGCTGCAACCTGGCTTTGCTGCCCCTGCAACATCTCTCTGCATCTGTGGATTAAAGCTGTTAACACCTTTCTGTGAAGATTCTGGAGAATGTCCTCTCGGCGGCCTGCCACGGCGGGGGGGGGGGGGGGGGGGGCTCGCGAGCTGCACTTCCTCATCAGCCAAAACAAAAGCGGGTTTGAGCCTGTTTATGCAAATCAACTCCCTTCTGCCCACTAAATCTAGCAGAAAATGCTTCTGCCCAGTCTCCAGCACTCTGAACGAGTCCGTCATAAAATGGCCGCAAACTTGGATGCTGAGCATCATGTCTAACAAAAACAAACTCTGCATTTTTTAAAGCCTTTGGCACAAAAACGTGTGGGAAACTGTGATGGACTGGGCCAGGGAGCGTGTTTGCTCCCGAGTTGCTCTGCCACGGCTGAGCAGGGGGGCCATTTGGTGCGGGATTATCGGGGAGAAATTCCCCCGGCAAACGGAGAGGTTGTGCAAAAACTAATTCAGCCGGGGAAGCATGCAAATCTTCCTTAGGTGCAGAACGCAACCCCAATAAAACCCATGGAAGTTTGTCCACCCAATTTGTATCCGTCAGCGACGCTCTGAGGGCTGCTTTCAATGACCTGTGAAAGCGTTCGCATAAACCATTAGCCTGGGGGTTATACGCGGTAGTGCAATGAATCTTCACCCCCAAGCTGCGGGCCATCGATGACCATAGTTCGGAAATAAATTGGGGACCCCTGTCGGACGTTATGTCCGACGGTACACCGAAATGCGCAACCCACGCTGCTAAAAATGCTCGCGCAACTTCTTCCGCTGTGGTTGATGTCAGAGGAATCACCTCTGGCCAACGCGTGGTGCGATCCACCATCGTCAAAAGATGTGTGTGCCCGTGTGATGATGGGAGCGGGCCCACCAAGTCAACATGCACGTGATGAAAACGCTTAGCGGGGATGTGAAAAGGTTCCAACGGGGCCTTAGTGTGTCTGTGTATTTTGGCTCGCTGACACGCTACGCAGGCTGCTGCCCATTCCTTGACCTGTTTGCGCAGCCCGGGCCAAACAAATTTCTCCCCCACCAACTTAATCGATGCGCGCACCCCTGGGTGCGCGAGAGAATGGACTGAGTCAAAAACGCGGCGACGCCACGCGGCTGGCACCACGGGGCGGGGCCGTCCCGTGGAGACATTGCAGATTAGTGGGGGCATACCTCTTTGTTCCTCCCTGTGCTCCAGCCTTAACCCTGTTGGTCCAGACTGGAGCGCGCGCACGTCCGCATCGTTAACCTGCTCCGCAGCCATGGCTGCATAATCTAACCCTACACAGACCGGGGCTGCGCGCGCTCCCGCATCGCTGCCCGGGCCCGCGACCACGGCTACAGGGTCTGCCCCCATGGGGCTTGGTGGTGCTACCGCGCGCGAGAGACAGTCTGCCACAACATTGTGTTTACCCGCGACATGCTGAATATCAGTGGTGAACTCCGATATTGCGGCTAGTTGCCATTGTTGTCGGCCTGACCAGGGTTCTGAAATTTTGGCCATCGCAAACGTTAGCGTTTTATGATCCACAAACGCGGTGAAACGTCGCCCCTCTAACCAGAACTGAAAATGGCGGATGGCCAAATGTAGGGCCAAAAGCTCCCTGTCAAACGCACTGTATTTACGCTCACTATCGCGCAAAGTCCTGCTGAAAAACGCGAGGGGTTGCCAGGTACCTGCCACAAACTGTTCAACTACCGCCCCCACCGCTACATCGGAAGCATCAGTAGTGAGCGCCATGCGGGCCGTTGGAACTGGGTGCGCTAACAAAACTACGTTTGCCAGGGCTGATTTGACCTGGGCAAAAGCGTGCTCCCGCTCCGGAGACCATTCAACTTTATTTGCGGGCTTTTGTTTTTTTAACGCGGTGTACAATGGCTGCATGAGCCGTGCTGCGCTTGGGAGGAACCGGTTGTAAAAATTAACCATCCCTAGAAACTCCTGAAGCGCCTTGACCGTTTGAGGTTGCGGAAAATCCGTTATGGCACGCACTTTATCTGGAAGAGGAACCGCTCCTTCTGCCGAAACGCGATGCCCCAAAAAATCAATCTGCGCCACCCCAAACTGGCACTTCGCTGGGTTAACTATTAACCCGTGCTCTGCCAGCCTCCGAAAAACTGCTGTGAGGTGTTTTTCGTGCTCGCCCTCGGACGCGCTGGCTACCAAAATATCGTCCAAATAAACGAACACGAAAGGGAGGTCGCGTAAAACTGCATCCATCATGCGTTGGAAAGTCTGCGCGGCCCCCTCGAGGCCAAAAGGCATGCACAAAAACTCAAAAAGGCCGAAAGGAGTTATGATCATTGGGCGCATGCGCACGCAGCGACCAGCAGCTTGATGATATAGTGCGTGTGTGCGTGTGTGTGTTTTTTGTACTTTTTTACGTTTTTAGAAAATCCTCTGTGTCGTTTCTGCCCTGGAGCGTTTGTGGAATATATGGCGAAGAGCTCCCTGGTATCTGCAACATGGATTTCCTCTCCTCTCTCGCACTGCTGCTATCTGTGCTGTGGCTCTTTGTCTCTGAGGTAAACGCGTTCGGCTCCATGGCGAGCAGAATAGCAGGCAGAATACAATATTCCAGGGACGTGTTGCTACGCTTTAACACAGCTGATGCAGCGTCTGTGATTGAGCCCAAACTTGAACTGCCGGACTTTATTTTGAGAGACGGACACAGCGGTGAAAAAAGAAGCGGCAGGAGGAAGCGTGGAAGACGTGGAGGTGTGAAATTGCGCCTTAGGAGACGTCAGTTTGGTAACATTCCTCTTCCTTCGATCATTTTTGGGAATGCACAGTCTGTGAGAAACAAGGTGGAGGAAATTCAAGGCAACGTACGTTACCAGAAGGATTTTAAGAACTGCTGCGTCATGGCTTTCACTGAATCTTGGCTTACTGCACATGATCGAGATGCAGACCTGTGGATTGACGGCTTTGGAGCTCCGCTGCGCTCGGATCGGCAGGAAGAGGTAACTGGGAAGCGTCAGGGGGGCGGCGTATGTTTATACATTAATAAGCAGTACTGCACATCTGTCACGGTCAGAGAGCGCATCTGTACACCCGATGTGGAGCTGCTGTCTGTGTCGCTTCGCCCCTTTTATTTGCCTCGAGAGTTTCCCCAACTTTTCATCACAGTTGTGTACATTCACCCGAGGGCAGACGCTGACTCCGCCTCCAGCACCATCTCTGATGTGGTGCAGCGGCTGCAGTCAATTTCTCCAGAGGCGCCAAACTTCATTCTTGGGGATTTTAACCATGTTTCTTTAAAGAAGACACTTAAAAACTTTCATCAGTATGTCTCCTGCCCAACCAGGCGAAAAAAGACATTGGACCTGTGCTATGGATCCATAGAGAGGGCCTATAAATCGCTCCCCCTTCCTCCTTTAGGATCATCAGATCACAATTGTGTTCATTTGCTGCCCACATATAAAACTGCTCTCAGAAGAGGCAAGGTGGAGATGAGAGACATTGATGTGTGGACAGAAGATTCAGAGAACAGCCTCCAGGAATGCTTTGACTGTACAGACTGGAAGATGTTCATAATGGCCTGCGGGGATGATTTGGACTCTCTGGCTGAGCTCACATGCTCATACATGGCTTACTGTCAAAATAAGATTGTTCCACGTAAACGTGTCAAAATATACCCCAACAACAAACCATGGGTTACTAAATCAGTTAAATCCTGCTTACAGAGGAAAGCTCTTGCCTTTAAACAGGGGTCTGTTTCTGAGCTACAGGTTGCCACCAAGGAGATGAAGGCCGAAATTTTAAGAGCAAAACAGAATTATAAATCAGAGTTGGAAAGCAAGATGGCAGCAAATAAACTTGGTTCGGCCTGGGCCAGTATGAAAACTATTGCAGGCCTTCAGAGCACAGAGCGCAGTAATCGTGTGTTTTTAGATGGTTTTAGTTCAGACACAGAGCTGGCTAATGCTCTTAACTGTTTTTATGGTCGTTTTGACTCCTTTGATTTTAGCACAGAAATCCAAGATTTGAAACAGAAACTCAAAGACAATCAGCACTTTAATATTGAGATGCAGGATGTTAAAAGGGAGTTCCACGCTGTAAAAGTGAACAAAAGTCAGGGCCCTGATAATATATGTGGACGCCTGGTAAAGTCCTGTGCACATGAACTGAGTCCTATATTTCATTATATTTTCAATAAGTCCTTACAGACACAACATGTGCCTAAGATCTGGAAATATGCCGTGGTTGTTCCCGTTCCAACATCCAGCTGTCCTAAAACGGTAAATGACTTTAGACCAGTTGCTTTGACTTCAATTTTAATGAAAATTTTTGAAAAACTGGTCAGATGTGAGGTCCTAAGGCAGACTGAACATGCATTGGATCCTCTGCAGTTTGCCTATAGGCCTCACAGAGGAGTGGAGGATGCCACTGTCACTCTGTTTGACATGCTTTTTAAACATCTGGATTTTAATGGGACACACGCCAGGCTTTTATTTGTGGACTTTTCTTCTGCCTTTAATACAATCCAACCTCATATTTTAGTTGAAAGGCTCCTGCAACAATTTGATTTAAGCAATAATCTGGTGGGTTGGATTCTGGATTTCTTAACCAACAGGACGCAGAGAGTAAGGGTCAATGGCACATTGTCTGACCTAAAGTGCTCTTCTACTGGCTCTCCTCAGGGGTGTGTGTTGTCACCACTACTCTTCATCCTGTACACAAACATGTGTCGGAGCAGACATGACAACAGACACATTATAAAGTATGCTGATGACTCAGTCATTGTCAGTCTCCTCCAGGATGGTGAGAGTGGCCACGGCCCAGTAGTTGATGACTTTGTTCACTGGTGTGAGGATTCCTACCTGCAGCTGAATACAACAAAAACGAAAGATATGATTATTGACTTTAGGAGAAAAACTCCCAGGCACAAAGTCACCATACTAAAAGGCCAGACCACCGAATGTGTACAATCGTACAAATATCTTGGGACGATTATTGATAGTGGATTGAACTTTGAGGTGAACTGTGAAAGGGTGTGCAAAAAGGGTCAGCAAAATTTGTATTGTTTGAGGAAACTTGCACGCTTCCAAATTGACCGAACCATAATGACTATGTTCTATCGGGCTTTTATTGAATCTGTTTTATCCTTTTCTTTAATGTCATAGTTTGGTCAGATAAAACTGAAACAGAGGAAATCCTTGGATCAGGTAGTCAGATGGTCCAGTCGTTTGCTTGGTGAGTCACAGCTGAGCCTGACATCCCTGTACACCAGACAAGTACAGAGGATGGCCGACTCGATTTTAAATGATGACTCCCACCCTTTGCACTGCAACTTTCAGCTTCTTCCCTCCAGACGGAGGTTTGCTGTCCCAAAAAGTAGAACCCAGCGCTACAAAAACAGCTTTGTCCCTGCTGCTGTCAAAGAGTTGAACAAGCTATAAAAATTATATTGTACATATTTTATATTTACCTATTTCGTAAGATGTGTGCCTGTGTTTGTGTCTATGTTGAATGTAATTAGTGGCTTGTAAATATGGATGTCACCAACTGCAAAACAAATCTACCTACGGGTACAAATAAAGTAACCTGAACCTGAACCTGAACCTGACCACTGTTTTGGGTACATCTTGCGCACGCACTGGAACCTGGTGGTAACCGCGCACCAAGTCTATTTTAGAAAAAATGCGCGCCCCCGCCAAATGAACAGAAAAATCCTGAATGTGCGGAATCGGGTAGCGGTCATGAGCTGAAACGTTGTTCAACCTGCGGAAATCGCCGCAAGGTCGCCACGAGCCGTCAGCCTTTGGGACCATGTGTAGCGGCGAAGCCCAAGAGCTTTTGGAGCGTCTAACAATGCCCAGTTTTTCCAGATTAGTGAACTCCTCGCGCACGATGGCCAGTTTAGCTGGGTCCAAGCGCCGAGCTTTTGCAAAAACGGGAGGGCCGGTGGTGGTGATAAAATGTTCCACCCCATGTTTAGCCACCGTCGCCGAAAACGTGGGGACTGTGAGTGCTGGGAACTGAGCAAGCAATGTGTGAAACTTACCACCTGCAGCTGAGACGCTGGCATGTGCAGTCGGCGGGGCCACCCGAGCTGTGCAGGGAATAGAATGAAAGGACAGTGCATTAATCAGACGTCTATTAGCAAGGTCAACCAATAAACCATGTGAGCACAAAAAATCAGCCCCTAACATGTTGAAACTGACTGCTGCTACAATAAATGTCCACTCAAATGAACGGCCCTGTAAGGACAGAAGCATGGTCCTCTCACTGAACGTTTTAATCGCAGAGCTGTTCGCTGCTGACACTGACACCCAGGGAGCTTTAGACGGCATCAGCCATTCCACGTAGGTGGGTGTGACGAAACTCAGCTGGGAGCCCGTGTCCACGAGGAACTGTTTCCCCGAGTGTGCATCCGTCAGGTAAAGCAGCTTGTTCTCGTCGCCGAGGGTCGCAGCTGCTACCGGCCCTCAGTCTTGGCGTTTCCCTGGCGCTTGAAGTTGCACGGCGGGACGCACCTGTGCGCTCTCTCTGCAAAACGGCGGTGGTAGAAACACCGGCCGTCCTCTGCTCCGCGTTGTCTGGCCCCCATCGCCGCCGTCGTTGGTGCATCTGGCGCCTCGGCCGCTGGACCTGCGCTGTCTCCGGACGCTGTTCCTGGGCTAGCAGCCGCGGCCAAAACCGCGTTCTGCTTGTGGGCGTCGACAAGCCGCTGCGCCTCTTTGCTCAGCCCATGGTAGTCTCGCCTGGCCAATCGGGGCGACTCTGCCAGGGCCACTCTCACTGCTGGCGGCAGGGTCCGAAGGAAAAGGTGGGCGAAAATGAATTCGCCATCCTCAGAGTCTTTGAGCCTCAGCATCTTTACCATCAGGTCCTCAGGTCTCTCGTTCTCTGACTCCGTCAACGTCAGGAGCCCCTCTGCTCGCTGTTGGACCGAAGGGGTGAAATGGCTGATCAGTGCGTCCTTCAATGCGCTGTACTTGTCGCTGTCTGGTGGATGATTAACCAGATCCTCCACTCTCTGGACCGTGTCGCTGTCCAGCTTCGCTACCACATGGTAGAATTTTGTGTCGTCGTTGGAGATTCTCCGGAGGTTGAACTGCGCCTCGACTGCGCTAAACCATGAGCGCGGGCTGTGCTGCCAGAAATCGGGCAGCTGGATCGTGGAGGCGGCCATCAGGCTGGCTTTCGCCGAGCCCCGCTCGGGAGAATTCTGTCTGCTCATTCTTTGTCGTAGGTCACCAGTGTAGAGGATGTGCTCGAATGATGAGGCTGAGTTTAGTTGTTAAATCAGCTTTATTGACAGAACACATCGTCTAGCATTCTCAAAGCAGGAAAAGAGAAAGAATCATATCTCATCACCCTTTTATATGTTTCCAGCATCAGAATTCAAGTCACATGGTGTTTTTCAGTAAACATACAGTCACAAAGCATCCCTTTGAACCTTCACCATTGTCTCTCATTTCTTGATGAACCGGAAATCCCTCCGGGGCATCTTCTGTGGGACAAAAAGACCAATCTCACACCTCCTCGTTATCTTCTGCAGATTCGAGTCCTTTGTCCTTCCAGACGTGACACCCCCAATACGCATGCAGTCATATCTCTGTGGAAATGTGAGCCCACAATGTGTGTCGCCCACAACAGCCTTATTTCAAAAGGGATTAAATCCATTTTTTCATCAAAATTCTACACACAATACCCCATAATGACGTTAATTTTTTTTTTTTGAAATTTTTGCAAATTTATTAAAAATAAAAAACTAAGAAATCACATGTACATAAGTATTCACAGCCTTTGCTCAATACTTTGTTAATGCGCCTTTGGCAGCAATTACAGCCTCAAGTTTTTTTTCAATATGATGCCAAAAGCTTGGCACACCTATCTTTGGGCAGTTTGGCCCATTGCTCTTTGCAGCACCTCTCAAGCTTCATCGGGTTGGATGGGAAGTGTCGGTGCACAGCCATTTTCAGATCTCTCCAGAGATGTTCACTTGGATTCAAGTCTGGGCTCTGGCTGGGCCACTCAAGGACATTCACAGAGTTGTCCTGAAGCCACTCCTTCAATATCTTGGCTGTGTGCTTCGGGTCATTGTCCTGCTGAGAGATGAACCATCGCCCCAGTCTGAGGTCAAGAGCACTCCGGAGCAGGTTTTCATCCAGGATGTCTCTGTATTGCTGCATTCATCGTTCCCTCTATCCTGACTAGTCTCCCAGTTCCTGCCACTGAAAAAACATCCCCACAGCATGATGCTGTCACCACCACTGGCATGGTTATGAGCAGTGCCTCATTTCCTTCAAACATGACGCCTGGCATTCATGCCAAAGAGTTCAATCTTTGTCTCATCAGACCAGAGAATTTTGTTTCTCATGGTCTGAGAGTCCTTCAGGGACTCTCAGCCCTTCAATGTGATTTTCTGGATTTTTTTTTTCTTATTTTGTCTCTCATAGTTGAGGTATACCTATGATGAAAATTGGAGACCTCTCTCATCTTTTAAGTGGGAGAACTTGCACATTTGGTGGCTGACTAAATACTTTTTTGCCCAACTGTATATATATATATATATATATATATATATATATATATATATATAGTATATATATATAAGAAAATATGTTTGAATTTGATGTGATGATGAGTCTGTTTTAATGGATAAATCCAGTGTAGCCTCACTGATATTTTTTCTGTCAACACTGGGTTCGCGGGTCGGTGGCAGAGTGGGTAGCACTACAGCAGCACAGCAACTCATCGTTGGCTGGGGGATCCTGGGTTCGATCCCAGCCCCCGACCAACAGTGATCTGTGTGAAGTTTGCATGTTCTCCCTGTGTCTACGTGGGTTTACTCTGGGATTTCTCCGGTTTTCTCCCACATGCCAAAAACATGCAAGTTAGGTTAATTGGCATCAAAAGTGGGGATTCTAAATTGTCCTTAGGTATGATTGTGAGAGTGAATGGTTGTCTGTCTCTCTGTGTTGGCCCTGCGATGGACTGGCGATCTGTCCAGGGTGTACCCTGCCTCTCGCCCAAAGATGCTGGGATAGGCTCCAGCCCCCCACGACCCGAAAAGGATTAAGCGGAAGAAGATGAATGAATGAATGAATGAATGAACACAGGGTTCACCCCAACAATATGACGAGGTATGCAGACTTGATAGAGTCCCACAGAAAGCGAAAATCCTCCTCTTCTGATGAACCGCCATGGAAGAATGCAAAGATCATCAATTCCTTCACTGTTCCTCGGCAGGTAACACAGGCAACACTGGACAAATTGTGCTAAAATTTATAAGTGAAGCCAGTCAGCCATTTTCTCTGGCTGAGATACCATCCTTCAAGAGTATGATAGAAACCTTGTAACCTCAATGTACAATAATGACAAGGAAAGCATTATGCACTAGAATGCAGGAAGCTGCAAAGGGCATGAAAAGCTTAAATATTAAAAAACTGAGTTCTGTAAACCATGTTGCTACCACAACTGACTGCTGGTCTGTCAGACAACATTGCTTCTTGGGTGTCACCTGTCACTAGATAGACCAAACCGCTCTAGAGAGGTGCTCAGCTGTGTTGGCTTGTAGATGTGGTCTGATTGCTGCAGCTATACTCCTACCAAAATTTAGAACATCCTGGACCGCGAAGGAGGGCATCTTAAAATCTTTGACCAGTGATGACATGTTTAACCGAGTGTCATCCTTCAACCGCTTGATGTCTGTGTGGTGTCCTGCAAACGATGTGGGCTACATCAACAATTGGAACTCATTTTGGAGAAAACCTGGTCTTATTAGACGAGACGGCATCCATCCCACTTTGGATGGTGCATCTCATTTATCTTACAATCTGGCATAATTTTTATCCAAATTTCCAAAACCTTGACTAGTCAGAGTTGGGACCAGGAAGCAGAGTAGCAGTCTTACACACCACTCTGAAGCTCCTCTTCATCCGCCACCCCTCATCTTAGCCCCTGTCTTCCCCATAGGAGAATCATTGTCTGCTACCTCCAAAGTAAATAAAAATATAATGTATGAGCACCCCAAAGTGATTAAACAAAAAGCTGGTAAATCTCAAATTAAACATGAAGCCTCTAAATTTGTCTTGGTCTCTCTTCCTCCTCATAATTTAAAAATTAAATGCGGTTTGTTAAATATTCAGTCTCTAACTCCCACGTCTCTGCTAGTCCATGATCTGTTAATTGATCATCAGACTGATTTAATATCCCTTACAGAGACTTGGTTAGAGCAAGAGAATTATGTTGGTTTAAATGTTATATGTTGGTTATTTAAACTGTCAAAATCCCAGAAGTTCTGGTCGTGGAGGAGGAGTAGCAACAATTTACCATTCCAAATTCCTAGTTAATGTAAAGTAAAAAACATGTTATAATTCCTTTGAGGGCCTGGTCCTCAGTATTGGGCATTTTAGCAATTTTAGGTTAAACCCAATTGTATTTGCCATAGTTTATCATCCTCCCTCAGTCTACTCAGAGTTTTTATCTGAATTTGCTAAATTCTTAGCTGATTTAGTGCTGAAATCAGATGAATAATTATAGTAGGGGACTTCAACATACATGTAGATGTCGATGGTATGGCCTTAATATGGCATTTAATTCAGTATTAGACTCAGTGGGGTTTTCTCAGAAAGGAAATTCTACCCATTATCTCCACCACATGTTGGACCTTGTTCTGACATATGGCATAGAAATAGAAAATGTGGTAGTATCTCCTCATAACCCTGTACTGTCAGACCATTGTCTGTTAACCTTTGATTGTATTATTTTTGACTATTTGGCTCCTAAAGAAAAATATTATTACAGTAGATGCCTCTCAGATGATGTTGTTACCAAATTTACGCAGATTGTTTCCTCTATGCCATGTGTCAACACAATGGAAATAAGCTATGGAGAGCTTGCTCCTTCTGTAATTGATAGCATGGAAGATAGTGTTACAGCTTCTCTGCATCAGACTCGAGACATGTTGGCCCCTTTAAAAAAGAAAAAGTCTAATTGTAGATTTCTAACTCCTTGGTTCAACACAGAAACTCATAGCTTAAAACAGGAGACTCGTCAATTAGAAAGAAAATGGCACTCCACTAAATTAGATGGAATCTATTTAGCTTAGAGAAATCATCTTTTAATTTATAAATAAAAAAAAATCTCTTAGAAAAACTACAACAACTTATTATCCTACATTAATAGAAGGGAACAAAAATAATCCCAGACTTCTTTTCAGCACTGTAGCCAGGCTGACAAAGAGTCAGGGCTCTGTCAATCCTTGCATTCCCTTAGAGCTTACTAGTCTGGACTTTATGAACTTTTTCAACAACAAAATTTCGTCTATCAGAGATAAAATCAGTCTGATTCTTCTTACCATTAACTTAAATACAATAACTACTACAACTCCTTCAACTGATATCTGTTTGGATGAGTTTACTCCAATTGACCTTTTAAAATTAGATAAAATAATTTCCTCATCCAAGCCTTCAACTTGTCTTTTAGACCCTAGTCCTACCAGGTTATTTAAAGAAGTCTTCCCATTTACTGGTAGCTCTATTCTTCAAATAATCAATTCTTCATTAACATTAGGCCATGTACTGTAGGCCTTTAAAACTGCTGTAATTAAACTCCCTACTCAAAAAGCCAGGATCCAGGAGTTTTAGCTAAATATAGACCAATCTCTAATCTGCCTTTCATTTCAACAATCTTAGAAAGAGTTGTTGCTATGCAATTATTTGACCACTTGCAGGGAAATGGTTTATTTGAAGAGTTTCAATCTGGGTTTAGAATCCATCATCGTACTGAAACAGCCTTAGTGAAGGTCACTAATGACCTTATCGCATCTGATAATGGACTTGTTTCTGTACTTGTCCTTTTAAACCTTAGTGCAGCTTTTGATACTATCGATCATAATATTCTACTTGATAGATTAGAACACCATGTTGGACTTAATGGAACTTTGTTGCAGTTGTTTAGATCTTATTTATCTGATAAGTTCCAGTTTGTTCATGTCATTAATGATTTTTCTTTCAACTCAAATCTCAGCCATGGAGTTCCACAGTGATCTGTGCTAGGCTCTACTCTTTTTAGTTTATATATGCTTCAGTTAGGCAACATTGGGCTGCACGGTGGCACAGTGGTTAGCACTGCGGCAGCACAGTTTACCCTTGGCGAAGGGGATCGTGGGGATCGTGGGTTTGATCCCAGCCCCCGACCAACAGTGATCTGTGTGGAGTTTGCATGTTCTCCCCGTGTATGCATGGGTTTACCCCGGGATTTCTCCGATTTCCTCCCACATGCCAAAAACATGCAGGTTAGGTTAATTGGAGACTCTAAAGTGGCCCTAGGTGTGAATGTGAGTGTGAATGGTTAAGGGATAGCGCCGTATCGTGGCTGCTTCATCCATCCAGGTGGTGGATGACCCTCAATTTCCCCTCTGGGGATCAATAAAGTATACTAAATCTAAAAAAAAAAATTATTAGAAAGCACTTTGTACATTTTCATTGTTATGCAGATGACACACAATTATACCTGTCAATGAAGCCAGATGATAGGAATCAGTTAGCCAAGTTAGAGGCCTGTCTTAAGGAAATCATAGCTTGGATGACTTGTAATTTCCTGCTATTAAATTCAGACAAGACTGAAGTCATCCTAGCTGGTCCAAAAAACCTTAGAAATACCTTTCCAAATCAAACTCTTAGTTTGGATGCAGTTACTCTTTCTCTGAATAGTTCTGTGAGGAACCTTGGTGTTATTTTTGATCAAGATCTGTTTTTCAATTCACATATTAAACTTGTTTCTAAGACTGCCTTCTATCATTTGCGAAATATTGCCAAGATTAGGAGCATCTTGTCTCAGAGTGATGGGTGAAGAATTCAGAATGAAAAACTGATCCACGCTTTTGTTAGCTCTAGATTAGATTATTGTAACTGTTTATTATCAGGTTGTCCTAAAACATCTTTAAAAAGTCTTCAGCTGATCCAAAATGCTACAGCTAGAGTTTTAACAGGTACTAGAAAGAGAGATCATATCTCTCCAGCTCTGGCCTCCCTTCATTGGCTTCCCTATAGAGTTTATAACTAAGTTTAAAATCCTTCTTCTCACTTACAAATCTCTAAATCAGGGGTGTCCAAACTTTTTTCACTGAGGGCCACATACATAAAAATATAGAAGGGGCTGGGTCACTTACTAGAAATTATGTATATAGCCTTAACTTTAGTGTATTAAAGTTAGAAAAATCAATTAAAAGTGGACAAATATGTTATATTGTTGAATATAATTAAAGACAAAACTGCCTTCATCACAGCTTTCCATAAATGGATCTTTACTGACTTATTCAGAAAAAGCTTTGGTAGCTCATTCTCAGAACAGCAGCCTCAGATTTCTTCTTAGACAGAAGATTTACAGTACAGCGAAAAAACAATTAGTCTTAGCAACACACCGATTAACGTTCGTTTGAAATGGTTATCAACATTAACAGACTGAACTGGACTTAATAACAGGAGTGCATATAATTTTAGTAAATTATTCTGGTGAGTATCAGCTGCGCTGGGTATGTAAATCGGTCCATCCAGCCGCGGTGCTGATCCGACACCACTCTTGCCAAAAATCAGGACAAATGTCACTTGATCAAGGAGCAAATCTGCATCAGATGAGATCAGCTGACTTTGCGTGCGCAGTGTGTGCGCTGTGCACAGCGGTGTGTACTCTGTGAGTTAACAAGAAAAACGCATATAAGAAAGTGGTGCGCAAAAGCAGGGTAGCGACAGAATTGATGCGCATTATTGATATTTGTCGCATGTGTACCTGCACATGCATGCTTATTAACACACGGGTACTGTGGAATATATTTTTACTCACCTAAAATGGGAACGGCTTTGCACTCAGTGGGAGCAGTGATGCTGCGCTTTGGACCAAAGGATGGCTGGCAGGTCTGGAGTAAACTTAGTGGTTGAGATGCGAAGGACATCATGGAGATGGCTGGCGGTCAATTTGGTTCTCATTCTGCTTTTGTTCAGTGTTAACAGAGAAAATGTTTGCTCACATATGTATGTTGAGCCAAATAGACTGATCATTCTTTTCGCGTGGCGTCTCATCAGAGGAAACTTTTCCTTTTCCAAGCTCCGATAGAACTTGGGGAGGGAAAAATGCTGATGTTGATTCTTCAGAGAATCATCACACTGGATTTCGATGAGTTCTAATTGCAGATTCTCTTCCACTTCTTCGGCATCCACCAAGAAAGGAGTTGCAAATAGCTTGATTTCTTTTTCAATGACAGAAAAATCCTGGAAGCGCTGTCTGAATTCTGTTTCGATACATGTAATCACAGACGCATATTCCCCTTTTTTAGCAGAAAGGTTGGCCTATGGATAAGCAGTTCTGATCTCAGACAGTGTGGGGAAGTACACAACGTTGAAGTTGCGCAGTTGTGTCTTCAAGAGATTGAGCTTCACACAAAATGCTTTCATGTGCGCATAAAGTTGTGGTACAAGCGGCTCTTTCCCTTGTAGGCTCTTGTTTAGGGTGGTTAAATGATTAGTAAGATCAACTAAAAATGCTAGGTCTGCCAACCACAGAGGGTCATTCAGCTCATGAATAGGTCGGTCCTTCTCTTTCAAAAACTGGTCAATTTCTGACCTCAGGGAGTAAAAACACTTCAGCACGGCGCCGCGGCTTAGCCAGCACACATCCGAGTGGTAGAGTAGATCCCCATATTCAGCATCCACATCAGAAAGGAAAGCCTGAAATTCTCTGTGGTACAGTCCTCTTGCTCGAATTATGTTGACAGTTTTCACAACTGTGTTCATTACACCTCCAAGATTGACTGTCTTGGCACAAAGGGCTTCAGAATCAGAATCAGAATCAGAATCAGATTTATTGCCATTGTTCATGTAGTACACAAACTAGGAATTTGTCTCGGTGCCATGCTGCAACATTAAAAACATGATGAGATAAAGAGATAAACTAAAAAACTAAAGGACTAAAAACGTGCAATAAGTGTAGAAAAATAAGTAATAATCATAATAATAATAGTAATAATGAGTAGTACTAGTCAAGGCAGTTTTAAAAAAAAATTAGCAAGTAGCAGATAATATGGGGTGCCACAGTGCAGTTGATAATGCAACAGAAAAAACAGTGATGAATGACATGAGTCTGGTTGAGCTGCTGTACAAAGTGCACGAGAGTCAATAAGTCACTTAATGTTCAGCAGTCTGATGGCAGAGGGGAAAAAGCTGTTCATGTGCCGGGAGGTTTTAGTCCGAATGGACCGAAGTCTTCTACCTGAGGGGAGGGGGGCAAACAGTACTTGACCAGGGTGTGAAGGATCGGCTATGATCCGGCCAGCACGCCTCCGGGTCCTGGAGATGTACAGGTCCTGGAGAGATGGGAGCTTGCAGCCGATCACCTTCTCAGCAGTGCGCACGACGCGCTGCAGCCTTAGTCTGTCCCTGGCAGTGGCTCCTGCATACCACACAGTTATGGAGGAGGTGAGGATGGACTCGATGATGGCCGTGTAGAACTGCACTAACATCTTGGTGGGTAGCTTGAGCTTCCTCAGCTGCCACAGAAAGAACATCCTCTGCTGGGCCTTTTTGATGAGGGAGCTGATGGTTGGCTCCCATTTGAGGTCCCGGGTGATGGTGGTGCCCAAGAAGCGGAAGGAATCTGCAATGGTGATGGGAGAGCCTGTGATGGTGAGGGGGGGCAGTGGGGTTGTGACTTTCCTGAAGTCCACAATCATCTCCGCTGTCTTCAGAGCGGAGTTGTTATTATTGTTCTTGGTGAACAATACAGTGCATTTTAACAGCCTCACCTCCAGTCTCTTTCACCTTAGCGCACATCATAGATGCCATTCCTTTGTGTGCATCTGCCATAGCTGGAGCCCCGTCTGTTGTGACTCCACATAGCTTGTCCCATTTAAGTCCCATTTTGTCAATTGAGTGTGACACAGCTTCAAAAATATCCATACCCGTAGTTTTGCCTTTTAGACTCTTAAGATCGAGCAGCTCCTCTGCAACTCCAAAGTTCTCGTCCACTCCCCACAAAAAAATTAGCAGCTGTGCAGTGTCTGTGGCATCAGTGCTCTCATCGCATGCAATGGAGTAAAAATCAAAAACACAAGCTTTATCAGACAGTTGCAGTTTAGTGTTGGCTGACAAGTCTTCAATGCATCGCGCAACTGTATTTCTGGACATGCTGACGTTGTTGAAATCCTGCACTTTTTCCGTGCACATTATTTCGGCGACTTTAACGAGGCAGTGTTTTATCAAGTCTCCATCTGAAAAAGGCTTGCCATGTCTTGCGATGAGTTGGGCGACCTCATAGCTGGCTATTGTAGCCTTTTCCTGGACTTTTTGAGCACGAAAAAAATACTGTTGCTGACCCTGCAGGATAGCTACCATTTGCTTTACTTTCTGCTCTCGCTCAGCACCAGTGTAGGATGCATAGGCCTGATGTTTAGTTTCATAATGACGTCGTACATTATACTCTTTCATAACTGCCACAGTTTCAGTACAGATCAAACAGATACACTTCCCCTTGAACTCTTTGAAGAAATATTCACTGTCCCACCGTGTCTGAAATTTTCTGCACTCACTTTCTACCTTTCGCTTCTTTGGTTCTGCCATGTTGAGTAACTTGGGGTAAATTTCTTCTGTGATTGTCCTTTTTGGTGGAGCAACTGCCTTGATCAACAGTAGCTCCCCCTGGTGTTAAAACTAAGAAGTGCAATACACTCAGGCAAAAGTTGAAGTGTGGGCCATATTCTATTCTATTTAAAAAAATTCTTGCGTAGTAGTAGTTTGGACACCCATGACCTAGAATCTCCAAAAGTACAATAGGAGGCAGAGCCTTCAGTTATCAAGCTCCTCTCCTGTGGAACCAGCTTCCAATCTGTCATGTGCTGTTGAGTGCTCACCCCCTCCTTCCTGTTCACCTGTCTCTTCATCAGACGCACCTGCTGTTTCCTGCTGGGCCAGTGTTTATAAGGAAGCCCTCTTCAGTGATTCAACGCTGGCTCATTTGGGAATACTGCTCCAGCAGACAGCTCATTTAGTAAGCGGTTGTGTTTTGAATGACTTCATCTTACACACATTTCCTTCCATCTTTTCCAGGTTGCTGCCAACGTAGCCATGCGTCTCCGGGAATTTGGTGCGCTCGCCAGCCTGTTGCTCCACCTCTACGCTGCTCATCCTCTCCACCCGGTAAGACTCCACAAACCATTCCCTACCGGCAGTTCTTACTTGCTGGTTCCTCTCCTTTGCTGGGTTCTGTGCCGGTCACTCCTCACCTCCCACGTAAGTGGTGTAATTAGATTTCCATCATCCCTCCATTCCTCTCTAATCAGTCTCGTCTATCCTCCGCAGGGTTGCTGCTTCTCTGGTGAGTGACTGACTTTTTCCACAAATGTGCGGTTTTGAAAATTCTAAAAAAAGGTCAAACATTCTCTCTGTGTTCTTTTGGTGATTGCACTTTGCACTCAGGTTGCTTGTCCGGTCAATATGACATAGTCTGAATTTGGGAGTCAGACTCGATCTCTGTTTTTAAGAATAGAGTTAAAACCTTCCTTTTTGATATAGTCTATAATCAGGGAGGGATCATGGGCCCCTGAACCCTCCCTTAGTAATGCTACTAATAGGTTTAGACAGTCAGGGGACCTCCAACAATGCACTGGGCTTCACTCCTTTCTTCACTCTCAATGAAATATTTTTGCTGGTCATTAACATCTGTTTGTTCTCTCCCATAGATTGAGTCCCCATCATGCTGTTTGCTCTCTACATGTCTGTTCTTTTCATCTTCTCTATCCCCTCACCCCTCAGCCAGTCGCAGCAGATGACTGCCCTTCCCTGAGCCTGGTTCTGCTGGAGGTTTCTTACTGTTAAAAGGGAGTTTTTCCTCTCCACCGTCGCCAGGCGCTTGCTCACAGGGGATCGCCTGATTGCTGGGGTTTTTCTTCAATTGTGGGGGTTTCCCCTACAGTTGAAAGCGCTATGAGATGACTGTTGTTGTGAAATGGTGCCATATAAATAAAGTTGAGTTGAATTGAATTGAATTGAAATATACTTAGCAGTTCTTATGTGAATGATTAGACCATTACATAGATATAGTATATGTAATGTCATTGTCATTTAGGTTGTATTATGTACGTAGGTGACAAAGGTTGCCCAAAGATACAAATTTCAAGAGCTTTTAATACCAATATTAACAATTAGCAGCTTGGTTACCTACTGTATACAATAAGGGTAAGAAGAATGTGCACACCTATTTTTTCTGAAAACAATCTATCTTTGTCTTGCCACAGACCTTAACTATATTAAAAGCCACCTGGACACTGACTTGGATGATGCCTGCACAATCAGCAGTAACTCCGATGAAGATGACTTCTTTGCATCACTGAACCCAGGAAAATCACAAGCACTGGAGCTGGAGAGGTACCTTTTATGTCCATCCACTGGAGGTGTGAATCTGTTGCATTCATTTCCTCAAATCAAAAAATTGTCCCTCTAAGTCAACACAGGTCTTCCAGCTGCTGCAGCCTGTGAAAGACTTTTTAGTCATGCAGGGCTACTTTTTATGGATAAAAGATTACAGTTTCACTGCAAGGAACTTGAGGGCCAACTGCTGTTGAATCTTAACAGTCACTTCACTGAGTGATTCTTTTGGGACAAAGTATGCAGAAAACACATGTTTTCACCCAAATACGCCACACTGTTAATGGAAACATCCTTTGTATGTTCAGGCTACTTTGTTCTATGTATTTCTGCATTTAGAGCCTACTGTGCCATTTAGAGGGTAATTGACTGAACAGTGTAATTTGATGGCAAACAGGAGTAACAAACACACACACACAAAATGTTAGTCAGCAAAAGACATTTAGTCTCTTCTGCATATATATGTAAATTGTCAATGCAAATAAAGTTTCCAGAGTTCACATACACAATTGGTACCTAGGTATTAGGTTTGAAATCTCTATTTTGTGAAAAAAAAAGAAAGAAAGAAATTGAACGTTTTCATGACTGGTTTTGAAACCTGGCATTCTAAGTCTTCTTTGAAGAGTTCAAACACTGTGCTCATGTGTTTCTTACTATGCTCCGGTCTCAAAAGTTTTGTTATGAAAAACCATGACAGTCTGACAGACAAGAATATGTTGAAAAAATATTTTATTCCGTGTGGCAGATGCCTTAATTTTTGTTTTTCATTTATTTATTAAAATTTCATTTTTTAATGTTCTAGAACGATAAATTTGACATTATGAAGCAGTAACTCAGTACTTGAGTAGTTTTTTCATCAGTTACTTTTTTTTACTTTTACTTGAGTAATTATTTAAATGACTACTCTTTGCTTCTACTTGAGTCATATTTTTTTTTAAAGTAACTGTTCTCTTACTTGAGTACAATTTTTGGTTACTCTACCCACCTCTGGATATAGGCAATGTCCTCCAATGCATAAGGTCGTCTTGTATTGTTTTTAGAAGGGGAGTGTAATTTAGTTGCAGTAACTCTGAGAGGCTGGGGGAAATTCTTGTTCCTAAATATTTAATATCACCCGATTGTATTGGAATAGTAAATATATTTGAAAAATTGCAATTCATAGGTAAGACTGTTGATTTACCCCAGTTAATAGAGCAGTCTGATAGTAGCCATATTTACATAGACACAAGTAACCAGATTAAAAGACTGATCAGAAGAAAAATGCTTCATGTAAACACGCCAATCCGAATATTCTGACCCGATCACATTCATTCGGATCAAAATTTCCTTCCAATTGAGACAGGTGGGTTATGCCGATTGTTAATCCGATTGGTGTGCAAATAAACACTTATTTCAAAATTTGGGTAGAAAATATGTTTACTGCACATGTCTGTACGTTTGCCACACGTCAACGTGATGTATTTCCGCCTTTACAGCAGCTAGTGGAAGACATGATGGGAGTAAAACAAAACTGGTCTGTATCTTCCTGCTGTCTCCCTCTGTTCATCATATGCAGATGTATGTACTTGTAGCTTCATTACGGAGACCAGCAGAAGCAAAAGTACAGTCTGAATAACACAATACAGGTCCATTTCAAAAAGAGAAAGACACGAAGTGGGGTTTGTTTACATCAGAAGTTGCTTCTTCTTCTACTAATTCTGGAATGTCAGATAATTGTGTGCATGTCAAAATGATTTAGTCCGTTCAAACGTGTGACACATGGAAACGCATGTCCTAATCAGATCAACTTTTTCAGGATCCATGTAAACAGTAAAGTTCTGATCTGAATTGTAATCAGATTGAAAAAAATTTGCACATGTAACTGTGGCTATTGATGGAAATTTGTCAATGAGCACCACTGTCTGATGAAGAGATCTTTGTGAGTTTTCAAGGAAAATCAATACATCATCAGCATAAAGACTTACCTTGTGTTGTTTTTTGCCGGTTTGGATACCTCTAATATCAACATGTTGTCGTTTGGCTGCTGCTAAAGGTTCAATAAAGATTGTAAAAAGTAAGGGAGAGAGTGGACAGCCTTGCCTAGTGCCTCTCTGAAGATTTCAAGAAGTTTGATCATTTGTTCTGACAGAAGCAGATGGACAGCTATATAGTGTTTTAATCTGGTTTATAAGAGATGAACCAAACCCAAACTTGTTTAACACCATTAAAAGGAATTTCCAGTTAACACTGTCAAAGGCTTTCTCTGCATCTAGAGATAAAATTGTAGTTTCTATGTTATTAATCTTACAGTAGTCTATTAAATTAAACAGCCTGCGTGTATTACTAGCCGAGTGCCTACCCTTAATTAAACCTGTTTGATCTCGGTGTATCATAAACAGAGTTATCCTTTCCAGTCTTCTGGCAAGAGCTTTGGAAATTACTTTAAGATCAACATTCATAAGTTAGATGGGATGGTACAGCATAGGTTCTTTTTTGGGGTTTAAAGAGCAGGATAGTTGCTAGCTAAGTTCATATTTGGAGGGATTACATTATCTTCTTTAATTTGTTTCACCATTTTAACCTGTTGCACTCCGGTGTACCACGGGCGGACACGTCTCTGCGTCCTAGAGCGCACGAGGGCGCTGCGTCCTAGAGCACTCTGAAAAAAAAAGCTGCATTTCCGTTCTTTCACTACAGACACAGCCACAAACAGAAAGCCAAAGGAGTGCTTTGATTGGTTTAGATGTGATTGACCTCTCATTCAACTAATAAGAGCCTTGAATTGGGTTTCTGAAACCTTGAAGAACCAATGACTGAAAACCTAGCAAGAAGGACCCGCCTATCAACGGCTGCGAACACAGCCAGCTAATTGAAGCACAGAAGTTCGAAAGCTGTTTTGTGTAAGGCTGGGTGACACACAGGCATTTGCCAGTCTTTTTTTCTTACTACTGTTATTTGTTTTGAAAAATCGTTCACCAAAACCGCAATCATGGAAGCCCAAAACCGCAATAATGGAATTATGGTTTGACCGGGTCGCGTGACCAGAACCACGAGTCCGTAACAAGCGGACCAGCGTCATGTTCGTCTGACAATGAGGAAGAGAAGTTCGCCAGCGACTTTGCTGTTGTGGACAGGTAAGTGTTATAAGCTAAATTATTCTTTATCCCTGAAAATTGTAATCAAAATGACTTTTGACCGATCGGTAAATTACAACTGTGCATTATCGCAACATGGCGGACCCGGACCGCTCTGGTCCGGGTCCGTCATGTTGCGAACGGCCCCCCCGTCATGTTGTGAATGCCCCCCCTCCCTCCCGCTACTCTTCTGTAGCGGATTGCAGATATATTGCAGATATTTTAGTCCAACTGTGCGTAGTAGACCGCGGCGCACCGTGACTGCGGCGCACCAGGCGATGTCCGTCCTCTGTAGCGGGGGGTGGGGGTGGGTGGGAGTTGTTATCTTCTCCATTACAACTATTTTAGTATAATTTTTAGTGCACTGTAGGTTATTTTTTCTTGTAAAAAAAGGCCACACATTTTTTTACGTGGCATGCTTCTTTGTGTGTGGCGGCTTGTTTGTTCATTCATTCATTCATGAATGAATACACAACCCCCCCCCCCCACACACACACACACAGCCCTTCACCTTTCATTAGAGCCCAAGATGAAGCTTCTATATTGAATCATTCAAAAGTTACAGACGCTTTTTCAAACTGTGCCATTTGGCACAATTTGGCACAGTTCAAAAATGCCTGGCAACAACCTAAGAAAAAAGCTGTGTAATATATTCATTTTTTGTGATAGTGTTAGAAAATTTTGACCTCAGCTGGATAACACTTGGTTCTACCTTTCTGTTGCATTTTCCAGTCAGTATCTGAAGCTGTGTGTTATTTGCAAGCATTTGTATCCAAAAAAACACCCAGGCAAAATTTATTTTCTTCAAGTTCAGTATGTTTAGATGACTGTTACTCAGTGGCAGGAGCACTTAGAGAGATTATGACTGTTTTGCCAAAAAAATCAAAGTGTTTTCTTTTAAATGAGACCAACCCCATGAAGATGCTGCGAAGGGTTGAAGAACAGCTTTTGATTTACTTTGGGTACATTATTTTTTGGCGTTTTTAGGGAAATTGACCAGAGTGCAAGGGGTTAAAGAAGGTAGGTGCCAGCAAAGGCCAGAATTCTTGATAGAATTCTACTGGAAAACCATCTGGTCACAGAGCTTTGTTGTTTGGGATGTGCTTAAGTGCCTCCTGGAGTTTGGGCATTAGAAGAGGTGAGTCCAGAGGTGCAAGGTGTTTTTTATTTAATCTTGGTAAATTAATATTGTCCAGAAATTCATTTATCTCTGAGTCAGATGGATTATTCTAAGATGAACAGAGATTTTCATAAACATTTCTGAAGGAGTTATTTCTTCAGGGTCACGGGTGATATTTCCAGTTGTATCCTTAATACAATGGATAGTTGTTTTTTTTCTTTATTGAGTTTAAGCTGGTTAGAAAGATATCTCCCCAATTTATTATTATGCTTGTAGCACTGCCACATATTTAATTGCATCACCCCTTTAATGGAGAGAATGGTAGCCGCATAAAAGGAGGTTGATCATTCGCCAACCACTCTCACATGACCAGGGGGCTACGTGCATCCGGGAAGAAGGACAGCCGAAGAAGGCCGCGAGGGTTAAGCGGAGAGTGGAGGTGCATCAGTCCGGACCAGCTAAGTTAGGTAATTACTGCTTGAAAGAGGTGTACTTTCAGCAGGGTGACTTAGCCCAGGCCAGAACCCATCCACACTCCGAATCCAATAATACCTGCTCGGCCAAGCTAGCGCCTATGGGGATAAGACCATCAAAACTGATAAACGAGGAGAGGGTTGATAAAAAGACAAAGTAGGATGGAGTTTCCCACCTGATACAGGATGAATGTGGTAAATCCAAATGGAAATTGGGGTGTTTTACATAGTAGCCTCTGGCTGGAGGGGAGGGCTATGTAGCACTGCCACATATTTAATTGCATCGCCCCTTTTATGGAGAGAATGGTAGCCACATAAAAGGAGATCGTAGGTATCTTAATTGATATGATGCAGTATTTAAAAATGCTCCATGCCATGTTTGTGCCTCGTGATAAGCATGTTCTATTTTCTGAATGGATGTATATGAAAACATAATTTACCCGTGATTACATCAGCTGGTAATGGGAGTGGTCATCAGCTGATTTCCAGCAGCTGGGAGCAGCGTTAAGAGGAAGGCGGAAGTTACCGCGAGACATTCTTTCTTTCATTCAAACACCGACTCACAGATGGACAGGCCCGCTGTCACTAGGAGCGGCCGTCATATGGACAGCTGAAATAAAAACCTTTCTGGAGGCTATTGGAGCAACCAGGAGGAGCGACAGTCCGCTGGGAGTCTACGTGGGACCAGCGGCTGACGGCGCATTCCTCACCGTGAGACGGCAGGTTGGTTGGCCCGGGAGGAGGACGCTGGACCAGGGAATTTTCTGTGTAACTGGAGGGAAGGGCAGTGGACCCAAAGCCGGTGAGAACGTTCCCTCTTGTCTCTCACTCAGCATTTTTTTCTCATCTCCATCTTGACTGAGCTCAGGGATTTTTTTGGCCAATTATACAGTAATGTCCTGTTTGTTTTTGGGTCACTTTAGTGGGACATTTTAAGTTTTCTCTTTTTTTATTTTGCCAACGAAGATATGAAGACACGAAGGGACAATTCAACACTATATTGAATTATGTTTGTGTGAATGTAAAATTGTGTAAATACATTATGGGTGTGGTAAATAAGGTATAGCTGGAATTGTAGTATAATCACCTCCTCATGGATCGTCACCTTATCGTGGTGGGGGGGTTTGCGTGCCCCAGTGATCCCAGGAGCTATGTTGTCCAGGGGGCAATTTGCCTCTGATAGGGTCTCCCAAGACAAACTGGTCCTGGGTGAAGGGCCAGACTAAGAACGATCCAACAGACTCTCATGATAAATTGTATATCAAGGATTCAGTGTACCCCGCCCGGTATGGGGTTACCGGGGCCCCACCCTGGAGCCAGGCCTGGGGGAGGGGCTCGAAGGTTAGCGTCTGGTGGCCGGGTTTCCACCCATGGGACCCGGCCGGGCTCAGCCCGAAGGAGTTACATGGGTCCGCCCTCCAGTGGGCTCACCACCTGCAGGAGGGATCATGGGGGTCCGGTGCTATGTGGATTAGGTGGCGGTCAAAGGCGGAGACCTTGGCGGACTGATCCCAAGCTTTCTAAACTGGCTTTTGGTACATGGAATGTCACCTCTCTGGTGGGGAAGGAGCCTGAGCTGGTGTACGAGGTTGAGCGATACCGGCTAGATATAGTCGGCCTCACCTCAACACACAGCTCCGGTTCCGGAACCAGTTTCCTGGAGAGGGGCTGGAGCTTGGCCTTTTCTGGAGTTGCCCCGGGCGAGAGGCGACGAGCAGGGGTGGGTATTCTTGTATCGCCCCACCTTGCTGCCTCTATATTGGAGTTTTTCCCGGTGGACGAAAGGGCTGCTTCCCTGCGCCTTTGGGTTGGGAAACGGGTCCTGACCATCATTTGTGCCTATGCACCAAATGATGTTTCAGAGTACCCACCCTTTTTGGAGTCTGTGACTGGGGTGCTGGAGGGTACTCCTCCTGGAGACTCCATTGTCCTACTGGGGGACTTCAATGCGCACGTGGGCAATGACAGTGAAACCTGGAGGGGGTGATTGGGAGGAACGGCCTACCCGATCTGAACCCGAGTGGTGTTCAGTTATTGGACTTCTGTGCTAACCACAGTCTGTCCATAACGAACACCATGTTCAAGCATAAGGGTGTCCATATGTGCACCTGGCACCAGGACACCCTAGGTCGCAGGTCGATGATCGATTTTGTTATCGTATCATCAGACCTGCGACCGTATGTCTTGGACACCCGAGTAAAGAGAGGTGCAGAGCTGTCAACTGATCACCACCTGGTGATGAGTTGGATCCGATGGCAGGGGAGGAAGCCATTCAGACCTGGTAGACCCAAACGTATAGTGAGGGTGTGCTGGGAGCGTCTGGCTGAGGCCCCTGTCCGGGAGGTCTTCAACTCCCACCTCCGGAAGAACTTCAACCACATTCCGAGGGAGTCTGGAGACATGGAGTCTGAATGGGCCATGTTCTCCACCTCTGTTGTTGAAGCGGCGGCCCAGAGCTGCGGCCGCAAGGTGGTCGGTGCATCTCGTGGTGGCAACCTCCGAACCAAGTGGTGGACACCAGTGGTGAGGGGGGCATTAAGCTGAAGAAGGAGTCCTATCAGGGTTGGTTGGCTTGTGGGACTCCCGAAGCAGCTGAGGTGTACCGGCAGGCCAAGCGGAGTGCAGCTCGGGTGGTTGCTGAAGCAAAAACGCGGGTATGGGAGGAGTTCGGTGAGGCCATGGAACAAGACTTTCGGTCGGCTTCAAAGAGATTCTGGCAAACTGTTCGGCGGCTCAGGAGGGGAAAGCAGCTCCCCGTCCACACTGTGTATGGTGCGGATGGGACACTGTTGACTTCAACTGGGGATATCGTCGGGCGGTGGAAGGAATACTTCGAGGATCTCCTCAATCCCACTGATATGCCTTCCACAGAGGAAGCAGGGTTTGGGGACGAGGGGGGTGACTCGCCTATCACAGGGGCTGAGGTCGCCAAGGTGGTTAAAAATCTCCTTGGTGGCCGGGCCCCGGGGATGGACGAGATTCGCCCTGAGTACCTCAAGGCCCTGGATGTTGTTGGGTTGTCATGGTTGACACGCCTGTGCAACATTGCATGGAGGATGGGGGCAGTGCCTTTGGCATGGCAAACTGGGGTGGTGGTTCCTCTCTTCAAAAAAGGGGACCGGAGGGTGTGCTCCAACTTTAGAGGGATCACACTCCTCAGCCTCCCTGGGAAGGTCTATGCCAAGGTACTGGAGAGGAGAGTCCGGCCGTTGGTCGAACCTCGGATTCAGGAGGAGCAATGTGGTTTTCGTCCTGGCCGTGGCACATCGGACCAGCTCTTTACCCTCTCGAGAATTCTCGAGGGTTCGTGGGAGTTTGCCCAACCAGTTTGCATGTGTTTTGTGGACTTGGAGAAGGCATTTGACCGCGTCCCTCGTGGATTGTTGTGGGGGGTGCTTCGGGAGTTTGGGGTATCGGGCTTGTTGTTACGAGCTATTCGGTCTCTGTACGACCGTTGTGAGAGTTTGGTTCGTATTGCCAACACTCGGTCGGAGTCATTCCCAGTGAGAGTTGGACTCCGCCAGGGCTGCCCTTTGTCACCGATCCTGTTCACAATTTTTATGGACAGGATTTCTAGGCTCAGCCAGGGAATGGAGGGTGTCATGCTTGGTGACCACAGGATCTCATCTCTGTTGTTTGCAGATGATGTTGTCCTGTTGGCTTCATCCAGCAATGACCTACAGCTCTTGCTGGGACGGTTTGCCGCTGAGTGTGAAGCGGCTGGGATGAGAATCAGCACCTCCAAGTCCGAGTCCATGGTCCTCAGCCGGAAAAAGGTGGATTGTCCTCTCCGGGTTGGGGACAGGCTCCTGTCCCAAGTGGAGGAGTTTAAGTATCTCAGGGTCTTGTTCACGAGTGAGGGGAAAATGGAGCGAGAGATCGACAGACGGATCAGAGCAGCATCTGCAGTGATGCGGACATTGTACCGGTCTGTTGTGGTGAAGAGGGAGCTTAGTTCTAAGGCAAAGCTGTCGATTTACCAGTCAATCTACGTTCCTACTCTCACCTATGGTCACGAGCTTTGGGTAATGACCGAAAGAACGAGATCGCGGATACAAGCGGCGGAAATGAGCTTTCTCCGTAGGATTGCTGGACTCACCCTCAGAGCGTGGGTTTACTCCGGGATTTCTCCGGTTTCCTCCCACATGCCAAAAACATGCATGTTAGGTTAATTGGCTGTTCTAAATTGTCCCTAGATATCTGTTTCCTATAGGCCCTTAGAATAGAGGGTTAGTATTAATGAAAGTGCTTTGAGTGGTCTTTGTGACTAGAAAAGCGCTATATAAGTGCAGGTTAGTTAGTTAATTAGTTAGATAGGGTGAGGAGCTCAGTCATCCGGGAGAGGCTCAGAATAGAACCGCTGCTCCTCCACATTGAAAGGAGTCAGTTGAGGTGGTATGGGCATCTGATTAGGATGCCTCCTGGACGCCTCCCACTTGAGGTGTTTCAGGCATGTCCCACTGGGAGGAGACCCCGGGGCAGACCCAGGACTCGGTGGAGAGACTATGTCTCCCAGCTGGTCTGGGAACGCCTTGGTATCCCCTCTGAAGAGCTGGAGCAGGTGGCTGGGGAGAGGGAAGTCTGGGCTTCTCTGCTTGAACTGCTGCCTCCGCGACCCGGACCTCCGGAAAAGCGGTAGAAGATGGATGGATGGATGGATGTAGTATAATCATTATTATGTGCACTTTGAATTATAATAATAATCCACCAAACCATGTAAGCGTGTAAAGAGTGAAATCATTTCATCTCGTGTATTGGTAATATTCTCTATTTAATAGAAGAGTGTTACATGCTCAAATTTCTCCAGTCTTTGTATTAAAAAGTGTGTCCTTTTGTTCTCAATTTCTTTTTGTCCCAGCTTTAATTTTCTCAGGTTGTTGAGTGCCTGTTCCTGTGGAGAAACGGCACAAGTGGTCTCCAGTGATTTAATTTTCTGTTATAACTCCAGTACCAGTGCTTTTTCTTTTTTATTCTTTTATGAGCAGTAAGAGATTATTTTACCTTGCATGGCCGCTTTTGCTGCTTCCCAGAGAACACACAGTGATATTCCTGGCATGTCATTATATTCCAGATATGATTCTCACTCCTTATTAAAAGTATTAATAAAGTCTTCGTCTTTGAGTACAGGTGTATTAAATTTCCAGTTCCTAGTTTTCCTTGTAGCTTTTTTATTCACCAGTGTGAGACATACTGGATGGTGATTGCTGACCTGCTAACTTGATTAGAGCAAATTTCATGTTCAATGGAGTTACTGGCTAAAAAAAAGTCTAGACGAGAATATGAGTGGTGCACGGGTGAGAAGAAGGTGTATTCCCTAAGAGCTGGGTGAAGAGAACGCCATTCATCGCAAAGACCAAAATCATTCATGTATTGTTTGAGAGTGTCATTGGCCTGCCATTTCCAATAATTTCCCACTGTACTGAGCCTGTCAGTTGCAGGATTTAATACGAGGTTGAAGTCTCCTCTTATTACACTAGTCAACACCAAATTTATTGTCTACATTTTTTTTTTACTGATTTAGGGCAATTTTGATGTGCTGAACCCAAAAATTACATTGGTTTTGCGCAATCAGGTCAACTTTTTGAAATATGGCCACATGTTTTATACATTTTTGTTTACATGTATGGGTATTTTTGTTTTATATGATGCAAAATTCTTTTTTTACGTCTTGAAATTCTCTGAGTTTTGAACAATGATGATGTAACATTAAATTTGCATGTACTTACCTTTATATAAAAGTAAGTACATGTACAGTACTAAGTAAGTACTAAGTACAGGTTTTTACTTAGCACCTGATTGAGAGAAACGGATGTCATTTTCAGATTCAGCGGTGCACAATTGTCTTAAATCAGTTGAAAAAACACAGACAACTTACAAAAAAAATATTTTTGTAACCCTGTGTTATGAGTGTGGTGTCCAAGTTCTCAGACAGAGAAGTGAAGAATATGTGAAAATAGGATGGATCATCAACATTTGGGCCATAAACACTTGCAATACATAGATCCATATTTTGAACTGAGATTTTTAATATTATAAATCTACCTTTTAGATCTACTATGGTGTTATTCATAACAAAGCATATTATTCTGTTTACCAATATAGCTACCCCCCCTTTCTTTGGAATTACCCTCTAAAAATTCTGTGGTGCAACAGTGTGCCTATCAGCATCCCCCCTCTGGTGGCCAGATTTTTTTCAAGAAAATATTCATTTTGGATATCATACATTCCAAAGGCTGTAACTTGAAAGTGGTAAGAGATAATGGCTTACTGTCAATTAGAAAGATGTAAAATATGATCACAGCAACTTACCCTTGGCCGGGGGATCCTGGGTTCGATCCCAGCCCCCGACCAACAGTGATCTGTGTGGAGTTTGCATGTTCTCCCCATGTCTACATGGGTTTACTCCGGGATTTCTCTGGTTTCCTCCCACATGCCAAGAAACATGTAAGATAGGTTAATTGGCATCAAACTGGGGATTCTAAATTGTCCTTAGATATGTCTGTGAGAGTGAATGATTGTCTGTCTGTCTGTGTTGGCCCTGCGATGGACTGGTGATCTGTCCAGGGTGTACCCTGCCTCTCGCCCAAAGATGCTGGGATAGGCTCCAGCCCCCCCTTGATCCAAAAAGGACTAAGTGGAAGAAGATGGATGGATGGATAGAATATGATCCAAAGTTTGAGATAGGAGTAAATTTACACATCTAGTTTGCATAATGCAATGGCAGCTGTATCGAATTATACTGTATATCTTTTGTCAAAAGTGGACTTTGGCCATATTTACAAAAAGGATGGTTTTGTTTTTTTTGTCTTCATTTTTGTTTTTGTTTTTTTGTTATCTTCAAAGTATATGAACCAGAAAATCAGTAGAATGTACAAAAACCAATAAAAAACGGTCAGACCTACCGCTTGTCATGTCTTCATTCGTCCATTTTCGTCATCCATGGTCCTTATTTTGTCTTCTGCCAGTCATTTTCGCTTTCTCTCCCATATCCAGAAACTGTCGCATGCATGTTATGAATTATTCCACCTCAATTTCGGTTTCATTACGCTACTGAACCAGTGCTATTGTTCTCTGTAATCATGTGCAGCTCCATCGATGGCATACAAAAGTGTACAGGCTCCAGACCATCTTCTCCTGTCACAAAAGGTAAATATTTCCCTTCAGAAGCTAAATAATCTCTTATTAGAATCATAGTTGGCAAAATTTGGAGCAAACGCTTCCTCCGTGTGGAAATATATGTTGAGATGGAGCCTTTGTTTACATTCTCTTTTTCACTTTACCATAAATGAAGTTTGATGTTCATTGGGTGAATTCCTCCAGTCCTCCAGTGAAGAGCAGTAAACTATACGTGTCTGACATCTTGTGATGTGAAATGCTTGTTACAACTGGGTTTTCTGTGCTTTTGGGACACATCACATGACAGGTACAGAACTGCACCAGGGACAGCAGGTGATACTGATGTCTTATGAAAGCCGAACGTCAAAGAGTTAAAACAAGCTGAGTACATGTGGGGAAATTAAGGGGAGGTGAATGCATCTACAGACGACTTAGAAACATGTGTTTCCTGTAATAAGACAAAGTCTGCCTGTAGATCCTCCAGTCAATTAAAACTTTTAGCCTTTTCTCCCTGGTACTGATTCCATGTATGTTCCACTTGACAAACTTTAATGTGGACATGTTTTCACTAACTTGTTTTGGGGTGGAGGCTAGCTAAGTGTGCCTATGTATTTTGTATGCCTGTAGTGTGTGTGTGTGTGTGTGTGTGTGTGTGTGTGTGTGTGTGTGTGTGAGAACATGTATGTCCTGTGTACACTGTATGTCTGCATGTGCACGTGTGCGTACACATATGTGTGTTGTGCGTATAATATATACCTATGTTGTGTGCATGGCTGTGTGCACATGATGTCTCTGTTGCATTTGCTTGCATTTGCAATAGTGAGTGGGGTTCATGTACTTAAAGTTATTTCCTATAAACCAAATGTGTGAGAGAGAACTGACATGAAGGTTAGTAATTGGTGAGAAGATACAGATAACATACAACAACAACCTAACAACATCAACACAATTAGCTACAACACACGGACAAACAAACAACAACCTCAACAAAAAAGAAAAAAACAGTTAACAAATTAAACAGGGGTCAGTAAGAGACCTGCGCACAATTGCATTCTTTTCTCACATGTAGCTAAGGAAGCAAACTACAATCTAGAATAGCCAGGGTGTTATGGATTCATCCATAAACAGCTTGCCATCTATAAACAATCTATCCACAGAGATAATTGCTCGTAGTGCTTTTTGTGAAATCATAAATGCCCAGATCTCCTGACTTTGACAATGAATGAATGAATGTCCTCAACCTGGACCTAAAAAATCATTGCATGTGAGTTGCTGAGAATTAGGGTGATTGCCAAGGTGGAGTAACAAGGAGGAGTATCAACTTTTATCAATATATATATACAGTATATATATATATATATATATATATATATATATATAATCAGAAATACACTCTATATTTTGCTAATGTGGTAAATGACTATTATTGCTGCAAATGTCTGGTTTTTGGTGCAATATCTACATAAGTGTATAGAGGCCTATTTCCAGCAACTATCACTCCAGTGTTCTAATTGTACAATGTGTTTGCTCATTGCGTCAGAAGGCTAATGGATGATTAGAAAACCCTTGTGCAATCATGTTAGGTCTGCAATGCTGTAATTGCTGCAAATGGAGGATTCTTTGACGAAAGCAAAGTTTGAAGGAAAAAATTATTATTTCAAATACAAATCATTATTTCTAACCTTGTCAATGTCTTGACTATATTTTCTATTCATTTTACAACTCATGGTGGTAAATAAGTGTGACTTTTCATGGAAAACATAAAATAATTGTCTGGGTGACCCCAAACTTTTGAATGGTAGTGTATATATATCGTCCACCCATATATATCCATATATATCTCATCCACCCCGAGTACATCGCCACCCCTGAGTCTCGTCACCCTGAGTACCTCAAATCCCTGGATGTTGTTGGGCTGTCATGGTTGACACGCCTCTGCAACATTCCATGGAGGTCGGGGGCAGTGCCTTTGGCATGGCAAACCGGGGTGGTGGTTCCTCTCTTCAAAAAAGGGGACCGGAGGGTGTGCTCCAACTTTAGAGGGATCACACTCCTCAGCCTCCCTGGAAAGGTCTATGCCAAGGTACTGAAGAGGAGAGTCCGGCTGTTGGTCGAACCTTGGATTCAGGAGGAGCAGTGTGGTTTTCGTCCTGGCCGTGGCACATCGGACCAGCTCTTTACCCTCTCGAGAATTCTCGAGGGCTCGTGGGAGTTTGCCCAACCAGTTTACACATGTTTTGTGGACTTGGAGAAGGCATTTGACCTCCGTCCCTCGTGGTTTTTTGTGGGGGGTGCTTCGGGAGTATGGGGTATTGGGCTTGTTGTTATGAGCTATTCGGTCTCTGTACGACCGTTGTGAGAGTTTGGTTCGTATTGCCAACACTCGGTGGGAGTCATTCCCAGTGAGAGTTGGACTCCGCCAGGGCTGCCCTTTGTCACCGATCCTGTTCATAATTTTTATGGACAGGATTTCTAGGTGCAGCCAGGGAATGGAGGGTGTCATGCTTGGTGACCACAGGATCTCATCTCTGTTGTTTGCAGATGATGTTGTCCTGTTGGCTTCATCCAGCAATGACCTACAGCTCTTGCTGGGACGGTTTGCCGCTGAGTGTGAAGCGGCTGGGATGAGAATCAGCACCTCCAAGTCCGAGTCCATGGTCCTCAGCCGGAAAAAGGTGGATTGTCCTCTCTGGGTTGGGGACAGGCTCCTGCCCCAAGTGGAGGAGTTTAAGTATCTCAGGGTCTTGTTCATGAGTGGGGGGAAAATGGAGCAAGAAATTGACAGATGGATTGGAGCAGCATCTGCAGTGATGCGGACGTTGTACCGGTCTGTTGTGGTGAAGAGGGAGCTGAGTTCTAAGGCAAAGCTGTCGATTTACCAGTCAATCTACGTTCTTACTCTCACCTATGGTCACGAGCTTTGGGTAATGACCGAAAGAACAAGATCGCGGATACAAGCAGCTGAAATGAGCTTTCTCCGTAGGATTGCTGGACTCACCCTCAGAGATAGGGTGAGGAGCTCAGTCATCCGGGAGAGGCTCAGAGTAGAACTGCTGCTCCTCCACATTGAAAGGAGTCAGTTGAGGTGGTATGGACATCTGATTAGGATGCCTCCTGGACGCCTCCCACTTGAGGTGTTTCGGGCATGTCCCACTGGGAGGAGACCCTGGGGCAGACCCAGGACTCGGTAGAGAGACTATGTCTCCCAGCTGGTCTGGGAACGCCTTGGTATCCTCTCTGAAGAGCTGGAGCAGGTGGCTGGGGAGAGGGAAGTCTGGGCTTCTCTGCTTGAACTGCTGCCTCCGCGACCCGGACCTCCGGAAAAGCAGTAGAAGATGGATAGATGGATGGATATATATATATATATATATATATTATAGATCTAAGCACTTATGTGTTTTCAGAAAAAATCAATACTACTCCTAGGCAATGGCCCTAATTCTCCACAAATTCATGCACAATGATCATTAGGTGAATCTGCATCCAAGTTGTGGGAAAAGTCAATATTCCTTGTCCGAATATATATATATATATATATATATATATATATATACTATATACTGTATATATATATATATATATATATATATATATATATATATATATATATATATATATATATATATATATATATATATATATATTCGGACAAGGAATATTGACTTTTCCCACAACTTGGATGCAGATTCACCTAATGATCATTGTGCATGAATTTGTGGAGAATTAGGGCCATTGCCTAGGAGTAGTATTGATTTTTTCTGAAAACACATAAGTGCTTAGATCTCCTTACCTTTGACCTTGACCTTGAGATGGATGCAAATCCACTTGAGGATTATTAGTGAGAATGTGAGAATGGTGACTGTTGGGGCGATTGTCTAGGACGAGTAGCAGTTCCCTATGAAATGTGGATGAACGCTGTACTTGCACATCAGTCTTGAATAAACAATTATGGAATCATGCTTGCAGATTTGGTGCAATAAGTTCTTGCACCTGGTTGACTGGCAAGAAACATGGCCCCAAAAAAGAGCTGTAAGTTGAAAAAATAAAAGATTTTTAA
Source organism: Pholidichthys leucotaenia (assembly GCA_020510985.1). Taxonomy (NCBI): domain Eukaryota; kingdom Metazoa; phylum Chordata; class Actinopteri; order Cichliformes; family Pholidichthyidae; genus Pholidichthys; species Pholidichthys leucotaenia. Next base: position 156,618,891 of record CM035847.1, on the reverse strand, counting down.
AAAATACTTCAAGAACAATTCAACTTGAAGTGTTGCAAACAAAGTTATTATTACTTGTCAACTGCATCTAAAATTTGGAGTAAGCACAGACAAATTGGGTGGGGTTGTGGACATGCAACCTAATGTCCATAGAATACTGGATCCCACATTCTGTGATTTTGTGAAATCCCTGACACCACATTTGACGAAAAATATCTATCTCTCTATCTATATCTATCTATCCATCCATCCTGAATATAGACTCCATGTGTACAAAAGCTCACACACATGCATGGTAACAGCACGGTGGTGAAGTGGTTACCACTGTTGCCTCACAGCTCAAAGTTTTCAGGTTCAAATCCCATGCTGGAAAGGGTGGGAGCCTTTCTGTGTGGAGCTTGCATGTTCTCCCTGTGCTGTGTGTGTTTCCTCCCACAATCCAAAGACATGCATGTTAGGTTAATTGGTGACTCTAAATTGTCCCTAGGTATCTGTCTCTGATAGGCTCTTAGAATAGAGGGTTAGTGTAGCTACTACTTAAGTGCTTTGAGTGGTCTTTGTGACAAGAAAAGCACTATACAAGTACAGGTCCCTAATGCATAATAAATCAAACCATTATTATTATAGTATTGTAGTCGAGACCACACTAACTGAGACCAGAGTGTACCAAGACCAAGGCTTTAAGGATTTGACAACAAGTCCAGACCAAGACCATATACTGTATACCATATATTATATATACAGTGCTGTGAAAAGGTTTTTGCACCCTTCCTGATTTCTTATATTTTTGCATATCGGTGACAAATGTTTTAGATGATTAAATAAATTTCAATATTAGATAAAAATAACCCGAGTAAATACAAAATGCAATTTTTAAATAATGATTTTATTTAGTAAGGGGAAAAAAGCTATCCAAACCTTTGTGGCTCTATGTGAAACAGTAATTGCCTTGTTACATCATGAAATAACTGTGATTAACCACGTTTTTTGGAAAGCTGAATTCAGTTTCACTAGCCACACCTGTTGAATCAAGAAGTCACTGAAATAGAACCTGTCTGACAAAGTGAAGTAGGCTAAAAGATCTCTGTGACATGCATTGATTCTGTGACTCTCTTCCTGGAAGAAAGATAACTTTTTTTTTCTTTCTCTCAGCAGATTCTCCCACACTCTTGAGTGGCTCCTGAACCATACATCTGAAACTCTACAACTACTCTTCATCATCTCATCACAGAGCAGCCTATAAAAGACTGCTTCATCCAGTGTTTTTTTGCCAATTGGCCACTGTGTTAGAAGGCAATCTCCGGCAGGCAGGAAAAATGACTCCTTCAGGCAGGACAGACTTCAGTTCAAGATGATTTATTTACAAAACACAAATGAACAAACAAAAATCAGCTCATGGGCTGCCAAACACAAACAGTGCAGATAACTTACAGATGATGAAGAGGGAGCGGGGGGAGATACTGCAATGATGCCATGGGGAGAAATGAAAACAGCGGGTATATATAGGGACACAGAAATTAACTAACACAGGCTATTCAGCCATTCAGCTGGGTAACAAATTAGGGTTAAATGAAAACGTACATGAATGGCTGGAGGAATGGGAGGAGACTAGAAAACAATAACTGAACTAAGAAATTGAGGATAACCAAACAAACTAATGATAAGAGTTGTGCGAACATTTCAAAAATAACAGAATGTGTGGACAGTATGCCCAGCTCATAACACATTGGGCTTTGTAGTGATAGGAGTTGGTTTGTGCTGTGGTGTGTTTTCTACTAGTCTTCTCTCTTACCAGTGTGTGGTACTCATTATATTTAGACTTTGCGGCTCAGTGCCTACACACTTTGTTTTGGGTATATTTATTTATTTACTATTAAGTAATTAATTAATACTTTTATTAAGAAACAACTGTAGGGGTTCTCTGCCATTTTTGTGCTCACCTCCTTTTCTCCTGTTTTGTGGTCAGCCAGGTAGGCAAATATTTTTTTTCTTTTTTTTTTTAAGTTGCACTAGGTTAGTACTTTTATTTTCTAAAAAACAGAGTGGGGGTTTTATGTGTTGTTTTGGCCTTGGAGAACCCTGAAGCCTTTTTGTCTTTTCCTCCGTTAGTTATCTTTTCTGTTATATTCACTAGAGCACTTGTAAATAAACCATCACTCTTGTTTGGCACATAACTAGTTGTAAGGATCCCTGTCTTCTCTGCTGTGTCTTTCTCCCTGCTGGTTAGGGTTCTCCATGCAGCCCTGATCATCACCTGTTGCTAATTAGAGGAGCCTTTATAAGGAAGACTGTCCCACTGTTATGCCTGGTTGCATCAGAGTTTACACCGGTATGTATCCTTGCTTTGCCAACCATTATTGAACTCTGTCTTGCCTGTTGTGTTTGACCTCTGTTTGCCCTAGACCCTGCTACCTGCCTTCTGCCTCTGCGCCTCTGCTTGCCTGTTACCTTACAGCCATGTTTTGACCCCAGCCTGCTCTTGGACTTTGGACCTTGGATCATGGATGTGGATTTGGACATTCATGGATTTGTGCACATCATCACTCCCCACAACTAAGTCGACTTACCACCGTCTATATATCACAACTCCCTACAACGTCTCCTCTGCACTCTGGCCTGGCCAGCCTGTCCCCGGCACTTCCCCGCAGCACATCTGCATTCTCACCACTGACAACCAGCTCCCCAGCCTGGAGACTCTTCATCCTGTTCTGGCAGTTTTCCCCGGATTACCCTGTAAGCATACTGTGTTACATTCTCCTCATTTTCCATTCATTGTTACTCATCCCCACCTCTGCTCTCCCCTACAGGGTTGTCAGATTCTCGTTACACATATTCATCACTATTATTGCACAGTTATTTTAATAAAGATTATTGTCACTTACCAACTCCATCCTTGTTGCTCTTGGATCTAAGCTAGGAAGCCTTGTCACTAGTCCTTTGTTTTCATTTTGTCCTGAGTGGGTTTTGCATTGCAGTCAATCTTTGGAGACGAGGTGAGTATAATCAAGATAGCTGCAATTAGAAAATGAAAATAGCTCCCCCTAAATAGGGATCAAAACCCTTTGCATAATTAGTAACAGGTGTCGGTACCTGAACAGGCAAGGGAAGGCATAATGCAGGCCAGCTGGGACAGAGAGAGAGAGAGAGAGAGAGAGAGAGAGAGAGAGAGAGACGAACCAAAACTGACAGCTGACTGGGCAACGTCCACACGAAGCCTCACGCCACTGACAGCTGTCAACCAGTAAAAGAACAAAAATAAAGAGATAAAAAATAAAATAACAATCCCCGCTTGTCAAAATATAAATAGATACAAAATAAAAAATGTAACAAAACTAAAACACAAACAGGAAAATGGCAAACAGAACATGAATACAGAAACCCAAAAAAGGCATAAAATGCAACAAATAAGTAAATATAAAGAAAAAGCCACGAGACTGAGCATGGCAGAAACTACCAGTGCTCCACTCGTGACAGTTACAGCTCTCTCTGTTAAAATAACATAAAATCCCCATTAAACGTCATTTACTTTTTGACACCACATCAGAATCAGAATCAGAATCAGAATCAGGTTTATTGCCATTGTTCATGTAGTACACAAACTAGGAATTTGTCAGCGCTGTTTGATTCCCCACAATGGAAGCCGAACCAATAAATCCTGGAGAATGATTACACACGGAGCAGAAAATAAAGAATAGTAAATTTCTTAATGAGATTTTTTCTTTCTCTTGGTTGTCACATTTTTTGAGATTATATACTGTATATATATACTGTATATACAGTATATACTGTATATATGTGTGTGTAGCAGGCAGGTAGACTGACTGACTGAAAATTTCACGAAGAAAAACTTTACTCCACATACCAAGAAAAGGTTTTTTCAGACAGAAAAAAAAAAAAAGATCAGTCTCCATAGCTGTTGTTTCCAAGGCAACCGGTAATCTGTACTGACAAAAGACACATTTGCACAACAGCACAGCCTAGTGGTAGAAAAATAACACTGCAAAGACACGAAACACCAAACAACTCACCAGACCACACCCATCACACCATTAAATGCCTCATATATACTGTATACTGCTCAAAAAAATTAAAGGAACACTTTTTAATCTGAGTAAGTTTTGGAGTGTTTTGAATTCAGCCCTCTGTAGGTTGTAGGTTCATAATTTTCATTTCCATCAAAAGATGTGGCGTCTTTTCATTCTTAACACATTATCCAGTCCATATCAGTGTAGATATCCAGCTTATTTTTTCCCATTAAAATGATGTGTTTTCAAAGTGTTCCTTTTACTTTTTTGAGCAGTATATATATATATATATATATATATATATATAGTGTAGCGTGTAAATGAAGAGGTAGATTTGTCTCAGACGATTTATTACACACTGTCACATCTCAAGCATAGACAGAATGACATTCCAGCAGAAACTCCTCTCTTAAATATCATGGCATTCTTCCAGCATTTTTTTCCGGTTCCGGTTCCGCCAGACCGGCGGCGCCACACGAGTCGGCTGCCTGTTGCAACAGCCTTTTTTTATCTTCCTTCTTCTTTCTACACCTTTCACTCTGTATATATATATCACGGACGCACGGATCACCCCAGGGGTCTCCCGGGTCGGCGGACGGAGCCACGGTTTGCAGCGGGAGACGTTACAGCGGGGAGGAGCTAGTGCTAGCTAGCACTTGGCCGCCGCCCGGTGCTAATGGGAAACTCGACATACCGGGAGCTGTAGCGAAAATGACGCGGGTGCCGGGCTGGAGTTTAGGCGGCGTGAAAGAAATATAAGACAGAATAATAAAGAGCAATGGCAAGAACCAAGCAGACCGCCCGTAAAATCTACTGGAGGAAGAACCCCCCCCCCCCCCCCCCCCCCCCAGGAGACAGCTAGCCACCAGGGCTGCTCGGAGAGGCGCTCCGGCCACCGGCAGAGTGAAGAGGCCTCGCCGTCACAGGCCCGTGGCTCTGAGAGAGATCTGTCGCTGCCAGAAATCCACGGAGCTGCTCATCCGTAAGCTGCCCGTCCAGCGCCTGGTGAGGGAGATCGCTCAGGACTTCAAGACCGTCCTGCGTTTCCTGAGCTTCGCCGTCATGGCTCTGCAGGAGACCAGCGAGGCCCACCTGGTGGTCTCTTCTTCGCTAAGAGGGTCACCATCATGCCCAAAGACTTCCAGCTGGCCCGCTGCATCCGCGGAGAGAGAGCTTAGACTTTCTGCTGCACATTCACCAACCATAATGCTCTGCACTGTGTGTCTATATATATATACATTTATAGTAATATGGACATATGTTTACTAGATGTTGTTTTTTCTTGCCTTCTGATTGTTGCTCTGAGTGTTGCTATCCCTATGCTGTTGCAATCCTGGAATTTCCCCATTGTGGGACTAATAAAGGCTTATCTTATCTTATCTTATCTTATTTTCTAACACACAAAAGATGACCTTTGCGTCACATCACATTCAACCCCCTCATCCTTAACACCTCACTGTTATCTCACTAGGAAACCCCTGCTCTTTGTTCCCACAGTCTCCTGTCTGAGATGGTACATAATCAGGCTCTTCCCAGGTGCCACAATACATATATATATATATATATATATATACACACACACAGTATATATATATGTATATATATATATACATATCTTCTCTCGGCGCCACACCAGTCGGCTGCCTTTTGCAACAGCGGCTCGATTCCGAGTTTTTTTTCCCTTCCTCTCTCTTTTGATCACTTTTTTTTTCACCCCACTTATATCACGGACACACAGATCGTCCCAAATGTCTCCTGAGCCGGTGGACGGAGCCACTGTTTATAGCAGGATTCGATACAACAGGGAAGAGCTGCTAGCATTTAACCGCCACCCGGTCCCACTGGAAAAACTCGACATGCCGAGAGAACTGAGGTGAAAACGCCGCGGCTGCCGGGCTGGAGTAAGGCGGAGGACAAAAAATATAAGGTACAGACCCTCCCTTCCATCTGTTGTCATGGGAAATGTACGGTCGATACTGGGAAAGTTAGATGAGCTAGCGGCTATCTCCCGTTATGATAGCACTTACCGGGAGTGCTCTCTCCTTTTGTTTACTGAGACGTGGCTAACTGAACTAGCAGCAGATGCTAACATTGAGCTGGAGGGTTTTCACATGATACGAGCTGACCGAACACCAGAGAGTGGCAAAACTAGGGGCGGTGGAGTGATAATGTATGTTAACAACAACTGGTGTAGACCGGGACATATCACTGTTAAACAACGACACTGCAGCAAAGACATTGAGTTGCTAGCTGTTAGCATGAGGCCTACATATCTCCCGAGAGAACACTCACACGTGATCTGCATTGTTGTTTATGCAAATCCGACGGCGAACGCTGGGACAGCGCGTGACGTCATCCATTCAGTAACCAGCAGGCTGCAGACAGAACACCCAGGTGCTCTTCTCCTCATCTCAGGCGATTTCAACCACGTTTCACTGTCTCCCATTCTGCCCACTTTCACCCAGTATGTCACATGCCACACTAGAGACAATAAAACACTGGATTTGTTCTACGCAAACACTAAGGAGGCGTACACCTCATCACAACTCCCCCCACTTGGGAGATCGGATCACAACTTGGTTCATCTCCGACCGGTGTACAAACCCCTAGTGCACAGACAACCTCCGGCCATGCACACTGTGGAGTTATGGTCTGAGGAGACAATGGACACTCTAAAGGACTGTTTTGAAGCCACTGCCTGGAAGCAGCTCTGCGATCCACATGGTGAGGACATCGATGGCCTCATTCACACCTTCACAGGCTCCCTCAGCTTCTGTGTGGACAAATCCGTTCCCACCAAGACCATACGGCGTCACTCAAACAACAAACCCTGGATCAACCCTGAGATAAAAACACTTCTGAGAGAGAAGAAGAGGATCTTCAGGTCGGGGAACAGGGAGATGCTGAAGTCCGTACAGAGGGAGCTGAGGAGAAAGATCAGAGAAGGCAAGGACAGCTTCAGGAAGAAGATGGAGGACAAGCTGCAACAGAGCGACATCAGCGGGGTCTGGAGAAACCTCAAAACCATCTCGGGGCTCCAGAATACCTCCCCCCAGGCCATGGGGGGCAGGGAGTGGGCGAACAACCTGAATCTGTTTTTCAATAGATTTGACCAACCGCCCTCCCCCCTGTCTGCACAACAACCACTGCTGCCACTAAGAAATCAAGTCCTGCTGCCCACTCCCCACTCCACCGACACCCCCCCCCCCCGACTCCCAACACACAGCCCCCCATCTTGACCCTGACCAAGACCCAGGTGAGGACGGAGCTGAGGAAGATCAAGGCGAGGAAGGCGTCGGGACCGGACGGCATCAGCGCAAAGCTCCTCAAGTCCTGTGCAGACCAGCTGTGTGGGATTGTGACGTATATCTTCAACATGAGCCTGAAACTGGGGAGGGTACCACAGCTGTGGAAAACATCTTGTGTGGTACCTGTACCAAAAACTTCCCACCCCAAAGACCTGAACAGCTTCAGACCGGTGGCCTTGACGTCCCACTTGATGAAGACCCTGGAGAGACTGCTACTTGCTCATCTCCGCCCCCTGGTGGAACCAGCGATGGATCCACTCCAGTTCGCCTACCAGCATGGCATTGGGGTGGAGGATGCGGTGATCTTCCTCCTTCACCGTTCTCTGTCCCACCTGGAGAAGCCCGGGAATATGGTGAGGATCATGTTCTTTGACTTCTCCAGTGCTTTCAACACCATCCAACCGATGATCCTGAAGGACAAGCTGCTGCGCGCAGGGGTGGACCAGCACCTGTCATCATGGATCCTGGACTACCTCACGAACCGGCCTCAGTTTGTGAGAACCCGGGACTGTGTTTCCGACACGATCATCAGTAGCACGGGGGCCCCCCAGGGAACGGTGCTGGCTCCCTTCCTGTTCACTCTTTATACTGCGGACTTCTCACACAACACAACACATTGCCATCTACAGAAGTTCTCTGATGACTCTGCGATCGTTGGTCTCATCTCCAGCGGAGATGAAGCTGAGTACAGAGGGCTTATCCAGGACTTTGTGGACTGGTGCCATCGGAACTGCCTCCAGATCAACGCGAGGAAAACTAAGGAGCTGGTGGTGGACTGCCGCAGGCATGGGCAGCCCCTCACAGCACCAGTATATATACAGGGAACAGACATCGAGATGGTGACATCCTACAAGTACCTGGGTATTCATCTGAACAATAAACTAGACTGGTCACACAATACTGACGCACTCTACAAGAAGGGACAGCGCAGGCTGTTCCTGCTGAGGAGACTCAGGTCTTTTGGTGTACAAGGGGCGCTGCTGAAGTCATTCTATGACACGGTGGTGGCATCAGCCATCACTTTTGGAGTGGTCTGCTGGGGCAGTGGCATTACTGCAGCCGATGGGAAGAGACTGAACAAACTGATTAAGAAAGCTAGCTCTGTCCTGGGGCAACGCCTTGATCCGATGGAGGAGATAGGAGAGAGAAGGACGGTGGCTAAACTGTCATCTCTGCTGGAGTCCGAGTTCCACCCTATGCAGGACATACTGGATGCACTGAGGAGCTCATTTAGCAGCAGACTACATCATCCCAGGTGCACAACCGAGAGGTTTCGTAGGGCCTTCCTATCAACGGCTGTCAGACTGTACAACCTAAGCAGGGCTGCTCGCAGAGATAGCAAAAAGACGTAACAAACTAATAGTTTTTTTTGAATGCAAAAGATGCAATAGACTTACACAATGGTCCTCTCCGGCATACAACTAGGAACATACCGGTCGCTATGGAGGGTGAGAATATGTATGGGCACATAATCATACCATGTAGGATAACTAAATAGACGGTTATGCTGTTTCATCCCACCTAGCAACAATGCTCTGCACTGTGTGTGTTTATATATTTACATATTTATTCCATCTAGCTACAATGCTCTGCACTGGGTGTGTTTATATTTATATATATCTATATATTTATTCCATCTAGCTACAATGCTCAGCACTGGGTGTGTTTATATTTATATATCTATATATTTATTCCATCTAGCTACAATGCTCCGCACTGTGTTTTTATATATCTACATATTATTCCATCTAGCTACATTGCTCCGCACTGTGTGTGTTTATATACTTGCATATTTATTCCACCTAGCTGCAATGCTCCGTACTGTGGGTGTTTATATATTTACATATTTATTCCATCTAGCTACAATGCTCTGCACTGTGTGTTCATATATTCATATATTTATTCCATCCAGCTACAATGCTCTGCACTGTGTGTGTGTGTGTGTGTGTGTGTGTGTATATATATATTTTATAGTAATATGTACATATGTATATTAGCTGCTCTTGCTTGCTTGTTTTTTTTCTTGCCTTCTGATTGTTGCTCTGAGTGTTGCTATCCCTGTGCTGTTGCAATCCTGGAATTTCCCCCGTTGTGGGACTAATAAAGGCTTATCTTATCTTATCTTATCTTATCTTATATATATATATAATCATCATCATCATAGCAGTCTGTCAGGGACGACAGTGACTGTTTGATTTAGGTCTGATCAGATTCCTCCACGCAGCTCCGTCCTCTGCCCTCTGCTGCCAGGAACTCCCGAACCTGCCAACCCGGGTGACGTCCGAGCCGGTATGAGTTGCTTTCTGACTGACCATTTCATGAAACTGCTTGCAAAGTATTTGAGTACCGCTAGCTTTTGCTGGACTAGTGGCACATTCTTGGCAAATAGAGGTATTATCAGTAGCAAGGACAGGCCAAGACAAACTGACTCCAGTATCAACAACTTCCGCTACTGTTTGCCAACAGACACCAACTATCATTAACTTTTATCAACTTTTGCCAGCAGAACCATACTGTCATAAATCGCTCTTCTCGAGGGCAGACTGAAGACGCCAAACGCAGACTATGAGTTTGCACATTTATTAACAGAAAAACACACATGAACAAAAGTACACACTTACAGATAAAGTAGACAATTGGGGAACACCTGGCGAACTCTACCAGACGGGGACTCTGTCCGGGAGTGAGGAGAAATGTAGAATTAACATTTCAAAATCAGAGCAGAGAGAGAGATGCAGAATTACCATCTGACAAAACCAGAAGACCGCTGTGAGGGTAAAGTATCGCCGCTGGTCTGAAATAGGGGTAAACAGTTGGCATCAGGTGTGGGTACATGAGTGAGAAAATAATAAAGAACCACTGACAGGTGTGACGTCCCACAACAGAGATGACACCCGGAAGTAGCGCTGACAGCTTTCACACCAGGAGAAACAAAGTAACAGATGACTATGGAGCACAGGAAACAAAAAGGTAACTGACAATAATTCTAACAGGAACAGACCAAAATATGTCATGAAAAATAATAACCACCAAGACAAAAAACAAGAAGAAATACAAACCCAAAAGGCAGTCATAACACAATTCTCATGACCACGAAGAGAAAACTGAAGATAAGGGCAAATATAAACAGGAATATAAATATAAGACCGTACAGAAAATGATTTAAACAACTTAACGGCTGAGTACGGCTCCCCACCCGTGCTCAGTATCGTGACAGAGCTCCTCCCTCAATGGGTGGAACCCAGACACCCAAACGTAAAATTAAAAAAAAGAAAGAACGCCCCCGCACAAACCCAGCCCCCCAACATGAACAGAAAGAATAACCCATCCCTGGAGGGAGGAGGAGGAACCCAGTCAAGGAGGGACCGAAGCAAAAGCAAGAAAAAGTAAAACTCATGACCCATGACACTGAACAAAAGAGGTGAATAGAATTCTGGAACACTCTGGTGAAATGCTAAGGCAGTTAAGTTGGTTTGTGAGAGTCCCAGAGCCACCCAATCCCATGGTGGAACAAATCGTGTGGCCTCCCAGAGTTCCAGAGCCACCCAAGCAGACAGCACAGTCCATCGGGTGGTCTTCCAGCATCCCTGAGCCAGTGGGCCGCTGGGCATGACACGCCCCCTCCTGGAGGTGGTAGCTTGACCCAGTGCTTACCATGGACCACAGGAACTGAGAAATGGAAACCCAGTGAGGAGGGTGACTGACTGGTGAAAAGACCAGACATAGGAATGGCTGACCAGCGAGGAAACAAGATGCAGAAAATGACTGACCAGCAGAGAAGGCAGGCGACAGGAATTGCTGACCAGGATAGCTGACCAGTGAGAGAACCAGATGAAGGGAGTGACTGCTCAGTGGAGGCCTCAGGTGAAGGTGGGGAATGCTCAGCAGAGGCATCAGGTGAAGGCAGGGAATACTCAGCGACCTCGGATGGAGACTGGGAGCCCTCAGTGACCTCGGACGGAGACGGACAGCCTTCAATGACCTCGGACAGAGGTGGAGGACCCACGGCAACCTTGGACTGAGGTGGAGGACCCACAGCGACCTCGGATGGAGGCGGAGGATCCACGGCGACCTCGTACGGAGGTGAAGGACCCACGGCGACCTCAGACGAGGGTAGAGGGCCCACAGCGACCTCCGGCGGAGATGGAGGACCCACGGTGACCTCCGGCAGAGATAGAGGGCCCACAGTGACCTCTGGCAGAGATGGAGGCTCAGGGAAAGAGGAAACAGACACCAGTTCAGAGTCACCGGTAGCAGTGGAGCCTGGCAAGGAGAACTTGGATGCACTTGGTCACCCCTACTAAGAGCCAAGCAACATCTCTCTAATACCGTTATAGTGAAAACAAAAAAGAGAACTTGCTTGAGCTCAAGCTCCACCATCGTCCAGGACTCCAGTGAATCAGGCTGGGACATCTCGACTTCGGACATCTGGCAATCCAACCCCGGCACGGTGACCTCATGCAGGGAAGAAGAAAGAAACACCGGAGGATTGCTGGCAGCAGTGGAGCCTCGTGAGGGGAACTCAGGAGCAGAGGCATCTACAGCTGATTCTCCCTGCCACAAGCAAGGCAGTATTTCTCTAAGGCTAATAATGGAGAGACTAAACAGAGAACTTGCCTTGACTTGAGCTCCACTGCCATTCAGGACTCTGGCGACTCTGCTGCGACGACCCCAGCAGCAGGCATGATGGTGGAGGCAGCTGAAAGGCCTCCAGGCACGGTGACCAGCACAAGTGGATCTCCCGGCATGGCGGCTGGCACTGGAGGTGGCCTCACTGTTAACGCTGAGCCCCATGCAGCTGAAACCAGGGGACACTCTCTTGTTGGCTCAAGTTTCAGTTCAAGGGGACCGTTCTCCTCCGGTCCGGGACATGGCTGCAGGGCTGGAGTGGAGTGCTCCAGGGCTGCAGGCTCCTCTGTCGTCTGACGGCTCCATCCCAGAACCAGCAGGCACTCAGGGGAAGCAGGAGGAGACACAGGAGTAGCAGGTGAGGAAAGGGAGGCAGCAGCAGATGGTGAGGCCTCAGCTATGGTAGGTTACAGTTGCTGAGCCTCACCACCGGGAATAAGGCAGGACATTTCATTTTTATGTGAAGGAAAATGATAACATACTTCCCTTATCTCCCGAGGTGTGATGGAATCGGCTGCTGCAGAACCAGGCATGGCAACCGATGCTGGTGGAACCTCCGGGATGGTGGCTGATGCAGGAAGATCTCCAGCTCGGTGTAGTGGCCCCAGGGAACGCCTCACCGATGGCACCAAGTCTTGCGATGCCGAACAAGGGGACACTCTTTTGTCAGCTCAGGTTTCGAGTCACAGGGGGCACTCTTCTCCCATCGAGAGCATGGCTGCGGGACTGGAACTGGACCCTTAGGTGCCACAGGACCCTCTGTCATCCGGTGACTCCCTTCCAGGACTGGCGAACACTCAAAGAAGGCAGAGGGGGACACAGGAGAAGCAGGTGAGGAGAAGGAAGCAGCAGCAGATAGTGAGGACTCAGCTAAATTAGGATGCTGTTGCTGAGCCTCACCGCCAGGAATAAGGCAAGACATTTCATTTTCATGTGCAGAAGTAGGAGAACACACTTGCCTTATTTCCCTGGGCATGATGGTTTCTGCTGCTGCGGGACCAGACAACATTGATCTGGGAGCTGCGGAGACCATCTGGCAGGGAGGTGGAGACAAGTGTAACTCCGGAGTCCAGGGACACTGGTTCGTCAGCGCAGACTCAGCTCCAACCGGTGAAACTCCTTCCAACTGCTGTATAACCTCTGGAAGAAGCCATGGTTTATTTTCCAGTAACAGCTCCCTCTCTGCCGACAAAACCCGTTGGCTCTCCTCCAGTTCCTCCACAGTAGGACCATCAGGAGGTACGAGGATGATGTGCCCGATCCAGCAGGCTGTGGACGCTTCCAGCGTCGGAGGGACAGCTGATGATGCAGGCCATTGTTCAGGAGGAGGAGACAGGGCTGCAGCAGCATGACAGCGGCAGCCATGTGACCGCCGCACCCGGGATCGCTTCTTTATCGGCACAGGTTTGCATGGGGAAGAGATTTCCTCCAGCCCGCAGAGCTGGGGTTGAGCCTGGAACACCGAGGTGAGGACAGCTGCGAGTTCCGGATAGCTCCACAGGCTGGGGTACGCTTAAATCACCTGTGCCGTGCTATTCCAACATCGCAGAGCCTCCTTGGAAGTGTGGGAGGAGTGAGCATCCGAGATAATATCCTCCACGAGGTAAGCTGCCCAACACTCCACCTCATCCAGCCCGAAAACTCTGTAATCCGTGCGGACAGACATTACCACAAAAGAACGAACTATAACAAAAGTGGGAGGGAAAAATATAATGCAGGAGAAAAAGATAAAGGCAAAACTCACAGCCGTTGGCGTCTCACACACGGCAACGGCCTTCTGTCATAAATCGCGCTTCTCGAGGGCAGACTGAAGACGTCAAACGCAGACTGTGGGTTTGCACATTAACATAATAGAACACAGAAAAACATAACACATAACAGAAAAATACACACGGACAAAAATACACACAAATAAAACAGACAATCAGGGAACACCCGGAGAACTCGACTAGATGAGGATCCATCTGGGAGTGAGGAAAAACATAGAATTAACGTTTTGAATCAGAGCAGATGCAGAATTAGTGTCTGACAAAACCAGAAGACCGCTGCAAGGGTAAAGTATCACCGCTGGTCTTAACTCTTTGAGTGTGTTTGTCGCCGAATTGCGACATAACCCCTAATGGTCAAGAGTGATAAATATTTTTTGTCAATAAGATAGTTCAGATTTCCAAGGCTATAACTTGAAAGTGGTAGGAGATAAAAGCTTACTGTCAATTAGAAACATGTAAAATATGATCCAAAGTTTCAGATAGGAATAAATTTATGCATCTAATTTGCATAATGTCGTGGCACCTCTTTAAATTCCATAACTCAGTCAAAACTGGACTTTGGACGTATTTACACAAAGAATGGTTCAGTCTTTTGACACCGTTTTTTGTACAGAGGTACCTCATCAACTTATCTTCAAAGTATATGAACAAGAAATCAGTACAATATAAAAAACCCCACAAAAACTAAAAACAAAAAACAGAAAATTCTCACTTTTGACAAAGGCGGGCTGGCTGGCTGGCTGGGTGGTGTGGTCGCTGCGTTTTCACCTATCATCGTTGTTATTTTACGGTTTGTCAGTCATTTGAAGTCTCTACCATATCTACAAAGTCTTAGATTATCCCACATAAATTTCTCTTGTATCCTGCAGCTATTTTCCGCGTACAAAGCTGATAAAAGTGATGGTGACTGATTGTGGACATATTAGCTTTCTGGGCAAAAATGCTAAAAACAAGAAAAGGAAATGAGGAGTTCTTCTTCTTTGGTTGTATTATCTGTCATCCACTGAGTCCTCAAACGGATGTTTTCCACCTTTTGAAACTGGCAAATCAGCACAAATCAGCACAAATCCTCAATGCAGGCCCAATGCAGGCGATCATGTGAGAGTGAGATGACAGGCGCAGTGCCGCACTCTGCCACTAGGGGCACACAAATTCACACACTCAAATGGTTAAATAGAGGTAAACAATTGGCATCAGGTGTGGATACATGAGTGAGAAAATAATCAAAAACCACTGACAGATGTGATGCCCCGCAACAGAGTTGACACCCGCAAGAAGCGCTGACAGCTGTCACACTAAGAGAAATAAAGTAACATGATTACGGAGCGCAGGAAACAAAAAGGTAACTGACTAATTTTAACAGGATCAGACCAAAATACGCCATGAGAAATAATAACCACTAAGACAAAAACAAGAAGGAATACAAAACCCAAAATGTACTCATGACACAATACTAATGACCACAAAGAGAAAACTGAGGATAAGGGCAAATATAAACAGAAAAGTAAATATAAGACCAAACAGAAAATGACTTAAACAACTTTAACAGCTGAACATGGCTCCCCACCCGCGCTTAGTATCATGACACAGACGTCTGCCAAAATGTCAGTAAAAGTTGGTCCAAACATCGTAGTGTAAATCCACACAAAAAAGCAGGTCCAGGATGGTATAAAGCCTTCACAAATGCTGATTTTTACATGAGCGTCACCTGACGCTGATGTCAGCTGAACTGCGCTGAGTATTCTTAGCTTAACCCCTTGCACTCCGGGCAATTTTCCTAAAAACGCCAAAAAATAACGTGCCCAAAGTAAATCGAAAGCTGTTCTTCAACCCTTTGCAGCATCTTCATGGGGTTGGTCTCATTTAAAAGAAAACACTTTGAATTTTTTGGCAAAAAAAAACATAATCTCTCTACGTGCTCCGGCCACTGAGTTACATTCATCTAAACATGCTGAACTTGAAGAAAATAAATTTGGCCACGGTGTTTTTTTGGATACAAATGCTTGCAAATAACACACAGCTCTCCGATCCAGCTGGAAAATGCAACAGAAATGTAGAACCAAGTGTTATCCAGCTGAGGTCCAAATTTTGTAACAATACCACAAAAAATGAATATTTTACACAGCTTTTTTCTCAGGTTGTTCCCAGGCGTTTTGGAACTGTGCCAAATTGTGCCAAATGGCACAGTTTGGAAAAACGTCTGTAACTTTTGAATAATTCAATGTAGAATCTTTATTTTGGGCTCTAATGAAAGGTCACATTCAGGGCTGTGTCTGTGTGTGTGTGTTGGGGGGGTTGTCCCCCCCCCCCGCTACAAAGGACGGAGTTTGGCCCTCGCTACATGACGGATTACACTCGTTGCATGTTTCCACAGCAACGCTGTCACAGCGGCTTCCCCCCTCGCTACTGTGTGTGTGTGTGTGTGTGGGGGGGGGGGGGTTGTCCCCCTCCTCGCTACAGAGGACAGCCATCGCTACATGACGGAATAGACTCAAATGGCTATGTGGCGACCGCTGCGCAGTCAGCGCGGCTTCCCCCCGCGGACCGGGGGGCGTTCGAACCGTGAACGCCCCCCCGCTCCTCTTCTGCAGCGGGGGGGGGGGGGGCGTTCACGGTCCGAACACGGCAAATGAACCGTTTATCGTGGCGCACGCACTTCGTACTTTGTGCGCCGTACGGTTGTAATTTACCGATCGGTCAAAAGTCATTTTTGGATTACAGTTTTCAGGGAGAAATAATAATTTAGCTTATAACACCTTACCTTTTCACAGCAGCAGAGTCCTGGCGAACTTCTCTTCCCCATTGTCAGACGAACGCGACGCTGGTCTGCTCGTGGATCCCGGTCAAAACATAATTCCAATATTGCGGTTTTGGTGAATGATTTACGACCTTTGTCGTCGGCCTCCGTCGGTCTATGATGACGGAAGAGAATCCTAAACGTCTATTCTGCTGGAATGAGTGCAGGTCCCACTTGTGGGTGTTCTCCATGCTGCTGGGTCTGTAGCAGGTTCGTCCAGCGTCCTTTTTTTCATTTGCTGCAACAGTAAATCTCTTTTCACCCAGCCTGAACTTCTGTGCTTCAGTTGGCTCCTGCATTCACAGTAGGCAGGTCCTCCTTCCTAGGTTTTCATTCATTGGTTCTTCAAGGTTTCAGAAACCCAATTCAAGGCTCTTATTAGTCGAATGAGAGGTCAATCAGATGAACTAATCTGTTCGCGGCTGTGTCTGCAGCTTTTTTTTTCAGTGGCGCTTGGACGCCAACACCAACTACATCACCACCATGAGGACCATGCGTCCGAGAGCGCACGAGTGCGCCCTCGTGCGCCCTAGGACGCAGAGACTTGCCTGCCCGCGGTACAACGGAGTGCAAGAGGTTAAGTTAACCTGAATTGGCAAACGCTACACATACACCAGCCTAAGATAGCAAAAGTTTAACAACGCTGAATACAATGCTGGGAAATGCTAGCAAAAGTTCGTAAAAGTTTTAAAAGTAATTTCCCCAATGTCTGGACTGATTTTTCTCATTTTTCAAAATGTCAGTAAAAGTCAGTCCAAACATTATAGTGTGAACCCAGCTTAAGGAAGGTGAGAAAAAACAAAACAAAACACCTGTTTCTATTCTAAGGTTTGATCCATTTTCTATGGAATTCTCCCACTTGTTTGCTGAAGATACCTGGTTAAAGGTATATTTTGCTTACCTTGAGATTGAGGCTAACGATAAGGCAAGAAAAGAAGAGTATGAATTTCAGCTGAACTGTCACTGGCTTTAAGCAGATACAGCCATCAGAATCAAGCAGCTTGAGTTGGAATCTCAAAGGAACTACTGAACCCTTTTCAAAACCTCATGATAATATTTCTTCATCTCTTCCCTCAGCCTCAACTCCTCCAGCATTCAACATCAGCAAGTGTATTGCTCTGGTTCCTCCATTTTGGTAAACTGAGGTGGAAACCTACTTTAACAACTTTGAGCGTGTTGCTATCACCTTACACTGGCCTAAGGATGCTAGTCTGTTCTCCACCAATGTAAGCTGGTTGCTAAACCACAAGAAGCTTGTGCAGCGTTTTCTATTGATGGTGGTCTATATTATGAAACTCTTAAAGGCACAATCCTCAGAGAATATGAGTTAGTTCCTGAAGCATACAGGAAGCACTGTTGCAATAAAAAAGAAAATCTCACAAATTTTTGTTGAATTTGCACGAGAAAAGGAAATACTTTTTGATAGATGGTGCTCTTCAACCAAAGCCTGTGATTTTCCTTCATCACGGGAGCTAATGTTGGTTGAGGATTTTAAAAACTGTGTACCAGATCACACCGCTTTGTATCTTAATGAACAAAAAGTGTCCACCCTACAGGAAGCTGTAATCCTGTCAGATGAATCCAATCTGACACACAAAGGCACCTTGGTGAGTAAACGTAAAACTCCTATTTCTAATCACACCCAGACTGTTAATTCACCATTGCAAAATCCTAATGACAATAAAAGTGGGGCCCTAGCCCAAACCTACAGAAACAGTGCTTCTACTGCCGCAACATTGGTCATGTAATTTCTGATCTCTGATTTCTCTTAGAAGAGGAAGCAGCAGTCACCACAAGTTAAACGTGTTAATCTGGTTAAAACTGTGAGCTCTACACAACCTTCAACTAAGAGTGAACCAGATGAACGTTTTAGCCATTCATTCTTGATGGATCTGTGTCACTGACAGGACCTGCTAAAACTGGAAGCCAGTGAAAATACTGAGACACAGGTAGTTCTCAGACTCTCCTTGCTGATCTTCTGCCTCTTGGTGCTGAGTCTTGTCATAAAAGTATCCTTGTTCGTGTCATTGGTATGCAACCTGTCCGTGCCCCACTTCATTGTGCAGTCAAATTTGGTGACAGAATTCTTTATTGTTGCTGTTTGCCTCTCATTTGGTGTTCAAGGGGTTGATTTCATCATGGGGAATGATTTGGCTGGAGAAAAGGTCTTGCCTAATCCAAATGTGGCTGACATTCTGCTATTACCTGATACAAATGAAATCTGGAATAATCATCTGCTGTCAGTGTCTTTACCAGGTCCCAGGCTCATAGGCTGGAAGAGGCGAAACTGGCTGAAGCTGTACTTGCACTGACTCTTGAGGATAAACTGCAGTCAGGTAGTCTTGCAGAGTCCATTCCACCCGAGCTAACCTCAACTACTCCCACCAAGTCTCCATGATCACTCATGTCATGTGACTCTTCTTCCCCATCTGAGTCCTTGTCTGGTTCCACTGATGGTCTTCGGTCCACTTCGTCTGGCTTTGCTGAGGGTCAGCAATTCTCTTCACCTGAGGTCGTCGCTGGTCAACAGCCTTCGCCTGAGGTCGTCACTGGCCACTAGCCTTTGTCTGAGGTCGTTGCTGGTTAACAACCTTCATCTGGGTTTGCCGTTTGTCAGCAGCCTGCACCTGAGTTTGTTGCTGGTCAACAGCCTTCGCCTGAGGTCGCTGCTAGTCAGCAGTTTTGACTTGGTTTTGCCGATGGTCACGAGCTCCCTTCGCCTGGAGTCATCAATGATCATCAGTCCCCCTCATCTGGTTTCTAACTAACTAACTAACTAACGAACTAACTAACCTGCACTTATATAGCGCTTTTCTAGTCACAATGACCACTCAAAGCGCTTTCACTAATACTAACCCTCTATTCCAAGGGCCTATAGGAAACAGATATCTAGGGACAATTTAGAACAGCCAATTAACCTAACATGCATGTCTTTTGATTGTGGGAGGAAACCGGAGCCCCCGGAGTAAACCCACGGAGCAGAGGGAGAACATGCAAACTCAACACAGAAAGGTTCCAACCCCTGCCAACCTGGGGATTCGAACCAGGAACCTTCTAGCTGTAAGGCAACAGTGCTAACCACTGTACCACCGTGCTGCCCACCGTTTTCTCGCCGGTTGGCTATCCTCGTCGTATGGTTTCCTCGCTGGTCAGCCATCTTCTTTGTCTGGTTTTCCCTCTGATCAGTCATCATCTTTGTTTGGTTTCCTCGCTGGTCAGCAGTCCTCTTCGTCTGGTTTCCCCACTGGTCAGTCGTCTTCGCCATCTAGTTTCCCCACTGGTCAGTCATCATCGTCAGGTGTCAACTCCCTGCAGCCACTGACTCATTCGATCCATGCTGCAGACCCTGCGGTCCTCAGGAGACATGTGTTCCAGCTGCCGCCTCCAGGACGGGGCATGGCGTGCCCCACGGTCCGTTGGCTCAGGGATGCTGGGAGACCTCCCGGCGGACTACGCCCTTTGCTTGGGTGGCTCAGGAACTCTGGGAGGCCACCCGCCTTATTCCACCACGTGATCTGGTGATCTTGGGACTCTTGTAGGTCACCTGAACTGCCTTACTTTGTCGCCTGGTGATCCTAGGGTTTCTGCAGGCCACCTTATCTGTTCTGTTTTGTGGGTCTTGAGCAAGTATTTTGTTTTGTCCCTCCTGTTGGGGGGGGGGGGCTTTTTGATGTTACTTTGGGGTATCTGGAATCCACCCCTTGGATGGGGGGCTCTGTCATGATGTGGAGCACGATTAGGGAACCGTGGTCACACTTTTTGTTATTCTGATTATTTTCTGTAAATTCCCCACTTTAGTTTAGTATTTAATCTGGTTGGTTGGATGTATTATGTTATTTGAGTTTGCCATTTGTTTCTGTTCTAGTTTAAGTTATTATTATCTTGTCATTGATGTTATGTGTCTGTAACCATCCAGTTTTGTATTTTGAATATGATCTGCCTTTTTAAGATATGAGCCTACACTCACTTTTGCCTTCAGTCCTCTTTCTGTAATGTTGGTATTAGTGTTTCAATATTTGCAACTCTTGTTTTTGTATTTATCTTGTCCTCACCTTGGTGGTTATTTTCCACTTTTTGTATTCTCTGATCTGAATCTTGTTTTGTAAACATTTCTTGGTTGTAGTCAATTACCTTTTGCCGTATTCTCTTGTACTTTTATTTTGACAGTGGTCCTTGTTTACTTTCTTTGTTAGCTCAAGTTTGCGGGTTATCTCAGCTGTCATCATTTTCTGTCATGGGTCGTGTGCTGACTCCGTTGGCACTCGGGCTGTGCGGTAGTCTCCCTTCTCTCCTCTGGCGTGGTTCTAGACATTTATTTTGACAGCGTCTCAGCAGGGCTTCCGGCTGTCAGTGGAGCTCCGCTGAGCACCTGTTTCTGATCAGCTGATGATCCTTCATCAGCTGATCAATCTATTCCTCCCTATTTAAGGGAGCAGCTCTGATTGCTTAGGGCTGCAACCTACACACACATCTACACAGACGTTCCTACGTTTCCTTCCAGTCTGGCTTCCCTATCCCTGAGGTCAGTTCCTACAGCGTCAGGTTCTGCCCTCGCTGTCCATATGTAAGTGTTTGTATTTATTTGTGTTTGCCCCACGAGGCTTGTTATTTTGTCATTGTGTGTCTTTATTTAATAAATGTACAAACCCACGGCTGCCTATAGCGTCTCACTGATGGCTCGTGAGGGCCATCCATAACAGTAGGTCACAGCCAAAAGAGACGCCGGTGGTCGTAGTTTGTTTAATTGGACTTGTCAGTTCCCTTGTTCAGTGTACCAGCGTGCTGGGAGATGGTGTCACCGCCGAAGGGCTACGCCACAAGCCTGGGCTACGAGCTAATTATGGCTCCCATCGAGGATCGACGAAATCCTTTCCAACACTCGTAGCCATCGCTTTCCCAGCAGCTTGCACTGGTACCTGGACCTTGCTGAGGACACTATTAATCGCCTTCCCCGCTATTCCAACCACCCGGAAGTAATGGCGAGGAAGGCTGAAATCGTTGTGCAGCAGGAGAGACTCCATGGGCTGGAGGGAAACTCTGACAGTAAGCTGAAGAGGAGGTATCCTTGCTCCTCGCTTCAGGATCCCATTCCTGTTCCCGCTCCAGGCCAGGAGTTCGCACCACCCAGGGGTCATCCCCAGAGAGTGTGTCGTCAGTCGGAATTCCCCCGGAGACGTTACGTCTGACAGCTGTTTCCATCAGGGACCGAGTGGCAGCGGCTCGCTCCGCCATTCACCCTATGCGGATGATAAAGCATGTGACAGCGGCAGTCAGGCTGGTGGAGAGGAATCCAGCATTAAAGGGCCATCCAGAGTTCGCCGACCTGCTCGCTTCTGTTTCCGCACAGGAGCGGGTCTCTCCTTCGCCTCGCCCTCTGCCGGTAACCGTCGTCACAAAGCTAACAAAAGGCCTCAACAAGAACCCCGTCCGGATCCTGTTCCAGGTCGTCACAAAGACTCTACCTTTCTGACAGCTGCCACTCCTACATCTCATCAGGAGGGAATTCCCGCAGCCTCTCTCCCAGAGTCACCTCCTCCCGCTGTTCCGTCAGCTCCTGGTGCCTGGATCGCTTCGGCTGTCATCCCCTCCTCCTCAACGTCTTCCTCGGCGCCTGTGAAGGTTATGAGTCTTGCGTTGATGACGCCTGTCGTGGATCCACCGTGAGCAGCTCCTCCTCGTCCTCCCAGGGGGCCCTCCGTCACCATCCAGCGGGGCAAGGGAGAAACGAGGTCCACTGCGGTGGGTTCCATCGGGCCTCCTCGGATCAGGCAAGTAACTTTTCATTCTGTTTCCATATTAGATGAATTGTCTTGCTTGATTCCTGGGGGCGGAGTTCGGGGTTCACCGTCCCCTGAACTCCCTCCTCCTGCTGCAGTAAATAGTAATGGACCTGCTATGCCAGGCCTACGCCGCCGGACGACATGGGAGCCTGCGGCCCTGGATAGCCTGGTTCCAGCCCCACAGCCACGTCATGGGCAGAGGAGGAGAGCGGACTGCAGTTTGGAGCCTGCGCCGACGATGAAGTGTCCAAGGGTCTCCACGGAAGAGCGGTCCAATCTAGCAGGTCGAGGAACCCCTGCCACCACGCCTTGCGGGTCGTCAGCGTGGACGTCAGCGTTGGAGGTTCCTCAGGCTGTGAAGAACATCATGCCGGCTGCGGAACCCACCACAGCCGAGTGGGAGCCAGACGACGACCTTCTTCGTCCTGAGCCCGGATCGATGAAGTCCTGGACGGCGACGGAACTCAAGTGCAGGCAAGTGCTCTATTTTGTCTTCCTTCTATCAATTCTGGAGCATTTTTGCCTGCCTCTCGGGGAGTCGAGCCAGGTGCAGCCATCCGCTGCATCTGAGCTCGTCTCACTGGGCTCTGTCGCTATCGGTGATCCTGATCCCGGTTCTTTTCCTTTTCCTGAGCCTTCTCCCAGGGTCACCGGTGCGGAGTCATTCTCGGTCACTATGCGGGAGGTTCCGGCTCCAGGGTTGGAGGTCGTTTCTGGTGCTGCGCCGACCCAGTCGGGGTCCGACGAGGGTGCTGGCGAGACCCAATCGGGGTCCATCGTGAGTGCTGCTCCCATCCAATCGGGGTCCGATGTGGGTACCGATGAGACCCAATCGGGGTCGATCACGGTTGCTGCTCCGGCCCAATCGGGGTCCGTCGTGGGTGCCGCGCTGACCCGGTCGGGGTCCAACAGGGGCACAGCGCCGGTTTGGTCCAAGGTCGGTGAGGGAGCTGCAGATCCTCATCCTCCTGACGCTGGACTGGCTCATCATCTTTATCACTACAATCATCACCATACTGCTCTCCTGCGGTCCTGGGGGCTGGGTGATGCAGGTCGGCCGCCTGGAGGACTGCCCCACCTGTTTGGCATTCTGGATCGGCCACCCGACAAACTTTTATGTCCATTCGGCGATCTGGCCCGGCCGCCAGAAGGATTGTGTTTCCTGGCATGGGACTGGGATAGGCCGCCTGAACTGTTCCTTTCCCCCCTGCCAGCAATATGGACGCTAGATGCAGGGCACCCCCCCCCCCCCGAACTATCGGCTTTCATGCCGTGGTGTTTAGACTGCCTTCGTCCCTGTGTTGCTATTTCTGTTCTCTTGTAACCATTTGGGATGTGTGGGGGTCTTATGTACGAGATTGTATATGTATGAAATTGTATATGTACAAAATCGCATATGGATGAAATTGGTTATGTCACTGCTTCCTAGCGAGTGTTTTTTGTTTTTCCTCTGTTCGAATATCCATTCATTGCCTGTACAGTTTGTGTGTGGATTTACAACGGCAGGGTTTCAACGTTTGTAGTGTTTTTGTTGTGTTTTTTTTTCTCTCCCCCCTTTCCTTTGTGAGGGATGATATGCGTTTTTTTTTTTTTTTTCCTGGGAGCTATGTATCTTGGTTTTTTGACCCGAGTTTCTGTTTATGGCCAGTAGGCTTAGTTATTCCTTATTTGGATGTAGTATGCCACCTGTTGGTACATTATGGAGTGTTGCTGTGCTTTTTTTTCATACTCTGTAGTGTCTCCTGTTGTTTTTTTTTTTCTCTCTCCACTCTGGTCGCCAGGATCTAGCCCTCCACGGCCTTTTCTTTCCCCCTCCTCCTTCCCTGGGGTGGTTGGCCTCTCAGTTGGGAGGGGAGCCCGGTGTTACACCACGTCTAGAATCCGCGTCGGAAACGGGGGCAACTGTCATGGGTCGTGTGCTGACTCCGTCAGCACTCGGGCTATGCGGTAGTCTCCCTTCTGTCCTCTGGCGCGGTTCTAGACATTTATTTTGACAGCGTTTCAGCAGGGGTTCCGGCTGTCAGTGGAGCTCCGCTGAGCACCTGTTTCTGATCAGCTGATGACCCTTCATCAGCTGATCAATCTATTCCTCCCTATTTAAGGGAGCAGCTCTGTTTGCTCAGGGCTGTGACCTACACACACATCTACACAGACGTTCCTACGTTTCCTTCCAGTCTGGCTTCCCTATCCCTGAGGTCAGTTCCTACAGCATCAGGTTCCGCCCTCGCTGTCCATATGTAAGTGTTTGTATTAATTTGTGTTTGCCCCACGAGGCTTGTTATTTTGTCATTGTGTGTCTTTATTTAATAAATGTACAAACCCACGGCTGCCTATAGCGTCTCACTGATGGCTCGTGAAAACCATCCATAACATTTTCGAATTATCATCTTCACTCTTGTTTCCCACACCTGTCATCATTTGTTGTAATTCCTTTGTCCTAATTAAGATCCTCTGTACTGCAGTTTGCGGCAACATCCTTCATTAAGTTCCAAACATGAGTCCCACATCTTATCATTGTTCATCATTGTTATCCGGCATGAATCCCACGCCTCAGCCTATGTCCTGGCTGTTTTCATTTTTCCCTGTTTAGGTTGTTTTGGTCTTACTGTCGTGTGTCCCACGCTTCAGCCTTATTATCCAACATATGTACCACATCTAGTCTTTGGACTATCTACCTGTCAACCTGCTGTCAGCACCTGCAAATCGGTGGATTTCTGTGTTTTGGTGCTCGGTTTTTGACTACTGTTTTGGCTTCTGATAACTCAATTTGGATTACAGACGGGACATCCTCGTTTCAACCACTGCCTGACTTAAGACGCCGATAGATGCATTTATAGACTGGGAAAACGAGAGCGGAGCGGAGCGGCCCATCACTCAGCTAGCTTAACAGCTGTTCAGTAGCTGTTCTGTCAGCATAAATCGTCCGGGATCACGGGTCCCAAGAAAGCTCAGCAGACTGAGGAGGTGGACGATATTAAAAGGTCACTTGACTTCTTGGCTGAAGATATTTCTGCTGTTAAGCTGCAGCAAAAAAAACATTCTGGTCCTGGTCGAGGAGGTAAAAGCACTGTGGATCCAGAATGCCAAGAAGGACAAGAGGCTGGCGTATCTGGAGAGCAGAGTGGCGGACCTGGAACAATACACCCGGGTGAACGACGTGATCATCACAGGGCTCCACATTAAACCCCAATCATATGCTCAGGCGTTGGCCGCGGACAGCAGAGGGGGGCTTGGTGAGCTGGAAACCGAATCCACTGAGCAACAAGTGGCGGCCTTTTTGCAGTCCAAAGGAATCCAGCTGGACTGTAACACCATTGAGGCCTGCCACCCTCTGCCCAGGAAAAACAGCAACAAACCAGCTGTCATCATGACATTTGTCAACAGAAAACACAAGACTGCGCTGCTAAAACAAGGTAGAAAACTGAAAGGAATGAACATTTACATAAATGAGCACCTTACAAAAGAAAATACAGAAATAGCCATTAAAGCAAGATACATGAGAAAGCAAAAAAGATTCAAAACACCTGGACAACAAACTGTTAAATATACATCAAATTAAATGGATCACCTGAAGAAGCCAACGTCATTAACATCTGAAATATTATGGAACTGGACAAATATCAATGAAAATTATGAACTGGAGTCGACAGTAACAAGAGATACAGTAACTGTAAGACACTGGAGGATCACACTCATATTGCAACAGGACATATAACTACATGAAACAAAAGTTCAACAAACAGGAACAACAGGAACTGAAAGTTTTTGAATATACGGCTCACAACCCACAGGATGTGGATTATAACATAGACCCTGACAATAATTTATTTACCTCCATCAATAATAACTGTAGTTACTACACAGATGAACAGTTTAACACAATGGTCATATCTGATTTTAATATATCAATGATCCACTTCAACAGCAGAAGTCTCTATGCTAACTTTAATAACATTAAAGATTATTTACATCAGTTTAAAGAGCCATTCAATACAGTGACAATATCAGAGACATGGCTCAGTGAAGAGAAAGGAGTGGATTTTACATTGCATGGCTATGAATTAAATTATATAAATAGAAAAGTGAAAAAAGGAGGAGGAGTTGCAATTTATGTTGATAAGAGCTTGCAAGACAAGGTTGTTGTAAATCTGACAGTGACTGTGGATGATTTATTTGAATGTATTACAATAGAAATCTGTTTGGACAATATGAAGAATATAGTAGTGAGCTGTGTATATAGAACACCTGGATCAAATATTGATTTATTTAAGGACTGGATGGAAAAAATGTATACAAAACTTACTCATAAAGTTATGTTCATCTGTGGGGATTTCAGTATAGATCTTATGAATTCAAAACAACAGTTTGAGAGAAGAATTTATCAACACAATGTACAGTATGGGCTTACATCCAACAATCACCAGACCTAGCAGAATTACATCACACAGTGTCATATTAATAGAAAACATATTCACAAACATTATGGGAAATAATATCATGAGTGGACTTTTATTGAATGATATCAGTGACAACCTGACAAATTTTGTTATCTATCAGTGTGATTATAAGAAGAAAAAGTATACCAAACATATTAATACCAAACATAACATAAATATAAAAGAATAAGAACTGAAGAATATATGTATTTACTGGCAAAGCAATTATTAATACAAAACTGGAAGATAGTTTGTGACAAAAATTATATAAATAAAGCATTTGATGAATTTTTACAAATATTTCAATCATTATACAATAAAACTGTCCTATAAAACAATACAGTGACAGACAACAAAATAAAAATATTCCATTGGTCACCAGGGGGCTATTGAATTTGTGTAAAAAGAATACATTATATAAGCAATTCATTAAGTGTAGAATGGTAGAGGCCGAGATCAAATATAAAAGATATAAAAATAAGTTAACCCCTTGCACTCCGGCCAATTTTCCAAAAAACGCCAAAAAAATAATGTGCCCAAAGTAAATCGAAAGCTGTTATTCAA
Organism: Pholidichthys leucotaenia; assembly: GCA_020510985.1. Classification (NCBI taxonomy): domain Eukaryota; kingdom Metazoa; phylum Chordata; class Actinopteri; order Cichliformes; family Pholidichthyidae; genus Pholidichthys; species Pholidichthys leucotaenia. The sequence goes on along the minus strand of CM035847.1, from coordinate 156,591,604 downwards.
CCCTTTGCAGCATCTTCATGGGGTTGGTCTCATTTAAAAGAAAACACTTTGAAATTTTTGGCAAAAAAAAAACATGATCCCTCTAAGTGCTCCGGCCACTGAGTTACAGTCATCTAAACGTAGTGAACTTGAAGAAAATAAATTTGGCCTGGGTGTTTTTTTGGATACAAATGCTTGCAAATAACACACAGCTTCAGATCCGGGCTGGAAAATGCAACAGAAATGTAGAACCAAGTGTTATCCAGCTGAGGTCCAAATTTTGTAACAATACCACAAAAAATGAATATTTTACACAGCTTTGTTCTCAGGTTGTTCCCAGGCGTTTTGGAACTGTGCCAAATTGTGCCAAATGGCACAGTTTGGAAAAACGTCTGTAACTTTTGAATAATTCAATGTAGAATCTTCATTTTGGGCTCTAATGAAAGGTCACATTCAGGGCTGTGTCTGTGTGTGTGTGGGGGGGAGGCGTTGCCCCCCCCCCCGCTACAAAGGACGGAGTTCGGCCCTCGCTACATGACGGATTACACTCGTTGCATGTTTCCACAGCAATGCTGTCACAGCGGCTTCCACCCCCCCTCGCTACTGTGTGTGTGGGGGGGGTGTCCCCCCCTCGCTACAGAGGACGGCCATCGCTACATGACGGAATAGACTCATATGGCTATGTGGCGACCGCTGCGCAGTCAGAGCGGCTTCCCCCCGCGGACCGGGGGGCGTTTGGACCATGAACGCCACCCCCCCCCGCTCCTCTTCTGCAGCGAGGGGGCGTTCACGGTCCAAACACAGCAAATGAACCGTTTATTGCGGCGCACGCACTTCGTACTTCGTGCGCCGTACAGTTGTAATTTACCGATCGGTCAAAAGTCATTTTTTGATTACAATTTTCAGGGATAAATAATAAATTTAGCTTATAACACCTTACATCTTCACAGCCACATTGTCCTGGCGAACTTCTCTTCCTCATTGTCAGACGAACGCGACGCTGGTCCGCTTGTGGATCCCGGTCAAAACATAATTCCATTATTGTGGCTTTGGCGAATGATTTATGACCTTTGTCGTCGGCCTCCGTCGGTCTATGATGACGGAAGAGAATCCTAAACGTCTATTCTGCTGGAATGAGTGCAGGGCGCACTTGTGGGTGCTCTCCATGCTGCTGGATCTGTAACAGGTTCGTCCAGCGTCCTTTTTTTCATCGGCTGCAACAGTAAATCTCTTTTCACCCAGCCCGAACTTCTGTGCTTCAATTGGCTCCTGCATTCACAGTAGGCAGGTCCTCCTTCCTAGGTTTTCATTCATTGGTTCTTCAAGGTTTCAGAAACCCAATTCAAGGCTCTTATTAGTCAAATGAGAGGTCAATCAGATGAACTAATCTGTTCGCGGCTGTGTCTGCAGCTTTTATTTTCAGTGGCGCTTGGACGCCAACACCACCTACATCATCACCATCAGGACCATGCGTCCGAGAGCACACGAGGGCGCCCTAGGACGCAGAGACTTGCCCGCCCACGGTACAACGGAGCGCAAGAGGTTAACTAATATAATGAGGACTTGCAAGAAAGAATACTACAACAGAATATTAGAGGATAATAAGAATAACTTAAGAGGAATATGGCAAGTGCTAAATGGGATTATTAGTAACCGATCAAAGAATGCAAAATATCTAGAATATTTTTGTTACAACCCGAGTGCTGGTTTCATCCGCACTCGGATCTTATATCATTTTCCAGGCTTTGACAGCAGAGGATTCCTTCTAGCTCCCCGGGCTCTTATTGTGACAGCGCCCGGTGGAGCTCCCTGCTGTCAGAGTCAACAGCTGTGCTGCATTCGGGGTCATTAGTGACCGGGGTTAAAAACAGGCACTGAATGCACCCCGATGCAGCAGTCTCTGTTAAACTTCCTGTTAAGACACGTTCTGTTAAGGTATGTTCTGTGATGATATCTCCTGTTATTATACGGTCTGTTGAGATACCTTCTGTTATGCCTCCTGTTATGATGATATCGTCTGTTATCCCTCGTCTGTGATTCTACTGTCACACTGTCTGACGCATCGGGCGTTCCCCAGCTCAGACGCTGTTCATTCATCATCCGTTAAGTTATCCTGTGATTGTCCTACCCGCAATGTTGTGTGTGTTATTCTCTGTTCCTGCACCTCCCAATAAACATCACTGCAACTCACTGGTGACTGCTGGCGTATTATGGTGGCTCGTGAGGGCCACCGTGACAATTTTATTGAAAATGACAATTTGATAAATGATATGGAGGATGTGGTTAGTGGTTTCAATAAATTTTTTTTAAACGTTGGTCCAGAATTAACAAAAACAAGAGTAACACCAGAAACAAACAATAGTGGTTCTGTAAATGAAATAGAAGATAGAAATCCAAACACAGTCTTTTTGTGTGCAGTAACTGAAAAGGAAATTATCAAGACTGTGACTAAATTTAAGAACAAAAAATCAACTGACTGGAATGAAATTGACAATGCAATAGTGAAAAAAGTAATTGAAGGAATTGTTAAACCACTCACCCACATCTGTAACCTGTCATTTCAAACTGGTAAATTTCCAAACAAAATGAAAACAGCAAAAGTAATACCTCTATACAAAACAGGAGACAGTCATCTTTTCACAAATTTCAGGCCGTTCTCTTTACTCTCACAATTCTCCAAAATACTTGAAAAAATTTTCGCTAAAAGACTGGATGATTTCATTCAAAAACACAACCCCCTTACAGTCAGTATGGTTTGAGAGCGGACAAATCTATATCTTTGGCACTGATCAAACTCATAGAAAAAATTACTAATTGTATAGATAAAAGTTTGCTGTAGGAGTATTTATAGATTTAAAGAAAGCTTTTGACACCATTGATCACAGAATTTTACTGAGGAAATTGGAATGGTATGGGATAGCAGGGATCGGACTGAGTTGGGTGGAAAGTTTTTCAAGTAACAGACAACAATTTGTACAAATAGGTGAGCACAAATCACCCTTCATGGACATTTCTTGTGGTGTGCCCCAGGGGTCAGTTTTGGGACCCAAACTCTTTATCTTATATATAAATGACATGTGCCAAGTATCAAAAATTCTGAAATTTATTTTGTTTGCGGATGACACAAATATCCTTTGCACTGGTGAGAATTTGCAGCAGGTTTGAGAGGTGGTCATGACACAAATGAAAAGGTTAACACAGTGGTTCAACAAAAATAAATTATCTCTAAATCTGGAAAAAAAAACAAAGATTATGTTATTTGGAAATTATAAAATAAATCATGAAATAATGGTAACGATAGATGATACCAGAATTGAAATAGTACAGGAAAATAAGTTTCTGGGGGTGACACTAGACAATAAAATCTGCTGGAAACCTCACATCAGTCACATCCAGGCCAAGTTAGCAAAATGTATAGGGATACTGGGGAAGACAAGACACATCTTGGACTTTAAATCATTGTTCTTACTGTACAATTCACTGTTTCTACCATATCTTAACTACTGTGTAGAGGTCTGGGGAAACACCTACAAGACCAACCTATTGCCAATATGCGCATTGCAAAAAAGCTATAAGGATAATAAATAATGTAGGATATAAAGACCATACCAACTCGTTTTTAAAGTCACATTCCATAAAGTTCATGGATTTAGTTAAATATAAGACAGCACAAGTAATGTACAGGGCAACTAATAATCAACTCCCACCTAATATACAAAAAATATTCAAAAAAGAGACAATGATTATAATTTGAGAGGAGACTTAAACTTTACAAAACCTAAGGTACGAACAACTAAGAAAAGTATGTGCATATCTGTCTGTGGGGTGGATTTGTGGAACAGTCTGGAGGTGGAACTAAAACTATGTACAAACAGAAATCAATTTAAAAAGAGGTATAAACATTTTTTGCTGAAAGGATATACTGTATGTTAGAGGGGTAGTATTAATATGTACGATGCATTAAGCTCACTCCGGGACACTATAGGTGGGACAGTACTGTGCATATCATCTGTGTTGTTGGAGGCTGGGTATAGATGTATGGACTGTATGTATGTAGGGATGGATGGGTGTCAATGTTGATATGTATAAAATTTAGTTAACTGTCTACTTGGGGTCTTAATTGAGGTAATAGGTATATATTTCACATGGGTTGTATTTAGGGAAAAGAGGAGTTGGAGTCAGTAAGTGTTAGCTTCTCCCTTCTCCCTTTTGAGCACTGTATACGGTCACTTTTATTGCACGTGTCATTTGTTTTGTTTTTTGTTTGAAATAAAGTACTCTATCTATCTAGCTAGCTAGCTAGCTATCCTCACAATCCTGCCGGAAACTCGAGCATTGTACGTTTCTGTTTTTTCCTGTTTGGATTTTGTGCTTTTTTTAAACAATGGCAAACTCACAGTCCAGCATTTGTGTCTTCATTTCGCCCCTGGCTGGGCGTTTATGACAGGACCAGCAGTTATATGGTTATTTTACCGTGAAGTGCTGGGTGGTGACGCTCACCTCCAGTGACGTCACCGAGCCGCCCTATGTAAGGCCGAGGGCGACCATCTTACAGTTTCTTATCTCACTTGAGCTTATCCGGTGATCTGTCAGTAGCTGTCAGCGTGAATAAGTCAATAAAGCTATGTTCCAAGTCACCTCACCTCTTCTGTGAACCAAGGTTAATTACAGATATAACATTGGCGACGTCGGATTAAACCATGGAGGCGTGCATAGCTCCAATTCTGCCTTTTCTCTAGTTTCCCGGGGAGCCGCCGGTGTCCTTGCCTAGGTGGTCTGAAGCCTTTGAAACTTATGTTGCCGCACTGGGGTTTGGTGAGCACAATAAGCTAAGAGCCCTAGTGCTTCTGGTTCACAATTTGGGTATAGAGCAGGGGTGGGCAGTGAGGGCCATTCCACTGCAGGTTTTCTGTTCCACTCAGTCTCTTCAGCAGGTGTTTGCTCTGATCAGCTTCAATGATTGCTAATCACTGACAACACCTGCTGAAGAGACTGGGTGGAACAGAAAACCTGCAGTAGAATGGCCCTCCATGGCACATGATTGCCCACCCCTGGTATAGAGGGCCAGTGGGTCTAGCGAACACTTGGTCCCTCAGACACTTATGAAGAGGTAGCGTAGCTGCTAGCTAGCCATTTCCACACCCCGGATAACGTGACGGTCTGGAGGATCCGCTTTCAGCAGCAGCATCAGCGGGTATATGAACCCGTCTGGCAATTTGTCACCGACTTGAAGCAGCTAGCTAGCGAGTGTAGTTTTGAGACATTGGAGGAAGAAATGATTTGTGACCAGCTGGCTGAACATGCACGCAATGCCGCATTGCAGACTAGGCTACTTACGGCGCCTAGGGGCCTCACGTTACCCAGAGCAGTCAAGCTAGCTCTCCAAATGGAAACCGCAGACAAGCTAGCTCTGGAGCTAACCGGGCACCAGTCACAGCAGTCGGCGGAGCTTCTCGTTGCAGCAAATGTCACTGACCTGGACAGCGAAGGTAGCTTGGATGGCGAAGATATGAAAGCCAATGCTACCAGCCGAAGGTCTGCCCCGGGAAAGCCTCTTGCATGGGCTGTGGGTCTGCAATGCACCGCAAAAAGGCTAAGGACTGTCTGACGAGAGAAGCACGTTGTAACAGATGTGGTCGCTTGAACCATTCTGCCAGGGTCTGCCGTGGATTTAACCCAGAGAGCCCATGGAGGAAATCACTCCGCCTGTCGCCAACAACCATCCGCATGGTGTGGGCTGAAGAACTAAAGGGCGCCATGGCAGTCAGGCAGGGCCAATTTTACCCACGGTTGGTACCTAGACCAACGAGCGACACCAATGGGCTGGCCTCAGATGCCTCTGGAATCTGGCTGCTGAAGGATGGAGGGTCTACGGCTACAATGGTGAATGTTACAACGGTATTAGAAGAGGTCGGGGCAGGACCGAGAAGCACGGAGGATCAGTGTGCTCGACAACGTCTCAAGGCGAGCCAGGCCCTGTTAAGGGTCCTAGATTGGGTTTGGAGTCGAGATGAGTAACGTCCACGGTGAAGATGGGCCAAATGACAACCTGAGGAGCATCGGGAGTGTCTGTGTATAGTGGACAAACTGGGCGCAGCGCACTTCAGGCTGTCTGATGGCTAAGTGTGGCATCCAAATCGGCTTCAGCGTATCCGGGAGAAGACTCTTGGAAACAAGGCTGAATGTGGGATGAGGCCATGTGAGAAGGAGTGGCTTTGGAGTCAGCCATCGCCCTGAAGACCGGTTGTTTCCAGGGGCGAATCTGCTGAGAGGGTGCCCTGGGCCCCCATGCCAGTTGTGTCCTTTTACTTGAACACTTGGGTTGTAAATAGTATATGCTGAAGTTCTGGTGTTGCTATTGCTGTTGTTAAAAAAAAAAAAAAATTAAAAAGGGACTATTTTTTTTTTTTTTTTGTTCTAGTTTAGGAACACGGCATGCAATTTTAGTTATTAATGAACTTTAATTTACCCCAGCAGGTGGCAGAAGAAGCCACCTTCCCTTGTGGGCAGGACGGCAGTCCACCCGTCCTCCCTATTTTAGGTTTTGTTTTGTGAATGTGTTAGGCCATTTGGAAATATTAGTTGTCGTTTGTTAGAGTGTGATTCGGGTCCCAAATTGTGGAGGGTCTTAATTGAGTGAGTGGTTTTGGACTTTTTTAAAGGGGTGTAACAATATGGTGATTAATAGTTATGATCAGGTATAAAATTATTTAATTTGTATTAATGTATTGGAACCTGAGATGAATTCTCAGTTTATACACACAGGAAAAATTAATATACACTCGTGGGGCACGGGCTCCTCTCTCTAAGGAGCAATTTTAATCTTTAACTTCACTTTATGCCTGTTTAATCACTCAATAAATTAATTAATAATCAGTCTCAAAATTTTAGTGAATTCGATACTGGGGACTTTGACCAGACTCAGAATGAAATAAATTCCCAACAACTTCTCTCATTTTAACATATTTATTCAATGAAATGATAATTAAAAGACATTACAGTGATTTCATTACCCATAAAATTAAACTTGTAAATGATAGATTAACACTGAATGTTTGCAGAACAAGGGTTAAAATGTGAGCTAACTTTACATCAGTTTGAAGTTAACAGATTATGGAAAACATAATGCAAATTTATGGAGAAAATTAAATTAATTATATGGAAAATTCTGGATTACTCTTAAGAAAATAAAAACAGAATTTTAGTGAAAAGAGGAGTTATGTTAATGGTTCTTTAATTTGCATCTGATTAGATACTCAATTATTATCAAACCTCAGACGTTTAGATGAATCAGAATATGGCTGATGTGACTCCTGGCGTGATGGTCGAAACTGAAGATCCTTCCGCTGTCTGGAATTTTTCGATGTGTGAAAAGTGCCAAATGCCGGAATATTTGGCCAGCAAATATGCAGGGATATGGCAACTTTTCCAGTCGGTTGTCACAAGATGAAGTTTCCTATGTTTGATCACAATGGCTGAGGTCTAGCCCAGGATGTCTCCTCCTCGTGGCGTGTTGATTTCTTCAGCTGTGTGTGGTCGTGGCGAGCTGCATCAAGAATCTGCGGCTTCCCATGAGGAATTTGAGAATAATTAAAAACATCTAATCCGATAGCAAATTAAGAGATTCTCTATGCCTTGGTGGAGATGAAATGAACTTCTGGTATGGAATTGTCAAAAAAATATTTATAAAAAAATAAAGTCAAGATTAAAATTAAAATTAAAAAGGTGGTTTTACAGAAAGTTTAACAGGTGAAAAATTATAGAAACAGAGATGTCTAGGATTTGGAGTTTTTAACTCCTAATTAGAATTGAGCTCAAGAAAAGAATTAATTCCTAGACATTTGAGAAAAAAAAATTAAGGTACACAAAGTTACAGAACACAAAGAGTTATCTGCTCTGTGATCGCAAAAAAAAAAAAAAAAAAAAAAAAAACACGTGGGAGAAGGCTTCTTTGTTCGGCCGTCTTTTGTTCTCCCAAAAAGTTCTCTGCTGTGTAGACAAGACAAAGGGACCAGAGACAAAAGAGTAAGAGCGGAGCCAAAAGAGAGATGAAAGAGGGAGTCATTTCCTTTTTATCTGGGGAAACTTTTGCGGGCCTCCGTGATTGACAGGAGCCCACAGCCAATAGGTTTCCTTCATGGGCGGGTTTTATGAACTTTAGTCCAATGACAGGATTTTGTCTGTGAGGAACCAATGGAATGGAGGAGCTGGAGCCCAGTGAATGCTGGGTGATATTTGATACCGTTCCCCATGGAGATATACACAATTTTAATACACTGGGAATTCCTTAACCTACTTATGTATAGCATCTAAGTTAACCGTAGTGATTCATGCAACTTATAACCAGTGCTTCTAAATTAATATGCAAGAATAAACATTCATTTAAACATTTTAGCATACACATATTTAAAATCAAGGATTAATATATTTCAAACCCATTATTGATTGTCCAGATTAGAACATCAGAGTCCATTTGCTTTTCCTGGTGTCCTGGAAAAAGAGGAAGATGTTAAGAACTCAGAACTCAGAAAAGATTTATTGCCAAGTACATTAACAGATAACTGATAACATACGAGGGATTTGACTTGACACAGAAAATGACCTGCATTTCCGGTGACACGGCAGCATCTGTGAACGCGCCTGTCATCAGATGGGTACAGGATGCATAGGGAAGAAAGGATAATACAATAGGAAGGAGCAAAAAAAACATTGATTGTCAGAATACTGGTCATATATGATCAATATTATGATTACAAGAAAAAAAAAGCCCCAATGCACAGTTAGCAGACAAAAACGTTCACAAGGACACAGAGAGAGCAGTGAGTGAGTAATCTTTTTCATCAGTTTTTTGAGTCAGTGTGGATGTAGTGTTGAATGTAGGTGTTTGTATCAGTTAAGAATAACAAGGTCTCTTTGGCAGGAGATGTTTTGTCTAGCTGCTGGCATTGTCCTTGGGCCATGCAGCTGGCTGTCCGAAGGCCGTGAGCTCAATGTTTTGAAAACAAAAAACTGCAGATAATCTGGAGGATTTGTGTGAGGGGAGTCAGATTCGTCGAATAGTACTGATCCCAGAGAGAAAAAAACTTTATATTCTCTTACAGATTCAGTACTTAATCCTTCATTGCTGGACGTTGAATCCTTCATGGACGGCTCTCAGCGTAATCATGATGTAATCCACCTTCCTAGACAGTTCTCCATTTGCCGCTGTCAGAGTCCTCTCCATTTTTTCAATTTGATGGTTGAACCTCGCTTGGCCAGCATTTTGATAGGTTGTGTCCATCTTCATCAATTTACGGTACACCAGGACAATCCCAGATCCAATCAGAACAATCCCAATCACCTTTACTACGAAGACGTACAAATCTTCTACATCTTCGATGGAAAGATCAGACAGGCACAAGAGTTTCCAATTACTTGTGTCCCTCAAATAGCCCGCAGTAGCCGTTCCTGCGGGGCAAACAACCTCCCCCGGGGCACTATTCCTCGTTGAAAAAATAGTGTCAATTGCGTTCAAAGCCCAGCTTATTAATTCCATAATTTCTTTCGATAATCAGCAGTAAGACATGCAGACAGACAATAGCAAGCTGGGATCCAGTTAGTTAGGGGAGGAAGGAGATAAGTCAGAGCAGGAGAGAAGAAAAAGGCGTCTGCTCTCTTTGGAGGGCGGAAGTGAAGAAGATGAGACAAAGGGATGTTGAGAAGTGAGTTAACAATATTGTGCATTAAAAGGTTCACTGGTTAAATCCAGCATGTCCCAGAGTTGCCAGTAGAGGGCAATGTTGAGCTGTGGATCTTTGTAGGCCATGAGGCACTCCACAGAAGTCTGCTGTATGTCTCCAAGTTTATGGGCCATAACTTCAAAAGGAAGTGCATTAGGGTGAATTCCTGAGACTGGTTTAACAAAGGAATGTGAGTTCAGTTGTGGCCTGGGGATGAAAGAGCAGTTCTTGACTGTCCTTTTCCTGGGTGAAACAATGTCTTTAAGCTGAAGAATAATTTTATTGATGAGCCAAAGTGAGATGATGCTACAGTCCCCGCTTTGGTATTAACGGTGAATTTTATTCAGCGTTGATAGCAATCCTAGGCATCAAATTCCAATTTGGTGATTCTTGATCCAAATGCTGAACTAAAGGTTCTGATGTCCATAAGTCTTAAGCTTGTAAACAGTATCTATTACAAAGTGTAGATCCTTAAATTTGGTTTTCTGAAAAAGTCTCAAAATTTTCAAAAAAATAATTTGGGTATGACCAAATATAAACATTGTATTATTCCATCCATCCAACCATCTTCTACCGCTTTTCCGGAGGTCCAGGTCATGGAGGCAGCAGTTCAAGCAGAGAAGCCCAAACTTCCCTCTCCCCAGCCACCTGCTCCAGCTCTCCAGAGAGGATACCAAGGCGTTCCCAGACCAGCTGGGAGACATAGTCTCTCCACCGAGTCCTGGGTCTGCCCCAGGGTCTCCTCCCAGTGGGACGTGCCCAAAACACCTCAAGTGGGAGGCGTCCAGGAGGCATCCTAATCAGATGCCCATACCACCTCAACTGACTCCTTTCAATGTTGAGGAGCAGTGGTTCTACTCTGAGCCTCTCCCGGATGACTGAGCTCCTCACCCTATCTCTGAGGGTGAGTCCAGCAATCCTATGGAGAAAGCTCATTTCAGCCGCTTGTATCTGCGATCTTGTTCTTTCGGTCATTACCCAAAGCTTGTGACCATAGGTGAGAGTAGGAACGTAGATTGACTGGTAAATCGACAGCCTTGCTTTAGTACTAAGCTCCCTCTTCACCACAACAGACCGGTACAACGTCCGCATCGCTGCAGATGCTGCTCCGATCCATCTGTCAATCTCTCGCTCCATTTTCCCCTCACTCGTGAACAAGACCCCAAGATACTTGAACTCCTCCACTTGGGGCAGGAGCCTGTCCCCAACCCAGAGAGGACAATCCACCTTTTTCCGGCTGAGGACCATGGACTCGGACTTGGGAGGTGCTGATTCTCATCCCAGCCGCTTCACACTCAGCGGCAAACCGTCCCAGCAAGAGCTGTAGGTCATTGCTGGATGAAGCCAACAGGACAACATCATCTGCAAACAACAGAGATGAGATCCTGTGGTCACCAAGCATGACACCCTCCATTCCTTGGCTGCGCCTAGAAATCCTGTCCATAAAAATTATGAACAGGATCGGTGACAAAGGGCAGCCCTGGTGGAGTCCCACTCTCACTGGGAATGACTCTGACCGAGTGTTGGCAATACGAACCAAACTCTCACAACGGTCGTACAGAGACCGAATAGCTCATAACAACAAGCCCAATACCCCATACTCCCGAAGCACCCCCCACAAAAAACCACGAGGGACGCGGTCAAATGCCTTCTCCAAGTCCACAAAACACATGTAAACTGGTTGGGCAAACTCCCACGAACCCTCAAGAATTCTCGAGAGGGTAAAGAGCTGGTCCGATGTGCCACGGCCAGGACGAAAACCACATTGCTCCTCCTGAATCCGAGGTTCGACCAACGGCCAGACTCACCTCTCCAGTACCTTGGCATAGACCTTTCCAGGGAGGCTGAGGAGTGTGATCCCTCTAAAGTTGGAGCACACCCTCCGGTCCCCTTTTTTGAAGAGAGGAACCACTACCCCAGTTTGCCATGCCAAAGGCACTGCCCCCGACCTCCATGCAATGTTGCAGAGGCGTGTCAACGATGACAGCCCAACAACATCCAGGGCCTTGAGGTACTTGGGGCGAATCTCGTCCACCCCCGGGGCCCGGCCACCAAGGAGATTTTTAACCACCTTGGCGACCTCAGCCCCTGTGATAGGCGAGTCATCCCCCTCATCCCCAAACCCTGCTTCCTCTGTGGAAGGCGAATCAGTGGGATTGAGGAGATCCTCGAAGTATTCCTTCCACCGCCCGACGATATCCCCAGTCAAAGTCAACAGTGTTCCATCCGCACCATACACAGTGTGGACAGAATAAATTCTATATCAAGGATTCAGTGTAACCCGCCCGGTATGGGGTTACCGGGGCCCCACCCTGGAGCCAGGCCTGGGGGAGGGGCTTGATGGCTCGCGTCTGGTGGTCGGGTTTCAACCCATGGGACCCCGCCGGGCTCAGCCCGAAGGAGTTACGTGGCTCTGCCCTCCAGTGGGCTCACCACCTGCAGGAGGGATCATGGGGGTCTGGTGCTATGTGGATTAGGTGGTGGTCAAAGGTGGAGACCTTGGCGGACTGATCCCAAGCATTGTATTATTGTCTAGGATATACTAAAGTTCTGTATATGCCGGTAAAGGCTTAAAAATCCTGGGTACAAAGGTGTAAACTAGAAGTATGTGGGTTGTGACATACTGTATTTAAGATAAATGTTTTGGGTTTGATGAAAAGTATCTATTCAAAATTTCAAAAGTAGTTTAAATGTACATAAAAATCTAAATAGAATGCAAAGAATATATATTTGTATATATGCATGTATGTATTCAAAAATCTTAGGATTCCAGGTCAAAAGCAAAATTACAAAAAATCTAGCTCATATTTGAGGTAGAGGTTTAGGCTAATCAATATTGAAGTAACTCAAGGAGGTTCAAATTGAATTGGTTTAGCAAGACTAAACCATGGTTCTACAGATGTCCAAATCATAGGGTGTTTGAGGCTTTGATTCAGAAAAACTGAGTGGACATGGGATGTCGTCATCGTTCTTTGAATGGCAACGAGAAGTAAATTTGGATTTATTGCAAAAAGGATAAGATAATGTGATAGCATGTTCATTGCTATCACATACGAGGGACCTGGCGTTTCGGTTTAGCGGTGTTGACCGGGTTAACAGTAGACGTGCTAAGGCTAACAAGAGGCTCTAACGATGAGGCTGTTATTGAGAATCCACCTAAGGATTGTTGACTTTTTGTCTTGACTTGGTCTAGTTCTGACTGGGTAACAGTTGGTGTGATTGCTAGGCAGATGGCTAAACTGAAAAACAGGAGGGCCATCATCCTGGCAAACAGATAAAAGTGAGTGATTTTGGATCTTAATCTTTTTGTTGATTTTTCTGACCTGATACCTGATTGGCAAATGAAAATTATTCTCAGAGGTGGAACAATTTCTTTTAGAGATTGAACTCTAAACCTTAGATTGTTTTTCACCTTTAGTGGAAATTTTGATGTTGTTAGCTCAAACTAATGGTGTTGGATGTTTTATGTGTGTACTATCTGATAATCGTAAGTTGATTGAAATTTATTAGATTTTACAGAGGCCTTTGAAATTAGTTTAAGGGATAATTTGGTTTTAATTTACCCTTTTCCTTTTTGGAAGTTTTGATGCAGTTATATAACTGTTTGGAGAAATTTGACTGAGTGTACCTGAGGCTAGTAGTTAGCTACAGTTATTTCTCAGACATAGGTTTGATTTTAATCTTATTTTTGGACTAAATTTTACAGTGTTGTACCCGACAAGTCCCATGGGGTTTTGGTGAAGTCTGCTCTGATTTTGGTGAACCCATTTGAAAATGGGGTCCTGGGTTTGGCACTTGAGCGGCCAAAGTTTGTTGTTGACAATGTGTGGATTCATCCACTCGGGCAGGAATTTAGGAGTAATTTTCCTTTCCTGTAAATTGATTTCTGGTGTTTGCGGTACAAATGTGGGGTGGAAGATCTTGTCCCTCCTTTGCAGTTTGTCATGCGAGAGTTTTTGGTCATACGCTTTGTGTCGTTTGGCGAATCGGTCCAAATGTTTTTGAAATACAGCATTGGGAACTTTGTATGTTGTTTTGACACTTTTATGTTCTGCAGCTGGAATGTTATGGGTGTTGGCAGTCATCACCCCCCTCTGGTTTCGAGGAACTTTGAGCGGTGGCGATGATGGTTTGTCAGAAGCAAGAATAGGATTGCCATTATGTAGCTGCAGAGAAAGTTGTGTGCAGGAAGTGATTTTAATTTCGGTATGTCAAAGGCTTTAGACGCGGGGAGCGTGTGTACAGTTGTATCCGACTGGTGTTCGACGGTTTTATGGATCATTTGGTCACAAGCTTGAGTAAATGTGCGCCTTGCGTTTGGAAACGTTGGGTTCATCGTCGCAAAAACTTGAGGTTTTGGAGGGTCAAGAAAGCCGGTTGGTGTGGCTCTTGTGACCATGCAGGCCTCAGGGGTGGGTGGGTGAGTTTCAAAATGTGACACCGACGTTGAATCAAGGGTATCAAGGGGGCCGTTTGGAGTTTTCTGCTTGGCCATTGAGTTTCCAAGGACATTTGCTTCTTTGGCTTGACCTTGTATTTGAAGGTGAATTTTGACTTCTTGAGGACAGTACTCACCTTGGTCTTTGCGGTCGCTTTCAATCGGTTGCAGTTGTTCCAACAGTGCTAGTTGTGTGAGACTTGGGGTGTCCAGGGTATTCAGAACAAAGCACTGTGATTCAGTTGTCCTTGTTAGGTCGAATGGGTGAGGGTGTTGTGTTTGAGCCCATAGTTCGAGGTTCTTGAAATCAAGTAGTGGCTCAAAACGGTTCAGTAGGTCTTTGCCGACAAGCAATGTAATGGCGTCAAGCTTGGACACATAGACCGGATGTGTCAAGGTCATGGATCCAATGGAGATGTTTAGTAGTGATATGTCCAACAGGGTTGTTTTAGTGAGCGCATATGGTCACAAGGCTAACAAACAGGGTTCCAGTTTTAAATGTTTGTGAGCACGGTTAGCGGCTACTAGTAGTTTGTCAAAAAGGTGGTGTGACATGAGAGTGATGTCAGCAGCGGTGTCTAAAACAGCGTCCTGGCACATCACGTCTTCAAGGGTCAGTGGAAGGTAGAATTTCCGTGCCACCCCCCTCTCGTTTAAATCACATAGAAATTGTGGAATAGGTGGTTCGACACAGAGTTGCGAAATGTTGTTAGAGGAATGGTCTGTGACCTGTGGTTGGGCTGTTATAACAGCACTGGACTGCATTGAGTCCTTTGGTTCTTCTTCATTTGCAAAAGGGATTTTCTTCTTGCGTTTTCTTCGTTTAGAACATTTGTTTTGAGTTGTCATAGCTGATATAGCTAGGATGTTAGCAGTTTTATTTTCTTTGTTGCTTTGAATCTCCGCTAGGAGGAGTTTGACAATTTCAATATCTTCTCTACTGAGAGTAGGAGTTTCTTCTTTCTTCCAAGGTTTATGATAGGTCTCTACTTCTGAGCTTCTGTGATGAGATGGAGACCATTTGTCACGGTTACACGTTAGCTGTGACTCCAAGGTGATGACTCACAGTGGAATGGAGGTCCTGGATGAAGAGGGTCTTGAAATTGTGGTCTTCTTCCATCCCTGGTGTATTTTGAGATCCAAAATATGCAAGTAGGAGTCTCTGGTAGTAGGTCTGTGTTAGCTCTGAGTGTCCTTGCTTCATGGCTAGGGCTGCGGTTAGCCCTGCCTGTAGGCAGTCATCGGAGAATTCCTTTTCGATGGCTTTGCAGAGCAGCATGTAGTCAGCTTTGATGTTTGCTGTCTGTCTGTCTATGAATTTTGTTACTGACCTGTTAGATGTTAGTTTGATCAGATAGATACGATCGTCAGTGGTAGCATCAGGATACTTACGCAGGTGGTAATCAATGTCCTGAAAATAGACTTTGGCATCAGGTGAACTCGTAGGTTCTGGATCAAATTTTGTGACATTTCGCGCGATCTTGTCAAGGTTGTGGTCTGAAGGGGTATACGCACGCTGTCTATGCGGTCGTCCATATTCGAAACAGGAATCAGGCGAGGGAGCGTGGCGGATGTCCCAGTGTTCATGTGCTTCCTTTAGGAGCAGTTGACATTCTTTATAGTCTTTCTTCACATTTTCAAGTTGACCTTCAACTCTTCTGAGTTCCTTCTTTGTGGCTTGAAGGGCATCTTCAAGTTCATTGTTGTCTTGGTGAAGCAAGTCATTATCATGCATCAACCGTTTAATTCCTGACTCTGCACGGTCCAGATCTTGTAACACTTCATCAAGTTGATCTTGAGTTTTGTCATTCTTCTCTTGAGATTGTTCCAAATTTTCTTTTAGTGTTTCGTTCTCTTCCTGGAGAGATAGGATTGTTGTTTGTTGATTTGCTAGCTCGTTCTCGGCTACCTTTAATCTTGTGACTAATGCTAGCGCAAACTTACCTAACACACTGGTGAGGTCCTTTCCTTCTGGTGGCTTTTCAGTGTGGTCATCCAAAAGTTCTTCAGTGAGTTGCTTCAAATCTTCGGGCTGTGTTTCCTTGACCCGTGTTGTGAAGCTAGAAATTAAATCAGAAGTCCATCCTTCTAATGTTGCTTGAAGGTCACCCAGTTTGTTTATTGTCTGTTGACTCATCATGTTTTACCATTGTGGTTATTTAGCTAAAAAAAAAAAAAAATCTACTTTTTGATTATTGTTAATTTGTTAGACAAGGGTTAACCTTGAAGTTTTATTTTACAACCATGTTAGTTAAAAGTTCTTCTTAGAATTTGTTCCAACTTGTAGGCTTGCAAGCTGGGAAGTAGAATTTTGAAATTATTTAGAAATATGGAGATATTGCAATTAATTTGTTTGTTGAAACTGTATGTTGATAAATAAAGTTGAATTGAAATTGAGTTGAATTTGTGTTTCACAAAACAAAGATTTAAATTGTGTGGATTGACTTCTTTCCTTTGATTTGCAAAGCTTAGTATTGGAATGGTCATCAATAACTAGCTTTGGAATTTTGCAGATTGTCACTTTGAAAGTGAGGATTTTATTTACAAAACAAAAGAGGTTAAATGCTTTAGAGGTTTAAGGTTATAAGTTTCCACTTTCTTTTAAAGTTAAGGCTTTCCTTTCGTTTTATTTGTTAAAGCCTATTTTCATTTGAAGCATTAAATGTTTTAAATATTTACAGATTAGAAACAAGTGAATTGCTTTGGGTATTTGGTACCCAAGGATTTCTTTGGATTGAAGCTAATAGTGATTTGCTTAATTGTTATCTATAAAATTTCTTATTTACAGAATAATCAATGTTTGCACCTTTTGACTTTTCTCTTTTAAATCCTGGGAAAATTTTAAAATTATGCAAGTTGGTTAAATGTTTTTCTTTTCCTGTGGAGAAAAGATGAACCAAGAAATGACACAATGAGTTTAAATAACACCTAGAGTTTCTTTTAAGTGTTAACTGCTTGATGTGGTTTCCTAAATTTGGAAAAAAAAAAAAATATATATATATATAAATATATATATATATATATATATATATATATATATATATATATATATATATATATATATATATATATATATATATATAAATATTCAGTGAATCACTAAATCTATTTGTTAAAATGCACAGGTTTAATCCTACTTTAAGATCACCCTTGAATAAACATCAGCATTACAATCCTTAAGGTAAAATGGGTTTTCTGTGGGAAAGGAATCACACAATGTCACATTTAAAAACAACAAAATAAACACACATATAGCTTCAAAGTTTGCACTTTTTCTTAAAAGTGTGTAAATATGTTTGCTTTTAACTTAAAATATTACAATATGTGGTTACATAAGTGATTAAATACAATGTGGATGCTTTTATGTTCTTTCCCTTTGTATACTTAGGCATTGACTGTAGTCCACCACTGAGAAAATCTTTCAGCAGCCAAAACGTTTCTTTTTCGCTTCTTTCTGCGTAGAAACTTTAAATTGGTGTTAAATTTAGTTTATTCTGAATAATATCAATTGCTTTGAAGTTACTTTGAAGTCTTAATTTGGTTATAAATCGGCTTTAAAGATTAAAGTTTAAATAAAAGATGCAGTTCCTATGTTTGACCACAAGATCGAGGCAGTTTTCATCTGCACTCCCGGAAGAGGAAACCCAATGACATCACTCAGGGAGTCCAGGGTCTCTACCCAAAATGGCGGCTACAGGGAACTTGCTTTAAGTGGACTTAAGATGGCGTCGCTCGGCCAATCTACATGTGCGCAGTTTTCGTGCACAGCCTGTCGGTAGTGTGCGCAACTGTGAGCGTGCATGTGACACGTAGATGCAGGCGCAAGTCTATCGACAAAACCATGCCTTGCTTTTCAAAAGTGGGAGAGCTTCAGTCTCCTTAAAACTTTATTAATTCAAGCTAGTTTACACAATGGTCAGTTCAATTTAATTTCCCCAAGGTTTGCTTCGCCTGTGGGATTTTGAACTAACAGGGTACAAACAGGATTGCTTCGCTGTTCGGTCCCAGGCCTGTTTTAATTATTCAGTGTGTAATCACGCTTCTTAAGCATGCATTAACAACAAACACTGAGCCAAATGGGGTGGGGTTCTCTCCCCCACCTCGTGGCCAGCACACACACACACACACACACACACACACACACACACAGCAACAGCAGCAGAGGAAGCGGGCTGAATTCACTCCCTTCCCTTCGTGACACAGAGACAGGCTGCAGCGCAGCAGAGGCACAATTTCACTTCACCGTTGTTTTTTAAAAGTTATGTTTGACCAAACCACACAGCTTATGCCTTAATTTTTCATTCTGAGTATGTTTCAAGTTGAACCAGCGTCACACAGCGGCATCATTAATATATGTAACAATATGGTGATTAATAGTTATGATCAGGTATAAAATTATTTAATTTGTATTAATGTATTGGAACCTGAGATGAATTATCGGTTCATACACACAGGAAAAATTAATATACACTCGTGGGGCACCAGCTCCTCTCTCTAAGGAACGATTTTAATCTTAAACTTCACTTTATACCTGTTTAATCACTCAATAAATTGATTAATAATCAGTCTCAAAATTTTAGTGAATTCAATACTGGGGACTTTGACCAGAATCAGAATGAAATAAATTCCCAACAACTTCTCTCATTTTCACATATTTATTAAATCTACATCGCCGTCTGGAAGTTTTCGATGTGTGAAAAGTGCCAAAAGCCAGAGTATTTGTCCGGCAAATATGCGGTGATACGGCAACTTTTCTAGTCGGTTGTCATAAGATGAGGTTTCCTATGTTTGATCACAATGGCTGAGGTCTATCCCAGGACATCTCCTCCTCGTGTCGTGTTGATTTCTTCAGCTGTGCGTGGTCATGGCGAGCTGCATCGAGAATCTGCGGCTTCCCATGAGGAATTTGAGAATAATTAAAAATATCTAATCCGATAGCAAATTAAGAGATTATCTATGCCTTGGTGGAGATAAAATGAACTTCTGGTATGTAATTGTCAAAAAAAAAAAAAATATATAAAAAAAAGTCAAGATTAAAACTTAAATTAAAATTAAAACAGTGGTTTTAAAGAAAGTTTAACAGGTGAAAAATTATAGAAATAGAGACATCTAGGATTGGAGTTTTTAACTCCTAATTAGAATTGAGCTCAAGAAAATAATTAATTCCTAGACTTTTGAGAATAAAAACATTAAGGTACACAAAGTTACAGAACGCACAGTTAAGAATTATCTGCTCTGTGATCACAGAAAAAAAAAAAAAAAAACACGTGAGAGAAGGCTTCTTTGTTCAACCATCTTTTGTTCTCCCGAAAAGTTCTCTGCTGTGTAGACAAGACAAAGGGACCAAAGACAAAAGAGTTAGAGTGGAGCCGAAAGAGACAAAAGAAAGATGAAAGATGAAAGAGGGCATTGTTTCCTTTTTATCTGGGGAAACTTTCGCGGGCTTCCATGATTGACAGGAGCCCCCAGCCAAAAGGTTTCCTTCATGGGCGGGTTTTATGAACTTAAGTCCAATGACAGGCTTTTGTCTGTGAGGAACCAATGGAATGGAGGAGCTGGAGCCCAGTGAATGCCAGGTGATATTTGATACCGGTCCCCATGGAGATACACACAATTTTAATAACTGGGAATTCCTTAACCTACTTTTGTATAACATCTAAGTTAACCGTAGTGATTCATGCAACTTATAATCAGTGCTTCTAAATTAATATGCAGGAATAAACATTCATTTAAACATTTTTGCATGCACATATTTAAAATGAAGGATTAATATATTTCAAACCCATTACTGATTGTCCAGATTAGAACATCAGAGTTCATTTGCTTTTCCTGGTGTCCTGGAAAAAAAAAGGAAGATGTTGAGAAGTGAGTTACCAATAATGTGATTAAAAGGTTCACTGGTTAAATCCAGCATGTCCCAGAGTTGCCAGTAGAGGGCAATGTTGAGCTGTGGATCTTTGTAGGCCATGAGGAACTCCACAGAAGTCTGTTCTATGGCTCCAAGTTCATGGGCCATAACTTCAAAAGGAAGTGCATTAGGGTGAATTCCTGAGATTGGTTTAACAAAGGAATGTGAGTTCAGTTGTGGCCTGGGGATGAAAGAGCAGTTCTTGACTGTCCTTTTCCTGGGTGAAACAATGTCTTTAAGCTGAAGAATAATTTTATTCTCCCACCTGGAGAAGCCCGGGAATATGGTGAGGATCATGTTCTTTGACTTCTCCAGTGCTTTCAACACCATCCAACCGATGATCCTGAAGGACAAGCTGCTGCGCGCAGGGGTGGACCAGCACCTGTCATCATGGATCCTGGACTACCTCACGAACCGGCCTCAGTTTGTGAGAACCCGGGACTGTGTTTCCGACACGATCATCAGTAGCACGGGGGCCCCCCCAGGGAACGGTGCTGGCTCCCTTCCTGTTCACTCTTTATACTGCGGACTTCTCACACAACACAACACATTGCCATCTACAGAAGTTCTCTGATGACTCTGCGATTGTTGGTCTCATCTCCAGCGGAGATGAAGCTGAGTACAGAGGGCTTATCCAGGACTTTGTGGACTGGTGCCATCGGAACTGCCTCCAGATCAACGCGAGGAAAACTAAGGAGCTGGTGGTGGACTGCCGCAGGCATGGGCAGCCCCTCACAGCACCAGTAAATATACAGGGAACAGACATCGAGATGGTGACATCCTACAAGTACCTGGGTATTCATCTGAACAATAAACTAGACTGGTCACACAATACTGACGCACTCTACAAGAAGGGACAGCGCAGGCTGTTCCTGCTGAGGAGACTCAGGTCTTTTGGTGTACAAGGGGCGCTGCTGAAGTCATTCTATGACACGGTGGTGGCATCAGCCATCACTTTTGGAGTGGTCTGCTGGGGCAGTGGCATTACTGCAGCCGATAGGAAGAGACTGAACAAACTGATTAAGAAAGCTAGCTCTGTCCTGGGGCAACGCCTTGATCCGATGGAGGAGATAGGAGAGAGAAGGACGGTGGCTAAACTGTCATCTCTGCTGGAGTCCGAGTTCCACCCTATGCAGGACATACTGGATGCACTGAGGAGCTCATTTAGCAGCAGACTACATCATCCCAGGTGCACAACCGAGAGGTTTCGTAGGTCCTTCCTACCAACGGCTGTCAGACTGTACAACCTAAGCAGGGCTGCTCGCAGAGATAGCAAAAAGACGTAACAAACTAATAGTTTTTTGAATGCAAAAGATGCAATAGACTTACACAATGGTCCTCTCCGGCATACAACTAGGAACATACCGGTCGCTATGGAGGGTGAGAATATGTATGGGCACATAATCATACCATGTAGGATAACTAAATAGACGGTTATGCTGTTTCATCCCACCTAGCAACAATGCTCTGCACTGTGTGTGTTTATACTGTATATTTACATATTTATTCCATCTAGCTACAATGCTCTGCACTGGGTGTGTTTATATTTATATATCTATATATTTATTCCATCTAGCTACAATGCTCAGCACTGGGTGTGTTTATATTTATATATCTATATATTTATTCCATCTAGCTACAATGCTCCGCACTGTGTTTTTATATATCTACATATTATTCCATCTAGCTACATTGCTCCGCATTGTGTGTGTTTATACTTGCATATTTATTCCACCTAGCTGCAATGCTCCGTACTGTGGGTGTTTATATATTTACATATTTATTCCATCTAGCTACAATGCTCTGCACTGTGTGTTCATATATTCATATATTTATTCCATCCAGCTACAATGCTCTGCACTGTGTGTCTGTGTGTGTGTGTGTGTGTGTGTGTGTGTATATATATTTTATAGTAATATGTACATATGTATATTAGCTGCTCTTGCTTGCTTGTTTTTTTTCTTGCCTTCTGATTGTTGCTCTGAGTGTTGCTATCCCTGTGCTGTTGCAATCCTGGAATTTCCCCGTTGTGGGACTAATAAAGGCTTATCTTATTGATGAGCCAAAGTGAGATGATGCTACGGGGGGGAAATGTTATATAGTTATTTTACTGTGAAGTGCTGGGTGGTGACGCTCACCTCCGGTGACGTCACCGGGCTGCCCTATGTAAGGCCAAGGGCGACCATCTTTCGGTCTCTTATATTGCCTGAGCGTAGCCGGTGATCTGTCAGTAGCTGTCAGTGTAAGTCAATAAAGCTGTGTTCCAAGTCACCTCACCTCTTTCATGATCCAAGGGTAATTACAGATATAACACCAGTGTTGCCAAAGGAGTCACATGGGTCAGATCGCCAGTGGGCTCACCACCTGCAGGAGGAATTATGAGAACTGTGGTGCTATGGGAATGGCTGGATGGATGAAATGTCCACATGTTCTCAAAAATCCCATCAACAACAAAAACTGTTTAAACAAGAGTTTGAGTACAACTCTCCCCTCGTCTTTGTTTCCTCTCATCTTCTGCTTGTGTGAAGGGGGAAGGGTTGTAGCCATTAGTAGTGACATAAAATTAAACCTGTAGATGACTTTATTGTTACATTTATGGGGAATATTTTTATAGCCATACTAATTATGTGGACAAATAACCATGTCATCATCTTGAATGGTCTTAATTTAAAATCCCGAGTCCATTTTGTCTAAGTCTGAGACAAGGCCATGTGTAAATGACTCTGTTTCCAAGACGAGACCATAATGTTAAAATGTCGTCTCAAGACCAATGTCAAGTACTAAAACACTAATGCATAATTCTTTTACTCTTTTAGATTCTTGATTTCAAAGCATAAACAGTTTGTCAGGTGTGAGTTGGTGGCTACATTTTAGTCACCAGGGAACTTTTCCAATCCTCTACTGGTACTCTGGCATTGGCACTTCACTGATAAACAGAATATGGGCTCTCATGATAGTTGGAGGAGACAGACACATACTGTAGGTGTGAAAATGACTCAGCTGTATAAGCTGTCTCTAATGTTACTCGAATGCACTTCAGTTCAGTGATCCTTTTTTTTTTTTTTTGTATTGCATACACCATATAGTTTAGTGGAGGTTTCTCTGTTATTTTCTGAATATTTCTGTCTGTTCACTGATATGACATGTTTTAAGATGAATATGTTATTGATGCATAATAAAGCAATCAAAGGCTGTCAATCTTCTCTTTGCTGCACCATCATGATTGTTAATTCTACCTCTGTGACAGCCTTTATAGTCTATTTGCCATTGTTTTGGCTGCATACTAATGATGTTTTGAATGTGAGTGGGAAGTTTGGGTCACCATGTCTCACTGTCAGCAGCAATATGACAGGCTTGTACTCTGTCTGACTTAAGAGGGAAATTTGTTAGCAAACATAAGAACCCAAGAAGGCAACCACATGATCAGACAAAAACAGATTTGCCAACACACACTAATTGAAACTTGTACTTTGGACACCTGTTCATTATTTTTCTCGGTAGGGATCTTAGTTTTCTGCCACTCACCATGTTCTTACACCCACATACATACTGTGCATCATGGATCTGTAATTATATTTATACTTGTATTTATAAATGCTTTCATCTTATGAAGAAAAACATTTGTTTTAAGTTTTTTTTATTATTATTCTAATTAAACATATTTCTGTTTATATTTCTGCAGCCACTGAGCTCAGATTTTCAACAGATATTAATAACAACCCAAGTAATCCATGCAAACAAAGAAATCAAGGCAAATGTGTTCACAAAGCAAATTATATTTAATAAAGTGGAATGACACAGGGAATAAATATTGAACACATGAAGAAAAAAAGGTGCAAAAAGACATAGAAAGCTAAGAAACCAGCTGAAATCCATCAAAATTTAGGAAGCTATCCTATCCCCCATCAGTGCAAATTAAGTTTAACTGGTTAAGTCTTGACTGATAGCCTTTAAAAAGGTCTGTGAATATCAGATTGTCACACCACAAAGAACTCATGATGAGTAGAAGCAAAGAGCTCTCTCTAGACCTTTGCAACCTTATTGTTGCAAAACATAATGATGGCATTGGTTACAAGTGCATTTCTACACTACTGAATGTTCCAGTGAGCACTGTTGGAGCCATCATTTGGAAGTGGAAAGAACATCATTTTACCATAAACTGGCTATTATCAGGAGCTCCTCACAAGATTCCCAAGAGATGAGTCAAAAAAATTATCAGAAGAGTTATCCAAGAGCCAAAGACCACTTGTGGAGAGTTCCAGAAAGACCTGGAGTGAGCAGGTACAGCTGTTTCAAAGAAAACAATAAGTAATGCACTCAACTGACATGGGCTCTATGTCTGTTCACCTCGCAAGACTCCATTGCTAAAGAAAAAGCATGTTGAAGCTCATTTAAACTTTGCTGCACAACATTTGGGCAAGCCAGTAAAAATACTGGGAGAATATAATCTGGTCAGATGAGACCAAAATTGAACTTTTTGGATGCCACAACACAGCATTTTTGGAGGAGAAATGGCACTGCACATCCCATCATGGTGTGGGGGTGTGTTTCAGCACACAGTACAGACAGACTTCATATAACTGAAGGAAAGATGAATGGACAAAATGTACAAAGACATCCTTGAGAAGAACTTGTTGCCATCTGCCAAGATGCTGAAGATGAAACGAGGGTGACATTTCAGCAAGTGATTCCAAACACACAGACAAGGAATTTCTCAGTTGTCTCCAGAGAAGGAAAATAAAGGTGCTAGAATGCCCCATTCGGACACCTGACCTGAATCCAATTGAAAATCCATGGAACAAGCTTAAGGTCAGAGTTCACAGAAGACACCCATGGAACCTTCAAGATTTGAAGACAGTTTGTGTTGAAGAATGGGCTAAAATTACTCCAGAGCAATGCCTGCACCTGGCTTCTCCATACAGGAGTTGTCTGGAAGCTGTTATTACCAACAAAGGCTTTTCTACTAAATATTAAAATGAATTTCACCAAGGGTGTTCAATACTTATTCTCCATGTCATTCCACTTTATTAAATATAACTTGTTTTGTGAAGACAGTTGCCTTGATTTCTTTGTATGTATGGATTATTTCAGTTGTTACTTATATCTGGTGAAAATCTGAGGTCAGTGGCTCCATCAGAAATATGTTTAATGAGAAAAATGTTGACATGTGCAATACTTATTTTCCCCAATGTATGTTGTTCTAATCAATAATTACACAAGGAAACCAGTTACCAGATAAAGATTTTCTTGGGGTGGGGATGAGGCAATGGTAGCCTAATGGTTAGGGATGTGGACTGGTGAGTGGAGGATCATGGGTTCGATCTCGGGACTGGCAGGATTAGATCTGGGTGGGACAGATAACATAGTGTTTGCTGCACCCTCCTTAACCCCACTGCGGTGCCCTTGAGCAAGGCCCTTAACCCCAACTGCTCCAGTGGAGCTGTTCAGTGGCCACAGGTCAGTCTGTGGCTGGATTGGGCAGCTTCCTGGTGTGAATGTGTAACTGTGTGAATGTGAACAGGGCGTCCTTGAAAAAGATAGGTTGCCTCTCAATGGAACTACCCTGTATAAATAAAGGGTAAAAATAAAAGGTTGAAAAAAAATAACTTACTTTACACAATAATTATATAGTTTTACATGGTTAAGGCTAGGCTCATAAGTACGGGGGGGGGGGGGGGGGGGGGGGGGGGCTGAAAAGTTCATAGGCTGACTAAGAAGGAGTTATGCTCCAGCAATGAAACTAGATATCTTTTATATCCTGTCCTAGATTTTCAAGAGGGTTTACTGGGGCAGGAGCCCTGGAGCCCCGGCTTGTTTGGGGCACCGGAATAAACCCTTTTTTTTTTGCTAATTCTGCCATGTCCAGCATTTATTGGAGGGTTTGTTTTGGCTTATCAATTTTTTATTTATTGAGGTGTACGTCTGTCCCTCATGCTTAATTTAACTGATTTTTTTTTTTTGATTTTGTATACTTTATTGATCCCCAGAGGGGAAATTGAGGGCATCCACCTGGAGGGATGAAGCAGCCACGGTAGCGCTATCCCTTAACCATTCACACACACATTCACACCTAGGGCCACTTTAGAGTCTCCACTTAACCTAACCTGCATGTTTTTGGTCTGTGGGAGGAAACCAGAGAAATCCCGGAGTAAACCCACGCAGATACGGGGAGAACATGCAAACTCCACACAGATCACTGTTGGTCAGGTGCTGGGATCGAACCAGGGATCCCATGGCCAAGGGTGAGTTGTTGTGCTGGCACAGTGCTAACCACTGTGCCACCGCACCGCCCAATTGGTTAAGAGTTGACATTTGACCTGATTAAGGTTGGATGTGGGCTGGTAGTGAATCCGTGGACGAATGAATGAATGTATGATAGCGGTGTCCAAAAGAGGAAAAAAAAGAAAGAAAAACAGGAATGTGAGAAGGAGATTTTAAAAAAGACTCCTAAATTCACAGGATTTTTTTAAGTTGTGACAAAGCCGGACAGTGTCAACTTTACAGCCACAACAAGATGTTTGTCAGTTAGCATTAGAAATGCTAACACAGGCTGCACTGGTAGAGCCGCTCTCTGAAGATCCGTCAGTCATACACACCAAGAATACTGATCCAGAAAAGGACCGAAGAGCTGCCAGAATAAGGACACCGATATCAGAGCATCTATACGTTCCTACAAATGGCAGAAACATTTTTCTCCAAGTGCCATTTCAATCGCAAATTTCCAAATGGTGAGTACGTTTCAAGACGGTGGCTTCTATTTTCTCCTCCCATGGCTGTTTCTATTATGCCTGCAGCATATACAGAAATTTTTTCTCCACTAAGTTGGGTTCACACTATAGCGTTTGGACCGACTTTTACATACATTTTGAAAAATCAGAGGAATTAGTCCAAATGTCATGAAATTACATTCATGAGCAATTTTTTTTAATTCAGTGCACACCAACTTTTATGAACTTTAAAGGAGCATTTTAACTCCGCAGCCTTGCTTGACCGTGAATGAGAGCTGTCCACTACAGTTCAGAGATGATGCCAGTCTTTCTCTTTGTCCAAGAGTTGTAAAATTTCATTCAGTTATATTATCGTTCATCTTGGCCAGAGTTACAGTATCTGCTCTGGTGAATGCAAAATTGCAGATTTAATTCAAAACAACTGTCGGGACATTTTCATTTTGAATCATTCTTTTAAAAGAATGACAGTGAATGAGATTAACAATGTAAAAACTGTCATCATTAGATAATGAATATCAGGTTTGTGCGCACATAACCTGCTCTTCTCCTGGGTCGTGGAGACGAGCAGCTGTTTTCCCAGTAGGGCAGACCGGTCTGACAACCTTTTCTTTCCTCTGTGTAGTGAAAAACCCTGTTCTGGCTTCAAATAATTAACCCTTGAGTAGAAAACACCAGCTGAATTGTGTTTTTTCATTGTCATAATTAAAGTTGTGGGTTGATACAAGATATCTGTCGATTATTAGTCCTGATGGCACTACATTTTTTCTGCTATTAAAGCTAAAC
Source organism: Pholidichthys leucotaenia (assembly GCA_020510985.1). Lineage (NCBI taxonomy): Eukaryota > Metazoa > Chordata > Actinopteri > Cichliformes > Pholidichthyidae > Pholidichthys > Pholidichthys leucotaenia. Next base: position 156,564,049 of record CM035847.1, on the reverse strand, counting down.
CTAGAACTTTGTGGTCATTCACTTTTTTTTAGTAATTAGCAGTGGCTATGGATATGGAAGCTGTATCCCTATATGAAATGTTTATTAGTAGAGAAGGGTTAACAATCCGACAAAACCTTTTCAGACCAGCTCCAAGCCAATTGCTGCTGTGGCTTAGGGAGATAGTATGTTGGGCCTGTGATCAGAAGGTTGCTGGTTTGCATCTTGCTATCAGCACCTTGTGCAAACCATTTTACTATACGATGAAATTTAAACTTAACCCTAATCAGTACATCTGGGGTCCATCCTGACTGCAATACTACATTTTTTGTAATATTTTCAAGGTGTGTTACTTTTTTGTATGCTGTGTTAGGTACCTGTCACCCCCCCCACCCCCAGTTTTCAATCCACCCAAAAAAGATTGATTTGTTTCACTCGTTCATTTGATTTCTGGAACAGATTTTCATTTGTGGTCCGTATGGACCCCAACTAGAATATTTCATGTTTTGACTGAATTGACCTTGGTTTCATATGTGCCAAAGAAAAACAATGTTGTCATCATGCATTCCTCCGTGCACCATGACCATGGCTGTGAAATCTGCCTTTGTAGACTTGGGTATGCTTGACATTCATCACCATCTGCCGCAATGCAGCTGTAAGTAATCAGATAATGGTAATCAGATTTGACATGTTTACATGCACTGAATAAATGGGTTATTGGACAATAAACTCTGTGTGTCAATGTAATTTCACTTTATGCTACAAAATCATTGCCTTATACCTGATTATTGTTTTTACATGACTACTTTAATAATCAAATAATGCCAGAAATTCGATTATAACCGGTTTATTACCATGCATGTAAACATAGCCATTGCATATAAATACGCCCATAAATATGTGGGAGGCCCCACAGACCTTCTTAATCTGGCCTTGTCTATTCCGCAGGGATCCAAGCGCTGCAACACCGATGGAAGAAGTGTGTGGACTGAAGGGGAGACTATCTTGAAAACTAAACCACATTTGGTCAAATTTGACCACTGCATCATGGTCAGCCTATGAACTTTTCAGCCCTTCCTCATAGCGTTAGGCACTAAAACTGTTTTGGTTAAGTTTAAGGTAATGGTTAGGGCAAGTTTTGAGAAAATGCAAGGGACTATTTTGATCACAACTATAAAACTCAGCAATGTTTCTCCATGTCATTATTTCCACAATTACTAGAGGTCCCTTAATGTTCAAAACACACATTTGGGCATTACACATGTTGGTAAAAATGTACATGTATAGCATTTTTTCTTAGAGAGCAGGCTGTGGCACAGATCAAAAATCAAGACAGTGTCCAAAGATGATGCTATAATAATAAGTTTTACTTTTTTTGTATTTTTTTGTATTTTGTACACAATATTAATCCACAGAGGGAAATTACAGGGCATCCACCTGGATGGAAGAGGCAGCCATGGTATCGTGCCAATCCCTTCAACATTCACACACACATTCACACCTAGGGCCACTTTAGAGTCTCCGTTGGGATAACTTGCATGTTTCTGGCCTGAGGAAACCGGAGTACCTGTAGTAAACCCTCGCAGACACAGGGAAAACATGCAAACTCCACACAGAAGGGTCACCGATGGTTGGGTTGTGGGATCGAACCCACGATGGTCAGGGGTGGAATCAATCCCGTGACCCGCTTACTGTGCTGCCACAGTGCTAACCACTGCTCCACCGAGCTGCCCAATCAAATATTTTACAAATATCTCAAGAACAGCTAGGTCTAGACTCATAACTCTTTTATTATTCTAATCTCTGAAAGCTTTCTCAACTTTTCTCCATTGGTCTTAAGCTCTAAAATTAAAATTTTCACTATCATATTTTTAAAAATCTGTGAACTCAAACAAGTGAAATCAAAATTAATTTCACCAAGGTCATTCATCCAGTTTGCTTGAAATTAAACATGAATCATCTACTATTGAAGATACTGCTATTGAAGATATGTCGGGACCCTGTGATGGACAATTATGCTTTGAAATTCTTTTATTGATCTGATTTGAGATGTATTTCTTTATTTTCAGGAAGAATTAATTTTGCATGCCTATTATAAAGAAATTATCACATTTACAGTGTCAACACATTGTGCCTTTATGAAGTAGAATATCTTAGTCACTAAAGTTTTAAAGTGTTCTAAAGTTTAAAGTTCTAAAGTTTCACTAAAGTTTTTAAATGCTCTCATAGTCAGCATATACGTATGTTTTAGCATGATTGCACTTTTCATATCAAATCTAAATCTTATGCGTCCTTTTATCTATCCCTGGGCACATTCCAAAAAACTGAACAGATCAATAAGCTTCCAAGCTCCGTGCATCTCCTTTTTTAGTCAGGTTTAAGACCTCTGCTGAACAAAGAAACTCAGTGCAATTGGTCAAAAGTTTGCGCTAATGGGCGGATCCAATCATGATCTTTGAATGTAATTGGTCAAGCTCAGTTGTTATAAAATTTTTTGTGCCATCCTGCCACATCTTGAAAAAAACTTTCCTTTGTTCCGCTAGTTACCAGATGCAAGCTGGGAGTTGACTCTTGACAAAGCAGTTCTCTGCTCTTCCTTTTTTATCTAAGCAGGCTGGGAGCTATGCTCTGTGTAAACTTTTTCTTCTTCTTTAAAATTCACATTTTCCTGTTTTACTCCCTTTTCTTAAATTACTGTGCTAAGAAGATTTTGTTTGATTTTTACCAAGCTTATATCAACTTTGTTCTGACCACATCAGACGAAATCGATTGTTTTTTGGGCTTTTTTGTTTTTTTTTTTTAATTCATCGTTTGATTTTCTGTTTGGACTTTGAATGATAAACATATATTATCGGGAATTTGACAGCCTGCTCAAATTCCTTTTTCTGTGCATAAACAAACTCACATAATTATCAGACCCAGGGAACACACGCTCAGGCTCAAGTGAATACAGTTATCTTTAATTTATTCCCAGTGAGTATGTGAGTGTGTGTATGCGTTGTATGTGCAGTGTATGAGGAGGTGAAGAATAGTGCTGATGTTGTGACTGGGGGAGAGCAGAACGCCGTTCAGCCTGGCGACCCTATAATGACACAAAGCACAGGAGTTAGCACAGTCCACCAATACCAGAGCGTGGTAATGACTGGAGCTTACTTTGCAGATGGAAGTTGGAGGCTCAGGTTGGCCCAGGGGCTGCGGCCAGGGAGACAGCGTTCTTGGTCCACGCCGGGATTGGGCAGGTGGCTCTGTAGGAGAGATGGAGGCTTGTTTCGCCACCAAGAGGAGAAGATTCCGCCGCCGGAGGAATCCACCTGTGCACAGGGGAAGACGACTAATAAGGTGAGTAAACAACAGGCTTACTTGAAGCGAGGAGATGATTCAGGTCTAGGATGAAGAGGCCAGGAAATTGGCTGCTGACGAGAGACGTATTCTGTAGGCAGAATGACAGATGTCTCCATGCCAGATCTCAGGCAGAGCAGGCTATAAATCCCGTGGGAGATTGGGAGCAGGTGTGCGTGCAGCTGTAGCAGATAATGGCCCAGAGGGAGCCATGACAGTACTCCCACCCCCCGAGAGGTGGCTCCTGGCACCTGACCCAGCCTACCCGGGTGCGTCCGGTGGAAGTCCCTGATGAGGTGTTTGTCTAACATGAATGACGGACATACCCAGGACCTCCACTAGGGGCCATACCCCTCTCAGTCCACCAGGTACTGCAGACCGCGACCCCAGCGGTGGACATCCAGGATGGCGTTGACCTTCCAAGCCGGGTCGCCGTCAATCAACACTGGTGGAGGTGGAGTCTTGGTAGGGGGACAGAGGGGGCTGGAACAGACGGGCTTCACCTGGGAGACATGGAACATAGGACAGATACAGAGAGAGGGGGGGAGAGCCAGGCGCACAGCCACAGGGTTAACAACATGCACAATAGGGAAGGGGCCAATGAAGCATTGAGCCAACTTCCGTTTTTCAGCTTTCAGGGCAATATGCTGAGTAGACAGCCAAACCTGCTGACCCACCTGGTACTGAGGAGCCTGTCTTCTGTGGCGATTCACGGTCCTGGTGTTACCTTCAGCTGTACAAAGAAGGGCCCTGTGAGTGGCTGTCCAGAGCCGGCGACAGCGCCTCAAGTAGGCATGGATGGACGGTACGGCCACTTCCCTCTCCTCCTCAGGAAAAAGCGGAGGGTTGTAGCCCAGAGAGGCCCTGAAAGGGGACAAACCAATCGCCGAGGACACGGTTGAGTTGTGGGCACACTCAATTCAGGGGAGATGGCTGCTCGAGGACGAGAGACTGGAGGCGATGACACAACGTAGAGCAGCCTCCAGCTCCTGATTGGCCCGCTCGCACTGCCCGTTGCTTTGTGGATGATAACCGGAAGACAAGCTCACTGTTGCCCCTAGTGCATTGCAGAATGCCTTCCAAACCCGGGACACGAACTGGGGACCCCGATCGGAGACGATGTCGGTGGGAATCCCATGGAGGCATACTATGTGCTGCACCAGCAGATCTGCCGTGTCCCGCGCCGTAGGGAGCCCCTGTAGCGGAACAAAGTGGGCAGCCTTGGAAAAACAATCCATGATGGTGAAGACAGCGGTGTAATGGTTGGAGGAAGGAAGGCCAGTCACGAAATCCAGGGCTACGTGGGACCAAGGTCTGCTGGGAACCGGAAATGGGTGAAGAAGACCGGCAGGCGGAGAAGAAGATGTCTTCCCAGTGGCGCACTGAGGACAGGCGCAGACATAGGTGGTGACGTCCCTCCGAAGCCCCGGCCACCAGAACAATCTCTGCAGGAGCTCCACTGTGTGAGTCACCCCTGGATGGCACAAAAACTTGGAGGAATGGGCCCAGTGGATCACCTCGCCCTGGATCAACAAGGGAACAAACAGCTGCTCTGTGGGTCCTCCACCCGGATCGAGCTCAACCTCCTGCGCCCTCAAGACCCTCTCCCTGATGCCCCACAAGAGGGTGCCGACGACACAAGAGGCTGGGAGAATGGTGTGCTCATGCCCCTCTGCCACACCCGAAGCGAACTGCCTGGAGAGGGCGTCCGGTTTGGAGTTCTTAGCCCCGGGGCGATAAGTAATAGTAAAATTGAAATGCCCGAAGAACAGTGACCAACGGGCCTGACGGGCATTCAGCCGCTTCGCAGTCCTTAGGTATTCCAAATTCTTATGGTCAGTCCATACCATGAAGGGTTGAGTGGCCCCCTCCAAACCAGTGACGCCACTCCTCCTGGGCGAGCTTCACTGCCAGGAGCTCCCTGTCACCGATGTCGTAATTCCTCTCCGCCAGGGACAAACAACATGAGAAGAATGTGCAGGGACGGATCACCCCATCCACGGGAGAGCGCTGGGAGAGAACTGCCCCCACCCCAGAGTCAGAAGTGTCCACCTCGACCAGGCACTGAAGAGACGGATCCACCTGCATCAGGACACGGGAGGACGAGAACTCCCCCTTGAGGGTGGTGAATGCCGCTGCAGCCTCCTCCGTCCACCGGAAAGCCACCTTGGGGGACATGAGACGGGTCAAGAAGAGAGCAATCACGCTGTAACTAACTAACTAACTAACCTGCACTTATATAGTGCTTTTCTAGTCAAAAGACCACTCAAAGCGCTTTCATTAATACTAACCCTCTATTCTAAGGGCCTATAGGAAACAGATATCTAGGGACAATTTAGAACAGCCAATTAACCCGGTTCCGGTTCCGCCGGACCGGCGGCGCCACACGAGTCGGCTGCCTGTTGCAACAGCCTTTTCTTTTTATCTTCCTTCTTCTTTCTACACCTTTCACTCTGTATATATATCACGGACGCACGGATCGCCCCGGGGGTCTCCCGGGTCGGCGGACGGAGCCACGGTTTGCAGCGGGAGACGTTACACCGGGGAGGAGCTAGTGCTAGCTAGCACTTGGCCGCCGCCCGGTGCTAATGGGAAACTCGACATACCGGGAGCTGTAGCGAAAACGATGCGGGTGCCGGGCTGGAGTTTAGGCGGCGTGAAAGAAATATAAGACAGAATAATAAAGAGCGATGGCAAGAACCAAGCAGACCGCCCGTAAAATCTACTGGAGGAAGAAGCCCCCCAGGAGACAGCTAGCCACCAGGGCTGCTCGGAGAGGCGCTCTGGCCACCGGCAGAGTGAAGAAGCCTCGCCGTCACAGGCCCGTGGCTCTGAGAGAGATCCGTCGCTGCCAGAAATCCACGGAGCTGCTCATCCGTAAGCTGCCCATCCAGCGCCTGGTGAGGGAGATCGCTCAGGACTTCAAGACCGTCCTGCGTTTCCTGAGCTTCGCCGTCATGGCTCTGCAGGAGACCAGCGAGGCCCACCTGGTGGTCTCTTCTTCTCTAAGGGGGTCACCATCATGCCCAAACACTTCCAGCTGGCCCGCTGCATCCGCGGAGAGAGAGCTTAGAATTTCTGCTGCACATTCACCAGCCATAATGCTCTGCACTGTGTGTCTATATATATACATTTATAGTAATATGGACATATGTTTACTAGATTTTTTTTTTTTTTCTTGCCTTCTGATTGTTGCTCTGAGTGTTGCTGTCCCTATACTGTTGCAATCCTGGAATTTCCCCATTGTGGGACTAATAAAGGCTTATCTTATCTTATCTTATCTTATCTTAACCTAACATGCATGTTTTTTTGGCATGTGGGAGGAAACCGGAGAAATCCCGGAGTAAACCCACGCAACACGGGGAGAACATGCAAATTCCACACAGATCACTGTTGGTCGGGGGCTGGGATCGAACCCACGATCCCACGATCCCCACAATCCCCCGGCCAAGGGTAAACTGTGCTGCCACAGTGCTAACCACTGCGCCACCGTGCAGACCCAAGGAAGTCCCCGAGAACGTCGTAATTAGAAACAAAACGGCGGTAGAAATTGCCAAACCCCAGGAACTGCTGGAGTTGCTTTCTTGACGGTGGGGGGGGGGGGGCAATCCACCACCACCTTAACCTTATCAGGGTCGAGGATAATCCGGTTGTGAAAGATGATGAATCCGAGAAATGAGGTTGTGTTGGCATGAAACTCACACTTCTCGGCCTTTACGAACAACTTGTTCTCCAGGAGCCGTTGGAGGACCCGTCTCACGTGGACTCGATGTTTGTCCAATGACTGGGAGAAGAGGAGGATATCATCCAGGTACACGAAGACAAAGGACCCAAGGAAGTCCCCGAGAACGTTATTAATGAGGCACTGGAAGACGGCCGGAGCGTTGGTTAACCCAAATGGCATCACAAGGTACTCAAAGTGGCCGCTTGGGGTCCGGAACCCCGTCGTCCACTCATCCCCCTCCTTGATCTGTACGAGGTGGTAGGCGTTACGGAGGTCGAGCTTGGTGAACCAGGAGACCCCCTGGAGGGAGTCGAACGCCGTGTCCATAAGTGGGAGGATGTACTTGTCCTTCTTGGTGATGTCACTGAGGGCCCTGAAGTCGATACATGGCCGCAGGGAGCCATCCTTCTTACCCACAAAAAAGAACCCTGCCCCCACCGGCGAAGAAGAGGGCCGGATGATGCCCGAGCTGAGAGACTCCTTGATGTAGGTATCCTTCACCTCCCGCTCCGGAGCCGAAAGGCTGTAGAGGCGGCTCGATGGCTGCGGGGCACCAGCCCGGAGATTGATGGCACAGTCATAAGGACGGTGGGGGGGAAGGGACAGCGCCTCCGCCTTGCTAAATACCGCCCCCAGGTCGTGGTATTCAGACGGCACCTTGGACAGGTCAGGATGAGGGGGGGCATGAGGGACCAGGGACACTGACGGAGAGCATGCTGCGGACTGCAAGCACGCACTGAGGCAGAAAGAGCTCCACGAGATGACACTCCCCATTCGCCAATCGAAGGAGGGGTTGTGGAGCCGGAGCCAGGGGTAGCCCAGAATGACCGGAGATGTTGAAGAGGGTAACACAAACAAGCGCAGGTCCTCCCGATGGTTGCCGGAAACGATGACTGACACCGGGGCGGTTTGTTGAGAGACCGTTGCCAGAGGGGCTTTAGACAGGGCAACGAGCCTTAGGGGAGACTAAAGTGGATGGCAGGGAAGTCCCAGTCGGGTTGCCAGGTCCCCTGATATGAAGCTCCGCTCAGCCCCCGAGTCAATCAGTGCATGTGTGGCAAATTCAGTCTTTTTGTAAATAAATCTGATTGGTAGGAGACACTTGGTGAGGGGATTAGATCGAGACAAGTCCGTGAGTCCCCCTACTGCGATGCACGGACCCCCTCTTTTGGCCGAACGGGGAAAGCCTCTACCTCATGCTCGTCACTACCACAGTACATACACAATCCTAATTCCCTGCGGCGCTGCTTCTCGGCTAACGAGAGCTTGGACCGCCCAACCACCATAGCTTCCTGCCCGTCTAGAGACTCAGATGAAGGCAGGGCCAATTGAGACGACTGAGGGGAGCGATGAAACTGGGCGCCCGAGTGACCGGAAGCTCTTCGCTCGGCTGCCCACTCCCTCAACCTATTATCCAAACTAATAGCTAAGGAAATTAGCTCAGTCAGTCTCTCCGGCTTATCTAGGCGGGCTAGCTCATCCCGCAGGCTAGGGCTCAAGCGCCGAGTGAATATGCTACACAGCGAGGCATCCTCAGATCCAACCTCCGCGGCCACCACCCGGAAATCGACAGCTTAGTCCACGACGGACCTGCCCCCCGTCGAAGATTTAACAGCCGAGTGGTGAGCACGCTATCTCGGTCAGAATGGTCGAATACCTCGTGAAAATCTGAGACAAACTGCCAGTAGGTTAAACTAGCATAGCTTGGTTTAGCCATCACGGCGTATGCCCAAGCTAGCGCCTTGCCCTCCAATAGATTAGCCATGCAGTCTATGCGACTATGCTATGTAGGAAAATCCCCCGGAACCTGCTGGAAGACAGTTTCACACTGGAGAATGAACCCACGGGCCTCGAGTGGGCGTGGGAACCGGTGTTAGCCGGGCCAAGGGGACCTGACCAGCCTGGCTAGGAGGGGAGCTAACGGGAGCTGGCATACTCCCAGAGACCGGGGGAAATGCCTGTTGCCCATCCAGACGATCCAACCGGTTATTAATCTGCGCTAGCTGGCTGAGGATTACCTGCTGCTGGTAAGCTAATTGATCCACCCGAGCCTCTAAGTTGTTAACCTGGCGTGCTAGCACGCTGTTCGCTGAGTCGCTCTGACGGAGCCGTACTGACATAATTATCAGACCCAGGGAACACACGCTCAGGCTCAAGTGAATACAATTATCTTTTATTTATTCCCAGTGAGTGTGTGTATGCGTTGTATGTGCAGTGTATGATAGGGTGAAGAATAGTGCTGATGTCATGACCGGGGGAGAGCAGAACGCCGTTCAGCCTGGCAGCCCTATAATGACACAAAGCACAGGAGTTAGCACAGTCCACCAATACCAGAGCGTGGTAATGACTGGAGCTTACTTTGCAGATGGAAGTTGGAGGCTCAGGTTGGCCCAGGGGCTGCAGCCAGGGGGACAGCATTCTTGGTCCACGCCGGGATTGGGCAGGTGGCCCTGTAGGAGAGATGGTGGCTTGTTCCGCCACTAAGAGGAGAAGATTCCGCCGCCGTAGAAATCCACCTGTGCACAGGGGAAGATGACTAATAACGTGAGTAAACAACAGGCTTACTTGAAGCGAGGAGATGATTCAGGTCTAAGATGAAGAGGCCAGGAAGTTGGCTGCTGACGATAGACGTATTCTGTAGGCAGAATGACAGACGGCTCCGTGTCGGATCTCAGGCAGAGCAGGCTATAAAGCCCATGGGAGATTGGGAGCAAGTGTGCGTGCAGCTGTAGCAGATAATGGCCCAGAGGGAGCCATGACACAAACATCAGCCAATGAAAGGAGCATCCAGCTTCTACATTTATGATCCCCAGGAGTAGGCTGGTACTGTGCTGAGGCAGAACCTGTCTGGCCATTTCTCTCAATAGCATCCATGGACAGCCTTCCTGGACCAAGGTTTGGACATAAGAGGCCTGCCACTACCACGGGGCACAATCTGCTTCTCCTGTGCTGAAGGCTTGTTGTCCAAATTAAACTTAATTCTTCAGAATATTCCAGGTATAAGTTCTATAAACCTAACATCTTTGAATTCCCTTCAGAACTTCAAATGCATTTATCTTTTCATTAATTTCCATTCCTTTTCAGAGTAACACATTTCTTTTCTTTTTGTAAAATAGTTTAATCATCATTTTCTAAATAAAATTGCATCAATTTTTCTTAACAAATGCTATTTTATGGTTTCTCATTTCCTATTACAGTGCCAATTTAAGCTATGTTTGTCTTTGGTTCCACAAATGTTTGATTATACAGGTGCATCTCACTAAATTAGAATATCATCAAAAAGTTGATTTATTTCAATAATTCAATTCATAAAATGAAACTCATATTTTATATACATTCATTACAGGCAGAGTGATACATTTCAAGTGTTTATTTCTTTTAATGATGATGGTTATGGCTTGCAGCAAATGAAAACCCGAAAATCATTTTCTCAAAAAATTTGAATATTACATAAGATCACTTGAAGAGTTTGTTTGCAAAAACCGATAAACGCCACTTCCATGAAAATTTCACTCTTTACATCAAAGAACTGTTAACATTACCTACTTATAGAAGTTCAAATCGTTTTGTCTCAAAAGCCGATATGTCCTATGTTATAGATGCTACAAATTCATGTTGTTTTTTGTTTTTTTTTTCAAAAACTGATAAATGCTGGGAACTTTTTTTTTTTTCAAAAGCAGAAAACTCCACACGGCAAATCAATGCTTGGTATCTGCGTCACGTGACTCATCTTGGCTGTCTTCCTGGTCTGCTCGCGCTAATTGTTTTCCCTGGCTGTGTTCAGAATATTCACTCACTCCCTCCCTCCCTACTCGCTATATAGTGAATTTAGATATAGTGGCCTATACAGTAAACTCAATATAACAATAAAATTAACTGCTTTCAGACACTATTGGGCTTGTTTTCGCGGCATGGTTAATGACGTCATCACGTGAGACAATAAAATGGTAACAGATGAACGGTGGTTAAAAAAATGAATACCTGCATTTAATTTATAGTAAATATGTATTAAATCAAATTGTTTTTGCTGAATTATTAAATATAAATACCTTAAGGTAGTTGATGTTGTGATGTGAAGCTCTTCTGTCACTGCTCCATTGGCTGCACATTCACTATATAGTACACTATATGGGGAAGGAGTTTCTTTTTTTCCAGCCTTATTCCTTTTCTTTTTATACTGTGCACACCAATGAAGAGACAGAGAAACACCATTTCAATTCTCCTGTATGTCCTGTATGTATAGTAGTATTGACAATAAAATCTTTGACATAATTCAGGACCCAGGGGACAAAAGACAGACTCGAGTGAAGTACAATTATCCTTTTATTTGCTAACTGTGCTCGTGTATGCGTGGATGTATGTACAGTGCGTGCAGTGTAGGACTCGTGCTGGGGGAAGAGCAGGACGCCGTTCGGCCTGGCAACCCTACAAAGACAAAGCAGAGGAATTAGCTCAGCTCCTGGGCAAAGGGTGTTATAATAATGACAGCTTACTTTGCAGCTGGTGGTGGTGAGCTCAGGTTGGCCTTGAGGGCGACAGCCAGGGAGACAGCGTCTGGCTCTTGTGCAGGGGAGAGTGCGAGTTACCCTGTGGCAGGAGTGGAGCTGAACCGCCGCCGGGGAGAGAGGAATCCGCCACCAGGGAGATCCACCTGTGCACAGGGGAAGATGAACTTGACAAGGTAAGTCAATGATTGCTTACGTGTGCCGGAGCATTGGTCTGGAGATCAGACGATGAGCCAGGATGTGGCTGTTGATGAGAGGCGTGTTGTAGGGAGTTTGACAGACGGCTCTGTGCTGAGTCACAGGCAGGTCTGGCTTTTAAAGCCCGCTGATGATTGGCAGCAGGTGTGCGTGCAGCTGAGATTGATGATGGCCTTGAGGGTGCCATGACAGTACTCCCCCCTCTAGAGGTGCCTCCTGGCACCTGACCTATCTTACCCGGGTGCGTCCGGTGAAAGTCCCTGATGAGTTGTTTGTCGAGCACGAATGACGGACGCACCCAGGACCTCCACTCGGGGCCATACCCCTCGCAGTCCACCAGATACTGCAGGCCGCGACCCCGGCAGCGAACATTCAGGATGGAATTGACTCTCCACGCCGGGTCGCCGTCTATCACCACTGTTGGAGGTGGAGCCTTGGGAGGAGGGCAGAGAGGGCTAGAGCAGACGGGTTTCACCTGTGAGACGTGGAAAGTCGGACAGATGCGGAGGGAGCTAGGCATACAGCCACAGGGTTAATTACACTAATAATGGGGAAGGGCCCGATAAAGCGCTGGGCCAACTTCCGTCTCTCAGCTTTCAGGTTAATATTTTGAGTTGACAGCCATACCTGCTGACCCACCTTGTGTTGGGGAGCCGGTCTCTTGCTGGCGGTTAGCCGTCCTGGTGTTCCTTTCAACGGTCCGAAGGAGAACTCTGCGGGTGGCAGTCCAGAGCCGGCGGCAGTGCCTCACATGAGCATGGACAGAAGGCACCGCCACTTCCTTCTTCTCCTCTGGGAACAGTGGGGGGTCGTATCCTAAGGAGGCCCTGAAGGGGGGCATGCCGATCGCCGAGGAAACTGTAGAATTATGGGCGTACTCGATCCAAGGCAGGTGGCTGCTCCATGAAAATGGACTGGAGGCAATGACGCAGCGCAGGGCGGCCTTCAGCTCTTGATTAGCCCATTCGCACTGCCCGTTGCTCTGCGGGTGGTAACTGGACGACAGGCTCACAGTTGACCCCAATGCGTTACAGAATGCCCTCCAGACCTGGGACACGAATTGGGGTCCACGATCAGAGACGATGTCAGTGGGAATCCCGTGGAGGCGTATGACATGGTGCACCAGTAGGTCCGTTGTCTCTCGTGCCGTAGGCAGTCCCCGGAGCGGGACGAAGTGGGCAGCTTTAGAAAATCAGTCGACAATGGTGAGGACCGTAGTGAAGGGGTTGGACAGTGGAAGGCCAGTCACAAAATCCAGAGCGATGTGGGACCAGGGGCGGCTGGGGACCGGCAGGGAGTGAAGGAGCCTGGCCGGTGGAGAAGAGGACGACTTCCCGGTGGCGCATTGAGCGCAGGCCCAGATGCAGGCAGTGACGTCCTTTTGCAACCCCAGCCACCAAAACGACCTCTGGAGAAGCTCCACCGTGCGGGACACCTCTGGATGGCATGCAAACTTCGAGGCATGGGCCCACTGAATTACCTCACCCCGAACCGGTGTGGGGATGAACAACCACTCCGAAGGACCGCCTCCAGGATCGGGCTCAGCCTCCTGCGCCTTCACAACCTTCTCCCTGATGTCCCAAGAGAGGGCACCAATGACACAGGATGGTGGAAGGATGGTCTGCTCATGGTCCTAAGATGCCTCCACCGCAAATTTCCTGGAGAAGGCATCCGGCTTGGCGTTCTTGGCCCCGAGCCGATAGGTGATCATGAAATTGAACCATCCAAAAAACAGGAACCAACGGGCCTGTTGGGAGTTCAGCTGCTTGGCGGTCCTCAGGTACTCCAAGTTTTTGTGGTCGGTCCAAACCACGAAAGGCTGGGCAGCCCCCTCCAACCAGTGGCGCCACTTCTCCAGCGCGAGCTTCACCGCCAGAAGCTCCCTGTCGCCGATGTTGTAGTTTCTCTCTGCTGGAGACAGGCGGTGCGAGAAAAAGGCGCAGGGTCGGACCACCCCGTCTACTGGAGAGCGCTGGGAGAGCACTGCCCCCACCCCAGAATCTGATGCATCCACCTCGACCAAGCACTGGAGGGACGGGTCCACCTGCGTGAGGACACGGGACGACAAGAACTCCTTCTTGAGGGTGTCGAATGCCGCTGCAGCCTCCTCTGTCCAACGGAAGGGTACCTTCGGGGACGTGAGACAGGTCAGGGGATGGGAGACCATGCTGTACCTGGGCACAAAGCGGCGATAAAAGTTGGCAAACCCCAGGAACTGCTGGAGCTGCTTCCTAGATGGGGGGGGGGGGATCCACCACTGCCTTGACCTTCACCGGGTTGGGGACAACCTGGTTATTGGAGATAACGAAGCCGAGAAATGAAGTTGTGTTGGTGTGGAACTCATTTCTCGGCCAAAACGAACAGCTTGTTCTCCAGGAGTCATTGGAGGACCCGTCTCACGTGCACCCGATGCTCCTCTAATGACCGAGAGAAGATGAGGATGTCATCCAAGTAAACGAAGATGAAGGCACCCAGAAAATCCCGGAGAACGTCATTTATCAGGTGTTGGAAGATGGCCGGCGCGTTGGTCAACCCAAATGGCATCATGAGATATTCAAAGTGGCCGCTTGGGGTCCGGAATCCCGTCTTCCATTCATCTCCCTCCTTAATCTGCACGAGGTGGTAAGCGTTGCGAAGGTCGAGCTTGGTGAACCAAGAGGCCCCCTGGAGGGAGTCGAAGGCCGTGTCCATGAGGGGCAGGGTGTACTTATCCTTTACCCTGATGTCGTTGAGTCCCCTGAAGTCGATACATGGCCGCAGGGAGCCATCCTTCTTGCCAACAAAGAAGAACCCTGCCCCCACCGCCGAGGAGGATGGGCGAATAATGCCCGAGCTGAGTCAACTCCTTAATATATGTATCCATCGCCTCCCGCTCCGGAGCTGACAGGCTGTAGAGGCGGCTCGACGGCAGTGGGGCACCAGCCCGGATATTAATAGCGCAGTCGTAGGGGCGGTGGGGGTGGAGTGACAGCGGCTACGACTTACTGAACACTGCCCCCAGATCATGGTATTCAGGTGGCACCTTGGACAGATCTCGAGGAGGGGGGGCGTGGGGGGCTAAAGACACCGACGGGGCGCATGCTGAGGACTGCAGTCACGCGCTGAGGCAGAACGAGCTCCAAGACGTGATATTCCCCATCCGCCAGTCAAAAGACAGGTTGTGGAATTGCAGCCAGGGATAGCCCAGGATGACCGGGGACGTGGAGGAGGGTAGCACCAGCAGGTGTAGATCCTCCCGATGGTTCCCAGAAATGATAACCTGACACTGGGGCGGTCTGCTGAGAGACAGTCGCCAAGGGGGTTTTAGATAGGGCGATTAGCTTTAGCGGTGGCTGGAGAGCTTGACAGGGAAGCCCTAACCGGGTTGCCAGGTCCCCTGATATAAAACTCTTCTCAGCCCCCGAGTCAATCAGTGCATGTGTGGTATGTTCTATGTGCTTGTAGATGAATCTGATGGGCACGAGGCAATTGGTGAGGGGTTTTGACTGAGACGCGTCCGTGAGTCCCCCTACTGCGACGCACGGACCCCCTCTTTTGGCCAGATGGTGCAACTCTCTACCTCGTGCTCACTACTCCCACAGTACATACACAGCCCTAACTCCCTGTGGCGCTGTTTCTCAACTAAAAAAAATCTTGGAGCACCCGACTACCATATCCTCCTGCCCGTCTAATGCTTCCAGCGAAGGCAGGGCCAACTGAGACGACTGGGAGGAGCGGAAAAACTGCGTGCTCGAGCGACTGGAAGCTCTCTGCTCGGCGGCCTGCTCCCTCAGCCTATTATCCAAATTAATGGTAAGTGAAATCATCTCAGTAAGTTTCTCTGGCTTATCCAGCCTAGCTAGCTCTTCCCATAGGCTAGGGCTTAGACTTCGGATAAAAATGCTACACAATGAGGCATCCTCCCACCCGACCTCAGCGGCCACCACCCGGAAATCGACAGCGTAGTCCGCCATGGACCTACCCCCCTGTCGGAGATTTAACAACCGGGTGGTGAGCACTCTATCCCGATCGTAGTGGTCAAATACCTCATGATAACTGGCAATGAACCATTGGTAAGTAAGATTAGCATAACTGGGCTTAGCCATAATGACGTAAGCCCAAGCTAACACTCTACCCTCTAGCAAGTTAGTCACATAGCCTATCCTGCTGTGATCAGTAGGAAAATCCCCTGGCACCTGCTGGAAAACCGTCTCACACTGTAGGATGAACCCACGAGCGTCCCCGAGCTTGCTGCCGAAGCGAGTGGGCGTGGGAACCGGTGTGAGCCGGGCCGATGGAACTTGACTAGCCTGGCTAGGAGGGGAGCTAGCGGGTGTCGGCGGACTCCCGGAGGCCGGAGGGAACATCTGCTGCCCATCCAGACGATCCAACCGGCTGTTAATTTGAGTTAGCTGGCTAAGGATAACATTCTGTTGGTAAGCTAACTGCTCCACTCAAGCTTCTAGAGTGTTAAACCGGCGTGCTAGCACGCTGTCCGCTGGGTCGCTCTGATGGAGCCGTACTGACATAATTCAGGACCCAGGGGACAAAAGACAGACTCGAGTGAAGTACATGGCAGGAGTGGAGCTGAACCGCCGCCGGGGAGAGAGGAATCTGCCGCCAGGGAGATCCACCTGTGCACAGGGGAAGATGAACTTGACAAGGTAAGTCAATGATTGCTTATGTGTGCCGAAGCATTGGTCTGGAGATCAGATGATGAGCCAGGACATGGCTGTTGACGAGAGGCATGTCGTAGAGAGTTTGACAGACGGCTCCGTGCTGAGTCACAGGCAGCTCTGGCTTTTAACGCCCGCTGATGATTGGCAGCAGGCGTGCGTGCAGCTGAGATTGATGATGGCCCTGAGGGCGCCATGACAATCTTTGCATCTTGAATCTTGAATTATAACTTTATTATACAGGTGCATCTCAATAAATTAGAATGTCATCGAAAAGTTGCTTTATTTCAATAATTCAATTCAAATAGTGAAACTCATATAGATTCATTACAAACAGAGTGATATGTTTCAAGTGTTTATTTCTTTTAATTTTGATAGTTATGGCTTGCAGCAAATGAAAACCCCAAATTCAGTTTCTCAAAAACTTAGAATCATATATAAAATTAATTTAAAAAAGATTTTTAATAGAAATGTTGGGATTTAGGTCAGGAGAGATTGCTGGCTAATCAAGCACAGTGTTACCATGGTCATTAAACCAGGTATTTGTACTTTTGGCAGTTTGGGCAGGTGCCATCTCCTGCTAGAAAATGAAATTAGCATCTCCATAAAGCTTGTCAGCAGAGGGAAGCATGAAGTGCTTTAAAATTTCCTGTTAGATGGCTGCACTGACATTGGACTTGATTAAACACAGTGAAAAAACACCAGCAGATGACATGGCTCCACATATCATCATTGACTGTGGAAACTTCACACTGGACCTCAAGCAACTGAGATTCCGTGCCTATTCATGCTTCCTCCAGACTCTGGGACCTTGATTTCCAAGTGACAGGACTTGGCACCTGATTTGGGGAGCCATGTCATCTGCTGGTGTTAGTCCACTGTGTTTTATCAAGTCCACAGTCAATGCAGTGGTCTACCAGGACATTTTAGAGCACTTCATGCTTCCCTCTGCTGACAAGGTTTATGGAGGTGCTGATTTCATTTTCCAGCAGGACTTGGCACCTGCCCACACTGCTGCCAAAAGTACCAAAGCCTGGTTTAATGACCAGGTATCACAATATTTTACTGGCCAGCAAACTCTCCTGACCTAAACCCATACAGATTCTATGAAGTATCGTCAACGGGGAGATGAGACACCAGACCCAACAAGACAGATGCTGAAGGCTGCTATCAGAGCAATCTCAGCTTTCATAGCACCTCAGCAGTAACAGCCTGATCACCTTCATGCCATGTCACAGTGATGCAGTATTAACTCATGCAAAAGGAGCCCTGGCCAAGTATTGAGTGTGTGCATGGAAATACTTTGTCGGCCAAAATTTCAATTAAAAAATCTTTTTTTTTTTAATTGACCTTATGTAATATTCAAATTTTTTGAGAAACTGATTTTCGAGTATTCATGAGCTGCAAGCCATAACCATCAAAATTAAAAGAAATAAAAACTTGAAATACATATATCACTCTCTCTGTAATGAATCTATATAAAATATGAGTTTCATTTTATTAACTAAATTACTGAAATAAATCAACTTTTTGATGATATTCTAATTTAGTGAGATGCACCTGTAGCTATACAGTTACACCTCAAAAAATTAGAATGTCATGAAAAAGTTCAATATTTTTTGTCACTCATTTCAGAAAGTGAAACCCAGAAATTATATAGATTCAGTACACAGAGAGTGATATATTTCAAGTGTTTATTTATTTTAATTTTGATGATTATGGTTTACAGCCCATGAAAACCCCAAATTCAGTTTTTCAAAAAATTAAAATATTACATAAAATTAATTTTAAAAAATAGTTTTTTAATACAAATGTTGGCCGACTGAAAAGTATGTCCATGTACACACTCAATACTTGGTCGGGGCTCCTTTTGGATAAATTACTGTATCAATGTGGCGTAGCATGGAGGTGATCAGTCTGTGACACTGCTGAGGTGTTATGAGGGTCCAGGTTGCTTTGATAGTGACCTTCAGCTCGTCTGCATTGTTGGGTCTGGTGTCTCTCATCTTCCTTTTGACAATACTCCATAGATTCTTTATGGGGTTTAGGTCAGGAGAGTTTGCTGGCCAATCAAACACAGTGATGTCATGGTCATTAAACTTGCTGGAAAATGAAATCAGCATCTCCATAAAGCTTGTCAGCACAGGGAAGCATAAAGTGCTCTAAAGTGTCCTGGTAGATGACTGCGCTGACTTTGATCTTGATAAAACACATTGGACAAACACCAGCAGATGACATGGTTCCTCAAATCATCACTGACTGTGGAAACTTCACACTAAACCTCAAGCATCATACAGTAGATTCTGTGTCTCTCCACTCTTTCTAGAGACTCTGTGAGTTTGATTTCCAAATGAAATGCAAAATTTACTTTTATCTGAACAGAGGTCATCTGCTGGTGTTGGTCCACTGTGTTTTATCAAGACCAAAGTCAGTGCAGTTGTCTACCAGGAAATTTTAGAGCACTTCATGCTTCCCTCTTCTGACAAGCTTTATGGAGAAGCTGATTTCATTTTCCAGCACGACTTGGCACCCCACCACACTGCCAAAAGTATCAAAACCTGCTGTTATGACCATGGTGTCACTGTGTTTGATTGACCAGCAAACTCTCCTGACCTAAACCCCATAGAGAATCTATGGAGTATTGTCAAGTGGAAGATGAGAGACGCCAAACCCAACAATGAAGATGAGCTGAAGGTCACTATCAAAGCAACCTGGACCTTCATAACACCTCAGCAGTGCCACAGGCTGATCACCTCCATGCCACGCCACATTGATACAGTAATTTATCCAAAAGGAGCCCCGACCAAGTATTGAGTGTGTACATGGACATACTTTTCAGTTAGTTCACATTTGTTTACCTATTTTTTAAAATTAATTTTATGTAATGTTCTATTTTTTTTTAAACTGAATTTGGGGTTTTCGAGGGCTGTAAGCCATAATCATCAAAATTAAAATAAATAAACACTTGAAATATATGAGTCTGTGTGTAATGAATCTATATAATATATGGGTTTCACTTTCTGAAATGAGTGACAAAAAATATTGAACTTTTTCATGATATTCTAATTTTTTGAGATGTACCTGTATTATCCCTTTTTACTGAGTGAATATGCCTATATCAGTGTGTGAAACATACTACATTGATGCTTATAGACATTCAACTATGTTCCAGACAAAATAGCATGGCTTTCGGGACTTATCTGTTTTTGCAAAAAAAAAAAAAATGTACTAATAAATTGCCAAAAAGTAACAATGAGTTGATGTTTGATTTTTTTATTTGCTTTATTATGTCAGAGATACTCATAATTCAAGTGACCATGTCTCAGAAGCTGATTTGGAAATACTAACACCAATAAACCTACAGATGAAAAAGTGTTTTTTTGTTTTTGTTTTTTTTTCTCATTTTGAACTCAACTGGACTTATCTGTTTTTGCAAAAGAACTTTTCAATTTTAAAAAAAATAGACTTTTTAAATAGAAATGTTGGCCAACTAAAAGTATTTCCATGCACACACTCAATACTTGGCCTGGACTCCTTTTGCATGAATTAATACTGCATCACCGTGGCATGGCATGAAGGTGATCAGGCTGTGTTACTTCTGAGGTGTTATGAAGGCCGAGATTGCTTTGATAGTGGCCTTCAGCTCATCTGCATTGTTGGGTCTGGTGTCTGTCATCTCCCTGTTGACGATACTTCATAGATTCTCTATGGGGTTTAGGTCAGGAGAGTTTGCTGGCCAGTAAAATATAATGGTATCATGGTCATTAAACCAGGTTTTGGTACTTTTGGCAGCAGTGTGGGCAGGTGCCAAGTCCTGCTGGAAAATGAAATCAGCATCTCCATAAACCTTGTCAGCAGAGGGAAGCATAAAATGCTCTAAAATGTCCTGGTAGACAACTGCATTAACTTTGGACTTGATAAAACACAGTGGACTAACCTCAGCAGATGACATGGCTCCCCAAATCAGGTGCCAAGTCCTGTCACTTGGAAATCAAGGTCCCAGAGTCTGGAGGAAGAGTGAACAGGCACGGAATCTCAGTTGCTTGACGTCCAGTGTGAAGTTTCCACAGTCAATGATGATATGTGGAGCCATGTCATTCCTGGTGTTTTTCCACTGTGTTTAATCAAGTCCAGTGCCAGTGCAGCCATCTAACAGGAAATTTTAAAGCACTTCATGCTTCCCTCTGCTGACAAGCTTTATGGAGATGCTGATTTCATTTTCCAACAGGACTTGGCACCTGCCCACACTGCCAAAAGTACAAATACCTGGTTTAATGATCATGGTATCACTGTGCTTGATTAGCCGGTAAACTCCATCCATCCATCCATCCATCTTCTACCGCTTTTCCGGAGGTCCGGGTCGCGGAGGCAGCAGTTCAAGCAGAGAAGCCCAGACTTCCCTCTCCCCAGCCACCTGCTCCAGCTCTTCAGAGGGGATACCAAGGCGTTCCCAGACTAGCTGGGAGACATAGTCTCTCCACCGAGTCCTGGGTCTGCCCCGGGGTCTCCTCCCAGTGGGACGTGCCTGAAACACCTCAAGTGGGAGGCGTCCAGGAGGCATCCTAATCAGATGCCCATACCACCTCAACTGACTCCTTTCAATGTGGAGGAGCAGCGGTTCTACTCTGAGCCTCTCCCGGATGACTGAGCTCCTCACCCTATCTCTGAGGGTGAGTCCAGCAATCCTACGGAGAAAGCTCATTTCAGCCGCTTGTATCCGCGATCTCGTTCTTTCGGTCATTACCCAAAGCTCGTGACCATAGGTGAGAGTAGGAACGTAGATTGACTGGTAAATCGACAGCCTTGCCTTAGAACTAAGCTCCCTCTTCACCACAACAGACCGGTACAACGTCCGCATCACTGCAGATGCTGCTCCAATCCGTCTGTCGATCTCTCGCTCCATTTTCCCCTCACTCGTGAACAAGACCCCAAGATACTTAAACTCCTCCACTTGGGGCAGGAGCCTGTCCCCAACCCGGAGAGGACAATCCACCTTTTTCCGGCTGAGGACCATGGACTCGGACTTGGAGGTGCTGATTCTCATCCCAGCCGCTTCACACTCAGCGGCAAACCGTCCCAGCAAGAGCTGTAGGTCATTGCTGGATGAAGCCAACAGGACAACATCATCTGCAAACAACAGAGATGAGATCCTGTGGTCACCAAGCATGACACCCTCCATTCCCTGGCTGCGCCTAGAAATCCTGTCCATAAAAATTATGAACAGGACCGGTGACAAAGGGCAGCCCTGGCGGAGTCCAACTCTCACTGGGAATGACTCCGACCGAGTGTCGGCAATGCGAACTAAACTCTCACAACGGTCGTACAGAGACCGAATAGCTCGTAACAACAAGCCCGATACCCCATACTCCCGAAGCACCCCCCACAAAAATCCACGAGGGACGCGGTCAAATGCCTTCTCCAAGTCCACAAAACACATGTAAACTGGTTGGGCAAACTCCCACGAACCCTCAAGAATTCTCGAGAGGGTAAAGAGCTGGTCCGATGTGCCACGGCCAGGACGAAAACCACATTGCTCCTCCTGAATCCGAGGTTCGACCAACGGCCGGACTCTCCTCTCCAATACCTTGGCATAGACCTTCCCAGGGAGGCTGAGGAGTGTGATCCCTCTAAAGTTGGAGCACACCCTCCGGTCCCCTTTTTTGAAGAGAGGAACCACCACCCCGGTTTGCCATGCCAAAGGCACTGCCCCCGACCTCCACGCAATGTTGCAGAGGCGTGTCAACCATGACAACCCAACAACATCCAGGGCCTTGAGGTACTCGGGGCGAATCTCGTCCACCCCCGGGGCCCGGCCACCAAGGAGATTTTTAACCACCTTGGCGACCTCAGCCCCTGTGATAGGCGAGTCATCCCCCTCGTCCCCAAACCCTGCTTCCTCTGTGGAAGGCGTATCAGTGGGATTGAGGAGATCCTCAAAGTATTCCTTCCACCGCCCGACGATATCCCCAGTTGAAGTCAACAGTGTCCCATCCGCACCATACACAGTGTGGACGGGGAGCTGCTTTCCCCTCCTGAGCCGCCGAACAGTTTGCCAGAATCTCTTTGAAGCCGACCGAAAGTCTTGTTCCATGGCCTCACCGAACTCCTCCCATACCCGGGTTTTTGCTTCAGCAACCACCCGAGCTGCACTCCGCTTGGCCTGCCGGTACACCTCAGCTGCTTCGGGAGTCCCACAAGCCAACCAAGCTTGATAGGACTCCTTCTTCAGCTTAATGGCCCCCCTCACCACTGGTGTCCACCACTTGGTTCGGGGGTTGCCACCACGAGATGCACCGACCACCTTGCGGCCGCAGCTCTGGGCTGCCGCTTCAACAACAGAGGTGGAGAACATGGCCCATTCAGACTCCATGTCTCCAGACTCCCTCGGAATGTGGTTGAAGTTCTTCCGGAGGTGGGAGTTGAAGACCTCCCGGACAGGGGCCTCAGCCAGACGCTCCCAGCACACCCTCACTATACGTTTGGGTCTACCAGGTCTGAATGGCTTCCTCCCCTGCCATCGGATCCAACTCACCACCAGGTGGTGATCAGTTGACAGCTCTGCACCTCTCTTTACTCGGGTGTCCAAGACATACGGTCGCAGGTCTGATGATACGATAACAAAATCGATCATCGACCTGCGGCCTAGGGTGTCCTGGTGCCAGGTGCACATATGGACACCCTTATGCTTGAACATGGTGTTCGTTATAGACAGACTGTGGTTAGCACAGAAGTCCAATAACTGAACACCACTCGGGTTCAGATCGGGCAGGCCGTTCCTCCCAATCACCCCCCTCCAGGTTTCACTGTCGTTGCCCACGTGCGCATTGAAGTCCCCCAGTAGGACAATGGAGTCTCCAGGAGGAGCACCCTCCAGCACCCCAGTCACAGACTCCAAAAAGGGTGGGTACTCTGAAACATCATTTGGTGCATAGGCACAAATGATGGTCAGGACCCGTTTCCCAACCCGAAGGCGCAGGGAAGCAACCCTTTCGTCCACCGGGGAAAACTCCAATATAGAGGCAGCAAGGTGGGGCGATACAAGAATACCTACCCCTGCTCGTCGCCTCTCGCCCGGGGCAACTCCAGAAAAGGCCAAGCTCCAGCCCCTCTCCAGGAGACTGGTTCCGGAACCGGAGCTGTGTGTTGAGGTGAGGCCAACTATATCTAGCCGGTATCGCTCAATCTCGTACACCAGCTCAGGCTCCTTCCCCACCAGAGAGGTGACATTCCACGTACCAAAAGCCAGTTTAGAAAGCTTGGGATCAGTCCGCCAAGGTCTCCGCCTTTGACTGCCACCTAATCCACATAGCACCGGACTTCCATGATCCCTCCTGCAGGTGGTGAACCTACTGGAGGGCGGATCCATGTAACTCCTTCGGGCTGAGCCCGGCCGGGTCCCATGGGTGGAAACCCGGCCACCAGACGCTAGCCTTCGAGCCCCTCCCCCAGGCCTGGCTCCAGGGTGGGGCCCCGGTAACCCCATACCGGGCGGGGTACACTGAATCCTTGATATACAATTTATCATGAGAGTCTGTTGGATCGTTCTTCGTCTGGCCCTTCACCCAGGACCAGTTTGTCTTGGGAGACCCTATCAGAGGCAAATTGCCCCGGACAACATAGCTCCTGGGATCACTGGGGCACGCAAACCCCCCCACCACGATAAGGTGACGATCCATGAGGGGGTAGCCGGTAAACTCTCCTGACCTAAATCACATAGAGAATCTATGGTGTATTGTCAAGGGGAAGATGAAATACACCAGACCCGATAATGCAGTTGAGCTGAAGGCCGCTATCTAAGCAACTCGGGCTTCCATAACATCTCAGCAATAAGACTGATCACCTTCATGGCTGAAGGCTGATCACCTTCATGCCATGCTGCATTTTTGCAGTAATTTGCAAAAGGAGCCCTGACCAAGTACTGAGTGTGTCCATGGACATACTTTTCAACCGGCCAACATTTCTAACAAATATCTTTTTTTTAATTAATTATATATAAAAAATCTTAATTTTTTGAGAAACTGAATTTGGGGTTTTCATTTGGGGTTTTAATTTTGGGGTTTTCATTTGCTGCAAGCCATAACGATCAAAATTAAAAGAAATAAACACTTGAAATATATCATTCTGTGTGTAATGAATCTATATGAGTTTTACTTTCTGAATTGAATTATTGAAATGAATCAACTTTTTGATGACATTCTATTTTATTGAAATGCACCTGTACACGTTATGCTCAGTAATCCAATAACAATCGAATGTGCTCAAGATAACTGTTGAATTCACTGTCTTAAAGTCATCTGAATGTGTTTGTCTATCCTGAAGTTTCTTATTAAACCATTAAAAAGACCTGGGAGTTATTGTTTGATTTCATGTCCATCTTCTTGATTAAAAGCAGACAAGAACTCACAGGGTTTTATTGAGACTGATTCATTACTGGTACAAATGCAGAATTATTAATAAAATTGTCCATTGTTTTGGACTGGTGCCTCACGAGCTTATGTGTGTTGGTAATAAAGAGAAACCTCATTCCTACTCACAGGCATATTTACATTAAAACTTGTGCCAACAATAAACTACACATATAAAACCCTGCACAGCGATAACATGAAATCTCCAATTTTCAGTTGATTTTTCCTTGAAGCTCATGTAAATTTCAGGGCATACTTGTGCCACAGAAATTTACAGGATTTCTGAGAAGGATTTGCAGATATCTCTGGTCATTTCTCATGCAGTCCTGTGCCTCTGAAATATCCCTCTTTGTGCTGCAGGGACACTCCCTGTGCCCGGAAGTATCCTGGGCACAGGAAGGACTATCCTGATTTTATATACAAATGCTAACCATAAAAAAAAAAAAAAAAAAAAAAAAAAATCAGAAGAACAAAAAACAAATAGCAGGCATTTTCAATAAACAGGTATTGGATCTAGATATGCGGAAGTATATACACATTATTGGCAAAAAAATAGACATGAGGTTAGAACACAATAGATTTCCTGTAATTTCACATAATCTGTGGTCAGAAAAGCTGATTTATATTTAATCCTTAAAATCTGTGTTAATCAAGTTTTAAGAGGCTCACTGAATCAGCATTTTATTCTGTCTAAACTGATGGTTGATATGCCAACAGCTTTATTTTGGTATTCTGCTTCTTTTTTTAAATACAAAAATGGAAAGACCATTTTACAGAAGGGGGCGTATCATATATTCTAAAATAAGCATTAAGCTGTGACCAGGTGGTTATTTTTTTTTTTTTATCATGTGGTCTCTCTTTATATTATGTGTGTAATATACCTATATAATGGCAAAAACATGAAACAATCATCTTTGAACTGTAACCAGAAAGGAGTGAAGGAGTGGAATGCCTCTGTTGGAATGTTCCATATTTAAACTGGAAGGTTTATAATTAATGGCTCCTCCCACCAGTAGAGAGGCACCAGAGCTAGGGGTCAGTCCTGCTGCTGTTAACAAGAGACGATGAATGGATTTAAAAAAAAAATATATATATACTGTATGTATATATATATTGTATATATATATATATATTGTATATATATATATATATATATATATATATATATATATATATATATATATATATATATATATAGTACCGTGGGGTCACTTAGAAATTTCCTTATTTTTGAAAGAAAAGCACTGTTTTTTTTCAATGAAGATAACTTTAAACTAATCAGAAATACACTCTAATATCTAATATACATTGCTAATGTGGTAAATGACTATTCTAGCTGCAAATGTCTGGTTTTTGGTGCAGTATCTACATAGGTGTATAGAGGCCCATTTCCAGCAACTATCACTCCAGCGTTCTAATGGTACAATGTGTTTGCTCATTGCGTCAGAAGGCTAATGGATGATTAGAAAACCCTTGTGCAATCATGTTAGCACAGATGAAAACAGTTTAGCTGGTTAGAGAAGCTATACAACTGACCTTCCTTTGAGCTGGAAAAAAATATTATTTCAAATACAAATCATTATTTCTAACCTTGTCAATGTCTTGACTATATTTTCTATTCATTTTACAACTCATGGTGGTAAATAAGTGTGACTTTTCATGGAAAACACAAAATAATTGTCTGGGTGACCCCAAACTTTTGAACGGTAGTGTATATATATATATATATATATATATGTATATATATATATATATATATATATATATATATATATAGAGAGAGAGAGAGAGAGAGAGAGAGAGAGAGAGAGAGAGAGAGAGAGAGAGAGAGAGAGAGAGATGAGAGAGGTCTCCAATTGGAGAGGTCTCCAATTTTCATCATAGGTATACCTCAACTATGAGAGACAAAATGAGAAAAAAAAAAAAAAACCAGAAAATCACATTGTCTGATTTTTAAAGAATTTATTTGCAAATTGTGGTGAAAAATAAGTATTTGGTCAATAACAAAAGTTCATCTCAATACTTTGTTATTACCCTTTGTTGGCAATGACAGAGGTCAAACGTTTTCTGTAAGTCTTCACAAGGTTTTCACACACTGTTGCTGGTATTTTGGCCCATTCCTCCATGCAGATCTCCTCTAGAGCAGTGATGTTTTGGGGCTGTCGCTGGGCAACACAGACTTTCAACACCCTCCAAAGATTTTCTATGGGGTTGAGATCTGGAGTCTGGTTAGGCCACTCCAGGACCTTGAAATGCTTCTTACGAAGCCACTCCTTCGTTGCCCAGGTGATGTGTTTGGGATCATTGTCATGCTGAAAGACCCAGCCACGTTTCATCTTCAATGCCCTTGCTGATGGAAGGAGGTTTTCACTCAAAATCTCACGATACATGGCTCCATTCATTCTTTCCTTTACACAGATCAGTCGTCCTGGTCCCTTTGCAGAAAAACAGCCCTAAGGCATGATGTTTCCACCCCCATGCTTCACAGTAGGTATGGTGTTCTTTCTCCTCCAAACACGACAAGTTGAGTTTTTACCAAAAAGTTCTATTTTGGTTTCATCTGACCATATGACATTCTCCCAATCCTCTTCTGGATCATCCAAATGCTCTCTAGCAAACTTCAGACGGGTCTGGACATGTACTGGCTTAAGCACGGGGACACGTCTGGCACTGCAGGATTTGAGTCCCTGGTGGCGTAGTGTGTTACTGATGGTAGCCTTTGTTACTTTGGTCCCAGCTCTCTGCAGGTCATTCACTAGGTCCCCCCGTGTGGCTCTGGGGTTTTTGCTCACCGTTCTCGTGATCATTTTGACCCCACGGGGTGAGATCTTGCGTGGAGCCCCAGATCGAGGGAGATTATCAGTGGTCTTGTATGTCTTCTATTTTCAAATAATTGCTCTCACAGTTGATTTTTTCACACCAAGCTGTTTACCTATTGCAGATTCAGTCTTCCCAGTGTGGTGCAGGTCTACAATTTTGTTTCTGGTGTCCTTTGACAGCTCTTTGGTCTTGGCCATAGTGGAGTTTGGAGTCTGACTGTTTGAGGTTGTGGACAGGTGTCTTTTATACTGATAACGAGTTCAAACAGGTGCCATTAATACAGGTAACGAGTGGAAGACAGAGGACCCTCTTAAAGAAGAAGTTACAGGTCTGTGAGAGCCAGAAATCTTGCTTGTTTGTAGGTGACCAAATACTTATTTTCCACCATAATTTGCAAATAAATTCTTTAAAAATCAGACAATGAGATTTTCTGGATTTTTTTTTCTCATTTTGTCTCTCATAGTTGAGGTATACCTATGATGAAAATTGGAGACCTCTCTCATCTTTTAAGTGGGAGAACTTGCACAGTTCGTGGCTGACTAAATTCTTTTTTGCCCCACTGTATACTGTATAGTATATACTACTATATATATATATATACAGTTAGGCCCAAAAATATTTGGACAGTGACACAAGTTTTGTTATTTTAGCTGTTTACGAAAACATATTCAGGATTCAATTATATAATCAATATGGGCTTAAAGTGCACACTCTCAGCTGTAATTTGAGAGTATTCACATCCAAATTGGAGCAAGGGTTTAGGAATTACAGCTCTTTAATACGTAGCCGCCTCTTTTTCAAGGGACCAAAAGTAATTGGACAATTGACTCAGAAGGCTGCAAAAAAAAAATAACAAGGCTGCATGGGCTCTTCCCTCGTTAACCTGTCATCAATTAAGCAGTTAAAAGGTCTGGAGTTGATTCCAGGTGTGGCGTTTGCATTTGGAAGCTGTTGCTGTGAACACACAACATGCGGTCAAAGGAGCTCTCAGTAGAGGTGAAACAGACCATCCTGAGGCTGAAAAAAAAGAAGAAATCCATCAGAGAGATAGCAGAAATGTTAGGCGTGGCCAAATCAACAATTTGGTACATTATGAGAAAAAAAGAGTGCACTTGTGAGCTTGTGAACTCAAAAAGGCCTGGACGTCCACGGAAGACAACAATGGTGGATGATCGCAGAATCCTTTCAAAACCCTTTCACAACATCCACTCAAGTGAAGAACACTCTCCAGGAAGTAGGTGTATCAGTTTCTAAGTCTACCATAGAAGAAGACTTCATGAGAGTAAATACAAAGGATTCACCACAAGGTGCAAACCATGAATCAGCCTCAAAAATAGAAAGGCCAGAATTGACTTTGCCAAAAAACACCCGAAGAAGCCAGCCCAGTTCTGGAACAGCATTCTTTGGACAGATGAGACTAAGATCAACCTGTACCAGAATGATGGGAAGAAGAAAGTTTGGAGAAGAATTGCAACAGCTCATGATCCAAAGCACTACATCTTCTGTAAAACATGGTGGAGGCAGTGTGATGGCATGGGCATGCATGGCTTCCAATGGCACTGGGTCACTTGTGTTTATTGATGATGTGACAAAAGACAGAAGCAGCCGGGTGAATTCTGAAGTGTATAGGGATATACTTTCTGCTCAGATTCAGCCAAATGCAGCAAAGTTGATTGGACGGCGCTTCACCAATAATCCAAAACATACTGCAAAAGCAACCCAGGAGTTTTTTAAAGCAAAGAAGTAGAATATTCTGCAATGGCCGAGTCAATCACCAGATCTCAACCCAATCGAGCATGCATTTCACTTGCTCAAGACAAAACTTAAGGCAGAAAGACCCACAAACAAGCAACAACTGGAGACAGCTGCAGTAAAGGCCTGGCAAAGCATCACAAAGGAGGAAACCCAGCGTTTGGTGATGTCCATGAGTTCCAGACTTCAGGCAGTCATTGCCTGTAAAGGATTCTCAACAAAATATTGAAAAGTAACATTTTACTTAGGGTTATGTTTATTTGTCCAATTACTTTTGAGCCTCTGAAATGAGGAGCGTTTGTATAAAAATAGCTACAATTCCTACATGTTTAATCATATATTTTTGTTCAACCCCTTGAATTAAACTTTAAAATCTGCACTTCAATTCCGTTGTAGTTGTTTCATTTCAAATCCAATGTGGTGGCGTGCAGAGCCCAAATCATGAAGATTGTGTCACTGTCCAAATATTTCTGGGCCTAACTGTATATATAATATATTGAGTGATTATGCAAAAAAAATACAATAATTTGGATGAGTATTTATGTCGATCAGGGATGTCAGACTCATTCCATGGAGGACCAAGACCCCTGCACCCAGTCTCTTCAGCAGGTGTTTTCAATGATCAGCAATCAGTGGGAAGACATTCAGTGGGATCTCCTGCTGAAGACTCTACATGAAGGTGAAACCTGCATGGTGTTGGCCCTCCATGGAATGAGTTTGGCATCCATGTTTTAAATCTTTTCATGTGTTCTAGCTATTGGACTGCTGGTTCCCCATAGTGGTGCAGACAGAGGGGACAGGTCTGTGTGTCAGAGTCTGTCTCCTGACCTCAGGAGGGATGAAGAATCATCACCAGCTTGCGGAAGGCGAAAATATTATTATTATTATTATTTTTTTTACATGCTCAGCTTAAAAGACTTAATGCCACACCCCAGTGGCTTCAGGAAAACTCCAGAATACAGGAAAACTCACAGGAAATAAAATTACAGAAATAAAGTTAGTGATCAGCTGAGGGGGGATGACCACCACATCACCAGTCTGACAGAGCCGCACCTGTAGAGAAATCCATGAGCACAAATAAAGGGCTCTGGTTCGATCTATTTGAAGAGCTTTTTTTGTTTTCACTGTCTTGCCATTAACTGTGGACAAGTATTTATACCTGGAGCATCATGATACAGGCAGGAACTGATCAGGTGAATTTTCATGCCTGAAATATTTGTTTGTAAATTTGAAGGCAATTTAACTGTTAAAAAATGTTTAAAAAGTTGTATTTTTACAACTACAGTATGTTTAAAAATATTCTCTATCTGAAACAGTCAAAAGTTAAACCTGATGCTTTTGAGTACAAGTATATTTTAATTGTATATGATTGATGATTTACATCTTCATATAATGTTGGTCTTACAGTTTAGCATTTAAAAGGGAGACAAAAGTAAAGCACTTGCACTGTGAATTTGAAGGTCTTGAGTATATTTTTACTTTAATTGTAATTTATGTAGCCTACCTTCCCTGGTCTGGTCTTAGTTTGGCTTTTCAAATTGAGAAAATATAAGGGGAGTAAATTTGATGGTTTGATATTTTTTTTTCTTAAATTGTGATGTTGGAACACAAATATTTAATAGTTTTTTGTTGTTTTTTTTTTAACCTCCACCAAAGGAGGAGGTAATGTTTTTGCCGGCTTTGGTTGGTTTGATGGTTTGTCTGGCTGTCTGTCTTTGACTGTTATCAACATTACTCCAAAAGTTATTAGCGGCTTTTGATAAAATTTTCAGGAAATTTGTGTACTGGCATGGGGGAAAGATTATTAGATTTTGGTGATGATCCAGATGACGATCTGGATCCAGGAATTTTTTGAAAATTATTTTATATATTATTATTGCACTTTTCATGTACTTCTCCTTTAAGACATATCCGCTGAGTTACATGCGGAGTTACGTGCGGAGTTACGTGCATGGCTATGCACCTCCACAACCCGGAAGCAGTGCACTCTTGCTACCAAACACTGCAGAAAAAGTATAAAAAAAGGCTTGGAACGAAAAGAAAGGTGGTCTCCATTCACATGGTATGTGACGGCTGACATTGTTTCATCTAAAGACACCAAGAAAAAGCAAGAAAAATGTACAGTTTAAGACAGGGTTTGGAGTTCGTGTGGATGTAACTCCAGCCGGCAGACAAGGATGCAAGCCACATGACCCCCACAGTATGTAAACACAGTAAACTTCAGCACTGGACAATGTTTATTTTTTTTTCCAAAATCACAATAGGCCTGTTCTATTATTCTCGTTTATTAGGCACCACAGTGATATGATACCGCACTGCTGTGTAATATTGCTTAATAATTATGAACCTTGTCAGTAAACTTCAAGGAAGAAGAGGGGAGGGGAAAAAAATGAAAACCAACCTGAAAGATTCAATAAACCATGATGCTGATTTAAGGTGGAATTGCCCAACCCCATTTTATGGTCAATACAGTTATGACAGTCTTGTTGTTATAATGTAGTCATATGGTGTTTGCCGCTGTTTCTCTGTCTGTTAGCAGGATCACGCAAAATCTCCGAGATGGATTTGGATGACATTTTCACCAGAGGTGGCTCTTGGCCCATTAGATGTTGGAGGTGATCCGTGAGTGCATACCTCTCACAATGTACAGATGGATGGCAATATGGGGGGAAGGGACAGAGCCTTGGTGGAGGTATGTGCTCTCTGAGTGTCCTCTAGTTTCCCATGTGATTTAAAAAAAAAAACTTGTTCCGTTTCTATGAGATTCGAGGATTGCAGGGTTAAAAAAAACTCTGACAGAAATCAGCTGTGAATCAGCTGAGGTGTGCAGCTGCGGGAGAAGGGGAGTCTTTAGTAAAGTGACCCAGACGTTTCTGCCCATATGAGGGTCTAATCTTCAACAGGTGAGGCAAATTCTCCTTTGAGTCCAGATAGCGTCACAGCATGTGTGCTGTAATTTACAGAAATTTCCATAAATAAATACGAAAATGTACAGCAGTGTTCTCTGTTGGAGCTTCAGTGTGTGAAGCTGCACACCTCTGGATATCTTAGCCCAAAAAGTGGTTGTGTTTTCAGACTGATAAGAAATTTAATATCCTGGGAACAGCTGCACATCAGCTCTGAATATTTCGGCATACTGTGCATTTCTGGACATTTTCAGTGTCCGGAAACTCACATTTTCGCCCAGTGATTTAAAGATGTTAGATGGATGTACTTTATTGATCCCAAACTGGGAAATTACAGTGTAACAGCAGCATGACAGTAGACAATCAAAACAACAGAAAAACACACAGCATTAAAAAAAGGGATTACCCATGGAAAGTAAAGTTGCATGCCCTAAGTTTAAACAGCTCTTGCTATATAGCTGCTTGAAATCTCTTTCAGCAACCCCCTGTTATGTGGTCTAATAATCCAACAACTTGGAATAAACAGATAATGGTAATCATCCGAAAACCACATTGCTCCTCCTGAATCCAAGGTTCGACTAAGGGCCAGACTCTTCTCTCCAGTACTTTGGCAGAGACCTTCCCAGGGAGGCTGAGGAGTGTTATCCCTATAAAGTTGGAACACACCCTCTGGTCCCCCTTCTTGAAGAGAGGAACCACCACCCTGGTTTGCCATGCCAAAGGAACTGTCCCCAACTTCCACGTAATGTTGCAGAGGAGTGTCAACCATGACAGCCCTACAATATCCAGGGCCTTGAGATACTGAGGGCAAATCTCATCCTCCCCCAGGGCCCCGGACACCAAAGAGTTTTTAAACTTTGGCGATCTCAGCCCCTGTGATAGGTGAGTTGTCCCCCTTGTCCATAAGCCCTGTTTCCTCTGTGGAAGGAGTGTCAGTGGGATTGAGGAGATCCTTGAAGTATTCCTTCCACCACCCAATGATATCCCCAGTCGAAGTCAGCAGTGCCCCATCTGCACCATACAGTGTGGACAGGGAGCTGCTTCCCCCTCCTGATTCACCAGACAGTTTGCCAGAATCTCTTCGAGGCTGACTGAAAGTCTTGTTCCGTGTTCTCACTGAACTCCTCCCACACCAGAATTTTTGCTTCAGCAATCACACAAGCTGCACTCTGCTTGACCTGCCGGTACACCTCAGTTGCCCCAGGAGTCCCCACAAGCCAGCCAAGCTTGATAGGACTTCTTCTTCAGCTTGATGGCCCCCTCACCACTGGTGTCCATGACTTGGTTCGGAGTTTCCATTACGAGATGCACTGAAAACCTTGCCGCCGCAGCTCTGGGCAGCCGCTTCAACAATGGATGGGGACAACATGGTCCATTCAGACTCTCCATCAGAATGTGGTTGATGGGCCATTCCTCCCAGTCATCGCCTCCAGGTTTCACTGTCATTGTTCACATGTGCAATGGAGTCTCCAAGAGGAGCACTCTCCAGCACCCCAGTCAGAGACTCCAAAAAGGGTGAGTACTCTGAACCATCACTTGTTGCATATGCACAAATGATGGTCAGGACCCGTTTCCAATCCCAAAGGCCCAGGGAAACAACCCTTTTGTCCACCAGGGAAAACTCCAAGGTGGGCAAACACAAGAATACCCACCCCTGCTCACTGCCTGTCACCCGGGGCAACTCTAGAGTAGGCCAAGCTCCAGCCCTTCTCCGGGACACTTGTTCCGGAACCAGAGCTGTGTGTTGAGGTGAGGGCCGACTATACTGTATCTAGCCGGAATCTCTCAATCTCGTGCACCAGCTCAGGCTCCTTCTCCACCCGAGAGGTGGCATTCCACATCCCAAAAGCCAGTTTAGGAAGCTTAGGATCAGACCACCAAGGTCTCTGCCTTCGACTGACACCCGATCCACATAGCACCAGACCTCCATGGTCCCTCATGCAGATGGTGAGCCCACTGGACCCACTGTCCCATGGGCAGAAACCCGGCCACCAGGCGCTAGGCATCGAGCCCCTACCCCAGGCCTGGCTCCAGGGCAGGGCCCCAGTAACCCCATACCAGGCGGGGTACACTTAATCCTTGCTCTTACATTCATCATGGGAGTTTGTTGGATTGTTCTTCATCTGGCCCTTCACCCAGGACCAGTTTATCTTGGGTGACCTTGCCAGAGGCAAATTGCCCCTGACAACATACTGTAGATCCTGGGATCACTTGGGCATGCAAATCCCCCACCACGATAAGGTGACAATCCGTGAGGGGAGTTTGCCCAACCACTTTGCATATGTTTTGTGGACTTGGAGAAGACATTCGATCGTGCCCCTCATGGTTTGTTGTGTGGGGTGCTTCAGGAGTATGAGGTATCAGGCTTGTTGTTACAGGCTTGTTGGTATTGCAAACACTCGTTTGGACTCATTCCCAGTGAGAGTTGAACTCCCCCAAGGCTGCCCTTTGTCACCAATCCTGTTCATAATTTTTATGGACAGGACCCTAACCCGACACGATTTCTAGGCACAGCCAGAGAATGGAGGGTGTCATGCTTAGTGACCACAGGATCTCATCTCTGCTGTTTGCAGATGATGTTGTCCTGTTGGCTTCACAGAGCAATGACCTACAGCTCTTACTGGGATGGTTTGCTGCTGAGTGTGAAGTGGCTGGGATGAGAATCAGCACCTCCAAGTCCAAGTCCATGGTCCTCAGCCTAAAAAAAGTGGATTGTCCTCTCTGGGTTGGAGACAAACT
Organism: Pholidichthys leucotaenia; assembly: GCA_020510985.1. NCBI lineage: Eukaryota > Metazoa > Chordata > Actinopteri > Cichliformes > Pholidichthyidae > Pholidichthys > Pholidichthys leucotaenia. The sequence continues at coordinate 156,529,027 of CM035847.1, read as the reverse complement.
CGTGCCCTAGGTGGAGAAGTTTTAAGGATCTCGGGGTCTCATTCACGAGTGAGGGGAGAATGGAGCAAAAATTTGACAGATGGATTGGAGCAACATCTGCAGTGATGCAGACGTTGTACCAATCTGTCGTGGTGAAGAGGGAGCTAAGCTAACACAAAGTTGTCGATTTACTAGTCAATCTACGTTCCTACCCTCACCTATGGTCATGAGTTTTGGGTAATGACCGAAAGAATGAGATCGCAGATACAAGCAGCTGAAATGGGCTTTCACCATAGGATTGCTGGACTCACTCTTAGAGATAGGGTGAGGAGCTCAGTCATCTGGGAGAGGCTCAAAGTAGAACCGTTGCTCCTCTACACTGAAAGGAGCCAGTTGAGGTGGTTTGGGCATCTGATCAGGATGCCTCCTGGATGCCTCCCACTTGAAGTGTTTTGGGCACGTCCCACTGGGAGGACACCCTGGGGCAGACCCAGGACTCGCTGGAGAGACTGTCTCCCAGCTGGTCTGGGAACACCTTGGTATCCTCTCTGAAGAGCTGGAGCAGGTGGCTGTGGAGAGGGAAGTCTGGGCTTCTCTGCTTGAACTGCAGCCTCCGCGACCCGGACCTCCGGAAAAGTGGTAGAAGATGGATGGATGGATGGTAATAATCCAACTTGATGTGTTTATATGAACTGAATAAAGGGATTACTGGGCAGTAAACTACTTGAGTAAATATGATTTTTTTTTTCTAAACTGATAATGGCTTTTATCTGTTTATTCCATTTACATGATACTTGAAAAATCACATAATTCCAGAAAGCCAATTACAATCGGTTTAGTAGTGGGCATGTAAACATGGCCAATGGATCATTTATGTTTTAGAAAGTTAGGGTGTGAGCTGAAGCTGTTGTGTGGTGTAATTCAATTCAATTCAATTCAACTTTATTTATATAGCGCCATTTCACAACAACAGTCATCTCATAGCACTATCAACTGTAGGGGGGACCCCCACAGTTGCAGAAAGACCCCAGCAATCAGGCGATCCCCTGTGAGCAAGCACTTGGCGACGGTGGAGAGGAAAAACTCCCTTTTAACAGGAAGAAACCTCCAGCAGAACCAGGCTCAGGGAGGGGCAGTCATCTGCTGCGACTGGCTGGGGGGTGAGGGGATAGAGAAGAAGAAAAGAACAGACATGTAGAGAGCAAACAGCACGATGGGGACTCAATCTATGGGAGAGAACAAACAAATGTTAATGACCAGCAAAAAAAAAAAAAATATTTCATAGAGAGTGAGGAAAGGAGTGAGGCCCAGTGCATTACTGGAGGTCCCCCGGCTGACTAAACCTATTAGCAGCATAACTAAGGGAGGGTTCAGAAACACATGATCCCTCCCTAATTGTAGGCTATATCAAAAAGGTAGGTTTTAGCCCTATTCTTAAAAACAGAGATTGAGTCTGACTCCCGAATCCAGATTGGCAGCTGATTCCACAGGAGAGGAGCTTGATAACTGAAGGCTCTGCCTCCCATTGTACTTTTGGAGATTCTAGGTATTACAAGTAATCCTGCATTTTGGGAGCGTAGTGCTCTGTTAGGATGATACGGTAGTATCAGATCTTTTAAATAAAAAGGAGCCTGATTGTTTAGAGCTTTGTAAGTAAGAAGAAGGATTTTAAACTTAATTCTAAACTCTATGGGAAGCCAATGAAGGGAGGCCAGAACCGGAGAGATATGATCTCTCTTTCTAGTACCTGTTAAAACTCTTGCTGCAGCATTTTGGATCAGCTGAAGACTTTTTAAAGATGTTTTAGGACAGCCTGATAATAAAGAATTACAATAATCTAATCTCGAGCTAACAAAAGCGTGGATCAGCTTCTCAGCATCACTCTGAGACAAGATGCTCCTAATCTTGGCAATATTACGCAAATGATAGAAGGCAGTCTTAGAAACAAATTTAATATGTGAATTGAAGGACAAATCCTGATCAAAAATAACTCCAAGGTTCCTCACAGAGCTATTAAGAGAAAGAGTAACTGCATCCAAACTGAAAGTTTGATTTGGAAAGGAATTTCTAAGGTTTTTTGGACCAACAAGAATGACTTCAGTCTTATCTGAATTTAATAGCAGGAAATTACAAGTCATCCAAGCTTTGATTTCCTTAAGACAGGCTTCTAACTTGGCTAATTGATTACTATCATCTGGCTTCATTGACAGGTATAATTGTGTGTCATCTGCATAACAATGAAAATGTATACAGTGCTTTCTAATAATGTTGCCTAATGGAAGCATATATAAACTAAAAAGAGTAGGGTCTAGCACAGATCCCTGTGGAACTCCATGACTAAGCTTTGAGCTGAAAGAAAACTCATCATTTACATGAACAAACTGGAACCTATCAGATAAATAAGATCTAAACCACTGCAACGAAGTTCCATTAAGTCCAACATAGTGTTCTAATCTATCAAGTAGAATATTATGATCAATAGTATCAAAAGCTGCACTAAGATCTAAAAGGACAAGTACAGAAACTAGTCCATTATCAGATGCAATGAGGAGGTCGTTAGTGACCTTCGCTAAGGCTGTTTCAGTACTATGATGGATTCTAAACCCAGATTGAAACTCTTCAAGTAAACCATTTCCCTGCAGGTGGTCAAATAATTGCGTAGCAACAACTCTTTCTAAGATTTTTGAAATGAAAGGGAGATTAGAGATTGGTCTATAGTTAGCTAAAGCTCCTGGATCTAGCGTTGGCTTTTTGAGTAAGGGTTTAATTACAGCCGTTTTAAAAGCCTGTGGTACATGGCCTAAAGTCAATGAAGAATTGATTATATGAAGAATAAAGCTCCCAATAATGGTTGTTATAGCTTGACATGTTTGAGAGCCAGGTTTGAATCTTCCCTGGAAAGTCTTATTCTTTCTTCTCTTGTGCATTTTAAAACTTAAAGTGTAGCAAACTTTATATATTTAATGCTGCCGCTAAACGGTACAAAACCTTGAAGTCTACAACCACTTGGAACCCGATGATTGACACTTACAGCTATATTTTTCCTTTTTTTCTGTAATGGACCTCGGATTGAAGCTGATAGGAAAGTGAAACTGCAGGAATAGGATTTTATTGTTCTTTAAGGTTCACAGTTACAATACCTCTGACGGTGAATGCTAGAGACTTTTGACATTCAATGCATCAAGTGCTCATGTATATCAAGACATTTGAAAATACCTTTCAAATTTAACCACACAGTTAACAGCAATTAATGCATACATAGTACTTGGGGCCGTACAGTCGAATATTTTGTACATATCTGTCAAATTGATGTACATAGGACTAGTCACATTAATCACACGAAGGTTATTATAGTCAGAAACAAACACCAAATGTTCATAAAAATGATGCAGAACTACTGACTTATAAGACATACTTTGAGAAGGATGGATAAGAGGTAGAAAATAGATGAGCTGTTTTTTTATGAGAGCTAACCCTAATCATCTCTGCCTCATAAAATCCTTCTCTTTTCCTCCTCCTCCCACTTCCCTATACAGGTATTAAGATAATTGTATTATACCAACTAAAGAGGATTTTGTTAAGAGATATTGGTCTATGTTTAACTAAAGATGATACAGTTAAACTCTTCTTGTTGGAGTGAAGGAAATGCACTGAGTCTTGAGACTTGGGACGAAATGGGATAAAAAAAAAATGATGCTCAGATACAGTAAAATTAAACTACATGTATGAATCTACCAATGACGAGGCTACCTAACTATGCTTTGATACACCCATCATCAGCCTTTTTTTCTTTTTTTTTAAAAACTGTGCTTTTTGCCTTTCCATTACCTGTTTTGTGTTGACACCAAAAACACACATTAATTTTCACTCACATTATGCTTGCTCTACAAAAACTACAAAGTCAAGTTTTTACCTAGACTGACAGAACCTAGATGAAAGTTACTTTCAACATGTATATATTTTTATATTATAAAGGTTTTTGTCTGTGCTTTTTATTAATTGGACTGTATACTAGACTATTCACGCTAACCTCAACAACAATCAAAATGATTTTTTTTTAATTTGAAAAGATAATATGGAGACAGATTATATTTTCAGATCTGACCAACAATCCTTCACAAAATAATAAATATCATAGTGACAAATTATCAAAATATGAATCTGACTGAGGTGACACAAATCTTACAGTTGATGCATATCTGATGGAGTTGACAAAATCTTGAATTTGTGGTCATTTTAACTCTTAAGATTTACTGAATCAATGAGTTACAACATTAAAACAATCAATGAATAAGTTCAAAAAGATTTTCTTTAAGATTTACCTTACATATGACAGTTGATTTATAGATTATAGTTTCCAAAACATCTGCTAACAGTGGTGTGAAAAAGTGTTTGCCCCCTTCCTGATTTCTCTTTTTTTTTTGTATGTTTGTCACACTTAAATATTCCAAGTTATCAACAAACTTAAATATTAGGCAAAGCTAACACAAGTAAACACAAAATGCAGTTTTTAAATGAAGGTGTTTATTATTAAGGGGGGGAAAAAAAATCCAAACCTGCATGGCCCTGTGTGAAAAAGTGATTTCCCCCCTAAACCTAATAACTGGTTGGGCCACCCTTAGCAGCAACAACTGCAATCAAGTGTTTGTGATAACTGGCAAGAACTCTTTTACAGTGCTGTGGAGGAATTCTGGCCCACTCATCTTTGCATAATTGTTGTAATTCAATCACATTGGAGGGTTTTTGAGCATGAACCACCTTTTTAAGGTCATGCCACAGTACCTTAATCGGATTCAGATCAGGACTTTGACTAGGCCACTCCAATGTCTTCATTTTGTTTGTCTTAAGCCATTCAGAGGTGGACTTGCTGGTGTGTTTTGGATTATTGTCCTGCTGCAGAACCCAAGTGCGCTTCAGCTTGAGGTCACGAACAGATGGCCGGACATTGTCCTTCAAGATTTTTTGGTAGAAAGCAGAATTCATGGTTCCATTTACCACAGCAAGTCTTCCAGATCCTGAAATGGCAAAACAGCTCCAGACCGTCCCACTATCACCACCATATTTTACTGTTGGTATGATGTTCCTTTTCTGAAATGCTGTGCTACTTTTATAACGGATGTAATGGGACACACACCTTCCAAAAAGTTCAACTTTTGTCTCGTCAGTCCACAGAGTATTTTCCCAAGAGTCTTGGGGATCATCAAGATGTTTTCTAGCAAAACTGCAACGAGCCTTTATGCTGTTTTTGCTCAGCAGTGGTTTTCGTCTTGGAACTGTGCCATGCAGGCCATTTTTGCCCAGTGTCTTTCTTGTGGTGAGTCATGAACACTGACCTTAACTGAGGCAAGTGAGGCCTGCAGTTCTTTGGATGTTGTTGTGGGGTCTTTTGTGACCTCTTGGATGAGTCGTTGCTGCACTCTTGGGGTACTTTTGGTTGGCCGGCCACTCCTGGGAAGGTTCACCACTGTTCCATGTTTTTGCCATTTGTGGATAATCGCTCTCACTGTGGTTCGCTGGAGTCCTGAATTTCTTTGGATCACATCATGATGTCTAGCTTTGGAGGATCTTTTGGTCTACTTCCCTTTTTCAGGCAGGTCCTATTTAAGTGATTTCTTGATTGAGAACAGGTGTGGTAATAATCAGGAGTGGGTGTGGCTAGAGAAATTGAACTCAGCTTTCCAAAGATATGATAAACCACAGTTAATTTATGTTTTAACAAGGGGGCAATCACTTTTTATCACAGGGCCATGCAGGCTTGGATTTTTTTTACCCTTAATAATAAACACCCTCAGTTAAAACTGCATTTTGTGTTTACTTGTGTTATCTTTGTCAAACATTTAAATTTGTTTGATGATCTGAAACATTTAAGTGTGACAAACATACAAAAAAATGAGAAATCAGGAAGGGGGTAAACACTTTTTCACACCACTGTATGTTCACACAGTAATTTCAGATAATCATTCTTTTGCGCCATTGTGTCTTGCTTGTTAGTGGTCAAAGTGTAGGATTGCAAAAGTAATTTTGGACTGCGTATTTGTTTTTCTTAAATAGTGGCTGATAATGTGACACTGACTTTAGACCAGAGATTGTGTTAACTGAAAATTGTCTGTCATTGACAGATTTTTTTGAGCAGTGACAGAAAAATTTGAAGGCTGTTGGTCATTTTGAGAGATTACACTGAGCATAAGTTATTATACCTTTATTTCTAACTTCCACCTGTCCACGTTATTGTGTGTAATGAATAGTGATTATCTAGTACTGACTCTCCAGCTTCTGTTCATCAGTTCAATAAATACATGCATAATTTTTGTGCTGTATCTTGTAGGCCCATGATTACATGTAAACAAAAGATCCTCATCTTATGATATGAAAATTAAAATGACAGGTCATAAGAGATTATGACCTGCAATCCTGTCTGTCAAAATGATAAAGTGCAACCTCCAGTTTAGGTGTAGTTTTGGTTGGTCAAGTGTGACATGTCATTGTGCTGCCATAAACCAGCAACATGACAACTTTCTGCCCAGCTGCTCCTTTTGTAAAAGACACAACTTATACAAATTGAAAGCATCACAGAAGTTGTTTATTTGGACAACAAGGGCACAGAATATGAAAATGAGGAATGTGCTACCAGAAATTACCAAAGCCACTGGCAGAAGGAACAAAATGCAGTGCAAAGTTGTGCTTTAGCTCATTGTAATAGGGCTCAGTGAGTTGTAGAAGAAAAAGTAAAGCAGATTAAACATTGTAAAAAAAAAAAAAAGTTGTCTCAACTTTAAAACCTTAGTGTTCGAGCTGCCTTCAAATTTTAAGTTGACTGAACTTGAGATGAAAAGTGATAAAGACACATCAAACACATAAACTCAAGTTCAGTCAACTTAAAATTTGAAGGCAGCCCGAGCACTAACCTTTTTAAGGCAATAAACCCTAGCTGTTTTTTACAGTGAGGATGTGAGTGAGGGGGACAAAAAAAACAGGAGAAAGACCTGGAAGCATAGCCAGGGAGAATCAAGAAACAAATTCCGATAAAAGCCATAACAGCTTCAGATAGAGATGAGCAAGACATATTAAAGAAAATTCTCAGCAAGGTTGAAAAACAGAACTGCAAATTAAGAAAGCAGAGATGGTGTATAAAACAGAAAATATAAAAGACCAGTTCATACAAATCAGCAAGAGCCTCACTGAGAGAATGTTGCATGGTAGAATTACTATCTATACTTAAGTATAGGGTGGCAGTGGCTCTGGAGGTAGAGCTGGTTGTCCAATAACCAGAGGGTTGGTGGTTCAAATCCCACTCTCCCCAGCCATCCTGCCGTTGTGTCCCTGGGCAAGACACTTTACCCACCTTGCCTCCAGTGTCTATGACACTGGGTATGAAAGTGTATAAATGTTCGGTAATGGTCGGAGAGGCTGTTGGCATGGATTAGCAGCCAGGTTTCCATCAGTCTGCCCCAGGGCAGCTGTGGCTACAGAGGTAGCTTACTACTATCGGTGTCTGTCTGGAGTGAATGAATAATGGACTCAATGAAAGGTCTTTGAGATGTCACTTACATGTAAAATGCCATATAAATCTAATCTGCCATAGATCATGTTTTCTTGCCTGTTAAAGGTGAGGTGATGAGTCGTTTTAATTGGTTTATTGCAAGTGATGGCCAAAACACACCTCTGAAAAACAGAGCTTTTGCACTTTTCCTGCTGCCTTCCATGGTTATAAGACTTGAACATGCGCATGAATGATGTTTGCACTTTTGAGTAGACCGTCATGATACAGTAGGCCAGTCTGTTTCCACCAGTCTCTTCTGTCTTATGAATTATTTTCTTAATTCTGGCAGCATAGTGGTTTTCTGTCTCAGCCTTTTTAATGGTCTCTGTTTCTACTCCTACTCTCCACCAAAGACAGCTGTTGAATGGCTGCTTAACTAAAAAGAACAAAGCTGGCATAAAATCAACATTTTAAATCATATTTTCCTATAATAGAGAGGGAGTGTATCCAACTACTCTCACCATTACGAGAGGGGGTTGAAAAGTTCATAGTGGTAAAATTTGACTAAATGTGGTTTATTTTTCAACACAGTCTCCCTTCGGTTCACACACTTCTTCCATCGGCATTGCAGTGCTTGGATCCTGTGGTTAAAAAATAAACCACTTTTGGTGAAATTTGACCACTATGAACTTTTCAGCCCTCCCTCCTATGTCCCATCAATAAAACTCTCATGGTTTCTGCCCATTATTTCAGCAAAATAATAGAAAAGAAGAAAATGGTGATACCACATAATTAGTACGTAATCATTATTAGATAAAATAACATGTTCCTTTATTTCACATAGTTAAAATTTATCAAAAAATATGAAAATATGATGCCTTCCCAGTGAATGTCAACTCTGTCATTTTCTTGTCAACGCCATCAGACAGAAAATCTGATGGAGTTGACAAGCATTTTTTTTTTTTCAAAAATCTAACAGAGTTCATGGTGTAACCATTTTATTTTTAGCCTGATGCTAGATGCTAACATAACTTACTTAATGAGAATAAAATTGCGTGCAGATTTCAAACAGTTTTGTCAGAAACTGGAATACGGTGATGGTATCATGGGTGTGACACGTCAAATTTCAACATTCTGATTTAAAATACTCACAAAATATAAAACTTGCAAGAGATTTTCTGCCGTGGATGCACTTTGCATAGAAGGAATTTTAAAAAGAAGTCCTTCAGAGTTACAGCTGACCCTATAACAGCCTGATCGTTTACATTTTTATCATTGTCATTAAAGTTTGGACACACCTTTAAAACCTTGTAAAAAATTAATATCGTGATGAAAAACTATTTTGCTCTGATATGAGATAGCAAATGTTTCTTTGATGAAATAGGCTCTTTATTAATAATTGAAAAAGATTTAAGCAGTTTTATTGCACATGAAAGTTAAAACTTTTCTCTCAGGACAGGCTGTTTTAGAGGTAGTGGGAAGACAATAATTGTAAAAAATATATTTATAATAATGATTAAATGAAATTGAAAGGAATAATTGTGCTCAATACATTCAGTAGTTAGTCCCTCATGAAGGCTCCAGTTTTAAATATTTCATTTTTCTGTTGTTCTTGTTGTCCAGTAGCAGTTACAGCTGCTGGACAGGATTTGTCCCACGTCTGAAGAGTCAGTGATATATACAGTATATATATATATATATATATATATATATATATAAATAAAGGTGAGAATATGAGATGTGAGTTGAAAAAATCTGACGCACTAATCTATATCACAAAATATGTGTGCCTGTATGTGCATTGGCTTCACCTTGAAGCAGCAGCAGGCTGAACAATCAGATATTTGATCTGGGCTTAGAAGGAAGATTTAATCCCTGAAATGGTGAAAACGTTTTTCTCCCAAGTTGCATTTATGCAATTTTACCTTCTAGAGGGATGCTGTAGAAATGTATTACTGCAATTTCAACACCCCAGCAAGGATTACTGTGTGCTGGTATCTATTTGTGAACCTGTGTGTGTGCGTGTGCGTGTGTGTGTGTACTTGTTTACGTGAGGGGGGGTGTGGGAGTCAGTCCTGGCTGGTTTGCGAGTACTTGCAAAGTGGCAAATAGCTCAAAGCACCTGTCATGTAAGAGGCTGCTTTTCTTTATGTATTACTCCTTAGGCCACATGACACACGCGCTCACAGTCAGTCACACATATGTGCGGAGAGAGCGAGAGAAATGTAGTGGCAGAAACTCTAAAGCTATCACACGAATAAAACCTAGGCGTGATAATACATTTGGAATTCCGTGCGAATCTTGAAGTAAGCAGCAAATACATGGAAATTTCTTGGCACACAGGTCATCACACACTATACGTGGACAACACAGAAGACGTAAAGGACAAAGAAAGAAAAACACACCAGGGAACTTGCGCATGTTGTGCTCCGTTAGTAGCAATGTGACAACAAAATTGTGAATTGGCACTGTAAATTTAAAGTAAATATGATCACTTTAAAGTGAATCTCCACACGGCCCTGGGACTGTTGGAGTAATACAACTGAAACCAAGAGATTCTGATTAATAAAACTGGGACTGGTTTTGCCACTGCTTTCCTGCCACTACTACCCTTTTAATAGGCTTCATTAAAAATGTACTTGTTTTCACAAGTAAAAATGTCACTTGAAAATTCTGATAGGATGAGCTTTAATGAGTTTATTTGTTATTTTGCTAGAGTGTGAAAAAAAATCTACTCTTATACTTCTCTTAATTAGCTTGTTAGCACTGTCATCATGTCAGGATGTGTTGAAACAACAGGAGGCTACAACTGTTTCGTTTTTCCTTTCCTCATTTTTTCCCTTCACTACTCTGTTTTCTTTCACTACACATGGAAACTGCCAGGATGCGGTGCTTGGTTAAAGGGATGGACACAGTTCACAGACCTTGGGGCCATCTGCTCCCCCAGATTAAAGGGGAGTGTAAATATCTCTTTGGCCAAATATTGATATCAATTCAATGAGAAGTGTCATCTTGTTGCTTATCAGAGCCAAAACTGAGCGGTTGCAGATGTCTAGCCATAAGACAGACTGATGGACAATGACAGAGCCGACTCATCTCATCTCCTCCACCTTTACCACCTCCCCCCCGAGTCAGCGTTTTCATCACTGAAACGAGTGTGCATGTGTTTGTGTGGGTGTGGGAGCAGGCTGTTGTGACTCTGTTTATGTGTTTATGCATAAAACATGTTGTTTGATTTTGCGGCTCCAAAATGACTGGGTCGCCAGACTGCTATCAGATTTAGTCAGTCCCTGCCGGAGTATGGTAAATAAGAAGGAATGAAGGAGCCAAGACGAAATTCTCTGGTGGCTTCACAGCATTGGCCTCAGTTTAAGCATCTCAGCAGCCAACATATCCACAGCATAATGAGTGAGAGTCTCCCTGGAGTATTTGAATGAATCTAAACAGCGTAACCTATGCTTGCATGTATTTTTGTGAGTATGTGCTTGTGAATGAGGTTCTTTTCCCAAGAGCACTTGGATGAATCTCAATGCAGTTCATTGGCATAAGAGGATTTGACTTTTCCAGTGTTGTGGTAATAAGCTGTGATAAACACCACTGGATAAGTTTCATGTTAAACATACTCTCAAAAAAATAACAGGAAAATGAGAGCTCCACATTGTCTGTGTGACCATAGGGATTTCCAATGAGCCGTGATGACTGTTGCCAGAGTGCAAAGCTATGTTTATCATCCTATTGAATCTGTTTTTTTGCTCAAGCCAAAGCTTGTGCTCAAAATTGTGTACTTTTATTTAATTTTTTTGTCCCAGAAGGATTTTGTTGTATGACTCTAAAAAGGGTAGATGATAATAATAGTAATAATACCCATTCCTATAATAACGATTTTGTAGCCCTTGAAGGCAAATGTTGGTAGGGTCCTTGGCAAACTCAATTTTAAGATCAAGTTTTTAGTTAGGTTTTTTTTTTTTTTTTTCCCTCTTAGGCATAATACCATTGAGTATTGTTGTACTGTATATCACAGGAAAATGACAAATTACTATAACACAACTTGTTTAAAAAACATTTACTATCTGATAATAAACCATCCTTCTTGCCTTTTCATGTGTGTTACAATAAATTACCTTGTAATAATTGTATATTACTATTATTTTTTACTTAAAGGAGTCATGTACTGAAAAAATATGGTTTTGTAGGTTTTATCTTTATGAAGTGCATCTATTGGTCATGTGATCATCAAAAAAATACCGAAACACTGACTTCTTTTTGCAAAAACACACAGCCTTTAACTCATGTTTCTCTTCAAGAATCAGTTTTTACTCTTTCAGGTATTTTCATGTACGTCCAGAAATGGGAAACATCACTAGCCTTGATACCTTCATGTTGCCCTGTTATTGACCAGCCTAGCTGTCATGGGGGACATGTGTAATTAATTACATTGATAACACAAAAGTAGAGTGTAGAGTCCAAGGTGAAAATTTATCAAACAGGCTCTTCAAATAACCTGCACAGGCTCATTAGAACTGTAGCTTACAGTAGCGTGAACAAGTGTTTGCCCCCTTCCTGATTTCTCATTTTTTTGTATGTTTGTCACACTTAAATGTTTCAGATCATCAAACAAATTTAAATATTAGACAAAGATAACACAATAAAAACAAAATGCAGTTTTTATATGAAGGTGTTTATTATTAAGGGTAAAAAAAATCCAACCTACATGGCCCTGTGTGAAAAAGTGACCCCCCCCCACCCCCCCGTTAGTACATAAAGTAACTGTGGTTTATCACGTCTTTGGAAAGCTGAACTCAAATTCTCTAGTCACACCCAGGCCTTATTACTGCCACACCTGTTCTCAATCAAGAAATCACTTAAATAGGATCTGCCTGACAAAGCAAAGTACACCAAAATATCATCAAAAACTAAATATAGTGCTGTGATCCAAAGAAATTCGGGAACAAATGAGAAACAAAGTAATTGAGATCCATTAGTCTGGAAAAGGTTATAAAGCCATTTCTAAAGCTTCGAGACTTTAGCAAACCACAGTGAGAGCCATTATCCACAAATGGCGAAAACGTGGAACAGTGGTGAACCTTCCCAGGAGTGGCCGGCCAACCAAAATTACCCCAAGAGCACAGCGATTACTCATCCAAGAGGTCACAACAACATCCAAAGAACTGCCGGCCTCACTTGCCTCAGTTAAGGTCAGTGTTCATGATTCCACCACAAGAAAGAGGCTGGGCAAAAATGGCCTGCAAGGCAGAGTTCTAAAACAAAAACCACTGCTGAGCAAAAAGAACATAAAGGCTCGTCTCAGTTTTGCCAGAAAACATCTTGACGATCCCCAAGACTTTTGAGAGAATACTCTGTGGACTGACGAGACAAAAGTTGAACTTTTTGGAAGGTGTGTGTCCCACACACCTTTACATCCGCTGTAAAAGTAGCACAGCATTCCATAAAAGGAACATCATACTAACAGTAACTAGAAAAGCACTCAGAGAGCGCAGACCTCCGCCAAGCGCCACAGTTCCCCCCATACAGTGTTTGTGTGTGCATTTTCAGATTCCTTGACCATGAAAAGATATGACTAGCAATTGGATTCACAATGATAGGATTAGTGGTTCAGAAGTTATTCACGAAAATGACATTTTCCGTAATGGTGGCCACAGTTACCCCCATACAGTGTTTGTGTGTACGTTTTCAGATTCTTTGACCATGAAAACATATGACTAGCAATTGGATTGACAATGATAGGATTAGTGGTTCAGTAGTTATTCACGAAAATGGCATTTTTGTAATGGCGGTTTTCTTCTGGATGGTGATCTGGATCACCACCAAAATGTACTCATCTGTAGGATACCCCATTTCTAACAATCTGTGAAAATTTCATGAAAATACGTCCATACGTTTTTGAGTTATCTTGCTAACAAACAAACAGACAAACAAACAGAGAGACAGACAGACAGACAAACCAACACCGATGATCACATAACCTCCTTGGCGGAGGTAAAAATGGTGGTAGTAGTGTGATGGTCTGGAGCGGTTTTGCTGTTGAAGGACCTGGAAGACTTGCTGTGGTAAATGGAACCATGAATTCTGCTGTCCCCCAAAAAATCTTGAAGGAGAATGTCTGACCATCTGTTTGTGACCTCAAGCTGAAGTGCACTTGGGTTCTGCAGCAGGACAATGATCCAAAACACACCAGCAAGGTTTAGGGGGAAATCACTTTTTCACTCAGTGCCATGTAGGTTTGGCTTCCCCCCCCCCCCCTTAATAATAAACACCTTCATTTAAAAACTGCATTTTGTGTTTACTTGTGCTATCTTTGTCAAATATTTAAATTTATTTGATGATCTGAAACATTTAAGTGTGGCAAACATACAAAAACTAGAAAAGCACTCGGAGAGTGCAGACCTCCGCCAAGCGCCACAATTCCCCCCATACAGTGTTTGTGTGTACGTTTTCAGATTCCTTGACCATGAAAAGATATGACTAGCAATTGGATTGACAATGATAGGATTAGTGGTTCAGTAGTTATTGACGAAAATGACATTTTCCATAATCGCGGCCACAGTTCCCCCCATACAGTGTTTGTGTGTATGTTTTCAGATTCCTTGACCATGAAAAGATATGACTAGCAATTGGACTGACAATGACAGGATTAGTGGTTCAGTAGTTATTCACGAAAATGACATTTTCCGTAATGGCGGCCACAGTTCCCCCCATACAGTGTTTGTGTGTACATTTTAAGATTCCTTGACCACGGAAACATATGACTAGCAATTGGATTGACAATGATAGGATTAGTGGTTCAGTAGTTATTCACGAAAATGGCATTTTCTGTAATGGCGGCCACAGTTCCCCCCATACCGTGTTTGTGTATACATTTTCAGATTCCTTGACCATGACAACATATGACTAGCAATTGGATTGACAATGATAGGATTAGTGGTTCAGTGGTTATTCACGAAAATGGCATTTTCCGTAATGGCGGCTACAGTTCCCCCCATACAGTGTTTGTGTGTATGTTTTCAGATTCCTTGACCATGAAAACATATGACTAGCAATTGGATTGACAATGATAGGATTAATAGTTCAGTAGTTATTCACGAAAATGTCATTTTCCGTAATGGCGGTTTTCTTCTGGACGGTGATCGGGATCACCACCAAAATGTAATCATCTGTAGGATACCCAATTTCTGACAATCTGTGAAAATTTCATGAAAATCCGTCCATAAGTTTTTGAGTTATCTTGCTAGCTAACAAACAAGCAAAGAAACAAACAAACAAACAAACAGACAAACAGACAGACAAACCAACGCTGATGATCACATAACCTCCTTGGCGGAGGTAACAATGAGAAATCAGGATGGGGGCAAACACTTTTTCACACCGCTGTGCATCCATCAGTGCAGCTGGAAGAAAAAAGAGACAAGCAAGTGAACCTGCTACCAATGAAAGTGCCACTTTGTCTACTTCAACTGTTGATGCTGCAGTGCCTACATTGTCATGCAGTAGCTACACCACCCAGTCCCTCCAGGATTTTGTGTGATGCTTTCATGACTGTTGTGGCCCAAAAAGCCTGAATTTGCGGGAGCTTTTTTAAAAAGTTGCAATAAAGGTTGCAATGTTTTGAGAGGATTTTTTTTTTTTTGCACTAAAAGCTGTGAAAGAATTACAAATTTTAAAGCGTTTTTTTTTTTCCAGTTTACTGCAGTGGTATTCTATATAACAATACAAGAAAAGCACAGGATTGTCAAAAATGTCCTATTACAGTGATTTGTAAATTAATCAGAAACTTTTGCTATACAGAAAAACTCTTGTGCAACAGCAAATGCAGACTTGAACACAATATCCATTACAACAGCTAAACTGCATTGAATGCATGTTAAAGAGTACGGATTTGGAAATCATTAGCAGCTCCTTCATTTTAAAACTTTCAATGGTCACCAACCACTCGGTACTGAGCGGAGAGGGAAAAATAAATAATTTATTCTGTTGCTCTGTATTGTCTATTGGGGTCTGTGTTTTTCTGAAAAAATAAATAAATAAATAAATAAAATCTCTCTTTTCATGCCTAACTCCTCCCTGTCTATCTGCTGTGCATCTTCTCTCTCTCTCACACACACACACACACACACACACACACACACACACACACACACACACACACACACACACTTGTCTCTTCAGACACACATCTTTCATTGGTGTTGGTCCATGTCCAGACCGGAGATTCACAGCTTTAAAGTTCATTGACAAGATGTAGTAATGATTTTACCTTTGAAGATGTATAAAATGTTCAAACACTGGCTGTAGTGTTAGATTTGCTCGTTTTGTTTGTGGTTTTATTGCATATGTCCTCAGGCACACTCCCGTGACGGGGTGCTTTTGGGGCAGGCGGACGTTTTTCAACACAAAGCCAGAATTTCATATACGCGGTCAGGATAGAGACATGGCGAGACGTCCATTGGCAGGCTGGGGGAGAGGGAGGAAGGGATGGTGTTGGAAAACTTGTGGATAAGTGTCTTTTTTATAAAATCACACACTCTGTTTGCTGATGTGTTCTATTAATACTCACTGTAAACATGGAAGTGAATGCGGTGCAGCGCGATGCATTTGATTGGTTAGACTGAGTGTTTGAGCACCACTAAGAGACAAATCTGATTGGTGAAATTGACGGAAGTTGACGAGGATTGGCCAAAATTGCAGGAAAGTTGCGGTGATTGGACAAAGTTACAAGGTTGTGCAATAGTCGCGCTGATTGACTGATTTTGTATGAATTGGCACAATCGCAGTATTATGAAATTCTGGAGGGACTGACCACTACAACCACTAGACCTACAATCCGAGATATATGAGACAATTTGTGCAAAAGGCTATGACCCCAGTTGATTTTGTACTTTTAAGTTTATTTTGTTGAGTTTATTGAGCATAATAAGCAATATAAATATAAACATCCATCCATCCATCCATCCATCCGTCTTCAACCGCTTTTCTGGAGGTCTGTGTCGCAGAGGCAGCAGTTCAAGCAGAAAAGCCCAGACTTCCCTTTCCCCAGCCACACTGCTCCAGCTCTTCAGAGAGGATACCAAGGCATTCCCAGACCAGCTGGGAGACATAATCTCTCCAGTGAGTCCTGGGTCTGCCCCGGGGTCCCCTCCCAGAGGGAAGTTCTCAAAACACCTCAAGTGGGAGGCGTCGAGGCATCCTGATCAGATGCCCATACCACCTCAATTGGCTCCTTTCAATGTGGAGAAGCAGCGGTTCTACTCTGAGCCTCTCTCGAATGACTGAGCTCCTCACCCTATCTCTGAGGATGAATCCAGCAATCCTACGAAGAAAGCTCATTTTAGCTGCTGGTATGCACGATCTCATTTGTTTGGTCATTACCCAAAGCTCATGACCATAGGTGAGGATAGGAACATAGATTGACTGGTAAATCAACAGCTTTGCCTTAGAGCTTAGCTCCCTCTTCACCACAACAGACCGGTAAAACGTCCACATCACTGCAGATGCTGCTCCGATACGTCTGTCAATCTCTAGCTCCAGTCTCCCCTCACTCGTGAATAAGACAATCCACCTTTTTCCAGCTGAGGACCATGGACTCTGACTTGGAGGTATTGATTCTCATCCCAGCTGTTTTGCATTCAGCGGCAAACTGTCCCAGAAAGACCTGTAGGTCCTTGCTGGATGAAGCCAACAGGACAACATCATGTGCAAACAACAGAGATGAGATCCTGTGGTCACCAAGCATGACACCCTCCATTCCCTGGCTGTGCCTAGAAATCCTGTCCATAAAAATTATGAACAGGATCGGTGGCAAAGGGCAGCGCTGGCGGAGTCCAACTCTCTTTGGGAATTAGTCCGACCGAGTGTTGGCAATACGAACCAAACTCTCACAATGGACGTACAGAGACCGAATAGCTCGTAACAACAAGCCCAATACCCCATACTCCCAAAGCACCCCCTCCACAAAAAACCACAAGGAACGCGGTTGAATGCCTTCTCCAAGTACACACAACACATGTAAACTGGTTGGGCAAACTCCCCCGAACCCTCGAGGATTCTCAAGAGGGTAAAGAGCTGGTCCAATGTGCCACGGCCAGGACGAAAACCACATTGCTCCTCCTGAATCCGAGGTTTGACCAATGGCCGGACTCTCCTCTCCAGTACCTTGGCATAGGCCTTCCCAGGGAGACTAAGGAGTGTGATCCCTCTAAATTTGGAGCATACTCTCCGGTCCCCTTTTTTGAAGAGAAGAACCACCACCACGGTTTACCATGCCAAAGGCACTACCCCGGACCTCCACACAATGTTGCAGAGGCGTGTCAACCATGACAGCCCTACAACATCCAGGGCCTTGAGGTACTCAGGACGAATCTCGTCCACCCCCGGGGTCCGGCCACCAGAGATTTTTAACCACCTTGGCGACCTCAGCCCCTGTGATAGGCAAGTCGTCCCTTTCATCCACAAGCTCTGCTTCCTCTGTGGAAGGCGTGTCAGTGGGATTGAGGAGATCCTTGAAATATTCCTTCCACCACCCGACGAGCTCCCAGTTGAAGTCAGCAGTGTCCCATCTGCACCATACACAGTGTAGACAGGGAGCTGCTTCCCTCTCTTGAGCCGCCGGACAGTTTGCCAGAATCTCTTCGAGGCAGACCGAAAGTCTTGTTCCATGGCGTCACCGAACTCCTCCCATACCTGAGTTTTTGCTTCAGCAACCACCCAAGCCGCACTCTGCTTGGCCTGCCGGTACACTACAGCTGCTTGGGGAGTCCCACAGGCCAATCAAGCTTGATAGGACTCCTTCTTCAGCTTAATGCCCCCCCTCACCACTGGTGTCCACCACTTAGTTTGGGGGTTGCCACCACAAGATGCCCTGACGACCCTGCGGCCACAGCTCTGGGCAGCTGCTTTAACAATGCAGGTGGAGAACATGGCCCATTCAGACTCCATGTCTCCAGACTCCCTCGGAATGTGGTTGAAGTTCTTCCAGAGGTGGGAGTTGAAGACCTCCCGGACAGGGGCCTCAGCCAGATGTTCCCAGCACACCCTCACTATACGTTTGGGTCTACCAGGTGTTGGTAAAAATCCATGAAGCAATCGTATTTCTCAGAAATGTTAGTTAAACTTTGCAACAATGACCTTTCACACACTTTATTTGCTTGCTACACATGCTACATTGCTGTGTTTAGGTTACACCCTATGATCCACTTGTTGAAAACAGTTAGACTCAATTCTGCTTTCAGCAGAGTTGTCACATAGTGGAAAATTACTGATACAATGTGGAAACCCCTCTCTCTTGCATGAGGGAGTGGGGAAGTTTTATAAAAAGTGTAGGACCCATTTTTCTGCAGCATTTTCTCCTGACATGTACTAAGAGTAATGCTCCAGCACTGTAAGAGGTACTATATCTCAGCTTCAGTAAAATAAGTGAAAGTATACTTCATCTCTCAGTCTGGTTATTTGGCCTTCGTATAAAAGAACTGGGGGTTAAGATATTTTTAGCGCAACACAGGTCTGAAGTGCATCCTCCCCTGCCATCGGATCCAACTCACCATCAGGTGGTGATCAGTTGGCAGCTCTGCACCTGTCTTTACCCGAGTGTCCAAGACATACGGTCGCAGGTCTGATGACACAATACCAAAATTGATCGTCGACCTGCGACCTAGGGTGTTCTGGTGCCAGGTGCACAATGGACACACTTATGCTTGAACATGGTGTTCATTATGGACAAACTGTGGTTAGCACAGAATTCCATTAACTGAAGACCACTTGGGTTCAGACCAGGAAGGCCATTCCTCCCAGTCACACCCCTCCAGCTTTCACTGTCATTGTCCACGTGCCCATTGAAGTCCCCCAGTAGGACAATGGAGTCTCCAAGAGGACCACTCTCCAGCACCCCAATCAGAGACTCCAAAAAGAGTGGGTACTCTGAACCATCATTTGGTGCATAGGCACAAATGATGGTCAGGACCCGTTTCCCAACCCGAAGGCACAGGGAAACAACCCTTTTTTCCATTGGGGAAAACGCCAATATAGAGGCAGCAAGGTGGGGAGATAAAAGAATACCCACCCCTGCTCGTCGCCTCTCACCCGGGGCAACTCCAGAGTAGGCCAAGCTCTGCCCCCTCTTCAGGAGACTTGTTCCGGAACCAGAGCTGTGTGTTGAGGTGAGGCCAACTACTATATCTAGCCGGTATCTCTCAACCTCATGCACAAGCTCAGGCTCCTTCCCCACCTGAGAGGTGAAATTCCACATCCCAAAAGCCAGTTTAGGAAGCCTGGGATCAGACCCCCAAGGTCTCCGCCTTTGACCGCCACCTGATCCACATAGCACTGGACCCCCATGGTCCTTCCTGCAGGTGGTGTGCCCACTGGAGGGTGGACAAATGTAACTCCTTCTGGCTGAGCCCGGCCAGATTCCATGGGCAGAAACCCAGCCACCAGACGCTAGCCATCGAGCCGCTCCCCTAGGCCTGGCTCCAGGGTGGGGCCCCGGTAACCCCATACCGGGCAGGGTACACTGAATCCTTGTTCTAGCATTCATGAGAGTCTGTTGGATTGTTCTTAATCTGGCTGTTCACCCAAAACATATAAACATTTGATATATGTTTTGCATTATTAGTAATTCATTTTACATATAATTACCTCCACCAAGGAGGTAATGTTTTTACCGGGGTTTGTCTGTTTGTCTGTTTGTCTGTCTGTTTGTTTGTCTGTCTGTCTGTGACCAACATAACTCAAAAAGTTATGAATGGATTTTGACGAAATTTTCAGGAAAGGCATGTAATGGCACAGTGAACAGATGATTAGATTTTGGTGATGATCTGAGAGTGCATACCTCCACCAAGGCCTTTGTTTATATTTGTGCAGCAGAATTACACAAAAACTACTGGATGGATTCGGATGAAATTTTCACCAGAGGTGGTTCTTGGGCTAGAGAGGAACCCATTACATTTTGGTGATGATCTGGGAATGCATACCTCAGCCAAGGCTCTTCTCACAGTGTGTCAGCCACAATACTCCAAAACTAATGGACAGAGTTTGATGCAATTTTCACCACAAGTGGCTCTAGGCCTACACAAAAACCCACTACATTTTTGAAGGTGATCCATGACAGACTGAAAAAGCCTTGGCGGAGGTATGCGCTCTCTGAGTGCTTTTCTAGTTTTACATTGTTACCTCCGCCAAGGAGGTAATGTTTTTACCGGGATTTGTTTGTCTCTGTCTGTCTGTCTGTCTGTCTGTTACCAACATAACTCAAAAAGTTATGAACAGATTTTGACAAAATTTTCAGAAAAAGTGTGTAATGGCACGGGGAACAGATGATTAGATTTTGGTGATGATCTGAGAGTGCATACCTCCACCAAGGGCTTTGTATGTATTTCTGCAGCAAGATTACACAAAAACTACTGGATGGATTTGGATGAAATTTTCACCAGAGGTGGTTCTTGGCCTAGAGAGGAACCCATTATATTTTGGTGATGATCTGAGAATGCATACCTCAGCCAAGGCTCTTATCTTCTCACAGTGTGTTAGCAACAATACTCCAAAACTGATGGACAGACTTTGATGCAATTTTCACCGCAAGTGGCTATAGGCCTACACACAAACCCATTACATTTTGGAGGTGATCCATGAGAAATGGAAGGAGCCTTGGCAGAGGTATGCGCTCTATGAGTGCTTTTCTAGTTTTGGTAATAAATTAATTTATACAACAAACAAATCTGCGGAGCCATTCTGGAGCCGAAAGAGCCGGCTCTTTTCAGTGAGCTGAGCCATAAGATCCAGCTCTAGCTGGAATTCCCATCACTATCGGTTAACACAGCTTTATATACAGTATATAGTATATATATATATATATATATATATATATATATATATATATATATATATATACTGTATATATATATATATACAGTTAGGCCCGAAAATATTTGGACAGTGACACAAGTTTTGTTATTTTAGCTGTTTACGAAAACATATCCAAGATACAATTATATAATCAATATGGGCTTAAAGTGCAGACTCTCAGCTGTAATTTGAAAGTATTCACATCCAAATTGGAGCAAGGGTTCAGGAATTACAGCTCTTTAATACGTAGCCGCCTCTTTTTCAAGGGACCAAAAGTAATTGGACAATTGACTCAGAAGGCTGCAAAAAAAAAAATAACCAGGCTGCATGGGCTCTTCCCTCGTTAACCTGTCATCAATTAAGCAGTTAAAAGGTCTGGAGTTGATTCCAGGTGTGGTGTTTGCATTTGGAAGCTGTTGCTGTGAACACACAACATGCGGTCAAAGGAGCTCTCAATGGAGGTGAAACAGACCATCCTGAGGCTGAAAAAAAAGAAGAAATCCATCAGAGAGATAGCAGAAATGTTAGGAGTGGCCAAATCAACAGTTTGGTACATTCTGAGAAACAAAAGAGTGCACTGGTGAGCTTGTGAACTCAAAAAGGCCTGGATGTCCACGGAAGACAACAGTGGTGGATGATCACAGAATCCTTTCCATGGTGAAGAACAACCCTTCACAACATCCACTCAAGTGAAGAACACTCTCCAGGAAGTAGGTGTATCAGTATCTAAGTCTACCATAAAGAGAAGACTTCATGAGAGTAAATACAAAGGATTCACCACAAGTTGCAAACCATGAATCAGCCTCAAAAATAGAAAGGCCAGAATTGACTTTGCCAAAAAACACCCAAAGAAGCCAGCCCAGTTCTGGAACAGCATTCTTTGGACAGATGAGACTAAGATCAACCTGTACCAGAATGATGGGAAGAAGAAAGTTTGGAGAAGAATTGGAACAGCTCATGATCCAAAGCACTACATCTTCTGTAAAACATGGTGGAGGCAGTGTAATGGCATGGGCATGCATGGTTTCCAATGGCGCTGGGTCACTTGTGTTTATTGATGATGTGACAAAAGACAGAAGCAGCCGGATGAATTCTGAAGTGTATAGGGATATACTTTCTGCTCAGATTCAGCCAAATGCAGCAAAGTTGATTGGACGGCGCTTCACCAATGATCCAAAACATACTGCAAATGCAACCCAGGAGTTTTTTAAAGCAACGAAGTGGAATATTCTGCAATGGCCGAGTCAATCACCAGATCTCAACCCAACCGAGCATGCATTTCACTTGCTCAAGACAAAACTTAAGGCAGAAAGACCCACAAAGAAGCAACAACTGAAGACAGCTGCAGTAAAGGCCTGGCAAAGCATCACAAAGGAGGAAACCCAGTGTTTGGTGATGTCCATGGGTTCCAGACTTCAGGCAGTCATTGCCTGCAAAGGATTCTCAACAAAATATTGAAAAGTAACATTTTACTTAGGGTTATGTTTGTTTGTCCAATTACTTTTGAGCCCCTGAAATGAGGAGCGTTTGTATAAACATAGCTACAATTCCTACATGTTTAATCATATATTTTTGTTCAACCCCTTGAATTAAACCTTAAAGTCTGCACTTCAATTCCGTTGTAGTTGTTTCATTTCAAATCCAATGTGGTGGCATACAGAGCCCAGATCATGAAGATTGTGTCACTGTCCAAATATTTCTGGGCCTAACTGTATATATATATATATATATATATATATATACAGTATATACACTACCGTTCAAAAGTTTGGGGTCACCCAGACAATTATTTTGTGTTTTCCATGAAAAGTCACACTTATTTACCACCATGAGTTGTAAAATGAATAGAAAATATAGTCAAGACACTGACAAGGTTAGAAATAATGATTTGTATTTGAAATAATATTTTTTTCCTTCAAACTTTGCTTTCGTCAAAGAATCCTCCATTTGCAGCAATTACAGCATTGCAGACCTAACATGATTGCACAAGGGTTTTCTAATCATCCATTAGCCTTCTGACGCAATGAGCAAACACATTGTACCATTAGAACACTGGAGTGATAGTTGCTGGAAATGGGCCTCTATACACCTATGTAAATATTGCACCAAAAACCAGACATTTGCAGCTAGAATAGTCATTTACCACATTAGCAATGTATAGAGTGTATTTCTGATTAGTGTAAAATTATCTTCATTGAAAAAAGTGCTTTTCTTTCAAAAATAAGGAAATTTCTAAGTGACCCCAAACTTTTGAACGGTAGTGTATATATATATATATATACTCACCGGCCACCTCAACTACGAGCTGTCTTCTTCTCGCCAGAGCCAGCTTACCAGCTGCCTGAAGGAAGCTTCTCAGCTGCAAATTGGCGTTCGGGGGCCCAGGGTGAAAAGATGATTTGAGGAGACACCGATCCTCTCATCGCTCCACCTCTTCACCCACAGCTCCCAGCCAGACGTTCTCCAGAGCCACCCAGAGGGAGACATCTGAACATTCAGTGGCAGTAGAGGAGGAATTCAGGCAAGTATCTTCTTTTTTTAACACCAATAAATGAGAGGTCTTCCCAGGTTCCTGGTGGGAGGGGCCAGCGCTGGCCGGTTGCCGCTGCTAAGCTCTTACCACCTGCCTCTGCCATTCACTCTACTGTCTGCTCCATCTCTCCATTCTCACCTGCATCCCCTGTGTCTGTTTTTAAGAGAAGATAAGATAAGATAAGCCTTTATTAGTCCCACAACAGGGAAATTCCAGGATTGCAACAGCACAGGGATAGCAACACTCAGAGCAACAATCAGAAGGCAAGAAAAAAAAAAAAAAGCAAGCAAGCAAGAGCAGCTAATATACATATGTACATATTACTATATATATATATATATATATATATATATATACAGTGTATATATATACAGAGCAAATCGATTGGACAATAGGGATTCCACAAGTGACTTTATTCCACGATAACTGCGCTCCAGCGTTTCCCTGGATATGTATCACTCTGCTTCAAAGGGTGTTCTAATAACCGTTAATTACTGTTATTTAGTGTCCAGTCTGTTATTTCTAACACTGACTATTTATATGACAATTGCAATACTGTGTTGGACACCTTAATTTCCACAGTGAGGCAGTTTGAAAAATCATTGCGGTGACCCGGAAGACCCACCTTTTTTAAACAAACTTTATTCAGTTTTATTTACCTCTTTAAACATCCTTAAGCTATTTGACGTCTGTTTAAAATAAATAGGCAAGGCTAGAGCTGGATTTATGGCCTCAATTGACAAATCACAATGCCTTTGTGGTGATGGACTCTTTGTTTCATCTAAAGATGCCAAGAAAAGCGAGCAAAGTGTGCCAAAGCCAAAACCCTAGCATGCTAACTAGCCACCGGCATTGCCCACTTTTCAATCTCGACCCTTCTGCAGTACCAACTCAACAGGTGACTGGTATGTATTATAAATGCTGACATTTGCACTTGACAATATTTAATTTGTTTACATGTGTGTGAAATGACAATAGACATCTTCATGCTGATTGAGATGTTTACTGGATACATTTAGAAGGTACTATTTTTTTTCTTAGCTGCACAAAATAACTAGTTAAATGAACAAATCATAATATTTTGTCCAGTGTTGCTGTCATTTAATAAAATGTGCTTGTGGAACCATTGGGCATAGGACGAATCACCGCCAGTTAAAATATTCTTTGATACCACACCCGCTCTCGTGTAATATTGCTTAAGTATATATTATTTCAACTTTTTGGATGGAAGTAATCTATTATTATAAAATAGTGTTTAGAATAAAAATTGATTTCCCAAGGGGTGTACTACAATTAGGCACTTTTTTTTTTATTACATAAAAGAACTCTCTCCTCCTTCAGATATAAGTGGGGCTGGTTCAGTGTCAGGGGTGTGGGTAATTGGATATGGGAGTGGGATGGTTAAACCTGAACCCAACGCTTGATCTGTTTGGCCTGGCATCAGGTCAACAGATGCAGGAAAAAGTGATTTAGTATATCTATGTACAAAGAGTCTTCCTGCACTAATGAAATGTTGGCTAAATAACACAGACACATATCATTTCCAGTTATGAATGATTAAGCTAAGTGATACTAGGGGAGTAAAGCAGTTTATTCATGGGAATTTGACTATTGCCTCAATATTCACCACTCATGGACAAGACATCTTGGTTAAAAAAAAAAGTCACATACTGTTCTCCTTTTTCTGCTTTGTCCTGTCTCTGTTTCTTTGTTTGGAACCTGAAACTTTACTTTTAATGGAGACATCCTACAGTCTCTGTCTGCTGCAGCGGTACCACTCTCACTGGTACACTCACTATCATCTAGAACAGGGGTTCTCAAAGTTTTGATGGGTGAGGGCCAATTTGGCAATCCAAAGTTGAACCGAGGGCCACCAAAGGGACGGAGGCAAAAAAAAAAAAAAAAGACTGAAAATTCAATTCCATTTGTAATCCTTTTAATTATCAGATTTAATTAGTTTGGGTAAAGTCATATTAACAGTAAGAAATTGGGACTGATGAAAATACAATTTTAGTTTCTCAAGTACAGTATGAGTATGTGTGTGTGTGTGTAGTAGTAGATTAGTTTATTTGACAGGGACAGTGCAATAAACATAGACAATTAATCAAAGACAATCAATCTGATGTGTTGCACATAGAGTGTATAGCTATTAGCTAATTTGCAACTCTTGTCCCTGGATGGGCTTTAGAAAAAAGAATCAAGATAAAAAATATACACAATAACCACATACATCAATGCAGAAAAATTATAAATACACAATTATAAATATTATAAATATTATAAATACACAAATATAACAGCCTGACTCACATTTAACATAAATATTATAAATATTATAAATACACAAATATAACAGCCTGACTCACATTTAACACATATAACATAACTCACATTTGCCTATTTCAGGCCTTCCTCCCTCCGTCACTCACTATAATGTGTGTGTGTGTGTGTGTGTGTGTGTGTGTGTGTGTGTGTGTGTGTGTGTGTGTGTGTGTGTGTTATGTGGCAGCTTTTGTGAATGAATGTCCAAGACAAATTTCCTCAGGACCATTTCCCTTGAAATCCTGACAGAGAAAAAGAGGGGGTGGGGTGGAGAGAGGAGAAAAGATAAGCTTAGCGAATAGTTATCATTCATATTTACCATTGCTTGTCATTAAGTCACACACAGTATGTGTTACTTGGTCAACATACCTTTTAACTGCAGTGTGATTTGTGGTGCTGTTTTCGGTTGGCCAAGAGTCCTCTGAAGTCTGGTTCCATCTCCGTCGTCGCGATGCGAAGGACTGCATGTAGGTGGGCATCTGTCATCCTGGATCTCAGCTTAGATTTGTTGATGGCCATGGTGGAGAAGGTCTTTTCACAGATGTAGGTGCTTCCGAATAAAGACGCCATTCTGACAGCATGTTGACGAAGAGTAGGGAATGTGGATGGGGAAAGTCCTTTGTAGAACTCGATCAGACTCTTGTCACGATATGCAGCTCTGGCCTCGGAGCTTTCCTGTAGGTCGATGAGCTCAAACTGCATGTCTGCAGGCACTGCCTCGGGCACACATGAGAAGGGATTTTGGAAAAGGTTGAAATCACCCTCGTGGTCCCTGAAGTCAGAGAATCGGTGGTCGAACTCGTCTCGAAGCTTTTCGATGAGGCCATGGTTCTTCTCTGAACGCAGGTGACGCAAAACTTCACTCCCGTCCGTGTCTGGGTCATCTACCAGCGCCCTGCAGGCAGGGAAATGAGCGAGATCTCCTTCTCTGAGCTGTCCCTGGAGCAGTTGGAGTTTTCGCTGGAAAGCTTTCACGTTGTCAAAAAGTGTGGAAATGAGTTTTCCATGGCCTTGCAGCTTCAGATTGAGATCGCTCAGACAATTATTCAGGTCGGCGAGGAAGGCTAGGTCACAGAGCCATTTGCTGTCCGTTAACTCAGTCACGTCTTGTCCTTTTGCCTGCATGAACTCGCAAATTTCTTTTCTCAGGTTAAAAAAACGTTTCAGTGTGGCACCTCTGCTCAGCCACCGGACGGCAGTGAAGTAAATGACGTCTCCAAAATCTGCCTCTGACTGCGCCAAAAAGGTTTTAAATTGGCGATGGTTCAGACCTCTGGACTTCAGGTAATTAACTGTCTTCACAACTACGGCCATGACGTGTTTCATTTCTAGCGTCTGAGCAGCGAGGGCTTCTTGGTGAATTATGCAGTGGTAGCTGACTGGTTTCTTACCACCGCTGTTCACCACTTTCTCAGCCAGCAGCAACACTGCACCTGTCCTACTCCCAATCATTGCTGGTGCTCCGTCTGTCGTGACACCGACCAAGGATGCCAGGTTAACATTGTGTGTGTCCAGACTGCGATACACTGCTTCGCAAATATCCACTCCCTTCGTTGTGTCTTTCATACTCTCCATACTCAGTAGCTCCTCGCCGACGTCAAAATTCTCAGTGACAGTTCGGATGAAAATCAACAGTTGGGCAGTGTCGGAAATATCCGTGCTTTCATCCAGTGCGATAGAAAACGCTCCCTTTTCTAGCCCCTCCACACGTATCGCCAGTTGGTCCTTCAAATCATTTGCCAGATCTTCGATTCGTCTTGTGACTGTGTCATTCGACAAACTTACATCACGGAACTTTGTTTTTTGGTCTGGGCATACACGCTCTGCCACTTTTAGCATACAGTCTCGAACAAATTCTCCGTCACTAAACGGCTTGCCCCGTTTAGCTATTTCATGAGCTACCACATAGCTAGCCTCTGTTACTGCTTCGCTGGTTTTTGAAAATTGCGTGAAGACTGACTGTTGTGCTGTGTAGCCCCTTTTAAGTTGTTCCATCTTTGTGGTGCGATCCTTGCCACTGAATTTTTCATAATTTTTGTGTTTTGTTTCGTAATGGCGCCTGATGTTAAAGTCTTTTCGCACTGCGATTACCTGTCTACAGATGAGGCATACAACTTTATCTGACCCGTGAGGTTCAACGAAGTAGTCCAAAGTCCATTTTCCCTGAAACTGCCTTTTTTCCTCGCTGACAGTTCTCGGTTTCCTCGAGTGAGCGGTCTCCATCTCTGCCTCTTTCTCTCGCTGATCCATCTTTATTTCCACACTTCGACTTCCACAAGCACTAATATTTATTTCTTATTCTTCTTCTGACTCAAAATGGTGCTCCGAAACCGTTGCCAACCAACACTTCTGCACTGTGCGCTGAACGTTCCATCTCCCATAATACAATTGGACTAGCTGCTGCAATGAAGTGATCGCAAGTTAACGACGTTAACAGATTGGCCGCGGGCCGCCAGAAATGTTTTCGCGGGCCGCCATTGGCACGGGGGCCGCACTTTGAGAAACATTGATCTAGAAGCTCTGGCACCTGGACCAAACCATAACTTGAAATGGGGGGGGGGGGGCAGACACTGACTGGAATTTATTCTTTTTTTGCCAAAAACAAAACTAATGCAAAAAACAAATAGGCTTATTAGTACCTTGTGAAGCAAACATTCTTTTAGTTTAGTTTATTGGTTTATTTGTAGTACCACCCTTTACATAAATCATAACCCCTCCTCCCCTGCCATCTTTTCTGTCTTGTCTATAGGTATTTTACCCTGGTACATTGAAAACAGCTGGCGGTGTTGTTGGGGTTAGTCAGGTTTCGGAGGGCATAGGTAGTCAAGATTTGAATTTGTCAGTAGTTGTTGTATTTGTTCTGTTTTAGAGACAAGGCTCCTAATATTGAGATGACCTCCAAAAAAGCCTTTAGGTTTCATTGTCGGCTCCCACAATAACTTGGCACGATTTACAGTTTGAAACAGTTTAGTAGTTTGTTGTTTTTCAGTCACAGTTTTTATCCCATACCCATCCCGTTTGTTCTTACCAGGCTTATGCAGTTTAAGTCTTGTTGCAATAATTTTTCCTGTGTTGATGTCACCGGCATCCCGGGTGATTCCACTGATGGCATTCCCCTTCAAATGGGCCGCCACCGCATCGGCGTCTGGGGAGACTTTTCCTGCATTGATAACACCGGTGTCATTGGAGAACTGACCAACGTCAGCCTCCTCTGGATGGGCTGCTGCTGCATTGGTGTCCAGAGAAGCCGGGACGACATCAACAGCCAGCCGCTGGGCCACGAATCATCGACACATCTTGGCCCGGCAAACATCCATCGCCAAAAGAGCCACCGCTGCATTGGCATCCGGGAGAAAGGGGCCAAAACCGACATCCAGCCATCGGGCTCCAACCCGTCGATGCGGCTCCATTTGATGGAAATTCCAAGCTGGAAAAGCTGCTACTATGCCGACACCCAGGGGGACCGGGCTGGCGCCATCACCTCACTGTTGGGCCAGGATTCGTCGTCCTGACTCTGCTTGGCAGGCCCACCCCACCAGGTAAGCCGCTGGAGCACCAACATCCTGGGTGCCCAGGTCAGTGCCGACCTCCAATCGCTGGATGGCATGCTGTTGGTGTGGATCTGCCAAAATGGCTGCTGTTGCTGTATTGGTGTTTGATGGGACCATGTGCTGTGGATTCCATTGTAAACAGTTAAGCTGTGGTTGCCGAGTTAGCCACTTTTGCTGCTGTGCTGGCTGTAGGGGCCAGGTTAGCCAGATTAGCTGAAATTGACATTCTGGTTGTGGTATCCAGGTTTTCCAGTTTATTTGCAGTTGTTTGGCTAGCTGTGGTGACCAGGTTGACCAGTTCAACAGCAGTTGTTGGGCTGGCTCTGCCGGCCCAACAACTGGGATTTCCATTGTCCAAAGGCTGTGGGCCTGGGTTCGCCTCCACATCTCCCGCTAATAATATCATAGCTGCTAGGTAGATAGACCCCAAAGCTGTCCTTCCAGGGCTTACTTGTACCCGTTTTGGAGGAAGCACCCAGGCACAGCCATTGTCCAGAAATGTGGAGGAGAGCAGATGCTGTTGATGAGTGACCGTACCATTGTGGTTCTCAATTGTGAGGCGCCGCCGCATTGATGGTAAAAATAGACAGATGGTTAAAACAGCATCAACTATCCAGTGTCCTGGTGGTGGATGAGTCCGTTTTGTGAAAAAAGTAGGTCTAAAAGATACAGGTTGAGGAGGTTTAAAAGGTTTAAAAGGAGATTTAAGAAAAGCACATGCAAAGCCTGCCAGTCTGCGTGTGCGTTCAGCTGCCATGTTGGTTCAAGCTCATACACTCATGGTGATAGGTTTATAATTATCATTTTAAAAAAAACAAAACTGACTAATGTGATTCTATTTTCTAGGGCCCTTGTCATTCATGGACCCTTAGAATCGTCATCAGTTTTTTTTGTTTGTTTTTTTTTCCACCATATGGTGTCCCTAGCCATGATTGTGGATGGTTTGAATGGTAATTCCGCATATGCGGCCACATAGTGCATGCATTGGGTGAGCTGTGTCACAGCGAAACATATGACAAATTATAGCTTAGAGCCTCCACAACCACGATGTAATTAGATTTTGTTTTTGTAGGCATTAGATCATTATTATACTCTTTATCTGGTCACATTTGATGCTTCTCATTTCCAAATTATGTTTATGTTGCGCTCCGTCAACAGTCAAACTTTTAGCCCTGCTAAAGGTTACACCTCTTTATTTGTGATTAGCTTTGCTACACAGGGCGATCACAAAGTCTTCACCCAGTCAGATTAGGATCTCATGAATACCACTGAGGAGGCCTGAAACACAGCATTTTCTGGGAGAGGTCACACAGAGTGGCCTTCTAGAGCTCATGTCAAAAGGCACAGAAATTATTTTGTTTGTCACAGTACAGATATACGTATGTTCTTGATGGTGTCAGAATTTGAAATTAATTTTTTAAAAAAGGCAGTAAATGAGACCTTTAAATAGGATTTGAAATCCAGGGAAACTACAGCAAGCAAGAACTTTTTTTGGTATATTTTATTAATCCCAGAGGGAAATTGCATATCCATCTGGATGGATGAGGCAGCCACGGTGCGGCACCAGTCCCTTCACCATTCACACACATTCACACCTAGGGCAACTTTAGAGTCTCCAATTAACCATACTTGCATGTTTTTGGCCTGTGGGAAGAAACCGGAGTACCCAGGGTAAACACACGCAGACACGGGAAGAACATGCAACTCCGCACAGAAGGGTCACTGATGATCAGGGTGTGTGATCAAACCCACGATGGTCAAGGGTGGAATTGATCCTGACCTTCTTACTGTGCTGCCACAGTGCTAAACACTGCTCCACCGAGCTGCCCATAACTTTTCAGATAGTTTGTGTTGTTTGAGCTGACAGTTTGAGGCAAAACACAAGTTAGCTTCAGATTATCTTCTCTTGACTGGTGGTAAAATCTTAACGTTGGCTACAAGTTGTAATTCATTACATCTTATCTGTTCTAGTTCAGTCAACTTAAAATTTTAAAGCTAGCTGGACATTTTTTTTTAAAGTTGAATTGAGTAGTTATGTTTTCCTTGTAATTGTTACAGTGGTTGTATTTGGTCATTTACATGTGGTTATGTGGTTACTTCATAAATTCTTGTTTTAAAGAGTGATTTACAACAAGCAATATTTCATCAACTATCAGACCTTTACATTGATGAAATGAAATGCACTAATGATGACATGAAATGCACTAAAATAGCAATATACGCTGTCATAAACTAACTAACCTTACGAAAAATGGGAAGTGTGGCACAAAAGTGCACTGTAGGCCATTGAAATAGGGCCCTTTGTGTTAACTGGGCCTGATTCAGTCTTGTAGATGCCATTTTTGATTGCCAGTTCAGTGATTGTTAGTCATTGTTTAAATAATAAAGGAAATAATATTCATATAATCCAAAATCATTTGAAAAGCAAGACTAAATTATCAAAGGATTTGGCAGGGAGGCCACAGACATGGGAACTCTTTTGAAAAGTCTTTGAGCTGCAGCTATCTCCTTCAATTTACCATCACGACAATAACCTCCATCCATTCCCTTTCATGCTGCTCATGATCAGAAGGTGTTGTACAAGGAGACAGCCATCATTGTTATCTCCTGAATTAATTACATAAGTTGATCTGCAATTAAATACCTCCCAGTCATGACCATGTTCTCTGTGCTTATCAGGAATTGCATCCGTGTTAGTATATATATAAATATGCAAAGATGTCTGTGCAAGGATAAAGCAAGAGCCTGCAAGTGTGCGCTCCCTTGGGTGTGTCTGTGTGTGTGTGTGAGAGAGAGAGAGAGAGAGAGAGAGAGAGAGAGAGAGAGAGAGAGGGGCAACGTAGCATACCATAATGTATTATAAACCATGGGTATCCCCCAGCATCCTATTGTTAATAATGGAAGAAGTAGCTTTTTTTTCTGTTATGTATTATTAAAAGAGATTATGCACACACCACATCTACAGGGACAAATGAATCAGCACTGAATAAAGACTGTGTACAAAGCACACAGCCCATATGTGTATGTCTGTGCATAGGTTTACAGTAATGTGAGGGTTGTGAGTTGAAGACCAAAGATTTTCATTAAGAGACGTAGTTGACTGTGTACGTTTCCTTGTGGTTTGAAACACAGCTGTAATACAAAAAAGCTTATTGTACCATATAAAGAACAGCAAATTTATTATGGAAATATAGATTGATCAGGCTGCCCTTACACCTGACTAAGTTTATCATTTAGACGGTTGATTACGTTGAGGTAGACATTTAAAGACACCTTTTTATCAAACGTTTTAAAGGTGCAATCTTTATCTTTCCTACAATGAAGTGCAGGGAGTAATCCACTTAAATCTTATTTGTTTGAAAGATTTATTTTGGAATAGAAGCACCAGAGGGTTCTGATGCCTCGGTGAATGTCTGCGGACAGACAGACACACAAAGACACAATGACAGACTAACGTATGCCTCACTTCACCGAGGCCTAATAAAGCCAGATGACGTCCACTTGAACTTATTTACAGTATATTATGACTCACTCTTGTTAAGTTTCAATCTTGTTTTGAAAGTATTCCTGTGCTATTCTCATTCCGTTTAGTTTGTCTTGACCTTAGTTTTATTGTGAAAATATTTCCTGTGTTCCGGTTTGCTTAGTTGAACTTGTTCCTTGTTTTACTTTGAAAGGTATTTCCTGTGGGTAACTGTTTATGATTTCCGATTTACTTTTGTTTTCATGTATGGTGATTTAAGTCACATTTATTACTGGTTTTCATGTTTTTTCCCCTCTAGTTATGCCTTTATTCTGATTTTGTTTCCTAGTGTTTAACTCCCTCCATGCTTGTGTTCCCTTCCTCTTGGATATTGTCCTTGTCTGTTTGTGTTCCTTGTCACTGTCTCCCTCGTTAGTGTCATTACCCACACCTGCCAATTGTTCTCACCTGTTCCCTAGGTGTCTCCTTGCCTTTAATTGTTTGCCTTGTGCTTTCCCCCGATGTGGCATCATTGTACATTATGTGGTTTCCCCCTGTGTTCCCTGGCTCCTTGTCTGAATATGATTAGTACATTTAGTCATCCACGTCTTTTACTCCTTAGTTTACTTCTCTTATGTTTAAGCTTATGTTAGTGAGTTTTTCTGGCTCTCGTGAAGTGCTTTATTTTCACAGCTACCAGTGTTTCAGTTAGTTTTCCCGACGAATACCTTGGTCTTTGTTTGTTTATTCAATTAATCCTCGCCTTCACCTGCCTGCATATGGGTCCTCCCTTGCCTTCCTGCTCTCCAGTACATGACAGATGATGTGATTTACATGGCATTTTGTGATTAAAAAAGAAATAAAGTAAGTGCTATTAACATTCAGGTCTTCATTTCTGGCAAAATTTGGCTGATTTTCATGTTGTTAGACTTTTCTCTGGAAATTCACCAGCTGAACAATCCTTCTATCTATTTTTTATTTGAAATAATTATTTTTTCATTATGCCACATTATTGGATTTCCGTCCTTTTTATATACACTCTTCTTAGTTGCCAAACCACCAGCAGCAAAGTGTAATAATCTGCTAAAAAGCAACACAAACTAAAAATCCCTTTAGAAATGCAAAATACAGTATACAGGATTTAATGGATATTTTAGTGAGGCTCAAAACATACCTCAAAAGATTCCACTGCTCCTAATGATTTTTTTCTTAAATACTTGTGCATCTTTGTGTGTGTGTGTCAGTGTGTGCATGCATGCGCGTGGTAATGATGTGCCTTTATCTCAGCTCCGCAGCCCATTAATCCTGAGTGTGGGACAAGCAGCCATTACATATTTAACCCAGGTCATTTACTGTGGGAAGCCGATACTGTATATGGGAGTGTTTGTGTGTGTGTTCCCAGCACATCATCCGTGTTCAGACGTGTAAACATGTATGCAGCTTCAACATTTTAGCCAACTTTTCCAAATGTAATATTTACTTTCAACAACTGTGCAGAAAATTTTGTGTGCAGATATGATATGTAAAACCTGACCTTAAGATAAAATCCTCAGCTCCAGCATTCCTAATATTATCCCACCCAACCCCTCAAAGTAGCTGCTAGATAAATTTCAGCCTCAGAGAACAGGTGAGGCTCAAGGAGACGAATTATGCATGTGGGAGTTCAGCACCCGGCTCACTATGCTCCATCTTTATTTTCACTCTTAAGTTTGTCAACTAAAAATAAGAATAGTGCCTTCCACTTTGGTTGGAAGGGCACTAATGCTGTCACAATATTTCCTGAATTTAACGTGATCTAATCAGCAGTTTTCATCGAGTCTTACTTCAAGCATATAGAATTCCTATGGATTTCTTGATGTACTCTCCGTCTTTTTGTCAGCTTTCAACATTCTATTTGTTCCAGCTGACTGGACTTAGCCAATCTGGGATTAAAATGCTAGATTTCTATGGTAGAGTGGCACGCATTAGAATTCAAGGGCTTACAACTTTTTGCAGATGAGTTACCCAGGAAGCTGATAACCTTAAGAATCCTGTTTAGAATGTATTTGACTTTCATTTATCGCTCTTGCAGATTTTTTTTTTTTTTTAACTTTTTATGCCTTCCACGTTCATGGTTTTTCAGATACCTTTGTATCTGTTGGTGTATTTTTGTGCAAGAGTGTGCACAGCTCAAGGCCATGAAGATGATCTAATATGTTTAGCTGTCATGGGAAATAAAGATCGAACACTGGGAGTTAGTCTAATTGCCTGAGAACAGCCGGCACCTCCGTACCATATTTTTACTTAAGATTAGTCCACACACACAGGTTTGTACACATAAATAACAGATGTACAGTGTGGTCTGAAGAGCTGTCTATGTTGATTCTTATTAAATCTGTCTTTCTAAGTTCCCACTGATATTTTTTCCTAAAGCCTGGCATTAGTGTACACACATGCGCGCGCGCTCGTGTGTACACACACACACACACACACACACACACAAAGCCCATGAATCATTGCATATAGGGCTACCGAAGGCCATCCTTGAGTTAGCACACAGCTAACTCAGCAATGACAGAAGTGACAGTAATGGCAGTATGATTTTTACTCTTCTTTTTGTTGCCTATGTTGCAAATGAATGCAGTGACCTTGCAACTGTCAAATCACATTTAGGGCAACAAGGTAGAAGGACAGCTGAGAGAAGGCAAGATCCCGAGAGAGACCAGAACCAGCCATCATGCAGTCCCCTTTAGACCACACTAACAAGCTATTTTTATTCTTTCTTAGATCAGATTTAAGCACTAAAACTACTTTATTAAGATTAAGAAAGGATAATGGTAAGTGTTGAAATACACTAATTTAGTATGTTTTTCTTAGCATCAGAGAGTGCAAAGTCCCAGCGCACATTTTACATGCAATTATCCATCTGCTGCAGAATTTTAAAAGCTTTGGTGTGTATTTATAGAAATGGCTATTGTTAAGTAATTGATTGTTTATTAAATCTGTTTAAAAACCCTGATTTAGCGATTATACCTCTCATCCTTTTAGTTTTTGCCTCCATAAGTGACCATAATGTAAAAAGGTACGGTCAAGTAATCAGGGTAAAGAAAAAATGTTTGGGCAAGCAAGCTTCTTCTTCTTCTTTTAGATTTGATTGGCGGTAGGATAAAGCAGACTGAACATGCTCTAAATGCTCTGTCTGAAAAAGTCTGTTTTCAGCCTGACATTAATAAGCCTGTAATGTAATCTATTAATTAAATTATCTTGCTATGTGTGCAAGATGATTTAAGTATGCATTTAAAAGTAACGTGAAAGTTACTTTTCCAAGTAACTAGTTACTTTAATCATGCAATAATTAGTAAGTAATTCAGTTACTTTTGAAAAGAAGTAACTTGTAGCTGTAACTGGTTACTGTTTTTTAGTAACTTGCCCAACACTGGTGATAACACTACATGTATGATCCCAGCCAGTCATTGTACCGTATGCTACATCGTCACTGTCCTCAAGATTATGCAGGAGCCACAGGTCATAGAAGTTGAATAAACAAAGTGTCGCTCAACCAGACAATCTGTAAACAAAGAGTCATGGCTTCTTAAGTGCTGTGTGTGATGCTGGCTGTCATGTTCTT
The DNA here is from genome assembly GCA_020510985.1 of Pholidichthys leucotaenia. Classification (NCBI taxonomy): domain Eukaryota; kingdom Metazoa; phylum Chordata; class Actinopteri; order Cichliformes; family Pholidichthyidae; genus Pholidichthys; species Pholidichthys leucotaenia. Next base: position 156,492,241 of record CM035847.1, on the reverse strand, counting down.
AGAAAAGGAAAATTAAAAGAAGAAAAGACTGTGGATTACTCAGTTCTCCAAAAAGAACTTGAGGTAAGGAATCAAGATGTTAAGGTGGATTCACACTACAACATTTGAACCAATTTTTACTAATGTTCTGGCAAACGTCTGGCTCTGCTGGCAAAAGTTAATGATAGTTGGCATTTGTTGGCAAATGCTGGCAAACGTTGTTCTTTGAAAATTTTCAGCCTGCTGAAAATTTACCGACGTTTGGAAATAAATGTTGGTGAAAGCTGTACTCAGTTTGTAAAAGTTCCTGAGCGCTGGGGTAAGTTATGCAGAATTTACCTAAGTCAGCCTAAGATAAAGCTGGGTTCACTCTATAGCGTTTGGACAACTTGTACAGATGTTTTGAAAAAAATCAGAGAAATAATCAGCATAGATCAGCTAACATCAGCGTCAGGTGACGGTCATATAAAGATCACCGTTTGTGGAGGCTTTCTACAGTTCTGCTTCTGGGGTGAATACATCTCCTTTGGGCATATGTTTCAGTATTTATTTTCATTTTATGTTCTATGTAGTTACTTCTGCATACCATTTTCCCCTATTCATTCATTAGTTCATTCATTCATTCATCTAAAAAATAATAAAATAATGCTATAGACTCCAACACCAAGTCCGCAATTAACCTGTTGAACTCTATTCAACTTCCCTAAAAACGCCTAAAAATAACATGCCCAAAGTAAATCAAAAGCTGTTCTTCAACCCTTTGCAGCATCTTCATGGGGTTAGTCTCATTTAAAAGAAAACACTCTGAATTTTTTGGCAACACAGTCATAATCTCTCTAAGTGCTCCTGCCACTGAGTAACAAGAAAGTTTGCCTGGGTGTTTTTTTTAGATACAAATACTTGCAAATAACATACAGCTGTCAGATACTGGCTGGAAAACACAACAGAAATGTAGAACCAAGTGTTTTCAAGCTCAGGTTAACATTTTGTAAAAATACCACAAAAAATGAATATATTACACAGCTTTTTTTCTCAGGTTGTAACAAGGCTGTGTCTGTACTGGAAGACCGGAAATACAGCTTCTTTTTTTTTTTTCAGTGTGCACTGAGACACACTAAGATGCAGAGACGTGATCGCCCGCGGAATTCAGAGTTCAAGGGGTTAAAATGTGAATGTGGATGGAATAAAAAAACTGTTTAGTGAATCATCATATAAATAAAATGACAGGTGATTATATTTCAACTGTAACACCTCTCTCCATTTAAACAACATAAAATCTCGCTTAATGTTTACTTTTTGACACCACATCAGCCTGTTTGATTCCCCACAACGCAAGCTGAACCAATAAATCCTGGAGAATGATTATGCATGGAGCAGATAATTAAGAACAGTAAATTTCTCAAGGAGGAGATTTTTTTTTTTCCTTTTGGCTGTCACATTTTTGATTTTTGATGTGTTTTTTTTTTTTTTTTTTGATTTGAGGGGAAATTCAGGGCATCCAGCTGGATGGATGAAGCAGCCACGGTACGGTGCTATCCCTTCACCATTCACACACACACATTCACACCTAGGGCCACTTTAGAGTCTCCAATTAACCTAACCTGCATGTTTTTGGCCTGGCAAAAGACACATTTGCGCAAAAGCACAGCCTAGTGGTAGAAAAATAACACTGCAAAGACGTGAAACCCCAAACCACTCACCAGACCACACCCATCACCACCATCACACCATAAAATTATTATACAGAATATTGTATGTATAACATAATGTATGTGTGTGTATATGTATATGCATGTATATGTATATGTGTGTATAATATTGGATGTATGGATGTACTGTATATATTACGCCGTACATTAAAAGAATTAAAAAAAATGTCATACATGCCTTGTTATCACCAAACAAATACTGTACATTGTCCTCTTACATATATATTTTTTTTTTGTAATTCCCCCTTCTCTATTTCTTTCGTTCCTGCATGTCTGAACTGAACTTTAATCTAAAAACATCTGTTTTCACCAGCATTTCAGTCAGCATTTGCCAATGGAGCTTAACTTAGGCTGACTTAGGTGAACATTGTATAACTTAGCCCAGCACTCAGGAACTTCTACAAATTGAGCAAAGGTTTCACCGTTTATTTCAAAACGTTGCCAGATTTTCAGCATGCTGAAAATTCTCAACGAATACAGCTTTCGCCAGTGTTTGCCGACAAACACCAACTATCATTAACTTTTATAAACTTTTGCCAGCAGAGCCAGATGTTTGCCAAAACGTGAATAAAAGTCAGTCCAAGTTGGGGGGGGGGGGTGCTGCGGGGGGGAGGGTGGCCCCGGGTCAGCTGGCCATACCTCCCTGGTGGGTCTGGGTATGACCCTGGGTCCCTAGTGCTGGGGGATGGGGTCCCCCCTCTGGGTCAGGGTCGGGTGTGCACCAGTGGTGCCTTGAATGCCAGCATTCTCGAGAATGCCGGCATTCTCGTGCTGCGGGATCATGCCCTCCCCGGTGCCCTGGTGGCGCTCTGTGATGGGTGCCTTTGTTGTGTCCTGGGGGGGCCTGTAGGTGTGTATGTGTGTGTAAATGTGTGAGTGTGTGTGCGCATGCAGGTGTGCATGAATGTGGGTGTGACTGGGTGCATGTGTGTGTGCAGGTGTGGATGTGGGTGCGTGCGTGTGTGTGTGTTGTGTGTGGGCATGTGGGGCTGTGTGTGGGTGTAGGTGGGCCTGTGTGATGCGAGTGTGTGTGTGTGTGCACATGAAGGTGGGCAGGTGTGTGTGTTTGGGGGGGTGGGTACGGATACCTGTGAGGGGATGTGTGGGGGTGGAGGATTTGCGTGTGGGTGGGGGAACCTCATTGTGTGGCAGGGGTTGGGTGGACCATCTAGTGGCCTAGGGGTTGGCAATTTGGGGCCTTCTTGTCGCTACCACCCTGCCGTTGTGTCACGGGGCGAGGCGTTTTGTTGCATTGCCCCATTGTCTTTGGCACCAGGTGTGTGTGGGTGGTCGGGGGGCTGTTGGTGCGGGTTGGCGGTCGTGTTGCCGTCCGGCTGCTCCAGGGTGGCTGTGGCTGCGGGGTGGCCTGCTGCCGTCGGTGTACACTACCGTTCAAAAGTTTTGGGTCACTTAGAAATTTCCTTATTTTTGAAAGAAAAGCACTTTTTTTCAATGAAGATAACTTTAAACTTCATTTTACAACTCATGGTGGTAAATAAGTGTGACTTTTCATGGAAAACACAAAATAATTGTCTGGGTGACCCCAAACTTTTGAACGGTAGTGTATGTCTGGGGTGGGTTGTTGGTGGGCTTGTAGTGGGCGCTCGGGGGTGTCGCTCGGCATGTGAGGCACCGTATTTGTCTGGCCCATTGTTCACTATTGTGACTATTGCTGGGCATGTTCATGTGTGAAATATGAGTGGGAGTGGGTGTTGCTGCCCCATCATGTTTGTGGTGCTGGGAGCGCCGGGGCGTGACACTTGTGGGCCCTGGGCTGCTCGGCCTGGCGGACCTTGCCCTGAGTTTGGATTTGGGGGCAGTGGGTGGCCTCCTGAACCAGTTTGAGAGCTGGCTCCCTTTTGGACCGCCTCCATCCCAGACTTATTTCCTACCCCCCGCCCCCCCCACCTCCCACCCCCCGATTCTGGGTGGAACATACATCTTCTTGGATACACTTAGGGTTTTGGGGCGGGGGTGTGCCGCATTGTGTCAGTGAAGGGGATACCTCTGCTGCACAGTGGGGCTGCCCTCACCTCAATTTTAATTGTATTTTAGATGCTGAGGGCTTGGGGGGATGGAGCCCCCATTGCCTATTGCAGTGGCGAGTGGTGCTCCAACCACAATCCCCCCAATTTTAATTGCACTATGGTAGTACACACCTGCACACAATCACATCATACAACTGACGCACACCTATCATGATTTGTGCAAGGGGCGGGGGGGGGGGGGGTCTACCCCCACCCCTGTTGCCCTCTTTCTGCCTGGGGGCCTGATGGGGGGCCTGGGACCTGTCATGTTGTCAAAATCCCTGGGTAATGTCAAATGAATAGCTACGAGCAAGGGAGTGAGAGAGTGATGGAACAAGAGAGTAAGTGAGAGTGAGGGACTGATGAGTGGAGATGGTGGTGGTGGGTCAGTTTTGTGTGATGCTTTGCATGTCAAGGGGCATTTCAGAGCGCCTGCGGTTGTCTGCTGATCAGTCACTTGGGTGGGCGCTGGGGGTTGTGGTCTGCTTCTGTGACTGTGGCCGCCCTGGGGTGGGTCGGCGGGTGGGGGGTGGCTGCTAGCCTACACTGGTGGTCTCCCCGGCCACTGCCAGGCGCTGGTACACATTCATGCTTGCTGCATCTGCATTGCGGTCGTCCTAAGTAATAAGGGTGAATGAGGGTGGCTGAGTGTTGGGGAGAGCACAAATGGATGTCAGTAGGTCGGGGTGTGAGTGAGAGTGGGTGTATGGGTGAATGTGAGTGAGTGTGGGTGACCCTGAGGGCGAGTGGGAGTGAGATTAAGCAGGTACAGGAGTGAGAGAGAATGGGTGGGTCCGAAGTGTGGGATTGTGTGAGGGAGTGGGTTAGTGAGAGTGAGTGAGCGCATGTGGGTGCGTATGAGAGCATGGCGGTGTGAATGTGTGGGAATGGGTGTGTCTGCTAGACAGGAGGTGCTGGACTGAGGGGGTGGTGCCTCTTAGCTACATGGGCTCCCCTGGGGGGGGCTGTTTTGGGCATGGGGGGTCCACGGGGTGGCAGGCTTGCTGTGGGGGTTCCTGGGGGGTTCTGACCCAGGTGGTGGGGGTGCTGGCCTCCCTGCACCTGGGGCCCAGGGGCTGGCGTTGGCCCCACTGGGGGTATGGGGGGTTGGTGGGCCTGGGGGTGTGGGCCTGCCACGCCGGCAGCCTGGCCTCCTGGGGCGAATGCCTGGCTTTCCTAGGGCTTGTTGACCTCGGACATTTGTGCCCTGAGGGTGTTGGTGGCACTGCCTTGCCTGCTCAGGGTTTCCAGGGTGGTGGAGTTGCTGTGACCGGCCACCCTCTTCATATGTTTCCTGACAAACCACTCACATGCACACACTTATTTTGCGAGCACTTTCATATACAAACACATGGACACACATGCACAAATGACTCCCCTTTAACAGGTGCAGATACCAGACTCATGTTGAGACCTCTTCGGTGGAAGAAGCAGTCTGTCTTCTGTTTGTTTTAGTTGTTGGTTTGTTTCTTTTTTGTCTGTTCTTCTCCCTTTCCTTTCCCCTCCCCAGACTTCCTTTCCCCATTTCCCATCCTGTCAGGCCTTTCATGGGTAAAACAATTTAAATAAAGTATTAAAAGTTATTACAGGAGGAGTTTACAACAATATACAGTACTGGCGATCTGTCCAGGGTGTACCCTGCCTCTCGCCCAAAAGATACTGTGATAGGCTCCAGCCCCCCGCGACCCGAAAAGGATTAAGCGGTAGAAGATGGATGGATACATAGATAGGTATTGTATAAAGCTCCTTTTGGTAAAGTAAATCTGTTTTGGCACAATAAGGGTACCAGATTTCTGTTCTGCACACCTAGCTGCCTGACAAGACAAAGGGGGAACAAAAAAGTAAAAGTTGGTCCAAACATTATAGTGTGAATCCACCCAAAAAAACAGGTCCAGGATGGCAGAAAGCCTCCACAAAAGTAAGGTCAGCTGACCTGCGCTGAGTATTCTTAGCTTAAGTTAACCTAAGTTGGCAACTGCTACACATACGCTAGCCTAAGTTGGCAAAAGTTTGACAACGCTGAATGCAATGCTGGGAAATGCTCGCAAAAGTTTGTAAAAGTTTGTAAAAGTTGGTCTGTGCTCACGAACGTAATTTCGCCAATGTTTGGACCGATTTCTCTGATTTTTCAAAACATCAGTAAAAGTCGGTCCAAGCGTTATTGTGTGAACCCAGCTTCAAGAAAATACACATTACTAAAGATGCACCGATATATTGACCAGTATATTGGTATATGCCAATATTTACCTTGATGACTGATATTGGCTATCAGCAAATAAGATTTTTGCTGCAGGTGTGTCCCAGTTGTATGCTATTGATTTTGCTCCGAAACTGACAACAGTGGCCTACAGCTGCAAATTCAGAAAACATCCTTGATTGAACCATTTAAAGTATTTGATCATTTTGCTGACTATTGTAAGGGGTTATCAAAAGTAAGCAAAAAAGTACAAAACATTTGGTCCCATTAGAGTAACTGAGTAGGGATTGTCAAACATCACATCATATCACAATATGCTGATAACCTCAAACTAAAAAGCTCTCCATTGTGCTCATATTTCAGTCCAGTGAGGGTCCAGTTGTTGGCTGTAACAACAATGGTTGCATTACCTGTTTTGACTTGTGTAGTTTGACCTTAACTTAAAACCACAGTTACTAGAAAACAGGTGCTGGAATAGTCAGCCCCCGTGGGTAAGCCAAAGTGGCATACCTCAAACAATACAGAACTCTAAACATTACAGGGAGGTGTATATTATTTGTGAAAGAAAAATACAAATACAGTATGTTGTTGCAAAGTCTGCTCTACAAACCTGGTCTCCTGCACTGGAAGTGTGGCTTGTAGTGTCACCATCAATAGCCCACCCACTTCAACATGAGGATTCAAGTGCTTCTGGAACTGTGAAACACAATGAAAGTGGTGATGTTAGTGCATTTCTCTTGGTCTTATCGGGAGGGCAGAAAAGGAATATTTCTGGGATTCACAAGGTTTTTATAAGCTCATGAAAAAGGTTCATTTCTGTTGATAATCTTCCTACCTCCATACTATCACCCTGCACTCATTGTGGGTCACTAGAGTCTGGCTAGAATGGCACAGCGAATACATGACAAGACCTCGTGAGCACCTGGCACAGGAATAGGAGAGAAATGGAACATTTTCCTCCTAAATCATTCTGCTTTGAAAAAAAGCTGAAGTATCTTCTATTTCTTGTGTACTAGAGGCAATTCTGAAAGTGAGCATTCTTAGTGGATAACTCAAGTCAGCATTCATTAATCAGTGGTTGTTCCTCAATTCTTGGTATGTCCCTACACCATTAAATGTGTCTGGCTGAGATATGTCACTTGTCTAATATTTGGGCACTTCTAGACATGATGCCAATTTCACTGAAATTGTTGTAATGGCTGTTTTGACAAATTGTAATTTGATGTGTTCCTTAAATAGTGGATATAAAAAGTCCACACACCCCTGTTCAAATGCCAGGTTTTTTGTGATGTAAAAAAAAATGAGACCAAAATAAATCATTTCAAAACTTTTTACACCATTAATGTGACTTATAACCTGTACAACCCAATTGAAAAACAAACTGACATCTTTTAAGGGGAAAAATTAAAAACTTACAAAAACCTGGTTGCATTAATATGCACACTCAAACTAATACTTTGTTGCAGCACCTTTGGCTTTTATTACAACACTCAGTCTTTTTGAGTAGGGGTCTGTCAGCATGGCATGTCTTGATAAGAAAATATTTGCACGCTCTTCTTTGAAAAAATGCTCCAAATCTGTCAGAGCATCTCCTGTGCACAGCCCTCTTCAGATCACCCAACAGATGTTCGATCGGATTCAAGTCTGGACTCTGGCTGGGCCATTCCAAAACCTTAATCTTCTTCTGGTGAATCCATTCTTTTCTTGATCTGGATGTGTACTTTGGCTGAAATATGAAGTTCCTCTTCATCTTCAGCTATCTATCGGAAGCCTGAAGATTTTGTGCCAACACTGATTGGTATTTTGAACTGTTCATAATTCCCTCCACCATGACTAAGGCTCCAGTTCCAGCTGAAAAAAAAAAAATGACCCCAAAGCATGATGGTGCCACCACCATGCTTCACTGTAGGAATGGTGTTCTTTTGGTGATGAGCAGTCTTGTGTTTGTGCCAAATATACCTTTTGGAATTATGGCCAAAAAGTTCAACATTAGCTTCATCGGACCATAACACATTTTCCCACATGCGTTTGGGAGATTTCAAATGTGCTTTTGCAAAATGTAGCCAGATGCTTTTGTTTGTAAGATAAGGCTTCCATCTTGCCACCCTACCCCATAGCCCAGACATGCGTATGAAGAAGATGGGATATTGTTGTCACATGTACTAAACAGCCAGTACTTGCCAGAAATTCCTGCAGCTCCTTCAATGTTTCTGTTGGCCTCTTGGCAGCCTCCCTGACCAGTTTTCTTCTTGTCTTTTCAGCAATTTTGGAGGGATGTCCAGTTCTTGGTAATGTCACTATTGTGCTATATTTTTGCCTCTTGATGATGACTGTCTTCACTGTGTTCCATGGTATATTTAATGCCTTGGAATTTCTTTTGTACCCTTCTCCTGACAGATACCTTTGAACAATGTGATCTCTCTGATGCTTTGGAAGCTCTCTGCAGACTATGGCTTGTGCTGTAAGATGTGACTACAAAAATGTCAGGAAAAGCCAACTAGAACAGCTGAACTTTATTTGGGGTTAATCAGAGGCACTGTATATGGTGGCAGGTGTATGCTGACTCCCATTAACATGAGTTTGAATGTGATTGGTTCATTCTGAACACAGCCACATCCCCAATTGTAAGAGGGTATGCATATTTATGCAGGTTATTGTAAGATTTTTTTATTTTTCCCCTTAAAAGATTTCAGTTTGTTTTTCAGTTGGGTTGTACACGTTATAGGTCACATTAATGGTGGAAAAAATTTTGGAGTTATTTATCTTGGTCTCCTTTTTTTACATCACAAAAACTGGGCATTTGAACAGGGGTGTGTAGACTTTTTATATCCACTGTAAATGGGGAAGTCTTCAAAGGGTGGGCACAGAGCACGTCTTGAAATTCTACTATTTTTTTCAGCATTTCTCAGGCATTCTAGGTTAGGCAGAGGGGCTCTGTTCTTTTTCCTTTGAACAGACAATTTCAGCTATAGAATATCTTTTACCAAATTGTGCATTGTGTTAATGTCAGCACCACAAAAACTTTGCACATCAAGAAGGGAGCGTCACCAGCGTTTGTTGATGCAAATATGATCAATCTGGATGGAAACATGGTCTTCTGGAGAACACCATGCGGCTTTGTGGCTTTCTTTATACTCGAATAGGGTACCTCCGATCACATACTCCTGGAGGGTGCAGAAGTCAAAAAGGCGCATTCCATTGTTATTTGGTTCTGCATGGTACAAATATCTGCCGACTCTGTTTGGCCAGACATCCATTTCACTACCGATACGAGCATTGAGGTCATCCAGGAGAATACGGATGTCATTTTGAGAAATGGTCCAATGAACATTTTCAAGGTCTCTATAGAACTTGTCCTTCTCCTTCTCTTCGGTGACTTCTGTTTGTGTATAAGCTATGATGATCGTAATGTTTACCTGGCGACTAAAGAATCTTGCTGAGACAATTCTGTCTGAGAAAGGGGTGTAAGAAATCAAGGAGTGGCACAGATGTTTGGAGATCAAAAGTCTAACACCATGCTCTTTTTTTAAGACTCGTTCCAAAATGAATTAAAAGAGAACCTTTGTCAAGGATGGTTTCATCAGTGCTAGACATGTTTCAGTAATGCCGAGAATGTCAAGTCAATATTCTTCAAACGTACGTTCAAGCTGATAGCACTTAATCGTATTACTCACTAGGGATGTAATGTTCCAGGTTCCTACCGCAAGAGGTTTCCTACAACGATGAATCCCCATATAAGATAAGCCTTTATTAGTCCCACAACGGGGAAATTCAAGGATTGCAACAGCACAGGGATAGCAACACTCAGAGCAACAATCAGAAGGCAAGAAAAAACAAGCAAGCAAGAGCAGCTAATATACATATGTACATATTACTATAAAATATATATACACACACACACACACACACACAGACACACAGTGCAGAGCATTGTAGCTGGATGGAATAAATATATGAATATATGAACACACAGTGCAGAGCATTGTAGCTAGATGGAATAAATATGTAAATATATAAACACCCACAGTATGGAGCATGGCAGCTAGGTGGAATAAATATGCAAGTATATAAACACACACAGTGCGGAGCAATGTAGCTAGATGGAATAATATGTAGATATATAAAAACACAGTGCGGAGCATTGTAGCTAGATGGAATAAATATATAGATATATAAATATAAACACACCCAGTGCAGAGCATTGTAGCTAGATGGAATAAATATGTAAATATATAAACACACACAGTGCAGAGCATTGTTGCTAGGTGGGATGAAACAGCATAACCGTCTATTTAGTTATCCTACATGGTATGATTATGTGCCCATACATATTCTCACCCTCCATAGCGACCGGTATGTTCCTAGTTGTATGCCGGAGAGGACCATTGTGTAAGTCTATTGCATCTTTTGCATAAAAAAAAAAAAAAAAAAAAAAAAAAAAAAAAAAAAAAACTATTAGTTTGTTAACGTCTTTTTGCTATCTCTGCGAGCAGCCCTGCTTAGGTTGTACAGTCTGACAGCCGTTGGTAGGAAGGACCTACGAAACCTCTCGGTTGTGCACCTGGGATGATGTAGTCTGCTGCTAAATGAGCTCCTCAGTGCATCCAGTATGTCCTGCATAGGGTGGAACTCGGACTCCAGCAGAGATGACAGTTTAGCCACCGTCCTTCTCTCTCCTATCTCCTCCATCGGATCAAGGCGTTGCCCCAGGACAGAGCTAGCTTTCTTAATCAGTTTGTTCAGTCTCTTCCTATCGGCTGCAGTAATGCCACTGCCCCAGCAGACCACTCCAAAAGTGATGGCTGATGCCACCACCGTGTCATAGAATGACTTCAGCAGCGCCCCTTGTACACCAAAAGACCTGAGTCTCCTCAGCAGGAACAGCCTGCGCTGTCCCTTCTTGTAGAGTGCGTCAGTATTGTGTGACCAGTCTAGTTTATTGTTCAGATGAATACCCAGGTACTTGTAGGATGTCACCATCTCGATGTCTGTTCCCTGTATATTTACTGGTGCTGTGAGGGGCTGCCCATGCCTGCGGCAGTCCACCACCAGCTCCTTAGTTTTCCTCGCGTTGATCTGGAGGCAGTTCCGATGGCACCAGTCCACAAAGTCCTGGATAAGCCCTCTGTACTCAGCTTCATCTCCGCTGGAGATGAGACCAACGATCGCAGAGTCATCAGAGAACTTCTGTAGATGGCAATGTGTTGTGTTGTGTGAGAAGTCCGCAGTATAAAGAGTGAACAAGAAGGGAGCCACCACCGTTCCCTGGGGGGCCCCCGTGCTACTGATGATCGTGTCGGAAACACAGTCCCGGGTTCTCACAAACTGAGGCCGGTTCGTGAGGTAGTCCAGGATCCATGATGACAGGTGCTGGTCCACCCCTGCGCGCAGCAGCTTGTCCTTCAGGATCATCGGTTGGATGGTGTTGAAAGCACTGGAGAAGTCAAAGAACATGATCCTCACCATATTCCCGGGCTTCTCCAGGTGGGACAGAGAACGGTGAAGGAGGAAGATCACCGCATCCTCCACCCCAATGCCATGCTGGTAGGCGAACTGGAGTGGATCCATCGCTGGTTCCACCAGGGGGCGGAGATGAGCAAGGAGCAGTCTCTCCAGGGTCTTCATCAAGTGGGACGTCAAGGCCACCGGTCTGAAGCTGTTCAGGTCTTTGGGGTGGGAAGTTTTTGGTACAGGTACCACACAAGATGTTTTCCACAGCTGTGGTACCCTCCCCAGTTTCAGGCTCATGTTGAAGATATACGTCACAATCCCACACAGCTGGTCTGCACAGGACTTGAGGAGCTTTGCGCTGATGCCGTCCGGTCCCGACGCCTTCCTCGCCTTGATCTTCCTCAGCTCCGTCCTCACCTGGGTCTTGGTCAGGGTCAGGATGGGGGGCTGTGTGTTGGGAGTGGGGGGGGTGTCGGTGAAGTGGGGAGTGGGTAGCAGGACTTGATTTCTTAGAGGCAGCAGTGGTTGTTGTGCAGACAGGGGGGAGGGCGGTTGGTCAAATCTATTGAAAAACAGATTCAGGTTGTTCGCCCACTCCCTGCCCCCCGTGGCCTGGGGGGAGGTATTCTGGAGCCCCGAGATGGTTTTGAGGTTTCTCCAGACCCCGCTGATGTCGCTCTGTTGCAGCTTGCCCTCCATCTTCTTCCTGAAGCTGTCCTTGCCTTCTCTGATCTTTCTCCTCAGCTCCCTCTGTACGGACTTCAGCATCTCCCTGTTCCCCGACCTGAAGATCCTCTTCTTCTCTCTCAGAAGTGTTTTTATCTCAGGGTTGATCCAGGGTTTGTTGTTTGAGTGACGCCGTATGGTCTTGGTGGGAACGGATTTGTCCACACAGAAGCTGAGGTAGCCCGTGAAGGTGTGAATGAGGCCATCGATGTCCTCACCATGTGGATCGCAGAGCTGCTTCCAGGCAGTGGCTTCAAAACAGTCCTTTAGAGTGTCCATTGTCTCCTCAGACCATAACTCCACAGTGTGCATGGCCGGAGGTTGTCTGTGCACTAGGGGTTTGTACACCGGTCGGAGATGAACCAAGTTGTGATCCGATCTCCCAAGTGGGGGGAGTTGTGATGAGGTGTACGCCTCCTTAGTGTTTGCGTAGAACAAATCCAGTGTTTTATTGTCTCTAGTGTGGCATGTGACATACTGGGTGAAAGTGGGCAGAATGGGAGACAGTGAAACGTGGTTGAAATCGCCTGAGATGAGGAGAAGAGCATCTGGGTGTTCTGTCTGCAGCCTGCTGGTTACTGAATGGATGACGTCACGCGCTGTCCCAGCGTTCGCCGTCGGATTTGCATAAACAACAATGCAGATCACGTGTGAGTGTTCTCTCGGGAGATATGTAGGCCTCATGCTAACAGCTAGCAACTCAATGTCTTTGCTGCAGTGTCGTTGTTTAACAGTGATATGTCCCGGTCTGCACCAGTTGTTGTTAACATACATGATCACTCCACCGCCCCTAGTTTTGCCACTCTCTGGTGTTCGGTCAGCTCGTATCGTGTGAAAACCCTCCAGCTCAATGTTAGCATCTGCTGCTAGTTCAGTTAGCCACGTCTCAGTAAACAAAAGGAGAGAGCACTCCCGGTAAGTGCTATCATAACGGGAGATAGCCGCTAGCTCATCTAACTTTCCTAGTATCGACCGTACATTTCCCATGACAACAGATGGAAGGGAGGGTCTGTACCTTATATTTTTTGTCCTCCGCCTTACTCCAGCCCGGCAGCCGCGGCGTTTTCGCCTCAGTTCTCTCGGTATGTCGAGTTTTTCCAGTGGGACCGGGTGGCGGTTAAATGCTAGCAGCTCTTCCCTGTTATATCGTATCCTGCTATAAACAGTGGCTCCGTCCACCGGCTCAGGAGACATTTGGGATGATCTGTGTGTCCGTGATATAAGTGGGGTGAAAAAAAAAAAAAAAAAAGTGATCAAAAGAGAGAGGAAGGGAAAAAAAAACTCGGAATCGAGCCGCTGTTGCAAAAGGCAGCCGACTGGTGTGGCGCCGAGAGGAGAGATATGTTCTTTGTTATCCAAAATGTCATGCTGAGACACAAAATTAGATGGTCTCATGTTTTGTCTAGGAATGACTTGAGGATGCTAGGTTCCTTTATAGCAATGTGAAAAACAGGACACCATGCTAGAAACGTTCTTACGGCTTTGGCCGTAAGAACGGCCATATCCAGAAGGTCATATCCAGAAGGTGGGAGGCTTCTTCTCCTGATAACACATCACGTGAACGTCGTGTGTCAGTGTGAGTTCATGTAGTTCAGTTTATTTTTACTTGACAGGGAAGCTGCCCCTGCGCAAAACCCCCAACCTGGAGGAACAGGGTTCCAAGGAAAGTCATCCACCGTGTAGCATCATCTCACTTTGGCTCAGCAATAATTATTCTTCTGCTTAAAGATATTTTGTTTCACCCAGGAGTTAGACAGTCAAAAAATGGATTTTCTTCCTCCAGGCCACAGCTGAAATCCCATTCCTTTGTTGAAACCAGACTAAGGAATTTCCCCAATGTCCGGCTTTGGTTTTATTGCCCCCATAAATATGCAACAGTCCTGGGCTACACAGATCCACAACTCAGTTAATTTCCTTAAACTCTGGGACATGCTGGATTTAACCAATGAACTTTAAAGTACATTATTACAAACTCAATTCTAAACCTTCTTCTTTTCAGAACTATGAAAAGCAAATAGACTCTGATGTTTTTAATGTGGAAAATCAATATGTGTGAAATGCATTAATCTGTGATTTTATATATATATGCATGTTAAAAATGTTTAAATGAATGTTTATTCCTGCAAGCACTACTTATAAGATACATTAAGGTAGTTTAGTTACACATAAGTGTTTGTAAAAACATATTCCAATGTATTTAAAATTTTGTGTTTTCCTGTGACTGATATCACATTTCACCCAGTTTTCGGAGCCCCAGCTTCTTCATCCCATTGGTCTCTTGTAGACTGTTATTGGACTAAAAGTTCATTGAGCCCACCCATGAAGGACGCTCATTGGCTGAGATTCTGGTCAACCCGGAAGCCCGCGGAAGCTCAACAGAACTTATAAAGGAGAGACCCCCTGCTTCGATCTCTTTTCGGCTCGTCTCTTTTGCCCTTTTCTCTTCGCCCTTTTTCTTTTCGCTCTGATTCATCTCTTTCGACGTTCGTCTCTCTCTATTGTCTATTGTCTACACACAGCAAGAAAGAACAAAGGACCATCTGAACAGACTTCTACCACGTGTCGCTTTTCTGAACACAGAGCAGATAACTCGTAATTTGTTTATGTAATTTTGTATTTTAATGTCTTTTCCTTTTTCTCTTAAATGCCTAGGAATTCCTATTTCTTTGAGCTCAATTCTTAATCGGAGTTAAACTCCAATTTTTATTCATCACTTTTTCTTTGTTAAACTTTCTGTAAAACCACCGTTTGTTTAATTTTAATGTAAACTTTAATCTTGACTTTGTTTTTATAATATTTTTCTTGACCAATCACACACCAGAAGCTATTATTTTTATGTAAAGTCCGAAGCTCTTTAATTTGAGATCGGATTAGATATCTTTAATTAATTATTATCGAAGGCCTCTTAGAAGACGCAGCTCTCCACATCACGTGCAGCTGAGGAATCAACACGCAGCTGTTCATCACACGCTGAAGAAACGTCGGCACCATCTGGCTCCGAGCCCAGTTTCAACTCTGGGTCATACAGCCAAAATCCAGCCTCTTCGACCGCTTGACTTTTAAAGGTCGAACGGTGGATCCTGAAATATCTGCGGGAGATATTCCCTCTAACATCCACGAAATCTTGGGCTGAGGATGACGCCGAATGAGGAATCACGTGAGCTGCAAACTTTAATTCATCTGCTGAATTAAACGTCTGAGGTTCGGTAATAATTTGTGTATCTAATCAGATGCAAATTAAGAAGCCCTTAACATAACTCTTCTTTTCATTAAAATTCCGTTTTTATTTTCTTAAGATTAATCCAGGACTTTTTCATGTAATTAGTAAACTTTCTCCATAAATTTGCGTTGTTTCCATAATCTGTTAACTCAAACTGATAGAGATTCATTTCAGTTTAACCCTGGTTCCGAAAATATTGACATTGTTAATCTATTATTTACAAGATTGATTTTATGATTAATGAAATTACTGCAATGTCTGTTAATCATTTCGTTTAATAAATGTGAAAATGAGAGAAGTTGTTGAGAATTTATTTCATTCTGAGTCTGTTTCAAGCACAGGTATCGAATTCACGGAAAATTTTTGAGACTGATTATTGATTAATTTGAGTGATTAAACAGGTATAAAGTGAAATTAAAGATTAAATTGCTTCTTAAAGATAGAAGCTGGTGCCCCACGAGTGTTATTAACTTTTCTGATGTATATGAAACGAGATTTGATCTCAGATTCCAATACATCAATATAAATTAAATAATTCATACCTGATCATATTCATATTTATTAATTTTCCATATTTTATCCTACAACCGGGAGAGGCAAGTGGAGTCAATTAGATGACCGGCCGGTAGAGTGGTACTAATGCTAGGTGAGTAGGGTGGTGCTAATTTGGGGTGAGCAAATGGTTTTAAAGCACCAGTGACTCACCTTTGCCCTGTATCCTGTTGGTGTTAACAGTTACACACTTTGGGTTCAGGTTTCCCCCAGTTTGACGCTGAACATATTGTTTCCCATCAGACCCAAATAAACTGAAGTTGCTCTCATCACTGAAGTACACTCTGGACCAGTTCCCCTCTGTCCATACAACATGCTTCTCAGCAAAGGCAAGTCTAGCCTTTTTATACTTTCTGCCGATGAGAGGTTCGGTCACTGCAGAGTGCGCTTTGAGTCCAAATTCTCTTAAACGGCAAGACACTGGGCCCTATTTTGACAATCATTAACAGATTTTTCCACCAGACTTTCCGCCATATGGCAGTGTTTTTGTTAGTTTCTATCAGCGCATTGGTTGTTTTTTTATGCTTTGCGACACACCATCTAATTACAGTAGACGGTGCGCCCACTATGCGCTGGTAGGTGGAGGCTCATTTCAAAGAGGTGTGGAGGTGTGCAATCTAATGCGCATTACTATTACAGTGCATGTCATGACAACCCGCTTTTCATCAGGAAAAAGGAGGTCTATCGTCAGAAGCGCATTGTTTCATGCAATTTCAGTGATGTGTTTTGAATTTGCGCAGTGGTGTGTGGTGTGTTTTGAAATTGCACAGCTCTGGAGCTTATGAGGAAACAGCAGGATTGTCTTTTATTTTAATGGAGCGAGTTGTAACAGTCATAATATAATTGCCCATCATTTTAATTATACTATGATGATCACGCACTAGTTTTTTATACCATCCACACTCTCATTTTAATTACAGACTTACCATTGGAGTCTACAGATTGGGCATTAATATAGGAATTTTTTAGGGGAATGAATGAATGAACAGGGAGCATCTGTGCATTCCAGTGTGATGTGTGGCACATGGAGGGAGGCGCGTCAGTCTGAAGATTTTTATTCCATTCACATTTTGGTTGTCATCACGGACTTATTAGGCACGGATGTATTTATTTTTAGAGGAATAAATGAATGAACAAGAAGTGTAATGTGTGCAACATTTTACTTTGACTAACTTCCCAGAGGGACAGGAGATGCGTCCACATCTGCCTCAGCCAAGCATTCCCAGGTTTCCAGCCAGGCCGAGGCTGCACGCCCTAGCTAGCTCCCCAACTGCCACCTGCCAGCCCCCAGCAGTGCCACCGAGAGTGGGCTTGCTTCATGGTGGGGGTCCGCAGCGGACGGGAAGTCATGCCAGATCTCCCCCTGAGACAGAGAGCCACAAACCTCCGCAGACCCCTTCACAAGATGGGAGAGTCTTTGTCGGCAAAAGCCACAGAAAACTGAGCACTCCATCTCCCCGTGGCCGGGAGCAACCTCCACACCATTGTTGATGAAAGTTTACACAGGCATCATCTTCTTTTCCTGAAGTTCTACACTACATGAAGTGCACACTTCATTAAACCATTCAGCTGATTTTTCAGCTCAGCATTCTTTCCCATTTGTTCTTTCTAAAATAACTAACTGGGCATCAACTGTGATTGATGTCTTCCTTGTTACCAAGCAGCATTTTTATTGCACGCATTTTGGCTCACAAGCATGGCTTTTATATTGCACACACTACTGAAGAGAGAGAAACGGCATTTCAGTTCTCCTTTATGTCCTGCACGTACAGTAGTATTGACAAATAAAATCTTTGAATCTTGAATTGAATCTTTGAATAATGTGCCTCTTTGTATTAAAGGGATGGGCATGAGCGCTTCAG
The DNA here is from genome assembly GCA_020510985.1 of Pholidichthys leucotaenia. NCBI lineage: Eukaryota > Metazoa > Chordata > Actinopteri > Cichliformes > Pholidichthyidae > Pholidichthys > Pholidichthys leucotaenia. The sequence continues at coordinate 156,474,518 of CM035847.1, read as the reverse complement.
AGTGGATTGTCCAAAACACAGCTCTGAATAATTAGACCGGCCTCTTTGCATCATGCACCGAATGGAAAGTCTGTTTCTATGCTGTTGTGATAAGGAAATGAACTTGAAATTGCCCATAAATGCATTCTGTGTCAGTGACAACTGACTAACCGACCTTGTTGTTGTTGTTACTACAACAACGCAGTAGGCTGTTATTACAACCAACCGGATCTGTGTCCCAAGACAGATCCTTAGCTTGTTCAGCAGTGAACTGGTGAGCAATTCCGGCTGCAGTGTTGAACCAATTCCCCATTGAGAGTCTTTGCATTTTTCATATTCAAAAACTGACCTGCAAACACAAGAGTAATTGAGATTCAGGGGAATTCATGGTGTTAGTCAAACCAGCAAATGATCACTGTAATGCATGAAAATTGTTTTTCCCATCAAAAGTGAAACCTTGAGTTTGAGCACTCCTTCTCTTGTGCACACAGGAGATCCAATGTCATTTTCTGTGATGCACAGTAAACTATATTAGACTGATCCACTAAAAGCAAAACAGGCTTTAAATAATACACTGTAATTCATGTTTATCAAAAAAAAAATTGACATCACTCAAGATTTGAGTGAGGGGGAAAATAATGAATCTGTCATAAATTAGGTAATGATGGAGGCACAAGTCGGCACTGTGCACTACAATGTTCTGGTGGGTGTGTGCAGAATACTGGCAGGCAGGTTTTACTCCAGCCGAGGGTAACGGCTCTGACTCAGGTGGTTAAATAAAACCCTTCTCTGTTCACTTTAGGAGAGAACAAAAAATAAATGAATGCTTAATGTGTGTACTTGTCCAGTAAGTGTACAATTAAAAACTGAAAAGGTAAATTAGAATAAGAGCCATTCAGTCATTACATGAAAATTTAAAAAGTCTATTTTTATAAAAAATCAAAATAACAAACATTGAGAAATTCTCGCTTCTGTAGAAACAGTCTTATATGCATGCTCATGACTCTTGGGGCCCAAGCACGATTAGGTGAGCACTGTGAAATGGTGTGCACCGACAGTGTGTTAAATGTGCTGCTTAAATAGTGCTTGATAATGTGCCACTGACTTTAGACCTTGTTTTTGTTCATCAAAGGCATATTGACAGTGAATGCAACACAGTGTAATATGAACATGCTGAACTTTTCACCGAGCCGCACCCACTTTAAAAGCACACAAACTATGTGCCTAGTCAGTCTTTACTTAGATTCCAAGTGTGCACAGCAAAAAAAAAAAAAAAAAACAGATGATGCACTGATAGAAACTAAAGAATTCACTGGAGCAAGGTTCAAAACAAGGTGTTCAAGGAGGTAACGATAGCACCACTGTTCTTTTAAGAGCTGTCAAAAACCCTGCCAGATTCCAGTGCTCCTGTCAAACATCACTCCTGCAAACTGGACATAGGGAAATACGTATGGGCTCCTTCTGTGTGTGCACTATTATGGAGCTGAGAAGTAAATATCTGTCAAACGATGGTGAAATGCAAAACTAGTTCTCAGTTTTAGTAGATGAAACACTTACTAAAGTAAGTCACTAACATTGATCAGTGATGATGCAACTTCCATGATAATGTTTGTAGATTAAGAAAAGGAGTGTGAGAATTCCCAGCTACTGAGCAGCAGGGCGGTGTGAATTAAACAAATGCATGAATTGGGATATTTTTTATATCTATATTCTGCTCACAAAGATTTTTTTAGGTTTACATGGCTTAATGAACACTGTCCATGTTTTGTAGTATGTGTTATTTTGTTGTCTTTCGGCTGCTCCTTTTTGGGGTCACTACAGCATATCATCACCTTGTATCGCGATGATCCACATGTTGTGGTGCAGGTGTAGTGTGGCCAGCTACTGACCAGAGGGTCAGTGGTTCGGTTCCCGCTCTTTCTGCAGTCTGCATGTCGAAGTGTCTTTGTGCAAGACACTGAACCTCCAGTTACACCTGGTGGGTAAGGCCAGTGCCAGTGTATGGCAGCTCATCCACCATCAGTGTGTGAATGTGTGTGTGAATGGGTGGATAGTAAGATCTGTAAAGCAATTTGGTCATCTAGAGATGAGAAAAAGCGCTATATAAGTGAACGCCATTTGATTTGGTGAGGATTTTTATGCCGGATGCCCTTCCTGACGCAACCCCGCTCATTTATCCTGGCTTGGGAACTGCATACTGGCTTGTGCAGCCCCTGTGGCTGGGTAACCAACTGTTCTTAGGCCACTCTATTTTTGCTGAGCACCAAGCTGGAAGGCAGGAATTACCAGTTTTATATGGTCTTTGGTATGACCCAACGGGGACTTAAACTCACATTCTCCCGGTTGTGGGGTGGATGCTCTACCTGTAGGCCACCACTCTGGTGTTTTGTATGTGTTTACTCACTTAAAATGAGACAGCTGTGTTGACTCTAGATTTTCCATTTTTCTGCTAAAATGCACTTAATGAGTTCATGCTGCAGTTTTTACAGAAAATATATTTTTGTTTAAGAGTACATGTTTTGGAACAACTTGATGCACTTTGAGAGACTGAATTATTTTGCACTGTTAGGAAGAGCAGTGTGTTTAAACCTCTGTTTACATAGAAAACTGTTTTCTATTTTATTTTGTTTCCTGTTCTTTTAGTCTATTTCTGTCTGTTTTGTTTATGATATTTTATCTATTTCTTGGAATAATCTTGGCTTAGTAATTGGGTAGACAGAATTTTACCTGTCAGAAGTTCTTAGTGCTGGGAGCATGAGTTTGCTGTTTTTTTTCTGAAGTTTTTGATCTTAATACAGAAAAGTGCAACACTATTGTTCTGTAATACAGCAATTACTAAACATTCTCAAAATTAAAATGTTGATATTTACTTTAGAATTCAATCTGGTAACAAAAAGACCTACTTTTTTTTTTTTTTTTTTTTTTTTGTTACTTATTTGTACCCGTAGGTAGACTTGGTTTGCAGTCTGGTGACAAGCCACTGGCTGCTGGTCGCTGCGTGCGCGAGCGCCCTAAACCTACATGTTTTTGGTGTGCGGGAGGAAACCGGAGAAATCCCGGAGTAAACCCGCGCAACACGGGGAGAACATGCAAACTCCACACAGCTCACTGTTGGTCGGGGGCTGGGATCGAACCCACGATCTCATGATCCCCGCGATCCCCCGGCCGAGGGTAAAACTGTGCTGTCACAGTGCTAAACCACTGCGCCACCGTGCAGCCCATGATATATGATATATGACATGATATATTACATTGTGCCTGACTGTATCCTTTTCAATCTGGCTAGATATAATTCTAAATATATTTATGTGGTATCTTAATTTGCGTGACAACGGATCCCATGAGCAGTTTACTACTTCAGTTTTTCATATCTCTCTTTTAAGAAAATGTTAGTCTGGGGCATTTCTTTATTTTTTAAAATTCTATCTTTTAAATTCATTTTTTATATTCTTTTGGAGATGAGAAGGGCCTACATTTTTTCAGGAAATATGTCACTAATTGGGTGTGCTCACCTCCTCCTTTCTCCGTTTGAAGTCAATAAACTATGGAGGATGACACATTTGAACTGAACGCTGTTTTGAATGTATCCCATTTGAATCTAATGTGTTTGAAACCATGTGTCCTTTGAAGTCGATACTTGTCCTCCTTAGAGGCCACACTTCTGAGACTGCCCTCTCTGAAGTCAATGCGTGTCCCATTTGGAAGTCAATGCTTGTTAAAGGATAAATGGTAAAGATCACTGAAAGTGTAGCTGAGTGATAGTCTTTTGGTTGGTTGCCCTCCTAACAGTGGTTACTAACTGCTTTTACAGATGGAAATTGTTTCCTGTTCTACTGCCTTGACCTTGTTGTTGAGTAAATGGTTGAGTGTGATTTTTGTAAAGCATGTAATAGTGCATCTCAAAAAGTTAGAACATTATGAAAAACATTTATTAATAATTCAATTTTAAAATTTAACATTTTAATAATTTCCATATTCATGTCACATAAGTAAGTTATAGCAAGGGTTTTTTGTTTTAAATTTTGATGATTAGGACCAGGGCTGAAACAATAACTGAAACATGACCAAAACTGACATTCAAACCCATGTTAATTTTGCCCATGTGTATTATTTTTACTCCCCTCCACTTTACCCCACCCCCCGTGTGTGTGTGTGTTCATGCATGTTTCCTTATATATGTGGACTTAAATAAATGTTTTATTAAATTCAGGATAAAATAACTGCACATTTTTACAGTGAATAACAGAGCAGCAATCTGGTATGACTTGTTATTTAATGTATTTATCAGTCTCTTTTTGTAAAGCACCACAGCCAGAGCGCTGTTAGCTGTTAGTGCACCTCTTTTTAAATATTACAAACATAAAATCAGCTGGAGGAGGCAGCCACTGTGAATCAACAATTTGTCCACCTTTCATACACACATTCACACCTAGACCCACTTGAGAATCTCCATTTAACTAAACATGGGAAGAAACTGGAGTAGATGCAAGCATCAGGAAAACATACAAACTTTACTTAGCAAAGCCCTACTGGTTGGCAGATGGTAGATATTAACTCAGAACCTTCTTGCTGAAAGGTGATTGTGCTACTTTAACTTTAAAGACCACCTGAGTTGGACAAACAAGTGCTGTTGTTTCATATTTTTTTCCTCCTCTGTGTCTGGAAAAGTTCAAGGGCGCAAAGCAGACACAAAAATTAGTGCCGTCAGGCGATTAAGATATTTAATAATTATTAATCATATTTCCTCCACTGTTAGCTCATGATTATCCATCCATCCATCCATCTTCTACCGCTTTTCCGGAGGTCCGGGTCGCGGAGGCAGCAGTTCAAGCAGAGAAGCCCAGACTTCCCTCTCCCCAGCCACCTGCTCCAGCTCTTCAGAGGGGATACCAAGGCGTTCCCAGACTAGCTGGGAGACATAGTCTCTCCACCGAGTCCTGGGTCTGCCCCGGGGTCTCCTCCCAGTGGGACGTGCCTGAAACACCTCAAGTGGGAGGCGTCCAGGAGGCATCCTAATCAGATGCCCATACCACCTCAACTGACTCCTTTCAATGTGGAGGAGCAGCGGTTCTACTCTGAGCCTCTCCCAGGATCTCATCTCAGCTCATGATTAATCACAATTTAATTGCAGTTTTTTTAATCAGTCATAAATATAACTTAAAGGGATTTTTTTAAAAAGGTGAAAGAGACAACATTCTGACCTCCTGCCCAGTAGGTGTTGAACCTACTCTTGCCCCAGCTGCTTGATAGAGACACATGACAGCAACCTATAATGCTATTGGCTGTGACCTGCTGTGACATCATTATCAACCATAGCTATATAAACACTAAAATGACATGGCTAGCCAGCACACTAGTCACGCTCCATATACAGTAGATACCTTACTTTTATGACTACAATAAATACACCAAACAATTATTTGTGTATCCTGTTATCACAATGCTGAAGCTGCTGTCAACCATTGTAATTACATGCAGAATATGGCACCTCGGTTTACCATGAAAATTTGAAGGAAACAGGAAATTATTGAAGGAAACGGGTAGACAGATTTGTGGTGTATCCTCTGGATAGAGAAAGGAAGACAAGGAAACTTGGTGGTAGAATGAGGAGGTACATGAAAGTATTCAAAGAAAGAGGTTAACAAAGAAGTGGTATAGTCAGGGAGATGAAGAAAGTAGACAGGAGTATTTGAAAGTAAGATGCATGGCAAAGAGAGAGGTGGCAAAGGAAAAGGCATAGAGTGAGTTGTACAGTATGAGAAGCTGGACACTAAGGAGAAAAGGACTTGTATCAATTGGCGAGACAGAGAGATCAAGCTGGAAAGGATGTGCAGTAAGTTAGGTTGATTAAGGACACATGGTAATAGACACTGCCTACAAAAAGTATTCACCACCCTTTGATGTTTCAACCTTTTATTGTTTTATAAAATGAGATCATGGTCAAAATAATTTGGGTTTTTTAACATCCATCCATCCATCTTCTTCCGCTTAAACCTTTTTGAGTCGCGGGGGTGCTGGAGCCTATCCCAGCATCTTTGGGTTAGAGGCAGGGTACACCCTGGACAGATCGCCAGTCCATCTCAGGGCTAACACAGAGAGACAGACAACCATTCACTCTCACAGTCGTACCTAACAAAAAGTTGCAAAAAATGCTTCTTTCATGTCAAAGTGAAAACAGATTTTTACAGACTACTGTCAATTAAAATTGTATAAGGTAAAGTAATTGATTTCATAAGTATTCACCCCCTTCAGGTCAGCATTTAGTAGATGCACCTTTGGCTGCAATCACAACACTGAGTCTGTGTGGATATGTCTCAATCAGACTGGCACATCTGGACACTGCATTTTTCTCCATTTGTTCTTGCAAAACAGCTCAAGCTTTGTCAGGTTGCTCGGGGATCAGGCATGAACAGCCCTTTTCAAGTCCAGCCACAAATTTGAGATATGAACATTCACTTTGTTGTCTTTGAACCATTTCTGTGTAGCTTTTGCTGTTTGCTTGGTGCTGTTGTCTTGCTGGAAAATAAATCTTCTCCCAAGTCATAGTTCTCTTGCAGATTGAATCAGATTATTCTCCAGGATTTGGCAATATTTGTCTGCATTCATGTTTCTCTCTACCTTTACTAGCCTTTCAGGGCCTGCTGCTGAGAACCCTCCCCAGAGCATGATGTTGCAACCACCATGCTTCATGGTGGAGATGGTGCATTTATGGTGATGTGCATAGCATCTAGTCTGATGGCCAAAAAGCTCAGTGTTGTCTCATCAGACCAAAGAACCTTCTTCCAATTGACCTTGGATCCTCCCACATGTCTTTGGGCAAATTCCAGGCGAGATTTCATGTGAGCTTTTTTCAACAGTGGCTTTCTCTTTGCAGCTCGGTGGCACAGTGGTTAGCACTGTGGTAGCACAGCAAGAAGGTGACGAGATCGATTCCACCCTTGACCATCATGGGTTCGATCCCACCCCCTGACCATCAGTGACTCTTCTGTGTGGAGCTTGCATGTTATCCCCGTGTCTACGTAAGTTTACTCTGGGTACTCCGGTTTCCTCTCACAGGCCAAAGACATGCAGGTTAGGTTAACTGGCATCAACTGGGGATTCTAAATTATCCTTAGGTATGAATGTGAGAGTGAATGGTTGTGTGTCTCCGTGTTTGTCCTGTGATGGACTGGCGATGTGTGCAGGGTGTACCCTGCCTCTCGCCCAAAGATGCTGGGACAGGCTCCAGCCCCCCGTGACCCGTAAAGGATTAACTGGAAGAAGATGGATGGATGGATGGGGATTGTAATTATCCTTAGGTATGAATGTGAGAGTGAATGGTTGTCTGTCTCTCTGTGTTGGTGATCTTTGCAGGGTGTACACTGCCTCTAGCCCAAAGATGCTGGGATGGACTACCCTCCCACCCCACGACCCAAAAAGCATTAAGCGGGGGAAGACCGATGGGTGGCTTTTTCTTTGCCACCCTCCATACAGCTTGGACTGGTGAAGAACCCAGGCAACAGCTGTTGCATGAACAGTCTCTTATCTGGGCCACTGAATCTCTCAACCTCTTCAGAGTGGTTGTAGGTGTCTTGGTGGCCTCCCTCACCAGTCTTCTACTTGCTTGATCACTCAGTTTGTGAGGACGGCCAGCCCTAGGCAGATTTAGACATGTGCCATACTGCTTCCATTTATTGTATTAATGATGGATTTATCTGAACTCTGTGGACTACCCAGTGAGCTGGAAATCTTCTTGTAGCCATCTCATGTCTTATGCAGACTTTTCAATGATCTTTTCTCTTGGTTGCTTGGAGTGATTTTTTTGTCTTCATGTTGCAATTGTAGCAAGACTACTGATGAACCATAGACTGGACCTCCCAGACACAAGTGTTATTATACTACAATCACTTGACACACATCAACTGCACTCAGGTGATCTCCATTTCATCGTGAGACTGCAGGCATCAACTAGCTGGACCTCTTTTGAATTAGGTCAGTCACTTTAAAGGGAGTGAATACTTATGCAATCATTTGTTTTACCTTATATAATTTTAATTAATTGGCAGTAGTTTGTAAAAATTTGTTTTCACTTTGACTTAAAAGAAGCTTATTTCTCAAATTTTTGTCAAAAAAGCCAAATTAGTTTGACCATTATTTCATTTTATAAAGCAATAAAAGGTTGAAACATCCAAGGGGGGTGAATACTTTTTTAGAGGCTTTTACTAACAAGTGACAAGAGTGTGTTCAGAAGGTCGAAGGAGTACTTTTCAGAGCTGATGAATGAAGAAAATGAGAGCAAGAGGAGGATGGATAAAGGAAGGATGGTGAACAAGGAAGTCCTGAGGATAAGCAAGGTGGAAGTGAGGGCAGGTTTGAAGAGGATGAAGAATGGAAAGCCAGTTGGTCCAGATGGCATACCTGTGGAGGTATGGAGATGTTTAGGAGAGATAGCAGTGGACTTTTTAACCAGATTACTTAACACAATCTTGGAGAGTGAGAGCATGCCTCTGGAGTGGAGAAGTGTTTTGGTGCCATTTTTCAAGAACAAAGGTGATGCTCAGAGCTGTAGTAACTGCAGAGGCATAAAGTTGATCAGCCACACTATGAAGGTATGAGATGGTGACATCTTACAAGTACCTGGGTGTTCACCTGAATAATAAACTTGACTGGCCAGACAACACCAATGCGTTGTACAAGAAGGGGCAGCACAGGCTGTTCCTCCTGAGGAGACTCAGGTCTTTTGGAGTGCAGGGGGTGCTCCTGAAGACCTTTTACGATTCTGTGGTGGTATCAGCCATCACGTTTGGAATTGTCTGCTGGGACAGTGGCATCATGGCAGCCGAGAGGAAGAGACTGAATAGATTGATCAAAAAAGCCAGCTCTGTCCTGGGGCGCTGCCTCGACCCAGTGAAGGAGAAACGAGAGAGTAGGATGGTGCTAAGCTGTCATCTCTGCTGGAGTCCGAGTCCCACCCCATGTGGAACACGCTGAACGGACTGAGGAGCTGATTTAGCGGTAGGCTGTGTCATCCTAGGTGCTCAAGGGAGAGGTTCTGCAGGTCCTTCCTACCTACGGCTGTCAGACTTTACAATCTAACAGGTGCTGCTCATAGAGGCTGTATTAAATGCCACAACTTTGTACAATAGAGATCAGTCACTCCAATACGCAACTAAGACAATTACAATTATCGAGGGTGGCAACAACACTGTTCATTCAAATGTGAAATATACTGTCTGGGTCTTTATTTACATACAGTGATGTAACTAACTGTAATGCTGTTAATTCCATCTAAGTGCAATGCTCCTGCACTGTGTATATAACTGTGTACATATGTACACAGATGTGAAAAAGTGTTTGCCCCTTCATGATTTCTCATTTTTTTTGTATGACTGTAACACTTAAATGTTTCAGATCATCAAACAAATTTAAATACTAGACAAAGATAACGAGCAAACACAAAATGCAGTTTTTAAATGACAGTGTTTATTATTAAGGAAAAAAAAATCCAAACCTACATGGCCCTGTGTAAAAAAGTGATTGCCTCCTAAACCCAATAACTGGTTGGGCCACCCTTAGCAGCTACAACTGCAATCAAGCATTTGGGCAGCTGGCCATGAGTCTTTTACAGCGCTGTGGAGGAATTTTGGCCCACTCATCCTTGCAGAATTGTAATTCAGCCACATTGGAGGATTTTTGAGCATGAACTGCCTTTTTAAGGTCATGTCATAGCATCTCAGTCGGATTCAGGTCAGGACTTTGGCTAGGCCACTCCAAAGTCTTCATTTTGTTTTTTCTTAAGCCATTCAGAGGTGGACTTGCTGGTGTGTTTTGGATCATTGTCCTGCTGCAGAACCCAAGTGTGCTTCAGCTTGAGGTCACGAACAGATGGCCGGACATTCTCCTTCAGGATTTTTTGATAGACAGCAGAATTCATGGTTCCATTTACCACAGTAAGTCTTCCAGGTCCTGAAGCAGCAAAACAGCCCCAGACCATCACACTACCACCACCATATTTTATTCTTGGCATGATGTTCCTTTTCTGAAATGCTGTGTTACTTTTACGCTGGATGCAATGGGACACACACAAAAGTTTAACTTTTGTCTCATCAGTCTACAGAGTATTTTCCCAAAATTCCTGGGGATCATCAAGATGTTTTCTGGCAAAACTGAGACGAGTCTTTATGTACTTTTTGCTCAGCAGTGGTTTTTGTCTTGGAACTCTGCCATACAGGCCATTTTCGCCCAATCTCTTTCTTATGGTGGAGTCATGAACACTGACCTTAACTGAGGTAAGTGAGGCCTGCAGTTCTTTGGATGTTGTTGTGGGGTCTTTTGTGACTTCTTGGATGAGTCATCGCTGCGCTCTTGGGGTAATTTTTGGTGGCCGGCCACTACTGGAAAGGTTCACAACACCATTTGTGGATAATCGCTCTCACTGTGGTTCACTTGAGTCCCAAAGCTTTAGAAATGGCTTTATAACCTTTTCCAGACTGATTGCTCTCAGCTACTTTGTTTCTCATTTGCTCCTGAATTTCTTTGGATCACAGCATGATGTCTTGCTTTTGAGGATCTTTTGATCTACTTCACTTTGTCAGGAAGGTCCTATTTAAGTGATTTCTTGACTAAGAACAGGTGTGACAGTCATCAGGCCTTGATGTGGCTTGAGAAATTGAACTCGGCTTTCCAAAGATGTTGAAAGGGTAATGAAAAGTTACAGTGCCAAAATAATAATTCTGTAAGTAATCTCCCATTATGCTCTACACATATTCTATCCATATTCTGTTTGCATTCTTATGAACAAATCTGTTGTGTTAAACTCTGATAAACAGGAATTAGGCAGAGCTATAGAGCCCTCTTTCTTCTCTCTCTGTTCTTTTAGTCAGGTCTATTACATTAGTTACGCCCCCAAACCAACACTCACACACACACTTTTATAGTACATATTAGGAGACAGTTTAAGTGAATAGCGGATGGCCTGTTCATGTCAAAGTTAAACTGGCCAATCAGATGGTCGCGTACAAGTCCATCCTATTGTACGGGGTTGGTCTAACCAACCCGAGAAGATGAATGTAAGTTGCACCCGGAAGTCGTGGTCAGTCTGGCGACGCTCCAGAGGGAGCTGCGTCACGTTGAACCCAGCGCTGCTTGCTTTACATGTGACCTCTAAATAAATGTTTCATCTTTAAATTGAAGAATTCTCCAGCTTTTTCTTGGATCTTTCAATCAAAGGATCGGGATTTTAACAATTTCGTGCTGTGACCCAGATAGAACTATTCTGAGACGATTCCAGAACAGGTTGGAAGGTCCCTTTTTTTAGACGACTTTGGAGCCCAAACAGAAAGGTAAGCAGAAAACCTTTTTTACACAAATTTCTGCACTTTGGCCATACTAAATTTACAGTTGTCTGATTAAGGGGTATATCTGATCTCCAAATTTTATAACATGGGGAATAAAAAATTAAACTCAAGAGAAATTGTTTGTGTGATGGAAATCAGCAGTCGCATGTAAGGCATGAATCACATGGTCTCACACGAGGGAGAGTGAAGAAATGCCCTAGGATCAAAGAGCCATTGTTTTTGTGAATAAGGAAGATTTGCAATGCGAGAATCTTTTTTACATCTATAGTGAGCATAAATAAGGTACTCTAATACATTATAAGAATCTCACACTTAATCATGAGTGAGTAATGTAGCATTGCAGCACAATAATCTTTTTAACATCCTTAGTGAGTGACTGTTAATAAAAAATAACTTACAGTACAACATAAGAATCTTTTTTACCACCATTAGTGAGTGTCTGTTCGTAAGTATAAAACTAATAACTTACAGTACAGCATAAGAATCTTTTTACCATCCTTAGTGAGTGTCTGTTCAAAAGTGTAAAACGATAACTTACAGTACAGCATAAGAATCTTTTTACCATCCTTAGTGTCTGTCCATAAGTATAGAATAATAACTTACAGCACAGCATAAGAATCTTTTTATCATCGTTAGTGTCTAAGTATAAAATTAATAACTTACAGTACAGCATAAGAATATTTTCATGCATCATTAGTGAGTGTCTGTACACAGCAATAAAAATAGCTTGTTAAAATCAGTATAAGACTGAACTTTATGATAAGATACCTCTTGTATCGATGACCTGACGAGGTCTCTTTGAAAGTACCCTTTACATAAAAGTTAAGCTATGAGAAAACGAGTACATGCAAATCTGCAGCATATTCCCCACATCGTGCATGCTGATCTGTGTTAATTCTGTGTCTTTAGGGGATAAATGTGTGGTCTGAGAAATACCAGGGGTTGCAAATATCTACTAAACTTTTCCCATAGTATGATTTAACTAACGGCACTCATCGGGCCGTGTGGGGAACAAAGGCAGGTGTGTGTTTTTTTCCACAAAGGAGGGGGGCAATCTGCCCCCACTTCTGAGTTTAAAACAGGTTACTGAGAGGAGATTATTTGAGGTAACAGTATGAAAATGGAGGGCTAAATTAGAGTTGTAAGGTTATTCTGGCATGTTCAGAGCTGAAGTTAAGGAGGCAGCACTCCAGTTTCTTTCAAAAACAAGTTGTGGTTTGTGGACAATAGGCTCTGGGGCCATCTCGCGAGTTCACAATTGCACGTGGCAGAGGCAGCCACGTGGCATTCAGTGCACATGTGCGGGTAAACACCATCTTGAACCACCTTCAAGCTGCAGCACAGTGCCTCCATCGTGTGGCCAAATGTAGGAAGTCCATTCTTTCATAAATCTACTGCCAAATAGGGCTTCAAATCTTCCAAATAAATTTGGAACTTTATCTTTCTGGCTGTCTGTGCACAGCAAAATGAAGTCCTCCCTCACCTGCCTATGTGGGTTTGATGTAGTGAGGCAAAGACATGTCCATCCAGCTTGAGAGAAAAGGCTCAACTTTAATTTGGGCAGAGGGGGGAATAAGGAGATTTATTACTACTTATACAATAAAAGTGTAGAAAAATCCTAAGTGGACAATATATAAAGGTGAGGTAATTTAAATAAAGAAATAAGGAAAATTGCAAATTGGAGTAAATAAATAAATGAATGAATAAATAAATAAATAAAATGAATAAATAAAAATAAATAGGAGTTGTGGGATGAGCATTGTGGAAGTGAGGGTGGACAGAAAATGGAAAGGGAAATTTTGTTTTAGAGAAAAATTGAAAGCTGATGAATTGTTAGTTTTGTGCAGGACACAAGAGAACATATGGAGAAACGATTGGAAGAAAGAATCTTAAAACATAAGAATAAGAGACTGATGCTGGAACGGTGAGAACAAAAGCAAAATAATCAATAAACGTGATAAAATGGAAAAGGACAAAAACACGCTGTTTAAAACAGCTTATCTGTTTCTGTTAATCTGAGACAGTGGTGGCAGCTGTGGATCACCCCCCTCCCCCAGTAACCATGTGGAACCCTCTTCAGACCCCCTGGAATTGGCTCCGTCCACCCTCCCCCTCCACGCCATTACCTAGTGACCCCCTCCTCCCTCCACAACAACAGTAAAAGAATGCAAAACAAAGGGACATCGAAAGATGGGTCAAAGGTGATCAACTGAGCACACGTACAGTAAGTACAATAAATTATATTGTTGCTTTCAATTTACCTTTGGACAGCATCTCAAATATTGAATCTCATTCATGAACATTTAAGTGTTAGGCTGCATAAGCCATACATATTGTGCCAGGGAGCTGTGTTGGTGCTAACAAGCCATTCCAGATAAACCAAACTACTCATATTTCTCTAAGTGTGCATAAACGGTATTCGTGAATCAGCTGTAGTCAGCACGTGTTCACAAGAATTGAGGATTGCATAACTGGTGCCTAAAACTACCACTAAAATCACATCTCAATATAATTGACCAGCAGTCTCATTTACTAAAAGCCCTATCAGAGAGGTGCCAAAATCACATACTGAGCAAACTGAAGTATTTTTTTTTTAAAAGCCACACCCATGCCCCACCAAACTCTGTCTATATACCCCAGGACCTCACATCACAACAATATGGACCCTACCCAGACCCCCCCCCCCACCTAATCTGCCCTATCAGTATCAGCCGCAGGGCCACAAGAGATGGTCAGTGGTTTAATAATAGAGACAGAGGCCCCCACGGGACCATTGCTTCCTATGTCACCAATTTGGCCACTGGCCTCAATACTACCTACAACAACACTCACAAAGGCACCCAGGGGGGTCCCCCAATTAGCAACACAATAGGTAACCTCCCCTACACGGTCCCCATTTGGATGTTGAAAAAGAATGGCTTTGTTAACCTCTTGCGCTCCGTTGTCCCACGGGTGGGCAAGTCTCTGCGTCCTAGAGCGCACAAGAGCGCACGAGGGCGCTCTCGTGTGCTCTAGGACGCATCATGGAGATTGTGATGTACAGTGGGGCAAAAAAGTATTTAGTCAGCCACCAATTGTGCAAGTTCTCCTACTTAAAAAATGAGAGAGGTCTCCAATTTTCTTTATAGGTATATCTCAACTATGAGAGACAAAATGAGAAAAAAAAATCCAGAAAATCACATTGAAGGATTTTTAATGAATTAATTGGTAAATTCCTCGGTAAAATAAGTATTTGGTCAATAACAAAAGTTTATCTCAATACTTTGTTATATACCCTTCGCTGGCAATGACAGAGGTCAAACGTTTTCTGTAAGTCTTCACAAGGTTTTCACACACTGTTGCTGGTATTTTGGCCCATTCCTCCATGCAGATCTCCTCTAGATCAGTGATGTTTTGGGGCTGTCGCTGGGCAACACGGACTTTCAACTCCTTCCAAAGATTTTCTATGGGGTTGAGATCTGGAGACTGGCTAGGACACTCCAGGACCTTGAAATGCTTCTTACGAAGCCACTCCTTCATTGCCCGGGTGGTGTGTTTGGGATCATTGTCATGCTGAAAGATCCAGCCATGTTTCATCTTCAATGCCCTTGCTGATGGAAGGAGGTTTTCACTCAAAATCTCAAGATACATGGCCCCATTCATTCTTTCCTTTACACGGATCAGTCGTCCTGGTCCCTTTGCAGAAAAACAGCCCCAAAGTATGATGTTTCCACATCCATGCTTCATAGTAGGTATGGTGTTCTTTCTCCTCCAAACACGACAAGTTGAGTTTTTACCAAAAAGTTCTATTTTGGTTTCATCTGACCATATGACATTCTCCCAATCCTCTTCTGGATCATCCAAATGCTCTCTAGCAAACTTTAGACGGGCCTGGACATGTACTGGCTTAAGCAGGGGGACACATCTGGCACTGCAGGATTTGAGTCCCTGGCGGCGTAGTGTGTTACTGATGGTAGCCTTTGTTACTTTGGTCCCAGCTCTCTGCAGGTCATTCACTAGGTCCCCCTGTGTGGTTCTGGGATTTTTGCTCCCCGTTGTCGTGATCAGTTTGACCCCATGGGGTGAGATCTTGCGTGGAGCCCCAGATCGAGGGAGATTATCAGTGGTCTTGTATGTCTTCCATTTTCTAATAATTGCTCCCACAGTTGATTTCTTCACACCAAGCTGCTTACTTATTGCAAATTCAGTCTTTCCCAGCCTGGTGCAGGTCTACAATTTTGTTTGTGGTGTCCTTTCACAGCTCTTTGGTCTTGGCCATAGTGGAGTTTGGAGTCTGACTGTTTGAGGTTGTGGACAGGTGTCTTTTATACTGATAATAAGTTCAAACAGGTGCCATTAATACAGGTAACGAGTGGATGACAGAGGAGCCTCTTAAAGAAGAAGTTACAGGTCTGTGAGAGCCAGAAATCTTGCTTGTTTGTAGGTGACCAAATACTTATTTTACCGAGGAATTTACCAATTAATTTATTAAAAATCCTTCAATGTGATTTTCTGGATTTTTTTTTTCTCATTTTGTTTCTCATAGTTGATATATACCTATGACGAAAATTGGAGACCTCTCTCATCTTTTAAGTGGGAGAAGTTGCACAATTGGTGGCTGACTAAATACTTTTTTGCCCCACTGTAAGTGGTGTATGGCGTCCAAGCGTGCACTGAAAATAAAAGCTGCAGACACAGCCGCGAACAGATTAGTTCATTTGATTGACCTCTCATTCGACTAATAAGAGCCTTGAATTGGGTTTCTGAAACCTTGAAGAACCAATGATTGAAAACCTAGCCAGAAGGACCCGCCTCCCAACGGCTGCGAGCCAATTGAAGCACAGAAGTTCGCTGAGCTGTTTTGTCTAAAGCTGGGTGAAGAGAGATTGCTTTAGCAGCCACAGGCAGTGGTTTATTTATTTATTTTTTTTTAATTCCAGCAGAGTGTTTAGGATTCTCGTATATGGTCATCATAGATCGATGGAGGCCGACGACGAAGGTCGTAAATCATTCGCCAAAACCGCAATCATGGAATTATGTTTTGACCGGGTCGCGAGACCAGAACCACGAGCGGACCAGCGTCGGTTCGTCTGACAATGAGGAAGAGAAGTTGGCCAGGACAATGTGGCTGTGAAGAGGTAAGGTGTTATAAGCCAAATTATTTTTTATCCCTGAAAATTGTAATCAAAAATGACTTTTGACCGATCGGTAAATTACAACTGTGTGGCGCACGATGTCCGAAGTGCGTGCGCCGCGTTACACGGTTCGTTCACCGCCTCCGGACCGTGAACGCCCCCCCCCCCCGCCGCTACGATTTTGTAGCGGAGGGGTGGGGGGAGCCGCAGTGACAGCGGCGCTGTGGAAACATGCCTTATCCGAGTGTAATCCGTCATGTAGCGAGGGCGGATCTCCGTCCTCTGTAGTGCACACACACAGACACAGCCCTGAATGTGACCTTTCATTAGAGCCCTAAATGAAGCTTCTACATTAAATCATTCAAAAGTTAGACTTTTTCCAAACTGTGCCATTTGGCACAATTTGGCACAGTTCCAAAACACCTGGGAACAGCCTGAGAACAAAGTTGTGTAATATATTCAATTTTTGTGGTATTGTTACAAAATTTGGACCTCAGCTGGATAACACTTGGTTCTACATTTCTGTTGCATTTTCCAGCCCAGATCTGAAGCTGTGTGTTATTTGCAAGCATTTGTATCCAAAAAAACACCCAGGCCAAATTTTCTTCAAGTTCACTATGTTTAGATGACTGTAACTCAGTGGCCGGAGCACTTAGAGAGATCATGTTTTTGTTTTTTGTTTTTTGCCAAAAAATTCAAAGTGTTTTCTTTTAAATGAGACCAACCCCATGAAGATGCTGCAAAGGGTTGAAGAACAGCTTTCAATTTACTTTGGGCACATTTTTTTTTGGCGTTTTTAGGAAAATTGACCAGAGTGCAAGGGGTTAATGCTGTTCTGTTTCAAAAGGGGGAGAGTGGGACAGGCATAGATAGAAAAGTACTAGGTCATTTAAGGTTTGCTGTCTTGAAGTCTTAAATTAGGCATTTTGCAAGTTGGCATCTTTTTTAACAAGCAGGGAGTGAATCTAACAGTAAAACTAAGATAATTGATCACAATGTTCTAGCCTTACAGCTGAGAGGTCAGTGTGCTTTCTAATCTAAAATGATACCATTTATGCAAATTGAGTAGCTACATAAAGAGCATATAAATATGAATGGATCTTTATTTTTCATATAGATTAGATTAAAAGGTTAAAAGAAAGGAACAGAACAATATCTCAAGGGAAAAAAAAAATCTGACAAGACCGAATTAAAGAATAACTCCTCTGATTATACAATTCAACATAAGTTATCCGAAAAGGGTGATGGCTGAAGCTGCAGCTTATATTGCCCACCCATGTTCCATCTAAGAAAAATCTAATAAAAAGAAGGCTTGTAATTAAGACCAAAATCTGGAAAATTCTTGACACTTGAAAGGTCATTTTTCCACAGAATATCAGGCAGTCTGACCTTTTGCTACAAGAAAACTCACCACCTGCTGACCAAGAGAAAGGATGCAGGTTTAAGGCTCTTTAATACTCAAGGGTCAATACATATTTGGAGATTCCCAGACCTCCTATCTGTATTTTTGCACATTTCCTAAAACTTTACTTGTTTTTCTACTCTGAACAAACTGGCATGTCAGTGCATTTGCGCTACCTAAAGGGCTGGGGTGAGACATGATGGTTATGAGCATGCATCAAACACTTGGCCGAGTACACTCAAAAAATGAAGCATATACATACATATAGCTGTGTGCGTACTGGCCTTATCCAAAGGGTACAAGCATCATAGACGCACGCACAGAGCGGAGGTGGAGCATAAACAAGGCTTTAATGTCCTGTGCACATAGATCTGCAGCTCTGACACACACAGGACAACCAGTGTAGCTTGATCAACTACTTTTTAAAATTCCATGCTTAAAACAACTGTTGCTTTTTAAAAAAAATAAATTAAATTTTGCTTAAGCCTGAAGAGTGTCAGGAAGAAGGCACAAATGCAGACAGCCATTTTAAATGTTTCCAGGTACTTAAAGCAGAAATGAGGCATTAGGTATCCATTCTTTCAGTGCATTTCTTTTAATTGTGAATATTAACTTTAAGTAATGAGGAAACAATCACAGCAAAGATTATAGCTTTTCTACATACTCAGTTATTTAAACTCAATCTAACACACATTCTTATGTTCCTCCCCAATAGAGGGTATGCATAGGATGTCACCGAACAGAACTCTTGGCAGTTAAACACTGAGTGGCAAAAATGAGTAGCAGCATGAAGGTGTATGCAGTACAACACAAAGAATCCACATGACATTCAGTTACAGCAGTACAAAGAATATCTGTTTGCATTGTGGAGAGATAATCTTATCATTCCATCTTGTATTAATTAGCAAAAATTAAATAAAGACTTTGAATCAGTTCCTTTCTTGACTCAAAGTTGGAAATCTAGATAAGAAAGGAAAATAAAATTTGAAGGAAAAACACACATGTATTTATGGAATGGCTGACATATGGGGAGCCTGAGGCTCCCCATGAATCTGTTTGGTTTTTTTATAAAAGGAAGCAAAAAGGAGGAGGGGGAGGACAGCAGAGGAGGATGGAGCGCGCCCCACAATGGAAACTGAGTGATGGCAAAATTGGCTGCTGGCTGAGAGGGAGGCGCCCATGATCCACACCACCATGGAAAAATGGACTGCATGCTTAACACTAAAACAGATATGTGGACTCACTTCTACACATATACAGAAAATTAGCAAAAATCAAATTATTAGAAAATGGCACACATCTTCCATTTACCTGACTCTGAGGTTCAAGGTACTTGGATTAAATTCAAAATGGTGCAGGTGCATGTAAAGTAGTAACTCCGGGTGATGGCCTACAGGACTTTTCAAAGTCAGAAAAAGTAACAGTCAAATTCTGCAAATGGCAAGCTACCAGTAGAATACATATCAACATCTATAAAAGTAGCATTGTACCCCATGTACAGTACTAATAGGCAATTGAACGGATCTGATCCAAATTATGAACAACCATTATTTGCAAATCCATCCTCCAGATTGGTCAGAAAACTTGGACTGGTAAACAAGGAAAGGTGTGGAAGCATCCATTGTCCTAGTTGAAGAGAATATGAGACATTTCAACATATGGGGGGTTCCACGCATCCCGCTGGTTAGACCCAAACACATGGATTGGAAAATTTTGGACATTTTGTCACCTCTACTGGGGAATGTAGCCATCTATGGAAAACCAACATCTGACCTTAAAATAGAATATTCTCCTAAATTAGAAACATGTGCATTGTCTCTTAACTGGGTAAGCATAGCACAAAAGGCTGTGCACATTGACACCCAGAAATCTTCTACATGACCAATCTTAACATTAACAAATGAGGGGATGAGAAAAATTTGAAGCAAATTCTAAATTTGTTATGGTCAAAGGTTAAATAGATGTAGAGCTAATAAAAGGAGCGGAGTACGACACTATAGACCATATATTCAGAAGCCCAGAAAGGTGTTAACTGGGTCATAAAATCAAAAGCAGCAGATGTCATAGCATTATCAAGTCCTGTAGGAAACACCCTGATGACGCAGGGCCTGCAGGAATTAACAAAGCTCTAACTCTTTGTGCTCGTTGTATGCCAGGATCACATATATTGATAAATGAGCTAAACCTCCAAATGCAATTTTCCACAGTGGTAATCATCCACAAATCTTGCACATCTCTTACCTTGTCATAGAAACCAATTGCTGAGTCCAGAGGAGGAGCTGAAGACCCCAAGATGGAGGATGATGATGAAGAAGACCATTGCGCTATTACAGATTATTTGTAAACACAGTGTGCTACTGATAATACATGAATCATACATAGCTCACCACACACACGTAGGGGTGTGAGACTTATAGTATTCTTGTGTTATTATTTACATCATGCTAATTACGGTTAGGTAGTCAAGATAATTGTGAAGGTTAGAAGCTCTAGCGGCCCGAATACAACAAGCATGGATAAGGATGTCTCCTAACCTTCAACGATTTTGTTTACTACCTACTTACACTGCAACACAGGTCTCATCACCCAACTCATTCATCATAACAAACCTACTGCTGAACACGTAGGTCCCATTACCCAGCTCACTCACCACAACACCACCACTGCCTGTAGATTGCATATAGCTGACAATCACACACTCAAGGCTAATGGGAGATAACTTACAACAGCATATGGTCAACTACAGATGTAGTGAATAAGGATAAAATGGTACAGGCTCCAGCCATTGTGGTGACAACCCCTTAGGCTATTATTTATCCTGTCCTGGCCGAGCCCTTTGTATCGGCACCCAAGCAAAGGTGTAGGGTGCAGGGAAGGTGCATGCAGGAGGGCACCAGACCATCACGATGTGTGCCTGCGATGTAGAAAGAGGTCGTAGGACTAGTGACTGTACAACTGAAGTCCCTAGAAGAAGGATGGACTGGTACCCATGTGCACCCACCGCACCTCTAGCATGCGGGGTGGAGCCAGATCAGCCACGTGGAGGAGACGGCATTTTCCAACGCTACCCCTCACAGTGGAAGCTACAGTGGGCACCGGGGCTTGAGCTTAATCAACACCAGCATCTCTACCTCTGTCTCTGTCTGCCGTCCCAGGGTGGCATCCCTGGGACGGCATCACTGAACTGTTCACTGGCTGAACTGGATGTTGTCTACTCTCTGCTGCGTCCATCAGACTGTCCTATAAACCTCATGGGACGAGATGTGCCTCTGAGAGCGTGGGCACACAGTTGTTTTGCGTCTAATGGTACCGGTGTGCATCTACAGGAAGCAGACACAAAGGAAGGTCAAACCCCTGTCGCAACCGTGTGATGACTGCAGCTGAACGATGCAAGCCCTGGCAAAGGTCAACTGGTGGACAAAATGTGTCATGGGCTTTGTGGATTGACCCTGTTCAACCTTATGACCCCCACATGATCCACTCCACCGGACAAAGAACTATTCATGATGATCAGGAGGAGACCTCGGTGGGGGTGCAGAACTTGGGGAACAAGGACAGTTATGTGACTGCAGTTCATCTGGACAAGGACGTGTTGCCTCGGTATGCCCTCTTAGACAGCGCTGCACTGCACTGGGGTCTCCACAAGGGGGGGGGGGGCAAGGGAATCAGAACCAATGGTGCAAGCCTATCTTGGGTTGACTGACTGGGTTTACACATAATGTAGGGACCTACCTTATTCACCATCTGCTAACCGCTAGTGTCTCATGATAAAATCATGTCAAAGGGGGGAGTGAAAGGGTTATGAAAAGTTAGAGTACCAAAATAATAATTCTGTAGGTAATCTCCCATTATGCTCTACACATATTCTATACATATTCTGTTTGCATTCTTATGAACAAATATATTGTGTTAAACTCTGATAAACAGGAATTAGGCAGAGCTATAGAGCCCTCTTTCTTCTCTCTCTCACTTCTTTTAGTCAGGTCTATTATATTAGTTACACACCCAAACCAACACTCACGCACACACTTTTATAGTACATATTAGGAGACAGTTTATGTGAATAGCGAATGACCTGTTCATGTCAGAGTTAAACTGGCCAATCAGACGGTCGCGTACAAGCCCAACCTATTGTATGGGGTTGGGCTAACCAACCCGAGAAGATGAATGTATGTTGCACCCGGAAGTCGTGAACGTCTGGTGATGCTCTAGAGGGAGCTGCATCATGCTGAACCCAGCACTGCTTGCTTTACATGCATTCATCTTCTTCCTCTTAATCCTTTTCGGGTTGCAGGGGGCTGGAGCCTATCCCACCATCTTTGGGCGGGGGCAGGGTACACAGTGGACAGATCGCCAGTCCATCTCAGGGCCAACACAGAGAGACAGACAACCATTCACTCTCCATTCATACCTAAGGACAGTTTAGAATCCCCAGTTTGATGCCAATTAATCTAACTTGCATGTTTTGACATGTGGGAGGAAACCGGAGAAATCCCAGAGTAAACCCACGCAGACATGGGGAGAACATGCAAACTCCACACAGATCACTGTTGGTCGGGGGCTGGGATGGAACCCAGGATCCCCCGGCCAGGGGTGAGTTGCTGTGCTGCCGCAGTGCTAACAACTCCGCCACCGCGCTGCCCTGTTTGCTTTACATGTGACCTCTAAATAAATGTTGCATCTTTAAATTGAAGAATTCTCTGGCTTATTCTTGGATTTTCCAATCAAAGAAACGGGATTTTAACAATGTGATAAACCACAGTTAATTTATGCGTTCACGGGGGGGGGGGGGGGGGGACCACTTTTTCACACAGGACCATGCAGGGTTTTTTTTTACCCTTAATAATAAACACCTTCCTTTAAAAACTGCAGTTTGTGTTTACTTGTTATCTTTGTCTAATATTTAAATTTGTTTGATGATCTGAAACATTTGAATCGGTGAATTCCAAAAGGGCCCAAGTCCACACTTTTTCAAAACCCAGAAATTACATGTTTAATGAACTTTAAGAGACAAGCTATCTGATTATGTGCAAAAACGTCCCAAGTCAACTTTAATGCATTGACTATTCACAGCATTGTTTATGCATTGAGTGCAAGAGAGACCCAAGTCCAGGACTTGGGCTCTTCCTGCATGGATTAAACTTAGTCATAGGTGGCAGCACCAGTCATCCAAGATGTTCAGAAATTGGCAAAATATCTTTCACCAGAGGCTCAGGAGTT
This sequence comes from Pholidichthys leucotaenia, assembly GCA_020510985.1. NCBI lineage: Eukaryota > Metazoa > Chordata > Actinopteri > Cichliformes > Pholidichthyidae > Pholidichthys > Pholidichthys leucotaenia. Next base: position 156,451,467 of record CM035847.1, on the reverse strand, counting down.
CCTCAGTAATTTAACAGTTTGTGATGCTAGGCGTGAAGATGAGTCTGACTTTGACGATTAGTTACCAGTAGATGGACCTCTATGTTAATCTGCCCACTTTTAGATGAAAATCTCATTTGCTGTCAGTTATCAAAACAATAGCTTGAATATAAAATGATCATAAAGGGTGTTCAAAACATGGCATAATTAAAAAAAAAAATGTTTTCAACATGTGAGAAATAGATGTTATGAGCTTCTTTTCATTTGTTCTTATTGTTTAATTTAAGAAGGGCCCAAGTCCAGGGAATTTAGTTTGCCAGTCCTCTGAAATTAAAAAAGTGAAATGCTTCATCTTATAGCATTTCTAAGCTATGGCCTTGTTCTATATCTGAGTAAAGTATGAACCATCTGGCATAGACTACCTTTGAGATATGCAATTTATTTGGTTTCCTGCAAAAACATATTTCTTGGACTTGGGCCCCTTTTTAATTCACAGATTCATTTAAGTGTGACAAACATACAAAAAAATGAGAAATCAGGAAGGGGCCAACACTTTTTCATACCACTGTATATTTATTTACTGCTTTGGCTAACCAGTTCTTATCGTATTATCTCATTTACTATTACTCTGAATGCTGCTATCTCTGTGTTGCTGCAATCCTGTAATTTCACCATTGTGGGACTAACAAAGGTTTAACTTATTTTATGTGGGAATGAGTTGTTGAAGCCAGGTTCAGAAGAGAGGTGACAATCAGTGAGCAGCAGTACGGTTTCATGCCAAGAAAAAGTACTACAGATGCAATATTTGCTCTGAGTGCTTTTGGAGAAGTATAGATAAGGTTAGAAGGAGTTGCGCTTTGTCTTTGTGGATCTAGAGAAAACATATAAGATGTCAAGGGAGGAAGTGTGGTACTGTATGACAAAGTCAGGAGTGGCAGAGAAGTATGTGAGGGTGGTGCAGAACATGTATGACAACAGCAAGATGATGGTGAGGTGTGCTGTAGGAGTGACAGATGGATTCAAGGTTGGGGTGGGGTTACATCAGGGATCAGTTCTGAGCACCTTGTTTGCCATGGTGATGGACAGGCTGACAGATGAGGTCAGGCAGGAGTCTCCATGGACCAGGATGTTTGCAGACATCATTATCTGTAGTGAGAGTAGGGAGCAGGTGGAAGAGAACCTGGAGAGGTGGAGGTATGCTCTGGAGAGAAGAGGAATGAAAATCAGTAGAAGCAAGACAGAATATACAGTATGTGTGTGAATGAAAGGGAGGCAGGTGTAATGGGGGGGGGGGGGTGTCAACCATCCAAAGCAAAGGAAAATGCACAAGAGAGGTGAAGAAGAGAGTGTAGGCATGGATGGAGTGGGTGGAGATGAGTGTCAGGGGTGATTTGTGACAGAAAGAGAACAGCTTGAGTCAAAGGGAAGATTTACAAGACGTAGTGAGACTTGCTATGACGTATGGTTTGGGGATGGTGGCGCTGACAAAAAGACAAGGTGGAGCTGGAGCTTTCAGAGTTGAAGGTGCTACGATTCTCATTGGGAGTGACTAGGAGTGACAGGATTAAAAATGGGTACATCAGAGGGACAGGTCAGGTTGAGTGGTTTGGAAATAAAGTAAGAGAGGCAAGGCTGAGATGGTTTGGACAGTGCATGTGCAGAGGAGGGATAATGGTTATATTGGAAAAAAAATGTTGAAGATGGAGCTGCCAGGCAAGAGTAAAAGAGGAAGACAACAGACAAGACTCATGGATGTAGTGAAGGAGGACATGGAGAGGGTTGGTGTTAGAGGAAGGTGCGAGGGATAGAATGAGATAGAAATAGATGATCCGCTGTGGCGAACCCTAAAGGGAGCAGCCGCAAGAAGAAGTTTGCCATGAAAATGTTAGCCATGTCAGCACCTTAATTTGCCATAAAAATGTTTGCCATGACCTACTGTGTGTATGTGTATATTACTGTATATATGCATATACATGGTGTGAAAAAGTGTTTGCTCCCTTCCTGATTTCTCATATTTTTGTATGTTTGTCATACTTAAATGTTTCAGATCATCAAACAAATTTAAATATTAGACAAAGATAACACAAGTAAACACAAAATGCAGTTTTTAAAAGACGGTGTTTATTAATAATTGGCCCTGTGTGAAAAAGTGATTGCCCCCTAAACCTAATAACTGGTTGGGCCACCCTTAGCAGCAACAACTGCAATCAAGCATTTGCAATAACTGGCAATGAGTCTTTTACAGCACTGTGGAGGAATTCTGGCCCACTCATCTTTGCAGAATTGTTGTAATTAAGCCACAATGGAGGGTTTTTGAGCATGAGCCACCTTTTTAAGGTCATGCCACAGCATCTCAATCAGATTCATGTCAGGACTTTGACTAGGCAACTCCAAAGTCTTCATTTTGTTTTTCTTAAGCCATTCAGAGGTGGACTTGATGGTGCGTTTTGGATCATTGTCCTGCTGCAGAACCCATGTGCACTTCAGCTTGAAGTCACGAACAGATGGCCGAACATTCTCCTTCAGGATTTTTTGGTAGGCAGCAGAATTCATGGTTCCATTTACCACAGTAAGTCTTCCAGGTCCTGAAGCAGCAAAAAAAGCCCCAGGCCATCACACTACCACCACCATATTTTACTGTTGGTATGATGTTCCTTTTCTGAAATGCTGTTACTTTTATGCCGGACGTAATGGGACGCACACCTTCCAAAAAGTTCAACTTTTGTCTCGTCAGTCCAAAGTATTTTCCCAAAAGTCTTGGGGATCATCAAGATGTTTTCTGGCAAAGCTGAGATGTGCCTTTATGTCCTTTTTGCTCAGCAGTGGTTTTCGTCTAGGAGCTCTGCCATGCAGGCCATTTTTGCCCAGTCTTTTTCTTATGGTGGAGTAATGAACACTGACCTTAACAGAGGCAAGTGAGGCCTGCAGTTCTTTGGATGTTGTGGGGTCTTTTGTGGCCTCTTGGATGAGTTGTTGCTGTACTCTTGGGGTAATTTTGGTCAGCCGGCCTCTCCTTGGAAGGTTCACCACTGTTTGTGGAGTGGAGTCTTCAAGGACAGCGCACCATGTGTCTTCAACTCGCCACCTGAAAGCAAGAGAGAGAGACTCTGGACTTGCTTATAGATCACATGATTAACATCCATCCACTGCCAGGAGGCGCCCTCTGCTGTTCACTAGCGATTGACACACCTACACTTCACTGCATGCAACATTACAGAACTGATACACGCACTGATATATAAACATACACTGTCTCTCTCAACTCTTGTTTTGTGTGAACTATTGTCTGCTAATTTATATGTGCATTAGAGAGTTTTTTTCTAGGTAATCACAATTTTGGTCATATAATGAGCTTTATTTTGATTAACAATGCTTTCTTCTCTCTGCCCATTGTGTTTCCCTACCCCCCTTCCCCCCTCCCCCTCTTTACCCCCCACTGTATGACAGGCGCCTTGCATGGCTGCCACGTCATTGGGATGCGCTTATCTAGCGCGCCCAATATCAAGTCAAATTCCTTGTATGTTTACTTGTGTTTCCTTGTAAACGTGCTTGGCAATAAAGTTCATTCTGATTCTGATTTCATGTTTTCGCCATTTGTGGATAATGGCTCTCACTGTGGTTCGCTGGAGTCCCCAAAGCTTTAGAAATGGCTTTATTGTAATGAACACCTGGGTTGAGGCAAAGGAGGACACCAGTCTCAGACAGTAAGCTCAGCACATTTATTGATTAAAACAAACCAAAACGCATGAACACAAGACTTACAAGTGGCATCGGGAAAAATTCAAATACAAACTTCTCCACATCTGGAAGGCAAGACCGCTGCTGTGAGACAGCAACTGCGGTCTGCTTAAACAGAGCTGTGCAGATTGTTGACATGTGTGAGTGCATGAGTGAAACGCAATCAAACTGACGGGTAACAACTGTGCAGTCCGTGAGACGGTTTGACAGCCGGGGTTGCACAGCACCGTCCAAATAAAAGTGCAAACCAGAACTAAATAACACAACTGAAAAAGATATAAACAATACCATAACTGCAAAATAACACACAATAAAGAGAGGACCATAAGGACAACCCCAGAATCCCACACTCCAAAAATAAACAGATAAAACACAACAGATCATGATAAACACAGAAATAAACAAACAGAAAAAGAGTAAACTAAGCTTAAGACTGGGCACAGCCCCATCCGTGCACCGGATCATGACATTTATAACCTTTTTCAGACTGATGGATTTCGATTCCTTTGTTTCTCACGTTCCTGAATTCTTTGGATGATGTATAGCTTTTGAGGATATTTTGGTCTACTTCACTTTGCCAGGCAGGTCCTATTTAAGTGATTTCTTGATTGAGGACAGGTATGGCAGTAATCAGGCCTGGGTGTGACTGGAGCAATTGAACTAAGCTTTCCAAAGATGTGATAAACCACAGTTAATTAATGTTTTTACAGGGGGTCAATCACTTTTTCACACAGGGCCATGTAGGTTTGGATTTTTTTTTACCCTTAATAATGAACACCTTCGTTTAAAAACTGCATTTTGTGTTTACTTGTGTTAGCTTTGTCTAATATTTAAATTTGTTTGATGATCTGAAACATTTGTGTGACAAACATACAAAAAAAGAGAAGTCCTGAAGAGGGCAAACACTTTTTCACACCACTGTATGTGTGTATACATACAGTGGTATGAAAACCGGAGTGGTGGCTCAGTTGGTAAAGCATCCGCCCCACACCCTTGGAGGCAAGGGTTCAAATCCCGGCCAGGTCATGCCAAAGACCATATAAAAGTGGAACTTCCTGCAGTCTAGCTTGGTGCTGAGCAATTATGGAATGGAGGAGGGAAATTTATGGCAGTGCCTTGCATGGTAGCAACCCCTCTGATTCTGTATGTGTGTGATTACCATTGTAGATAAGAGGAACATAATTTTGTTCTACAGTACATGATTGGCTGTATGGATTTGAATGACAATAAAGTTGGCTTGTATGCATGTTACCGGCCGATGCAGTCTTGTGATCCAAGTGCTTAGATGAAAATATTATGATTATTTTGGACCAGTAAAATTTTTACAAGTACTTTTTTCTTTATTTTCTTCCTGCTAAAAGGGTGTTTTTCCTCTCCACCATTGCCAAGTGTTTGCTCACAGCGGATCGCTGGATTGCTGGGGTTTTTCTCTACAGTTTGACTGTGCTATGAGATGACTGTTGTTGTGAAATGGCACTATATAAATAAAGTTGAATTGAATTTAATTCCAAGGATTTATTTTTTTCTTTAGTTTCTTTTGTCTCAGAAAAATGTTCACTAATTAATACTTTGCTATACCAGAATAAAACAGATGGATATGTTAAAATCCTTAAATGCAAACTAAAAATGTACCTCTTTAGCACAGCTTTTGATTGAAGACAAGTCCACAGTGATCTTATTTTAGTGTTTGGTGGTATAATGTTTCTTTTACTGAATTTATGTCACTGTAGCTGCTTTGAATTATTTATTTTTTGCTGTAGCCAAAGATACATCAAGATTAACTAAAAGAAAAATAATGACAATAATTATTTTGATAAGCCCAAAGCATCTAACCAATGCAAACTTTGAAGCAACCAAAACTGTATCACTGGTAAACTAAAAGAAAGATAATACAAGGACGGACAAGGAGGAGGGGTTGGAAGAGGGAAAAAGAGTAACAGAGTGAGGGAAAGGAAAAGAATTCAATAACTGCAAGGTTAACGAATGTGACAAAGCTGCTGAAAGGCAAAACTTGTCTGAGTAATAGTGGGGCTGGGGGGAGTCAGAGTAAGGATAGAGACTAAAGATGGATAAGAGAGGTCAAAATGGGATACAAAACATAAAGGCAAAAGGGAAAAAGAAGAAATTCATGCTTCAAGAGCAGGCGGCAGTGTCTAAATGAGCATTCCTCCTGGCCAGTAGTTTATTGAAATCATTGTTAGTTCCTTTCCCCTGGCTGTCTTTTTGTCCTATTTTGTCTTCTTGTAGTCTCATCTACTCTTATCATGTTCTCTCCTCTCCCATCTTGCCATTCCCTCATGTTTTCTTTCGCTTCATTTCTCCTCATCTGGCTGTCGTCTCATCTTCCCTCATCTTGAAGTTTTTAAGATGACATTGGTGCAGCTTATTCATTTGATGGAATCTTTCAGTGAACTCTGTATATGACTTGACAACCACTTGAACACTAAGACACACACACACACACGTTATTCAGATGCGCATTAACATAGAAGGGCACAGAAAGTAAGACAAAAATGTGACCAGAAGGGTCAAATTCAGTAAATGACTAGTTACAGAAGTTACAAGAATGTCTCTCAAATAATAGTTAACCCTTTCGACAGGCTAGAGCACAGATCATTTTGTCAACTTTTTATCCCATTGTGGCTCATGTAATACATTCTCACTCTGAATACAAGATATATTACCATTTGGTCTCAGCCATTGGCATCAAAAGCATACGTGGTGGGTGCCTGTTGGTGTAAATAAGATACTGTGGTATTTGTTTTCTCTTAAAATCTGTTTTTCCACAGTTTGAGGCAGAGTTGTTTCAGCTGGGTTCACACTAGAACGTTTGAACCAACTTTAATGACGTTTTGAAAAATCAGAGAAATCAGTCCAAACGGTGAAATTACGTTCGTGAGCACACACCAACTTTTACACACTTTAACAAATTTTTATGAACTTTTGTTAGCATTTCCAAGCATTGCATTCAGCATTGTCAGACTTTTGCCAACTTAGGCTAGCATATGTGTAGCAGTTGCCAACTTAGGTTAACTTAAGCAAAGGAATACTCAGAGCAGTTCAGCTGACATCAGCATCAGGGGATGCTCAAATAAAGATCAGCATTTGTGGAGTCTTCCTACCATCCTGGACCTGCTTTTTTTGGGTGGATTCATACCACAACAGTTGGACCAACTTTTACTAACGTTTTGGCAAACGTCTGGTTCTGCTGGCAAAAGTTGATAAAAGTAGGTGTTTGTTGGCAAGCGCTGGCAAAAGTTGTATTCGCTGAGAATTTTCAGCATGCTGAAAATTTTGTGACGTTTGGAAATAAACGATGGTGAAAGTTGTGCTCAGTTTGTTATAGTTCCTGAGCCCTGGGCTAAGTTATGCACAGTTCGCCTAAGTCAGCCTAAGTTAAGCTCCATTGGCAAATGTTGACTGAAATGCTGGTGAAAACAGATGTTTTTAGATCAAAACTCAGTTCAGACATGCAGGAACGAAAGAGAAATGGAGAGAAGGGGAAGTTAAAAAAAAATAAAAGAAAATATATATGTAAGAGGACAATGTAGAGTATTTGTTTGGGGATAACATGGCGTATATGACATGTTTTTTTTGGTATTTTTTTAATGTATGGGATATATACAGACATGGACAAAATTGTTGGTACCCCTCTGTTAATGAAAAAAAAAACCCCACAATGGTCACAGAAATAACTTGAATCTGACAAAAGTGGTAATAAATAAAAATTCTATGAAAAATAACCAATAAAAATCAGACAAACCTTTTGAATTGTGGTTCAACAGAATTATTTAAAAAAAAAAAAAAACTCATGAAACAGGCCTGGACAAAAATGATGGTACCCTTAACTTAATATTTTGTTGCACAACATTTTGAGGTAATCACTGGAATCAAACAATTTCTGTAACTGTCAATGACACTTCTGCACCTCTCAGCAGGTATTTTGGCCCACTCCTCATGAGCAAACTGCTCCACTTGTCTCAGGTTTGAAGGGTGCCTTCTCCAGACGGCATGTTTCAGCTCCTTCCACAGATGTTCAATAGGATTTAGATCAGGGCTCGTAGAAGGCCACTTTAGAATAGTCCAATGTTTTGCTCTTAGCCATTCTTGGGTGTGTTTAACTGTGTGTTTTGGATCATTATCCTGTTGCAAGACCCATGACCTGCGACTGAGACCAAGCTGTCTGACACTGGGCAGCACATTTCTCTCTAGAATACCTTGATAGTCTTGAGATTTCATTGTACCCTGCACAGATTCAAGACACCCTGTGCCAGATGCAGCAAAGCAGCCCCACAACATAACAGAACCTCCTCCATGTTTCACAGTAGAGACAGTGTTCTTTTCTTGGCATGCTTCATTTTTGCATCTGTGAACATAGAGCTGATGTGCCTTGCCAAAAAAGTTCCAGTTTTGTCTCGTCTGTCCACAGGACATTCTCCCAGAAGCTTTGTGGCTTGTCAACATGCAGTTTGGCAAATTCCCGTCTGGCTTTTTTATGATTTGTTTTCAACAGTGGTGTCCTCCTTGGTCGTCTCCCATGAAGTCCACTTTGGCTCAAACGACGACGGATGGTGCGATCTGACACTGATGTACCTTGACCTTGGAGTTCACCATGGATGTGTTTAGAGGTTGGTCTGGGCTCTTTTGTTACCATTCGTATTATCGTATTATTATCGTATTATCGTATATTCGTACCATCGTATTATCCATTATCCAGGGAGGTTGGCTACAGTGCCGTGGATCTTATATGTCTGAATAATATGTGCAACTGTAGTCACAGCAACATCAAGCTGCTAGGAGATGGTCTTATACTCTTTTCCTTTAACATGCTTGTCTATAATTTTCTTTCTAATCTCCTGAGACAACTCTCTCCTTTGCTTCCTCTGGTCCATGTTTAGTGTGGTACACACCATGTCAACAAACAGCACAGTGACTACTTGTCACCCTTTAAATAGGCCGACTGACTGATTACAAGTTTGTAGACACCTGTGATGTTAATTAGAGGACACATCTTGGTTGAACATGTCCCTATGGTCACACTATTTTCAATCTTTTCTAGAGGTACCATCATTTTTGTCCAGGTCTGTTTCATGAGTTTGTTTTATTAAAATAATTCTGTTGAACCACAATTCAAAAGCATTGTCTTATTTTCATTGGTTAATTTTCATAGAATTTTTATTTATTACCACTTTTGTCAGATTCAAGTTATTTCTGTGACCATTGTGGGTTTTTCTTTCATTAACAGAGGGGTACCAACAATTTTGTCCATGGCTGGACATGTATATATATATATACACTACCGTTCAAAAGTTTGGGGTCACCCAGACAATTATTTTGTGTTTTCCATGAAAAGTCACACTTATTTACCACCATGAGTTGTAAAATGAATAGAAAATATAGTCAAGACATTGACAAAGTTAGAAATAATGATTTGTATTTGAAATAATTTTTTCCTTCAAACTTTGCTTTCGTCAAAGAATCCTCCATTTGCAGCAATTACAGCATTGCAGACCTAACATGATTGCACAAGGGTTTTCTAATCATCCATTAGCCTTCTGACACAATGAGCAAACACACTGTACCATTAGAGCACTGGAGTGATAGTTGCTGGAAATGGGCCTCTATACACCTATGTAGATATTGCACCAAAAACCAGACATTTGCAGCTAGAATAGTCATTTACCACATTAGCAATGTATAGAGTGTATTTCTGATTAGTTTAAAGTTATCTTCATTGAAAAAAACAGTGCTTTTCTTTCAAAAATAAGGAAATTTCTAAGTGACCCCAAACTTTTGAATGGTAGTGTGTGTATATATACAGTGGGGTAAAAAAGTGTTTAGTCAGCCACCAATTGTGCAAGTTCTCCCACTTAAAAGATTAGAGAGGTCACCAATTTTCATCATAGGTATACCTCAACTATGAGAGACAAAATGAGAAAAAAAAATTCAGAAAATCACATTGTCTGATTTTTAAAGAATTTATTTGCAAATTATGGTGGAAAATAAGTATTTGGTCAATAACAAAAGTTCATCTCAATACTTTATTATACACCCTTTGTTGGCAATGACAGAGGTCAAACGTTTTCTGTAAGTCTTCACAAGGTTTTCACACACTGTTGCTGGTATTTTGGCCCATTCCTCCATGCAGATCTCCTCTAGAGCAATGATGTTTTGGGGCTGTCGCTGGGCAACACGGACTTTCAACTCCCTCCAAAGATTTTCTATGGGGTTGAGATCTGGAGACTGGCTAGGCCACTCCAGGACCTTGAAATGTTTCTTACGAAGCCACTCCTTCGTTGCCCGGGCGGTGTGTTTGGAATCATTGTCATGCTGAAAGACCCAGCCATGTTTCATCTTCAATGCCCTTGCTGATGGAAGGAGGTTTTCACTCAAAATCTCACAATACCTGGCCCCATTCATTCTTTCCTTTACACAGATCAGTTTTCCTGGTCCCTTTGCAGAAAAACAGCCCCAAAGCATGATGTTTCCACCCCCATGCTTCACAGTAGGTATGGTGTTCTTTGGATGCAACTCAGCATTCTTTCTCCTTCAAACACGTCAAGTTGAGTTTTTACCAAAAAGTTCTATTTTGGTTTCATCTGACCGTATGACATTCTCCCAATCCTCTTCTGGATCATCCAAATGCTCTCTAGCAAACTTCAGACGGGCCTGGACATGTACTGGTTTAAGCAGGGGGACACGTCTGGCACTGCAGGATTTGAGTCCCTGGCGGCGTAGTGTGTTACTGATGTAGCCTTTGTTACTTTGGTCCCAGCTCTCTGCAGGTCATTCACTAGGTCCCCGCGTGTGGTTCTGGGATTTTTGCTCACCGTTCTCGTGATCATTTTGATCCCACAGGGTGAGATCTTGCGTTGAGCCCCAGATCGAGGCAGATTATCAGTGGTCTTGTATGTCTTCCATTCTCTAATAATTGCTCCCACAGTTGATTTCTTCACACCAACCTGCTTACCTATTGCAGATTCAGTCTTCCCAGCCTGGTGCAGGTCTACAATTTTGTTTCTGGTGTCCTTTGACAGCTCTTTGGTCTTGGCCATAGGGGAGTTTGGAGTCTGACTGTTTGAGGTTGTGGACAGGTGTCTTTTATGCTGATGAGTTCAAACAGGTGCCATTAATACAGGTAACGAGTGGAGGGCAGAGGAGCCTCTTAAAGAAGAAGTTACAGGTCTGTGAGAGCCAGAAATCTTGCTTGTTTGTAGGTGACCAAATACTTATTTTCCACCATAATTTGCAAATAAATTCTTTAAAAATCAGACAATGTGATTTTCTGGTTTTTTTTTTTTCTAATTTTGTCTCTCATAGTTGAGGTATACCTGTGATGAAAATTGGAGACCTCTCTCATCTTTTAAGTGGGAGAACTTGTACAATTGGTGGCTGACTAAATACTTTTTTGCCCCACTGTATATATACGTATATATATATATATATATATATATATATATATATATATATATATATATATATATATATATATATATATATATATATACATATTCCGGGAAATTCTGGGATTGCAACAGCACAGGGATAGCAACACTCACAGCAATAATTTAGAAGATAAGATAAGAGCAGTGAATATACATATGTGCACATAAATATATATACACAGTGTGGGGCATTGTAGCTAGATGGAATAAACAGCATAATGGTCTATTTAGTTACCCCACATAGTATGAATATGTACCCATACAGCATATTATGTATTTGAATCAGCCTAGTTGTCACCCTCCGTAGTGATTGATATTGTCCTAGTTGTATAATGGAGGGGACCATTATTGTGCAAGTTTGTTGCATCTTTTACATTCAATACTATTAGGTCGTAACTTTTTTTACAATCTCTGTGAGCAGCACTGCTTAGGTTATAAAGTCTGACAGCTGTAGGTAGGAAAGACTTGTGAAAAATCTCGGTCGCGCACTTAGGATGATGTAGCCTACTGCTAAATGAGCTCCTCAGTGTGTTCAGTATGTCCTGCATAGGGTGTGACTCGGACTCCAGCAGAGATGACAGCTTAGCCACCATCTTCCTCTCTCCTGTCTCCTGGGTCGAAGTGCTGCCCAAAGACAGAGCTAGCTTTCTTGATCAGCTTGTTCAGTCTCTTCCTGTCGGCTGCTGTGATGCCATGGCCCCAGCAGACCACTCCAAAAGTGAGGGCTGATGCCACCACTGAATCGTATAAGGTCTTCAGGAGCACCCCCTGTACATCAAAAGACCTGAGCCTCCTCAGTAGGAACAGCCTGCACTGTATCTTCTTGTAGAGTGTGTCGGTATTGTGTGACCAGTCAAGTTTATTGTTCAAATTAACACCCAGGTACTTGTAGGATGTGTTCAAGTACCCCATAACATGACCCCAGCAACCGCAAAAAGGCTGAAAGCGGCAGACCCTCCCAATCACACCGATTTACCCCCTATGAAAAGAAAATGGGGATCCTGCTTCAAATGTGTCAAGAATACAGAAAACATCACAGGGAGGTCAGCCAGGGTCACAAAATTATCAGAGGGCACATACTCCTCTGGTCAGAAAGGACAGTGGCAGGCATGTCTGGTGAAAACACAGGGGGCTGAATGCAGAGCAATATTGAAAGCATATGCCATGAAATGCAATATTTTTTGTATGTAATCAGTAAAGCAAATGTATGCTCATTGATTAAGGAGTATGTAATCAACAAAAATAATGAGTGTAATCCAACTGTGATTTTATGTACATTTTAACTGCACAAAGAGAGGTTTATGTGGGGTCAGATTGTGAAATGTTTTGCAAGACCTGTGACAAAATGAGGAACTGAAACTGTTTAGGACAGCGAGTTGATTTATTTTGGTAATGGAAAATGATGAGATAAGCGAAACCAGACAGCCACGAGGGCAAGAAATGAGCGGTGCATGAGCAGCGCGTGGCCGATTCCTGGAAGCGGGGGGGGGGGGGTACGTTGCACATGGCCTATACTGGAACTCAGGGGGGAAAACGTATGCAGAATGAGGTAATGTTATATAACAGTTAGCATTAAGCCAATCACAGAAGCCAAAAAGCCTATGGGGAGATTGCTAGCCAATCACAATTGAGTATAAAAAAAGGTATAAAAACTCTGTTCAAAAGCACCAAAATGTTCATTTTCGGCGGTCTCTAGGACACCATCATCCCATGGCAGAAGAATTGAAGAGAAGGAAAAACCGCTGCAAGGAAATGGATGAATACTACAGCATATTAAAAGACAGTATGGAAGTTTGTGAGATCACTGATTCGGTGTCCATCTTTCCTGGTTGTTTTTCAAGGGGGTATTTTTCTACAAGAGGTGTTACATTTTTATGAGTTTTTAAAGGTTACTCTTAAAGGTGTTTTTAAAACAGACCTCCTATAGATCAATTTTCCTGATCTTAAACATTTACCCAGATTTTACCAAGAGCAATGTAAGACCACGAGGGGCTGTTGTTAATGCCAAGGGGGTATTCCAGGTGTCTGACTGGACAGGTCACTCAGTCAGAGGTCTGGTATACAGGTGAGCGGAGGTCGTCTGGTAGATAGAAGACAGCGTAGCTGGGTTAACCCTCAGTCACCAAGCACACATACATATGTGACAGAATTTCCTATGAGGAAAATTCCTCTAGGAACTGCAAGCTGGTGAGCCTAACTTCAATCTTGAGGTACAAGGTCAAAGGGTCTTTGACAGATGTCACCATCTCAATGTCTGTTCCCTGGATGTTTACTGGTGCTGTGAGGGGTTGTCCTCGCCTGTGGCAGTCCACCACCACTTTCTTAGTTTTCCTCGCATTGATCTGGAGGCAGTTCCGATGACACCAGTCCATGAAGTCGTGGATAAGTCCTCTGTACTCAGCTTCATCTCCGTTGGAGATGAGACCGACGATCGCAGAGTTGCCATAGAACTTCTGTAGATGGCAGTGTGTTGTGTTGTGTGAGAAGTCCGCAGTATAAATGTGAACAGGAAAGGAGCAAGAACTGTTCCCTGGGGGGCCCCTGTACTGCAGATGATCGCGTCGGACACACAATCCTGGGTTCTCACAAACTGTGGCCGGTTTGTGAGGTAGTCCAGGATCCACGATGACAGGTGCTGGTCCACCCCTGTGCACAGTAGCTTGTCAGGATCACCGGTTGGATGGTGTTGAAAGCACTGGAGAAGTCAAAGAACATGATCCTCACTGTGTTCCCAGGCTTCTCCGGGAGGGACAGGGAACAGTGTAGGAGGAAGATCACTGCATCCTCCACTCTGATGCCATGCTGGTAGGAGAACTGGAGTGGATATATATATATATATATATATATATATATATATATACAGTATATATATATACACATATACAGTTAGGCCCAGAAATATTTGGACAGTGACACAATCTTCATGATTTGGGCTCTGCATGCCACCACATTGGATTTGAAATGAAACAACTACAACTGAATTGAAGTGCAGACTTTATGGTTTAATTCAAGGGGTTGAACAAAATATGTGATTAAACATGTAGAAACATTAAACATGCCACTGTCACTCTGTTTGACATGCTTTTTAAACATCTGGATTTTAATGGGACACACGCCAGGCTTTTATTTGTGGACTTTTCTTCTGCCTTTAATACAATCCAACCTCATATTTTAGTTGAAAGGCTCCTGCAACAATTTGATTTAAGCAATAATCTGGTGGGTTGGATTCTGGATTTCTTAACCAACAGGACGCAGAGAGTAAGGGTCAATGGCACATTTTCTGACCTAAAGTGCTCTTCTACTGGCTCTCTTCAGGGGTGTGTGTTGTCACCACTACTCTTCATCCTGTACACAAACATGTGTCGGAGCAGACATGACAACAGACACATTATAAAGCATGCTGATGACTCAGTCATTGTCAGTCTCCTCCAGGATGGTGAGAGTGGCCACGGCCCAGTAGTTGATGACTTTGTTCACTGGTGTGAGGATTCCTACCTGCAGCTGAATACAACAAAAACGAAAGATATGATTATTGACTTTAGGAGGAAAACTCCCAGGCACAAAGTCACCATACTAAAAGGCCAGACCACCGAATGTGTACAATCGTACAAATATCTTGGGACGATTATTGATGGCGGATTGAACTTTGAGGTGAACTGTGAAAGGGTGTGCAAAAAGGGTCAGCAAAATTTGCATTGTTTGAGGAAACTTGCACGCTTCCAAATTGACCGAACCATAATGACTATGTTCTATCGGGCTTTTATTGAATCTGTTTTATCCTTTTCTTTAATGTCATGGTTTGGTCAGATAAAACTGAAACAGAGGAAATCCTTGGATAAGGTAGTCAGATGGTCCAGTCGTTTGCTTGGTGAGTCACAGCTGAGCCTGACATCCCTGTACACCAGACAAGTACAGAGGATGGCCGACTCGATTTTAAATGATGACTCCCACCCTTTGCACTGTAACTTTCAGCTTCTTCCCTCCAGACTGAGGTTTGCTGTCCCAAAAAGTAGAACCCAGCGCTACAAAAAGAGCTTTGTCCCTGCTGCTGTCAAAGAGTTGAACAAGCTATAAAAATTATATTGTACATATTTTATATTTACCTATTTTGTAAGATGTGTGCCTGTGTTTGTGTCTATGTTGAATGTAATTAGTGGCTTGTAAATATGGATGTCACCGACTGCAAAACAAATCTACCTACGGGTACAAATAAAGTAACCTGAACCTGAACCTGAACCTGTAGGGATTGTAGCTATTTTTATACAAATTCTCCTCATTTCAGGGGCTCAAAAGTAATTGGACAAATAAACATAACCCTAAGTAAAATGTTACTTTTCAATATTTTGTTGAGAATCCTTTGCAAGCAATGACTGCCGGAAGTCTGGAACCCATGGACATCACCAAATGCTGGGTTTCCTCCTTTGTGATGCTTTGCCAGGCCTTTGCTGCAGCTGTCTTCAGTTGTTGCTTGTTTGTGGGTCTTTCTGCCTTAAGTTTTGTCTTGAGCAAGTGAAATGCATGCTCGATTGGGTTGAGATCTGGTGATTGACTCGGCCATTGCAGAATATTCCACTTCGTTGCTTTAAAAAACTCCTGGGTTGCTTTTGCAGTATGTTTTGGATCATTGGTGAAGCACCATCCAATCAACTTTGCTGCATTTGGCTGAATCTGAGCAGAAAGTATTTCCCTATACACTTCAGAATTCATCCGGCTGCTTCTGTCTTTTGTCACATCATCAATAAACACAAGTGACCCAGTGCCATTGGAAGCCATGCATGCCCATGCCATCACACTGCCTCCACCATGTTTTACAGAAGATGTAGTGCTTTGGATCATGAGCTGTTCTAGTTCTTCTCCAAACTTTCTTCTTCCCATCATTCTGGTACAGGTTGATCTTAGTCTCATCTGTCCAAAGAATGCTGTTCCAGAACTGGGCTGGCTTCTTCAGGTGTTTTTTTGGCAAAGTCAATTCTGGCCTTTCTATTTTTGAGGCTGATTTGTGGTGAATCCTTTGTATTTACTCTCATGAAGTCTTCACTTCATGAAGTGAAGACTTCACTTTGTGAAGTGTTCTTCACTTGAGTGGATGTTGTGAAGGGGTTGTTCTTCACTGTAGCATCATCGTCTCCTCAAACCAAGACAGAAGATCACTTCTCTCCATTTTACAGGAATTTCACTTTATTCCTTCTACAGGAAAACCACTTTTCTGCATTCTACAGGAATATCACTGGCTTTCATAGTGACTACACTCATCCCGGCCTGAACCAAACATGTTTTCCCAGGACCTCAATGTAAACAGTTGCCTCTTGCAGAGATTGTAAGGATCAGAATTTGCTTTTAAAGGCTCAAAGGAACATAAAACTCGGGAGACCAGACCTCCAACGTGAACACTGCATTTGGATAACATCCTCCTTTACAGGAAACCAATGCTCTTAAAAGGGTCATAAACGGCTTAATCAGACAGGTTTATAACCCCCGATGTTTTCCAGATTTCCTTCCAGATACCATGGACCTAAAAGAAATCATCTACAGCTCAACAGTACCTCCTAGCGAATACCTACGAAATGTGTTTCAGTATGTAGGATGACCTTTTAATTTGTTCTAAACATTAAGTTTCTTTGAGCTTATCCTCTTCTCCCCCGGATCCTAAGGACACTGAGAATCATCCTTTTAATCACCAACCATGGTTTGCTGTACTACATTAAGCTTTGATCTAAATGTGAATGCATGTATTATAATTATGTATAAGAAATGTTATGTTCATGAGTGTTATTCAAACAAATGTAATATTAGAGTAATGCTATAAATGCATGATCACCAAATATTAGCCAAGTCATTTACTTTAGTTGGATTTTATATTGAGCACCTAATTTCATAAGAACTGACTGAGTGTTGATTTTTCTCTGCAATTTCATGGGGTGGTGTCTTTGTTTGATTGGCTGCTCTCAAACAAAGAAATGTTCTCACATTGGATAGCAGCCATTTCAAACTGCTTTTGATAAAGTCGATTGGTCAGTCTTGCGATCGGCATCACAAGTTTACGACCAGGCGGGGGTCATATAAAAAGTAGTAGAAGCTGCCCTGCAAGTCAGATTGAGAACAAGAGAGAGAAAGATTCAGAAAAAACACAGGATTAAGAATTAGAAACACAGAAAAGAAGAAAGAAAGATATTTTGAGAAAGATTAGGAACTAAGTTAAGATGAAAGAAGCAGAATAGTAATATTAGATCTCAGAGGAAGATTTTATTCCACTGTTTCAAGGTCCCATGTAGTTTCATTTTATCTAAATTGTTCTGTGTGAAGTTTGTCAATTCCTGAGTTAGTTTTTCTGGTTACTGAGGAGAAATCACCTTTTCTTTAGAGCTCGCTTTTTCAGAGAATCAAATTCTCAAACTTTTTCCTTCACCTCAGAAGCCATTCTTGTCCTAGTAAATGTTTTTCTCGTTTTAATTTTTTTATGACTTTTCATGCTGTTAAAGTGGACCTTTAATTTTCCTAATTTAAAGTGAACAGAGACTGTTTTTTGGACTCTCTTTCCGGCCTCATACCTGCCTGACTGAGAAGTTTCTCCTTCAGTTTTTGGTCTATCCCGCTACAAGAGACCTCAAATTCGGACTCGTTTCCAAGGACTTGTCACGCCGCTCGGTGACAGACCACCCGCTGCTGCCATTGTCTGGAGAGCCCCCAGCTGAGTTTACACTTCTACTGCTGTGAGGAAGCCTTGCAGCACCGCTTCCTCCGATGTCCTAACTCCCAACTTGGCCCGTATCGACCCGCTGAAACGTGGACCTACAGCTGTTGTGTGAGTGAAACTCCTACTTTTCTTATCTCCTGGGTTAAAACGTGATGTCCGAACAATTAAATTACAATTGAATATGGCCCTTATTTCAGGGATCAATTAGTCTCTCAGCCACAGGATAAAGCTATAAACTGAAGGAAGACTCTTAGTCATTTTTAAGTAACTGCCCTTAATTTTTGTAGATTAATTCAGAAGTCATTTTTAGATAATTAGCTTATGAATTTTCCCCATAAAATTGCTTTCTGTTTGTTGGACATTTCGGCTTCATTTACCGTTGAAACATAAGTCTGGTTCCTCCTTGGTTCTACAGAGGTGTAACGCTGGATTATATGTTCAGGAATCCAATATCAGTTGATGTGATATCGTACACTGTTATCATTTGAATCTGTTCATCCATCATTTGAATGCCATATCATGTAACCTGAATGAGTTTAATAAAAGGGTGAATGAGAGAAGTTGAAGCGTTTTCCTTTCGCATATATCTGTTTCCTAATCATGGCAGGAAAAGAACTCACTGAAACTTTGAGACTGATTCATTAAGTAATTGAAGGTACAAAATTAAATAAAACTAAAGTTAATATTATTGTCCATTGTGACTGGTGCCCCTTTTACGAGTGCTTTTATTTAATTTAGCGGGTGTAGAAGTGACGGTTTAACTCTGCCCCCTTTCACACCCACTATTAAATAAAATAAATAATTCCTGTACCTTATGACAAATATTTTATTATGCAATCCCATTACATCACCATGGAAAGGATTCTGTGATCATCCACCACTGTTGTCTTCCGTGGACGTCCAGGCCTTTTTGAGTTCCCAAGATCACCAGTGCACTCTTTTTTTCTCAGAATGTACCAAACTGCAAACGGCTGCACGGTGGCGCAGTGGTTTAGCACTGTGGCAGCACAGTTTTACCCTTGGCCGGGGGATCGCGGGGATCATGAGATCGTGGGTTCGATCCCAGCCCCCGACCAACAGTGAGCTGTGTGGAGTTTGCATGTTCTCCCCGTGTTGCGTGGGTTTACTCCGGGATTTCTCCGGTTTCCTCCCGCATACCAAAAACATGTAGGTTTAGGGCGCTCGCGCACGCAGCGACCAGCGGCCGGTGGCTTGTCACCAGACTGCAAACCAAATCTACCTACGGGTACAAATAAGTAACAAAAAAAAAAAAAAAAAAACCTGTTGATTTGGCCACTCCTAACATTTCTGCTATCTCTCTGATGGATTTCTTCTTTTTTTTCAGCCTCGGGAAGCATGGTGGTGCAGTGTTTAGCACTGTTGCCTTACAGCTAGAAGGTTCCTGGTTCGAATCCCCAGGCTGGCAGGGGTTGGAACCTTTCTGTGAGGAGTTTGCATGTTCTCCCTGTGCTGCGTGGGTTTACTCCAGGGGCTCCGGTTTCCTCCCACAATCCAAAGACATGCATGTTAGGTTAATTGGTTGTTCTAGATTGTCCCTAGATGTCTGTTTCCTATAGGCCCTTAGAATAGAGGGTTAGTACTAGTGAAAGTGCTTTGAGTGGTCTTTGTGACATGAAAAGCGCTATATAAGTGTAGGTTAGTTAGTTTAGTCAGTATGGTCTGTTTCACCTCCATTGAGAGCTCCTTTGACCGCATGTTGTGTGTTCACAGCAACAGCTTCCAAATGCAAACGCCACACCTGGAATCAACTCCAGACCTTTTAACAGCTTAACTGATGACAGGTTAATGAGGGAAGAGCCCATGCAGCCTTGTTATTTTTTTTTTTTTTTTTTGCAGCCTTCTGATCAATTGTCCAATTACTTTTGGTCCCTTGAAAAAGAGGCGGCTACGTATTAAAGAGCTGTAATTCCTAAACCCTTGCTCCAATTTGGATGTGAATACTCTCAAATTACAGCTGAGAGTCTGCACTTTAAGCCCATATTGATTATATAATTGTATCCTGAATATGTTTTTGTAAACAGCTAAAATAACAAAACTTGTGTCACTGTCCAAATATTTTTGGGCCTAACTATATATATATATATATATATATATATATATATATATATATATACGTATATATATATATATATATATATATATAAACAGACATTTGTGCATTTGTTTGCAGGTGATGGGTGTGGTTTGGTGTCTTTGCAGTGTTAGTTTTCTACCACTAGGCTGTGCTGTTGCACAAATGTGTCTTTTGCCAGTATGAATTACCGGTTGCCTTGGAAACAACAGCCGTTTTGGGTTTTTTTTTGCTGTCCGAAAAAACATTTTCTTGGTCCATGGAATAAAGGTTTTTCGTGAACTTTTCAGCCAGCGTCTGTCTACTCTCTGCCTGCTACATATGTATATATGTGTATATATATAAAATCTCCCAAAAATGTGACAGCCCAAAAGAAAAAAGAATCTTATTGAGAAATTTACTGTTCTTTATTTTCTGCTCCGTGTGCAATCATTCTCCAGGATTTATTGGTCCACTTCCATTGTGAGCATCAAACAGCGTTGATGTTACGTCAAAAAGTAAATGACATTTAATGGGATTTTGTTATTTTAATGGAGAGAGGTGCAACAGCCAAAACATAATCACCCGTTATTTTATTTATATGATGATTCATTAATAGTTTTTTTTAATTCCATCCACATTCACATTTCAATTGTGGACTTAGTGTTGGAGTTTATTGCATTATTTTGTTGTCTTTTTAGATGAATGAATGAATGAATGAATGAATGAATGAACAGGGGAAAAAAGGTATGCAGAAATAACTACATAGGAATTTAAAATGAAAATAAATACTGAAACGTATGCCCAAGGGAGATGTGTTCACTCCTGAAGCAGGTCCAGAACAGCAGGAAGCCTCCACAAACGCTGATCTTTATATGAGCGTCACCTGACGTTGATGTCTGCTGAACTGCGCTGAGTATTTCTCTGATTTTTCAAAACGTCTGTAAAAGTAGGCCCAAAAGCTACAGAGTGAACCTGGCTTTAATTTAGGCTGACTAAGGTAAACTCTGCATAACTTAGTTCAGTGCTCAGGAACTTTAACAAAATGAGCACAATGTTCACTGTGTATTTCCAAATGTCGGTAAATTTTTAGCAGGCTGAAAATTTTCAAAAAACACAACTTTCGCCAGCGTTTGCCAACAAACTCTAGCAATCATTAACTTTTGCCAACAGAGGCAGACTTTTGCCAAAACATCAGTAAAAGTAAGCCCAAACATTGTAGTGTGAATCCACCTTTAAGGATGGAATGACCAAGATACAATATTGTCACGGTACTTGAGCAACAATGCAATATTGTCACGCTCTAACGATTCATTAAGTATTACAATATTGTATATTGCAATTTCACATTCCAATCTTTGTCTTGTTCAACTCTGGCTAGATCTCAGCAGTTACTTCTTTGGTGTGCTGACCTAACCAGACAGTAAACATTTAGCACCATCTAGTGGTTTTTATTGCTCTGGTACCTGAATAGGTAAGTTTGTATTTGCAGTATTTATTGGCAATGTCTAATAAAGTCTTACAATACTGGTGTCTCTGAATCGATACAGTATTGCAACTACAAAATACTGCAATATTGCACTGCATCAATCTTTCCCCCCACCCCTAGTGTTATTTCCTTTATTTTTTGTAAGTTATCGGTTCTGTTTTTACTATTACTTCCACTGCCTCATCATTTTCAGGTTCAGGTTCACGTTCAGGTTACTTTTTTTTAAATTAAAAAAATAAAATTTTTATTATTTTTTTTATTTTTTTATTAAAATATGCTTTCTTATGTTGATGTACTAAATTGCTAGGTTCGAGTAAGGAATATATATTTTATTTACTTTAACCACTTGCACTCCGTTGTTCCGCGGGCGGGCAAGTCTCTGCGTCCTAGGGCGCACGAGGGCGCACGAGAGCGCACTCGTGCGCGCTCGGACGCATGACGCATGATAGAGATACTGATGGTGGTGATGTAGGTGGTGTGGCCTCCAAGCGCCACTGAAAAAAAACCCTGCAGACACAGCCGCGAACAGATTAGTTCATCTGATTGACCTCTCATTCGACTAATAAGAGCCTTGAATTGGGTTTCTGAAACCATGAAGAGCAAATGAATGAAAACCTAGGAAGGAGGACCCGCCTACTGTGAATGCAGGAGCCAATTGAAGCACAGAAATTCGGGCTGGGTGAAGAGATATTTACTGTTGCAGCAGATGAAAACAAAGGACGCTGGACGAACCTGCTACAGACCCAGGCTCACCCAGCAGCATGGAGAACACCCACAAGTGGGACCTGCACTCATTCCAGCAGAATAGACGTTTAGGATTCTCTTCCATCATCATAGACCGACGGAGGCCAACAACAAAGGTCGTAAATCATTCACCAAAACCGCAATATTGGAATTATGTTTTGATCGGGATCCACGAGCGGACCAGCGTCGCGTTCGTCTAACAATGGGGAAGAGAAGTTCGCCTGGACTCTGCTGCTGTGAAGAGGTAAGGTGTTATAAGCTAAATTATTATTTCTCCCTGAAAACTGTAATCCAAAAATGACTTTTGACCGATTGGTAAATTACAACCGTACGGCGCACGAAGTACGAAGTGCATGCACCGCGATAAATGGCTCATTTGCCGTGTTCGGACCGTGAACGCCCCCCCCCCCCCCCCGCTGCAGAAGAGGAGCGGGGGGGGGGCGTTCACGGTCCGAACGCCCCCCGGTCCGCGGGGGGAAGCATATGAGTCTATTCCGTCAAGTAGCGATGGCCGTCTTCTGTAGCGAGGGGGGGGGGACACCCCCCCACACAGTAGCGGGGGGGGTGGGTAGCCGCTGTGAAAACATGCAAGGAGTGTAATCCGTCATGTAGCGAGGGCTGAACTCCGTCTTTTGTAGCGGGGGGGTCTCCCCCCCCCCCCACACACACACAGACACAGCCCTGAATGTGACCTTTCATTAGAGCCCAAAATGAAGATTCTACATTGAATTATTCAAAAGTTACAGATGTTTTTCCAAACTGTGCCATTTGGCACAATTTGGCACAGTTCCAAAACGCCTGGGAACAGCCTGAGAACAAAGCTGTGTAAAATATTCATTTTTTGTGGTATTGTTACCAAATTTGGATCTCAGCTTGATAACACTTGGTTCTACATTTCTGTTGCATTTTCCAGCCGGATCGGACAGCTGTGTGTTATTTGCAAGCATTTGTATCCAAAAAAACACCGTGTCCAAATTTATTTTCTTCAAGTTCAGTATGTTTAGATGACTGTAACTCAGTGGCCATAGCACATAGAGAGATTATGTTTTTTTTTTTTTTCCCAAAAAATTCAAAGTGTTTTCTTTTACATGAGACCAACCCCATGAAGATGCTGCAAAGGGTTGAAGAACAGCTTTCAATTTACTTTGGGCACGTTTTTTTTTTTGCATTTTTAGGAAAATTGCCCGGAGTGCAAGGGGTTAACATGCTCTTTATGGAACTCTGTTAATGTCACATCTCACTGAATCAAGTCAAAGTCAGCTTTATTGTCAATTCTGCCATATGTACAGCACATAGAGAGAATTGAAATTATGTTACTCTGAGACCCACAGTACAGCAAGGTAAACACTAAGTAAGAAATATGAACATAAAGTATAACATCTAACACCAAACACTTAATGTTAAACATCAAACATCAGTGCAAAGAAAACCAGCTCACCAACCAGAAACTAACTAAAAATACTAAGGCTGTGCAAAATAACAAAACACAGTAAAAATTAAGACACCATGTAGTAACTTAAGGCACATATCAGGGCACATAGTGGCATGTAGTTAAAGTGGCATGTAGTGCAAGGAGAGCAGTCCATTGCTGCATAAAGTGACTGGTGCAGCCCTGAGATCAGTGTGTGTGCATGCGTTGGAGTGAGCAGTTCCTGGATGACAGAGTTCAGTTTTTGAATCTCCTGAAATCAGTGTGTATGTGTTTGTGTGCGCTCGTGTGTGTGTGTGTGTGTGTGTGTGTGTGTATGCATGCGTGTGTAAGAGTGAACAGTACCTGGGGATGGCAGAGTTCAGTTGTTGTGGTGGGGGTGTAAGAGTCCAGGATTTGTGTGTGGGGGCAGAAGGGGGAGATGGGGAAGAGCAGAGAGAGTTGCGCTTCCTCGCAGCCTGGTGGATGAAGCTATCCTTGTCTGCTGGTCCTGGCCCAGAGATTGCACAGTCTCCTCCCTGATGGCAGCAGACTGAAGAAGCTGTGTGATTGGTGGGCGGGATCACATGCAATGCAGAGGGCTTTGCGAGTAAGGCAGGTGGTGTAGATTGCCTCAAGGGAGGGAAGAGAGGCACAGACAATCTTCTCAGCTGTTCTCACTATGCGCTGGAAGGTCTTGCGGCAGGATGCGGTGCAGGTGCCATACCACATTGTGATGCAGCTGGTCAGAATGCTCTTGGTGGTGTCTCTGTAGAAGGTGCACATGATGGGGGCTAGGGTTTTGGCTCTTCTCAGATTGCGGAAGAAGTAGAGATACTGCCGAACTTTCTTGGCCAGTGATGCAGTATTGGTGGTCCAGGAGAGGTCCTATGTGATGTGCATACCCAGGAACTTGGTGCTGCTCACCCTCTCCATAGCAGCACCATTGATGATCAGGGGAGCATGCTGGGTGTGCGCTCTTCTGAAGTCCACAACAATTTCCTTTGTCTTCTCCACATTTAGAAAGAGATTGTTGTCTCTGCACGACATGTCCAGGTAGTTCACCTCGCTCCTGTAGTTTGTCTCATCTCTGTTGTTAAGATAAGGTAACATAAGATAAGATAAGCCTTTATTAGTCCCACAATGGGAAAATTCCAGGATTGCAGCAGCATAGGGATAGCAACACTCACAGCAATAATTAAAAAGATAATAAGAACTAGTGAATATACATATGTACACAGATATATACACAGTGCGGAAGCATTGTAGCTAGATGGAATACAGTACATAGCATAACAGTCTATTAAGTTACCCTGCAGAATATGAATATGTACCTATACAATATATTTCATATTTGAATCCGCCGTGTTGTCACCCTCGGTAATGATTCATATTGCCTAGCTGTATAATGGAGGTGACCATTTATTGTGCAATGTTGTTACATTTTGTGCATTCAATACTACCTCTACGAGCAGCCCTGGTTAGGTTATAAAGTCTGACAGCCGTAGGTAGGAGGGACCTGCGGAACCTCTCAGTCATGTACCTAGGATGGTACAACCTACTGCTTAATGAGCTCCTCAGTGCGTTCAGTGTGTCTTGCATGCCGTGGGACTCGGACTCCAGCAGAGATGACAGCTTAGCCACCATCCTCCTCTCTCCTATCTCCTCCACTAGGTTGTTGATGAGACTCACCACAGTTGTGTCATCTGTAATCTTGATGAAGAGGTTGGAGCTGTGTGTCAGTGTACAGTTATGGGTCATCAAGCCATATAGAAGTGTGAAATGGTGGACATCCATACTAAAAAAACTCCTTCTTTCCCAGTGCCATCAGATTCCTGAATAAAAAACAAACTCCAGACACAGCTTTGCAAATAGGAATTCACACACTGGTTGCTAAATTTGCACATTGCTCACTTGCACAGTGTACATAGTCTTGCCCCGTCTCATGCCCATATAATCTCTGCTGCTAAATTATCATTGTACAGTCTACTGGGCATTATCATTCCAAAGAAATTCTCACACTGGGTGCTAATTTGTACATTGCTAATTTGCACATTGCTCATTTGCACACTGTACTTAGGCATATGCCATCTCAGACTCATATCATCTCTGATATTAATATGCCACTGTCCATTATAGTCATCCAGTGAATTTTCAATTTTTATTCTTCTTGCTTCCTCTAGTTTAACTGCTTTAACTGCTTTAACTGCCCTAATTGCCTCATGTGTGTTATTAGTATTCATTAGTATTAGGTGTGTTATTACCTTATTAGTACTGATGTGCATCTAATACCTTGGCATTCGTTCGGAGAACAGAGTAAGAATTTCATTGCTCAGGAAATGTTGCATTTCTTAACTGTGCACAAGATAATAAAGCCGTTGAATCTTGAATTGAAGAGTTCGTTTGCAAAAACAGATAAGTCCAGTTGAGTTCAAAATGAGAAAAAACAGTTTTTCATCTGCAGGTTTATAGGTACTAGTATTTCCAAATCAGCATCTAGGACATGGTCACTTGAAATATGAGTATCTCAGACATAATAAAGCAAAAAATCGAACATCAACTCATTGTTACTTTTTGGTAATTTATTAGTATGTTTTTATTTTTTTTCTGTTTTGTTTTTTTCAAAAACAGATACAGTAAGTACACAAGCCAGTTTTTGCAAAAACAGACAAGTCCCGAAAGCCATGCTATTTTGTCTAGAACATACTTGAATGTCTATAAGCATCAATGAAGTATGATTGACACACTGATTTAGGCATATCCACTCAGTAAAATGGTATAATATAGCTACTATAAAGCTATAATTCAAGATTCAAGATACAAAGATTTTATTGTCAATACTACTATACATACAGGACATACAGGAGAATGGAAATCACATTTCTCTCTTCATTGGTGTTCACATTATAAAAAGAAAAGGAAGGCTGGAAAAAAAAAGAAACTCCTTCCCCATATAGTGTATTATATAGTGAATGCACAGCCAACGGAGCAGTGAGAGAAGAACTTCACATCACAACATAAACTACCTTAAGGTATTTATATTTAATAATTCAGCAAAAACGATTTGATTTAATACGTATTTACCACAAATTACATGCAGGTATTCACTTTTTTAACACCGTTACTCTGTTACATTTTACTTTCACCTGATGATGTCATTAACCGTGCCATGAAGCCCAGTAGTGTCCGAAAGCAGTTAATTTTATTGTTATATTGAGTTTACTGTATAGTCCACTATATTTAAATTCACTATATAGTGGGTAGGAAGGGAGGGAGTGAGTGAACTTTCAGAACACAGACAGGGAAATCAGTCAGAGTGAGCAGACAGGGAAGGCAGCCAAGCTGAGTCACGTGACCCAAATATAAAGCGCTGATTTGCCCCGTGGAGTTATCTGCTTTTGTAAAAAAAATAAAAAATAAACCGCTCCCGGCGTTTATCGGCTTTTGAAAAACAAAACAAAACAAAATATCAGTTTGTACCATCTACAACATAGGACATATCGGCTTTTGAGACAAAACAATTTGAACTTCTGTAAGTAGGGAATGTTATCAGTTGTTTGATGTAAAGAGTGAAATTTTCATGGAAGTGGTGTTTATCGGTTTTTAGAAACAAACTTCATTTGCAGTCTCATTTTAACAAGAATATAGAACTTATATAATAGCTCACCTCAGGAAAGCATCAGATAAACGAGAAACAGAAGGTTAAATGGCAAACTTAAAAATCAATTCAGCAGCATTGTCATAAATTGCCCTTTTTAAGGGCTATTGAAGGGCACCAAATGCTCACTGTGGTTCCTGCACATTTATTAACATAAAGGTGAATACATGAAGAATGCAAACATACAAACAGAGCTAACGGAAGTGCTGGAGGAGAGCGGGGCTCAATGTCACAGGGGAACAGAAGCCAGGGAATACCGGGCAAAGGGGCAGAACCAGCCGGAGCACACCCGCAAGGAAGCGGGGCTCACGGCTGGAAATAAAAGTGGAAAAACTAACCTGGCTGAGCACTCCCATTCTCCCCGACAGCAGCACAAGTTACACTCAGGGCTGGATAACATCTGAGGACGGGAACAGTACAGGAGGACACGACAACAGGAAGAGGTTGTCGTGCCCTAAATATTGTTTCCTGATATGTGACAGGCGTGGATACATGAGTGGAGAAAATAACACAATCATTGACAGCTGCGCAGCCCACAAACCAGTTTGACAGCCGGAAGCTGCGCAGTGCTGTCAAAATAACACACAAACCGAAAACCATAATGATACAAGAACAACAGAACCCCAAAATGTAAATAATAATACTACAAGTACAAAATGACCATAAAACAGGAACCAAATATGACAGACGGGATAAACAAGGAGACAAACAGACAGAGAAGGACTAAACTTTAACTGAAAACTGGGCACGGCACCCAACCGTGCCCAGGATCATGACAGGCATAAAAAAAATCACAGGAACAAAACTTTTTATTATTCATTAGACAACTTTAACCTTATTTAATAATTAAATTATTTAAGGGCTAAGGTTAGGCTCTTGTATTGAGCAGCTTGGGTTCATGAATGTGAAATGTGATGTACACAAAACTGATTCAATTATGTTCATTAAATGAATTTTGAGTTACCTGACAGGCCTCTGTTTTCATTTTAATTCACAATGTCAACACTAGTTAACATCTAGGTTTCCTACAGGCCAATACATCTATCAGTTGTGACCTCTAGACCTCATTAATACAGAATGAACAAGGAATGACATAGTACCTTAACTTTAAAATATCATTATATTTGAGTACACAGATATGCATACATTTGAATAGGCCTAAGATCTATATGCGGAAATTACACAAAATGCAATCAAATGTTCATATTTTATTGTTCTATCATTACTGACATTGAACTGACATGACTCTACATAATACTGTTACATATTATTGTAATAATATGTTACTGATTTTACTCTGAGCAGCATATATGCATGTTATAACTTTATAGTTTTGTGGTCATATTCTGTTTATCCCCCTGAGTGTCTGACTGAACAACCTCTTTGTGAGTAATTAGGAGATGGGGTACCTGAGCAGTAGGTAATCTGAAGGGAAGGGGGGGTGCTAACCCCTTATCAGCAAAAGACCTAAATCCCCCCCCCCCCCGATTAAGCCATCCCTCCATCCCCATCCCACTAAGAGTGCAAGGATAGCATAGTAATGAACTGGATTTGTACTCAAATAACTTTTCACAAAGTTGTGCTTTCACGACTCCTGTAGACTTTGTTTGATTTTTCTTAGACTAACACTTCTAAGAGGAAAATGTCCCAAATTGATGAGGGGAATTTATCACAAAAAGTGGCAAATTTATCAGAAAAAGTAGTAAATTCATGAGAAAAGTCACAAATTTACCAGAGAAAAAGTTATAAATGTCCAAGAATGTTGACAAGAGAAACTTCACTAATTGCTTTGAAAATGGAAAATTTATTCGAGAAAAACTAAAACATTTATACAAATCTGCAGATTTTGTTCTTGTAAATTTGTGACTTCATTTTTTGCAAATTTATGATTTTTTTTAAAAAAATGTGCTTTCCCCCTGCATTCATTATTTTTTCCTCACAAAATTGTAACTTTTTCGCATACATTTTCTATTTTACTTGTAAGTTGTCATCCTGTCGTATTTTTGCACCTGTATTCTTGCAAATTTATACTTAATTTACATTTATAGCCTTTACCTTACACTAAATTTGTGAGTCCACCACACGATAAGATAAGATATGATAAGATAAGATAAGCCTTTATTAGTCCCACAATGGGGAAATTCCAGGATTGCAACAGCACAGGGATAGCAACACTCAGAGCAATAATTTAGAAGATAAGAAAATAAGAGCAGTGAGTACACATATGTACACATAAATATATAAATATATATACACAGTGCGGAGCATTGTAGCTAGATGGAATAAACAGCATAACCGTCTATTTAGTTACCCTACATGGTATGAATATGTGCCCATACATATTGTCACCCTCCATAGCGAATGATATTGTCCTAGTTGTATACTGGAGGGGACCATTTGTGTAAGTCTGTTGCGTCTTTTGCATTCAATACTATTAGGTCGTCACGTTTTTTTGCGATCTGTGCGAGCAGCCCTGCTTAGCTTATACAGTCTGACAGCCGTAGGTAGGAAGGACCTGCGAAACCTCTCGGCTGCGCACCTAGGATGATGTAGTCTACTGCTAAATGAGCTCCTCAGTGCGTTCAGTATGTCCTGCATGGGGTGGGACTCGGACTCCAGCAGAGATGACAGTTTAGCCACCATCCTTCTCTCCCCTATCTCCTCCACTAGGTCAAGGCGTTGCCCCAGGACAGAGCTAGCTTTCTTGATTAGTTTGTTCAGTCTCTTCCTATCGGCTGGTGTAATGCTGCTGCCCCAGCAGACCACTCCAAAAGTGATGGCTGATGCCACCACCATGTCGTAGAATGTCTTCAAGAGCACCCCTTGTACACCAAATGACCTGAGCCTCCTCAGTAGGAACAGCCTGCGCTGTCCCTTCTTGTAGAGTGCGTCGGTATTGTGTGACCAGTCTAGTTTATTGTTCAGATGAACACCAAGGTACTTGTAGGATGTCACCATCTCAATGTCTGTTCCCTGGATGTTTACTGGTGCTGTGAGGGGTTGTCCTTGCCTGTGGCAATCCACCACCAGCTACTTAGTTTTCCTTGCGTTGATCTGGAGGCAGTTCCAATGGCACCAGTCCACGAAGTCCTGGATAAGTCCTCTGTACTCAGCTTCATCTCTGTTGGAGATGAGGCCGACGATCGCAGTCGTCAGAGAACTTCTGTAGATGGCAGTGTGTTGTGTTGTGTGAGAAGTCCACAGTATAAAGGGTGAACAGGAAGGGAGCCAATCACCCCCTTGTTAAAAAATAACAAATCACCTGAGAACAACCAAGATTTTTTTCTTCATTCAAAAACATCTGCTGTGGAAAGAGGCATTTTTTTCACCAAACTGTGTCCACAAAAATTTGCATGGAGCAGTATTTGAGCTTAAACTCAAGATAATAGATAAAAGGTAATAACTACTAGGAATGTTTAGGCTATCATAAATATGTGTTTTTTTCTGCAGTTTTTTTTCTATAAATGTGACTTTTTTTCCCCACATTTTTTTTTCTTTAATTTTAGAACTTTTTGAAAAAAAAAATATATATATACACACACACACACACACACACACACACACACACATATACTGTATATACACACACATTATCATGACGTGTTAAGTTTTTGACAGCTCACGCGTACGATGCCAAGCACAGGATGAACCACACAGAGGGGCACGTTTGACAGTTTTATTAATAGCAAAAGACAACGCTGCACAGCTACAGAAACAGTCACTCGCCAGAGGAATGGACCTGCGGAGAGAAGATGAGAGCCGTGAGCTGAGGAGTGGAGTAAGGGGAAAATGGGTGTGCCAAATTGCCACTTACTTGGGAAATCCAGGGATGACCGGCAGGACCCAGCGGGGAATAGACAAACCAGTAGGGTAGGGGGAAGTAGTGGAGCTGATGGTGCCTGACTGGGGAAATGAAGGTGCTGATGGGTTGTGACGTGGAGCAGGAGAGTGCACGCAATCCCAGGGACACACCTACATGGTGGCAGCAACCTGAAAGAAAGGCGAAAAAAGGAGGTTAACAACGTGTTACACGGTGGCAGCAACCTGAAAGAAAGGAGAAAAAAGCAGGTTAACAGTGTGTTAACGGTTCTGATCTCGAAAGCTAGTCCGACTGACGGGCAGTATACCCAGACGAGCCAGCGTTGACTGCGTGGAGGACGCCTCCTTAAATACGCTGGCTGATGAGCGGGTGCAGGTGTGTCTTCTGTCTCAGGTGCCGTGATGAGCTGGAGGAGACAGGACCAGAGGGGAGGGGCACGCTTCTGCTGCTCATGACACATATTATATACACTACTCACAAAACATTAGGCACATTTGGCTTTTGGGTGAAATTCATGGTAAATGTAAAAAGTTCACACTACAGCGATATTATATTATGAAAGTAGGGCATTTCAGTAGAAACATGCAATGGCGATTTCCTCATCTCAAATAATTTACTGAAACAAAAGTCAACAACAGTGGTGGGTATGCCACAACAAAAAATGTCAGTGTCTCAATAACTTGTCATGTGCTCTTGAGCATCAATTACAGCTTGACAACGATGTCTCATGCTCTTCACAAGTCGACTTATTGTCTGCTGAGGCATGGCATTCCACTCTTCTTGAAGGACAGCCCTCAGGTCATTGAGGTTGTGGGGTGCAGGGTAACGACCCTCTCCATGGTGACTCAGCTGATCCCATAGGTTTTCTATGGGATTTAAGTCTGGAGAAAGTGCAGGCCATTCCATTTGAGGTACCCCAGCCTCCAGCAGCCATTCCTTAATGATGCGACCTCTATGAGCTGGAGCATTGTTGTCCATGAAGATAAAATTAGGCTTGTGTTGTTCATGCAAGGGCACAATGACTGGATTAATGATGTTATTCAGGCAGTATCAGCTTGTCACTGTACCATTTAGAAGGTGTAGGGCAGTTCTGTATAGACTAGACACACCTGCCCAGACTGTAACACCACCACCACAAAAGGCTCATCTGGTGACAACAGTGGCTGATGCATAGCATGCTCCTTGACGCATCCAACATTGTTGGCGGCCAACATTTCTTCTCAACATGAATTGACTTTCATCAGAAAACAGCAATGAGGCCCACTTGTCCCTTGTTCAGCGGAAATGCTCCCTTGTCCATGAAAGATGATGATGCCTGTGTCTGGTGGTGCGGTCACGTCATCTAGCATGCAGACAGACACTTGAGTGCCTCTCACCTCCCTTAAATGTGCCTGGAGTGGAGTGGCATTCATTGTTCAGTTCTGCAGGGCACTGTTCACAATCAAGCTGTCATCAGCGTGGAATGTGGTCAAAGGACATCCACTTCTATGCCTTTCTGTGACTCTTCCAGTCTCTCTGTATCTCTGTTGCAACCTGCTGATGACACTCTGTGACACTCTAAGCTCAGTAGCCTCTGAGAGTTCCCTCTGAGAACATCCTATTTGAAGCCTTGCAATGGCGAGGTACTGTTGATCAATTGCTAGGTGTTGTCTTGGTCTCATGATGTCAAAATGTGAACAGCAGGATGAAGAGGACTGTTTAAATATGAATTCTAATTGAACCAGAAAATTTATTGGTTGATTCATGGATCAAACACCTGTTGTGAATTTTGCCATGAAGCACCTTGTTAACCTCTTGCACTCCGGGATACCGCGGGCGGTCACGTCTCTGCGTCCTAGTGCATCCTCATGCGTCCTAGTTCGCACTGTGCGTCTCAGAGCGCACTGAAAAAAAAAAAAAGCTGCATTTCCGTTCTTCCACTACAGACACAGCCGCGAACAGAAAGCCAAAGGAGTGCTTTGATTGGTTTAGATTTGATTGACCTCTAATTCGACTAATAAGAGTCTTGAATTGGGTTTCTGAAACCTTGAAGAACCAATGACTGAAAACCTAGCAAGAAGGACCCGCCTACCAACGACTGCGAATACAACGAGCCAATTGAAGCAGAGAAGTTTGACGATTGAAAGCGTGCGTCCCGTGCGTAAAATCTGTTTTGTCTAAGCCGGTGTGTGTAACGGTAGCGTTCGCCAGTCTTTTTTTTATTACTACTGTTCTTATTTGTTTTGAAAAATCGTTCGCCAAAACCACAATCATGGAAGCGCAAAACCGCAATAATGAATCATGGTTTGACCGGGTCGCGTGACCAGAACCACGAGTCGTAACAAGCGGACCAGCGTCATGTTTGTCTGACAATGAGGAACAGATGTTCGCCAGCGACACTGCTGTTGTGGACAGGTAAGTGTTATAAGCTAAATTATTCTTTATCACTGAAAATAGTAATAAAAATGACATTTGACCGATCGGTAAATTACAACTGTGCGTCATCGCACACGGACCGGACCGTGCGCCACACTCCTCTGTAGCGGGGGGGGGGGAGCTGTTATCCTCTACATTGCAGATATTTTAGTATAATTTTTATTTTTAGTGCACTGTAGGTTATTTTTTCTTGTTTAAAAAAAGCCACACAATTTTTACATGGCATGCTTCTTTGTGTGTGGGGGGCTTGTTTGTTCATTCATTCATTCATGAATGAATAAACAACCCCCCCCCCCCACACACACACACACACAGCCCTGAGTGTCACCTTTCATTAGAGCCCACGATCAAGCTTCTATATTGAATCATTCAAAAGTTACAGTGGGAGAAAAAAGTATTTAGTCAGCAACCAATTGTGCAAATTCTCCCACTTATAAGATGAGAGAGGTCTCCAATTTTCATCATAGGTATACCTCAACTATGAGAGACAAAATGAGAAAAAAAAAATCCAGAAAATCACATTGAAGGATTTTTAATGAATTAATTGGTAAATTCCTCGGTAAAATAAGTATTTGGTCAATAACAAAAGTTCATCTCAGTACTTTGTTATATACTCTTTGTTGGCAATGACAGAGGTCAAACGTTTTCTGTAAGTCTTCACAAGGTTTTCACACACTGTTGCTGGTATTTTGGCCCATTCCTCCATGCAGATCTCCTCTAGAGCAGTGATGTTTTGGGGCTGTCGCTGGGCAACACGGACTTTCAACTCCCTCCAAAGATTTTCTATGGGGTTGAGATCTGGAGACTGGCTAGGCCACTCCAGGACCTTGAAATGCTTCTTACGAAGCCACTCCTTCGTTGCCCTGGCAGTGTGTTTGGGATCATTGTCATGCTGAAAGACCCAGCCACGTTTCATCTTCAATGCCCTTGCTGATGGAAGGAGGTTTTCACTCAAAATCTCATGATACATGGCCCCATTCATTCTTTCCTTTACAAGGATCAGTCGTCCTGGTCCCTTTGCAGAAAAACAGCCCCAAAGTATAATGTTTCCACCCCCATGCTTCACAGTAGGTATGGTGTTCTTTCTCCTCCAAACACGACAAGTTGAGTTTTTACCAAAAAGTTCTATTTTGGTTTCATCTGACCATATGACATTCTCCCAATCCTCTTCTGGATCATCCAAATGCTCTCTAGCAAACTTCAGACGGGCCTGGACATGTACTGGCTTAAGCAGGGGGACACGTCTGGCACTGCAGGATTTGAGTCCCTGGCGGCATAGTGTGTTACTGATGTAGCCTTTGTTACTTTGGTCCCAGCTCTCTGTAGGTCATTCACTAGGTCCCCCCGTGTGGTTCTGGGATTTTTGCTCACTGTTCTCATCATCATTTTGACACCACGGGGTGAGAGCTTGCGTGGAGCCCCAGATCGAGGGAGATTATCAGTGGTCTTGTATGTCTTCCATTTTCTAATAATTGCTCCCGCAGTTGATTTCTTCACACCAAGCTGCTTACCTATTGCAGATTCAGTCTTCCCAGCCTGGTGCAGGTCTACAATTTTGTTTCTGGTGTCCTTTGACAGCTCTTTGGTCTTGGCCATAGTGGAGTTTGGAGTCTGACTGTTTGAGATTGTGGACAGGTGTCTTTTATACTGATAACGAGTTCAAACAGGTGCCATTAATACAGGTAATGAGTGGAGGACAGAGGAGCCTCTTAAATAAGAAGTTACAGGTCTGTGAGAGCCAGAAATCTTGCTTGTTTGTAGGTGACCAAATACTTATTTTACCAAGGAATTTACCAATGAATTCATTAAAAATCCTTCAATGTGATTTTCTGGATTTTTTTTTTCTCATTTTGTCTCTCATAGTTGAGGTATACCTATGATGAAAATTGGAGACCTCTCTCATCTTTTAAGTGGGAGAACTTGCACAATTGGTGGCTGACTAAATACTTTTTTGCCCCACTGTATATATATATATATATATATATATATACACACACACACACACACACACACATATATATATATATATATATATATATATATATACACACATATATATATATATATATATATATATATATATATATATATATATATATATATATATATATATATATATATATATATATATACACATATACATATATATATATATATATATATATATATATGTATTTCTTTTTTACCATAAAAATGACAGCTTTTGCTTATAAATTTAAGGGCATTTCAGTGACACAGTGGTTAACACTGGGATCACAGTAACAAGGTTGTGAGTTTGAGCCCACCCTTGGCCACTGGTGACCTTTGTATGGCGTTTACATGTTCTCCCCACGTGTTGGATTGTATGTAAAATGGAGGGTATGCTCTTAGCTACTACTGTTTGTTACGTGATGTTACGTGATGATGTGCTTGCAGCATGCATTGCATTCTGGGAGTGAGAAGGAGAGGAGAAAGAAGGAGAAAATAAAACGAGTGCGTGTATTCAAGAGAGTTTTGGCTACTGTATGTTTTTCCTCCATTAGTTAACCACACTCTACAGTTATCCGATCCTTTATAATGTCAACCTCAACAGGTTATGGGCCCATGAAGGATACCGGAAGCCGGTGGAGCAGGTTATACTTCGATGGAGATGAGAGAAATTACAAGCTGTGGGAAAGCAGATTTCTAGGCCACATGCGGATGCTAGGCCTAAAGGACACAGTGCTGAATGAACCAAGAGCGCCAGAGGGAGAAAATGCAGCGGCCAGCGTGGAAGCCGATAATGCAAAAAATGAAGATGCCTACACTGAGCTTATTCAGTTTTTGGACTATTTTGTTACACTCGTCAGGTAAAGAAGAGGCAATTTGACGACTTTTCAGCGGTTTATTGTCTTTTTACAACACCAGGCACTGCACTTCGACACGGGACATCACTCAACAACAACCACACTCTTCTTCTCGCGCGTTCTAACAACTTAACAGTGTTTCATCATAACCGAGCGCCACTTGTGGCGCAAAAGCACTACTGCGTTCACTGACAAACAGTTTAAATTAAAACAGTCCAAATTACAGTCTTTTAGATACATTTCCTATAAATGCTTAAATTAGCCATCAGCATCTAAATTACAGTCTTTTAGACACATTTATTATAAATGCTTATATTAGCCATCAGCATCTAATCACATCTAATTAAAAATGTTTTCTGGGGATTTTCTAGGGGGGTGTCCAACATTTAATTTTTCCTACACTCACCCCTCGAAAATTTAATGTCGACCCGACATTACAAAACAACTTTCCAAAGCTACTCTTTTTTTTTTTTTTTTTTTTTCACAGTCCACATTTGGTAACCATGTATCTCATGTAAGTAGGATATTACTATGTAGGAGTCAGAGTTCATTAGAGTCCATAAAGATACAAACTGGTAATAGTCCATAGTACAGCATGTATCTCCTGTTCCATGCAATACATCTGCAGAAGAGGTCTTTGTGCACGATAATCATCAACCGCTCCATCCACCATGGTGAGTATCTGCATCTTTCCTGAGAGTAAGGGTACTCAATCTAGTCATAGCCTACCAAATAAACCATTATGTGATGCCTGTACCTTAATAACACACTGAAAATCTTTTTTTTGTTTGTTTTTAAATCAGCAATAAAAGTAACTTGGTGATGAGTTTAGTAACTACTCATTTACTTTCCAACACCTCTATGTCTGAACAATAGCTACTTCTAGCTTCTACACATCTTATGTGTTTTAAACAGATGAAGTGTGTGGCTGGCCTAACTTATCATAAGTAAATATCAACTTCTGCTTTCTCACTCTTGAAGGATACGTTTTAGCAGGGATGTAGACAGGTCCCTCCTGGTCACTGGAACCGGACTCCGACAACACATCACCCTGGTCCTGGTCTGCCTCAGCTGGATCTGGGACCACCAGATTGTTGACCTCTGGTGCCAGCTGCACCTGTGTGGCGTCATCTGTGTCCTGGTCTGCCTCAGCTGGATCTGGGACCACGGGATTGTTGACCTCTGGTGCCAGCTGCACATGTGTGGCGTCATCTGTGTCCTGGTCCTCACCCTCCGGAGTAATGTCACTGTGCGGGTAGAACTCCGGTGCATCAGCTCTCAGTGGATGGTGACTTTGATCCTTTCCAGCTTGTAGTCCGATTATGGCGCTCCAGCCCTCTTCATCTTCATCGACTGTGCTGTTTTGACTGTCCACATATCTTTGCCTTTTAGACTTTCTTTCTCTTGCTTTCATAGAGGGAGGCTCCACTGTTTCCATGGAAAGAAAGTCACAGGGTAACAAAAGGTTTCTATGCATGATCCGAGTGCGCCCCTTGCCATTTTCAGGTTTGATTTCATTCACTGGACTGTCTGGGTACTTCTTTTGGGTCACTACATACACTTTTTCTTCCCAGAATGCTTTTAATTTTCCTGGCCCACCTTTCTCGGTCAAGTTTCGGACCAGTACTCTGGATCCAGGGAGCAACTCAGCACCGTGAACCTTTCTATCATAAAGGGCTTTACTTCTCATCCCTTCTTTGTTTGCTGTTTTAGAGGCGAGTTTGTAAGCTTCAGTCATTTTGGCCCTCCATTTTTCAGCATAGTCCTGGTGAGAAGCGCTCTGCTCTTTTGTTGTGAGGCTAAACATGAGATCAATGGACAGCTTGGGACTACGGCCAAATAGCAGAAAATATGGCACGTACCCCGTAGCCTCACTGCATGTGCAGTTGTAGGCATGAACCACCTTTGCCAGAGAGGACTTCCAGTCTGCCTTGGCTGCTTCGGGCAAGTTTCTGAGCATTGCCAACAGGGTATGATTGAATCGTTCCACCTGCCCATTCCCTTGGGGGTGGTAGGGCGTTGTTCGGGACCCTTGCACCCCACTGTACTCCTGTAGTTTTGCAAAGAGTTTATTTTGGAACTCTCTGCCCTGATCGTGGTAGAGACGTGTGGGGAAGCCAAATTTGAGGGCAAAATCCCCAAATATCTTCTCAGCAGCGGTGTAGGCAGCTTTGTTGTGACAAAGACAAGCCTGGGCAAAGCGAGTGAAGTGGTCCATTAGACCCAGGATATACTCATATCCTCCTTTGCACCTCTCCAAGTGCAGGAAATCAACGGACAGGAGTTCGAATGGATACGTGGTGACAATGTTCGTCAGTGGTGCTCTGGTTGGCTTATTGGGACGTTTATTCTTTAAACAACTGCAAACTTTAGTGATGTAGTGCTCAGCATCCCTTTGCATATGAGCCCAGTAAAAGTGCTCCCTTATCAGGTTCATCACCCTCTCCACCCCTAAATGGCCCATGTTTTCGTGGAGCTCTTTAAACACGAGCTTGTGGAACTTATGGGGTAGAAGTAGCTGGTCATGCGATGCCGTTCTCCTGTAAAACAGTCCATCTTCTTCTAGGTACATTTTGTGTTTTTGCCTGACGAGAGCTGCAATTTTACTGTTCAGCTGTTTTCCACTTTTTGGCCATTGCTTTGACACCACATAATGCAACACCTCTCCAATCACAGAGTCTTTGGCGCCTTGGCCATGCCTTTTGAGATTTTAACTTAATTTATACAAGTTTTAATGGCCAATGCCTATAGATGCCGCCATGTAAAAATGAGTTCAATCGGAGCAGGTCCCTAGGACTAGTGCATTCAAATGCGAGGTGTGACTTTTTTCCGAATTGGAGGTGGGGCGAACTTCTTCCTGAACTCTTTTTAGGGCAGTCTTTGGTATTTCCGCTACAGAGCTGGCTTCTAGATCTGCTTCACTAATGAGAGTGGAAATAGTGACTGGGCAGAACCATGGTTCATTTTCTTGTGACTTTACCTTGACTGCCTGTGCCACACAGTGCATTACATCAGGATCAACATTTTGTGTGCATTTGTTCATGTACTGCTCCATATCTAAGGGCATACGTGAGTGGCCATCTGCATCTCTATTGGCTTTCCCAGGGCGGTACTTAATCACAAACTGGAAATCAGCTAGTTCTGTTACCCACCTCTGTGTGGTTGCATTTAGCTTTGCGGTAGTGAGCACATAAGTGAGGGGATTATTGTCCGTATAGACAGTGAATGGTGGGGAATAGTAAAGGTAATCCCGAAACCTCTCCCGAAACCTCTCACATATGGCCCACTTCAGGGCAAGAAACTCCAGCTTCCCTGAATGAAGGTGGTAATTTTTCTCTGGATTTGACAGTGTCCTGGAGTCATACGCTATCACCACCAGTTTGCCTTGTTGTCGCTGGTATAACACCGCCCCAAGCCCCTCCTGTGAAGCGTCACAGTGCAAAATGAAGGGTTCCTCAAAGTTCGGGTAACCTAACACTGGGGGCTGGGAGAGAAAGTCAATAAGCTGACAGAGCACTGCATGATGCTCAGGGCGCCACCTGATTGCATGGGATGAGGGCAACTGGCCACTTTCTTTCTTTTTGACATGTTTTTTTGAGTTTTGTTTTACTTTGTCTGTGTGGTCGTTAGCAAGAAGGTCTTAAAGAGGCTTTGCTATACGGGAGAAGTTTGGAATATAGCTGCGGTAGTATGAAATAAAGCCTAGCAATTTCCTTAGCTCTCCAACAGTGGAAGGTTGCTGCTGTTTTAGGGCCTGCACCGGGGCAAGGTCCGCAGGGTCCATAGTGTAGCCCTGTTTTGTTACCATTTTGCCAAGGAAATGTACTTGCTGCTTGAATAACTCACATTTCCGTGGAGTCAACTTCACCCCATGGCTTTGGTAGCGGTGCAGGACGTTTCTCAGGTCTCGCAAGTGGTCTTCAAAAGTCTGTGAATGAACAAGGTTATCATCGAGGTAAGGCAGACAAATATCCCTCAACCCCCACAAACACTCCTCCATAGATCTTTGGAATGCTGCTGGTGCTGAGGACAAGCCAAATGGAATTCTTACCCATTCGAACAAACCCCACGGGGTGATAAAGGCAGTGAGGGGCCTACTCGACTCTTCCAGGAAGCCCTGGTGATATGCCTTCCCTTGGTTGAGGACTGAAAACCAGGCACTCCCATTCAGACTGTTCAGCATATCTTGTATGCGGGGGATTGGGTGTCTGTCAGGTATAGACTTCTTGTTCAGCTCACTAAAATCGCAGCACAAACGCAGACCTCCATCTTTCTTTCGCACACAGACGATTGGACTAGAGTACGATGACTTAGATTTGGTGATCCAGCCCCTGTTAAGCAGGTCTTCTAAATATTCTTTTACTTCTTTATGAAGTGGCCTGGGGACAGAGATATAAGTCTTTTTGACAGGAGTGGGATCCTTGAGTCTTATTTTCAGCTGTAAAGAGGGAATTGTCCTTACATCATACTCATCACAGGAAAACGCTTGCCGTTCCTCCCGTAGTAGCTGTCTCACTTGCTCTTGTTGTGTGGGAGAGAGATGATCAAGAGGGACTGGGGGGTCCCACATGTCCCTAGTCTCTTTGACGGCACAGTCCATCTCTGTCTCTTCATTTCTTCCTGTTTCACTCGTCATCGAGTCTGCTGCCGCTTGGCTTGCAGTCGTTGTTCTAATGTCTGCCGGGTAAGTAGTTTTAACTCTCTGTGTCTGTCCCAAAATGGTCTTAGCTGGCAGCTGGATATCACGAGAAGTACTGTTTGTTATAGGTATTTTGAACACAGACCGACTTCCTTTCCGTAACTGCACCACCCCACTTTGCATCTGCAAACCCTCCGGTAGTTGCATGTACTGACTCGGCTCAAACAGGACGTCTTGGGTGTCTGTAAGTGGGCCTGCTCTGACAAAACCTTTAACTGCTTTGGTTTGGCCAGCTGGGATGGTGATTAACTCGCTGCCAACTTTTACCATTCCTTCCCCCAGCCTATCCTCCTCACGTTGCATCACCTTCAAAAATACCTCTATTTTCTTACAGTCAAATGAGAAGGCTGCACTAACAGCTTCACTGATGGCACAAGGGGGTCCAATGCCCATCTTCAAGACATGATCAATCACGTTGAACCCAATGATAGGCTGCTCTGCCACTCCATCCTCATTCACCACTAACACAGAAACTAAGAGCTCCACCTGTTGGCCACTATCTGTCGGCAGCTTGAAAGTAACTTCGACCCACCCTAAGAATGGAATCGGTGTCTGGTTCACTGCCCTCCCATCCAGAATACTTGGACCCACCAACTTAGCTAAGTCCCTGACTGTGGTGTGTGGCATGTGCTCCTGTCTCCAGGTGTCATTCATCAAGCAGACCTGTGACCCTGTGTCCCACAACGCTTCTGTCTCCTTATCGTTGAGAAAGCAGGTTATGACATATTTTTTTCCAACCAAATTGAGCAACTGTGATCTGCGATTAGGGGACAGTAGATTAACATGGACCGTTTCTTCAGGAGGTGCCTCTGCTTTAGCTACCAGCCTTGCTTCCAACTTCCGAATACTGTCAGTGACTAGCTTGTACAGATCTTGTGTGTTAGCTTGTGTCAATGTGGTTGGGACAGTACTGGCAGCCATGTCTACTTGCCCTGTCTTTTTACCAGGTCTCTTCCCTGTCCGACATTCCCTTGACATGTGGCCGCTGATTCCACATCTGAAGCAGTGGTCGCACTGATCGCCATTGCTGGTGGACTGACAGCTTTTGCAACCACGTGTCCTGCTCGCTCTTTGAGCATGGGGTGCTCTGGGAGACTCACGTATGGCCTTCCTTATCTCCTCCATTTCACCCTTCAGTTGCGTGACTATGTCCAGGAGCTCAGATTCCGTGCGGGTTACTGTGCTTTGGGGTTTAGGGGTTTTACCTTTTGTCGATGGTGGAGGGCGTTCTTGGCCATCTTCCCACGGTTGCATCCTGACCTGACAGGCTGTCCACTCGGCATTCTCGGACTTTGGGTTCTTTTGTGTGCCTCTTGAACTTTTTGGTGTCGTTCCCACTCAAGACTGGCTGCTGCATTTGTCTTAGAAATCAGAAGCTCATCTGTGACAGCAGGATCCTCCAGATAGCGCTTCA
Source organism: Pholidichthys leucotaenia (assembly GCA_020510985.1). NCBI lineage: Eukaryota > Metazoa > Chordata > Actinopteri > Cichliformes > Pholidichthyidae > Pholidichthys > Pholidichthys leucotaenia. The sequence goes on along the minus strand of CM035847.1, from coordinate 156,409,068 downwards.
GTTGGTACTTCACATCAGCACTAATCAGTCCCGTTTCCACCGCCCTCAGAAACTTCCTCTGGATAAGGTCAGAGCTATACTGCTCTTCCGTGCCCGGCTCTCTGGATGCTACCAAAAGTCTTTCTTTTAACTCAATGGCATGGAACAGGAAGTTCTGAGGTGACTCGTTACTGTCTTGTGTGAGGTTTATCAGGCAATTGTACAAGTCAGTGGAACTATCCTCTTTATAATGTCCTCACAGGATGGTGCGCAGCTGTGGCAGGGTGAGATCTGACTGCCTCGATTATCTCAGCCTCACTGTGATTTTTCTTTAGACCCATATCAATCTGGTGAATGAGGTTGGAATAAGACAACTTGTCTCTTTGGGCCCTCTCTCCTATCTGAACATTTATCCTAAACTCTCGTTTAATGTCACCTCTGGTATTAGGGGCACTGAGGGGGCCGCGGGCTGTGCCAGAAAAGGGTGACTTTGTGGATGAGTGGTCGCGTTAGTGGTAAGCCTTGTTATTTCCTCTTCAATCTTTTTAGTTGAATCAAGAAAACTTTCGTGTAGAGCGGCATATTGTTTTTGTAAACTTGCGAGTGCCTTTGCATCCCGACCCATGCCGGCCGCTGCCGCCGCCTGCGGTGGCTGTTCGCTTTGCTTAGCTTCGGTAGCACATGTGATTAGCTTTAGCAGAAACGCGCGGGCTACATCCTCTTCTTCATTTTCAATGGTCTTTTCCACCTCCTCGTTTAACAGTCGTACCAGCGTGTACTTTTTAGACGGCTTGACCGGGTTTATCTTTGCAAACAAATAGACCTCGTGTAGCTGTTCGGGCTGTAGTTGCACCAAGGCCTTGCTTAGCTTATCCTGCAGCTGCTCCAATTCCATCATTTCTGCTCGTTTTTTTTTTTTTTTTATATTTGCACACTCAGCGTCTTGGGCACGACTGAACCATCCTCTGCTACTAAATTTTGTTACACTCGTCAGGTGAAGAAGAGGCAATTTGACGGCTTTTCAGCAGTTTATTGTCTTTTTACAACACCAGGCACGGCACTTCTACACGGGACATCACTCAACAGCAACCACACTCTTCTTCTCGCGCGTTCTAACAACTTAACGGTGTTTCATCACAACCAAAAGCGCTACTGCTTTCACTGACAAACAGTTTAAATTAAAACAGTCCAAATTACAGTCTTTTAGATACATTTCCAATAAATGATTATATTAGCCATCAGCATCTAAATTACAGTCTTTTAGACACATTTATTATAAATGCTTATATTAGCCATCAGCATCTAATCACATCTAATTAAAAATGTTTTCTGGGGATTTTCTAGGGAGGTGTCCAACATTTAATTTTTCCTACAATAAGAGCCTCTCCCTTTTCATAAGAGATGCTGCGGAAGATGGTAGGAAAGCATTTAAAATATTAAGAGAACATTACGCTGGAAGAGGAAAACCATGAATAATTAGTTTTAATACAGAACTGACTTCACTGCAGAAAAAGGCAGAAGAAACTGTGACGGACTATGTTATAAGAACAGAGACGGCTATCACCGCATTGAGAAGTGCAGGAGAGACATTGAGTGATGGGCTGACTATCGCCATGCTTCTAAAGGGTTTGCCAGAATCATTCAAGCCATTTGCCATATTCGTAACACACGATGATGACAGAATGACTTTCAGTGACTTTAAAACAAAGCTCAGAGATTATGAGAGCACTGAAAAGCTTAATGCCACTTCAGGAGTCGACAGTGTGATGAAGATGAGGAGCCACACAACCGAGGCGAGGCGGGAAGAAAAAGAAGCAATAACGTGCTACAACTGTCGCCGAAAGGGCCACAAAGTATGGGTATGTCCCAGTTGGCGCACGGCGCAGAAACGGTGGTGCAGTTACTGCGAGAGCCCCACACACCGGGATGAAAACTGCAGGCGAAAGACAAAGGGCGGAGTGAAGCAAGTGATAGACCATGAGGACAAAGACTGCAGGCGAAAGAAAAAGGATTGAGTGGAGCAAGCGACGGGCAACGAGGATGAAACATTCACTTTTAAACTAAGCGAATGCAACATCAGCGGGTTGAGAGAAAGTGGTTTGATAGTGGACATGGGAGCGACGTCCCACATAATCAGAGATCTCGGCAAGTTCAAAAGATTTGACAAGTCATTCCAGACGAATAAACACATCATAGAGTTGGCTGACGGCACACGGAGCAGCGATGCAGCTTTAAAGAGGGGGGATGCAGAAATCTACTTGTGCAACAGTGGAGGATGCAAAGTGAAGGCAACACTGAAGGGGGCGCTATACATCCCATCTTTTCCACAAGACATATTCTCAGTCAAGTCTGCCACAGCCAACGGAGCAAGAGTGCACTTTCAACAGGGGCAAGACCAACTCATCCACAAAAACGGTACCAGGTTTAATATAAAAGTGTGTGACAGATTGTATTATCTAGACACTGTTGATGGAAAACCTGATGATATGTGTAATGGATGTAATGATATACAAACTTGGCATGAGATATTAAGACACTGTAATCACAGGGACATATTAAAGTTAGAGGAAGTTGTTGAAGGAATGAACATAAAAGATACAAACAGTAAACATACCCCAAGCCGTGAGATTTGCATACAGGGAAAGTTTACCCAGAGCAGAAACCGAGAACCAGATGTAAGGGCAAAGGCCGCATTGGAGTTAATACACACTGATCTTGCTGGCCCAACAGATCCTGAAACAAAAGAGGGATATAAATATGCCCTAGCATTCACAGATGACTACTTGGGTGCTATATTTGTGTATTTCCTAAAGACGAAGAGTGGCACTACAAAAGCTACAGAAAAATCCATTGCAGATACCACCCCCATGGGAAGATAAAATGCATTAGATCTGATAATGGCACTGAATTTACAGCAGAAAGCTTTGAGTCGCTACTTAGCAGAAACGCTATAAAGCATGAAAGCATGAAAACGCTATAAAGCATGAAAACGCTATAAAGCATGAAAAATCAGCACCATATTCACCACATCAATATTCACCACATCATTATACATAATAGACCAAGATGATGGCGCGTGCACAACGCGAGGCTCAGCGTCTCTTCAGATTTTGTGGATTAGCAGTGTTATTTCTGCTCATTTCGGGTATGTTCGTTCAGAACAGCTTCACTTTCACATCTTACACCCAAAATGAGCTTTGGACATTGGATTACAAAATAACGATAACGATCTTTTTATCAGCAACCTACATCTCAACCCTGAGCTCCGGAGAACACCCGACGCTCGGCAGGCTTCCTGGCCGACCGGAAGTGCTCGCAGGCGGCGTAGAGACCGTAAACAAAGGCGGGGGAAGTGCGGTGGGCTAAGAGCTAAGCTAAAGCTAACACCGTACCGGCGTTCTCTACCCAGTATTTTCCTCGCTAATGTACAGTCACTGGCGAACAAAATGAATGAGCTACAGCTTCGGATCACCAACAATAAGAGACTTATGAACTGCAATATCATGATTTTCACGGAAACATGGCTACACAGTGGAATACCCAACAATGCTATTGAGCTAGCCGGCCTACACACGCTCCGGGCAGACAGAGCAGCAGATGACTCCAGTAAGACCAGAGGTGGGGGTGTGTGCATTTATATTAACAAGGCTTGGTGCACGAACTCAGCTAACCTGGAGTTTCTCATGGTTAAATGTAGACCTTTCTATCTGCCACGCGAGTTCACTTGTACCATCATAACAGCCGCTTACATTTCTCCGGATGCTAATGCTAAGCTTGCTATGAAAGAACTGCATGCAGCTATTAGCAAACAACAAACTGCACACCCAGAGGCAGCATTTATTGTGGCGGGTGATTTTAACCACTCTAACCTCAAGACAGTGCTTCCTAAATTCTACCAGCATGTCTCCTGTCACACAAGAGGGGACAAAACATTGGACCACGTTTACACCAATATTGTGGGAGCCTACACAGCAACTCCCCTCCCCCACCTAGGTCAGTCTGATCACTTATCCTTGTTCCTTACCCCCAAGTATGTACCGCTCATCAACCGGGTGAAGCCATCAGTGAGGACCATCAAAGTGTGGCCAGAGGGGGTTGACTCTGTACTCCAGGAGAAGTTTAGGAACACAGACTGGAGTATGTTCACCTCTCAGGCTACCTGTGGCTCCCACATAAACATCGACTCTTACACCCACTCAGTCCTGGACCATATCAACACCACTATTGACAGTGTCACCACAGAAAGACAGATCACCATGTACCCAAGATCAGAAGCCGTGGATGAACAGAGAAGTGTGGCTTCTGCTAAAGGCACGTAACAATGCCTTTAGATCTGGTGATGCACAGGCCTACAGTTCATCCAGGGCAGATCTGAAGAGGGGCATCAAGAAGGCCAAGCACAGCTACAAGCTGAAGGTGGAGGAACATTTTGGGGACTCTGACCCCCGACGCATGTGGCAGGACATTCAAGCTATCTCTGATTATAAGCCCAGCAACTCCACACCTATAGCCATGACTGTGCCCTTTCTCAATGAGCTAAATGACTTCTATGCTCATTTTGACAAGGACAATAACGAAAAGAACATCAATTTCCCACCCTCTGACGACCTCCACCACCTCACACTCACCCACACCGACGTCCGTAACGCACTGAGTCATGTCAACGTACATAAGGCTGCTGGCCCTGATGGCATTCCTGGGCGTGTGCTGAGGGCATGCGCTGAGCAGCTGGCAGGGGTCTTCACAGACATCTTCTACCTGTCCCTGACCCAGGCCGTGGTACCAGCGTGCTTCAAGACCACTTCTATAGTACCAGTGCCGAAACATTCAACACCATCGTGCCTAAATGACTATCGCCCTGTGGCACTGACGTCCATAGTCATGAAGTGCTTTGAGCGACTGGTCTTGGCACAGCTCAAAAGATGCCTGCCCCCTACACTGGACCCTCACCAGTTTGCCTACCGGAGCAACAGGAGTACAGAGGATGCGGTTTCTACAGCGCTGCACTATGTACTCTCACACCTGGATGACAAGAACACCTACGCAAGAATGCTGTTTGTTGACTTCAGCTCAGCATTCAACACAGTTATCCCCTCCAAGTTGATCACTAAACTTGGGGACCTGGGAATCAGTACCTCCACCTGCAACTGGATCATGGATTTTCTGACCAACAGACCCCAGCATGTTAGGTCAGGCCCCAACCGTTCTTCCGTCATCACACTCAACACTGGTGTACCACAGGGCTGTGTGCTCAGCCCATTCCTCTACTCCCTCTTCACCCATGACTGCAGGCCTATGTATGGATCCAATTCCATCATAAAGTTTGCAGATGACACCACGGTGATTGGACTCATCAGGGACAACGATGAGTCAGATTACAGGGCAGAGGTTGAGCACTTGGCTACTTGGTGCGCTGGCAATAATCTGCTCCTTAACACCAGCAAAACCAAGGAGCTCATAGTGGACTACAGGAAGGAGAGGGGAGAGACACATGACCCCATCCATATCAATGGCATAGCTGTTGAATGTGTCCCCAGCTTCAAATTCCTGGGGACCCACATCTCGGAGGACCTGTCCTGGTCAGTTAACACCACCAGCCTGATCAAGAAGGCCCATCAGCGCCTCTTCTTCTTGAGGACACTGAAGAAGAACCATCTGTCAACTGACATCCTGGGCAACTTCTACCGCTGCGTGATAGAGAGTACCCTGACCAACTGTGTCACAGTCTGGTATAGGAGCTGCTCTGTCGCTGACCGTAAGGTGCTGCAGCGGGTGGTGAAAACCGCCCAACGCATCACAGGGACTCCACTTCCAGTTATAGAGGACGTCTACAGGAAAAGATGTCCGCGCCGGGCACGCAGCATTCTTAGGGACTCCAACCATCCTGCTCATGGACTGTTCCAGCTTCTCCCCTCCAGAAGGCGTTTCAGAAGCCTTCGGACTAGAACCAGCAGGTTTAGGAACAGTTTCTTTCCAACAGCTGTCACGTTATTGAACTTAGTTCCCCGCTGACTCTCTTACCATCCTCACCCATACATAACTGCCCATCTAACTTATTGTACATTATTTGCACATAACAGTACTCTTAACTTTCTGCACTGCTGCATATATTTGCATATATTTGCTTAAATTGCACATACTGTTAATTACTGTATATACTGCACTGCTGTCCTTTGCACTTCTGATTGGATGCTAAACTGTGTTTCGTTACCTTGTATTCATACATGTGTAATGACAATAAAGTTGAATCTAATCTAATCTAATCTAATCAAAATGGAACAGCTGAGAGGAGCTGGAGGACACTATCTGAGATGGCTAGGTGCATGCTCATTGAAAGCAAACTACCGAAGGAGTTATGGACCTATGCTGTAATGACTGCTGTAGTGATCCGCAATAGGTGTTACAGCAAACGCACGGGTCAGACACCTTATTTTATGTTAACAGGGAGAAAACCAAACCTTGCGAGAATGAGAGCATTTGTTTCTGCATGTTACACATACAAACAGGATAAAAAAAAAGGTTGACTCAAAATGTGACAAAGGAGTATTTGTAGGTTATGACCGAAATAACCCTGCATACCTAATATATTACCCTGAGACAGAAAAAGTCCTAAGACACAGGTTGGTGAAGTTTATCATTAAAAATACAGCCAAAAACCAGACACAAACAGAGCCAGGTGTGTCTGATGAAAGCTTAGATGAACAGTGGTTCAGACCCTTTATGCCAGGGAGCAGAGGAACAATGGAAGTTCAAATAATGCAGGAAGAAAACAACCAGACAGTTCATTCTCCTAACAAAGATGAAGTTCAAGGTGCAGAGCCTAAACACAATGAGCGAGCCCAAGTTACACAAAAAGAGGACAGTTAGGCTATTCGGACATCAAACAGGGGGAGAAAACCCCCGCAATACCTGACAGGTTATGAATGTAGAGTTGAATGTGAAGATGATTCATCACTTGACATTGACTACTGTCACAGGGCAACTTCGGGCATCCCACAAACTTTTATAGAAGCTGTGAAATCAGCAGGGTCAGAAAAATGGATGAAGGCTATGAAAGAGGAGTTTAACTATCTCAAGGAAAATGACACATTCACTTTATATCCAGAAAATAAACATACAGTGGGGGGTAGGTGGGTATACGCATTAAAAGAGAATGCAGATGGATCAGGGATCCATAAAGCCAGATATGTAGCAAAATGTTACAGCCAGGTTGAAGGGATAGATTACAAAGAGACCTTTTCACCAACAGCAGACATACACATTGGTGCGCAGCTTAATGCAGATGGCGGCACAATATGACTTGGAGCTACATCAAATGGATGTTAAAATGGCATACTTACATGCTCCCATTGACTGTGAGATATATGTCGAGCAACCAGAAGGTTTTCAGATAAAGTCAAAAACAGGTGAAAAGTTGGTATGCAAATTAAACAAGTCCCTATATGGCCTAAAACAAGCAGGCAGAAATTGGAATAAACTCCTACATGATCATCTAACTGAAAATGGATTTAAACATAATCCTGCAGACCACTGTGTGTACAGTAGGCAAACTGAAAGAGAAAGAGTAATACTATTGATATGGGTTGATGATCTTCTAATAGCAGCTGACAACAAAGACTCACTAAACAATGTGAAAGAAATGCTAAGGATTAAGTACAACATGAAGGATATGGGAAAACTCAAATATTTTTTAACTTCACACAAGAGAAAGGGCAGGTCAGGATGGATCAAAAGAAATACATTCACAAGATACTTGATAGGTCTGGCATGACTGATTGTAAACCTAGACAAACGCCGTCTGAGCAGAAGCTTGATTTCAAAGATGATGATGAACCTTTAGATCCACGATATTATCTTGAGATAGTGGGGAGCCTAATATATGTGATGACATGTACAAGGCCTGATTTAAGCTGGATTGTGAGTAAATTGTCACAGTATTTGTCAGAACCTAAGGGACAACAACTAACTGCAGCTAAGCATGTATTGAGGTATCTGAACGGGACCAGGGATTATGAGCTATGTTACAAGAAAAACAAAGGGAAACTTGGACTCATAGCATATTGTGATGCTGATTGGGCTTCAGATCACAACGACAGACGGAGCATGACTGGCTATTGTTTCAGCTTGAACAAAGGAGGACCTGTTGTGTCATGGAAATCAAAGAAACAATAAACAGTAGCTCTGGTGACCTGTGAAGCTGAGTACATGGCTCTCACGGCAGCCGCACAAGAAGGCCTGTACCTCATGCAGCTATTGAATGACATGGACAAAAGCTGTCAGTACGGGCCTGTGAAGATTCACGAGGACAATCAACGAGCTATTGCTTTGTCAAAGAATCCAGTGAACCGACAAAGGTGAAAACACATGGACATTAAGTACCACTTCATCAGATTGGTGTTGAATGATGGCAAAGTAAATGTTGTGTACTGTCCCACAGGTGAAATGGTAGCAGATGTATTCACTAAACCTGCTACAAAGGTTAATTGTAAAAATTTCCACAGTTATTTGTTTGGTGCTAAACTGTGAACATGGTATATCAGTTTAAAGCAAACAGGGGTATTGGATTATATGTAAAATGGAGGGTATGCTCTTGGCTGATACTACTCTTTGTTACGTGATGTTATGTGATGACACGCTTGCAGAACGTATTGCATTCTGGAAGTGAGAAGGAGAGGAGAAAGAAGGAGAAAATAAAACGAGTGCGTGTATTCAGGAGACTTCTGGCTACTGTGTGTTTTTCCTCCATTAGTTAACCACACTCTACGGTTATCCGATCCTTTATAATGTCAACCTCAAGACCATGTCTGTGTGGGTTTTCACTGGGTTCTCCGGTTTCCTCCCACAGGCCAAAGACATGTGTGTGAGGTTAATTGCCGTCAACTGGGGATATGTATGAATGTGAGAGTGAATGGTTGTTTATCACTCTGTGTTGCCTCTGCGATGGATTGGTGATCTTTCCAAAACAATCTCTCCAGAATGTTCCCTCCCTCTTGCCCAAAGATGCTGGGATAGGCTCCAGCCCCCCTCCCCCCTTCCCCGTGTGACCCAGAAAGGATTAAACGGTTGAAGATGGAGGGATGGCTGCTTGCTTCATATTAATATATACTGTTGATTCATGTTGCCTATTTTTTTCTTGGAAATTTAGAACATTGTTTAAAAATCTTTGTAATAAGGAATTAATTAGTTTTTCACTTACATTATTAAAAAGGCATCAGAGTCAGAGAAGTGTGAACTATTTGATGGCAGCTAAATATTATAGAAGTTATTCTGAGAGTCACTTCACTAACCTGAGGTACTGAAAATCTCACAGCCTCTCTGCTGTAGCAAGAACACACTCCTCTGCAGCCTCCTCTCCCCTCAGCTTTGCCTTTTGACTCATTTTTCTTTGGAAAAATAGTATCTTTTTTATCCATTTCTGCCTTTATTTGTTAACCACTAAAATGTGAAAACACCTTCTGGAGTATTGTGCCCTGTTGAATGCAGTCAGTCTGTCTTTCAGTCGGACCAATCACTACTGGCACCAAATACTGAGGGATGCTCTGGTGGGTAGTTCAGTCATGCAGATTTAGGGCTATTGCAAAAAACATCTGGGTAGCGCTAACAATGTGCCTGCCACAGATTATCAGATTATAATGATATTCACATTAATTAATTTTCCTTCCGACTATAACGCGGGACCATCAGTGAAGCAGCCCACTGGGAATCCTCCCGACTCTCCCTATGGGCCACTCCAGGCCTGTGCAGTACCACATACTTTCCATTTCTTACACCTGGTAAAATTTTAAACATTTTGAACATTGACAAAGCAAAAAATGACCAGTAAGATAAAATGAAAATATGATCCTGTTTCATAAATCAGGTACTGATTTAAAATGTCTGACAACCCTCTGACAGTACCTCATAAACATGAATGCATTCTGGCATTGTGGATTTATTCCCCTGTGCAATGTCTTAATAATGCACACACACACACAAACACAAGCTGGCATTCTGACTCCATCCCAGAGTGCAGCACATAAATCTTTGCTAATAACAGTGGTGGCATTTCAGCAACAATAGGATTACACAGAACCGCTGCTGAAAAGCCTACCAGCTTGAACACATAGATGTGCACATACACCATAGAAAGGGACAACAGTTACAGATAAAAGAGAATGAGGGACAGGAAAAAAAAAATCCTGGAAATTGTTATCTATTGTCTGCTTTTTTGGATGAAAGGTCTTTTTCACATCTGAATGTTCACACCAAGGTTCATATTGACATGGTTTTGACCCAAGAAGCAGACACGACTCAGGAATAACACAATTAACCTTTTATTTACAATTGTGTGAGTGTGTGGATGCGTGTATGAGTGTCTGTGGTGTGTGTAGTGCGTGAAGAAGTCAGCTTGGGGCGAGCAGAGCACCGTTCAACTGGGCAACCCTAAGGACAGAGCAGAGGGACAGTTAGAGACAGTCCAGGCAGAGGAAGCACCCGTAAACACAATCCTTACTGTTTGCTGCATAGGAGAAGCACTCAGGTTAGCTCATCGGCCCAGGCCAGGAGGACAGTGTCAGTCGCCCAATGGGTAGGCAGGTGAACAGAGCAGGGAGGTCCACCTCCAGGTGGAGGAGAGTCCGCCGCCAAGGTTACACAGTCTGTGCGCAGGGGAAGTAGAAGGGTGAGAGGAAAGGTTTGCAGGCTTACTTGGCATCTGGGAGATGAGACATCCAAAGGCTAGCAGTAGCACTGGAGAGAAGACGAGGCTGGAACCTCAGCGTAGAGTTGGCGAGTACAGGTCCCTTGGAAAGGAAGCAGACGACTCCGCACTCATCTCTGGATCTCACAGAATAAATAGGCAGAGCCAGATAGCAGACAGGTGTGTGCGCAGGTACGCCTAATTGGGGGCCATGACACATATTTTTGTTACACTGTATACATTTAATCAAGTTAGGTTTGGTTTCACACTGTTTCTTTTCCAAGTGAACTAAACAAATTGATGTAGTACGTTTTGAGTCCTATTTAAAAGACAGGGACTATTTTGTGTCTATGTATAGGTAACTACTAATTTGAGCAAACAAAAATAACCTGTTGACTTTCCCAAGGTTCCATTTTGGGACCTTTACTTTTCAACATCTACAGTGGTGTGAAAAAGTGTTTGCCCCTTCCTGATTTCTTACTTTTTTGTTTGTTTGTCAAACTTAAATATTTAGGATCATCAGCCAAATTAAAATATTAGACAAAGATAACACAAGTAAACACAAAATGCAGTTTTTAAATGAAGGTGTTTATTATTAAGGGAAAAAAAAAAGTCCAAACCTACATGGCCTTGTGTGAAAAAGAGATTGTGTCATGAATGGGGCTGTTGTTTCCTGCCCGGTTTCATGACCTGTGGCTTAGCCTCTGATTGATATCATTTTCTGCTGGCAGATTATTGGTTCCTCTGCCAGTCTACAGCCACAGCCCTCCTTTCACCTCTCTCTGCCAGGCACCTATCAGCTGATTGCCATTAACTGTTTCCACACATGCACACACACACACACACACACACACACACACATTCATCCTCACTTACATACTCTGACACTCACTCATGCACCTGCTCAGCCACACTTCTGCATCCACTTGACATCATTAGCGCTGGAGTATTTATGTTGGTCAGTGGATGCACTCAGTGTGGTGGCAGTAGTCAACCTTTGATGACCAGACTTGCTCCTGTTGGCTCACCTCTTTTCCCCAGACTGTGTATGGAGTTGTTTTCCAGAGCCAGTTTCTCCGACCCTGCATGCAAGTCCTCTTTTCATTATTATAGCCTTCCATCTCCGCTTCCCAGTTCCACCCTGGGAGCGCGCGGGCTTGCCAACGGAGTTTGTAGCTGGTCATCCATCTCTACTAACCCTCAACTGTCTTAGTTGGACATTTTGTGTATTTTGTGTTTTCCCCATTCTGTTTTATAAACATATCAGCTTCACTTGCATTTGGGCTTGCAATAATTCATTTGTTCTCTGCACCCTGACGCAGCGTACATGACAGATTGCCGCCACCAGCTAGAGCCCAGCAGTGAAGTGGCATGACATTTTTTCACCCTTTTTGTGTTTTTCCTACCTGTTGGAGCATGATGTCCTCAAAGCACCGTCCTCACGCTGGCAGTAGCGGACGGGCAGAGTGACATCCCAGCATAGAGGAAGAGTGGGCAGCCATATCCATTCAGGAGTTCTTGTTAGACGCCAAGAACGCCTACATCCCCAGAGAAAGATTGGATTGCCTGAACAGGGTGTTGAGGATTCTGGGGGCTCACCGTGGCCTCTGGAATTATCCTCAATACGCCGAGCTGCTGTCCTCCATCTGCGCGTTCGAGCGGGTTTTTCCTGACCTGAAGACATGGGCGATCCGCACCAAGCCAAAGCAGAGACGCTCTTCTCATTCGGCAGCCATATTTTCCTCTGCTTCATCTCCTGCTCCAAGATGGCCACAGCCAGGTCGGCAGCGTCGACGTCATCTGACCCCGGATTCCCGGAAGAATTATCCAACCCCGCCAACTGTGTCCTTCTTCACACCAAGCCCGGTTATCCCCGCAGTGGAGCCTCATACATGTGTTCCTGCCTGGGCAGTTTCGTCTGCAAGACTCTTCTCCACATCCACTGCGAGGACCTTTCCCTCGGTGAATCCGCAGACGGTCGAGGAGCACTTGTGTTCCTCACCGGTGGCTGCCATTCCTGTGGCGAGAGGGGCGGCTCCTAAACTGTCAACAGAGGGGCCAAACACTGCCTTTTTTGGACAGAAGGATGGCGATGCCCAAACAGCAGCAGCCAACATCATTACCTGGGGAGATAGGCAAGTTAATTTTCATTTCACTCCTATAAATAATGAAATGTTTTGCCTGATTCCCGGTAGGGAGACTCAGGGAAAGCAGTCCCCTGAGTTCTCCCCACCTGCTGCTCTTTTGAACTGTTCACCAGCCCTTTCCCTGTTTCCTTCTGTTTCCTTTGTGTGCCCGCCGGTACCGGAGCAGAGCAATCAGGACCAGGAAGAGCCAGAGATCTGGGAGGATTGTTTCCCCATAACAACAGTGAACCAGATCCCAGCCGCCACGCAAGAGGAGTCACCGGCGTGGGTCATGACAGCTGGGGAAATGAAGACTGCAGAAACCACCATGCCTGCTGCGGAGGTCACCGCAGCAGAGTCAGCACTGAAACTGAACCTCCAGGAGGCTGAGCCTGTGAGCACATCGCCCGGATTGTCGGAGTCCCGAATGGCGGTGAAGCTTGAGCTAAGGCAAGTGCTCTCCTTTGTTTTTCTCCTTTCCATTATTGAACATTTTTGCCTAGCTCTTGGTGAGGACAGCCAGGCACAGCCAACTACTGCGTCTGAGCTCGCCTTGCTGGGTTCCGCTGCTGCCGGTGACCTTGACCCTTCTTTCTCTTTGTCTAAGTCCTCTTCCCGGGTCGCTGGAGAGAGTCCAACACCACCAGATGAGTCCAAGGATCCAGGCTCGCCGCTGAAGGTCACTGTGGATCCAGCCTCCCCTGCTGAGGAGGTTATTGTGGGTGCTCTGCTCCAGCCTAGGGTGCCCGTAATCAACCGCCTTCTGGCTCGGGTGCTCATATGGGTCAGCTGTCCCATGTTTAAAGTGGAGTTGGGGCCAGCAGTGACCCAGTCGGGTCCCACCGCAAGTGCAGCAGGGGTCCGGCTGGGCTCCACCGTGGGTGCAACCATGGCTTGGTTGGGGTCCACTGTGCGTGCAACGCAGGCCCAGTCGGGGCTCACTGTGGGAGCAATGAGGTCCCAGGAAGGGGCCACCACTGGTACAACATTGACCCTGGCCGGGACCACCGCGGGTGCAGCCATGGTCCAGTCCGGGTCCATCATGGGTACGACCGAGCCCCAGTTTAACTGTCTTCGTTTAACTGAAGAAACTTCTGGCAATCCACTCTTTAATTTGATCAATGTATTCGATCAGGGTATTAATTGGACCGCAATCTCCCGGTGAGACAGTTATTTAGATCTATGTATCATCTGCATAATTATGGTAATATAGTTTGTTGTTTTTCATGATTAGAGCTAGTGGGAGCATATACAGTGGTGTGAAAAAGTGTTTGCCCCCTTTCTGATTTCTCATTTTTTTGTATGTTTGTCACATTTATGTAAATGTTTCAGATCATCAAACAAATTTAAATATTAAACAAAGAAAACAAAGTAAACACAAAATGCAGTTTTTAAATGAAGGGGTTCATTATCAAGGGTAAAAAAAAATCCAAACCTACATGGCCCTGTGTGAAAAAGTGATTGCCCCCTTTTGTTAAAACATAAATTAATTGTGGTTTATCACATCTTTGGAAAGCTGAATTCAATTTCTCTAGCCACACTCCATCCTGATTACTGCCACACCTGTTCTCAATCAAGAAATCACTTCAATAGGACCTGCCTGACAAAGTGAAGTAAACAAAAAGATCCTCAAAAGCGAGACATCATGCTACGATTCAAAGAAATTCAGGAACAAATGAGAAACAAAGTAATTTGTTATGACCCGAGCGTCGGTTCTTATCGCGCTCGGGTTAAAGTTATGTCTTGCTGCCAGCCTTGACAGCTGTGGGCGGTATTTCTGGCCTCTCCGGGCTCTTATTGTGAAAGTGCTCGGAGGGGTTTCCGCCTGTCAACGGTCGGCCAGCTGTGTGTCATCTGTTCATTAGTACCTTGTTATTTAAGCTGAGTGCTGGCGTCATTAAGTCGCAGCAGTGTCTGATCGCATATGATCGTTATTCTGATCGTTATTTTGTTCACTCATCGTCACGGATGCCTGGACTATGTTCACACCTCGGCTGCCTAGGGCTTGACCGTCTTTCACCGGCACTAGTAAGTGAGCTGTATTAGCTTTATTCCCTCCGGTGTAATTTGTGCTGTAAGTCCCTGCTTTAGCAGCCCGAGTGCGATTATTACTAAGCTTGTCTGTGTGTGACTGTCTCCTGTCCTGGACCTGTAGTGTGCTTTATTGCCCTATGCTTCCTGTTCTGCAAAGACTCTGTCATTATCTCAGCAGCTTGTGTAAACACCTTATCACCGTAATAAAACTCATTGGAAAACTCACTGGTGGACTGTGTGCGTCTTATGCTGGCTCGTGAGGGCCAGAGCATGACATAATTGAGGTTATAAAGCCATTTCTAAAGCTTTGGGACTCCAGCAAACAACAGTGAGAGCCATTATCCACAAATGGCAAAAACATGGAACAGTGGTGAACCTTCCCAGGAGTGGCCGGCCAACCAAAATTACCCCAAGAGCGCAGCGACGACTCATCCAAGAGGTCACAAAAGACCCCACAACAACATCCAAAGAACTGCAGGCCTCACTTGCCTCAGTTAAAGCCAGTGTTCATTACTCCACCATAAGAAAGAGACTGAGCAAAAATGGCCTGCATGGCAGAGTTCCAAGACGAAAACCACTGCTGAGCAAAAAGAAAATAAAAGCTCATCTCGGTTTTGCCAGAAAACATCTTGATGATCCCCAAGACTTTTGGGAAAACATTCTGTGGACTGACGAGACAAAAGTTGAACTTTTTGGAAGGTGTGTGTCCCATTACATCCAGCGTAAAAATAGCAAAGCATTTCAGAAATGGAACATCATACCAACAGTAAAATATGGTGGTGGTAGAGTGATGGTCTGGGGCTGTTTTGCTACTTCAGCATCTGGAAGACTTGCTGTAGTAAATGGAACTATGAATTCTGCTGTCTACCAAAAAATCCTGAAGGAGAATGTCCGACCATCTGTTCATGACCTCAAGCTGAATCGCACTTGGGTTCTGCAGCAGGACAGTGATCTCAAACACACCATCAAGTCCACCTCTGAATGGCTTAAGAAAAACAAAATGAAGACTTTGGAGTGGCCTAGTCAAAGTCCTGACCTGTGATTGAGATCCTGTGGCATGACCTTAAAAAGATGGTTCATACTTGAAAACCTTTCAGTGTGGCTAAATTACAACAATTCTGCAAAGATGAGTGGGCCAGAATTCCTCCACAGCACTGTAAAAGACTCTTGGCCAGTTATCACAAAAGCTTGATTGTAGTTGTTGCTACTGAGGGTGGCCCAAACAGTTATTAGGTTTCAGGGGCAATCACTTTTTCACACAGGGCCGTGTAGGTTTGGATTTTGTTTCCCTCTAACAATAAATACCTTCATTTAAAAACTACATTTTGTGTTTACTTGTGTTCTTTGTCTCATATTTAAATTTGTTTGATGATCTGATTAAGTGTGACAAACATACAAAAAAATAAGAAATCAGGAATGAGGAAAACACTTTTTCACACCACTGTAATTATGGAATAAACTCCCAGAAAGAATCAGGGTTGCTGAAACTCTCAGCTGCTTTAAATCAAGGTTAAAAACGTTCCTATTTGCTGTGGCCTTTCTGTAGAACAATGTTAATCCCCTACAATGTACTGTTATTTTTATTTGTTGCACTTTTTCCTGTCTTATTTTATTTTAGCTTGTTTCGCTTTAATTTTTTTTTTTTCCAACAGTGTCTTCATTTATTTTCCAACATATTGAACATTGCACATGTTGAACAACATGCCAAGCACACAACATTTCAATAAACCCCTCCTCTTAACATACATGAATACACAAATAAAGTGATAAATGATATATATTACAGTAAAAAGAAAAGCACACGTTAAGACATTCAAAGAGTATATACAGTTACTTGGGTCATTTGGATTAAAGCAATATTAAATAAAACCAAAGTCAATAAACTACAATAACTGTTCTCCAGGTAAACTGCAGATGGCCACTCTATTAATCAACATCAGGTGATTGAATGACATGGGTCAGGTCCACTCTTTCTAAATATTGAATAAAGGGACCCCATATACTGTCAAATGTTGATTGTCTGTTCTTAATAGAGTAGGTAATCTTTTCCAAGGGCAAAGTTGTAGTCATCTCATAAAGCCACCTGCCTATAGTCGGCCTGTTCGCCTCCTTCCATGTTAAGGCAATAACCCTTTTAGCCAACAGCAAGCTCAATTCTAGGAATGTCTTTTGTGTCCTCCTTATCTTGAAAGTTATGGGGTATATATTAAATATAAAACGTTTGGGATCCAAAGGTATTTGGATATTTAATATTTGCTGTATGTGTTGATTCACTTCCACCCAGAACCTTTGGATTTTAAAACACTGCCACAGACAATGAAAAAGTGTACCTTTGTCATTTCCACATTTTATACAGACATCTGGAATGGCACTGGTGAATTTATGCAGTTTTTCTGGGGTCAGGTACATGCGCATTAACCAGCTATACTGTAGAAGTTTAAGGTGTGTGTTAACTGTCTGAGATTGGGCCTTGGCACAAGCTGTCTCCCACTCCTCAGTGGTGATGTTGTCCTGCAGATCATCTCTCCAGGCCTGAAGCTGTCCAACTGATGATTCAGAGGACTCATCCACCAGACATCTATATATTTTAGTGATTAGGCCTGTCCCCTTACTGTTCTTGATCATCATCTCCTCTAATTTACTCAAGGGTGGAATAGATAAGGATTTTTGTTGTATTCTGACAAAATTTCTCACTTGTAAAAATTTATAGAAGTGGTTAAGGGCTATATTGTATTTGGTAACAATTTCTTCAAAGGACGTCATGTGTTTATGGTCCATATGGAGTAATATGTTTTCCATAATCTAGAGCGTCTATTGTTCCATAGAAATCTGATAAAAAGTGCTTTCAGGTGAGAGAACAAATTAGCCGGAGGTGGAAGAGGCAAGTTTGAAAATAAATATAACAATTTAGGAAGCACATTAATTTTGAGAATGTTTATTTTCCCAATTAATGATATTGCTAAGGAGGCCCGTCTATCCAGTGAGGTTGAGACCTCCAGCATAACTGGTCTATAATTGACTTCTGCTATGTCCTTTAACGATGGTACAATTTGAATACCTAAATAGGTGAAGCATTTAACAACATTAAATTGAGCAACTACTGCAGATGGGTTTTCTCTTTCTTTTGGGTTTAACAGCATGACTGATGCTTTAGATTTATTAATCTTATATCCTGAAATTTTGCCAAATTCTTCTATCAGAGCTAAAAGAGCAGGGATAGATTGGTCTACACTTTTTAAAAGGATGATTACGTCATCTGCATACAAAGCAAAGCGGTGCTCTTGTCCTAGAGTTTTTCCTCATATCCTATCATGTGACCTTACTGCTATTGCAAGTGGCTTAATTGCAATGCTGAACAACAATAGAGACAGTGGATCCTCGTCTGCACCCACGATTTATTTTAATAGTTTTTGAAATATTATTATTGGTAAGGATTTCTGCATATGGGCGGCGTGGTGGCGGAGTGGTTAGCACTGCGGCAGCACAGCAACTCATCCTTGGCCGGGAGATCCTGGGTTCAATCCCAGCCCCCAACCAACAGTGATCTGTGTGGAGTTTGCATGTTCTCCCCGTGTCTGCGTGGGTTTACTCTGGGATTTCTCCGGTTTCCTCCCACATGCCCAAAACATGCAAGTTAGGTTAATTGGCATCAAACTGGGAATTCTAAATTGTCCTTAGGTACAGACGTGGACAAAATTGTTGGTACCCCTCTGTTAATGAAAGAAAAACCCACAATGGTCACAGAAATAACTTGAATCTGACAAAAGTGGTAATAAATAAAAATTCTATGAAAATTAACCAATGAAAATCAGACAATGCTTCTGAATTGTGGTTCAACAGAATTATTTTAAAAAACAAACTCATGAAACAGGCCTGGACAAAAATGATGGTACCCTTAACTTAATATTTTGTTGCACAACCTTTTGAGGCAATCACTGCAATCAAACAATTTCTGTAACTGTCAATGAGACTTCTGCACCTCTCAGCAGGTATTTTGGCCCACTCCTCATGAGCAAACTGCTCCACTTGTCTCAGGTTTGAAGGGTGCCTTCTCCAGATGGCATGTTTCAGCTCCTTCCACAGATGTTCAATAGGATTTAGATCAGGGCTCATAGAAGGCCACTTTAGAATAGTCCAATGTTTCGCTCTTAGCCATTCTTGGGTGTTTTTAGCTGTGTGTTTTGGGTCATTATCCTATTGCAAGACCCATGACCTGCGGCTGAGACCAAGCTGCCTGACACTGGACAACACATTTCTCTCTAGAATACCTTGATTCTTGAGATTTCATTGTACCCTGCACAGATTCAAGACACCCTGTGCCAGATGCAGCAAAGCAGCCCCACAACATAACAGAACCTCCTCCATGTTCACAGTAGGGACAGTGTTCTTTTCTTGGTATCCTTCATTTTTGTGTCTGTGAACATAGAGCTGATGTACCTTGCCAAAAAGTTCCAGTTTTGTTTCGTCTGTCCATAGGACATTCTCCCAGAAGCTTTGTGGCTTGTCAACATGCAGTTTGGCAAATCCAGTCTGGCTTTTTTATGATTTGTTTTCAACAGTGGTGTCCTCCTTGGTCGTCTCCCATGAAGTCCACTTTGGCTAAAACAACGACAGATGCAAGTGCGATCTGACACTGATGTACCTTGACGTTGGAGTTCACCATGAATGTGTTTAGAGGTTGGTCTGGGCTCTTTTGTTACCATTTGTATTATCCGTCTCCTCCTGCGGCCACGTCCAGGGAGGTTGGCTACAGTGTCGTGGATCTTAAATTTCTGAATAATATGTGCAACTGTAGTCACAGGAGCATCAAGCTGCTTGGATATGGTCTTATAGCCTCTACCTTTAACATGCTTGTCTATAATTTTCTTTCTAATCTCCTGAGACAACTCTCTCCTTTGCTTCCTCTGGTCCATGTTTAGTGTGGTACACACCATGTCATCAAACGGCAGTGACTACTTGTCACCCTTTAAATAGGCCGACTGACTGATTACAAGTTTGTAGACACCTGTGATGTTAATTAGAGGACATATCTTGGTTGAACATGTCCCTATGGTCATATTATTTTCAATCTTTTCTAGGGGTACCATCATTTTTGTCCAGGCCTGTTTCATGAGTTGTTTTTTTAAAATAATTCTGTTGAACCACAATTCAAAAATTGTGGTTCAACAGAATTTTTGAATTTTTGTCTGATTTTCATTTTTATTTATTACCATTTTTGTCAGATTCAAGTTATTTCTGTGACCATTGTGGGTTTTTCTTTCATTAACAGAGGGGTACCAACAATTTTGTCCACGTCTGTAATGACTGTGACAGTGAATGATTGTCTGTCTCTCTGTGTTGGCCCTGCGATGGACTGGCGATCTATCCAGGGTGCACCCTGCCTCTCGCCCAAAGATGCTGGGATAGGCTCCAGCCCCCCCCCGCCACCCGAAAAGGATTAAGCGGAAGAAGATGAATGAATGAATGATTTCTGCATATGGTTATTTCTAGAGTAACCTTATCCAATTACAGAAAGTCTCTCCCAGACCAAAACGTGTAAGAACTTCAAACAGGTCCATTCAACTCTTTAAGGGCTTTTTCGGCATCTAGAGATAATAAGGCGGTATCTTGTGCCCCATCCTCATTATATATCACATTTAGAAGTCTTCTGACGTTATGAAATCCCTGACGACCATGGATAAAGCCATTCTGATCCTCCCCAGTTATTTTTAGCATTATGTCTTCGATTCTTCTAGCTAAAACTTTTGAAAGTACTTTAAAATCAACATTTAAAAGACTAATTGGCCTAAAATTTTTGCATTTATTCTTTGGTTTTCCCATTTTGGGAATTAAAGTAATTATTGCTTCTCTCAGGGAAATAGGTAGGATTCCATTTTGGAAGGATTCTTTAAACATTTCTAAAAGAGGAAAAAACAATCTTTTTTAAAATTTCTTTTAAATCTCTATTGGCAGACCACTTGGCCCTGGAGTTTTCCCTGTTTTAATACTATCAATTGCAGCAGCTATTTCTTCTGTGGTTATATCCTTTTCCAAATTAGCTTTTAATGATTCCGGTACATTAGGTATATTTATTCTATCTAAAAAACACTTTAATTCCAAATTATCATGACTAATTTCTGAGCTATAGAGCTTCTCATAAAATTATTTAAATGTTCTATTAATTTTGATTGGGTCTACAATAGTTTCACCTTTATGCTGAAGGGAGGTAATAGACTTTTCGTTTTGTAGTTGCTTAATATGCCAGGCCAATACTTTCACAGATTTTTCTCCCTGATCATAAAATGTTTGCTTAAGTCACAATAGACTAGCCAACGTTTTTGATGCAGATAGCTCATTGTATTGTGCTCTAAGCTGCAGAAGGTTTTGATGAACTTCTGGGTTTCTAGATAAGAAGTACTCATCTTCAAGAGCTTTTATCCTCAACACTATGTTATTAACTGTCTGAAATGTCTGTTTTGCTTTGGAGCTGGTAATACTGATTATTTGGCCCCTAAGGAAGGCCTTAAAGGCTTCCCATCTTATACCTGCTGAGGTTTCATTTGTGTTTGTCTCAAAATAAAGTTGATTTTGGTTGTCTAGAAAAGCAACAAAGCTGGGGTCAGCTAACCATTTTAGTTTACAATGCCAAATATTACTATCACTCATCAATTTTGAGTCCTGATATACAAGGGAATATGGAACATGATCTGAAATTAGGATGGCATCATAAATACAATCCTTAATTTTATGCCTCAATCCCACCGACACCAGGATGTCTATTCTTGAGTAGGATTTGTAAGTGCTGGAATAACATGAAAACTGTGATCTGTTAGGATTCAATTCCCTCCAAATATCTATAATATTCATGTCTTTCATAAAGTAATGTATCGTTGAACGAGAGCAGGAGTGTGTATGGTCAGCTCCAGGTGATTTGATCCCTTACTTGAGCTAATGTACAATTAAAATCCCCTGCAACAATGTAGTTACCAGTAAGGGCAGACAGAGTGAGGGATACATTTTGGAAAAAATTGGGGTCATCACTATTTGGTGCATAAATGTTTGCCAAAGTAATTTGCTCCTCAAGGAGACTTCCCTGAATAATGAGATAATGGCCAAACTTATCCTTGATTACTTCCTTAACCTGTAATGGTATAGATTCATGGACCAATATAATGACTCATCTAGCTTGAGAGTTAAATGGTGCTGAAAAAACATTGCCTTTCCACCTCCTTTCTACTTTCTTAATATCTTTGGCCATTAGGTGTGTTTCTTGGAGAAATACAATATTAGATCGCATTGATTTAATTTTATTCATGACCTGTTTAACCCTTTTAAGTTTTTGTAGCCCTCTGCAGTTCCATGATGTGGTTTTCATCATATCATGGATGTGATTTTTATTTTTATTTCCCTGGATATTTTATATGAAAGCTATTGACTTTCCCAGTACTTTGAAAACTATGTAACTGAACACACAAAAGACAGAAAAGGATCAAAATACACATAAGAGAAGAACCATAACCCATTCAGGCTCTATCACCTGAATATTCCCCTTTCTATACTTCTAAAGCTTCCAAGTGGCTGCTAACTACCCTAAAAATGAAAAGGTACCTCGGAACTATCAAAAAGTCTCATTAACCTTCAACTCCCCTGCTACTAATTAACCATATCAATTTATAACAGATTTCTAAAACCATAACCCCACTATCATGAAGAGAGCAAAAAAAGGGATGATTTCCTAAGTAGTTCAGTTGGGTTTTCTAACATAAGGGGCATTCTTATGT
This sequence comes from Pholidichthys leucotaenia, assembly GCA_020510985.1. NCBI lineage: Eukaryota > Metazoa > Chordata > Actinopteri > Cichliformes > Pholidichthyidae > Pholidichthys > Pholidichthys leucotaenia. The sequence goes on along the minus strand of CM035847.1, from coordinate 156,386,491 downwards.
TCCGTGCCGACAGGGAAACGGCGAACTCCGGTAAGAGCCGGGGGGGTGGGCTATGCATCTATGTTAACAAGAACTGGTGCGTCAGTGCCACGTTAGTGTCTAAACACTGCTCTCCATTGGCGGAGTTCCTTATTGTAAATTGTCGGCCATATTATTTGCCGAGGGAATTCAGCAACGTGTTTGTAGCTGGTGTTTACATAGCGCCGAGCGCTAATGCTAAAGCTAATGCTAAAGCTAATGCTAAGAAGGCATTCGGGGAACTACACAATGCGATTAGTGAAATCCAAACTTCACACCCGGACAGTTTTGTGGTGGTTGTGGGGGATTTTAACCACACCAGCTAAAAGACTGTGCTCCCCAAGTTTAAACAATGTGTAGACTTTAAGACCAGAGGAGAGAATATGTTGGACTTAGTGTACACAAACACAGATGCATATAAGGCGAAACCCCGCCCCCCATCTCGGCCTTTCTGATCACATATCCGTGATGCTGCTGCCTGCCTACAAACCTTTATTGAAGCGCAGCAGGCCAGCAGTGAAACAAATTAGAATTTGGCCAGAGAGTGCAACCTCTGCACTGAAAGACTGTTTTCTGCACACAGACTGGGAGGTCTTCAAAATAGCAGCCTCCCAGGAAGACAAGACAGATGTGGAGGAGTATGCTGATACAGTCACCAGCTACATCACGAAGTGCACAGAGGATGTCACTACAGTGAAGATCATCACTATGCGGGGTAACCATAAGCCCTGGATGACTGCAGAGGTGCGCTCGCTGCTTACAGCCAGAGATGCAGCCTTCAGAGCGAAGGACAGGATCGCCCTCCGCTCAGCCAGGTCTGCGCTCTCAAAGGGAATTAAGGCGACAAAGCACGCCTATGCGGAGAAAATGCAGGGACACCTCTGTGACACTAGGAACACCAAGCAGATGTGGCAGGGAGTTCGGACACTGACGGGCTATAAGTCTAGGCAGGGGGTCGATGATGACAACGCTTCACTTCCAGACAGGCTTAACGACTTCTTTGCACATTTTGAAGCATCAAACTCGACAATCAGAGGGAGGGCTGGCCCACCCCCACCATCGGTCGGACCAGCTTTTACCATCAACACAGCGGACACACGGAGGACCCTAACCAGAGTCAACCCACGCAAAGCTGCAGGTCCGGACAACATTCCGGGACGTGTGCTCCAAGACTGCGCAAGCGAGTTGGCGGATGTCCTGACTGACATTTATAACATCTCCCTGAGTCAGGCCATCGTTCCCAGATGCTTCAAGACCTCTATCATTGTACCGGCGGCAAAGAAACAAGTTGTGTCCTGTTTGAATGACTATCGTCCTGTTGCACTGACACCAATTGTGATGAAGTGTTTTGAACGGCTTGTGAAACCTCGCATTACAGCCTGCATCCCTGCATCACACAACCCGCTCCAGTTTGCATATCGCTCAAACCGCTCCACGGAGGATGCTATAGTCACCACCCTACACTCTGTCATCACCCGCCTGGACCAGAAAGACACCTACGCCAGACTCCTGTACATTGATTTCAGTTGAGCATTCAACACCATTATTCCCCGGAGACTGATGGAGAAATTACTCCTTCTCAGTCTGAACACCGCCACATGTCTCTGGATCCTGGATTTCCTGACTGAGAGACCTCAGTCTGTCCGGATTGGAAACAACATCTCCAACTCTGTCACGCTGAGCACCGGATCCCTTCAAGGCTGTGTACTCAGTCCACTGTTGTTTACACTTCTAACAAATGACTGTGTATCCAGACACGAGGGGAACCAGATTATTAAGTTTGCAGACGACACCACGTTGGTGGGACTTATTCAGAGGGATGAGGAATCAATGTACAGGGAAGAAGTGAGAGACCTGGAGGGCTGGTGCAGGGAGAACAATCTGGTGCTCAACGTGGACAAAACGAAGGAGATGATTATCGACTTCCGGCGGTCACAGCCGGAGCACGTCCCCCTCAGCATCGGCGGCCGTTTAGTGGAGAGAGTGGAGAACATCAAGTTCCTCGGAGTGCAGATCTCGCAGGACCTGACCTGGAGCAAGAATTCCTTGGGGATCAGGAAGTGGGCTCAGCAGAGACTGCACTTCTTGAGGAAACTCAAACAGGCCTCTCTCCCCATCTGCATCCTCAGGACCTTCTACAGAGGTGTGGTGGAGAGTGTTCTGACGTACTGCATTGCTACATGGTACTCCAGCTGCAGTATGTCAGACAAAAAAGCCCTGCAGAGGATAGTCAAGGGGGCTGAGAGGGTAATTGAAGTCTCCCTCCCCTCTGTCCAAGAACTTTTTCAGAACCGTTGTAGGAGCAGGGCACTGAACATTGTCAAGGACCGGTCTCACCCTCTGCATAAACACTTTGAACTTCTTCCATCTGGTAAACGATTCCGGAGCATCAGAGGCAGAACCACCAGACTGATCAACAGCTTCCTTCCACAAGCTGTCTGGATGCTGAACAGTTGACCCGGAATCTCTCATACACACTACTGCACCTACGGACATTTTGTATATTATTTGTATATTATAGTTAGTTAGTTTTTTCCCAAGTATGTCTCAGGGATGTGTGAATGGATGGGGGTGGGGTGGGGGTGGGGGGGTGAAGCTATGTGGGAGTGTGTCTTAAATCATGCTGCTTCTATTTATATGGATGCCGAGAGAAACGCAATTTCATCTTGCCTGCACTACAGTTGTATGTACAGCAATGTAACAATAAAGTTTGATTTGATTTGATTTGATTTGATTTGAAAGCTTGGGAGAGGCAAAGGCAAAGCTGTCGATTTACCAGTCAATCTACGTTCCTACTCTCACCTATGGTCACGAGCTTTGGGTAATGACCGAAAGAACGAGATCGCGGATACAAGCGGCTGAAATGAGCTTTCTCCGTAGGATTGCTGGACTCACCCTCAGAGATAGGGTGAGGAGCTCAGTCATCCGGGAGAGGCTCAGAGTAGAACCGCTGCTCCTCCACATTGAAAGGAGTCAGTTGAGGTGGTATGGGCATCTGATTAGGATGCCTCCTGGATGCCTCCCACTTGAGGTGTTTCAGGCACGTCCTACTGGGAGGAGACCTCGGGGCAGACCCAGGACTCGGTGGAGAGACTATGTCTCCCAGCTGGTCTGGGAACGCCTTGGTATCCCCTCTGAAGAGCTGGAGCAGGTGGCTGGGGAGAGGGAAGTCTGGGCTTCTCTGCTTGAACTGCTGCCTCCGTGATCCGGACCTCCGGAAAAGCGGTAGAAGATGGATGGATGGATGATTTGATTTGATTCTTTTCAAGCAAAATGACCACATTATTACCATAAACGAAAAGCATTTGATGACCCAGACAGCAGCCGCTGTTATCCATATTTTGTAATCCAGGTTCTCCTATGATTGTAGAACATAAAAAGATGCCATTTTGAATATAATTTGTTAATACCCTGTATGTCAAAGAAAATTGTTTATATATATATGGTTTCCTCCCACATGCCAAAAACATGCAAGTTAGGTTAATTGGCATCAAAACTGGGGATTCTAAAATTGTCCTTACGTATGACTGTGAGAGTGAATGGTTGTCTGCCTCTCTGTGTTGGCCCTGCGATGGACTGGCGATCTGTCCAGGGTGTACCCTACCTCTCGTCCAAAGATGCTGGGATAGGCTCCAGCCCCCACCCCCCACCCCCTCGCAACCCAAAAAAAGGATTGAGCGGAAGAAGATGAATGACTATATATAAAGTATATATATATATATATATATATATATATATATATATATATATATATATATATATATATATATATATATATATATATATATATATATATATATATATATATATATATATATATATATATAATAAACAAAATATATATATTTTGTAAATCGGGAAAAAAAAGAAAGAAAAAGTCCCCTTTAAACACATAATTGTCCATTTTGTTTATATACGTAAAGATAACACACCTGGCTGATTTCAACAGAAAATATATTTATAAACTGTTAGATATGTATCACATAAGCAGGAAACAAACATTTCTGCCAAATCAGCTGTTTTTCCCGACCTCGTCTCCCGCTGCATTTACGAGGAGTTGTTTGGTTCAGTGTCTGACTTGATCCACTTGATGAAATTTTCGACCTCGCTGCAGTTGTTGAAGATGTGAGGTTGATCTTTATATGTGACGAACAGTCAGGCAGGAGACATGATGCCGTAACGGAGCCCCACGGAGTGAAAGCCCCACTGGCCTCATCAAATTTCTTCTGCTTCTTGTGAATTCCTGGTGCCACATCCTGGTAAAACCTCACCGGCTGGTTCTTGTAAATCACCTCTTGTTTTTCCTTGGCGGCCCTAATCACGGCTTCTTTATCTTTGTAGTTTAAACATTTCATGTTGAGCGTTCTGGGTGAAGATCTGCTCTGTGTTTGTGGCCCGATTCTGTGCGCTCTCTCCAGTATTAGTGGCGTGTGCAACGGCGCCATCTCCAAAGCATCCGGGACCAAGCTCTCCAGAAAGGCACACGTGTCAGCACCCTCCGCTCCCTCTGGGAGGTTCACCAATCTCAAGTTGGAGCATCTTGACCTCGTCTCCAAATCAAGCAACTTTTCCTCCATATCTTTATTTCTGTTGTCCAGTAGTTGGACTTTAGTTTGGAGGGCTACCAAGTCATCTTCAGCCACTGAAATCCTTCCTTCTGCTTCCGTGATGCGCTGTGCATTGTCCACGATGTCTTGTCTCACGTCTTGAATAGCAGTCAAAATGCTGTCAAATCTAGTTGAAAACTCAGTTTTCATACCATTAATAGCTGCCAGAATAACTGCCTGTGTACGACCAGACACTTCAGTCGTTGTCATGTCCTCCGGGTCAAGGGCAGCACTAGCTTGATCACCACCAGCAGCACATGTGTTAGCCATAGCATCGACAATACTACTCCTAGTAAAGTTTGACAATTGTGACTGCAATGCTTTACGACGTCCTTGGCCGAGTTTCCTTTGAGATAGAGGCATTCCCCAAGTATATCTAGCAAAGTGAGGGTCTATCTGTCTTCCCAGATATGTTTTAGAACAGGATTTAGCTGAAAAGGTAGCAGAGCAGTTCAAAGCATGTCAACTCAGGTTGATGCCATTTTTGTCCCCCTTAATTTATTTTTTCAGTTTGCTTTTAAATTCTTATGTATTCCTTTTGTAACTTGCTGTAATGATTTAATGTTTTATGGAAAGCATTTTGTGTTACGATGTGTGGCATATGACCCAAAAGCAGACACAGGAGGAAGTGGTAATTGAAGAGAAAAAATAATTCTTTATTCCAATAGTTGTACAAGATTATGTGCAATGGAAGTTTGTCTCAAGGATCTGGCAACCCTATGAGGAGAGCAGAGGGACAGGTAAGTATAACTGAAAAACAGTTTGATGAAGCTGTAATTTTAGTCTTTGTGCTTACTCTTTCACAGGGGAGAGCAGCTGGGAGCAGGTGAAGAGACTCCACGCTGGGAGAGCAGGTTGCCAGGGGGAGAGGTGCTGTGGTGCTGCAGGGGGGTCTCCTGGGGATTGTAGAAAACAGGCTGGCCAGGCCTAAGTGCTGGGAGTGGGAGTGAAGGGCAGCAATGACAAACGATAAGTCGACGTACGTTTGGAGGTGAGGGTGTGCACCAGTCCAAGAACATCCAATTCCAATCCAAGAGGCTATTTCCAAAATCCAGAGGCAGACGGGGTCAAAGCAGGTTAGAACACGGCAGGCAGAGATTTCCAATGCAGAAGGCAGTCTCTGGGTGTAGGACAAGCAAAAGGTCAAAACACAGCAAGGCAGGATAAAACATTGATTCAGAGAGCTGACAGGATACTGCTGTGTGCAGGACAATGCCACCAGGCAGAGTGAAGGGAGAGCATCCTATTTAAAGGGCCTCTCTGATTGGCAGCAGGTGGTGAACAGGGCTGCAGGTAGTGTGCCTAATCAGAGGAGACAGAGAGGTAGGGAGACAGGGCACACAAAAAGACCATTACACTTTGAATTGTCTTGTACATGAAATGTGCTATACAAATAACACCGCACGCAGCACAGTGGTGCAGTGGTTAGCACTGTTTCCTTACAGCTAAAAGGTTCCAGGTTCGAATTCTCAGGCTGGCAGGGGTAGGAACCTTTCTGTGTGGAGTTTGCATGTTCTCCCTGTGCTGCGTGGGTTTAATCCCGGGGCTCTGGTTTCCTCCCACAATCCAAAGACATGCATGTTAAGTTAATTGGTTGTTCTAAATTGTCCCTAGATATCTGTCTCCTATAGGCCCTTAGAATAGAGGGTTAGTACTAGTGAAGCACCTTGAGTGGTCTTTGAGACTAGAAAAAGCGCTATAAAAGTATAGGTCCTTATCCCTTAAATATACTTGCCTTGCTGATGGAATAATTTTGTTTTCTTTATCTTTGGTACTTCAGAGTCTGGGTGAAATGTGTACAAGGTCAACCAGCTCGACATTTATCTGGTTTTTCTCATGCGAATGTTCTGGACTGTTATGAATGTGTCTGAAGATGGAGACAATTTGGAAGAACCAGCCTGAACCAGGTATTATCTCACGGACAGTTCTGAGATATCAGGATGCTTAAAGACTGAAAGTTGTGTATGTGATTCAGAACAATTTCCGGAGCCGACTCTGATTGTATCACTTATTGTTCTCCACTGATCAGTGAAAATTAAATTTGCTGAAACTTCAATCCTGCCTGATTCTTTGACTGAAGGTTGAACAGAATTTTTCCAACATAATTGGTGCACCGAATAGGGACTCCAAACATCTTTTCTCCAGACCCGACTTTGGACCATTCTCTGCCAGTGCACGGCTGCTGAAAAGACCTCCCGCCTGCCTCCCAATTGGAAGCGGTTGGCTAAAGCGAGGTGACAGCAAGAGGTGGTGTGGAGCGCCGGAAGGGAGATGGTGATGGAGCTGAACAGAGGTGGATTGAAGTGAGTAAATTTAATTATCAAATAAATAAATTTAAATAATAAATATTTAAATATCTAAATAATAAATAAATGTAATTATTTAGATGTCTGGCACTGTGGGTTCGAGTTGGGTCATGGGATGGGCAGCACAGTGGTGCAGTGGTTAGCACTGTTTCCTTACAGCTAGAAGGTTCCAGGTTCAAATCCCCAGGCTGGCAGGGGTAGGAACCTTTCTGTGTGGAGTCTGCATGTTCTCCCTGTGCTGCGTGGGTTTACTCCCGGGGCTCCGGTTTCCTCCCACAATCCAAAAGACATGCATGTTAGGTTAATTGGTTGTTCTAAATTGTCCCTAGATATGTCTCCTATAGGCCCTTAGAATAGAGGGTTAGTACTAGTGAAGTGCTTTGAGCGGTCTTTGAGACTAGAAAAGTATAAGTAGAGGTCCTTACCCTTACCCTTATGCATAGAATTTGGTACTGGCAGGTTCGAGTCCGGTCGGGAAGGTACTGTGGTTGAATGGAACCGCTCAGTAATAAATGCATTTTTACTGGTTTTTAATTCGAGTCTAAAATCAGGAAATAGGCATGCGGAAGGATACAAAGTACCTTGGAGTGATATCAGGGTGGAGTGCACACTGCGGAGTGATATCAGCGGCGGAAGGTTACAGCACCGCAGAGTGATATAGATGGCTGAAATAAACTAGAAAAAATATATAGAGAACAAATAATACAAGAAAAAAAGTTATAATAAGAAATAGCCTTAAAATAATAAGGAATATCTTTAACAATAACTAAAATACCATAAGATATAACTCAAAATAAGCTTAAAGTAAAATAAAATAACCTTTAGACTAAGATAAAATAATAAATAAATTAAAATAAATAACTGTAATTTGTTTGTCTGGTCGTGCGTGTGTGTTTGTGTGTTCTTAATAAATAACGTTTTCATGGGTTACTTTGATGAAAGAATGGGCAATTGTTGTAGTAGAAGGAGAGATCATGAGAGGCAGGAAGAGAGCGAGATCTTGCGATATAGCAGGAAGAGAAGATGCGTGTTGTGCTGTTGCAGAACGCGAGAGGATGAGAATGAGATTTTTGTTTTAACGGAGGATAGCAAATATATGCACAGAAAAGATAAAGATAGTACTAGGTATTTAGCAAAATGGCAGAAGCGTTTTGGCTTTTCAGGACGGTTGAAAGTGACAGACTGTGAAAACCTTGTTTCTCAAATAAAACGGGTATCAGATGACAGTAGGCAAAAACAGCTAAAATATGGCTTACTTGAGGCACAGCAGTGGCTTGAGATGGAAAAAAAAAGGCAGGCTGACTTGGACCTTGTGATGGTAAAGTCTAAATCTGATGAAAAACCTGAAAAAATGACCATGGTTAAAAAAAAAAGGATTTGACTAATCTATGTTCTGGATCTTCTATGGTCAATGATGAGTGTGACGTGGGGGCAAAGGGCCGTGTTTCTGCTCCTCCTCCATATCCCCCTGCTGTTGAGCCCATCTACCCTGATTTCACAAAACTCCAAGCTGAAGAAGCTGAGGCTGACGTCACCCCGGCTCCGCTCGTCTCCACCCCTCTACCCGCTGACGTCAGACCCAAAAAGGAAAAGAAGGACTGGGGTACCAGGGATCAGCCACCAAGAGGTGCCAAGGAGTTAAATAAATATGCACACCCTCATTCACATTCTCCATCAAGTCGACCCAAGCCTGAAAATTATGAAACATATGCTGTCACTGAACAATATCCTATGACTGGACTTTTCAAATCCAGCTTATGCAGGTCCTCCAGGAGAAGGTGAGACTAACCCAGGTGCACCACATTTTCAACCCACAGTTCTGGTCTACAGACCATGGACTGATGTGAATTTCTCTGAAGCATTGAAAGAAGTTCTGCATCCAAAGGATAAACCCACAGAGTTTTTTGAAGGGATAGCAAATCTCCTTGACAGCTTTAAATTAAATGGTCATGAGACAGAACAAGCTTACAGAAAGGTTTTGAAAGTTGATTGGTGTACTATGTCAGGTAATTGGAGGTCAAAAGACACTTCTGGTAGAATTCTTCCTCCAAAATGCACTGACTTACAACATTGTGTAAGAGAGTTAAATGATCAAATTCAAAATAATTGGCATGTTAAAGCACGACTGGACCAGGATTCAAACCACAACACAAAGGAAGGATGAAAGTGTTGAAGCCTATAGAACCAGGTTACAAGAGGTTTTTGATAGTGATTCTGGTTTAACAAAGGCTGAGAATGATTCAGGTGTAGAGCCTTATTGGCAGCATTTGAAAAATGTCTTTTTGCAAAGCATGCACCCACACCTGACTGATTACGTCTGCAAACATTTGGTCACATACCGCACCTGTGCATTTGGTGATGTGTTAACCTATGCAAAACATGCAGAGACAATAGAGGAGGAAAGGAAAGAAAAGGCGGACAAAAAACTGAAAGAAAAAGCAACTCCTGATTATGCGATTGCTGACACAGGTGTGTGGGGGGGGGGGAGCTTCCCCCGATTCCATTTTTCAGAGTGGCACCAGAACTGGACCTCAGCAGTGGAGGGGAGACAGAAGAAGGCATGAGGTGGGCTGGCCACGGCAAGGGGAACATGACGTTTGTCATCAATGTGAACAAAAGGGCCATTGGCGGAGGCAGTGTCCTGAACGCCAGCAGCAGCGGGGAGGGGATGGAGGACCTCACGGGCCGACTGCCTGACTGACCACACCAAAGATAAGTGTAACTATTGACGCTAACACTGACATAACAGACATTTTCCATTTACCTGACTTTGATCTGATGTTGACAATGCAGTGTTTACCTGAAGTGATGCTGCAGGTTCAGGACATTCCAGTAAAGTTTCTATGTGATATGTGTGCAGATTGGTAATAACAGGTGCAGACATTCACAATTTTACACAATCAGATAAAAAATAACTGTAAAAGCTACAAACGGTAAGTCAAAAACAGAGCGCCTTTCAAAAAATGTCAAGGTAAAAGACCCTGTCACTGGTGACATGGCAGAAAGCTGTTTCATATTGTCTGAAGCATGCCCTGTCAACCTTCTGAGAAGGGATCTGCTCACAGCCCTCAATATCAATTTCCCACCCTCTGATGACCTCCACCACCTCACACTCACCCACACCGACGTCCGTAATCCACTGAGTCATGTCAACGTACGTAAGGCTGCTGGCCCTGATGGCATTCCTGGGCGTGTGCTGAGGGCATGCGCTGAGCAGCTGGCAGGGGTCTTCACAGACATCTTCAACCTGTCCCTGGCCCAGGCCGTGGTACCAGCATGCTTCAAGACCACTTCAATAGTACCAGTGCCGAAACATTCAACACCATTGTGCCTAAATGACTATCGCCCTGTGGCACTGACGCCCATAGTCATGAAGTGCTTTGAGCGACTGGTCTTGGCACAGCTCAAAAAAGGCCTGCCCCCTACACTGGACCCTCATCAGTTCGCCTACCGGAGCAACAGGAGTACAGAGGATGCGGTTTCTACAGCGCTGCACTATGTACTCTCACACCTGGATGACAAGAACACCTACGCAAGAATGCTGTTTGTTGACTTCAGCTCAGCATTCAACACAGTTATCCCCTCCAAGTTGCTCACCAAACTTGGGAACCTGGGAATCAGTACCTCCACCTGCAACTGGATCATGGATTTTCTGACCAACAGACCCCAGCATGTTAGGTCAGGCCCCAACCGTTCTTCCGTCATCACACTCAACACTGGTGTACCACAGGGCTGTGTGCTCAGCCCATTCCTCTACTCCCTGTACACCCATGACTGCAGGCCTATGTATGGATCCAATTCCATCATAAAGTTCGCAGATGACACCACGGTGATTGGACTCATCAGGGACAACGACGAGTCAGATTACAGGGCAGAGGTTGAGCACTTGACTACTTGGTGCGCTGACAATAACCTGCTCCTTAACACCAGCAAAACCAAGGAGCTCATAGTGGACTACAGGAAGGAGAGGGAAGAGACACATGACCCCATCCATATCAATGGCATAGCTGTTGAACGTGTCCCCAGCTTCAAATTCCTGGGGACCCACATCTCGGAGGACCTGTCCTGGTCAGTTAACACCACCAGCCTGATCAAGAAGGCCCATCAGCACCTCTTCTTCTTGAGGACATTGAAGAAGAACCATCTGTCAGCTGACATCCTGGGCAACTTCTACTGCTGCGTGATAGAGAGCACCCTGACCAACTGTATCACACTCTGGTATGGGAGCTGCTCTGTAGCTGACCGCAAGGTGCTGCAGCGGGTGGTGAAAACCGCCCAATGCATCACAGGGACTCCACTTCCAGTTATAAAGGACGTCTACAGGAAAAGATGTCTGCGCCGGGCACGCAGCATTCTTAGGGACTCCAACCATCCTGCTCATGGACTGTTCCAGCTTCTCCCCTCCAGAAGACGTTTCAGAAGCCTTCGGACTAGAACCAGCAGGTTTAGGAACAGTTTCTTTCCAACAGCTGTCACGTTATTGAACTTAGTTCCCCGCTGACTCTCTTACAATCATCTTTTACCATCCTCACCTGTACATAACTGCATAACTACATCTAACTTATTGCACATTATTTGCACATAACAGTACTTTTAACTTTCTGCACTGCTGCATATATTTGCATATATTTGCTTAAATTGCACATACTGTTAATTACCGTATATACTGCACTGCTGTCCTTTGCACTTCTGATTGGATGCTAAACTGTGTTTCGTTACCTTGTATTCATACATGTGTAATGACAATAAAGTTGAATCTAATCTAATCTAATCTAATATTGCCATAATCCCAATGGATAATGGTATGAGAACATTACATTTTCCACATGTGGAAGAAATAAATGGATTGCAGGATTTCAATGTGAGCAGGTACTGCTACTCACTTGCGTTTGGTTTCAGCCGGACCACACTCAATGACATCAGACCTGCACACAAAAGCTATACAATATTTTGAGTTCAAAATCCCTACTACACATTAGGTCACAGATCAATATCATTGCAACATGTATGGCAGACATTTGAGTGGCCCAGACGCAAATTATGAAAAAAACATTCCTTGCAAATCCATCCTCCAGACTGGTCATTATAAGCCTGTATTGGTCGCCAAGGTGATATGTGGGAGCGTCTGTTGTGTTGTCTGATGAGGATAGCAGACATTTGAAACACTGGGAGGCTCCCCACATCTCATTGGTCAAACCCAAACACATGGACTGGAAGGATGTAGGTCGGTTTGTGACCACAGCAGGGGAGTGTGGTCAGTCTTGGAAGTAAACTTCCAACCAAAAGGTTCAATATTCCTCAAAACTTGATACCTACTCACTGCCCTTGAACTGGGTGACCACAGTGCAAAAAGAGGTCAACATTGATGTTCCCAGCTCACCCATTTGATCACTTTTTACATTAACACAAGAAGAGGAACATACTCTCTCACTAATTCTAAATTCTCTGTGGTCAACAGGAAAGGCAGATGTAGTGTTAATAAAAAAAATGCAGAGTTGTTCAAAATAAACGCGAAATTGCACTATAGACCATACAAAAGACAGTATACTCTACGTCCTGAGGCCCAAGACGGTATTGAACCCGTGATAGAGGAACTGAAAGCAGCAGGTGTCCTTGTACCATGTCCAAATTCTCCATGTAACACACCTTTGTTTCCTATAAAGAAAGCTCCTCCTTTTTCCAGTTGGAGGATGGTATAGGACCTTCAAAAAATAAACAAGGTGGTCGTTCCAAGAGCCACTTCTGTCCCTGACCCATACACTTTGTTAAATGACCTACATATGGAGTTTCTTTTTTTTTTTTTTTTTTTTTTTTACAGTGACAGACATCAGCAATGCTTTTTTCAGCATCCCAGTACATCCAGATCATCATTTTTGGTTTGCATTCACATTTTAAAACAAAAAGTACACATTCACCAGGTTACCACAAGATTACTGTGAATCACCAACCATTTTTTCACAGGCAATATCAGCAAATTTGGCATAGTTTATTCCTCCTAATGGGAGCAGTTGCTCCTTTACGTTGACAACATCTTGCTGGAATCAACTGATGAAGAAACATGCAAGCAAGACGCCATTGCCTTACTGCGATATTTAGCAGAACAAGGTCACAAAGTCAACAAGGCAAAATTACAGTTGTGGAAAAAAAGAGATCAAATATTTAGGGCACATTTTGTAAGCAGCAGGCAGACATGTTGATCCTGCTAGAAAACAAGCTCTTTTGTCAGCACCAAAACCCATCACAAAAAGAGACATGATGTCATGTCTGGTTACTTTAAATTATTGCCGCTCTTGGATCACAAATTACTCATTTGAAGTACAAGTCTTATCTGATCTCATTTACAAAACACCCATGGCTCAGGTGGACAAAATTGAGTGGACACCTGAGGCAGAAGAGGCATTTGTTAAAACGAAAAACTTCTGGTCAGTACTGATGTCCTGGCACTCCCCAATTACAAAAAAAAAAAAAAAAAACATTTCTGCAAATAGTTGACTGTAGAGAGGGACACATGACGTCAGTCCTTCTCCAACCAAGTGGTACAAAAAATGTGTCAAATAGCATTTTATTCCACAAGGTTCAACCCTGTGGTGAGGGCAGTGCCACCATGTATGCAAGCTGTCATAGCTGCCTCTATGGTGGTGCATACCTCAGCAGGCCTCGTTCTTTTTCATCCCTTGACCCTAAAGGTCACACATGCAGTATCAGTTATCTTGTCACAAAGTAAAATATCAGTTCTTTCACCATCCAGACAACTTGCATGCATGACAGTGTTATTATCACAGCTTCATCTAAACATTGAACGTTGCACAGAAACAAATCCATCAAGCTTTCTGACAATTTCAACACAAGGCAAACCTCATGAATGTTTGGCAGAAATCGAGAGTGAAACATCGCCACGCCCTGATTTGCAGAACACACCTTTGGAGGACTCTGATCTCACATTGTTTGTTGACGACTCCTCCAAACGTGACTATACTTGTTCAAAACTTGTCCGGTTTTGCAGCGGTCACCCATGACACTGTTTTACGGGCACAAAAACTCCCATCACATTATTCTGCACAAGCAGCTGAATAAGTTGCTCTAACTGAGACTTGTAAATTAGGCCAGGGAAAAGCACTCACAGTATACACTGACAGCTAATATGCCTTTTGGGGGAAAAAAAAAGAGGCATGATTACATCAACAGGAAAGCCAATCCAACACAAAGATCTCATCTTAAAACTGTTAGACGGTGTAAAACTTCCCTCCAAATTGGCCATATGCACATGTGCCGCACACACTAATGACACAGATCCAATCTCTAAGGGCAACCACTTTGCAGACAACACCGCAAAAGCAGCTGCACAAGGTCATACAGGAAACCACACCACATCATCTCTTCTTTTAACACTGACAGAACAGCTATCACATGACATGCTCACTAACGCCTAGGAAACATCACCACAAGCTGAAATTTACCGGTGGATAAAAAAGGGGGCAACATTTGACAACACTTCAAAACTCTACAAATGATGACATAACAAACCCATTTTGCCATGCAAATTATTCCACCAGACTGCTGTTCTACTACATCGGCTTTCCCATGTAGCAGCAGAGGGTATGATTTCCATGTTGAGTAAATCTGTTACCACTTATGGGTTTAGCCAATTTGCTACTCAATTTTGTAAGAAATGCCTAATCTGTGCAAAAAAACAATGCTTCGGGACACTTAAGACCTCAGAAGGGTACTTTCCCTGCATCAAGGAAGTTACATTGTTACTGGGATTAAGTACCATGTGACTGTGTGTTTTGATGTCCTGGGTATTAAAGGGACAGATGTTGGGGGATTCATTCTCTTTCTGTTTTTGGATGATGTTGGAGAATGTGAATAAATCTGACTTGAGAAATAAACTCAGCCTCGTCCTTCCACATTCTCTACACTTTTTATTTTGTTTTTATGTTACTCTTATTTCTGTGTTTATAGTTTGCTATTATTTTTGTTTTATTTTCTCCTTTTATGCTGTTTTTATACAAGCTGCAATAATGTACTGTATATAGTAATGACACATATATCCTTATTATATCCTTACTATCATATCCTTACTTTATTATCATTTTGATTTTAATGTTTTTATCATTAATTACTTTCATCATTAATTAATAAGTTTCACTGTTCCATTTTCCTCCTAAAGGACTAAAATGCCAGGAGGTGCCTGTGGCAGCAGGGTCAATGGCAGACTTTCCCTGTCACTAGCTAGTTCGGGTCTGTTGCACATCAATGCACTGGAGCTTAGCATAGCTGCCAGATGGGGTTTTAGATGCCATAACTTATCATTTTTCATTTATAATGCCTTGCATGGCATCGGGGGGGGGGGGGGTGATGGAATTATTTTGTATTCTTAATCTTTGGTACCTCAGATTCTGGGTGAAATGTGAACAAGGTCGACCAGCTGGACATTTATCTGGTTGTTCTTATGCGAATGTTCTGTACTGTTATAAGTGTGTCAGAGGAGGGAGACAGTTTGGAAGAACCAGCCTGAAACAGATATTCTCTCATGGACAGTTTTGAGATAACAGGATGCTTAAAGACTGAAAGTTGTGTATGTGATTCAGAACAATTTCCAGAGCTGACTCTGAGGGAATCACTTATTGTTCTCCACTGATCAGTGCAAATTAAATTAGCTGAATCTTAAATCCTGCCTGATTCTTTGACTGAAGTTTGAAGAAAATTTTTCTAGCACTTGCCTTGCCTTTTGCCTCTGTCTTGTCATGACAACGTTTGTGTTGTTAGTGCAGAGCGGCAGTTAGCAGTGCGCTACTCACCCTCCAGAGTGTTTTCTGCAGCTCTGGACACATTGGTAACTGAAGTTTAAGTTGAAATTGATGAAGACTCTGGTATATGGTGAGTTTCTGCATTTTGATTCCTCTATCCAGCTTCAGTACTGCTCACCAACACCCCACACACTTCAAACACACCCACAAGTCTGTGGGATTTACGACAGTAAAATATGTGTACACACAGACACTACACAACAGCATATATAGCATTAATTATAGCCAGCCTCAAAATAATAATCAACAAAGACAGAACACAGAGAAAATGGTAACATTTCCTCGGACTTTAATGCTTCCATATCAACCCATAAAATATCCACAGAGCCCTTAATTTGTTTTCCTTCTTTGTTTAACTGTGTTCGTGGTTCTGGCATGCAGTCTATGGTCATTGGTAGCTTTAAAAACTTATTTACATATTTTCATAGTGAAACAAGAGGTGGCAGATCCCACTAAAGAGCTTCCAGTCCTGACATGGGAGGTGCCACCTGGACATAACTGGTATTAGGTTTATTCACATTACATCCATTTATAAGTCAGCTGTGACATGATGCCCAAGGGGAGGGTGGCTTGCTTTTGACCCAGGAAAAATCTAATTGGTTGCTGTGTGATAAAGCATGAAGCCACTTCTAGGAGTTGGTCATAGATTAATCAAAGCCCAGTGTGTCATCAAGTGAAGCAAGGGGCTACTATTTTGGGAAAAAAAACAAACAAACAAACTATATCTTAATGGCCCACAATAAGAATGGAATTGTCTTCCGCACTTTCTGCAGCAGAAATAAAGACTCTTTTGAAATGAAGTGAGCCATCTGGTCCAGTGGTGTAAAGACATTAATCACTTCCTGAATATGGGAAAAACCAAGGAGACTGTGGTAAACTTTAGGAGAGGACACACACAGCATTCCCCTCTGATCATCGATGAAGCAGCTGTGGAGAGGGTGAGCAGCACCAAGTTCCCGAGAGTGCACATCTCTGAGGATCTCTCCTGGTCCAACAATACCACGTCACTGGCCAAAAAGGCTCAAATTCACCTCTATTTCCTCCACAAACTGAGGAGAGCATGAGTCCCACCCCCCAGCATGTGCTCATTCTACCGGGCCTCTTCCTTCATTGGTTTCTCATAGAATTTAGGATTAAATTTAACCCTTTGAGAGTGAGAATTTGCGTGCCCCTAGTGCCAGAGTGCGGCACTGCACCTGCCTTCTCACTCTGACATGATTGCCTGCATTGGGAATTTGTACTGATTGTACTGATTTGCCAGTTTCAAAAGGTGGCAGACATCCATTGGAGGACTCAGTGGATGACACATAATACACCAAAGAAGAAGGACTCCTCATTTCCTTTTCCTGTTTGTAGCAGTTCGCCCAGAAAGCTAATATGGCCACGATCGTCACCGTCACTTTTTCGGCTTTGTATGCAGAAAATAGCCATGGGATACAAGCAAAATTTATGTGGGATGATCATAAGACTTTGTAGATGTGGTAGAGATTTTAAATTACCGGCAGAACGCAAAATATGGACCATGATGGGTGAAAACGCAGTGGCCTCACCACCCAGCCAGCCAGCCCCCCTTTGTCAAAAGTAAGTGAGAAATTTCTGTTTTTTTTTTTTTTTTTTTTTTTTAAATAGTACTGATTTCTTGTTCTTATACTTTGAACATAAGATGATGAGGTACCTCTGTACAAAAAAACGGTGTCAAAAGACTGAACCATTTTTTGTCTAAATACATCCAAAGTCCAGTTTTGACTGAGTTATGGAATTTAAAGAGGTGTCACAACATTATGCAAATTAGATGCATAAATTTATTCCTACCTGAAACTTTGGAAGTCTGGGCTTCTCTGCTTGAACTGCTGCCTCCGTGACCCGGACCTCCGGAAAAGCAGTAGAAGATGGATGGATGGATGGATGGAACTTTGGATCGTATTTTATATCTTTCTAATTGACAGTAATCTCTTGCAACTTTCAAGTTATAGCCTTGGAAATCTGAACTATTTTATTGACAAAAAATATTTACCACTCTTGACCACTAGGGGTTATGTTGCAATTCGGCGACATACACACTCAAAAGGTTAAAATCATTCTTCTCACTTGCAAAGTTTTATATAATTAGGCCCCTTGTTATTTAAAAGATCCAATAGCACCTTACCATCCTAACAGATCACTAAGCTCCCAAAATGCAGGATTACTTGTAATACCTAGAATCTCCAAAAGTACAATGGGAGGCAGAGCTTTCAGTTATCAGGGTTCTCTCCTTTGGAACCAGCTGCCAATCTGGATTCGGGAGTCAGACTCAATCTCTGTTTTCAAGAATAGTGTTAAAACCTTCCTTTTTGATATAGCCTATAGTTAGGATGGGATCAGGTGACCCTGAATCCTCCCTTAGTTATGCTGCTAATAGGTTTAGACAGCCGGATGACCTCCAAAGATGCACTGGGCTTCACTGCTCTCTTCACTTTCAATTAAATATTTTTGGTGGCCATTAGCATCTGTTTCTTCTTCCCCATAGATTGAGTCCCCGTCGTGCTGTTTGCTCTCTACATGTCTGTTCTTTTCCTCTTCTTCTTCTTCTTCTTCTTCTTCTTCTTCTTCTTCTTCTTCTTCTTCTTCTTCTTCTTCTTCTTCTTCTTCTTCACCTCACCCCCCAGCCAGTCGCAGCAGATGACTGCCCCTCCTTGAGCCTGGTTCTGCTGGAGGTTTCTTCCCGATAAAAGGGAGTTTTTCCTCTCCACCTTTGCCAAGTGTTTGCTCACAGGGGATTGCCTGATTGCTGGGGTCTTTCTGCAATTGTGAGGTTTCCCCTACAGTTTGAAAGTACTATGAGATGACTGTTGTTGTGAAATGGTGCTATATAAATAAAATTGAATTGAACTGCTTTTGAGGGGGGGACATATTTCCCCATGCTTTTCCCCCCAGCTGCTTTAGAGTAAATGGCATTTTCTAAATAAGAACAAGTAAATAAAGAAAGTACATGCAATAGTAGCATCCTTGTAAACAATAATCTGCTTTTGTATCCCAGAAGAGCTGAGCCCTGCACCTCCCTCATGCCCGCTTTGACTGTGACCATTTGAAAACAAACAAATCTATTTTGCTTGTGTATTTCTTTACTCCTTTGAGATGAGCTGCACTGCTATGCATTTTTGTCATTTTTTTCTGCCCATCTCCATTTCCTGTTTCTCTATATACTTTATCTATTTCCAGTCACTTCTCTCTCTAAAGAGTAGCATAAACAGAACTATGCAAAATTGCACAGTAGTTCTATAACTGCTCCTCTATTTTCATTCAAGACAAGTTGGACAGAATTGGAATAAAAACCAATTACTTTTCATTTATAAGTTATAAAAATCTTTGGACATTGAAATGAGTGTATAATCATTGACTTCCAGCACTTAATTTAAACCTTGCATGCTTTTTCCCCCAGATTATTTTTCTCACTGTCCCTTCAGCAGTCCAATTAACTTGTTTGAGCTGAAGTTTACACCAACTCACCATGCAGTAGGCCTATAGACAAATACACTGAACAACTTATTTTTAACAAAGTGGGCTGCTGGTAAGTATTGTTACTTCACAGCAAGAGGCCAAAGTCCTAAATAGTATTCTCCATTTCATCACACCATCAAATGTTCTATCACTCCAGTGAAGTTCAACAGAGTTTAATAAAGTTTACTATGACAACATGATGAGGCAATCCCCAATGATTTTTGCTAGTGCTGTCACCGTTAATGCATTAATCATGAGTTAAAGTCTCTGACAAGTGAATTCAGCATTTTTCTTCTAAACATAATATATATCTATATCTATCTCTCTCTCTCTCTCTCTCTCTCTCTCTCTCTCTCTCTCTCTCTCTCTCTCTCTCTCTCTCTCTCTCTCTCTCTATATATATATATATATATATATATATATATATATATATATATACACTACCGTTCAAAAGTTTGGGGTCACTTAGAAATTTCCTTATTTTTGAAAGAAAAGCACTGTTTTTTTCAATGAAAATAACTTTGAACTAATCAGAAATACACTCTAATATCTAACATACATTGATGACTATTCTAGATGCAAATGTCTGGTTTTTGGTGCAATATCTACATAGGTGTATAGAGGCCCATTTCCAGCAACTATCACTCCAGTGTTCTAATGGTACAATATGTTTGCTCATTGCGTCAGAAGGCTAATGGATGATTAGAAAACTCTTGTGCAATCATGTTAGCACAGCTGAAAACAGTTTAGCTGGTTAGAGAAGCTATAAAACTGACCTTCCTTTGAACAGGTTGAGTATCTGGAAAAAAATATTATTTCAAATACAAATCATTATTTCTAACCTTGTCAATGTCTTGACTATATTTTCTATTCATTTTACAACTTATGGTGGTAAATAAGTGTGACTTTTCATGGAAAACACAAAATAATTGTCTAGGTGACCCCAAACTTTTGAACGGTAGTATATATATATATATATATATATATATATATATATTACAAATGTGGTGCTTAAATCATGGTAAAAGACTTACAGTTTTCTGCCAGTTCTCTTGCCAGGATTTCTTGGGTGGGCCTAAAACAGGGCTGCTCTACATAATACAGCCCTAACTCTGCCCCGTCACTGCCCCGGGGAAATAAATACCAGCCACACATGCACTCCATGTTGACTTCAAGTTTGTCTACTCCAAGTGAATCGATAATTAACTGTTATCATTACATGTTCTGCCCTCCCCTAGAAATTAATGTAATCTAGGATTTTTTTGGCTGAGAGATGAAAACTAGCTTAATACTCACCCTGCTGATGTACAGTGGTATTAATCACTTTATCATCTCTGCACAATGTGCTTTTGATTAGGAAAATGAAGGTCTGTCGTCAGAAGTGTGCTGTTCAATGTAATTTCAGTGGTGAGTTTTGAAATCGCAGCTCTGGAGACATGAGGAAACAAATTAGCCATTAATGTATGATCATTTTAGGGGAATAAATGAGTGAACAGGGAGTGTGGATGCAGCACACAGGGGGAGCTTTGTCAGTCTGAACATTTTTATTCCATCCACATTTTTGTTTTCATCACCAACTTATTTGGCATTAATGTGTTTATTTTTAGGGGAATGTTTTACTTTTCCCTGTAACTCCCCAGAGAGACAGGAGATGAGCCCACATCTGCCTGTGGCCATGCGCCGCAGGGATTCTAGCCAGGCCGAGGCCGCCCGCACTCCACTCCTACGGTTAGGGTTTTCCAGCTGTTGGTGCCCCAACTGCCGCCCGTCTGCCACTGGGAGGAGCCACCAAAAGCAGTCTCGCTTCATGGTGAGCATCAGTGGTGAATGGAACGCTGCGCCGGATCACCCTCCTTCCTCCCACCCGGGAGGGATTGGGACAGAGACCCATAAACCTCGGCAGACCCTCAGTTGGCGAAAGCAACAGGAGAGGGAGCCCTCCATCTCCCCACAGGCCAGGAACGACTTCCACGCCACCGTTAATGATCCTTCCATTTTATGAAAATTTGTACAGATGTAATTCTCTTTTCCTGAGGTTTTCAGACCCATTCATGTCTGTGTTGCATCCACATGCACTACATCAAACCATTCAGCTCGATTTTTCAGCTCAGCATTCTCTCTTACCCATTTGTTCTCTCTAAAGTAACTAACTAATAATAATAATAATAATAATAATAATAATAGTAACTAGAAAAGCACTCGGACAGCGCAGACCTCCGCCAAGCTCCACAGTTCCCCCCATACAGTGTTTGTGTGTACGTTTTCAGATTCCTTGACCATGAAAACATATGACTAGCAATTGGATTCACAATGATTATTTGTCTCTTTGACAGGGACAGTGCAATAAACATAGACAATTAATCAATGACGATCAATCTGATAGTGATAGGATTAGTGGTTCAGTAGTAAAAGCATTGCCTCCTTGGCGGAGGTAATAAACTGAAGTGTTGCTGTTGTGTCCATCTCCTCCACTGACGGATGCTGATTGGGTAGACAGGTTGCCATGGGTTTTATATTATGTTATTGGGGTTGCGCTCCGCGGCAAAACAGAATTTAGAAGCTTCCCCGGCAGAGAGCTCATTTTTGCGCAGCACGTATGGCTGGCCAGTGAATTTCTGCCAAATGCGCAGCGCCTATGGCTGGGCGGGGAATTTCTGGCAAATAATCCGGAGGCGGACAGCTGCCCATGTCAGGTTTTGTAGCGTCGCGCAAACACAGGCACACTGGCGGGCCCAGGCCAGCAGTGTTTTCCGCGTGCTTTTGTGCCTAAAACGTTGAAGAACGCGGAGTTTGTGTTGGTCAGACACGACGACCAGCGCCCTCCATTGCACCTGCGCACATGTTGAAAATGGCCGTATGTCACAGTGTTAAAAAATGCTTTAAAAAATTCCTGTATCCAGACGGTGATGCGGATCATCCCGAAAATTTAATCAGTTCTTCCTTGTACCATTTCCAACAACACCTGAAAGTTTCATGGAAATCCGTCCAAAAGTTTTTGAGTTATCTTGCGAACCAACAGACAAACAGACAAACAGACAGACAAACAAACCCCGGCAAAAACATAACCTCCTCCTGGCCTTTTCGGCCTGGCGGAGGTAATAATGGTTTGTGTCATGGACCTCCCCGTGAGGGGTTGAAATAAGAACTTATGTGCAGGGTGACACCACAACCCATTTATTGACGTAAAGATAAAGAGTTCCAAAAAGGTGAAGACTTACAAACTTACAATGGACGTTCCTGGGCTAGCATCGCCCAGCGAACGCATAAGGAGAAGCGATTACCACAACTGCGTCCCAGAGCCGACATTGCTCCAAAGACGCAGGAGAATCCACGGCTGAAGTGAAAGTGGAAGACACTCCTTGGCACACAGTATACACACACCTACGTACCTCAATGGACAATACAAAGACCCAGCAATGCATGACTGGCAAAAGGCTGCTTAAGTACATGCATTGCTGGTGATGGTGAGATTGGGAGCACCTGTGTGAAGAGCAGGAAAGAAATCACCAGGGAGGAATCAGCTGGCTGTCAAAAGAGAGAGGGGGTGTGGTCGGACCGGCGAATGTTAGACAACGCCCACACAAAAGTGGGTCAAAGAGGCTGCCTAACAGCCGCCAGCCAGAGCAGTGACTACAGGCACAGAAAAGAAACAGAACACAGACATAAACACAACAAGAACTCAAAAGATAACACAATACATAAATCACCCGATCCTGATCCACAGAGAGCAGTCAGAACCGAGCTTACAGGAAACACCAGCTCGGATTATGACAGAGCCCCCCTTTCTAGGGGTGGATTCCAGACACCCACGGCAACATCATAAGGAAGAACCCCCCCACACCAACCCCAACAGGAACAACCAACATGAACCCAGGTGGGAGGCAGGAGGAACAGGAAAGGACGGAACACAATACCCCGCCCAGGGCCCACAATTAACCCCCCCAAGTCCAAAGGTGTGGAGACTCAGGAGGCTGCCCAGAGTCCCAGGCCCGGCAGGCAGTCCGGCAAGCAGAGTCCGGTAGCCTACCAGAAAATGCAGACCAACTAGGCAGAGACTCAGTCCCTCCGGTGGCCGGCCAGTGTTGTTAAGCCACCAGGACCGAGGGGGTGGAGCAGGAGGTGGCCTGCCCACCAAGAGTCTTTCTGGTGGGTAACCGGACCATAGGGAGGGAACCCCCACGGCGTCAGACTGGGAGGAGAAGGGAACCATGATGGTGTCAGGCTGAGGAGTAACGGCCCCGGCGTCCTCAGGTTGAACGGCAGCACCCTCGATGGTCCCAGCTTGGGATACAGCTGCACCTGTGATGGGCTCCGACCGGCCAAAGCTGCACCCACGATGGTCCCGGCCTGAGACAACGTTGCATCAGCAGTGGAGTCCAGCTGGACCCCTGCTGCACCTCCAGTGGACCCCAACCGAGCCATGGTTGCACCCATGGTGGAGTCCTGCTGGACCCCTGCTGCACCCGTGGTGGACTCTGGCTGGAGCCATGCAGTACCCGTAGTGGAGCCAGGTTGGGCCCCTGCTTCCCCCATGGCGAGCAGGCCAACCTGGAGGAACACCAGGCTAAGAAGGCGGTCGATGGGGGGAGCCCTGACAACCTTGGCAAGAGGATCTAGAGCAGTGGTATCCTCCTCCGGCTGGACCCGACCCTTGGCAACCTCCGGCAGTGACACACCCTCTCCGGCGACCCTAAACAAAGGCTCAGAGAAAGCAGGAAAAGAGAAATTGTTAGGGTCGCCGGCAGTGGCGGAGCCCGGCGAAGTGAGTTCAGATGCAGCCGAGGGCTGCACTGTACTCCCACCACCTACAGCCAGGTAAGATCTCTCCAATACTGGCATGAGAAATACAAGAGAGAGAACGTTCCTGAGCTGGAGCTCCACCGCCATCCAGGACTACATCGAACTTGATGATGACATCCCGGGTCCGGCCTCGAGGAGGTCCATTTCTGGCTCCCACTCCACCGCAGCACCCTCCACAGCAGGCAAGATGGTCACTGCAGTCCTGTCATTCCCCTGTGGTGGCTTCCACTCTGGGGGTTCCACCAGCGTGGCTGCAGAGGTACACCTCAGTGCGGATCCATGGGCTGGATCTTCCAGGGCCCCCAGCTCCTCCAGCATCTGGCGGCTTGGTTTTGGGGCCAGCAGACACTCAGGGATTAAAGGAGGAGACACAGAGGAAATAGGGGATGAATTTATAACTGCAGCAGGAGAAGAGGACCCAGCAGACTGCTGAGACTGAGCCTCTCCCTCGGGAGACAGACAAGATTTTTATGGCTTAATTGAGTAGAAAGAAAAAACACTTGCCTATCATCCCGGCGTTTGATGTTCATAGCTGCAGCAGGCGGACTGTAGTCCCTCTCCATGTCCACAGTGATCTTGGCCCCTTTAATTGATAGTAGAGGAGCCATCTCCCTGGCGACAGAGGTGGGCGTTCCCGGGGTGGGCCTGGCAGACCTCACAGCAGCTGGAGGAACGATGACAGCTGAAGGAGGAGAGGGCTTCTCCCAGCTTTTCAATGTGGGACGATGCTCACATGGTGGAGCTGAAGTGGCTGGAGCAGGGGCAGACAGAGGAGAGCAGTTCCTCCATAGAGCACGCCTCCAAGACGGCGCCAGACAAGCTGAAGGCTCCTCCCACGTCAGCCCGGGGAAGGACCGTTGCAGGTCAGCGAGCGTGGCCAAAACACTTGCAAACTCAGGAAACCTCTTCAGCCCCGGAGGGTCCCGTAATCTCCCGACTGCTGCCTCCACATTCTGGAAGATTCTCCTCGGGCTCCGGGAGGATAGCGCGTCGGAGACACAGCCCTGAATAAAGAGAGCCCGTAACTGTTCCTCTAGACTGGGACTCCCGACTGCTGATCCTCCGTGTGCTGAGAACCGGCGAGCTTGGGACATGTTTGCTCCAACAACAATGTGAGTCAAAAACACAGTTCAAAAGAAAAATGATGTGCTGGTGTAACCCGCAATATCCTTTTTTTCTGGCTGGGTCTTTCTGTCATGGTCCTCCCCGTGCACTTTTACGCAGCGCACGGAGAGGGGTTGAAATAAGGACTTAGGTGCAGGGTTACACCACAACACATTTATTGACGTAAAAACAAATAGACAAATTACCGGAGTGGTGGCTCAGTTGGTAGAGCATCCGCCCCACACCCGGGAGGCAGGGGTCCAAATCCCGGCCGGGTCACGCCGAAGACCATATAAAAGCGAAACTTCCTGCTGTCCAGCTTGGTGCTCAGCAATAATGGAATGGAGGAGGGAAATCTGTGGCGGCGCCTTGCATGGCAGCGGCCCCTCTGATTCTATGTATATCTGGGTGTGTGTGATTAACACTGTAGATAGGAGAAACACAATTTCGTTCTACTGTACATAATTGGTTGTATGGATTGAATGACAATAAACATGGTTTAAGTTTTAAGTTTTTTTTAGTTCCAAAAGGGTGAAGACTTAGAAAAATATAAAGAAACTTACGATGGACGTTCCTGGGCTTGCATTGCCCAGCGAATGCATAAGGAGAAGTGATTACCACAACTGCGTCCCAGAGCCGACATCGTTCCAAAGATGTAGGAGAATCCATGGCTGAAGTGAAAGTGTCAAACACTCCTTGGCACACAGTATACACACAACTACGTACCTCAGTGGACAATACAAAGACCCAGCAATACGTGACTGGCAAAAGGCTGCATAAGTACACGCATTGCTGGTGATGGTGAGATTGGGAGCACCTGGGCGAGGTGCGGGAAAGACAATCACCAGGGAGGAATCAGCTGGCTGTCAAAAGAGAGAGGGGGCGTGGTCGGACTGGCGAATGTTAGACAATGCCCACACAAAAGTGGGTCAAAGAGGCTGCCTAACAGCTGCCGGCCAGAGCAGTGACTACAGGCACAGAAAAGAAACAGAACACAGACATAAACACAACAAGAACTCAAAAGATAACACAATACATAAATCACCCGAAGCCCGAGCCACAGAGAGCAGTCAGAACCGAGCCTACAGGAAACACGGGCTCGGTTCATGACAGGTTTGCATTTATATAGCACCTTTCAAGAAATCCAAAGCGCTTTTCAATGAAAATACATTATTCATTCACTCCACAAACAGACAATGGTAGTGGTCAGCTACTACTGTAGCCACAGCGGCCCAGGGACAGACTGACAGAAACATGGCTGCCAATCCGCGCCAGTGGCCTCTCCAACCACTATCGAACATTTATGCACATTCATACCTCGTGTCATGGACACTGGAGGCAAGGTGGGTAAAGTGTCTTGCCCAGGGACACAATGGCAAGAGGCCTGGGGAAAGCCATCTCCAGGGCATCCACTGTGATGCCATGGAGATGGCTCTCAACTGTGATTGTCTTCCTTATTACCAAGCAGCGCTACTATCACATACATTTTTGCTCACACGCACCCCCTTTGGCCAGTGCAAAACCCATCTTAAACAAGCCATTATGACCAGAGTTCACTTTAGAAAATTTGCCTCTGTGATTAAAGGGATGGGCAGGAGCACTTTTGATTGGATAATCCAAAACACCTCTGAATGATTAGACCAGCCTCTTTTACACTTTGTGCCCAGTGGAAAATTTGCCTTTGTGTTGCACTGATAAGGAAATAAACTTTGAAATGCTCATAAATGCATTCTGCAATTGTGAGAACTGATTATGGACTGCATTGTTATAGTAAGGCCCTTAGAGTTCCCAGTCAAAAATGAGCAGTCATTAGAAATGAATGGGTGAGACAACAGTTAGTATAAAAAACTGAGGTCAGGTACGTCCTCATTTTTCAAATGAGCACATGCATACACATGCATCCATGGATGTGGGCACACACACACACACACACACACACACACACACACACACACACACACACACACACACACACACACACACACAGTATTAAAGAACAAATAGATGAGATACTCATTTCAATCAAATTGACTGGAGAATTTATTGTAAATAATTTGAGGATTGTTCTAGTGCATCCTCTTTTAAAACCCCAGTAGAGGGCCATATGACCAACTGGAAACTTAGTATGCCTTTGAAAAAAGGCATACTAAGTGGGTGGTGCGGTGGCGCAGTGGTTAGCACTGCGGCAGCACAGCAACTCACCCTTGGCCATGGGATCCTTGGTTCGATCCCAGCCCCTGACCAACAGTGATCTGTTTGGAGTGTGCATGTTCTCCCTGTGTCTGCGTGGGTTTACTCCGGGAGTTCTCCGGTTTCCTCCCACAGGCCAAAAACATGCAGGTTATGTTAATTGGAGACTCTAAAGTGGCCCTAGGTGTGAATGTGTGTGTGAATGGTAAAGGGATAGCGCCGTATCGTGGCTGCTTCATCCATCCAGGTGGATGCCCTAAATTTCCCCTCTGGGGATCAATTAAGTACTCAAAATCAAAAAAAAAGTTTTATTACAGTACATACCCAAAAATTATACTGTTTAAATTTTAACATTTTATTCCAACCAAACTCCTTGTATCATAGATACAGCAACTCTCAACAATAAATAGCATCAAATAAAACTGCTTGAAAATCAGTGAAAAATTCAGAAAGTTATGTTTTTAGATGTAGGATTACAACTTTAAATATGCTTTACTGTAACTATCTTTATGCAAGCACCTGACACATGCTTTGCTTTGTATTCTGAGCTGCTCTGTGCCACAGATCAGTCTGTGGTTGTACTGGACTGCTTCCAGGTGTGATTATGTAACTGTGAATCTGAACAGGGCGTTTCTTGAAAATGAAAATCCTGCTATAACCTTAATTCATCATCAATGATCATCTTCTGATTGGTCATCACCAGCCGAAAGTGATGAAAAGTTGAACTCTTTTTACTTTCTAAGGTCACATCATAAGTTTTCATGAAATTTCACAACCACGAGTATCAGAGTCTGCTTGTGCTGCTTCCACTCCTCTTCCTCTTGGGTATTTTTACTGAATATAGCTTACACATTGATTTTATATCCAACCAAGAAGAAATTCATTCATTCATTGTGTCCTGATAAAAAAAAGTACTGTACAACCTAAGAGGTCACCTACATTAAAAACTAAGGAGACCTGCATTATCCTTATCGCATGTAAATGTTATTAATCCCCAAAGCCATGCCCCTTGGAGTGATTGAGGTGTTTACTCCTGTGCATATGTTTTATAAATCAGCTTTGGGTGAGCACCTGCTTAGTGTCCCATTCTTCCTTATTATGCTTGGCAGGGTGATAGAGCACATAGCCATTGATCAATATCCCCCCCTACACACACACACACACACACACACACACATACACACCGAGACACTCAAACTAGCAATGCAGACAGCTCACAGCTACACACTGAGAAAAAGTAGACGCAAACATTAATGAACGTGCACACATCGACACACAAATGCATTTGCATGAGGGGTTGTGCCCGTTAGCCCATTTCCCAGGTTATGAGATGATTAGCATCCCATTAACAACAGTTTTCCCACCCTGTGCAGTCCCTCTTTATGCCATAGGTGCTATGGGATGATGAAGTATTGTTATCAGCAGGCATGAATCATCCTCTCCCACAAATTAAACATGCAACGTCAGAAGCACATTATGGTGAACCTGCAGTTCAGGATAGATGTGAGCATGGGATTATAGGTGTGTGTGTGTGTGTGTGTGTGTGTGTGTGTGTGTGTGCGTGCGTGTGTGTGTGTGTGTGTGTGTGTGTGTGCGTGTGTGTGTGTGTGTGTGTGTGTGTGTGTGTGTGTGTGTGTGTGTATTTGACTGAGTGCCTAGTGCCCCAGTTAAGTGTAATAAAGCACAGGGCTAAAATAATGTGATGAGTTAAATGAGCAGACCATCCATGCATTCAAATCCCTCAGTTCCCCATCCTACGTCTTCCTCTGTGTCTTGCTTGCAGACCTTTTCTCTGTCACTATCTGTATCCACCTCAGTGTGTGTGAGTGTGTGGCAGAGTTAAGGGGGGGTTGGGGTTGGCCTGGGAGGTAATGCGATTCGACTGGAACGATTAATCTTGCTCAGGTAAGAGTGTGTCGGGAGAAAGAGGGAGGCCAACCGGGAGGAGAGAGATGGGCAGCATTGGTTGTTTGAATATAAGTGGGGAAAGAAAAAAGAGGAAAGCAGATGACATATGGTGGCTGATTTCTTTTCTCTTACTCTCTTTTTTCCTTTACCTTTCTTCCTGAGTTTTGCACTACTCTTTTAATAGTCTGATTCAGTCATTTCATATGTGTCATCAGCTTGTTTTTTTTTCCCTCCCCCACCTGACACACTTGCTTCTTAGGTTTGTAACAGCCTTGCTAGTGAAAAATGATAAAATTCTAATCAAACTTCAGCACTTTTATGTTGGGTGTAATGTCTCTGAAACTGAACATAACTGCAAAAAATCAGCCCCATCAGCACACGTACCAAGTTTATATCGGGAACACTGGCAAAGCAACACATCGGATAGATGTCAGCATTAGGTTAGAGACCTAAAATTTTAATCATTCAGCTGCTACCTTTCGGGGTCACCACAGTGTATCATCATCTGATCATCTTAGATGGTCCGCCTATTTGATTTGGCAAGGATTTTCTGTAGATGGTCATTGGTATGACCTGATTGTAAACCCACAACTGGGGATGGGCGATATGGCTTTTAACATGTATCGCAATACATTTAGGGTTTTATTGCGATACACGATATATATCACAATATTTTGAGATCTCATCCGAATCACTGTATAAATGTTAATGTCAAACCTTTGCATAAAATGACACCAGCATGATAACAGAAACAGACCTGTGTATTGCATTTTTTTAAATTGCATATGGGGGGAGGGGCAAAAAAATCAAATTAAATTTAGCAAACTTTTTTGAACCAGTCAGGCAACCCCACTCATAAACTTCAGACAAATAAGAATAAATAAAGGTAGGCCTTCCTATTATGGCCTATAATAAAACCAATAAAAGCAAAACAGATTCCAAGGTTGTCATAGCCAGGAGCGGCACTGGGGTTAAGCTCCCAGTGCTCATAAAATGCTCCTTACGGCGTGCATCTCGAAAAGCCTCTGACAACTAAGTCCAACTCCTAGCCTGCCCATGTGGTTTAGTCTCTAAGCCCGGCGGAACTGCTTTTACTAAAGGGCCTTTTCCACTAGCACGCTTTAGCGCGACACGGGACGGCTCAGCACGCTTTGTACGCTTTTCCACAAGCCCCAACACGGTTTAACAGCCGCGATTCTCAGCCCCGCTGAAGGGCAGGGTACAGCAGTGCTGAGCTGTGCCGTGTTGTGACGTTAACAGACTGGTCGCCGCTGATTGGTCAGGTCGTAACCAGCACTGATTGGTCAGGTTGTAACCACCCCTCTCCTCCTCCTCATCTACCAAATCTTCACGACCTTCTCAATAAAGTTTTTGAAAAAAAAAAAAAAAGAATCTTCACGACCGCCTTTACTCAGCACGCAACCACTGTTGGCGGTTTCTTTTCAGTGTATTGCTGTGCTATTTTCATTTATTCTCTATCAAAAATGGCTTCGCGTAATAAGGGTGTTCCATGGACCAATAAGGAGCTGCAGTGTCTGCTCACTGCATTGTCAGACGAACGTATTCAGCGCGACTTGGACGGAGCCGCCCGGAATGAAAAAATATACCGGGAGGTCTTGACATCGGAGTCCTTTAACGGTGAGTTTTAATTTTTTTTTTTATTGTGTGTTTTTTCGCAAATATATTTGGTAAGACGCTCAGTTTATTTATGCAATAAAAAAGCTGTTCATTTGTGGATGGATCGCTGCTTTATTGCAGCACACTGTGGACTAAAGCTTTTATTTTAATTATTCATGTGAACAATACGCTGAAATAAGCTTATGTATTCTTGTTAAAAACTATTGTCTTTTCTGTATATATTGCACTTTCGTGCTGTATTTTATTGTGTGCATTTTCCTTGTAGAATCATCCCATGCGTCCGCCGCGACAGCCCGTCCAGATTAATTCAACCGAGCCTTCCTGACCCACAGCTGGCAGAGACGGATCAATTCATCCGAGTCTTCGTGACCCAGTTTGGGAAGCTGGTGTAGAGACACTCAGTGGTCGGCGTGTATAAAATGTCGATTAACCTTCATGTTGTGTTGAAAAGTTTTTTTTTTTCTTTTAATATTTTGTATATAATAAAATGGAATTGTTTTGGAAAGTGTGGTTTGTCTGTTATAACACTGAATTATAAAACAGTATTATTACATAGAAATTCCATTGCCTAGTCTGATCAAAATTATGCTGATCTTCCTGTCAGGGGTCAACCATTGTAAAGGTAATGTAATTTTTAACTAGACCAAAAAACAAATCTTTTTGTAAGCTTTCTGTTCTTTTTATTGAAATATCATAAAAAATTAGCACCAAGTCAAAGTAGGTACAAGTATATGTAAATTGAATGTTCTATCGGCATTCCAAATTCAGAGGTTTACAATACTTTAGAAGGAGTGTAGCATCATCTAAACGGAAAATAATAATACTGTTGTTCCAAACGTTGACCTGAAGGTGAAAAACATGAATTTTTTTAATTCAGTACATCCAAAATGCCCTAGGATGTAAAAAATAATACAATTTGGTGTAGTCCAGTGTGCCACCATCTCATTATTTAATACGAATAAAAACAAGTTTCAGCTCATTATTTCTAGGTCATTTGGCAGTTAATTCAAAACAAAAGTGACTTGTGTTGTTGCAGCTTAATTATGAGATAAAATTAATTGTGAGATAAAACCACAGAGCGAGCAAGGCAATAATCCTTGGATCCTTTTTTGTCTCGTGTAAATAAGGACTCAGTCGGGTGCGTAACGTCACGGGAGTGTGGCCCCGCCTCGCTGAGAATCTGCTGCTGCCCCGCTTCTAAAACCTCCTAACACAAACCATCACAGCACAAGCACAACACCGTGCTAATGGAGACAGAAGCATTCCGAGCCGTACTGAAGTGAATCGAGCCGTACCGAGGTGTGCTGGGCTAGTGGAAAACAGGCTTAATAGGAGAAGGGGCGAGGGCGGATCTCTGGTGCCTTAAAACCACATGCTTCGGGTAGATGGTGGCTCGTCAACCTGGGAAGGTAGCCCATCTAGGGGAAGGTAAACCCTGATTTCAAACCTCCGCTGCCTTGCGGCACATCCGGTCACAGGAAAGGCTTCGAGAGTCAACCCTGAGGAAAAATCCGGAGTCGGAGCCCCTAAGGCAGTTCTCTGTTGTACTCAACATCATTCTGGCAGCTCCTACGATGGCGCTGGTGCCAAACTATAGCAGCCCTGCTGTTCCTTTGGATTCATCAGTGACGTGGAGAGGAGGGACATGCTGCATGGGTAACATCTTGTCCTCCATATCTTCCTGCCCAGGCTTGAATCCTACCAACGCCCAACGCTGGAAGGTAGAACACCGGTGCGCATCGGCCTGTTAATCCACAGGCGGTGCTGTTCCAGCAGAGTAGACGTTTAGGATTCTCTTCCATGGTCATCATAGACCGACGGAGGCTGACGAAAAGCAAAACAAAAGAAACCAAAAAAGCACTCAACACAATAAAAAGTGCATTAAGCAACAATTCTAGAGAAATATATTTTAAAAGCATATAAATTAAGTCCACTTTTTGTATTGGGTCATGTTTTTAACAATAAAGGCCATGTCTTTGGCAGTATAATTTGTGACCGCAGTTGTGATCTCTTTCCATTTTGTACTTTTGTTGTATGGGATACATTTTCCAAATGAAGAATCCATATAGTCATTTTCTTAGGGCTGGCTCCATTATTTTTTGTAGGGGCTATCTGGGATGTTGAGAGTGGATTAAGTGGTGAAACAGATTAGTGGTACCTTTTAAGGCAATGGTTTTGCGACATATTTTGCACAAAACTGCATTTTGTTCAGTTTCTACCTTCTGAAATCCAAGCCACTGCCAGACAACGGAGCAGGTGCTTTTTGCTCCTTTGAATGATCTAGTCACTTCACCAATCCTTCTCCTTGCGTGCTCTGCCAGTGTTGCCAGATTGTGCATAAAAAAACAAGCATCTCTGCACCATAAAAACAGGCTCAAAAGAAGTAGTTTCTAAAGAAAAAAATTGCAGGAAAAACAGACCTGGCAACAACCCTGATCTGAAACATGATGTGGGGGGAGTGACCCGAACTGTGGGAGAGGAAATTGGAGAAGAGGAGAGGGAAGTGGAAATTAAACTGGACAAATAAATGCTGACAGTTTACACTGCAATGACAATTTATGCTCGATATCCACGATAAAGAAAGTTTATGCATTGCGCATAGTAGAATGTATTGATATAATGAATATATTTGGTGTATCGCCCAGCCCTACCCACAACCTTCTGGCTGTGGGGCGGATATTCTACCACTAATCCTAATTTACTAGTAGTGTTTCTCACCTTGAATAACAAAATTGTTGCAGTCTTAAAGATCCCACTTAAATAAATAAAGGCAGTGATTAATATTTAACTGCAGAATACTGGAGTGGTGGCCTAGTGGTCGAGCATCAGCCCCACAGCTGGAATGTTGTGGGTTCACAACTGGGTCAGATGTCCAGTATGAAGTCTTTGCCAAATCAAATATCTGGATCATCACGGTATCAGACGACATTAACAGCTACAGGAAATAGATTTAATGCAGAGTGGCTGCAGCTGCTATAGCTTTGATATGTCATCTGATGGATGTCTTACCAATGTGGAAATGACCTCTATAAGATGTATTTCTGATGTAAACTTGCTGATGTTGGTGCCACATCTTGTTATATCTTTCCACATCATCATACAAATTTTGGATGCCTTATTAGTGCACGCTAGTATGACTACAGTTACAAGAGTATTATTACCTAACTGAATACTGTATATTTTAAATACAGTTCTTAGTGTGATTGATTTCATCATTACAAGCAAAGAACTCGTATATCTTAGTTGCTGTACTTCAGCATGGTAGAAGTCTGGCATCTCACATCTTGCATCTATCTACCGATGTAGCAGTTCCAAAACAGTTAGCCTTTGCCAATGCAATAAGATTTTGCAGGTATAAATGCATTGCGTTGGATAATCAAAACTTAAATAGTACCCACAGTCAGGAAAGTTAAAGTAATTTATATAAAGTAGTATCCAACCAGTAAATCTAAGTTTAGCTGATGGAATGCAGATGAGATCTAAACTTAGAGCTAATAGTATTACTGGCTGGAGTACAGTGTTGGATCTGTGCTAATTTCTTAATTTGATTTCTGTCCTCAAATAGAGCGAGTAATTTGTTTAGGGGACCAGAATTTGCTCAATTTAGCTGGTAAGCTCCTTGGCAGAAATAATGGGGATAAACAGCTAGAAGAAACTGCAGCCTAACCACGGTGCGTCTGTCGAACTTGTTCTCTCTCACACACACAGAAACAAACACATTTAAATATTTTTACCACACAAACATTGTTTTGTCCCTCCCGTCTATATTTCACCATAATTATCTAGTTTAAAATTACAGCTTCATAAGGCTAAGTAGCTTGCCAAGTAACCTGTTAGCCAAGTCAATTTGTACACACAGTCACACCAAGAATTCTTTGGCTTGAGCTCCTGCAACCCACACCAATACAATACCAGTGGTAATACTGCATTCCATCAGGCAGACAGTCCTTAGGAAATACAGAGAGACATTTATGCCCCCAGAAACAGTTATTGAACATTCAGAAAGAAAATCTCTACTATTATTTTAGTCAGTCCATAGTTTCTTGATGAAGTCAGACAATGTGAATTTTATTTTATTTTTTTCTTTTTTGGGGGGATGAGGGCCATTAATACAACAATATTTGTGCTGCATCAAAAACTAAAAACTATTTCAAAATAAAGTTTAATTGGTCACTCTGGTACTACACAACACACACACACACACACACACACACACACACACACACACACACACACAGGCATATGAACACACACTGCCATTTTACACCAGAGTGTAAGGGTTCCTGCCTGTTCCGTGCATACCACCTTCTCTCCCCTCTGATTAGTGCTCTACCCATAGCCCTGATCTCACCTGTTGCCAATTTGGATCGCCCTTCATAAGGGAGCTTCTCCCATTGCTCTGCCTGGTCGCATAGACTCACAGCCTGATTATATCCTTGCATTGTTTGAACTCTTGTCTTGCCTGCCATGTTTTTTGACCTCTGCTTGCTTTAGACTAGTGATGGCCAGATGAGGCTTTGTGAAACACTTTAGGCCTTTCATCAAAATGGTTCATATAGACGAGGCCTCATGTGAAACTTCATCTTCTCTACTAGGCCGTCTAGTGGACATAACGTATACAACATGCAGATTTTCACAAGGGCATCACTGGTTTAATGTGTATTTTTTTTTTTCATTTCAATAAATGTCTTTTAAGAAGTATCAATGATCATAAGGAAAAAAAGAAATAATAAAACTCAGGTGACTACAGTGAATATGCTTGTACTTATCCATTTTAATTAAGAAATAATAACTTTTCAACAGTCTTTGGACTAAGGCAAGATTTCCTTTTTTTTTAGATTATTTCTCCAGCTTTGGAGAAATAATCAGAGCACAGAGGATGCAGGGGCCTCATGTACAAAGGATACTTAACCTCTTGCACTCCGGTGTACCGCGGGGGGGCACGTCTCCGCGTCCTAGGGCGCACGAGGGCACCCTAGGACGCACACTGCACACTGAGAAAAGCAAAACAAAACCTGCATTTCCGTTCTTCCACTACAGACACAGCTGCGAACAGAAAGCCAAAGGAGTGCTTTGATTGGTTTAGATGTGATTGACCTCTCATTCGACTAATAAGAGCCTTGAATTGGGTTTCTGAAACCTTGAAGAACCAATGACTGAAAACCTAGCAAGAAGGACCCACCTACCAACAGCTGCGAATACAGCGAGCCAATTGAAGCACAGTAGTTCGAAAGCGTGCCTCCCTTGCAAAATCTGTTTTGTGTAAGCCGCTGGGTGACACACATGCGTTTGCCAGTCTTTTTTTCTTACTACTGTTCTTATTTGTTTTGAAAAATCGTTCGCCAAAACCGCAATCATGGAAGCGCAAAACCGCAATAATGGAATTATGGTTTGACTGGGTCGTGTGACCAGAGCCACGAGTCCGTAACAAGCGGACCAGCGTCATGTTCGTCTGACAATGAGGAAGAGAAGTTCGCCAGTGACACTGCTGTTGTGGACAGGTAAGTGTTATAAGCTAAATTATTCTTTATCCCTGAAAATTGTAATCAAAATGACTTTTGACCGATCGGTAAATTACAACTGTGCGTAGTAGACCACGGCGCACGGACCGTGTACCACGGCACACGGACTGGACACGGTTCGTGCACCGCGTCTGGACAGTGAACGCCCCCCCCCCCCCCGCTACTCTTTTGTAGCGGATTGCAGATATTATTGCAGATATTTTAGTACAACTGTGCGTAGTAGACCGCGGCGCACCGTCCCCGCTTTCCGTCATGTAGCGATGGGCGATGTCCGTCCTCTGTAGCGGGGGGTGGGGGTGGGGTGGGAGTTGTTATCTTCTACATTACAGATATTTTAGTATAATTTTTAGTGCACTGTAGGTTATTTTTTCTTGTAAAAAAAAAGCCACACATTTTTTACGTGGCATGCTTCTTTGTGTGTGGGGGCTTGTTTGTTCATTCATTCATGAATGAATGAATAGCTATCCTAATAATAACCCACTTCATGCGCAACGCACATGTGCACCCCACAAATATCACCCTGTCTTCAAGGCGTCATTGCAACTCTGTGGTTTGAGTAAGTGACTTACTTTTTTCCTGCTTAAACTACAGTTTCACAGCATTCTACCAAGCCCCAATTGCCTCTGTGTGTACAGTAGTTATGTCAATAATCACATGCGTAAAGTTTATAATGCAAAAGTCTCACCCTTTCCCCAGCGCACTTCATTCATCTACAGTAGTAGTGTGTGTAATCCATTTAAGTTGTATATAACTATAAAGGATGAGATTTGCATTTTGGACATAAAATATGTACTTGCTGAGTCTAATATGATCTGCTTTCAACTGACAGGTGACCTTGGCTACCCAGTAAATAGGTTCATATTGTCTTCTTTTTCATGACCGCTCAACATTATGTGCATGTGTGACAACTGTGTGGAGCTCCGCTCTTTCTACAGGCATGAACTGCTGATTCTGTGAAAAAATAACCAATCATTTTCATAAAGCAGTGGCGGTAACTACGGGGTGTGTGGGATGGAGACTGCAACAACATTCAGCTTATTTAAGGTAGGACAATCTCTGTACAGGACCCTGTGTGGCTCTTATCTCTGTGATTTTTGCCGCTCTCCAAAAATCACATTCAAACAAGCTGCTCTTGGTGCTCACACACAGGAGCATACACAGTCAGGATAATACACACTCCGTTCAGAAGGAATTGACAAGCTTTGTGCCCTTTCGGTGCTCACTGTCACAGCTGTAATTAACAAGGAGTCCAAATGCTTTCACCACTAACTGCGTGCTGGAGTCCATCTGGAGAGAGTGCCCCAAACAGTGCTGTTGTAGGGGGTGCAAAGGAAAGGATGTGGACGCGAGGCATGAGCGTAGGTCAGCACAGATTCTTTATTGACCCTCTAACATGAATACAGCCTGTTGACCCCAGCGTTGCCACTGGGGCCCTCTTGGATGGTCTTGAGAGTAGAGCGTAGAGAGAGAAAGCTGAGAGTGAAACAAGCTCTTTTATACCGTGATACAGACAGAGAGAATGCATGGCACATTAGCATATCAATTGTCATCTAATACACATCGGTCAATACACATGATTAGCATGACATTGGTTGGCTCAAGGACGCATGCATACAGTCCCGTCTGACTGCTTCCTGTGGTTCCCTGTCCGCATGTAAATTGTCCTCTGCTTCTTCCAGCCCTGCTGCTGGGTGTAAAGAAAGCTCCAGAAGAATGTCCCAGAGGCATGCCTCTCTGCTGTGTTTAATGTCACCACACCAGCCTCCCCACCGACCACCCAGAAAGGGCTGTGACACCCCCCCCTCCCCCGTCGTTTGGGCTGAAGTCGACGCCAGTGGAGGCTGCAGCGGGGGCGGGGGGGGGGGGTGCCGCTCCGGTCGAACTGCCTGCTGGTGAGGAGTGTTGAGGGCCTGTAAGTCTGTGGGGGGAAATGTGGAGGGGTGGAAAAGCCGGTGGTTGTGAAAAAAAAAAGAAAACTTACGTCTCTGACTCTTCTCGCGGCTTGCCCTGCGGGGATATGGGGAAGGCGGGCGACCAAATTCCCCAAGGATGTGTAGCAGCTGTGAAACAACTGTAGCTGTGTGAGGGACTTGGCGGTGTGGCCGTAGATGCCGAAGGGACAGCAATCGGCTAAATCCCCGTTGTGTGTCGCGGCAGAGAAACCCATACCAACAGTGGAGCTGGTTTGTCCCTGGTGCGTAGCGCGTGCTGCGGCCAAGTAGCTTCCAGTTGTGCTGTCCTCATAATCCTGCAATGTGCGCACGTGGTTTCTGTGCGTGGAAGGTCTGTTGCCGAGAGGTGAGTCGGGGTCAGGGAGCTTGATGGAAATCAACACAGTTGGCGCCGATGGTCTTCCCTGTTCAGGCTGTTTCTGTGTGTTGCTCGTGTCGCTGATCCTCGTGCGTCTTGGTCCCAGCGCTGCGCTCTCCATCCGGCCCTTGAGGTCACCATCGTGGAGAGAGGACAAGCTGTGCGTGCTCCTGTGTGGGTGCAAAGGATGTAGGCGATCCCCGGTCTCTGGAATCCACAGCGCGGTGAGAGGGAGAGATAGTCCATTTCACGTTAGGTCACCAATGTAGAGGGTGCGAAGGAAAGGATGTTGAGGTGAGGCACGAGCGTAGGTCAGCACAGATTCTTTATTGAACCTCTAACATGAATACAGCCTGTTGACCCTAGCGTTGCCGCTGGGGCCCTCTTGGATGGTCTTGAGAGTAGAGCGTAGAGAGAGAAAGCTGAGAGTGAAACAAGCTCTTTTATACCTTGATACAGAGAGAATGCATGGCACATTAGCATATCAATTGTTATCTAATACACATCGGTCAATACACATGATTAGCATGACACTGGTTGGCTTGAGGACGCATGCATACAGTCCCGTCTGACTGCTTCCTGTTGTTCCCTGTCCGCATGTAAATTGTCCTCTGCTTCTTCCAGCCCTGCTGCTGGTTGTGAAGAAAGCTCCAGAAGAATGTCCCAGAGGAATGTCTCCCTGCTGTGTTTAGTGTCACCACACTGTCACCGTTAACACCTGGCGGCGGCGGCGGCACCATGTGCTTTGGAAGCTTCTAGAGTACCGGGTGCAAACATGCTGTTGGCAATAAAAATACACTTTATTTAACAATTTATTTAATAATCAATAGGGGCACATAAGTGAACAATGAGATATAGCCACACACACAAAAAAAGTGAACACTGCGATTGCTGCAGCTGGTCGTTTTCCTCTGCAGTAGGTGTGCCCATAGCATGGTATTACATAATTGCGGTTATCACGACAGCCCTATCACAGTCCATGAAATTCCATTAAATCCATTATTTTTGATTGTGGATACAGGAGAATCAAATGTGCAGCACTTGAACATATCTATTTGCATACCTATTTGCACGTAATTGCATATTCAAATGGAAGCATGTCAAGGGAGAAGTCCGGTATTTCCTCATGTGCATTCAATTTCAAGTAGATCGGTATGTACAAAGGAAATGTGCTTGGATTCCTGCATACGGACGGTTTCATACATCTGGATTTTTTTTTTTTTTTTTTTTTTTTTTTTTGCTTACGGCGTTTTCTTGATTCAAACGTACATCATCTTTCAGTAGGAAATCCACCAAGTCTTTGTACATGAGGCCCCAGGTGTGCAAAGGAAGGCTACTGCAAGTTTGTACAGTGTAGGGTAGACACATTTCTGTCTCTCCCAGTACATTCACCTCTGTCTCAGAGGTGCCTAGTGCCTCAGCATAATGATCCAAGCTCTTTGAAACACAACAGACACTTCATCTTGCAAATTAAAATAGAATTCCAAGAATGGGCTAGGTGGGCTTTGAATCCCAGCCTCCCAGTTGCAGGGCAGATGCTTTACCACTAGGCCATCACTTCATTTATAATAAATATCCACTATTTGTAAAAAATGTATCAATGAGAGAAATGAGCTCAAACTGTTCACAAACAGAAGAAGTCCGTGTTTTTGGAGCTGGCTCCATCTGAAATTTGGCTGTGACAAATCCCTTACATTGACAACACAAAATGTGAGGGACAGGGATTTATTGTGTATCGCTGCTCACTTTATTTCATGTTGCGTGCAAACTCATGAATGGCTTCCTGACCCAGTCACATGGTATGACGTCAGCAATACACCCCTCGAAATGCACTATGCAAAATATTTCCTGGACAAGCTAGGAGCAACCTCGAAGCTCTGGAGCCTGCTGTCCCATCACTACTTTAGACCCCGTTGGCTGTCTGACGTTCTGGACCTTGTATGCCTTGTTCTGTCTGCCGTGCTCTGACTACTGTCAACACGGCCACCAACCCGCGCCACCAACCCCCCTGACCACAACCAAGCACCCACCCACACCTGGCGCCAAAGACACCAGAAGCAATGCAACCAAGCGCCCCACCCCCTGACACAACGGCAGGGCAGCCTGGATGAGCAGACCCCAAATCGCCGACCCCCATG
Source organism: Pholidichthys leucotaenia (assembly GCA_020510985.1). NCBI lineage: Eukaryota > Metazoa > Chordata > Actinopteri > Cichliformes > Pholidichthyidae > Pholidichthys > Pholidichthys leucotaenia. The sequence continues at coordinate 156,345,663 of CM035847.1, read as the reverse complement.
ACACCAGAAGGCCTGCCCCACCCCAACCACCCAGCGAGGTTCCCTCACCCACACACATATCCTCCAACCCCGCACATCCACCCAGAGGTATCCGCACACACACACACACACATCCATCCACCCTCATGTACACACACACACACACATTCACCATCACACATGCCCACCTACACCCACACACAACCCTGCATGCCCACACACAACACACACACACACACACACACACACACACACACACACACACACACACAGCCACACCCACACATACACACATGAACCCACTCACACCCACACTCACGCGCACCTTCATGCGCACACACATTCACACGCATACACATACACATACACACACACACACACACACACACACACACACACACAGGCCCTGGAGAATGGGGAGGGCAACCCCCCAGGACACAGGCACCAGTCTCATTGTGCCGCCAGGGCCCTGGGGAGGGCACGATTGCGCAAGGATGCGCCAGAGCCGGCTCGTACCACCGGCGCACACCCGACTCCGACCCAGTGGGGGAACGCCCCCACCCACCCAGCACCAGCGGCCCAGGGCAAGACCCAGCACCGCCCAGGAGGCTAGGCCAGCCAGCCCGGGGCCACGGCCCACCCCCACCAACCACCCCAGGCCAGACACACAGCCACCCCGGAACAGGCTCCCCGGACACTGGCCCCAATGGGTCACAGAAACCCCTCATGGTCAGGAAGCAGCCAGCCTCCAGAGGTGCCAAGGAGAGCAAGCCACCGCCTGCCACCTCTCAGGTTACAGAATTAATTAGCGGGGACCAGAGAGAATTGAATTCAGCCAGTTGGTTATTTGAGGAGACGGAAATTCTCTCCAGGCTAATATAAGCTGATATTATAGTTGGTTGTGCATAAATTATTTCTTGATTTCTATTCATGAGGATAGTTTTCTTTGCGATGCATGATGCAGTGAGAACCATGTGTGACATCCTTGCCTCTATATTTATTTCACTTAAATCACCTAATATGCAAAGTGTGGGTGAGGATGGGATACGATACCCAAGCCTTGCCGATAAGTCTTCACATGTCTTCTGCCAGAACTTCTGGACCGGTGCACAGGACCACATAGCATACATACAGTATAAGTAACTGGGACATTGCTGGTGCAGTGGAAGCAGATATTTGTGTGACTCAGGCCCATTTTGAACATCCTTTGTCCTGTGTAATGACTTCTATGTAGAACTTTGTACTGTATGAGTTGTAGATTAGAGTTTTTAGTCATCTTAAAGGTGTTTAAATATATTTGTGTCCAGAAGCGTTCATCCTTATTGATCGATAAGTCTGTCTCCCATTTTGATTTTGGAAGAGATACTGCCTCATCCACTTTTGATAATAGTCCGTGTATTTGGGATATCAATTTAGGCGAACGAAGATTTAGAAACTCTGTCACCTTAACTGGTACATCTAAACCTGTCTGATTAAGATTGAATCTTGCTTTTATTGTGGATTTAAGGTGTTGGTATTCAAGAAACTTTTTATCACTGATGTCATACTGTGACAGTAGTTCCTGAAATTGGATAAAATTTCCATCTCGAATAAGATGGTCTAAGTTTTTTTATTCCTCTGTCATACCATAGTGGAAAGTTTAACGCCCTCTTTTGTTGCAGGATATCAGGGTTATTCCAAATGGGCGTGAGTTTGCAAGGGACAAGTGAAGGCCTCATTATTTTTAAAAAGAGAGGAGCTGATGTTAATGCTTTTAAAACAGTCATGGCGTTTGATACAGGGACTCATAAAAGGTAAGTCAGATATTTAACAACCCACAGACAGCCTGTTCAGCATCTAACCATGGGATTCCTAGTGGGGTTGAATTTGTCCATTTACAAACAAACTGCCTGTCTACTGGCTAAGAAGTAATTAAAAAATTTGGTAAATCTAAACCTCCACACTCTTTTGCTTTTTGAAGAGTTTTTAAGCTGATCCGTGATGGTTTATCCTTCCATAAAAATTTACTTATATTTGAGCCTAGAGACTTAAACCAGGCCATAGATGGCTGGGTAGGAATCATTGAGAATAAATAGTTAATTTTAGGAAGGACCATCATTTTAACAGTTGCAACTCTTCCCATAAGTGATATATTGTAGGTAGTGTCCTCCAGCACGTAAGGTCGTCTTGTATCATTTTTAAAAGGGGAATGTGATTTAGTCACAATAACTCTGAGAGCCGGGGGGGGGGGGTAGCTATTCCTAAATATTTAATGTTACCTGATTGTATTGGAATAGTGGATATATTTGAAAAAATACAATTTATTGATAAGACTGTTGATTTACCCCAGTTAATAGAGTAGTCTGATAATAATGAAAAATTATCAATGAGCACCACTGTCTGAGGAAAAGATCTTTGTGACTTTTCAAGGAAAATCAATACATCATCAGCACAAAGCCTTATCTTTTGTTCTTTTTCTCCAGTTTGTGTACCACTGATATCAACATTTTGTCGTATTGTTGCTGCTCCTGGTTCGATAAAGATGGTAAAAAGTGAGGGAGAGAGTGGACAACCCTGCCTGGTGCCTCTCTGGAGATTAAAGCTTTGAGCAGTTTGATCATTTGTTCGGACATATGTAGTTGGACAGCTATATAGTGTTTTAATCCAGTTTATAAAAGACAAACCAAATCCAAACTTGTTTAACACCATAAAAAGAAATTTCCAATTAACACGGTCAAAGGCTTTCTCTGCATCCAGAGATAAAATTGTGGTTTCTAATTAATTAATCTTACAGTAGTCTATTAAATTAAATAGCCCGCGTGTATTATTAGCCAAGTGCCTACCCTTAGTGAAACCTGTTTGATCTGGGTGTATAATAAATGGAATTGTCTTTCCAGTCTTTTGGCCAGAGCTTTGCAAATTATTTTAAGATTGACACTCATAAGTGAGATGGGACAGTCGCTGGATGGAAGCATAGGTTCTTTTTCGGGTTTAAGGAGCAGGATAATACTAGCCAAGTTCATATTTGGAGGGATTACATTATCTTCTTTAATTTGGTTCACCATTTTAAAGAAAGTAGGTGCCATCTCAGACCAGAATTCTTTATAAAATTCTACTGGAAAACCATCTGGTCCTGGAGCATTGTTGTTTTGGATGTGCTTAAGTGCCTCCTGGAGTTCAGACACCAGAAGAGGTGCATCCAGAGCTGCAATCTGTTCATTATTTAATCGTGGTAAGTTAACATTGTCCAGAAATTTATTTATCTCTGAGTCAGATGGGTTAATCTGAAATGAGCAGAGGTTTTCATAAAACTTTCTGAAGGAGTTATTTATTTCTTCAGGCTCATGGGTAATATTTCCAGTCGTATCCTTAACAGAGTGGATAGTTGGTTTTTTGGGTTTTTTTTTTTTCCCCATACAGCACACATACCCCAGCAGGCACAAGACGCTGATTCAACGTTGTATTCTTGTTGATCTATGCCGTGACATTGTGCAATGTAAAATCAATGTTGTTTCATCGTTGATTTGTTTTGTTTAAACAATGTGATGAATCAACGTTGATTCATACAATGTTGTATGAATCAACGCTGTAGCTGATTCATGGTCGGATGCTCAACAAGCAGCAGTACCTGTATGTTTGGTTCTATGTATCCCATGATTCATTGCATCGTGTTAAAATAATTTTGAGCATAAATTATTCAAAGTCAAAAATCAGGCAGATTATTGGATTTAGGTACATTTATTATAAAAAATAAATAGAAGAAATGAAAAGTTACAGTTCAAATTAAACCTCAAATGGCCATTTTTGAGGGAGAGATTACAGAGCATTGCCTTCAGCACACATCAAATCTCTCCCTGCTGCAGGCTGCACGGTGGCGCAGTGGTTTAGCACTGTGGCAGCACAGTTTTACCCTCGGCCGGGGGATCGCGGGGATCATGAGATCGTGGGTTCGATCCCTGCCCCCAGCCAACAGTGAGCTGTGTGGAGTTTGCATGTTCTCCCCGTGTTGCGCGGGTTTACTCCGGGATTTCTCTGGTTTCCTCCCACATACCAAAAACATGTAGGTTTAGGGCGCTCGCGCACGCAGCGACCGGCAGCCGGTGGCTTGTCACCAGACTGTAAACCAAATCTACCTACGGGTACAAATAAGTAACAAAAAAAAAAAAATATCCAATATTCCCCCTGATTTTTGACTTTGAATAATTTAAGCTCAAAATTATTCTAACATTTTGGTGCTCCCAACAGCAGATCCACATATCTCTGTCTTTCCGGCTCCTCTGCCCGATTTCAGCATGCGCAGCTGATGAAAGACCTCCCCAGGCTGGGTACAAGACTCAGTATTACTGCAGTGAAGGCATTTCGAACAGGGGCGCTGGAACTGACTGGGTGATGGATCTGAGAATCCTACAGGCAGCTTAGATGTAAGTACATTTGTTGTTAAGTTTATGGACATTGGGTTTGAGTCCCAGTGAGTTAAATACGTGTATGATGTGATATTGATATGGTTTCGGCCCGGACCGCTTTGACACTGCAAAGCCTGGTTAAATTTCTGCTTGCACTAAATCGCTGGTTCCCCCGCCATGGTGAGCTTTATTGCAAGATACCGGGGAGGAACCCCAGGATTTGTTTGCTTGATAAACTACGTGTCGGCGAAGGTGAAGGTTTGGATGAGATTGCACGCAGGAATTAACACAAAATACTGTATAATTATTGTGCAGTGAACTTTTGATATTTATCAATTTTTTGATGTTTATCAAGATGAGATTCTGCCTCAATACTGCAGTGAGCTGTTAACTGATAAGTTCAGGGAAGATTCGTACCTAGCCACGGTGAGCCTTATTGCAAGATACCGTTGGGGATTTTCATCCCGCAGCAGTGAGCTTTCGGCAAGATACCGTGGGAGGTCACGTGACAGCTGAAAATTACCGGTAGATTTTTATTTTTAAAGTTTTGTTGTGGCGCTTAGTTACTGCAGTTGGTCTGTTTTTTGCTTTTGTGTCTTGTGCGTTGGGGAACCTGCTCCGGTGAGAGAGAGAGACGGAGTTCTCCACGATGGCGGAAGGAGCAGGTTGCACAGAGCTGTAAAATTGTGATTTTTTTCTGGTATTTGTGGAGCATAAAGGAGTTTGTTAATTACGTATCCTCTTGGGAAATGATTAAAATTGTGGCCGTTTGCAAATTATACTTTTGGGTGAGAAATTCTATTGTGTTCTCATTGCAGTAGATAAAAAAGTTGACAAGTATTTTGGGTTGCCATTTCAAGCTTGTTTTAAGGCTATCGTCCTGTTGCACTGTAAAAAAAAAATAGTTGAGAAAACTTAAAATTTCAAGGCAACCTTTTGCAGTAAAGTTTTTGAATTGTCTCAACGATCTGCTGTTTTATTTTCCCAAGTCATATTTCATTGTTGTACCAGTTACATTTACGTTGTTCTCACTACTAATAATTCTTCATGTGGCCAATATAGACTTGTTTATTAGCTGAATAGCTTGATTCACAGAACTACCAAAAGCTAATCAACCCCACGACCTGGGGTTATTTTTTCTTACGGTGTGAGCAGCTGCCCGAAAGTAACCTTGGCGAGATAACAGGACTGTGCTGCGTGTGTGTATGTGTGGGCCCTTGTGTTTCACAGTGAGTGAGTGAGAAGAAGAGGAAAAGGAGAGGAAAAAATCTATATATGGGTATTTTTGCAAAGCTTTGGGGTTTTTACAGTTTCCTTTTGTGGGTTTTCCTTTGTCAGTCTAATTTTGCGGGTTTTGACTCTAACATTGCATACGTGGTAAACTCTTTACATATTTTTAAAGCCAGTATTTTAATTTCCTCCAGTTTTTCTTTGGAAAATGAAAAACATTGAGCTATTTTTAAACAATTTTTTGACGTATCAGTGATTTTTATTGATTCAATTGCATTGTATCTTTGACTGAAGCATAACAGTGAACTTTACAGGGAAAAAGGATGCAGGACTAATGGTCTCACAGGGGTCTTCCTTCCCTCTGTTCCCCGCTCTTGCCAAAAACCAGCTTCTGGGACCCAGCAAAACAACGTTGCCTCGCCACTGCCCATGCTCCTCTCGTCGACAACAAAGACGGCTAAGCCACTAAGTTAAGTACAACTGCATGCATGTTAATCAATGCTACCAGCATGACAATGATAAAATTAACTGACCATTATGATATCATGCTGTCACTTAATAATGCCCAATCACTGAAGGCTTTATGTACACCTTATATTACATGATTCAAAACACAGAAGAGGTTGATAATTACTATGTTTGTGCATATGATTTGCCAGAGACTACTGACTATCAAACAGAGGTCTTTGTACTTCTATGTCATATTGTTGGTTTGTTTTAATAATACAAAACTCACTTTTTAATAAATGACTATGTGCTTATTTACATTTTGATCCTTTCACTGTCCATGTATTAAAAAAAAAAAAAAAAAAAGGAAGAAGGCACAAGGTCTGAAGGATTGCAGGATTTTTTTTTTGGGGGGGGGAACCCAACAGATTGGAGTATCAACCATTCTGACATTGCAAGCATGTCCAGGCTCAGAATGTTGTTTTTTGTTTTTGTTTTTTTCCCCTGTGCAATAAAATCCTGAACACAGAGTGCTGCTCTATGACCTCTGCCACTCAAGGAAAGAGATTAGGCCTGCACTTTGCAGTTATTCACGTGTGTAACTACACATTTTAATCTTTTAACTTACAAGCAACAATTGCTGCTTCTAAATGCTGCCTTGATTTAAGGCTTCTAATATATGACACTGTTTTATTAAAAAGTGATCTTAAAGTAATGCTGACTCATGTAAATTGGTAAAACATTTAGTGATTCACTGAATATATAGCAAAAACTTGCTGTAAATAGAAAATCACATTATTCAAATTGTGGAAGCTTTAGGTGTAATTTAAACTCTTTTTGTGTTGTCCTCCATTCCTATTTATGTTTTCGTTTTTCAACAGGAAAAAGGAAAGCATTCACAAAATCTTTAGCTTTCATCAGGATTTAGAATTGCAAAATCAACAAGGTGAAAATATAAGAATCATAACATCACCATTAGCTTTCAATTTAATAAATCCTTGGTGACCATATGCAATATGTAACATGATAATAAAATCAATAATTCACTTGTGTTTCTTAACATTAAACATTATAATAGTGGAATAACCGCTTTAAAAACTCTAGAGGACAAACAAATGATTATAACTGGAACACTAGCAAAATCAATTTATGGGGTGATAAAATTTGCACTCCTGTTGATATAAATCCTGACGTGCGGACAGGGGTAGCCTTAAAGCTTCCCCCAAAATTTTTTTTACAGAATGGCACCGAGATTTGATCTTTGTGGGAGATGAGAGGAGGCCGGACGGTGTGTGGCAGGCATCAACATGGTCATCAGGCTCACTGGCTGGGGTGCTGTGGCGGTGTGATGGGGGTAAGGACACGGAGGACCTCACAGTTGACAAGCATTGCTGAAGTTAAGTAGAACAGATGACACTGACAATGACATAACGCATGTCAATTTAATGGTGAACTGAACTCAACGGCATTGAACGGCACTGGATGATAGTACATACAATTATAAAGATAATTTATCATTGGCACCCCCTCCACAAATCCCGGAATCTTGGAGAAAATCACGATTTAGAATTTCCCGCCCTGAAAAATCAGACAAATCCGCCGAAGCGCAGCCGGAGTTCCGCGTGACGTCACGAGTGTGACACAGTCCTCATGTTTACCATTGCGAGCACGTCGACACTGGTTGTTTTTGGTGCATTTTGTCGTGATAGTCGACTACAAAACACTTCCAACACCTGGGAAGATCTGTTCAGTGGCCAAGGAAAGCTGTCATGGCGACGAAAGAAAAGAAAGGGGGAGGAAAAGCGACCGGGAAGCGATGCGTTTCTAGATATACAGTGATCCATCACTTATCGCATTTAATGGGGACCAGAACTGACCGCGAAAAGTGAAAAACCGCAAAGTAGCGTCACCCCCACCCCAAGGGCGTCACAAGCACTATTTTGCACAAAAAGGCACAAGAGAACAGCGAAAAGTGCCACTAAGCAACACGAGCGATAACGAAGGCGCTCTGCAGGGAGAGAAGCTGGGTAAAACGTCTCGGCCAATCAGCTTGCGAGGTGAAACGTCTCGGCCAATCAGCTTGCGAGATTGCCGAGCGGTGAAGAGGTGGGCGGAGAGGAGTGGACCGGTGGTCAGAGAGGTAGATTTTGAGCTGTGCGGGCTCTCCTTGTTGATACCTGATGTTCTAATGAGAAGGCAGGGAGACTACATTAGAACATCAGGTATCAACACGGAGAGCCCGCTCTCCCCGGCTCCCCAGCCCGCTCGGGAATCTCGCAAGCTGATTGGCCGAGACGTTTTACCTCGCAAGCTGATTGGCGGAGACGTTTTATCTCGCAAGCTGATTGGCGGAGACGTTTTACCCAGCTTCGCTCCCTGCCGAGCGCCTATACCCAGCGAAGGAAGACCGCATTAAACGCGATAAGTGAGGGATAACTGTAATAAGTTGGAAAAATGCTGATGTTTTTTTCCCCTTTCTTTTTTATTGTTAATTTTCCTTATCCTGACACCCCAAACATGCCAAAGTAAAGACTCACCATTCTGTATTCAATAAGCGACTCTCCTCCCCATCACTGCTGCGGTCTGAGTCGGTGCTGGAATCCCCCAAAAATTCTGGCTCTAATCTGTACGGTTTGATGCCTCCCTCGCTCTCTTCCTGTTCACTTGACACTCCTGCATCCTCCTCCGTCTTGTCACCGATCCTGAATGCCTCTTCACTCTGAAAACTCTGGTGTTCTTGACTGCTGGAACTGCTATCATCTGCCATTGCTGTTTTGATAAGGATCACACTCGTGACGTCACGCAGCGTCGTCTGCACTACTTCCGGTTTGTTTGGCACTGCCAGCCAGAGGCAAAAGTTTATCGGCTTATAGCTTGGCCATTGCACGGCCTAAAAATTTCTTTTATGTGTTGAAAAATACAATAGGTAATAAGGAATTAATCTGCTATTCTACTTTTTTGGCAAAAAGGTGAGTTCAGTTCACCTTTAAATGACTTTGACTTTAAAAATGTAGTGTTTATATGACTTCACACTGCAGGATACATCTGACATGTTGCAATCTGACACCTTGCAATGATGCCTATCACCACATAATGGTATGACAGTATCACATTTCAGAAATGTGACAGTAGTGAGTAATGCTTATACTTGTAGTCCCGAGGCCCGGCTCAGGACTACAGTCAACACCATAATTTACCAAGGAATATATGAAATAAGGCATCCCTTGTACAAAATTAAGCCAAATTCTAATTAGGCAATATGTCCACCGTTCCATTGATTGAAGGAGTGTGACATAACCTCTCACAAGGATACCTTTACACAAATTCACCCTGTCTGTATTCAACTTGACAGACACTTAGTGTCTAACTCAGAATGGTTGATATACATGCTAAACCACATCAAATCTGCACAGCTATATTACTTTTTCGTAAATGGAATTTGTAAACTAGGTCAAGAGACGATACACACAAAAGAAGCCATGACTATTGAAACTTCATTTTGGAGGGGCTACACTACTCACAAACTTTTATCTACATTAACTGCTTGTAACACATAAATAGCACAAAACATGTCCTTCTTCTAGTAAAAAGACACTACCCATCAAGCAAATACCCTGTAATTTTGATGCATGTGTGTCTCCATGCATCGGGGGGGGGGGGGGGGGTACCACAACAACTAATAAACAACAATTAAAATCTTCAGAAAAATAGATAATACATAAAAATTATTCTAACACATTGCTTCGTCAAACAAGTGCCATTTTGAAAACTTTTCTGAAGAGACCTGCGATCTGCTGAAGAAACTGTTTTTAACATGCACACTTTGATGAACCTGGACAGCTGGAGTAAAGTTAAAAAAACTATTGGAGTTTCTCCACAGAACTGGACTGTGTGGGAGAATTTGAGATACAGCTGCCAACCTGATGTATGAACTGTGGAGGGCAGCAATACGCCAATGATGCGTCTAGTCTGCCTTACCCAAGAAGAAGATATCGTAGTTATAAACTGACAGCTTAAGTGCATGATGCAACAGCACAGGAAGGAACCACACAAGGGGGCACATTTGACAATTTATTAAATAGGAAAAGACCGCACTGCTACAGAAACAGCAACTCGCCAGAGGAATCACCTGAGGAGAGAAGACGAGAGCTGTCAGAGGAGGAACGGAGTAAGGGGAAATGGGCAAGCCAAATTGCCACTTACTTGGGGTTCTGAGAAAGGACCGGCAGGACTCCAGCAGGGAATAGACGAACCAGTAGGGAGGGGGAATAAGCTGATGGTGCCTGACCAGGTGGAGGTTGGAAGCCAAGGGATTAGTGGAGATGTGGCAGGAGAACGCACACAGTCCTGGAAGCACACCCGCACAATGGCAGCAACCTGAGAAGGAGAAGAGAGCGAGGGTAGACAGCGTGTCTAAACTAGCAAAAGGATTATACCTGCTTGTCTTGAAGGGGCAGTATACCCAGACGAGCTAGTGTAGAATGCATGAAGAGAGCCCCCTTAAGTATGCTGGCTGATGAGCGAGTGCAGGTGCAGGTGCGTCTTCTGCCTCAGGTGGAGTGATGAATTCACAAAGGTGAGACGGGACTAGAGGGGCGCACTTTCGCTGCCCCTGACAGCCCCCCCCCCCTTCTAGGAACACCTCCTGGCAGTCCAGAGAGCTTTTTCCGGGTGAGCTTGGTGGAATGCCTGAAGAGGCGGCTTTGGGGGGGGGGGGGGCAGAGAGGACTGGCCGAGAGAAGCTTGATTTTAGAGACGTGAAAGGTCGGGTTCACCCGCAGGGTCGGTGGCAGCTTGAGCTTAACCGATGGGTCATTGATCACCCAAGTGATGATGTAGGGGCCCAGGAAGCGGGGGGACAGCTTCTTGGACTTTTCTTTGAGTGGGATCTGGCTCGCTGCTAACCAGACCTGTTGGCCCATGATGTACTTGGGCACAGGCACCCGCTTCCTGTCAGCTGCAGCCTGGGTGTGCTCAGTGGGGTGTGCAAGGGCGGCCCGAGTGGCTCTCCAGATGCACCAGCAGCAGTGGGCATGGACCCCCTTGGATGGAACCACAACCTCCCTCTTGGCCATAGGAAGGAGAGGCGGCGTGTACCCCAGGGATGCCTCAAACGGGGTGAGTCCTGTGGCCACAGAGACAGCCGAGTTGAAAGAATATTCCACCCAGGTCAGGTGTGAGCTCCATAAGGATGGATTGTCGGCTGCTACGCACCACAGGGTGGCTTCCAAAGACTGATTGGCGCACTCCACCTGCCCATTACTCTGTGGGTGATTCCCCGAGGAAAGGCTTATGGTGGTGTCCAGCATTCGGCAAAAGGCCCTCCAGACCTGTTATGTGAATTGTGGCCCCTGGTCCGATACAATGTCCATCGGAATGCCATGGATCCTGACTACATGGTCAGTCAAAAGGACTGTCATCTCCAAGGCCGAGGGGGGCTTCGGGAGGGCAACCAGGTGCACAGCCTTGGAGAAGCGATCCATGATAGTGAGAATAACTGTCTTACCATGAGAAGGGGGAAGTCCAGTAATAAAGTCCACGGCAATGTGGGACCATGGACGACCAGGGGTGGGGAGGTGAGGGAGGAAGGCTGATGGGGAAGAGGAGTCTGATTTTCCCCGGATGCAGGTCTGGCAGGCCTTAACATATTCCCATATGTCCCGACGCAGCACGGGCCACCAGAACGCTCACTGGACGAAGTCCACAGTTTGGGTGATGCAGGATGGCAGGCGAAGTGACTGGTGTGACCCCACTGGATGACATCGCTGCGGAGGGTGGCCGGGATGTAAAGACGGTTCCGGGGACACCCTACTGGCACAGGCTCCTGGGACTGGGCCTTACGGACCCTCCGCTCGATATCCCAAGTAAGGGCTCCAAGGACGCACGAAGGTGGAATGATGGTTTGTGGGGGGGGGGGGGGGGCACTACCTCTCCGGAATCAAACTGGTGCCATACCACGTGATGGTAAAATTACATCGATGGAAAAATAGAGACCAGAGAGCCTGCCTGGCATTCAGTTGGCGGGTCAATCGCAAGTACTCGAGGTTCTTGTGGTCAGTCCAGACGACAATGGGGTGAATGGCACCCTCCAACCAATGCCTCCACTCCTCCAATGCCAATTTAATGGCAAGCGGCTCTCTGTCCCCCACATCATAATTCCTCTCAGCCGGTGTGAGCCAACGAGAGAAAAATGCGCATGGATGGAGCTTTTGATCGGGGGCATGCGCTGTGACAGCACAGTGCCAACCCCCGAATCAGATTCGTCCACCTCGAGGACAAATTGGAGTTGCATGTTGACCTGTGTCAAGATTGGTGTTTCAGTGAAAAGGCGCTTTAAGTTAACAAACGCCTGCTCAGCTGCCTCGGTCCAGCGAAAGGGGACCTTAATGGAAGTCAGCTGCATCAAGGGCAGTGCCACCCCACTGTAGTTCCTGATGAACCTGTGATAGAAGCTTGTGAACCTGAGTAAGCATTGGAGCTCCTTACGGGAGTGGGGAGTTGGCCAATCTAGCACCGTCTTCACCTTGGCCGGGTTGGCAATCAGTCTCCCTTCAGTCACTATGAAGCCTAAGAAGGTGGTTGATGTTGTGCAGAACTCACACTTCTCAGCCTTGACATAGAGCTGGTTCTCCAGAAGCCGCTGCAAGACGGCCCTGACGTGGGCTTCGTGTTTCTCTGGCGAGCAAGAGAAAATTAAAATATCATCCAAGTAGACGAACACGAAATGGTAAAGTATGTCCTAAAGGACGTGGTTTATTAAACGTTGGAAGACGGCGGGGGCATTAATGAGCCCGAATGGCATCACCAGATATTCAAATTGCCCCGGTGAGTTTTAAATGCCGTCTTCCATTCACGCCCTCACAAATGCGGACCAAATGATACGCATTTCTAAGGTCTAGCTTGGTGAAAACCCGTGAGCACTGAAGGAGCTTGAACGCTGTTTATCAAAGGCAGAGGGTACTTGTCTGTGACAGTGATCGCATTGAGCTCTCGGTCGTCTATGTAGGGGTGCAGCGAGCCATCCTTCTTTCCCATGAAGAAGAATCCGGCCCCGATTGGGGGTGAAGATGACCGAATGAGGCCAGCGTTCAGCGATTTCTTAACATATTTCTCCATCACCTCCCTCTCCAGGCCAGAAATGCTATACAGCCAACTGGACGGCAGCTTCGTCCCCGGGACAAGGTCAATAGCATAATCGTAGGAGCAATGAGGCGGTAGCAACAATGCCCTTGACTTGCTTAAGATTTCCCCCAAATCGTGGTATGCCCAGGGGACGAGGCTGAGGTCTGGCAGCTTGACCGGAGAGAGGGAGACAGACAGAGCTGGGGAACATTCCGCTAAACGATTGCAATTTGCCATGCAGAATGGGCTCTAGGAAGAGATGGTATTTTGTCCCCATTTAATTATTGGATTGTGCCTCCAGAGCCATGGCCATGTGAGCCGCGCGTGCTCGTGGATCACATCCAACACACGGAGCAGATTTTTCCAGACTCTCTGGTTATTGTGGTTGGCGACTTTAACCAGAGCAATCTGAGCCACGATCTCCCCCGCTACAAACAGTTTATTAAATGCCCCACCAGAAGAATAAACACGCTGGATCACTGTTACACCACAGTGAAAGACGCATATCGCGCTGTTCCCCGTGCTGCGCTGGGACTATCTGATCACGTGATGGTCCACCTCATTCCCACATACAGACAGAGATTAAAGCTCACTAAACCTGTTGTGAGCACTACGAAGAAATGGACCAGTGAAGCTGAGGAGAAGCTGGAAACGTGCATGAAAATAACTGATTGGGGCATGTTTAAAGGAGCCACGCATGATCTTAATGAGTACACGGACACTGTGAACTCATATATCCACTTTTGTGAGGAGAGCATCCTTCCATCGCACACCAGGGTGAGGTACTCTAATGATAAGCCCTGGTCAACTGCTAAGCTCAGACAGATCAGGAAGGAGAAGGAAGCAGCGCTGAAAAGTGGAGACAGGGGCTGCTACAGGGAGGTTAAATATCAGTTTAACAGAGAGCTGAGGAGAGCTAAATCTGTGTATTCTGAGAGACTCCAGCAGCAGTTCACTGCTAATGACTCGGCTTCTGTGTGGAGAGGACTGAGGCAAATCACCAACTATCGGCCTCAGGCTCCTAAAGGTCAGGATGACAAAGCCCTTTGTCAAAGACTGTCCCAACACTATGCCTGTTTTGACACCTCGTCATCTGTGTCCAACTCCCCCCCTCCCTCCAGCTCCACAGCCTCCACGATCCCTACTTCATCAAAGGCGCCCCCCCCCTCCTCCCCCCCTGCCCTTGTCATCAGTGAGCAGGACGTGCTCAAACAGTTCTCCAGACTGAACCCGCGCAAGGCCCCCGGTCCGGACGGCGTGTCTCCCTCCACCCTGAGACACTGTGCGAAAGAGCTGGCTCCTGTCTTCACAGACATTTTTAACACCTCCCTTAAGCTATGCCACGTGCCGACCTGCTTCAAATCCTCCACCATCATCCCTGTCCCCAAGAAGCCACAGATCACTGGACTTAACGACTACAGACCTGTAGTGCTCACCTCTGTAGTCATGAAGTCCTTTGAGCGCCTGGTCCTGCCCCACCTCAAGTCCATCACCACCCCCCTCCTGGACCCGCTGCAGTTTGCCTACCGAGCCAACAGGTCTGTAGACGACGCAGTCAACCTGGCCCTCCACTCCATCCTGCAGCACCTGGACTCCCCAGGAACCTACGCCAGGATCCTGTTTGTGGACTTCAGCTCCGCATTCAACACCATCCGCCCCGCTCTGCTCCGGGACAAGCTGTCCCTGCTCAACGTGCTTGACTCCCTCTGCAGGTGGATCACCGACTTCCTGACGGACCGGAGGCAGCATGTGCGGCTGGGAAAGACTGTCTCAGACTCTGCTAGCATCAGCACCGGATCACCCCAGGGCTGTGTACTTTCCCCCCTACTCTAATCCCTTTATACCAACTCCTGCACCGCCAGCCACCAGTCTGTCAAGTTGATCAAGTTTGCGGACGACACCACCCTCATCGGGCTCATCTCCAACGGCGACGAGTCCGCCTACAGGAGAGAGGTGGCCCAGCTGGCGTCCTGGTGCAACAACAACAACCTGCAGCTGAACGCTCTGAAGACAGTGGAGATGATTGTGGACTTCAGGAAAGTCACAACCCCTCTGCCCCCCCTCACCCTCACAGGCTCTCCCATCACCACTGCTGATTCCTTCCGCTTCCTAGGCACCACCATCACCAGGGACCTCAAGTGGGAGCCGACCATCAGCTCCCTCATCAAAAAGCCCCAGCAGAGGATGTTCTTCCTGCGGCAGCTGAGGAAGCTCAAGCTACCCACCAAGATGTTAGTGCAGTTCTACACAGCCATCATCGAGTCCATCCTCACCACCTCCATAACCGTGTGGTACGCAGGAGCCACTGCCAGGGACAGACTAAGGCTACAGCGCGTCGTGCGCACTGCTGAGAAGGTGATCGGCTGCAAGCTCCCATCTCTCCAGGATCTGTACATCTCCAGGACCCGGAGGTGTGCTGGCCGGATCATAGCTGATCCCTCACACCCTGGTCACGTACTGTTTGCCCCTCTCCCCTCAGGTAGAAGACTTCGGTCCATCCAGACTAAAACCTCCCATCACATGAACAGCTTCTTCCCCTCTGCCATCAGACTGCTGAACACTAAGTGACTTATTGACTCTTGTGCACTATGTACAGCAGCTCAACCAGACTCATGTCAATCATCACTGTTTTCTTCCTGCATTACCGACTGCACTATATGGTTCTCCACATTATCTGCTGCTCGCTAATATATTTAAACTGCTGACTAGTATTACTCACTCTTATTCTACACTTTATTGCATGTATAGTTTATTTCTTTTATTTTATCATGTTTAATGTTGCAGCATTGCACCAAGACAAATTCCTAGTTTGTGTACTACATGAACAATGGCAATAAATCTGATTCTGATTCTGATTCTGATTCTGATGGGTAGCCAAGAACCACCGGGGAAGCTGAAACAGGAAGAACTAAGAACGTGAGTTCCTGCTGGTGGTTCCCGGAAAGGAGGAGAGAGATCGGCGCCGTGCATTTGGTGACTACCGCGACCTCCCGGCCAGAGATGGTAGTAATTCTCTGGTTGTAGGGCAATTTGTGTATGGGAATGCCCACCTGCCGCACAAACTGGGCAGAGACGAAATTACCCTCTGACCCCAAATCTACCAGCGCCATAGTCCTCCTCTCGACACCCGGCAATTGCACGAGGGCCAAGATTGAAAAATTACTGGGGGGAGTTGATTTGGTCCCACCCACCAGATCCTCCATGGTTACTGACGGGCTGTGTCTTTTGGCCGCTGGTGGCAATCGTCCAGACTGTGGTTCAGAGAAACGCAGTACGCGCCAGCCCTTCGCCTTCGCTCATCATCGGTGAGATGCAGAGAGAGCTCCATTGGCTCGGGCGAAGAGCTGGCACCGCCAGTGTCAGTACTCGTGGCAGGTGCTTGCTCAGTGCACGGGCAAGAGGAGGACTCGCGCTCCTTCGTGCGCTCATGGTACCGGTTGTCCAACCCTACGTCCTGATCTATGAGGCTGTCGAGAGTCTCCAGGACAGGTTGGACCGCCAAATCATCATGGAGATGAGTGCTTAATCCGTGAAGGAATGTGTTGCACAAGGAAACATCATTCCACCCCTAATCCGACGCTACAACCCGGAACTCAACCGAGTACACGGCTGCAGACCGAGTGCCCTGGCGGAACGTCATCAGGCGGCTCATCACATTGCCTTGACTCTCGGTGCAGCCAAACGTGCAAGAGAAGGAGTGCACAAATTGGTTGAATGTGTACTGACGCCCCTCGGGGTTATCTAACATGGACCATGCTCATTCCAGGGCTCGGTCCTTATGCGGCAGGGTAAAAATTTGTATTTTGGCCATGTCCCCCGGGTACTCCTCCCCAATCTGGTCCAAGTACATACAGACTTGAATCAAAAACCCTTTACATTCCCCACCTCCCCCACGTACGGGTTAGGCGTGGGAACAGAGGTAGTATGGCGCACCGTGGTGCACGGAGCAGACTGAGGGGGAGCGGCCGGAGGAGGCGCTGCAGACCAAAGTTTCATCATGTTTGACACCTGTTGCGTAAGCACAGCAAGCTGCCGCTTGGTCCCCAACAAGCGCTCCAGAGCAGACACCTCGCGTGCTGCAGCATCGGCTATGCTACCGTTCTGGCTGGCTCGTTCTGTCATAGTTATAAATTGACAGCTTTAGTGCACGATGTAACAGCACAGGAAGGAACCACACAAGGGGGCACGTTTGACTATTAAATAGGAAAAGATCGCACTACTAGGGAAACAGCAACTCACGAGAGGAATCACCTGAGGAGAGAAGACGAGAGCTGTCAGAGGATTAACGGACTGAGAGGAAATGGGCGAGCCAAATTGCCACTTACTTGGGGTTCCGAGAAAGGACCGGAGGCAGCATGTGCGGCTGGGAAAGACTGTCTCAGACTATACTAGCATCAGCACCGGATCACCCCAGGGCTGTGTACTTTCCCCCCTACTCTTCTCCCTTTACACCAACTCCTGCACCTCCAGCCACCAGTCTGTCAAGTTGATCAAGTTTGCGGACGACACCACCCTCATCGGGCTCATCTCCAACGGCGACGAGTCCGCCTACAGGAGAGAGGTGGCCCAGCTGGCGTCCTGGTGCAGCAATAACAACCTGCAGCTGAACGCTCTGAAGACAGTGGAGATGATTGTAGACTTCAGGAAAGTCACTACTCCTCTGCCCCCCCCCCCTCACCCTCTCAGGCTCTCCCATCACCACTGCTGATTCCTTCCGCTTCCTAGGCACTACCATCACCAGGGACCTCAAATGGGAGCTGACCATCAGCTCACTCATCAAAAAAGCCCAGCAGAGGATGTTCTTCCTGCGGCAGCTGAGGAAGCTCAAGCTACCCACCAAGATGTTAGTGCAGTTCTACACAGCCATCATCGAGTCCATCCTCACCACCTCCATAACCGTGTGGTACGCAGGAGCCACTGCCAGGGACAGACTAAGGCTGCAGCGCGTCGTGCGCACTGCTGAGAAGGTGATCGGCTGCAAGCTCCCATCTCTCCAGGATCTGTACATCTCCAGGACCCGGAGGCGTGCTGGCCGGATCATAGCCGATCCCTCACACCCTGGTCACGTACTGTTTGCCCCCCTCCCCTCTGGTAGAAGACTTCGGTCCATCCAGACTAAAACCTCCCGTCACATGAACAGCTTCTTCCCCTCTGCCATTAGACTGCTGAACACTAAGTGACTCTCGTGCACCATGTACAGCAGCTCAACCAGACTCATATCAATCATCACTGTTTTCTTCCTGCATTACCGACTGCACTATATAGTTCTCCACAGTATCTGCTGCTGGCTAATATATATTTTAACTGTTGACCAGTATCACTTAATCATATCCTACACTTTATTACATGTATAGTTTATTTCTCTTATCTTATCATGTTTAATGTTGCAGCATTGTACCGAGACAAATTCCTAGTTTGTGTACTACATGAACAATGGCAATAAACCTGATTCTGATTCTGATTCTGATTCTGGAGGACTCCAGCGGGGAATAGACAAATCAGTAGGGAGGGGGAATGAGCTGATGGTTCCTGACCGGGTGGAGGTTGGAAGCCAAGGGATTAGTGGAGATGTGGCGGGAGAGTGCACGCAGTCCTGGAAGCACACCCGCACAATGGCAGCAAACTGAGAAGGAGAAGAGAGCGAGGTTAGACAGCGTGTCTAAACTAGCAAAAGGATTATACCTGCTTGTCTTGAAGGGGCAGTATACCCAGACTAGCCAGCGAAGAATGCGGGGAGAGAGCTTCCTTAAGTACGCTGGCTGATGAGCGGGTGCAGGTGCGTCTTCTGCCTCAGGTGGAGTGATGAATTCACAAAGGTGAGATGGGATGGGAGGGGCTCGCTCTCGCTACCCATTACAGAAGAACTTTTTCTGAAAGAAACAAGGAGATATCTTGTTCGTTGGGAATCAGATTAATCTTCTTCTTAAAGGTAAGGAAATCTTGAACATCAGGGGTGTTATTTCATTCGAGGAGTATATAATATACTCAGATAAGAACATATTTTGTTCTTGCAATCGATCTGTTACATGTATTGTGTTTATCAGTGCTCACATGTGAAACGACCAGTGCGGAAAAGTTTTTTTTTTTATATTTGTAACACATCCACTAATCTAAATATTATGACTAAACAGCATACATTACTGATTTGTTGTTTTTGTTATTCAAAATTTCATAAATAAATAGAAATTTGCAATACCCGTTCCACATGGCGAAATTATACCGGTGATTGAGCATGTAGGCCTGGGCCCATATACAGTGGGGTAAAAAAGTATTTAGTCAGCCACCAATTGTGCAAGTTCTCCCACTTTATGGCTAACCCCGACAACAGCCACGGACAAGCAGAGCGCTCAGCGGGAGCAATTAACATAGCAGTGTGATCTATGGACTGATAACAATATGTAGATGTGCCTTGTAACCTCTTTTGTCCTACAGCTCCGGAGCAGAGGCGAATTCCGGCCAGTAATCTTCCTATTGTTATGTGTGACTCTCAAATGCAAATGTCCATACCTACTGCTGTGAATGCATTGTCTGTAGTGGGGTATAAAAGCTGCATATGCTCTGTAGCTCACTCTCTCTCTCTGACCACTGCTTCTGACGACACGCATTCTGTGTCTCCTCACGAGAGCCTGAGGACCCCCTCCAGCCCGCCTGCACAGGGCTGGAGTGAGTTCTATGATGGCGGGATAAATGATAATAAACTCCCTCAAAAACACTCAGTTCGCCGTGCCTTATTATTCTATCATACCGCCACAACTTAAAAGATGAGAGAAGTCTCCAATTTTCATCACAGATATACTTCAACTATGAGAGACAAAATGAGAAAAAAAAATCCAGAAAATCACATTGAAGGATTTTTAATGAATTAATTGGTAAATTCCTTGGTAAAATAAGTATTTGGTCACCTACAAACAAGCAACATTTCTGGCTCTCACAGACCTGTAACTTCTTCTTTAAGAGGCTCCTCTGTCCTCCAATCATTACCTGTATTAATGGCACCTGTTTGAACTCGTTATCAGTATAAAAGACACCTGTCCACAACCTCAAACAGTCAGACTCCAAACTCCACTATGGCCAAGACCAAAGAGCTGTCAAAGGACACCAGAAACAAAATTGTAGACTTGCACCAGGCTGGGAAGACTGAATCTGCAATAGGTAAGCAGCTTGGTGTGAAGAAATCAACTGTGGGAGCAATTATTAGAAAATAGAAGACATACAAGACATTGATAAGCTCCCTCGATCTGGGGCTCCACGCAAGATCTCACCCCGTGGGGTCAAAATGATCATGAAAACAGTCAGCAAAAATCCCAGAACCACATGGGGGGACCTAGTGAGTGACCTGCAGAGAGCTGGGACCAAAGTAACAAAGGCTACCATCAGTAACACACTACGCCACCAGAGACTCAAATCCTGCAGTGCCAGACATGTCCCCCTGCTTAAGCCAGTACATGTCCAGGCCCATCTGAAGTTTGCTAGAGAGCATTTGGATGATCCAGGAGAGGATTGGGAGAATGTCATATGGTCAGATGAAACCAAAATAGAACTTTATTGTAAAAAGTCAACTTGTTGTGTTTGGAGGAAAAAGAACACCATACCTACTGTCAAGGATGGGGGTGGAAACATCATGCTTTGGGGCTGTTTTTCTGCAAAGGGACCAGGACGACTGATCTGTGTAAAGGAAAGAATGAATGGGGCCATGTATCGTGAGATTTTGAGTGAAAACCTCCTTCCATCAGCAAGGGCACTGAAGATGAAACGTGGCTGGGTCTTTCAGCATGACAATGATCCCAAACACACCGCCCGAGCAACAAAGGAGTGGCTTCGTAAGAAGCATTTCAAGGTCCTGGAGTGGCCTAACCAGTCTCCAGATCTCAACTCCATAGAAAATCTTTGGAGAGAGTTGAAAGTCCGTGTTGCCCAGCGACAGCCCCAAAACATCACTGCTTTAAAGGAGATCTGCATGGACGAATGGGCCAAAATACCAGCAACAGTGTGTGAAAACCTTGTGAAGACTTACAGAAAACGTTTGACCTCTGTCATTGCCAACAAAGGGTATATAACAAAGTATTGAGATTAACTTTTGTTATTGACCAAATACTTATTTTACTGAGGAATTTACCAATTAATTCATTAAAAAATGCTTCAGTGTGATTTTCTGGATTTTTTTTTTCCTCATTTTGTCTCTCATAGTTGAGGTATACCTATGATGAAAATTGGAGACCTTTCTCATCTTTTAAGTGGGAGAACTTGCACAATTGGTGGCTGACTAAATACTTTTTTGCCCCACTGTATATCATCTGTGACAATCGGCATTTTCATTTTGTATTGTCCAAAGTGAATTTACCAGTTCATCATGCTGATTGTAATAAACGTGTGCTTTTTGTTCTGGTTTTGAAATATTCACTTTAAAAGTAGCTGTCCTGTTTAAATAAGCTGAATGCCACTGCAGTCTCCAGTCCACACACCCTGTAATTGAAATGCTAGTGTTACTGCCACTGCTTTATGAAAATGATTGTTTTTTTTTTAATGGAATCAGCCCACAGACCATCATCAGAATCAGACCACAGGGTCCTAAAAACATTTGCAATAGTACCACATACCGCGGCGTTCAGCTAGCTACTGTCACTGCAGGGGAAATTCCTCCACCGCGACAGCCCTAACAGTATCCACCTTATTCCTGGGGCTGCCGCTGTAGGAATGATTATGGACTGAAAGGGTTATAAAAGTTAGAGTGCCTAAATAATAATTCTGTAGGTAATCTCCCATTATGCTCTACACATATCCCATACATATTCTGGCTGCATTCTTATGGACAAATATGTTGTGCTATACTCTGATATACAGGAATTAGGCAGAGCTATAAAGCATTCTCATTCTCATTCTGCTCTCCCTCTCTCCTTTCCTTTAGTCAGGTCTAATACATTAGGTACACACCCGGAAACAACACCCATGCACACTGTTGATCGCACATTCTAGAAACAGCTGCGTGATCAGCGGATGGCCTGTTCACGTCAGAGTTAAGTTGGCCAATCAGACAGTCACGTACAAGCCCATCCTATTGTACGGGGTTGGCCCAACCAACCCGAGAAGATGAATGTAAGTTACACCCGGAAGTCGTGGTCATTGTGGTGACGCTCCAGAGGGAGCTGTGTCAAGCTGCACCTAGCGCTGCTTGCTTTACATGTGACTTCTAAATAAATGTTGCATCTTTAAATTGAAGAATTCTCCGGCTTGTTCTTGGATCTTTCAATCAAAGAACTGGGTATTTTTCTAACAGGACAGAACTTCTGGTTTCGGATAACCAAGTGTTAAATCAGTCAGTTTGAGTGGAGAAGCAGGGGAATTTAAAATAGTGTTTTTAAAAGTTTTTCAAATTAATTTTAATGTATAGTCCACATATGTGTTTTGCACTCAAGTGGCAGCTAATTTCAGCTCTTCTAGTTTTTGTATTTTTTGAATGTTTTGGCGTCGTTCTGGCACTTGCTGGTGTTCGTGGTTGTGCATAGACTGGATAAATGGGGGCTTCTTTGTGGCTCTGACTAGATTCTACATCTGCTCTGAGGTAAATCTGATTATGTCCAACATATTTTAACAAAATGCAGTCAACTTTATTGCGGTGGAAACATTGATATATGTGACCTGTGCTGGCAAAATGAGTCAGAATGTGCACCGCGTCATTATGAGCTACAAGCAGAGAAGTCATAAATCATGACTCTTTCTTTGTTTGCTAGCGGCAAGTCCCGGGAAAACCCCCATGAGAGTTTGGTATCATTTTAAAGCTTAGAAATTGTACTTTCTAAAAATACCTATGTTTTTGTGGAAGACGTAACTCCAGGCCGATCGAACGCGAGTTTTCAACCTAGCTAAAATATAAACAAATCATATTTTTCTGGGTCCGTTTTTGCACGCTACCTACAAATTAAATATCATTTTGAAGGTCTTTCAATACAGAATATGGAAATAACGTTACATCAGTTTTGAAAATGTCCTCAAAGTGACTCATTTTGCCAGTGCGGGTCATTTGTTTACATCGTTAGCATGTTAGCAGCGGCGCTAACTAATGGAGCTACTCTGTATGAGGCCACTTTTTAAGGTCATCTTCCCATCCTTCGATAGTCGTGGGAAGTAGAATGATTATATTACTGTTTTGAGGTGCAAGAGGCCGTGTTCCTGCATTTCTGATGCCGAAGTCATTATTTTTTAACAAGGAAGTGACAACCATATGTTTTAAACTAGTACCGGAAGTTGCATCCATAATTCACGCAAGGCATCATGGGGTTTAGGAATAAGGTGGATTACTTTTTTCTTTTTTAGCGTAGTGCTACAATCTGCATGGCTAGATCATAGAAGGAGCCTCCTCCCGCTGGCTGTCGAGGCTGGTGATGCCTGTTTAATACAACCTGGCCAAACTATTTTTTTTTAATCTGAGTCAGATTATAAATAGGGGAAAATGCAGATCTTATTGATCAGAAAATAAATAGGCCTATAGGCCTATTATTTTTTATGTGTATGTGGAGGCCGGGGGAATGGAGAATGAGTTATAATTATTTCACTGAAATACTTCAGGTTGAATAGTTCATTTACATTAGTTTTAGTGCAATTTACTTTTTTTTTTTTACATTAGAAAGTGATCAGTTTCAATTGAACTGAATGTATCATCTCATTCATCTGTGCACAAACAAATGCAGTTTTATCAATTTCTTTTTCTTTTTTTACTTCACAGAAACAGCAGCTCATAGAAGAAGGGGTGGTGAGCCTCAAAGAAAATGTGAGGAGGATCTGCCACAGGTACATACATTGTTTTGAAATAAATTATTGGTCTTTATTGCATATATTGGATACTGTATGCAGGTATTTCATGCTATATGCAAATTTATATTTTTTTATTTTGTATTCAGAAAATAGACTGATGACCAATGACATGATGGCAAGAATGAACTTTTAGGGGAAGAGGGAAAGTTTGGTTTGGGAGGAACCAAACTTTATAAAATTATTGAAGGTAATACCTAATAGGTGTTAAAATATAAACTTATATACAACATATGCCATATGAGCAAATCAAGCATATATATATATATATATATATATATATATATATATATATATATATATATATATATATATATATATAAATACAGGTATCTTACATATAAAAGTAGCCATCCATTTGATAAAATATACAGTATATTTTTGTGAATTGTGACATTTAATGTTACAGTAAAATTGTTTGCAAATCAGGACCGTCAGTACAGTATGTCATACTTCGGGGACTGTTGATGAACCTGTTTGTACCAGCTAATAGCTGCTTTGAATTTTTGTTAGCTGATTTTGCTAACTTGGACACTTGCGGTAGAAGTATTTTAGCAAGGTATTTTACAAATTTACTGCTATTCTGGGCCAGTTAACGTTTCAACAGAATGAATTTCCCCCAAATGGACTGCACTTGGCTTTGTGTTTGATTTAATGTTACACTGCAGCTGTTGTTAGCTATTAGCTGCTAAAGGCTTTACAGGCCTTCAGAACACGGCAAGGCTTATCCCGGGAAATTAGGTAGCTTGGTGACCTGCTTAACATCCACATTAACCTGTACTAGGAAAGGTGTTATAGGGTTTTTCCTGGGGTATTGTCATGGCGGCCTCTGGGCCGTCATTGGCGTCATCAACTCCAGCTGCGCACAGACCAACAGGTGCCAATCAATGGCTGTTAAAAGCCAGCGTCGCTGACAGCCCGTCACGGAGTCGTCTGTCCTCCTTGTCGGAGTGTGAGCCTGAACTCCGCTCTCGTGTCTCGTCAGGAACCTCTCTTGCCTCGTCAAGAACCTCTCTTGCCTCGTCAAGAACCTCTTGTCAAGTTCAACCAAGTAAGAGAACAATTTGCTACTCAACCCCTTGTCTTAACCCCTGTGCACAGGTGGACCTCCTAGGTGGCGGACCTGCGTCCCCAGCTGACGGGGCAACGCCATCTCGCCCACGTAGCGCTTCGCTACCACCGCGACTACCGGTACGTCTTGCTCCTCAGCTTCAAGAACTACTGTTATCTCAGTTGCAGGAGTATTCGCCACCGCTATCAGTGGAGTCCCTGTCATCGTTATCAGCTGTATCATCATCACCACGTTCAGTGGAATCACTAACCTCGTCATCGTCTGGATCTTCGTCATCCCGGTCTGTGAAGTCACGGCCGGTGTTATCACAAGGATTTCCCTCATCACAGCCACGGGTGGTATCTCCAGCACGTTCACGGACACCTTCACCTCCACGCTGCACGGCCGCTGGAACTCAGCAGGGCGAAACCTGTGCTTCACTCAAGTAAGCCTCTCCACCTGCAGCTCTTCACGAGTGTGGAGCAAAAGTAATTATTTCTGCTTGTATGTTCCAGGGTTGCCGGGTCTCCATCCAGGCTGCTCAGCTCCAGTGACCAGAACACGATCCACGCACTCACTCACGCACTACACTCTCTCACTATTAAATAAAAGGATTATTGTCACTATCTGCCCGTGTCAGTGTCTGTCTCCTGGGTCCTAAAACATGTCAGTACGACTCCGTCACGTTGACCCAGCGGACAGTTCACTGTCGCACCAACTCAACACTCTTAGCGCCCGGGTAGATTTACTAGCACACCAACAGACAGTAATCTTAAACCAGTTGACCTTAATTAATGGTCGGCTGGATCGCCTGGAAGGACACCAGACGTTTCCCCTGACCGCAAATATCTCAGCCCCTGCAGGCTTAGCATCTGGACAAGCTAACACTTCTTCGTCTTCTCGCCTCACCCCTATTCCCACACCTGCCCGGTTCAGCGGAAAACTCGGGGAAGCTCGAGGATTCCTATTATAATGTGAATCAGTTTTTCTTCGCATTCCGGGAGATTTCACCCTTGATTCTAGTCGGATTGGTTATGTCATAAATTTGCTGGCAGGAAGAGCCTTAGACTGGGCATATTCTATCATGGCTAAACCAAGCTATTCCCTGCTTACTTACCAGGAGTTTGTGACAGAGTTTATGTCCGTGTTTGACCATACTGATAGGGGTGAGGTGTTGACAGAACGGCTGTTGAGCCTACAGCAGGGAAAAAGATCAGCTGCTGACTACGCTATTGACCTCCGGGTCCTGGCTGCAGAGATTGGGTGGGGGGAGCCATCACTGTGTGGTATTTTCCTACGTAGTCTTAACGATGAGTTAAAGGATGAGTTAGCGGCACGGGATAAACCGGACAATTTGCGGGATTTGATCGCCTTAGCGGTTAGTCTGGATAGCAGATTAAGGGAGCGGGCGGCTGGACGGCGTACTACTTCCCGTTCAGTTAGACTCCGCCCCCGCGTCCCTAACTCTCCTCTTCTCCCTTTACCCGCGTCAGAGGAATCCCCGGATCAAGAGGCTATGACTATTGGCCAGTCTAAAGTGTCAGCAGCTGAGAAGCAACGCCGCAGGGATCAGGGCCTTTGTTTCTACTGTGGGAAGGAGTCACATGGGGTGTTCAAATGTCCCAGTAAGTTAAAAGGGAAGGCCCGTGGATCGCAGTAGGGGGATTCACGGGCCAGAATTCAGAAGAACCCCTTACTTGTTGTCGATTACCCCTCAGACTAATCCATACACATACAGAACACTCCACATTAGCGTTAGTAGATTCTGGAGCTGAGCAAAATTTCATTTCTAGAGACCTGGCAACCCGGATGGGCCTCAACTGTCAGACTCTAGACCCCCCCGTCAAACTGATCACCTTGTCTAAAGCGTCTTTGACTACCGTTGCCTATCAGACGGCCCCCGTGTCAATCATTGTATCAGGAAATCACAGGGAGGAAGTTCAGTTTCTAGTGCTGCCCGTTTCTTCTTCGCCCGTTATCCTGGGGTACCCCTGGCTGCGCCTACATAACCCCACCATTGACTGGCAAGCTGGGAGAGTAACGGCATGGAGTACGTTCTGCCTTAGTGCCTGCCTCCAATCAGCGGCGTGCCCCCCATCCGTCAAGGTGCCTCTGCCTCATTCATCTCCACCGGACCTGTCCAAGGTGCCAGAGGTTTACCACGATCTGGGGCTAGTGTTTAGCAAGTCTCGGGCGTTGTCTTTACCCCCCCCATCGTCCTTATGACTGTGCGATCAACCTGAGGGCTGGGGCCCCTCTTCCTGCAAGCCGCCTTTACAGCCTATCAGCCCCGGAGCGCGAGGCCATGGATACGTACATTAAGGAGTCCTTGGCCTCTGGTATCATCTGCCCGTCGTCTTCGGCAGTGGGAGCCGGGTTTTTTTTCGTTGGGAAGAAGGACGGCTCACTACGCCCCTGCATCGACTTCTGGGGACTGAATGAAATAACAGTAAAAGACAAATATACTTTGCCTCTGAATACTGCTTTTGACTCCCTCCAGGGGGCATCCTGGTTTACCAAACTGGACCTTAGGAATGCCTACCATCTAGTGCACATAAGGGAAGGAGATGAGTGGAAGACGGCTTTTCGGACCCCTAGCGGACATTTTGAGTATCTGGTGATGCCGTTTGGGTTAACTAACGCTCCAGCCGTTTTCCAGCGATTGATAAACGATGTATTACGGGATTTTCTGAACTCGTTTGTGTTTGTTTATCTTGATGACATTCTCATCTTCTCCCACACACTAGAAGAACATCAGATGCATGTCCGCAGGGTACTACAGCGCCTCCTGGAGAATCAACTATTCGTCAAGGCTGAGAAATGTGAGTTCCACACTGATCAAACCTCTTTCCTTGGGTTTATTATAGCTCGGAACCAGGTGCTCCCTGACCCGGCCAAGGTCAAGGCGGTAGTGGACTGGCCTGCACCCACCTCCAGAAAGCAGCTTCAAGGGTTCCTGGGGTTTGTTATTTTTTATAGGAGGTTTGTGCCAAATTTTGGTAATATTGCCCGTCCTCTGACTGCTCTCACCTCCCCTAAGACCCCGTTTTGCTGGAGTAAGGAGGCAGCTGGAGCATTTGAGAAGCTCAAGAGGGAGTTCGCCTCGGCCTGAGTCCTTACTCAGGTGGACCCGAAGCTGCAGTGCTTGGTGGAGGTGGACGCCTCTGATTCGGGAGTTGGAGCGGTACTCTCCCAACGCTCTCCTGAGGACGGTAAGATTCGCCCATGTGCTTATTTCTCTCACCGTCTCACCCCTGCAGAGAGGAATTACAGCATAAGGGACAGGGAGTTGCTGGCAGTGAAACTCGCTTTGGAGGAATGGAGACACTGGCTGGAGGGGGCTGCTCAGCCGTTCGTGGTTTGGATTGATCATCGCAACCTGGAGTACCTCAGGACGGCGAAGCGCCTGAATGCACGCCAGGCTCGCTGGTCCCTCTTCTTCGGCCGTTTTAACTTTTCCATCACTTACCGGCCGGGAAGCAAGAACGGTAAGCCGGATGCCCTCTCACGGCAGTTTGACGCACCATCCTCTGAAGACCAGGAGACCCCTATCCTGCCACCTTCCTGCGTCGTGGGCGCCCTGTCCTGGGGGATCTGCAAGACGGTTCTCCGGGCTCAGAGGACCGAGCCGGACCCCGGGGGGGGGGGAGGTGGGGGGGGGGGGCGCTTGTTTGTTCCACGCGCTATCCGGGGCAAGGTGATCGAGTGGGGTCACGCTTCCAAGTTGGCTTGCCATCCTGGAGTGGGTCGGACCGTGGATCTCCTCCAAAGGACCTTCTGGTGGCCAGGGCTACGGAAGGACGTTGTAGGTTACATCCGGGCCTGCACTCAGTGCGCCACCGGGAAGATGACATCATCCCCCCCGGCGGGCCTGCTACACCCGTTGCCGGTTCCTTCACGCCCCTGGTCTCACGTAGCTATGGACTTTGTGACTGGTTTACCCACTTCAGATGACTTCACCACGGTTTTAACCATCGTGGACCGGTTTTCGAAGGCAGCCCATTTTGTGCCACTTCGGGGTTTGCCTTCGGCCCAGGAAACAGCGGACCTTCTTGTGCAACATGTGGTCCATCTTCATGGCATCCCTGCTGACATAGTGTCGGATCGGGGACCTCAGTTTGTCTCACAAGTTTGGAAGGCTTTCTGCGCGGCACTGGGAGCCACAGCCAGCCTCTCCTCTGGTTATCACGCTCAGAGCAATGGCCAGTGCGAGCGGGCTAATCAGGAGCTTGAGGCCGCCCTACGCTGTGTCATCTCCTCCTGCTCATCCTCCTGGAGCAAGTTCCTTCCTTGGGTTGAGTACGCTCACAACGCCACGATCTCCACGGCTACGGGCGTCTCCCCTTTCAAGGCAACATGCGGGTTTGATCCACCGCTGTTCCCGGAGGAGGAAAGGGAGGTAGCGGTTCCCTCAGTCCAGGCACACATCAAGCGCTGCCGGCGAGTTTGGCTCATCGCCCACCAAGCCTTGCTTAAGACTACCAAACGCAATATCCAGGTGGCCAACCGGCATAGGAGACCCGCCCCGGACTATAAGGTGGGTCAGAAAGTCTGGTTGTCAACCTGGAATATTGGTGTACTGGCCGAAAAGCGTAAGCTCACTAAGCGCTTCATTGGCCCCCTACACCACCAGTCGTGTTATTAACCCTGTGTCTGTGCGCCTGTCTCTCCCCTCTTCGATGCGTATCTGCCCCACCTTTCATGTCTCCCAGGTCAAACCGTACGTCTCTGATCCCCTGTGCCCTGCTCCTGCGGCTCCCGCACCCCCGAGGATGATCGATGGATATCCGGCCTGGGGGGTGACTGCCATCCTGGATGTCCGCAGGCGGGGTCGTGGTCTTCAGTATTTGGTGGACTGGGAGGGCTTTGGACCGGAGGATCGTTCTTGGATTCGCCCAGCGTTGATCCTGGATAAACAGCTGATCCGCGA
This sequence comes from Pholidichthys leucotaenia, assembly GCA_020510985.1. Lineage (NCBI taxonomy): Eukaryota > Metazoa > Chordata > Actinopteri > Cichliformes > Pholidichthyidae > Pholidichthys > Pholidichthys leucotaenia. The sequence continues at coordinate 156,315,716 of CM035847.1, read as the reverse complement.
TTTCCATCGGGCGAATCCAGGTAGAATTGGGCAGGTGCCTGGAGGCACTGCTAGAGGGGGGAGTACTGTCATGGCGGCCTCTGGGCCGTCATTGGCGTCATCAACTCCAGCTGCGCACAGACCAACAGGTGCCAATCAACGGCTGTTAAAAGCCAGCGTCGCTGACAGCCCGTCACGGAGTCGTCTGTCCTCCTTGTCGGAGTATGAGCCTGAACTCCGCTCTCGTGTCTCGTCAGGAACCTCTCTTGCCTCATCAAGAACCTCTTGTCAAGTTCAACCAAGTAAGAGAACAATTTGCTACTCAACCCCTTGTCTTAACCCCTGTGCACAGGTGGACCTCCTAGGTGGCGGACCTGCGTCCCCAGCTGACGGGGCAACGCCATCTCGCCCACGTAGCGCTTTGCTACCACTGTGACTACCGGTACGTCTTGCTCCTCAGCTTCAAGAACTACTGTTATCTCAGTTGCAGGAGTATTCGCCACCGCTATCAGTGGAGTCCCTGTCATCGTTATCAGCTGTATCATCATCACCACGTTCAGTGGAATCACTAACCTCGTCATCGTCTGGATCTTCGTCATCCCGGTCTGTGAAGTCACGGCCGGTGTTATCACAAGGATTTCCCTCATCACAGCCACGGGTGGTATCTCCAGCACGTTCACGGACACCTTCACCTCCACGCTGCACGGCCGCTGGAACTCAGCAGGGCGAAACCTGTGCTTCACTCAAGTAAGCCTCTCCACCTGCAGCTCTTCACGAGTGTGGAGCAAAAGTAATTATTTCTGCTTGTATGTTCCAGGGTTGCCGGGTCTCCGTCCAGGCTGCTCAGCTCCAGTGACCAGAACACGATCCACGCACTCACTCACGCACTACACTCTCTCACTATTAAATAAAAGGATTATTGTCACTATCTGCCCATGTCAGTGTCTGTCTCCTGGGTCCTAAAACATGTCAGGTATGTGGCCATATAATTTGTAGTGTAACTTAAAACTGCTAGGAGCAGTTTGAGTCAATGGTTAATAGTTGCTCTCAGGCTGCAGTCCTGAGGAGAAAATGTCTTCATCCTGTTTTTATTTAGATCCTCAGATACTTTCTGATCAAGTGTAATAATACTGCTCGATTACATGGATTTAATAGGTCTAAAACCCACAACCCAGAACATTAAAAGGGAAAGAATGGGAGAGAAACTGAGGCAAAAAAATAGTGGGGTTGGTAATTAATATTTCTGCATACTAGTACATACCCGTGCATGCCCATAGAAACCAAGTATAAGCAAGTATTTCTGCATGCCCGTAGAAAGCAAGTGTAAGCAAGGGTGTAAGCAAGCACGTCAGCACTCATTCAGTGTTGCCTGCCCTTGATCTTTGATGGTGTTTTAAGGCGCTTTTCCACTAGGGTCAGTACAGTACGGTTCGGTATGGGGCGGTACGGTACATTTCAGCCCGCATTGTGTTTCCACTGCACTAGGTCCCATTTGAAGTGGGTGGGAATATAGTTACAGGGAGGTGGCGCAACCCTCTCCCTCCCGTTACGTAAAACCAGCGTAACTGGCGTAAAACAAGCGTAACGTTATGCAAAACACAAGCTGGCAGGATACACGGCGTCTGCCTTCTCTGGCTTTTTTTGCCTGAATAAATGCAAAAAAGGAGAACAGAAAGCATAGGCGGCGATACGACACACTCTGGAAAAGTACTGGAGGGTTTAGGAAACCATAGAGCAGTATAAAGGAGAAGACATGAGGATACAAAGTACATCACATATCAAGGTAAGCTAATGATTGCTAATGCTACTTTGCTTTTAAGTCTGCCATTCAACATTGTAATGTCAGCAAGTTATCAATATTAGGTACTAAAATATGTATTCTGTGTGTGTGTGTGTTTCAGATGGCTCTCTTGTGGCAAAAATATTGCTTCAAACGGTCGGTGTGAACGTTCAACACAGTGATGTGACCCCAACTTCATGAACGCGAAGTGGCTACAAACTACATAATATCTGTAGAAATGTTTAGCTTCCTGTGTAACAAATTGAGAGAGACTGTTGAGATGTCCTGGGATTTATCTGCTCCAGCCAGTGGTGTCGTGGCAAAACATGATCAGCCAGGTGCCATATTGTAGCATATGAGCCGTTAAATATATATTTCAACAGGTAAACAGAACTGAGTTAGGCATACGATATATTTAACAATTATGATGCATTTTAAGCCAAAACAAATGGATCTAGGATTAAAAGTAATTAAAATAATGCAGTCACAAGGTTACATGGAGAAATACGTGGATTAACTGGAAATATATCGTATTAAGTATCGCTGACTACTTGTAGATACTGTATAAATATATATTCTCTGCATCAACAGTGAACTATACCTGTTTTCATATAGTATTGCCCTGGGAATTTTGACAATAAACCTTTGTACTTTTGCAGATGTCTCTATTTTGTTTTGTGTGTGAAGGTTACCACCAAGTGACATAAATTAAATATAGAGATTGGAAAAGCTGTCTAAGAACAATCCAGCAGTTTGACAAATCACTTTTGGTTTGGTGTAAGTCTGCCAACAGAATTATGAACCATAAAGCAGTTTGTGTTAAAATGTTAAATCCCATTAAATCCAAACTCAGGGGTGTCTAATCATGTGCCATGGAGGGCCAAGACCCTGCAGGTTCTCTCTTCTATCCCATTATTAGGAAATCCAGATGCTAATATGGCCCAGAATTCCTCCATATACTGGGACTATCACTAAAGTGTGCAGTGTGTTCCGCACTGGCACATCCAACAATACAGTCTTCAGCAAATAATTGTTTTGGTTACTTTTCTTAAAAATGAGCCATTATTTTCAAAGTCACTGATAAATGGTTCGTAGTGTTGACTCTTCCCACCGGTGTCTGAACAGACAAAATAGAAAGTCATGATGCAAACACATAAATCACTAAATTGTTTATTACAATCAGCAGCAAATTACAGATTATTTAGAATGTGCAAAATTCAAACTGTAAAAAAAAAAAAAAGAAACTGGAATGGGTCACATACGCCGGCCACGCTGCCTCGCTGAGCAGCAACTGGATCGACCCCTCGTACTTATCCCAGTTCAGCAGATCTTCAGCTTGCATCTCTGTAAATAGTGAGGCAAGGTCTGTTTTGGGTGGATTGCTTTCCCGGCCCGCCGGCGATTCTAGAAAGTCAGTGTAACGCCCACTCTCATGACGCTACGCCCGGACCAATCAGTGGCCAGCAGTTGCTTGATGTAACCAGGCTGGTACGCTTTGGACCTGCTGTGGAGCAGTCCCGAAAAAATAGGAACAGTTCTAAAAAAACAGAACTGTAAGGACTTCCGGTCCTCAATGGAAAAGCGGACAAACTGCGCTGTACCGTACCATACCATACCGTACTGACCCTAGTGGAAAAGCGCCTTTAGTGAGTCCTATGGTCTTTGATGATGTCATATCGAGTGCTGTGATCGTGAGTCATGCCTGCGTTTGATCTTTGGAGATGTCCTATGATCTTTGATGATGGCATAATGATGATGTACTGCTTCTAATGGGTGTAAGATTTTCAGATTTACACACAAACTGACAGATTTCTTGAATTTATCGAGTGATATATTTTAAGATTTCCAGATTTACTGCTTCGAATGGGAGTGGTTTAAAGTGCTCTGTTCTGTTGTGTATATGACGGCATGGTCTTTTTGTCTATATGACGGCATCGCGAGTCCTGATGTTCACTGTATATGACATCATAAAGACATCAAGGACAGCATCATATCATACGCTGTCAGGCAGGCATCACTGTATATGACATCATAAAGACATGAAGGCAAGCTTGATGTCCTATGATGCAGACATCACAGGGACATCCTAGGCCATCCTATGGTCATGACACACAGACAGACACACACACAGATTTCTTGAATTTATAGAGTGAAGTGATATTATACTGTTGTAGCAGGTTGCTGTTGTTCAAAATATTTTTTTATCGTTTTTTCTTCATTTTCTATTTTTTTTAAATATTTTAATTATTTGTTTTCCTCTTGTCAAGTTTTCAATCTCTGAAGCTCTGAATTACATTAATTTATAGGAAAGGAGCTCTACAAATAAAGATTTATTGATTGATACTATATAGTTAAAGTTTTCTCATTGCATTAACTTTAGTTACGTTACCTCCATCTGACATCATTGGGAAACTTTTTCAAGACTACTCAGATTTTTGAGCAACAAACTTAAACCACTTGTGACTAATTTTATTAAAGTTAAGTTGATACTTTAATAATCAGAAATGTGTGAATTCAACTTTGTTTGAGCAATTTCCAATAGAGAATCATGTTGGGGGGGGGGGGTATTTGAAATAATTGTCTTAAATCTAAAATGTCAGTGAAAATTGAGTGGGGTGTATATCACCTAGGTCAAGGGTGTCCAATCATGTGCCATGGAGCACCAAGACCCTGCAGACTTTACCTCCAACCAGTATCTTCAACAGCAGATTCCACTGAATTTCTTCCCACTGATTTTTGAGAAGTGAAAACACCTGCTGAAGATACTGGGTTGAAGAGAAAACCTGCAGGGTCTTGGCCCTCCATGGCACATCATTCGACACTCCTGACCTAGGCCTTCTCGAAAAATATTTTTGTACTTTATCCTAGCCTGTGGTTATCCACTGGAGTGGCAGCTGCAACCAGCATAGGGATAATTCATTTAGACATGCTTAATGTACATGGATTGTCGTACAGTCTGGGAGCGCTGGGTCATTTCATTTGTCATGTATAATTTTATTACCTCATTTATTCATGTTATTCCACAAGTTTACCTCACATCTTAATTTTACTTCAATTCTTTCAATGTTGTTTTAAAGTATATAATGGGTTCTTTGTTTTTTTTGTTTTGTTTTGTTTTGTTTTTTTTCCGAGCAGACAGCTTCTACTTGCTACTGTCTCTACCTTCCACCATTCCCTGTCAGCTGTCCTGCAAAAAAGGTAAAAGCCACTCATATTTATATTAGAGTAGATATATTTACATTTCAGTGTTTCCATGCATTGGCTTATTTTTGATATGATTTTGGGTTTTAAATGACTCAGCTTATGACACAGAGCCACCACAGACACAGAACATGTTTAAAGGGTTTTTATTGTGCAAGTAATGTGTATTGAAGTGTCTGTGCCCTAGCAGTCCTATGGATAGAGGATAATAAACAACACTCCTAGTAATTAAAGGATTCAAAGGCTTTATTATCATGTGCATAGTTAAGAAATGCTACATTTCCTGAGCAATGAAATTCTTACTTTGCTCTCCGAACGAATGCCAAGGTAAAGGTACAGAAACAACAATTCTAATAGGTCATTACACACTAACACAGTAACTCAATCCTAATACTATCCATCTATCCATCCATCTTCTTCTGCTTAATCCTTTTCGGGTTGCGGGGGGGCTGGAGCCTATCCCAGCATCTTTGGGCAAGAGGTAAATAACACACACACCAACACACAGTTAGGCAGTAGAGGAATGAAACTGAAAATTCACTGGATGACTAAAGTGACAGTGGTATATTGATATCAGAGATGATGTGAACCTGAGATGGCATTAACCTATGTACAGTGTGCAGGTGAGCATTGTGCAACAAGCAGTATATAATTACAAATTACAAATCATTTCTGTAACAGTAGTACCAGTAGACTGTGCATGATAAGTAGCAGCAGAGATGATAATTAGCAGTAGAGATGATATGGACATCAGACGTGGGAGACTATATCTACTGTACAGATGAGCAGTGTGCAAATTTATCAGCCGGTGTGTGAGTTCCTATATGCAAAGCTGTGTTATGGAGTTTTGGGAGTTGTTATCTGTTCAGGAGTCTGATGGTAGTGGGAAAAAAGGAGCTCTTCAGTCTGGTTGTCCTGCATTTCACACTTCTGTACCTCCGGCCTGAGGGTAGAAGTGTGAACAGTCTGTGCTGTGGGTGCGTGAGGTCCCGGAGGATGGCGTCAGCTCTCCTTTGGACTCTGTGGTGGTAGATGCTCTGCAGCGAGGGGAGTGGAGTCCTGATGATCTTCACCGCTGTCTTCACCACTCTCTGCAGGTGTTTGCGTCCAGGGCAGTGGTGCTGCTGTACCACGTAGTGATGCAGTTGATCAGGATGCTTTCGATGATGATGATGATCATCATCATAGCAGTCTGTTGGTGGCGACAATGACTGTTTCATTTAGGTTTGATCAGATTCCTCCACGCAGCTCTATCCTTTGCCTTCCGCTGTTCTGACTGACCATTTCATGAAACTGCTTGCAAAGTATTTGAGTACCGCTAGCTTTTGCTGGACTAGCGGCACATTCTTGTCAGACAGAGGTATTATCAGTGGCAAGGACAGGCCAAGACAAACTGACTCCAGTATCTGTTGCAGATACAGCTGTAGAAATTGAGGATCCTGGGAGACATGCCAATCTTCTTCAGCCTCCTCAGAAGGTACAGTCGCTGTTGAGCTCTTTTAACCAGCTCTGTAGTGTTGTGTGTCCACTTAAGGTTCTCGCTGATGTGGATGCCCAGGTATTTAAAGCTGCTCACCCTCTCCACCTTAAGCTTCCCGATGAACAGCGGCCAATGGGGTCTCCTTCTCCCTTTCCTCATGTTCACTATCATCTCCCTTGTCTTGTCTGTGTTGAGAGTGAGGTTGTTGTCCTCACACCATGACGCCAGGTTGACCACCTCCCTCCTATAGGATGCATCGTCATCATCAGTGATGCGTCCTATCACTGCTGTGTCATCCGCAAACTTTAGGATGATATTGTCCTCGTGGGAGGCAACACAGTCATGGGTGAAGAGGCTGTAGAGGATGGGGCTGAGAACACAACCTTGTGGGACATCTGTGTTTGTGATGATGCTGGCTGAGGTCCTGTTACCCATCCTGACAGACTGGGGCCTACCAGTTAGAAAGTCCAGTTGAACAATCCTCCCAATGATAACTATTTTTTTTTGTTTCATTAACACCTCTTGGAGCTGTGTCAACATGTGGGAAAAGTTCATAAGGGCACTTTAAAGCTGCAGTCATGCTGCACCTCCGTTGTCCACGTAAGTACAACCGGAAATCTCGTGACAAAATTTATGTTGTTGTCTCCACTCCTTTAGTGTACACAGGGCTCCAATGCAGACAACCGCGTGCAGCCCAAATTTTATGACCGTGCGGCCTGCCCACGATCTGAACATGTTGACAGAGCATGTGCAAGACTGAACGTCCCATTCACGAGATGGCGCTACCAATACAGCATACAAAGACAAAGTAGACAAGGAAGACAGCGAGGAGGCGGAAGACGAGAATAACCATGCACGAATCCTTTTGCAGCAGCTTGAGCAGAGGAGAGCATTGGAAAACGGTAACTCCTCCTTTTCCTTGAAACAACACCATTGTTGTTGCTACCAAAAAAAAAAAAAATGTGCGTCAATCTCGTGTTTATAACCGGTATACAAACTGGCATGTTGGCGCATTTGCGCTACCCATAGGGCTGGGGCGAAACTACAAATAAGTTGTGCGCGTGCATCAACTGCTTTGCCTGGTAGACAAAAAAGTGAGCATGTACAATGTCACGTGTGCGCTGGGCTTGTCCAAAGCAGAACAGAGGGGAAATGCATCATGAATAAGGCTTAAGTGCTATGGCTTGGGGAAGACTGCAGGAGTGCAGTAGTTGTGGTTTTGGTGGTGTCAACCATAGAAATCGGGTCTCTTAAAACTATTGTCGTTGATACCACCACTTTGGCCAGGAAAAATTAGACAGAAAAACACCAGAAATGAACTAAGTAAATGTTTGTACTTTGATCAGAAGACTCTGTTTTGATCTAGTCTTGTTGCTCTGTTTTCTCTCTAGCATCTGGGCTTTAAATCCCAGCCCTTAATCATCCTATAGAGGCTGAAGTTGAGTCAGGGAATTAAAAAATAGCAGAGGCTGAGCAAGGACAGACTAGGAAGATGGCACAGAGCCAAACCACAGCCATGAAGGTAAGCCTGACCCCAGGTTGCGTTAACTGAAAATTGTTTTCATTGACAGATTTTTTTTTTTTCAGCTATGACTGAAAATTCTGAAAGCTGTTTTTCATTTGACAGATTACACTGAAGGGTATCTAATTAAAATGACAATAATTGTGACAGAATTTTTACGGGGCTGTACAGTGTGATATATACACTGCTCACAAAAAGTCAGGGATATTTGGCTTTCGGATGAAATTTATGGGAAAATGTAAAAAGTTCACGCTACAGTGATATTATATCATAAAATAATACTGGACATACTGAACGCACTGAGGAGCTCATTTAGCAGCAGACTACATCATCCTAGGTGCGCAACCGAGAGGTTTCGAAGGTCCTTCCTACCTACGGCTGTCAGACTGTATAACCTAAGCAGGACTGCTCGCAGAGATAGCAAAAAAAAAACCGTGACAACCTAATAGTATTGAATGCAAAAGACGCAATAGACTTACACAATGGTCCCCTCCGGTATACAACTAGGAAAATACCGGTTGCTACGGAGGGTGACAGTATGTATGGGTACATAATCATATCATGTAGGATAACTAAGTAGACGGTTATGCTGTTCATTCCATCTAGCTACAATGCTCTGCACTGTGTGTGTTTATATATTTATTCCATCTAGCTACAATGTTCTACACTGTGTGTTTATATATTTATATGTACATATGTATATTCGCTGCTCTTGTTTTTTTATTTTTTTTTCTTGTCTTCTGATTGTTGCTCTGAGTGTTGCTATCCCTGTGCTGTTGCAATCCTGGAATTTCCCCATTGTGGGACTGATAAAGGCTTATCTTATCTTATCTTATCTTATCTTAAAAATAGGGCATTTAAGTCGAAGCATGCAATGGTGATTTCTTCATTGGGGTGTGCCATATCGTATCGTTCACGATAATACCAGTATAAATTTTGATGTCTGTGTAAAAATGAAGATCAGGAAATTTGGGGTCCGTTACTCTGCCAACGGAAGTTACGTGTTACCATAGAAACGGGAAAACAAACATGGCGTGGGAAGCAGCACTCCGTGCTTGGAACGTCTTCGTCTGGTTGTGAGAAAGCAATTTAGTTTTAAGGCCGTTTCAGACTGCTGCCCTCTTTAAAAACAAAAACAATGCAGCAATGTCAACAACGTCTCATGCTGTTCACAAGTCGACTTATTGTCTGCTGAGGCATGGCATTCCACATCTTCTTGAAGGGTGGCCCTCAGGTCATTGAGGTTGTGGGGTGCAGGGTTACGAGCCTCTACATGGTGACTCAGCTGATCTTATAGGTTTTCTATGGGATTCAAGTCTGGAGAAAGTGCAGATCACTCCATTTGTGGTACCCCAATTTCCAGCAGCCGTTCCCTAATGATGCAACCTCATTCATTGTACCCTGCACAGATTCAAGACACCCTGTGCCAGATGCAGCAAAGCAGCCCCACAACATAACAGAACCTCCTCCATGTTTCACAGTAGGGACAGTGTTCTTTTCTTGGTATGCTTCATTTTTGCGTCTGTGAACATAGAGCTGATGTGCCTTGCCAAAAAGTTCCAGTTTTGTCTCGTCTGTCCATAGGACATTCTCCCAGAAGCTTTGTGGCTTGTCAACATGCAGTTTGGCAAATTCCAGTCTGGCTTTTTTATGATTTGTTTTCAACAGTGGTGTCCTCCTTGGTCGTCTCCCATGAAGTCCACTTTGGCTCAAACAACAACGGATGGTGCGAACTGACACTGATGTACCTTGACCTTGGAGTTCACAATGAATGTATTTAGAGATTGTTCTGGGCTCTTTTGTTATCATCCGTATTATCCGTCTCCTCCTGCGGCCACATCCAGGGAGGTTGGCTAAAGTCCCGTGGATATTAAATTTCTGAATAATATGTGCAACTATAGTCACAGGAACATCAAGCTGCTTGGAGATGGTCTTATAGCCTTTTCCTTTAACATGCTTGTCTATAATTTTCTTTCTAATCTCCTGAGACAACTCTCTCCTTCGCTTCCTCTGGTCCATGTTTAGTGTGGTACACAGTATGTCACCAAACAGCACAGTGACTACTTTTCACCCTTTAAATAGGCCGACTGACTGATTACAAGTTTGTAGACACCTGTGGTGTTAATTAGAGGACACATCTTGGTTGAACATGTCCCTGTGGTCATATTATTTTAAATCTTTTCTAGGGGTACCATCATTTTTTGTCCAGGCCTCATGAGTTTGTTTTTTAAAGTAATTCTGTTGAACCAAAATTCAAAAGCACTGTCTGATTTTCATTGGTCAATTTTCATAGAATTTTTATTTATTACCTCTTTTGTCAAATTCAAGTTATTTCTGTGACCATTGGTTTTTTTTCTTTCATTAACAGAGGAGTACCAACAATTTTGTCCATGGCTGTATCTGGTAGCTATGTCAGCGTGTGGAAAAGGAGCATAATAGGGGTTTTTCAGTATTATTCTGTCCAGTTTTTTAATGAAGTTAACAAATAAATATATATCTTTTTATATATATATTTTTTTTCCCCACAAAACAGCTATTTTTTTTAATTAACACTGGGCTTTTTATTTTATTTTTTTTTACATTGGATACTAAGATTATTGCAAAGGTCTGACTTAAATTAATTACTGTACAAGGAGGATTTGATTGCTGCCTTAAAAGATGAAAAGGAAAAGGGATAAATGCTCTTTGGTCCTGTTAATCTGTCTGACGGCAGTGATGGCTGTACGAGACACATGAGTGAAGTTTGTTTAAAGTTAATAGCCACTCAGAGGGCTGTGGCAGAACCGGGAAAGACATCTTGAGGCCAGGTATAACCACAGAATGGCACTGTGGCCAGCAGCCGCCCGACTGGGCTCTTTTCAAACAAGATGTGACCATCTCCACAGGAGGAGCCCTAAAATTACCAGTCCTGCCCGAAAAGGAAAATGGCGTTGGACAGCCAGTCAGACCATAGACACTTGTAGGTTCACCCAGAGACAGAATAGTGACAGGTGGTGTGGACATTTTCAAATCATTGACAGCAGTGCTGTGCACTCCCGTGAGTGTGCACCCTCATCCAGACATCACAAACTGGTACGTAATTTTTACACCTTTTAAATGTCCGACCTAAATAAAACCTGCTGACAAGCTAGACACTGTCTTTAAGATATTGTGTGTAAACGTTCGTTGATAACACTGGTCCACACCAAATTTATTGTCTAAGTTTTTTTTAGCTGATTGAGGACAGTTCTGATGTACTGAATCCAAAAATCACATTGGTTTTGCTTAATCAGGTCAACTTTTTGAATTATGGCCACATGTTGTTTTATACGTTTTTGTTTACATGTACGGGTGTTTTCGCTTTATATGATGCAAAATTCTTTTTTATGTCTTGAAATTCTCAGAATTAGTACATGCACAGTACTAAGTACTAAGTACAGGTTTTTACTTAGCACCTGATCGAGAGAAACGGATGTCATTTTCAGATTCAACGGTGCAAAATTATCTTAAATCAGTTGAAAAAACAGACAACTTACAAAACTATTTTTATAACCCTGTGTAATCATTTCTGATCTAATGTCAGTGTGCGCCCAGCGCGTTTCCCAAAGTGCTGACAGGATGTCGGCCAACAGTCTACTCCGATTTAATGCTGGCTCCCGCGAAGACATCTTGCCAATGTGCAAACGCCTTGCAGAAGACGTTTTCCCAACGTAATTTGAATAAATTGGGCCAGTGTTGGCTAGATGTATGTGTGCTGTGGGTTCTTTATTTGATCTAAGCTGGTTAGAAAGATATTGCCCCGATTTATTACGGAGTTCGAACTTCTCATACACAGTCTTTGTGTTAAAAACTGTCCTTTTGTTTGTAATTTCTTTTAATTCCAGTTTTATTTTTCTCAGATTAAGTCCCTGTTCCTGTGGAGAAATGGTACAGGTCATCTCCAGTGATTTAATTTTCTGTTCTAACTCCAGCACCAGTGCTTTTTCTTTTTAATTCTTATACGAACAGTAAGAAATTATTTTACCTTGCATGATTGCTTTTGCAGCTTCCCAAAGAACACACAGTGATATTCCTGGCAGGTCATTTATACGTATTCCAGATATAATTCCCACTCTTTATTAAAGTAATAAAGTCTTTGTCCTTTAGTAGTGATATTGTGGTGACCCACCACACTCTACAGGGACATTTCTCACACTCAGTAGGTCTGGAGGAAGCAGAGGACAATTTACATACAGAGGACAATTCACATACGGACAGAGAGCCCCTGGGGGCAACCAGAACAATGGACTGTTGTTTATACATCCCCGGATGAGGGAGAAGACATCCGGGCGCCAGTTGGTCACGCTAATGATATGTATTGACTGATATGTACAGTATATCGCTATGCTAATGTGCCATGCATTCTCTGTCTGTCTGTATAACATGTATAAAAGAGATTGCTATACATGCCTCAGCAGCACAGTAGCTCACATAGCTACAATGTGTGTCTCATTATGTTGGAGGAAATAAAACTTTGCACCCTTCCAGCTCGTCGCATCTCGCCTGATCTTTTACCTCCACACTAGTGACGCTAGATGTGTCATGGTGACGCCGGCATCCTCTTCATCCACACCGGAGCGCTCTCTCCGGAGCAGGCAGCACTGGGACCGACACACACCATGAACGGCGACACGAGTGAACCGAAGGAAGCAGCCTGAACGGGGAAAATCATCAGCACCGTCTGCGTTGATTTCCACCAAGCTCCCCGACCCTGACTCACTCCAGACAGCGGACCTCCTGCACACAGAAGCCCCACACGCACACCGCAGGATTACGAGGACAGTGCAACTTCCAGCTATGTGGTCACTGCGCCAAGCGCGCACACAGCTGCAGTTGCTTCACAGCCGCTACGCATCCTCGGGGAATTTGGCCATTCGCCTTCCCCACATTCTCGCTGGACTGAGCCGCGAGAGGAGTCAGAGACTTAATTTTTTCACAGTCGCTGCAAGTCACTGCCAGGTTGACCGGGAAAGTCCCTCACCATCACAGATCCACACGCAATGTTTGCGCGGCCCAGACACCTTTGACATCCCGGGCTGGCACTCACTTACTCCCACCACCCTCCCCCTCCTCCTCCACAGCGCTCTTCCCGCACCTCACTCCTTAAAGCCGGCCGATCGCTGGTTGGTTCCATTACGCATGACGCGCAGCGGCCCTGTGCGCCCACGATCCATGGCTGTTCAACGTGCTGGGACCCAGAGCGGAGCACACTGTCTTTTCCACCCCCCCCTCCCCCGTCCCCCCCACGGACTGACATGCCCTCCGACACTCCTCTACAGCAGGACAGTTCTACCGGAGTTCTACCGGTCACAGCCCCTTCTGAGTGTTCTGGGGGGAGCCCTGTGGTGACCCACCACACTCTACACAGACATTTCTCGCACTCAGCAGGTCTGGAGGAAGCAGAGGACAATTTACATATAGAGGACAATTCACATACAGACAGAGAGCCCCTGGGGGCAACCAGAACAATGGACTGTTGTTTATACATCCCCAGATGAGGGCGAAGACATCCGGGCGCCAGTTGATCACGCTAATGATATGTATTGACTGATATGTATATCACTATGCTGATGTGCCATGCATTCTCTCTCTGTCTGTATAACATGTATAAAAGAGCTTGCTATACATGCCTCAGCAGCACAGTAGCTCACTTAGCTACAATGTGGGTCTTATTATGTTGGAGGAAATAAAACTTTGCACCCTTCCAGCTTGTTGCATCTCGCCTGACCTTTTACCTCCACAATATATTAAATTTCCATCTCCTAGTTTTCCTTATAGCTTTCCTATTTACCGCTGTAAGAGATACTGGATGGTGATCTCTGATAGCTTGATTTGAACAAATTTCAGTGTCTGTGACATCCCTAACAGTAGAGTTACTGGCTAAGAAGAAGTCTAAATGGGAATATGAACTATGAACTGATATTCCCCAAGAGAACACCATTCATCGTGAAGACCAAAATCATTCATGTATTGTTTGAGAGTGGCAGTAGCCTGCCATTTTCAATAATTCCCTGATGTACTGAGCCTGTCTATTACAGGATTGAATACCAAGTTTAAGTCTCCTCCTGTTATGAGTGTAGTGTCCAAGTGCTCAGAAAGAGAAGTGAAGAAAGTGTGAAAATAGGATGGGTCGTCAACATTTGGGCCATAAACGCTTGCAATACATAGATCCAAATTTTGAACTGAGATTTTTAATATTATAAATCTACCTTCTGGATCTGCTATGGTATTATTCAGAACAAAGTGTATTCTTCTGTTTACCAATATACTGTAGCTACCCTCCTTTGTTTGGAATTAAAGCAGACTGAGTACATGTGGTGAAATTACTGGGAGGTGAGTGCATCGACAGAGACTTAGAAATGTGTTTCCTGTAATAAGACAATGTCTGCCAGTAGATCCTTCAGTCGATTAGAATCTTTTAGCTTCTTCTCCCTGGTACCAATTCCACTTATGTTCCACGTGACAAACTTTAATGTTGACATGTTTTCACTACTGCAATGGACTGGCAATCTTTCCAGGGTGTGCCCTCCCTCTCGCCCAAAGATGCTGGGATAGGCTCCAGACCTCCCGCGACCCAAAAAGGATTAACTGGAAGAAGATGGATGGATGTTTTCCCTAACTGTTTTTTTGTGCTAAAGGCTAACTAAATGTGCCTATGTGTTTATATGCCCATAGTTTATGTATGTGTGTGTGTGTGTGTGTACATGAATGTCCTGTGTATGCTGTGTGGCTGCATGTACACCTGTGTAGGCATGTGTGTTGTGTGTAAAATATATACCTATGTATGTGTGTTTGGGTGTGCGCGCATGATGTCTGTGTTCCATTTGCTTGCATTTGCAAGAGTGAGTGGGATGCATGTACTTAAGGTTATTTCCTATAAACCAAATGTATGAGAGAGAACAGGCATGAAGGTTAGTGATAGGTCGTATGTTATCTGTATCTCCAACCTCTCTAACCTCTCTAATCTCTAACCAGACAAATGTTAACAAATTAAACTGAGATTGAAGAAGAGACCTGCGCACAATCACACTCTTTTTCCACATGTAGCTAAGGAAACGAGGCTCTTGAATAACAAGGGGGTTATGGTTTCATCCATAAACAGCTTGCCATCTATAAACAATCTGTCCACAGAGACAATAGCTTGTTTACCTTCTTGGATTTTTTGTTTCCTAATGGGAAAAAGCTTCCTTCTCCTTTCCATGATTTCCTGTGGAAATTGATCATTTAGACCATAACTGGTGTTTTTACCTGCCTCTGTACCAGAATTTTTTGCTTGAGATATTCAAATTTGGCAACAATAGGTCTGGGACGTTTATTTTGAGGATTTATTTTGTGTCCAATCCAGTGGACTCGATGAAAGGTAATTGTCATCACTCGCCGCTCACGGGCATCCACCTCAGCTGCGCGCACACCTGCATCTCGTTAGTGCGCAGCTACTTATTCCACCTCGCCCTGAGCTGCAGCCTGGAGCCGTCTGTCTCTCTGTGTACTGGAACCTTCAGCAGTTTCCTTCCCTCCAGGCCTGCTGTTTCCTCTTCGCGACAAGTAAGCTGTCAGTTATTGTCTCACCTGTTTTCCTGTCAGCCTTCCCCTGTGCACAGGTGGATTTCCCGGCGGCGGACACTCTCTCCCTCGCCTTGCCGCTCCTCTGCCTTGCCGCTTCTCCTTGGACGCACAGCAGGACGCTGTCCCCCAGGCTCGGGACCTTGCCAACGCCAGCCACCACAATTACTACAAGTAAGCACACAACCTTGTCACTCTCCTGTGTGGTTTGCCCAGCTAACCCCTGTTCTCCTCTCGCCCATAGGGTTGTCTGGCTGCACGGCGTGCTGCTCTGTCCTGACCTGCATCCCCCACCCTCAATACATCCTCATCTCTCACACACGCATCCATACACATCACATTGGTTAACAATAAAGCTTTCCAAATCTGCCTGAGCCTGCGTGCGTGTTCCCTGGGCCGAATAATATGTCAGTAATTGATTTTGTAACGTTGGGGGACAGTTTCAACTGCGTGGACTTGAATTCACTGACCAGCTGTTCTGGATTTTCATTATTTTTTTTCAGCAATTCTGGAAGAAACGAGGTTATCTCATGTCGCGTGACTGCAAGTCAAAAGCTGTCTCCTTCATTTTCCGGTTCTCTCTTACAGCTACGGCACTTTGTGTGGTTAGCGTGTTTACTGTCTTTTTCAAGCTATTTTTTTCTTCTAAGAGAGAAACAAGCTGCGCCTGGCTGTATTCCAAACTCTCCCGTATGCTCTGGAACTCTTTATGGAGCAGCTCGACCAATGCTAGTCTACCATCCATGCTGGTAAGTTTATTTTCAATAGAAAAAGATATCACTGACCTCTGAGCCCTCCCGGGATTTCTCGGGTGTTAACTTTGGAGAATCCGTGGGTCTGGGCCATTTAGGCAAGGAGGAAGAAGGAATACCAGGAGATATGTTTGCCTCCATTTTACAGCAGCAATAATAACTCATCTATATAATTTTCAAGTTCCTCCAGCTCCTTTGAGAAGATGGCGAGATAATATGTGAAAAAAATAAAGATGGGAACAGATAGTCAGTGGATTAATTACAAAAAAAGGAAATGCTACCTGTGAGAAAGTTTATCAAGAAACGACAAATTTAAGCCAGAAAAAAAATCACTAATTTAGAAAACAACCCAGTACAACTAAAGTTATAAATTTTTAAATAAAATTATGCAAATTCTTCAGAAGAAGCTTGCACATGTAATACCACAATTAAATGTACTGTATATTTGCAAAAAAGAGGCTAATTTAAACCAGAAATGTAGCATATTTTTCAGTAAAACTATTTTTTACTTTGATCATATTCTAATATTTTCAAAACATTTTTTTCCCTAAAACTGTAAAAAGTGTTACTAAAGTATGAGTAAGAGCAAAAGGTATCTTGCAATAAAAATACTCAGAAAAGTGCAATCATATGACAAAGTATTTGAGTACATGAGTAAATGTAACTCGTTAATATCCACCTCTGGCTGTTTTTATACTGACTGTTATGAGACTTCACCACCTTATTATTGTGGAGGGGTTGGTGGTCCCTGATGATCCCAGGAACTATGTTGGCGGGGGCTGTTTGCGTCTGGTAGGTAGTGAAGGGCAGGTGAAGCCTTATGAAGCTCAGAGGCTTTCCTTCGAACTGTGCTGAAAGATTGAAAGCTTTGAGGCTTTATTCTACCTAAGAACAGTCACATCTGGTGGCCAACTGAAGCCATAACAACCTCTCGAGAGTGCAACTGAAGCACTGATACTATTCCAATGCCATGTCAGCAATAGCAGTTCAGAGACTGTGGTTGTTTTAATCTGCTGATTTTTTTTTTTTTTTCATTTACACCAGTGGTTCTTGAACTTTTTTTTTATCCCCCATTTTGGGGAGGCAGGTAATTACCAAGCCCACCTACCCACAGCTATTTCTCTGTCCCTCCACACCCTCAGTGAAACCAAGTGCAAGCTAAACTTCATGATATTTTCTTTTCTTTCTTGGCTTTTTTGTTGACAATCAGGAATTTCTCTTTTCTCATCATTTTGATGGAAAGTTTTAAAAATTTGGTCATGATATATGATTGAAAAGTTTCATACTTGTAATTTGCTTTGTCTCAGAGTCTGTGTGAAAATACTAAAGATGCTGATGCAGCTGTATTGTTATTGCTTTGTTTTAGTTTGCATGTACTGTTCTGGTGTGACTGGTGCCGAGAGAGTGTGATGATTCCTGAGAATGAGATAATCTGTACACCAAGTTTTGACCAGATGTACTGAACCAATCAGCATGGATATTTTTTCCTCCACCTCTCGGATAACGGAGGGCTTAAAGGACTGAGCGATGTGTGTTTGGGTCAGAATGATGCACGGATAGGCTCGGAGACAATTATTGTATTGTTCTCCACTGGCCAGTGTAATTAAATTTGCTGAAACTTTGATCCTGCCTGATTCTTGACTGAAGGTTAGAAGAATTTTTCCAACATACTTGGCGCCGAGCACAAGGACTCCAGATATCTCTCCTCCTGCTTCCGGTGTTTTTGGACTGAGACAGCTGTGCACAGCTGCGGAAGAAGTCCTCCCCCGTCGAGCCCAGTGGGTCGGCTTTGTGGAAGTGAGGTAAGGTCCGGAGATGCTGGGAGCGAACCGGAGAGTGACGGAGCTGACCTACAGGCGGCTTGAAGTGAGTATATTTAATTAGTAATGATTTAAATAAGTTTTGTCTCGGTTAGAGTCCACAGTTGGTCTAAAAATGCACGTAAAGAGTTGAGAATTAAAGGTGTGTTCACACCAAACGTGAGCGGGCAGCGCAAATCCATACAAAGTGAATGGGAAGAAGGGAGTGTGCTTGGATTTGTGCAGTCACGTATTTACATCCCAGGCTAGCTAGCTAGTTAGCTGCTAGCTTTGAGATTCTGTTGTCACTGGAGTAAAGGTATCACCATTGCAGAGTAAACTAGTTTGAAAATTTGACTCACTCACCTGGAGACTCAGGAGGACCGGGAGCCCTTCAGCTGAATCAGGATGTCGTTGTTATTTACCTACAGTTTCCTGTCATGGACAAGCTACCAAGCTAGCAACGTAGACACCCCTCATCTTGTGAACTTTTGGAGGCTTGAGATAACATTTTCAGGTGAGCCCCCGGTTGGATAATGTAAACATAAGCATGACGTTATTTTGTGAATTTCCACAGCAGGTTGAACATAGCTGCAGAAGTTTTAAAGGCAGCTTTGCCTGTCTGTATCTCACTCAGAAGGGGGATTCATGCCTGTTCGTGTGTTTACACAGAGTTATAATGTAATCGTGCCATGCGAAAAAATTTCCCGTTCGCGTTTGGTGTGAACGCACCTTAAGAGTTAAGCATTAGTTACCATAGGTCCAGGTCTGTTTGGTAAGGCTTAGCTGTGCCCCAGTTAAAATCCATCAGAGAAGTGCATTTCTGCTGAGTAAACGGGTACAAACAGCGTGCAGGGGGATATCTCGGCAGGATACCCCAGGGAAAAAAATACAGCGGCAGGTTACCGCGGAGTGATACAAATGACCGAGAGAGAAAGCAAAAATAATAAAAGACAAAAAATAGAGAAGATAAAGGTTATTATAAGAAATAACCTTAAAGCAGAAAGAGGGAGAGAGACAGAGAAAAAATAAATGGCAAAAAAAAAAAAATAGAGAATAAAAGTTATAACAAGAAATAACCTTAAAATAAAGAGAAATAGCGCTAATATAATAAGGATTTACCCTGGCATAACAACCAAAATACCTTGAGGTATAACTCAAATTAAGTTTAAAATAAAATAACCTCTAAAAAATAAAATAACCTTCTATTATAAAATAAATACATTAAATAAATAACTGCAGTTTGTTTGTCTGGTCGTTGACTTTTTTTGTGTGTGTTTTTTAATAAATAACATTTTTACATGTTACTTTGATGGAAAATGGGTAACTGTAGTAGGGGGACAGACTGCGAGAACGTGAAAGTCAGGCAGCGTAGCAGAAGGTGATTTTTTTTTTTTCTTGTGAAGAGCAAGACGATGTTTATGATTTTTGTGTTGTCAGGTGATGGTAAATTTATGCATAGGAAAGACAGGAGCAGTACAAAGTTTTTAGCAAGGTGGAGAAAAAGATTTGGGTTTGCAAGTAGACTAAAAGTGGCTGACTGCCAAGCTCTTGTAGATGACATAAAACAGGCAGCAGATGAAAGCAAGAGAAATATGGTCTGGTAGAAGCACAAAAATGGCTTGAGGCAGCGAGGAAACGACAGGCTGTCCTGGATCTTGTGACGGTAAAAAACAGAATTCAAGACTGTCAGCATTTTGGCAATGGTAAGAAGAGAGACTTGTCTAAACTGTGTCCTATCTCCTCCAATCTCCGTGGGGACGAGTGCAATGATGTGGCGCTGGGTCATGCTCCTCCCTATGTGCCCACCCCTGCTGCTTCCCCTCAGTTATATCCGGACCTTACCAAGATGGTAGCGGCCACGTCCTCCACCGAAAAGCTTCCTCTACCCATCAACATCAGACCCAAGGTCAATTGCAACAAGGACTGGGGTACCAGGGAGCAGCCAGACAGAGGTGCCAAAAAGTTAAGTAAATATGGCAACACTGCTCAACCATACTCGCATTCTGTTACATTAGAAGATGATAGTGTGCATGCAATAATTGAACTCTCAAATCCAGCTTATATTGGTCCTCCAGGTGACACTGAGGAGCACCCAGCGGTCCCACAGTTTCAACCCAAAGTCTTGGTTTACAGACCATGGACTGATGCTGATTTCTCTGAAGCAGTGAAAGAAATCCCACATCCAAAACATAAACACACAGAGTTTTTTGAAGGGATTGCAAATCTCCTTGACAGCTTTAAATTAAATGGTCATGATGTGGTGGCACTGAGTGGGGGGTTCTCCAGCCAGAGGTGGAAGCCGGGGGGAGGAGATGGAACAGAGGACTGAAGGAGGAAGTTGCACCGGGAGGTCGCAGATGTAACAAAAAGGACTAGCCACACCCCGGGGAGTCAGGAGACACCGGAATTCACTAGAGTATGAGAGGGAGTAAGAGGCAGGGTTCATGTTCTGTAATGTTAGTGTGCCAGACAGGCTTTGTGCAGTGTGTGTATTGTCTTTGGCTCCCTGGGTCTCATGGGGCAGAAATAAAGTGGTATAAAAGGAGGCGTCCAGAGACCCTGAGGAGAGTTTTTTGTGTTTTATGTTGGAAGGTGAATAAAGTTTGTGTGTCGTCCAGCTCGCTGTCTTGTCTACTTTCATCTTCCACATTGATGACCCTAAGATGTGAAATGGAGAATGAGCCAAGCACCACCCTGGAGACAACCCAGAGGGAGAACACCAGCGTGGCATGTGCTGTCACAGTCAAGCTCCCAGACTTCTCGCTTCATAATCCGACCACTTGGTTTCTACATGTGGAAGCCCGAGTCACGCTCCACGGGATCTCCACGGACAATGCCAAATATTATCATGTGGTCGCTGCACTAGATGTGCATGCCACACGGCAAGTAACGAGCCTGCTCCAGGAGCCGGCAGCCCAGGAGAAATACAACGTGCTCAAGCAGATGCTGCTTCAATGATATACCCTGTTGGACAGTGAGAGGGCAGAGAAACTCCTCATACGCTCACAGTTGGGTGACAGATCAGCTGTGGAGCCGATGGAGAGTGTATTAGCACTGAGGGGAAAGGACGATGATCCCTTCCTGTTCACCCACCTCTTCCTCAGAAAACTACCAGCTACAACAAGAGCAATCCTGGCCAACTCATCGCTGCTGGTGTCCAAGAACTACCACGCCCTGGCGCAAGAAGCGGACCGCATCATCCAAGTGAGCAGAGCTCTCAGCGTGCACGCAACGACACCGGCAGCCATGAAGGACTCCAGTGAGATCGAGGAGCCATTGGGAGAGGCTGGAATGGATGCCAAGAGATGCAGGAACAGGGCGCTCTGTTTCTATCATCGCCGGTTTGCCAACAACACATGCTAACATTATAGCTCCAGGAGTAAGTACCAGCATTTGCTTTCACATTTCCCAGCACTCACAGTTCCGACTTTTTCTGCTACGGTAACCAAACACGGGGTCAAGCATTTCATAACAACAAAAGGTCCACCGGTGTTTGCAGGCCATCGGCACCTGGACACAATTAAGCTGGCCAGCGCATGCGAGGAGTTCACTAACTTAGAGCAATTGGGCATCGTTAGGCGCTCCAACTGCCCGTGGGCATCTCTGCTACACATGATGCCCAAGGCCGATGGGTTGTGATAACCGTGCGGCAATTTCTGGCGCTTGAACAATGCCACGGAATATGATTGGTATCCCATCCTGCACATCCAGGATTTTTCCATGCATCTGGCCGGGATGCGTGTCTTTTCAAAAGTGGACCTGGTCCACGGTTACCACCAAGCCCCGGTGCGCATGGAGGACACTCCCAAAACAGTGGTAATAACTCCTTTTGGCCTTTTCTAGTTTTTACGCATGCTGTTCGGGTTAAAGGACATGGCAAAAACCTTCCAAAGAATGATGGACGTGGTGCTTTGTGACCTGCCTTTCATTTGTGTCTACTTAGATGACATTTTGGTGGCTAGCGTGTCCGAGGAGGAGCACCTCGCCCATCTCAAACTAGTTTTCCAGAGGTTGGAAGCACACTGGCTTATCGTTAACCCAGCGAAGTGCCAGTTTGGTGTGCCAGTGATTGATTTTTTGGGGGGAGGTCACCAAATTTTGCCAGAAAGTGCGATTCCGCTGCCCGATAATGTGTGCACCATGTCGGATTTTCCGCATCTGCAGACCATGAGAGCCCTGCAGGAATTTTTGGGCATGGTCAACTTTTACAACTGTTTCCTCCCCCAAGCAGCCCAGCTGCTGCAACCATTGTGCACCGTGCTCAAAAAAAAGAAGCCCGTGGAAAACATTGACTGGACCCCCAAGCATGTCCGGGCTTTCTCAGACACCAAAACAGCGCTCGCTAATGTTGCTTTGCTAGCCCACCCTGCCCCATCAGCACAGATAGCACTCACCAGAGACGCATCTGACGTTGCCATAGGGGCAGTGGTGGAGCAGTACATCTCCGGTTCGTGGCAGCTGCTCGCATTTTTCAGCTGTACATTGCATAACAACGAACACAAATACAATATGTTTGACAGAGAGTTGTCGGCCCTCCACCTGGCGACGTACCACTTTCAGTTTTGGCTAGAAGGGCGGGAGTTCACCGCGTTCCTTGATTATAAGCCACTAACGTATACAGTGTCCAAAGTCCTAGATGGTGGTCTGGCAGCAATGACATTTGGCCGCAATCTCGGAGTTCACGACCGACATTCAACACGTAGCCGGTAAGCTTAATGTCGTGGCCGATTGCCTATCGTGAACATTAGTCTCCCTAGTCTACATGGGAATAGATTTTCCTGCCATGGCCACGGAGCAAACCAGGGACACAGACATTTGCGTGCTCCAGTCTGCACCTACTGGGTTAAACCTGGAGAGCAGGGTGGTGCAAGAAGGGTGTCCCCCCCCCCCTTTGCTCTGCAACGTCTCCACCGGTCACCCACACCCGGTGGTTCCAAGCTCTTGGTGCCTCTGCATTTTTGAATCAGTCCACTCCCTTTCATATCCCAGCGTGCGCGCCTTGGTTAAACTGGTGGAGCAAGTCCAAATCCCAGCCAGGAGGTTCGACCATGTCCATGTGGATTTCAATTCAATTCAACTTTATTTATATAGCGCCATTTCACAACAAGAGTCATCTCATAGCACTTTCAACTGTAGGGGAAACCACCACAATTGCAGAAAGACCCCAGCAATCAGGCGATCCCCTATGACTAAGCACTTGGCGACGGTGGAGAGGAAAAACTCCCTTTTAGAGATGAGAATAAAAGCACTATATAAGTGAATGCCATTTACCATTTTAACAGGAAGAAACCTCCAGCAGAACCAGGCTCAGGGAGGGGCAGTCATCTGCTGCGACTGGCTGGGGGGTGAGGGGATAGAGAAGATGAAAAGAACAGACATGTAGAGAGCAAACAGAACGATGGGGACTCAATCTATGGGAGAGAACAAACAGATGTTAATGACCAGCAAAAAAAAAAAAAAAAAAATCATTGAGAGTGAAAAAAGGAGTGAAGCCCAGTGCAATTATTGGAGGTCCCCCGGCTGTCTAAACCTAATAGCAGCATAACTAAAGGAGGGTTCAGAAACACATGATCCCTCCCTAATTGTAGGCTATATCAAAAAGGAAGGTTTTAAGCCTATTCTTAAAAACAGAGATCGAGTCTGACTCCTGAATCCAGATTGGCAGCTGGTTCCACAAGAGAGGAGCTTGATAACTGAAGGCTCTGCTCCCCATTGTACTTTTGGAGATTCTAGGTATTACAAGTAATCCAGCATTTTGGGAGCGTAGTGCTCTGTTAGGATAATAGGGTAATATCTGGTCTTTTAAATAAAAAGGGGCCTGATTGTTTAGAGCTTTGAAAGTGAGAAAAGGGATTTTAAACTTAATTCTAAACTCTACGGGAAGCCAAAGAAGCCCCCCCATTGTACTTTTGGAGATTCTAGGTATTACAAGTAATCCAGCATTTTGGGAGCGTAGTGCTCTGTTAGGATAATAGGGTACTATCAGGTCTTTTAAATAAAAAGGGGCCTGATTGTTTAGAGCTTTGAAAGTGAGAAGAATGATTTTAAACTTAATTCTAAATTCTACGGGAAGCCAATGAAGGGAGGCCAGAACCAGAGAGATATGACCTCTGTTTCTAGTACCTGTTAAAACTCTTGCAGCAGCATTTTCGATTAACTGAAGACTTTTTAGAGATGTTTTAGGACAACCTGATAATAAAGAGTTACAATAATCTAATCTAGAGCTAACAAAAGCGTGGGTCAGTTTCTCACCATCACTCTGAGACAAGATGCTCCTAATCTTGGCAATATTATGCAATGATAGAAGGCATCTTAGAAACAAATTTAATATGTGAATTGAAAAACACATCTTGATCAAAAATAACTCCAAGGTTCTTCACAGAGCTATTAAGAGAAAGAGTAACTGCATCCAAACTAAAAGTTTGATTTGGAAAGGTATTTCTAAGGTTTTTTGGACCAACAAGAATGACTTCAGTCTTTTCTGAATTTAATAGCAGGAAATTACAAGTCATCCAAGCTTTGATTTCCTTAAGACAGGCTTCTAACTTGGCTAATTGATTGCTGTCATCTGGCTTCATTGACAGGTATAATTGTGTGTCATCTGCATAACAATGAAAATGTATACAGTGCTTCCTAATAATGTTGCCTAACGTAAGCATATATAAACTAAAAAGAGTAGGGCCTAGCACAAATCTCTGTGGAACTCCATGACTGAGCTTTGAGTTGAAGGAAAACTCATTACTGACATGAACAAACTGGAACCTATCAGATAAATAAGATCTAAACCACTGCAACAAAGTTCCATTAAGTCCAACATACAGACTTAATCTATCAAGTCGAATATCATGATCAATTGTATCAAAAGCTGCACTAAGGTCTAAAAGGACAAGTACAGAAACAAGGCCATTATCAGATGTGATCAGGAGGTCATTAGTGACCTTCACTAATGCTGTTTCAGTACTATGATGGCTTGTAAACCCAGATTGAAACTCTTCAAATAAACCATTTCCCTGCAAGTGGTCAAATAATTGCGTAGCAACAACTCTTTCTAAGATTTTTCAAATGAAAGGGAGATTAGAGATTGGTCTATAGTTAACTAAAACATCTGGATCCAGTGTTCACTTTTTGAGTAAGGGTTTAATTACAGCAGTTTTAAAAGCCTGCGGTACATGGCCTAAAGTTAATGAAGAATTGATTATTTGAAGAATAAAGCTACCAATAAATGAGAAGACTTCTTTAACCCCTTGCACTCTGGTCAATTTCCCTAAAAACGCCTAAAAATAACGTACCCAAAGTAAATCAAAAGCTGTTCTTCAACCCTTTGCAGCATCTTCATGGGGTTGGTCTCATTTAAAAGAAAACACTTTGAATTTTTTGGCAAAACGGTCATAATCTCTCTAAGTGCTCCTGCCACTGAGTAACAGTCATCTAAACATACTGATCTTGAAGAAAATAAAGTTTGCCTGGGTGTTTTTTTAGATACAAATGCTTGCAAATAACACACAACTGTCAGATACTGGCTGGAAAATGCAACAGAATTGTAGAAACAAGTGTTATCCAGCTGAGGTCAAAATTTTGTAACAATACCACAAAAAATGAATATATTACACAGCTTTTTTCTCAGGTTGTTCCCCGGCGTTTTTGAACTGTGCCAAATTGTGCCAAATGGCACAGTTTGGAAAAATGTCTATAACTTTTGAATGATTCAACATAGAAGCTCCATCTTGGGCTCTAATGAAAGGTGACACTCAGGGCTGTGTGTGTGTGGGGGGGGGGGGGGTTGTTTATTCATTCATGAATGAATGAATGAACAAAAAAGCCCCCCCACACACAAAGAAGCATGCCACGTAAAAAAATGTGTGGCCTTGTTTTACAAGAAAAAATAACCTACAGTGCAATAAAAATTAGACTAAAATATCTGCAATGTAGAGGATAACAACTCACCCCCCCCCCCGCTACAGAGGAGCGCGGCGCATAAAAAAAAATGGTCAGTCAACGGTCCATCATGTGGCGATGACACACAGGTGTAATTACCGATCGGTCAAAAGTCATTTTTATTACTATTTTCAGTGATAAAGAATAATTTAGCTTATAACACTTACCTGTCCACAACAGCAGTGTCATTGGCGAACATCTGTTCCTCATTGTCAGACGAACATGACGCTGGTCCGCTTGTTACGACTCGTGGTTCTGGTCACGCGACCCGGTCAAACCATGATTCCATTATTGCGGTTTGGCACTTCCATGATTGTGGTTTTGGCGAACGATTTTTCAAAACAAATAAGAACAGTAGTAATAAAAAAAGACTGGCGAACGCTACCGTTACACACAGCGGCATACACAAAATAGATTTTACGCACGGGACGCACGCTTTCAATCGTCGAACTTCTCTGCTTCAATTGGCTCATTGTATTCGCAGTCGTTGGTAGGTGGGTCCTTCTTGCTAGGTTTTCAGTCATTGGTTCTTCAAGGTTTCAGAAACCCAATTCAAGACTCTTATTAGTCGAATGAGAGGTCAATCAAATCTAAACCAATCAAAACACTCCTTTGGCTTTCTGTTTGCGGCTGTGTCTGTAGTGGAAGAATGGAAATGCAGCTTTTTTTTTTCAGTGCGCACTGAGACGCACAGTGCGCACTAGGACGCCTGAGGACGCGCTAGGACGCAGAGACGTGACCACCCGCGGTATCCCGGAGTGCAAGAGGTTAAATAACCTGGTAGGAATAGGGTCTAAAAGACAAGTTGAAGGCTTGGATGAGGAAACTATTTTTGTCTAACTCTGAAAGGTCAATTGGAATAAACTGATCCAAACAGATGTCAGTTGAAGGAGTTGTCGTAGTTACAGTATTTAAGTTAACGGTGGGAAGAATCTGATTGATTTTATCATTGATAGATGAAATTTTATTATTGAAGAAGTTCATAAAGTCCTGGCTTGTAAGCTGTAAGGGAATGCTAGGATTGACAGAGTCCTGAGTCTTTGTCAGCCTGGCTACAGTGCTGAAAAGAAACCTGGGATTATTCTTGTTCTCTTGTATTAATGCAGAATAATAACTCGTTCTAGCTTTTCTCAGAGATTTTTTTTTACAAATTAAAAGATGATTTCTCCAAGCTAAATAGATTTCATCTAAATTAGTGGAGTGCCATTTTCTTTCTAATTGATGAGGTCTTCTGTTTTAAGCTACGAGTTTCTGTGTTGAACCAAGGAGTTAGAAATCTCTGATTAATAATAATAATGTATCAGATTTATATAGCGCTTTATCATAGACACTCAAAGATGCTTTACAAGTAGATACATTATTCATTCACTCCAGACAGACAATGGTAGTGGCACGCTACTACTGTAGCCAAATCTGCCCTGGGGCAGGCTAATGGAAACGTGGCTGCCAATCTGCGCCAATGGCCTCTCCGGCCACCACCGAACATTTAAACATTTTTACACATTCATACCCAGTGTTATGGGCACTGGAGGCAATGCGGGTGAAGTGTCTTGCCCAGGGACACAACGGCAGGATATCTGGGGAGAGCGGGATTTGAACCGCCAACCATCGGGCTATTAGACAACCTGCTCTACCTCCTGAGCCACTGCCGCCCCATTAGACTTTTTCTTTTTTAAAGGGGCCACCATGTCTAGGGTCTGATGCAGAGAAGCTGTAACACTATCTACCATGCTATCAATTACAGAAGGAGCAAGCTGTCTACAGCTTATTTCCGTTGTGTTGACGACACATGGCATAGAGGAAATAATCTGCATAAATTTGGTAACAACATAATCTGAGATGCATCTACTGTAGTAATATTTTTCCTTAGGAGCCAAATAGTCAGAAACAGTAAAATCAAAGGTTAACAGACAATGGTCTGACAGTACAGGGTTATGAGGAGACACTACCAGATTTTCTATTTCTATGCCATATGTCAGAACAAGGTCCAACATATGGTGGAGATAATGGGTAGAATTTCCTACTTTCTGAGAAAAAACCCATCGAGTCTAATATTGAATTAAATGCCAAATTAAGGCAATCACTATCTATTTCTACATGTATATTAAAGTCCCCTACTATAATTATTCTATCTGATTTCAGCACTAAATCAGCTAAGAAGGAAGGGATATTAAATCAATCTGATGATCAATTAACAGATCATGGACTAGCAGAGACTTAGGAGTTAGAGACCTAATATTTAACAAACCACATTTAATTTTTAAATTATGAGGAGGAACAGAGGCCAAATCATTCAATTTAGAGGCTTCATGTTTAATTTCAGTTTTACCAATTTTTTGTTTCATCACTTTGGGATGCTTATACATTATATTTTTATTTACTTTGGAGGGAGCAGGCAATGATTGTCTGATGGGGAAGACGGGCTAAGTTGAGGGGTGGCGGATGAAGAGGAGCTGCAGAGAGGCGTGTAATCAAAATCAAATCAAAATCAAAGCAAATCAACCTTTATTGTCATATTGCTGTACATACAACTGTAGTGCAGGCAAGATGAAATTGCGTTTCTCTCGGCATCCATATAAGTAGAAGAACATGATTTAAGACACACTCACACATATCTTCACCCCCCCATCCCACCCCCCCCATCCGTTCACACATCCCTGAGACATACACTACCGTTCTAAAGTTTGGGGTCACTCAGAAATTTCCTTATTTTTGAAAGAAAAGCACTTTTTTTCAATGAAGATAACTTTAAAATAATCAGAAATACACTCTATACATTGCTAATGTGGTAAATGACTATTATAGCTGCAAATGTCTGGTTTTTGGTGCAATATCTACATAGGTGTATAGAGGCCCATTTCCAGCAACTATCACTCCAGTGTTCTAATGGTACAATGTGTTTGCGCATTGCGTCAGAAGGCTAATGGATGATTAGAAAACCCTTGTGCAATCATGTTAGGTCTGCAATGCTGTAATTGCTGCAAATGGAGGATTCTTTGATGAAAGCAAAGTTTGAAGGAAAAAATTATTATTTCAAATACAAATCATTATTTCTAACCTTGTCAACGTCTTGACTATATTTTCCATTCATTTTACAACTCATGGTGGTAAATAAGTGTGACTTTTCATGGAAAACACAAAATAATTGTCTGGGTGACCCCAAACTTTTGAACGGTAGTGTACTTGAAAAAAACTAACTAACTATAATATACAAATAATGCACATAATGTCCGTAGGTGCAGTAGTGAATATGAGAGATTCCTGGTCAACTGTTCAGCATCCTAACAGCTTGTGGAAGGAAGCTGTTGATCAGTCTGGTGGTTCTGCCTCTGATGCTCCGGAATCGTTTGCCAGATGGCAGAAGTTCAAAGTGTTTATGCAGAGGGTGAGAACGGTCCTTGACAATGTTCAGTGCCCTGCTCATACAACGGTTCTGAAAAAGTTCTTGGACAGAGGGGAGGGAGACTCCAATTACCTTCTCAGCTCCCTTGACTATCCTCTGCAGGGCTTGTTTGTCTGACATACTGCAGCTGGAGTACCATGTAGCAATGCAGTACGTCAGAACACTCTCCACCACACCTCTGTAGAAGGTCCTGAGGATGCAGATGGGGAGAGAGGCCTGTTTGAGTTTCCTCAAGAAGTGCAGTCTCTGCTGAGCCCGCTTCCTGATCCCCAAGGAATTCTTGCTCCAGGTCAGGTGCTGCGAGATCTGCACTCCGAGGAACTTGATGTTCTCCACTCTCTCCACTGAACGGCCGCCGATGCTGAGGGAGACGTGTTCAGGCTGTGACCGCCAGAAGTCGATAATCATCTCCTTCGTTTTGTCCACGTTGAGCACCAGATTGTTCTCCCTGCACCAGCTCTCCAGGTGTCGCACTTCTTCCCTGTACATTGATTCCTCATCCCTCTGAATAAGTCCCACCACTGTGGTGTTGTCTGCAAACTTAATAATCTGGTTCCCCTCGTGTCTGGATACACAGTCATGTGTTAGAAGTGTAAACAACAGTGGACTGAGTACACAGCCTTGAGGGGATCCGGTGTTCAGCGTGACAGAGTTGGAGATGTTGTTTCCAACCCGGACAGACTGAGGTCTCTCAGTCAGGAAATCCAGGATCCAGAGACATGTGGCGGTGTTCAGACCAAGAAGGAGTAATTTCTCCATCAGTCTCTGGGGAATAATGGTGTTGAATGCTGAACTGAAATGAGTGTACAGGAGTCTGGCGTAGGTGTCTTTCTGGTCCAGGTGGGTGATGACAGAGTGCAGGGTCGTGACTATAGCATCCTCTGTGGAGCGATTTGAATGATATGCAAACTGGAGTGGGTCGTGTGATGCAGAGAGGCAGGCTGTAATGTGTGGTTTGACAAGCCGTTCAAAACACTTCATCACAATTGGTGTCAGTGCAACAGGACGATAGTCATTCAAACAGGACACAGCTGGTTTATTTGCCACCGGTACAATGATAGAGGTCTTGAAGCATCTGGGAACAATGGCCTGACTCAGGGAGATGTTATAAATATCAGTCAGGACATCCGCCAACTTGCTCGCGCAGTCTCGGAGCACACGTCCCGGGATGTTGTCTGGACCTGCAGCTTTATGTGGGTTGACTCTGGTTAGGGTCCTTCATGTGTCCGCTGTGTTGATGGTAAAAGCTGGTCCGACCAATGGGGGTGGGGTGGGGGGGGCAGCCCTCCCTCTGATTGTCGGG
Source organism: Pholidichthys leucotaenia (assembly GCA_020510985.1). Classification (NCBI taxonomy): domain Eukaryota; kingdom Metazoa; phylum Chordata; class Actinopteri; order Cichliformes; family Pholidichthyidae; genus Pholidichthys; species Pholidichthys leucotaenia. Next base: position 156,284,978 of record CM035847.1, on the reverse strand, counting down.
TTTGATGCTTCAAAATGTGCAAAGAAGTTGTTGAGCTTGTCTCGAAGCGAAGCGTCATCATCATCATCGACCCCCTGCCTAGACTTATAGCCCGTCAGTGTCCGAACTCCCTGCCACATCTGCTTGGTGTTCCTAGTGTCACAGAGGTGTCCCTGGATTTTCTCCGCATAGGCGTGCTTCGCCACATTAATTCCCTTTGAGAGCGCAGACCTGGCTGAGCCGAGGGCGATCCTGTCCTTCACTCTGAAGGCTGCATCTCTGGCTGTAAGCAGCAAGCGCACCTTTGCGGTCCTCCAGGGCTTGTGGTATCCCCGCACAGTGATGGTCTTCACAGTAGTGACAGCCTCTGTGCACTTCGTGATGTAGCTGGTAACCGTTTAAGCATACTCCTCCACATCGGTCTTGTCTTCCTGGGAGGCTGCTATTTTGAAGACCTCCCAGTCTGTGTGCAGAAAACAGTCTTTCAGTGCAGAGGTTGCACTCTCTGGCCAAATCCTGATTTGTTTCACTGCTAGCCTGCTGCGCTTCAATAAGGGTTTGTAGGCAGACACCAGCATCACGGATATGTGGTCAGAAAGGCCGAGGTGGGGGTGGGGTATAGCCTTATATGCATCTGTGTTTGTATACACTAAGTCCAACATATTCTGTCCTCTGGTCTTAAATGACCGTAAGACTGCAAGTCTTCTTCCTGGTCCCAACTCTGAGTTGTCAAGGTTTTGGAAATTTGGATAAAAATGATGCCAGATTGTTAGATAAAAGAGATGCACCATCCAAAGTGGGATGGACGCCGTCTCGTCTAACAAGACCAGGTTTTCCCCAAAATGTGCTCCAATTGTCAATGTAGCCCACGTTGTTTGCAGGTTACCACACAGACAGACAGCGGTTGAAGGATGACAAGCGGCTAAACATGTCATCACTGGTCAGATTAGGGAGAGGCCCAGAGAATACTACAGAGGCAGACATTGTTTTGGCAAAGTCACACACTGATTCCACGTTAAGTTTTGAGACTTCCGACTGCCGGAGATGGACGTCATTAATGCCGGCGTGGATAACAATTGTGGAATATTTACAGTTACTTTCAGCCAGCATTTTCAAATTTGACTCGATGTCGCATGCTCTGGCCCCAGGAATGCATTTGACTATGGCCGCTGGAGTCTCTAGGTTCACGTTTCTGACTACAGAGTCACCAATGATCAGAGTTTTTTCCTCAGCAGGTGTGTTGCTGAGCGGGGAAAAACGATTAGAAACATGAACAGGTTGGTGGTTAACCGGGGCTTTGTGGCAAGGCTTCCTCCTCACCGTCAACCACCCAGTTTCCTCGCTGCTGAGGAGGACCGGAGGACCGCTAACAGGCCGCCCTATGCTAGGGAGCTCTGCTGCATCTAAGGGACGTCCGTCAAGATTGACTGGCACAGACGGTGTTTCAATACAGCGGAGCCGGGATTCCAACTCAGACAACCTTGCCTTGAGTTCCTCAAAAAGACAACATTTATTACATTTACCGTTATCACTAAAAGAGGCAGAGGTGTAGCTAAACATCTGACAGAGAGAGCACATCAGAGGAGGAGGGGAAGGACAGCTAGTAGCCATAGCTAGTGGCTAACCCAAAGCTAACAAAAACACAGATGAAAGGCGAACAGAAGGCTAAAGAGGGTGATTAGGCGACATTGAGTGCGCACACAGGTGCAAGAGGCTTGATAAACAGAAGTGAGCGCTAACGGTAGATGGAAAAAAGTGATTAAAATACAATTAAATGTAAAATCCTTGTGAAAAGTGAGGAGAACAAACCACAGACAGCCAACAAGACAGGAAGTGACGATACGTTACCACAGTGAGAGTCCTGGTAACAGTGTTTTGGTGAGCCCCCTCCCACCGTTGCAAGGTTTTACACACCTTTTGACAATCGTTAGACCGCACCACACGTTGGCCTGAAGTGGTCCCTCTGGCTTCCACCACGTCCGTGGAAATGGCTTGTGCTTTTTTGTTGGCTTGGGTTGCACAGTTCAGATCCCTGTCAGGTATCACTTCCGACAGGGGCCCGCAGTTTGTTTTGGAACTCTGGTCCACGATGGCCCAGAGCCTGGGGGTCAAAATTCACCGTACTACCGTGCACAATCCCCAGGCTAACGGGCTATGCAAACGTTTTCATAGGTCGCTTAAGGCAGCACTCAGAGCTTCACTCACGGATGCAAATTGGGTTAACTGCCTGCCCTGGATCCTGTTAGGTTTGTGCTCCGTGCCTAAGGAGGTTCTGGTAGCCTCCCCAACAGAACTCATTTTTCTCAGCCGCTGCGGATCCCTGGAGAATTTTACCGGAAAACCCTGCACCCGGGACCGACCCACCCGTGCAATTTTTTTATACAGTACAGAGGCTGCTAATATGCTGGGCCTGGCCCACCATTGTTTTCCCCGCATCTTCGTCCCGAAGAGCGTACAGGGCGCCAAGTTTGTTTTTGTCAGGCACGATGCACACAGAACCCCGCTGCACCAACCGTACGACAGACTGTTCAGAGATCTGGAAACTGGGGCAAAGCATTTTGTGTTAGACTTGGGGGGGGGGGGGCATAAGGAGACTGCCTGCATTGACAGGCTGAAGCCTGCTTTTGTGTTGGCCCAAGCTCCCCGGCGCGGCCGCCCACCAATGGTGGTTCTACAAGTTGGTGTTCCCTCAGTAGAGGACTGTGCTCGTGAAGCTAACCTGTTCCCCCCCCCCCAACCACTTCCCCTCAACAGACCAATGTGCCCTCCCGCACACCTCACCAGGAGGGCACTTCAACCGGACCGGCGACCCCCCCGCTACAGCTGCTATGGGCACTGGCTCAAGCCCAAGGACCAGGGGGTTAGTTCCCTTTTTTGGGGGGGGGGGCTGTGTGGTGGCACCCAGAGTCGGAAACCGGGGGGGAGATTGAACAGAGGACTGAAGGAGGAAATGGCACCGGGGGGTCTCAGATGTAACAGAAAGGACTAGCCACACCCCGGCGAGTCAGGAGACACCACAGTTCATTAGAGTATGAGAGGGAGTGAGAAGTAGGGTTCGTGTTCTGTAATGTTAATGTGCCAGACAGACTTTGTGCACTGTGTGTATTGTCTTTGGCTCCCTGGGTCTCATGGGGCAGAAATAAAGTGGTATAAAAGGAGGCACCCAGAGACCCCAAGAAGTGATTTTTTTTTTCTGTGTTTTATGTTGGAAGGTGAATAAAGTTTGTGTGTCGTCGAGCTCGCTGTCTCGTCTGCCTTCATCTTCCACAATGAGACAGAACGTGCTTATAGAAAGGTTTTAATGTATTGAAGGATTTCATTGTGCCCAGGTACTGCTACTCACTGCGTTTGGTTTCAGCTGGGCCACACTCAGTGACATCAGACCTGTACACAAAAGCTATGCAATATTTCGAGTCCAACATCCCCATTACACATCAAACCACAGATTAATACTGTTGCAGCATTTATGATAGACATTTGAATGGCCCAGACCCAAATTATTAAAAAAAACATTCCTTGTAAATCCAGCCTACAGACTGGTCACTAAAAACTTGTATTGGTCACCAATGGGCTATGTAGGGGCATCTGCTGTGTTGTGTGATGAGGATTGCAGACATTTTAAACACTGGGAGACTCCCCACATCCTATTGGTCAAACTCATACACATGGACTGGAAGGATGTAGGTCGATTTGTGACCACAGCAGAGGAGTGTGGTCAATCTTGGAAACAAACATCCAACCCAAAGGTTCAGTACCCCTCAAAACTTGATACTTACTCATTGCCCTTTAACTGGGTGACCACAGTGCAGAAAGAAGTCCACACTGATGTTCCCAGCTAACCCATTTGATCACTTTTTATACAAACACAAGAAGAGGAACATATACTCTCACAAATCCCAAATTCTCTGTGGTCAACAGGAAAGGCAGATGTAGGGTTAATTAAAAATGGAGAGTTGGTCAAAATAAATGCAAAATCACATGATAGGCCATATCAAAGACAGTATCCACTATGTCCTGAGACCCAACATGGCATTAAACTAGTAATAGAGGAACTGAAAGCAGCAGGTGTCATTGTACAATGCCCAAATTCTCCATGTAACACACCTTTGTTTAATGTAAAGAAGGCTGGACCGGCTGGAGGATGGTCCAGGACCTTCAAGCGGTAAACAAAGCAGTCATCCCAAGAGCTGTGGAGTGTTCAGTTGACACAACAGTTTGCAACTGTTGGTTAGTTTCTGTAACTGAATGACACAGTCACTGCAAACCATTTTCTCATTGGCTGAACTCCTTGGGGAGGTGGCTCGCGTAGTGAACAAAGATGGCGCCTAGGTAAGATAGTTTACGATATCCTTGTTTTCTTTTTTTGAGCAATTCCATCTACTTAAGAGTAGAGGTTATGCCAGTTTGTAATTAAAACAATACCATGCATAAAATATTGTTTTTGGTGGAGGTATAACAGAGAATTCTTAGATAGTATGAAGTAGAATTAGGCTATTGTCTACACCGTAGTTATCGTATCCTCTAACCAGCTTACAGAGGACCATAGATCTACAAAATGGGAGCTGAACAGAAAAATCGTTCCCCGAGAACTGCCCATTCATTTAGGTCAGTTCGCCTTGCAAACTATGTTCGGCAAACTGTTTTGTCAACTGAACTAAAGGCTGTTTCTGTCCCAGACCAACACACTTTGTTAAATGGCCTACAACCACACATGCAATATTTCACAGTGATGGACATCAGCAATGCTTTTTTCAGCATCCCAATACATCCAGATCATCAGTTTTGTTTTGCATTCACATTTGAAAACAAAAGGTACACATTCACCAGGTTACCACAAGGTTACTGTGAATCACCAACCATTTTTTCACAGGCAATGTCAGCAAATTTGGCACAATTTATTCCTCCTAACGGGAGCCAGTTTCTCCTATTTGTTGACGACATCTTGCTGGCATCACTTGTTAGCAGAACAAGGTCACAAAGTCAACAAGGAAAAATTGCAGTTGTGGGAAAAAGAGGTCAAATATTTAGGGCACATTTTGTCAGCAGCAGGCAGTCATGTTGATCCAGATCGAAAACAAGCTATTTTGTCAACACCAAAACCCATCACAAAAAGAGACATTGTCATTTCTGGGTGCTTTAAATTATTGTCGCTCTTGGATTGCAAATTATTCATTTGAAGTGCAACCCTTATCTGATCTCATTTGCAAAATACCCATGGCTCAGGTGGACAAAATTGAGTGGACACCTGAGGCAGAAGAAGCATTTGTTAAAATGAAAAAAAAATTGGTCCACACTGACATCCTGGCACTCCCCAATTACAATAAATAAATAAATTAATTAATTAATTAATTAATTAAAAAAATTTAAAAAAATAAAAATTGTGCAAATGGTTGATTATCGAGATGGGCACATGACGTCAGTCCTTCTTCAACCAAGTGGCACGAAAATGCGTCCGGTATCATATTATTCCACATGACTTGACCCTGTGGCTAGGGCAATGCCGCCATGTGTGCAGGCTGTCATAGCTGCCTCTGTGGTGGTGCAGGCCTCAGCAGGGCTCGTTCTTTTTTATCCCTTGACCCTAAAGGTCATATATGCAGTATCAGTCATCTTGTCACAAAGTAAAATATCAGTCCTCTCACCATCCAGACACCTTGCATTCATGACAGTGTTATTATCACAGCCTCATCTAACCATTGAACGTTGCAAGGTAGCAAATCCAGTAAGCTTTTTGCCAATCTCAACACAAGGCGAACCTCATGACTGTTTGGCAGAAACTGAGAGTGAAACATTGCCACGCCCTGATTTGCAGGACACACCTTTGGAGAACTCTGATCTCACCTTGTTTGTCGACGGCTCTTCCAAACGTGACTGCACTTGGTCAAACTTGTCTGGTTTCGCAGTGGTCACCCATGACACTGTTTTACAGGCAGAAAAACTCCCATCACATTATTCTGCACAAGCAGCTGGATTAGTTGCTCTAACTGAAGCTTGCAAATTAGGCCAGAGAAAAGCACCAACAGTGTATACTGACAGCCAATATACATTTTCTACAATACATCATTTTGCACAGCAGTGGGAAAAAAGAGGCATGATTACATCAACAGGAAAGCCAATCCAAAACAAAGACCTTGTGGGTGCATGGTGTGAGACTTCTCCACCTAGAGAAGAAGACAGCTGGGGAAGGGGGGAACAATGGACTGAAAGAGGAGGTGTCACCGGGCGGTATGAGACGGGACAGTAAGGACTATGCGCCCCCCAGGGAGAGGAGTAAATGGCGGAGCCGCTGGAAGAAGAAGGGTGTGAGAACGGCGCCAGCATTATGTCATGTTAATGTGCCACACAGGCTTTGTTCTAAACACTATGTATGATGGTCGGAAGAACCAGGTCTCATTACATAGTATTAAAGATATAAAAGAGGAATGCACAGAGACCTGGGAGCTCTTTTACTGTACTGTATGTTGGCGATGGAATAAAGTTTCTTTGTCGTTCAGCTCGTTGCCTCGTCTGCTTCCTTTCTCCACATTGGCGACCCTAAGACGTGCCATGGAAAGCAAGCCGAAGACTGCCCTGGAGACTACCTGGAAGAGAGAGCATCAGTGCTGCGTGCGTGGTCTCAGTCAAGCTCCCAGACTTCTGGCTTCACAACCCGACCGCGTGGTTCTTGCACATAGAAACCTAATCCGCACTCTGCGGGATAACAACAGATGATACCAAGTATTACTATGTGGTCGCTGCACTGGATGCGCATGCCAACAGCACAAAAGGTGATGAGCCTGCTCCAGGAGCTGCTGGCCCAGGAGAAATAAGAAGTGCTCAAGAGGATGCTTCTCGAGGACTATACCCTTTCTGACAGTGAGAGGGCAGAGATACTCCTAACGCGTTCTGAGTTAGGGGACAGATCAGCAGTGGAGCGAATGGAGAGCATGTTTTTGCTGAGGGGAAAGACAATGAATCTTTCCTGTTCGCTCACTTGTTCCTCAGGAACCTACCAGCTACAGTGAGGGTGATCCTGGCCAACTTGCCATGGGTGGTTGCTAAGGACGAAGCAGACTGCATCATTGTAGTGACCAGAACTCTCAGCATGCAGACAGTGGCACCGGCATCCATAAGGGACTCCACGAGGTCGTGGAGCCGTCCGTGGTAGCCAGGATGGACACCAGGAGACAAAGGAATGGGGTGATCTGTTTTTATCATCGCTGTTTCGGCTTGAATGCCAAACGCTGCCTGTTGCCATGCCAATTCAAGAAGCCAGGAAGACGGCAATTTTGGAATTCAGTGGCAGCTGCAACCGATGGCGACAGGAACAGATTGCTTTGTGTCACAGACACATATGCGGAGGGACAGTTTTTGGTGGACTCCGGCTCCCAGAAGAGCCTCATCCTGCCAGTCAACGCAGACAAGGTGGCAGGACGCAGCAGTCCCCAGCTCACAGCCACCATCAGGACATTTGGCGAGCAGACACAGACGATATGTTTATACGGACGCAACTTTCAGTGGGACTTTGTGATGGCTGCATGTTCCGGCCCCATTTTAGGTGCAGATTTTTTTATGTGCTTATGGGTTGTTTGTCGATGTTGCTAATAGGAGAGTAGTGGACACTGGATTAGTGAATTAGTGGACACTGTCTCTTTTACCTCACTGCCCTGTACAGCTGGGTTGACAACACTGGCTAACGTTATAGCTCCAGGGGGTAAGTACCAACATTTGCTCACGCAGTTCCCAGCACTCACGGTCCCGACTTCTTCGGCTATCATAACAAAACACGGGGTTGAACACTTTATAACAACAAAAGGCCTGCCGGTGTTCGTGCTACCTCAGCATTTAGATGAAGCTAAACTGGTCAGCGCACAAGCGGAGTTTGCCAACTTAGAGCAGTTGGGCATCGTCAGGCGCTCCAACAGCCCGTGGGCATCCCCGCTACACATGGTGCATAAAGCCCACTGGTCGTGGTGACAGTGTGGTGATTTCCGGCGCTTGAACAATGCCACGGAACACAGTTGGTATCCTATCCCACACATCCATGATTTTTCCATGCACCTGGCTGGGGTGCGTGTTGGACCAGTGGATCTGGTCCACGGTTACCACCAGATCCCGGTGCATGCGGAAGATGTTCCGAAAATAGTGGTAATAACTCCTTTCTGCTTTTCCGAGTTCTTACAAGTGCCGTTCGGATTAAAAGGCGTGGCGCAGACTTCCCAGAGAATGATGGATGCAGTGCTTCGTGACTTGTCCTTTGTGTTTGTCTACTTAGATGACATTCTGGTGGCTAGCGCGTCCGAGGAGGAGCACATCGTCCATCTCAAGATGGTTTTTCAGAGGTTGGAGGCACATGGGCTGATAGTTAACCCGGCGAAGTGCCAGTGCGGTGTGCCAGTGATTACTTTTTTGGGCCACCGCATTTCGCTGGAGGGCACGATTCCGTTGCCAGATAAGGTGCGCGCTGTGTCGGACTTTCCACATCCGCAGACCATGAGGGCACTACAGGAGTTTTTGGGAATGGTTAATTTTTATAACCGTTTCCTTCCCCGGGCAGCCCAGCTGATGCAGCCATTGTATGCCACGTTTTAAAAAAAGAAGCCCGCGGAAACCATCGACTGGACTCCCGAGCGAGTCCAAGCTTTCACAAACGCCAAAATAGCGCTGGCGGATGCCGCGTTGCGAGCCCACCCGGATCCTTCTGCACGGATAGCGCTCACTATGGATGCGTCTGATGTTGCCATAGGGGCAGTGGTGGAGCAGTGCGTCTCATGTTCGTGGCAGCTGCTCGCATTTTTCAGTCGAACTTTGCGTGACAATGAATGCAAATAAAGTATGTTCGAAAGAGTTGCTGGCTCCACCTGGCAATGTGCCATTTCCAATTTTGACTAGAGGAGCACAAGTTCACTGTGTTCGTGGACCATAAGCCGCTGATGTATGTGATATCCAAGGTCTCGGAACTGGGGTCAGCCCGGCAGCAACTGCATTTGACCATGATTTTGGAGTTTACTATCGACATTCAATATGTTGCCGGTAAGCTCAACGTCATGGCCGATTGCCTGTTGTGGACATTCGTCTCCCTGGTCTACATGAGAATAGATTTCCCAGCCATGGCCGCAGAGCAAGCCGGGGACGTGGACATTTGCACACTCCAGTCAGCGCCTACTGGGTTAAGGCTGGAGAGCAGGGTGGTGCAAGAAGGGTGTCCACCCGGCTGCGCCCAGTGGTTCCGAGCTCTTGGCGCTGCCGCATTTTTGAGTCAGTCCACTCCCTTTCGCATCCAAGCATGCACGCTTCAGTGAAGCTGGGGGGGGGGGGGAGGGATTCTTCTGTCTGTGCTTGTACAAGGAAGTGAAAGAGTGGGCTGCAGCTTGCGTTGCGTGCCAGTGTGCCAAAGTGCACAAGCACACCAGAGCCCCCCTCGAGGCATTCCAAATCCCGGCTAGGAGGTTTGACCACATCCATGTGGATTTGGTGGGACTCTTCCCGCCGTTGCAAGGTTTCACGCACCTTTTGACAGTCGTGGACCACACCACGTGCTGGCCTGAAGCGATCCTGCTGGCTTCTACCATGTCCGTGGAAGTGGCTTGTGCTTTTGTCAGCTTGGGTTGCACGTTTCAGATCCCCATCGGACATCACTTCCGACAGGGGTCCACAATTCATTTCAGAACTCTGTTCCACGATGGCCCAGAGCCTGGGGGTCAAAATTCACCATACTACCAGGTACATCCCCCAGGCTAACGGGTCGTGTGAGCATTTTCATAGGTCGCTTAAGGCAGCGCTCAGAGCTCTGCTCACGGATACAAATTGGGTCGATCGCCTGCCCTGGGTTCTTTTAGGGTTGCACTCCGTTCCTAAGGAGGATCTGGCAGCAACCCGGCAGCACTAATTTTTTTTCGGCCGCTGCAGATCCTCTGAGAGTTTTTACAGGGAAACCATGCACCCAGGGCTGAACCGACTATGCAATTTTTGCACAGTAGGGAGGTTTTTAACGTGCCGGGCCCTGCCCACCATTGTTTTTCCCGCACCTTTGTCCCAAAAAGCTTACAGAACGCCAGTTTTTTTTTTTTTTTTTGTCAGGCATGATGCACACTGGACCCTGCTGTGCCCACTGTACGACGGACCGTTCAAGGGTGTTGGGACCAGGGGCGAAGCATTTTGTGTTAGACTTGGGGGGTGGGGGGGCATAGGAAGACCGTCTGCATTGACAGGCTGAAGCCCGCTTTTGTGTTGGCAGATGAGCAGGTGGTGTTTGCCTAAGCTCCCCGGGGCGGACGCCCACCGTTGGTGGCTCCGCAAATTGTTGATCCCTCAGCAGGGACCTGCGCTCACGAAGCTAATGTGTTCCCCCCCTCCCTTTTTCCCTCCCGAGACTGACGTGCTCTCCTGTACACCTCGCCAGCAGGGCATTTCGACTGGATCGGTGACCCCCTGCTACAGCTGCTATGGGTGCCGGCTCAAGCCCAAAGGATGGGGGGGGGTAGTGCTCTTTCTGGGTGTTCGGGGGGGCCTGTGTGGAGGCATGGTGTGGGGATTCTCCACTCAGAGTGGGGAGCCGGGGGGAAGAGGGAACAATGCGCTGAAGGAGAAAGTGCTACCGGGGGGTCTCAGACGGGACAGAAAAGACTGTTCGCCCCCTGGGGAGTTCGGGAAGCACTAGAGCCGCTAAAGGGAGAGAAGGTGTGAGAAGCGGTTCTGGCGCTTTGTGTTGTTAATGTGCCGCTCATGTCTTTGTTCAGTACATTGTATGATTGTTGTGATTCCTGGGTCTTAATGTACAGAATTAAAGGTTATAAAAGGAAGGTGCATGTAACAATATATGAATTAATAATTATGATCAGGTATAAAAATTATTTAATTTATATTAATGTCTTGGAACCTGAGATGAATTCTCACTTCATACACACAGGAAAAATTGATAACACTCATGTAGGGGCACCAGCTTCCATTTTGAAAGCCATTTTAATCTTTTTTCGCTTTATACCTGTTTAATCAATCAATAAATTAATTAATAATCAGTCTCAAAATTTTAGTGAATTCGATACTGGGGACTTCAACCAAACTCAGAATGAAGTAAATTCTCAACAACTTCTCTCATTTTCACATATTTATTAAATGAAATGATGATTAAAAGACATTGCAGTGATTTCATTAACCATAAAATTAAACTTGTATATGATAGATTAACAATGTCAACATTTGCACAACCAGGGTTAACTGTGAAATAAATTTAGATCAGTTTGAAGTTAACAGATTATGGAAACAATGCAAATTTAGTTAGAAAGTTTTACTAATTATATGAAAAGTTCTGGATTACTCTAAGAAAATGAAAACAGGATTTTAATGAAAAGATTATATTAGTGGCTCTTTAATTTTGCATCTGATCAGATATTAAATTATACCCAAATTTCAGACTTTCCATTCAGCAGATGAACAAGAATGTCGCTCACGTGATTCCTTGCGTGGTAGTTGAAAATGAAGCCCCTCCTGTGTCGCCATCTGGAAGTGTTCGATGTGGAAAAGTGCCAAAACCCAGAATATTTGTCCAGCAAATATTTGGTTGTCACAAGATGAGATTTTGATGTGTTGATCACCTGGACTGCGATCTGGCCCAGGGCATCTCCTCCTCGTGGCATGGTGATTTCGTCAGCTGTGCGTGGTCGTGGCGAGCTGCATCGAGAATCTGTGGTTTCTCATGAGGAATTTAAGGATAATTAAAAAATCTTATTTGATAGCAAAATCAACAGATCTTTGGACTGGTGGAGATGAAAGTAGTTTCTAGTGTGTAAATTGGTCAATATAACATTTAAAAAAGAAAGTCAAGATTAAAACTTAAATTAAAATTAAAAATGGTGGTTTTACAGAAAGCTTAACAGGGAAAGGTTATAAGAATAAAGACGTCTGAGATTTAGAGTTTTAAACTCTTAATTAGAATTGAGCTCGAGGAAAAGAATTAGAATTAATTCCCAGATGTTTAAGAGAAAAGAAAAACATTAAAATACATAAAGTTATGAGTTATCTGCTCTGTGATCGTCGAAAAGATTTTCGCGGGTCTCCGTGATTGATAGGAGCCTCGACCAATAGGCTTCCTTTGTCAGTGGGCTTTATGAACTTTAGTCCAATGAACAAACAGTCTTTTTTCTGGAACAAACACTGAGAGCTGTTGTCAAGCAGAGATTGGCTGAGATCGGTCACATGATTTGAGAGACGTTCTCTGGTAACTTTTTTACACTTAATATTCATCTATACCCTTGTATATAAACTAAGCTAACCTTCATTCATTCATTCATTCATCTTCTTCCACTTAATCCTTTTCGGGTAGCGGAGGGGCTGGAGCCTATCCCAGTATCTTTGGACGAGAGGCAGGGTACACCCTGGACAGATCGCCAGTCCATCGCAGGGCCGACACAGAGAGACAGACAACCATTCACTCTCACAGTCATACCTAAGGACAGTTTAGAATGCTCAGTTTGATGCCAGTTAACCTAACTTGCATGTTTTTGGCATGTGGGAGGAAACCAGAGAAATCCCGGAGTAAACCCACGCAGACATGGGGAGAACATGCAAACTCCACACAGATCACTGTTGGTCGGGGGCTGGGATAAACTAAGCTAACCTTAGTGATTAATTTAACTTATAATCAGTGCATATAAATTAACATGCAAGAATAAACATTCATTTAAACATGCACGTATCTAAAATCCAAGGAATTAATATATTTCAAACCCATTATTGATTTTCCACATTAAAACATCAGAGTCCATTAACTTTTCCTGGCGTCCTGGAAAAGAAGAGAAATGTTTAGAATTGAGTTAACACAGATGTGATGAAATACAATTCATTGGTTAAATCCGGCATGTCCCAGAGTAGGGGGCAATGTCTGTCTGTTGTTCACTGTTTATGGGCCATAGAGTCAAAACAGGAAGTGCATTAGGTTGAATTCCTTAGACTGGTTTTAACAAAGGAATGTGAGTTCAGTTGCGGCCTGGGGGATGCAAGAGCAGTTTCCTGGCTGTTTTTTCTTGAGTGAAACAGTGTCTTTAAGTTGAAGAATAATTTTATTGAAGAGCCAAAGTGAGATGATGCTACATGCATGAAGACCCGGGAGCTTTGACTGTGTAGCATCATCTCACTTTGGCTCAGCAATAATTATTCTTCTACTTAAAGACATTTTGTTTCACCCAGGAGTAAGACAATCAAGAACTGATTTTCTCCCCCCAGGCCACAGCTGAAATCCCATTCATTTGTTAAAACCAGCCTAAGGAATTCCACCTATGTCCGGCTTTGGTTTTATTGCCCCTATAAACATGGAGACATGGAGCCCCTCATTGTCACACGGACCACAACTCAGTTAATTTCCTTAAACTGTGGGACATGCTGGATTTAACCAGTGAACTTTAAAGTGCATTATTACAAACTCAATTCTAAACTTTCTCTTCTTTTCAGGACTATGAAAAGCAAATGGACTCTGTTTTAATGTGGAAAATCAATAATATGTGTGAAATGCATTAATCTGTGATTTTATATATATATATATATATATATATATATATATATATATATATATATATATGCATGTTAAAAATGTTTAAATGAATGTTTATTCCTGCATGTTGATTTAGAAGCACTGCTTATAAGTTACATTAAAGTTAGCTTAGTTATACATAAGTGTATAAAAGCACATCCCAGTATGCATCAAGATTTGCCTCTAAAACCATGTGACTCCAGCAGCCAACCTCTGCATGACAACAACTCCTTCCCAAAGCTCCAGACAATAGACTGTTTGTTCATTGGACTAAAAGTTCATCAAGCCTGCCCACGAAGGACGCTCATTGGCTGAGATTCCGGTCAACCCGGAAGCCCGCGAAAGCTCAACAGAACTTATAAAAGGAGCAAAAACCCCTGCTACTTCGTCTTTTGTCTTTTGGATTCACCTCTTTCGGCTCGCTCTTTCGTCTCTTCTTTTGCTCCGTTCGCTCTCTTTTGTCTATTGTCTACACACAGCAAGAAAGAACTTTGGGAAGGACAAAGACTTCTACCACGTGTCGCTTTTCTGAACACAGAGCAGATAACTCGTAATTTGTTTATGTAACTTTGTATTTTAATGTCTTTTTCTTTTTCTCTTAAATGCCTAGGAACACCAGAAGCTATTATTTTTATCTAAAGTCCGAAACTCTTTAATTTGAGATTGGATTAGATATCTTTAATTAATGTCCATCACAATCCCTCAAGAGTGTGCTACTCGGAGGCGATGCAGATCCGGAAGTTGATGCTGTGATCACGAGAGACAATTGCGCAATAATTTGAAAGGCGACTGCTGTCACCAAGATTTAAACAAACTTCTCCACAGGTATTTTTTTTTTTTTTTTGTAATTAATTTATTAATTAATTGTCTGTGTCTTTCTTTCTTTTTTTTTTACGGAGCTGGAGGATTAAGAAAGTTATATCGACGCATTTTACGACCGTTTTTGTGTCATGGAGCAGGCGAGTGTGTGTTCTGCTGCTGCCTCTGCTGCTGCTTCTCAGTCTAAGCGACCGAGACCCGCAGATTCACCCAAAATTACGCCCGAGAAATCACAGCAGGTCACCGAGGTTAGTGACATCCTTTTCTCTATTGAGAGTAAACTTACCAGCATGGATTGTAGACTGGCGCTGGTTGAGCTGCTTCACAAAGAATTCCAAAATTTGCGGGAGAGCCTTGAGTTTAGTCAGGGGCAGCTCGTCTCTCTTGTGGAGGAAAATAACAGCCTGAAAAAGTCAGTCTCCACACTAACCACGTGGCTTGGTGTTGTTGAGGGAGAAAATTGGAAAATGAAGGAGACAGTTCTCAGTTTGCAGTCACGCAGCATGAGAGATAACCTCGTTTTTTTCTGGAATTGTTGAAAAAAATAATGAAAATCCAGAACAGCTGGTCCGAGAATTTATGTCATCACAACTAAAACTATCCCCCGAAGTCACAAACTCAATTACCTTCCACCAAGTCCACCGAATAGGGCAAAAAAATTCCCAGAATAAACGTCCCAGACCTATTGTTGCCAAATTTGAACATTTTAAGCAAAAAAATTTGGTACAGACACCAATTATGGTCTAAATGATCAATTTCCACAGGAAATCTTGGAAAGGAGAAGGAAGCTTTTTCCCATTAGGAAACAATACATCCAAGAAGGTAAACGAGCTATTGTTTCTGTGGATAGACTGTATATAGATGGCAAGCTGTTTATGGATGAAACTATAACTCCCTGGTTATTCTAGAGCCCATTTTTTAAATTTTTTTTTGTTGTGTTTTTTTTTTTAATTCACTTATATATTTCTTTTTCTTTTAGCTACAGGTGGAAAAAAGAGTGGGATTGTGCGCAGGTCTCTTACTCGATTTCAGTTTAATATGTTAACATTTGTCAAAATGTTTATTTCTTTGTTGTTGAGGTTGTTGTTTGTTTGTTTGTCTGTTGTAGTTTTTTTTTGAAGTTTTTAGGTCATTGTTGTATGTTGTCTGCATTTTTCCACCACTTACTAACCTTCATGTCTGTTTTTTCTCATACTTCTGGTTTATAGGAAATAACTTGAAATACATGTACCCCATTTGCTTGCAATTGCAGGCAAATGGTAAAGAGACATTATGCGCGCACACCCAATCATATATGCATAGGTGTATACACACAACATATATATACATATATATGCATACATTACAGACATATCACATAGGCACATATAGTTTACACATTTAGTTAGTCTTTAGTACACAACCAGTTAGTGAAAACATGTCTTCATTTAAGTTTGTCACGTGGAACATACGTGGAATTGGAAACGGGGAGAAGAGGCTAAAAGTTTTTAATCGATTGAACGATCTACAGGCAGACTTTGTTTTATTGCAGGAGACACATGTTTCTAAGTCGTCTGTAGGTGCGCTCACCTCACCAGAATTCCCCCATATGTACTCAGCCGGCTTTAATTCTAAGCAAAGGGGGGTAGCTATACTGGTAAATAGAAGAATACACTTTGTTATGAATAACATCATAATAGATCCAGAAGGTAGATTTATAATACTAAAAATTTCAGTCCAAAATTTGGATCTATGTATTGCAAGCGTTTATGGCCCAAATGTTGATGACCCATCCTTTTTTCACACTTTTTTCACTTCTCTTTCTGAGCACTTGGACACCACACTTATAATAGGAGGGGACTTCAACTTGGTATTAAACCCTGCAGTCGACAGGCTCAGTACATCGGGGATTTACCGAAACTGGCTGACTAC
This sequence comes from Pholidichthys leucotaenia, assembly GCA_020510985.1. NCBI lineage: Eukaryota > Metazoa > Chordata > Actinopteri > Cichliformes > Pholidichthyidae > Pholidichthys > Pholidichthys leucotaenia. The sequence continues at coordinate 156,268,765 of CM035847.1, read as the reverse complement.
TGACACTCTCAAACAGTACATGAATGATTTTGGTCTTTGCGATGAATGGCAATCTCTTCACCCAACTCTTCCGGAATGTACCTTTTTTTCAGCAGTTCATAGTTCATATTCACGTCTAGATTTCTTCTTAGCCAGTAACTCTATTGTGAGGGACATCATAGACACTGAAATATGTTCAAATCAAGCTATTAGCGATCATCATCCAGTTTCTCTTACACTAGTAAATAGAGAAGCTACAAGGGAAACTAGGAGCTGGAAATTTAATATATCACTACTGAAAGATGAAGACTTTGTTAATTATTTTAATAAAGACTGGGAATCATATCTGGAATATAATGATGTGCCAGGAATATCCCCAGGTGTTCTTTGGGAAGCAGCAAAAGCGGTCATGCGAGGTAAAATAATCTCTTACTGTTCATACAAGAATAAAAAAGAAAAAGCACTGATACTGCATTTAGAACAGAAGATTAAATCACTGGAGACAACTTGTGCCATTTCCCCACAGGAACAGGCACTTAACGATTTGAGAAAATTAAAGCTGGAATTAAAAGAAATTACAAACAAAAGAGCACAGTTTTTAATACAAAGACTGCGTCTTGAGAACTTTGAACACAGTAATAAATCGGGGCGATATATTGCGAACCAGCTTAGATTGAATAAAGAAAAAACAACTATCCATTCCATCAAGGATATGACTGGAAATATTACCCATGTGCCTGAAGAAATAAATAACTCCTTCAGAAAGTTTTATGAAAATCTCTACTCATCACAGGTTAACCCATCAGACTCAGAGATAAATACATCTTTGGACAATATTAATCTACCACAATTAAATAATGAACAGATTGCGGCTCTGGATGCACCTCTTCAGGTGTTTGAACTCCAGGAGGCACTTAAGCACATCCCAAACAACAAAGCCCCGGGACCAGATGGTTTTCCAGTAGAATTTTATGAAGAATTCTGGCCCGTGATGGCACCTACTTTTTTTTAAAATGGTGAACCAAATCAAAGAAGATAATGTAATTCCTCCGAATATGAATTTGGCTAGTATTATCCTGCTCCTTAAACCTGGAAAAGAACCTACGCTTCCATCCAGCTACCGTCCCATCTCGCTTATGAATGTCGATCTCAAAATAATTTGCAAAGCTCTCGCCAAAAGACTGGAAAGGATAATCCCGTTTATTATACACCCAGATCAAACAGGTTTTTATCAAGGGTAGGCACTCGGCTGATAATACACGCAGGCTATTTAATTTAATAGACTACTGCAAGATCAATAATGTAGAATCTACAATCTTGTCCCTGGATGCAGAGAAAGCCTTTGACCGGGTTAACTGGAAATTTCTTTTTATGGTGTTAAACAAGTTTGGGTTTGGTTCATCTTTCATAAACTGGGTTAAAACACTATATAGATGTCCAGTTGCGTCTGTCCGAACAAATGATCAGACTTCCCGAAGCTTTAATCTCCAGAGAGGTACTAGGCAGGGGTGTCCACTCTCTCCCTCACTTTTTACCATCTTTATTGAACCATTAGCAGCAGTCATATGTCAAAATGTTGATATCAGAGGTATTCAAACTGGAGAAAAGGAACATAAGATAAGTCTTTATGTTGATGATGTGTTGATTTTCCTTGAAAACTCAGAAAGATCTCTTCTTCAGACAGTGGCGCTCATTGATAAATTTTCATCATTATCAGATTACTCTATTAACTGGGTAAAATCAATAGCTTTACCCATAAATTGCAATTTCCCAAATACATCTACTATTCCAATACAATCAGGGAATGTTAAATATTTAGGGATAGATATTTCCCCCAGGCTCTCAGAGTTATTGCGACTAAACCATATCCCCCTTTTAAAAAAGATACAAGACGATCTTACGCGCTGGAGGACACTACCTTTATCATTAATGGGAAGAGTCGCAACCATTAAAATGATGGTCCTTCCTAAAAGTAATTATTTGTTCTCAATGATCCCTACCCAACCATCAATGGCCTGGTTTAAGTCTCTAGACTTAAATATAAGTAAATTTTTATGGAAGGAGAAAACCATCACGGATTAGTTTAAAAACCCTCCAAAAAGTGAAAGAGTGCGGAGGCTTAGATTTACCATTTTTTTAATTACTTTTTAGCCAATAGATTGCAGTTTGTTCCAAAATGGACCAACTCAACCCCATTAGGGAACCCATGGTTAGATGCTGAACAGGCTCTCTGTGGGTCGCTAAATATCTCCGACTTACCTTTTATAAGTCCCTCTATTAAACGCCATGAGTGTTTTAAAAGTATTAATATTAGTTCCTCTCTGACGGCTTGGTGGAAATTTTTAAAAATAACAGGGTCTTCACTTGTCCCCTATAAACTCACGACCATTTGGAATAATCCTGATATCCTGCAACAAAAGAGGACGTTAAAATTTCCACTATGGCAAGAGAAGGGAATAAACAACTTAGAACATCTTATTCAAGGTGGCAATTTTATCCAATTTCAGGATCTAGTGTCACAACACGAAATCAGTGATAAAAAGTATTTTGAATATCAACAGCTTAAATCCATAATAAAAGCAAGATTTAATCTTAATCAGACAGATTTAGAAGTACCAGTTAAGGTGGCAGAGTTTCTAAATCTCCGTTCCCCAAAATTGATATCGAAAATATATAGACTATTATCAAAGTTGGATGAGTCCATATCTCTTCCAATATCAAAATGGGAGACAGACTTATCGATTAATAAGGAGGAAAGTTTCTCGACACAAATATGTTTAAACACTTTTAAGATGACTAAAAACTCTAACTTACAACTTTTACAGTATAAAGTTCTACATAGAATTCACTATACAGGACAAAGGATGTTCAAAATGGGCCTGAGTCACACAAATACCTGCCCTCACTGTACTAGCAATGTCCCGGATAGCTATATGCATGCTATGTGGTCCTGTACACCAGTTCAAAAGTTCTGGCAGAAGACATGTGAAGACCTGTCGGCATGGCTTGGGTATAGTGTCCCACTCTCACCCACACTTTGCATATTAGGTGATTTAAGTGAAATAAATATAGATGCAAGGATGTCACACATGGTTCTCACTGCCTTATGCATCGCAAAGAAAGCTATCTTCATGAACTGGAAAACAAGAAATAACTTATGCACGACTTACTATAATAACTTACTATTGGATTATATCAGCCTGGAAAGAATGTCAGCCTCCTCAAATAATCAATTGGCGGAATTCAATTCTCTCTGGTCCCCGCTTATTAATTCTATAATCTGAGGGGTGGCGAGCAGTGACCTACTCTCCTTGGCACCTCTGGCGGCTGGCTGCGCCCCAGCCGCAGGTGTCCGGGGGGCCTGTTCCGGGGTGGCCATCTGTCTGGCTCGGGAGGGGGGGGGGGTTGGTGGGGGGGGGGCTGTGGGGTGGGCCGGGAGGGTTGGGCTGTGGCCCCTGGCCGGCTTGCCTTGCCCCTCGTGGTGGGTCTGGATCTGGCCCTGGGCCCCTGGTGCTGGGGGGGGGGGGCGTCCCCCCGCCCCGGGCCGGGGTCGGGTGTGTGCCGGTGGTGGGGGTTGTCCCTGATGTAATCCTTGCGTGGTGGGGTTGTGTGTTTCCTGGGGCCCTGGTGCCGCCAGGGGCTGGTGCCCGCATCCTGGGTTGCCCTCCCCCTTCAAGGGGGTCTGTGGGTGGGGGTGTGTGTGGGTGTGAGTGTAGGCTTGTGTATGAGTGGATGTGGAAGTGGGTGTGTGTTGAGTGGGCAGGTGGGGTTGTGTGTTTGTGTAGGTGGGTATGTGTGATGGTGGGTGATGTGTGTGTATGGAAGCGGTTACTTGTGGGTAGATGTCTAGGGGGCGGAGGATGTGTGTATGGGTAGGAGAGCTTTGTTGGGTGGCAGGGGTTGGGCAGTCCATCCAGTGGCATGGGGGCTGGCGTTTCGGGGCTTGCTTGTCCCGGCCGCCCTGCTGTTGTGTTGGGGGGTGAGGCACTTTGCTACATCGCCCCTGGTGTCATTGGCAGCGGGTGTGCGTTGGTGCTTGGGGGTGGCTGGGGGGGTCATTGGTGCGGGATGTTGGCCGTGTTTCCATTGGGTTGTTCCGGGGTGGCTGTGGTTGCAGGGCGGCCTGCAGCTGTCGGTGTGTGTCTGGAGTGGGTGGTCATGGGCCTGCGTGGGCACTCGGGTGTGTCGCCTGGCGTGTTGGGCGCTGTGTGGGTCCGGCCCATTGTTCACTATTGTGACTGTTGTTGTCCATGTCCGTGTGTGTAAGATGAGTGGAAGTATGTTTGGCCTCCCTGCTCACTGCCGGGCACTGGTGCATGTTCAGGCTCGCTGCATCTGCTTTCCAGCCGGCTTTTGAAATAAATGTGAATGAGGAGTGAATTTAAGTGGGTACTGGAGTGAGAGAGAATGGGTCGGTCTGGGTGAGTATGCATGGGAACATGTGGGTGTGAAAGTATGGGGAGTGGTGTGCCTGCGAGTCGGGAGGGGGTAGATTAAGGGGGGCAGTGCCTCTCGGCAACGTGGGCTCACCTGGGCGAGGGGACTTCTTTGGACTTGGGGGTCCCCGGGGTGTGTGGCCGAGGCGCTGGGGTGGGGCTGCTGTGGGGGTGCCTCGGGGGGCTCGCGCTGGGGGGGGCTGGCTGGTCTCTGTCTGGGGGGTGGGGTCGCTGGCCTCCTGGTGCCTTGGGCCCTGGGGCGGATGTTGGCCCCGCTGGGGGGGTGGGGGTCGAGCGTGTCCAGGGGTGTGGGCTCACCGCACCGGCCGCCGGGCGGCCTGCCCTCCCTTGATCGTCCCTCCGGGGGTGGATGCCTGGCTTTCCTGGGGCTTGCTGACCTCGGGGCTGGGGGTTGGTGGTGCTGCCTTGCCTGCTCGGGGTCCTTGGGGGGAGGGCTGCTGCGACCGGCCCTCCGCTCGTATGTTTCCTGACAAACCACTCACATGCACACACTTATTTTTCCCGCGTTCTCATATATAGGCACAGAGACATACATGTACAAGTGTATCTCCTTTAACAGGTGCAGAAACCAGACTCGTGTTGAGACATCTCCGGTGGAAGAAGCAGTTTGTCTTTTGTTTGTTTTAGTTGTCGTTTTTTTTTTTTTTTTGGTCTGTTCCCCTCCCTTTTCTTTCCCCCTTCACACACTTCCTTTCCCTCTTCCCCATCCTTTTGGGTCTTCCATGGGTAAAACAATTAAAATGAAGTATTAAAAGTTATTACAGGAGGAGTTTACAACAATATACAGTGCAAAGTTAGGCACTGTATAGGCTCTTGGCAAAGTAAATCTGTTTTGGCACAGTAGGGTGACAGATCCCTGTTCTGTTTGCCTAGCTGCCTGACAGGACAAGGGAAAAAAAAAAGATATCTTTAATTAATTATTATCGAAGGCCTCTGAGAAGACGCAGCTCTCATCACACGCTGAAGAAACGTCGGCACCATCTGGCTCCGATCCAAGTTACAACTGTGGGTCATTCAGCCAAAATCCAGCCACTTCAACCGCTTGACTTTAAAGGTCGAACTGTGGACCCTGAAATATCTGCGGGCAGATATTTCCCCTAACATCCACGAAATCTTGGGCTGAGGACGACGAAAGCACGTTGACCAGATCATCGAGGAATCACGTGAGCTGCAAACTTTAATTCATCTGCTGAATTAAACGTCTGAGGTTCGGTAATAATTTGTATATCTAATCAGATGCAAATTAAGAAGCCCTTAACATAACTCTTCTTTTCATTAAAATTCCGTTTTTATTTTCTTAAGATTAATCCAGGACTTTTCATATATTTAGTAAACTTTCTCCATAAATTTGCATTTTTCCATAATCTGTTAAACTGATAGAAATTGGTTTCTCAGTTTAACCCTGGTTCCGAAAATATTGACATTGTTAATCTATCATTTACAAGATTGATTTTATGATTAATGCAATTACTGCAATGTCTGTTAATCATTTCATTTGATAAGTATGTGAAAATGAGAGAAGTTGTTGAGAATTTATTTCATTCTGAGTCTGTTTCAAGCACAGGTATCGAATTCACGGAAAAATTTTTGAGACTGATTATTAATTAATTTATTGAGTGATTAAACAGGTATAAAGTGAAATTAAAATTAAAATTGCTTCTTAAAGATAGAAGCTGGTGCCCCTAGGAGTGTTATTAATTTTTTGGGTGTATATGAAATGAGATTCGATCTCAGATTCCAATACATCAATATAAATTAAATAATTTATACCTGTGTGGCACATATGTTGGGTACATATTTTCCACAAATGTATTGCGGAATGTTTGTTGTGTGCTTCACGTCTCGAGGGACAAAAGGACTGAACCTGCAGGAGATATCGAGGAGGTGTGAGATTTGTCCTTTGTCTCAGAAAGAGGCCCTGGAGGGATTTCCGGACCATCGAAGGCTGAGAGACAATGGTGGAGGATCAAAGGGGTTACAATGTGACTGTATGTTTGCTCAGACACCATGTGACTTGAGTTTTGATGTTCCGGAGTATAAGAGAGTGATGTGACTGTGGTCTGTCTCTTTTCTTGCTTGGAGGTTGATAGAGAATGTGTTCTGATAATAAAACTGAACCTGAAAAATAAACCCAGCCTCATCATTGAACACATCCTCTACACTGGTGACCCTACGACGAATTATGGCCGGTGACTGTTCTTCTGCACCGGACTCATCAGGAGTCAGCCAGGCTAATGCAGCTACCACAGTCCAGCTACCATATTTCTGGCAGCATAGCCCGCGCTCCTGGTTTAACGCAGTCGAGGCACAGTTCCATCTTCGGGGAATTTCGGCAGACGCCACGAAATTCTACCATGTGGTTGCGAAGCTGGACAGCCACACAGCCCAGCGGGTAGAGAGCCTGATTAACCACCCGCCAGACGACGACAAGTACGGCGTATTGAAAGCGGCTCTCATCCATTCTTTCACCCCCTCGCTGGGAGAGCGAACAGAGAAGCTCCTGACGTTGACTGAAGGCGAGGCCGAGAGACCTGCAGACCTGATGGCGAGAATGCTGAGTTTGAGAGACTCTGAAGATGTTGGTTTTATTTTCACCCACCTTTTCCTCAGGACACTGCTGTCAGCGGTGAGAGTTACCCTGGCCAGTTCACAGCTGCTGGCCGAATGAGACTACCACGAGCTGGGCCAGGAGGCGCAACGGCTCGTCGACGCTCATAGACGACACACAGCCATGGCCGCAGCAGCAGAGCTGAGCGCAACACCCGGAGATGGCAGGGGACCAGAGGCTGCAGCGCCAGACTCACTGACGACGGCAGCGGCGGAGGCCAGGAGACGCGGAGCGGGCGACATCTTTTGCTTTTACCATCGCCGTTTCGCTGAGAGAGCACACAAGTGCATTCCACCATGCCAGTTCAAGCACTCGGGAAACGCCAAGACCGGGAGTCGGTAACAGCTGCGGCTCTCGGCGAAAAGAGCAAGCTGCTCTACCTGAGGGACGAGCGATCAGGGAGGCACTTCCTGGTGGACACAGGCTCCCAGCTGAGTTTCATCACACCCTCCTACGCTGACCGGCTGGCGCCTTCCAGTGGGCCCCTGGTGTTGGCGGCGAACGGCTCGGCGATTAAGACCTTCGGGGAGAAGACTCTGCTCCTGTCTCTACACGGCCGAACATTCGAGTGTACTTTTGTCATAGCAGCAGTCAGTTTCAACATGTTAGGTGCTGATTTTTTATGCTCACATGGTTTATTGGTTGATCTTGCTAATAGACGTCTGGTTAATGCTTTAAGTCTTTTCACTCTATTTCCTGCACAGCCCGGGTGGCTCCGCCGACTGCACAGGCCAACGTCATAGCCGCAGGTGGTAAGTTTCACTCACTGCTCACTCAGTTCCCAGCACTCACAGTCCCAACGTTTTCAGCGACAGTGGCTAAACATGGGGTGGAACATTTTATCACTACCACCAGGCCGCCCGTTTTGGCAAAAGCTCGGCGCTCGGACTCAGCTAAACTGGCCATAGCGCGTGAGGAGTTCGCCAACTTGGAAAAACTGGGCATCATTAGACGTTCTAAAAGCCCCTGGGCTTCACCGCTACACATGGTCCCAAAGGCTGATGGTTCGTGCCGACCTTGCGGTGATTTCCGCAGGTTGAATAACGCCTCAGCGCACGACCGCTACCCGATCCCGCACATCCAAGATTTTTCGGTTCATTTGGCGGGGGAGCGCATTTTTTCTAAAATACACTTGGTGCATGGCTACCACCAGGTCCCAGTGCGCGCTCAAGATATACCCAAAACTGCTGTAATAACTCCTTTCGGGCTTTTTGAGTTTTTGCGCATGCCTTTTGGATTAAAGGGTGCCGCGCAGATGTTCCAGCGTATGATGGACGTGGTTCTACGCGATCTTCCTTTCGTGTTCGTCTACCTGGACGACATTTTGGTAGCCAGCACGTCCGAGGACGAGCACGAAAGTCACCTCACAGAGGTTTTTCGGAGGCTGGCCGAGCACGGGTTAATAATTAACCCAGCGAAGTGTCAGTTTGGCGTGGCGCAAATTGATTTTTTGGGGCATCGCGTTTCACCAGAAGGAGCGGTCCCTCTGCCCGATAAAGTACGCGCAATAATGGATTTTCCCCAACCTCAAACGGTTAAAGCGTTACAGAAGTTTTTGGGAATGGTTACTTTTTACAACCGTTTCCTCCCAAGCGCGGTGCAGCTCATGCAACCATTGTATGCTGCACTAAAGAAGCAAAAACCCACAAATAAAATCGAATGGTCTCCAAATCGGGAGCGCACATTCTCCCAAGTCAAAACAGCCCTGGCAAATGCGGTTTTGTTGGCACACCCAGTCCCAACGGCCCGCATGGCGCTCACCACTGACGCTTCCGATTTAGCGGTGGGGGCGGTCGTTGAACAGTTTGTAGCAGGAACCTGGCAGCCGCTCGCGTTTTTCAGCAAAACCTTGCGCGATAGCGAACGAAAATACAACGCGTTCGACAGGGAGCTTTTGGCCCTCCACTTGGTCATTCGCCATTTCCAGTTCTGGTTGGAAGGGCGCCGTTTCACCGCGTTTGTGGACCACAAGCCGCTAACGTTTGTAATGGCCAAGATTTCGGAACCTTGGTCGGGCCAGCAGCAAAGACAGCCACCGATATCCAGCATGTCGCAGGTAAACATAATGTAGTGGCAGACTGTCTCTCGCATGCTGTGGCGGCACCAGGCCCCATGGGGGCAGACACCGCAGCTGTGGCCGCAGGCCAAGGTAGTGGCGCGGAAGCGCACGCAGCCCCGGTCCGCGTAGGTTTAGATTATGCAGCCATGGCCGCGGAGCAGGTTAGCGATGCTGATGTGCGCGCGCTCCAGTCTGGACCAACAGGGTTAAGGCTGGAGGACAGAGTGCTGCAAATGGGTATGCCTCCTCTAATCTGCGATGTTTCCACAGGACGGCCACGTCCCGTGGTACCAGCCGCTGCGTTTTTGACTTGGGTCATTCCCTGGTGCACCCCGGGGTGCGCGCATCAATCAAGATGGTGGGGGAGAAATTTGTTTGGCCGGGGTTGCGTAAACAGGTCAAGGAATGGGCGGCAACCTGCGTAGCGTGTCAGCGAGCCAAAATACACAAGCACACTAGAGCTCCTTTGGAGCCTTTTCACATCCCGGCTAAGTGCTTTGATCATGTGCATGTCGACTTGGTGGGCCCCCTTCCGTTGTCACAGGGGTGCACACACCTTTTGACGATGGTGGATTGCACCACGCGATGGCCAGAAGCGGTTCCTCTGGCATCCAACACTGCGGAAGAAGTTGCACGCGCGTTTTTAACAGCTTGGGTTGCGCGTTTTGGAGTTCCGTCGGACATAACGTCCGATAGGGGTCCTCAATTTGTTTCCGAACTCTGGTCATCGATGGCCCGCAGCCTAGGGGTGAAGATTCATCGCACTACCGCGTATAACCCCCAAGCTAACGGTCTATGCGAACGTTTTCATAGGTCATTGAAAGCGGCCCTCAGAGCGTTGCTTACGGATACAAATTGGGTTGACAAACTTCCATGGGTTTTATTGGGGTTGCGTTCTGCACCTAAGGAGGATTTGCAGGCCTCCCCAGCTGAGTTAGTTTTTACACAATCTCTCTGTTTACCTGGTGATTTTCTCCCCGACAACCCTGCACCAAATTGCCACCCCCCCGCTCAGCTGTTGCAGAGCGACACAGGATCAAACACACTTCCTGGCCTGGTTCATCACAGTTTCCAATGCGTTTTTGTGCCGAAGGCTTTAAAAAATGCAGTTTGTTTTTGTTAGACATGATGCTCATCGCCCAAATTTGCGGCCACCTTATGATGGACCTTTCAGAGTGCTGGAAACAGGAGAGAAGCATTTTTTGCTAGATTTGGGAGACAGGAGGGAGTTGATTTGTATAAACAGACTCAGATCTGCCTTCGTTTTGGCTGATGAACAAGTGCAGCTGGTGAGGGCCCCCCGTCGCGGTAGACCACCGAGAAGGCTTTCTCCAGAACCCCCACAGAGTTTGGCTAACAGTTCTAATCCACAGGTGCAGGAAGACACTACAGAAGCAGCAAGGCCGGCTTACAGCAGATACGGCAGGAGGTTTAGACCTAGGCAACTGGTGGATTGAATTTTTGTTATGTGGTGATATTTTTTTTTTTTATGCCATACATCTCTGATTATGTTGTCCCATATTAGACGTTTGTGGGGGGGTGTTATGTGGCACATATGTGACATGTTTCGGGACCCAGGAGACAGACACTGGCACGGGCAAATTAGTGAACAATAATCTTTATTAGAGTGAAAGGGTGTGTAGTGCAAGCGTGAGCGTGTGGATAGTATCCTGGTCACTGGAACTGAGCACTCTGGACGGAGACCCGGCAACCCTGGAACATATAAGCACAGACCATTACTTTTGTCCCACACTAATGACAAGCTATCAGTAGTGAGGCTTACTTGGGAGAAGTGCAGGTTACGTCCTGCTGAGAACCAGCGGCCGTGCAACGTGGAGGTGAAGGCGTCCGGTAACGAGCTGGGGCTTCCACCTGTGACTGAGACGAGGACAGGTCTTCCAGTGACTCCGGCTGTGACACCACAGACCGGGGCGATGACAAACCAGCTGATGACAAGACGAGTGATTCCACGGAACGTGGTGACGATGATAATCCAGACGATGACAAGGCGGGTGATTCCACAGAGCGTGGTGACCATGACAATACAGACGATGACGAGGTGAGTGATTCCACAGAGCGTGGTGACGAGGACACAACAGATGACGATGACACAAACTCCACCGGTAACGGTGGCCAGTACTCCTGTAACTGATACAGTAATAATTCAGGAATTTGTGGAGCCAGACGTACTGGTAGTCGTGGTGGTAGCGAGCCGCTACGTGAGCGAGTTGGCGTAACCCCGTCAGCTGGGGACGCAGGTCCGCCGCCAAGGGAGTCCACCTGTGCACAGGGGTAGAGGTTAGGAGTAGAGTAGCAAACAGCTCTCTTACGTGCTTGACTTTGAACTGATGTCCTAGATGAGGCGAGAGACGTTCTAGACGAGGCCAGAGAAGATTCTGACGAGGCAGTTCCTGACGAGACAGCTTCAGACGAGACAGCTTCCAACAAGACAGCTTCTGACGAGACAGCTTCTGACGAGACAGCTTCTGATGAGACAGTCTCTGACGAGGCAGTTCTTGACAAGACAGCTTCTGACGAGACAGCTTCTGATGAGACAGTCTCTGACGAGGCAGTTTTTGACAAAACAATTCTTGACGAGACAGACTCTGACGAGACAAGAGAATACCTTGACGAGGCCAGAGAATGGAGTTCTGGTTCTTTCTCAGACGAGGAGGACAGACGACTCCGTGCCGGGCTGTCAGCAACGCTGGCTTTTAACAGCTGCTGATTAACCCCTGTGGATCTGTGCGCAGCTGGAGTTAATGATGCTAATGACGGCCCAGAGGCCGCCATGACAATATGTTGGGTACATATTTTCCACAAATGTATTGCTGAATGTTAGTTGTATGCTTCACGTCTCGAGGGACAAAAGGACTGAACCTGCAGGAGGTATCGAGGAGGTGTGAGATTTGTCCTTTGTCTCAGAGAGAGGCCCTGGAGGGATTTCCGGACCATCGAAGGCTGAGAGACAATGGTGGAGGATCAAAGGGGTTACAATGTGACTGTATGTTTGCTCAGACACCATGTGACTTGAGTTTCGATGTTCCGGAGTATAAGAGAGTGATGTGATTGTGGTCTGTCTCTTTTCTTGCTTGGAGGTTGATAGAGAATGTGTTCTGATAATAAAACTGAACCTGAGAAATAAACCCAGCCTCATCATTGAACACATCCTCTACACCTGATCATATTTATTAATTTTATAATTTCTCCTACAACTGTAATGAATGTTGGAAAAGGAATAAAATTCTTGTGTTGTCCAGCTTGTTGCCTCGCCTGCTTCCTTTCTCCACAATGTCACCAATAATGGTCTAAATTTACCTTTTTCAGGGGGTGAGGCTTAAGTGAAATCTTAAAGCAAAAAAAAAAAAAGACGAGTGATTTAACTCTTGATATATCTTGTAAGTCTTAAAAAAAAACGTTACAAACATCTTAAGGGGGAAAAATGATTTTTGATGAAGTGTCATTTTAAAGAGCAGATTTAAGCTGTATGTAACAAGAATCCTCTATCCCAGGGATGGGCATCTTTGGTGGTAGTGAGGGCTACAAAATTCTTTCCTCATTTCCTGAGGTCCACATTTACATGTAAACGTTCAGGGCAGTGTGGTGCGTGTGTGTGTGTGTGTGTGGGCGACGGGGCGGAGGGGGGGGGGGTATAATTTTCTTCAAAGTCAAAAGTTTCACAATTAAAACTGAAAATGAAAATAAAAGCTACTCTGTTTTCTTATATTACAATTACTGATAAAATTATATTGTTGGAAAAATTTTTCTTTACCTTCAGTCAAGAATCAGGCATGATCAACGTTTCAGCAAATTTAATTACACTTGCCAGTGGAAAACAATACAATAATAGTCTCAGAGCCTATTTGCGCATCATTCTGACCCAAACACACATCGCTCAGTCCTTTAACCTGTTGAACTCTGTTCAACTTCCCTAAAAGCGCCTAAAAATAACATGCCCAAAGTAAATCAAAAGCTGTTCTTCAACCCTTTGCAGCATCTTAATGGGGTTAGTCTCATTTAAAAGAAAACACTCTGAATTTTTTGGCAAAACAGTCATAATCTCTCTAAGTGCTCCTGCCACTGAGTAACAAGAAAGTTTGCCTGGGTGTTTTTTTTTTTAGATACAAATGCTTGCAAATAACATACTGTCAGATACCAGTCAGATACTGGCTGGAAAACACAACAGAAATGTAGAACCAAGTGTTTTCAAGCTCAGGTCAAAATTTTGTAAAAATACCACAAAAAATGAATATATTACACAACTTTTTTCTCAGGTTGTAACAAGGCTGTGTCTGTACTGGAAGACCGGTGTTACGACCTGAGCGCTGGGTTCTGATAGCGCTCGGGCCAGGTCCAACTCGCTGCCGGCCTTGACAGCTGTGGGCTGTATTCTGGCCTCACCAGGCTCTTATTGTGAAGGTGCTCGGTGGGGCTTCCGCCTGTCAAGGCTGGCCAGCTGTATGTCATTGCCGTTCGTTAGTGCTTCGCCTTTATAAACCTGGCACTAGCGACGGTATGACGCAGGAGTATCGTCTAATCTTCCTTGCCAGATGTTGGTCAACACTTCGTCAGATCTTCATGTCAGGTTCGTGATCTGAACTCATGTCATAGTTTAGCTCATAGTGGCTGGGGTTAGCCCTACGAGCCCAAGTCTTGTTAAATGTGTGTTTTGCCCTGCGGGGTTCATAGTCTTGTCTTGTCACGTGTGTAAATAAATTAACATCATTGCCAAACTCACTGGTGGACTCTTTGGGGTCTCATGGTGATCCACGAGGATCACCACATGACAACCAGAAATACAGCTTTTTTTTTTCAGTGCGCACTAAGACGCACTAAGATGCAGAGACGTGACCGCCCGCCAAATTCACAGAATTCAAGGGGTTAAGCCCTCCGTTATCCGAGAGGTGGAGGAGAAAATTTCCATGCTGATTGGTTCAGTACATCTTGTCAAAACTTGGTGTACAGATTATTTCTTTCTCAGGAACTGTCACACTCTCTCAGCACCAGTCACACCAGAAGAGTACATGCGAACTAAAACAAAGCCATAACACAATCCAGCTGCATCAGCACCTTTTAGCACTTTCACTCAGACTCTGAGACAAAGCAAATTACAAGTATGAAACTTTTCTATCTTTTTGCCCCCTTTGATGCCATGCAAGACATAATAAAAGAACAATTTATGACATCTAAAACCCCAACTGGCAGCTATACTAAGCTCCAGTGCATTTGCATGCAACAGATCCTCACTAGCTGGTGGAGGGGAAAGTCCGCCATCAGCTCTGCGGCCCTGGCCTTAGGCACCATGTGAAGCAGGGATGCCCATGGGCTGTTGGAGTGCCTGATGATGCCCAACTGCTCTAAGTTGGCAAACTCTTCTCGCGCTGGCCAGTTTAGCCACGTCTAGGCGGTGAGGTCATGCGAACACCGGCGGGCCTTTTATAGTTATAAAAATGTTCAACCACATGTTTCGTTATTGTAGCCAAAAAAGTCGGGACGGTGAGTGCTGGGAACTGTGCGAGTAAATGTCGATATTTACCCCCTGGAGCTATAACCTTAGCCAGTGTTGTTGATCCAGCTCCCCGAGCTGTGCAGGGCAGTAAGGTAAAAGCGACAGCATCCACTAATCACCTATTAGCAACATCGACGAACAACCCATAAGCACATAAAAAATCTGCTCCTAAAATGGGGGGCAGAACATGCAGCTACCACAAAGTCCCACTGAAAATTGCATCCGTGCAAGCATATCGTCATTGTCCGTTCACCAAAATCCTGATGGTGGATCCGTTGGCGGCTGTGAGCTCGGGACCACTGCTTCCTGCCACCCTGTCTGCATTGACTGGCAGGATGAGGCTCTTCTGGGAGCTGGAGTCCACCAAAAACCATCTCCCCAAAAGTGTGTCCATGACATAAAGCAGCTTGTTCCTGTCGCCAGCAGTTTCAGCTGCAACTGAGTGCTGAAAGTGCCGTCTTCCCGGCTTCTTGAATTGGCATGGCGACAGGCAGCGTTGGGCATTCAAACCGAAGCGCGATGATAGAAACAGATCGCCCTGTTCCTGCGTCTCCTGACGTCTGCTCCAGCTACCACCAGCGGCTCCTCAACCTCGCTGGTGCCTTCATGGACGCTGGTGCCGCTGCATTCACACTAAGATTTCTGGTCGCCAAAATGATGCGATCTGCTTCCTGCACCAGTGCGCGATAGTCCTTGGTCACCAGCAGTGGCGAGTTGGCCAGGATCGTCCTTGCTGCAGCTGGTAGGTTCCTGAGGAACAAGTGGGCGAAAAGGAAAGACTTGTCGTTCTTCCCCATCAGCACCAACATGCTCTCCACGAGCTCCATGGCTAATCTGTCACCTAACTCTGAAAGTGTTAGGAGTCTCTCTGCTCTCTCACTGTTAGAAAGGATGTAGCACTGGAGCAGCATCCTCTTGAGCGCTTCTTATTTCCCCTGGGCCTGCGGCTCCTGGAGCAGGCTCATCACCTGTTGTGTGGTGCGCGGATCCAGCGCAGCGACCATGTAGTAATACTTTGTGTCATCCGTTGTTATCCTGCGGAGTGCGAACTGGGCTTCTATATGAAGAAACCAGGCGGTCGGGTTGTGAAGCCAGGAGTCTGGGAGCTTGACTGAGACGGTGCATGCGGTGCTGTTGCTCTCCCTCCAGGTAGTCTCTGGTGTGGTGCTCTGCTTGCTCTCCATTGCACGTCTTGGGGTCACCAACGTGGAGGAAGGAAGCAGGCGAGGTAATGAGCTAGACAACACACAAACTTTATTTCTTCTCCAACATTCAGTACAGTCAAAGCTCCCAGTCTTCATGCACCTTCTTTTAATAACCTTTAATTCTGTGCATTAAGACCCAGGAATCGCGACAATCATACAATGTGTGGAACAAAGACATACATGGCACATTAACAACACAAAGCACCAGAACCGCTTCTCACACCTTCTGTCCCTCTGGCGGAAACCTCTGGTTTCCCGAACTCCCCGGGGGGTGAATAGTCTTTTCTGTCCCGTTTGAGACCCCCGGGTAGCACTTCCTCCTTCAGCGCATTGTTCCCTCTTCCCCCCTGCTCCCCACTCTGGGTGGAGAATCCCCACACCATGCCCCCACAACGTAAGACTAACACTGCACTGGCATGGCTGTTATGTTGAGCCAGTCAGGACTTTCTGGCCTAACTGACGTTAGCCTCCATGGCCAATTAGCATTTTTGGGGTAGCTGCTTTGAAAACTTGACCTAAACTAAGATGGGTTTTACCTTTAAGCTACTTTAAAGGACTGATGCAGTTTCAGTCATCCTGGGCCACTATGCATACAACTGGGCATGTCCGTCAACCAGTAAGTCTTTTTATTACAGCAATCATGTTGTTGTTTTATCAGTCCCTCCAGGATTTCGAGGATTTTTTCATGATTGTTGTGGCCCAAAAAGCCTGAATTCGTGGGGGATTTTTAAAAAGTTATGATAAAATTTGCAGTGTTTTTAGAGGGTTTTTTTGCACTAAAAGTTGTGGGAAGAATTACAAATTTTGAAGCAGATGGGTTTTTTTTTTTTTTTTTTTCCCAGTTTACTGTAGTGATATTCTATGTAACAGTACAATACAAGCACAGGATTGTCAAAAATTTCCTATTACAGTGATTTGTAAATTAAGCAGAAACTTCTGCTATACAGAAAAATTTGCAACACCAAATACAAACTTTATCCATCCAACACAAAATCCATTACAACAGCTAAATTGCACTGAATGCATATTAAAGAGTATAGATTTCAAACTACTACTACTGGCAGCCCCTTCATTTGAAAACTCCCTACGGTCCCCAACCACTCGGTACCAAGCAGAGAGGGGAAAAAAAATCATTCTGTTGCTCTGTATTGTCTATTGGAGTTTGTTTTTCTTAACAAAACATTAGACAATATTCTCTCTCTTTCCGTGCCTAACTCCTACCTGTCTTGTCTACTGCATATCTTGACACACACACTTGTCTCTTCAGACAAACATCTTTCATTTACAGTGGGGGCGGGGGGGTAGGGGTAGGTGCGTGTCCACACTGGGGATTCACAGCTTTAAAGCTCACTTACAAAATGTAGTTAGGATTTAACCTCTAAAGCTGTATAAAATGATCAAACACTGACTGTAGTGCTTTGTTTGTGGTTTTATGGCGTTTCTCCTCATGCATGCTCCCGCAATGTTTTTTTTTTTTTTTTTTTTGGACAGGCGGACATTTTTCAACACAAATCCATTGCTTGATGCATGCAGTCAGGACGGAGATGTGGCAAGATGTGCACTGGCAGGCTGGGGGACACAAAGGAAGGGACGGTGTTGGAAACCTCGTGGGTGAGTGTTTGTTTTTGTTTTTTTTAAATCACACACTCTGCTGATACTTTCCGTTAATACTCACTGTAAACATGGAAGTGAACACGGTGCAGCAATGCATTTGATTGTTATACTGAGCGTTTGAGAAGCAGTTAAAGACAAATTTGATTGGTGAAATTCACGGAAGTTGACGAGGATTGGCCAAAATTGTGGGAAAGTTGCGGTGATTGGACAAAGTTGCAAAGTCGCACAATAGTTGCGCTGATTGGCTGATTTTGCTTGAATTGACGTGATCACAACATTGCAAAATCCTGGAGAGACTGATTAATGTAGTGCTAGCCACTATTAGCCTTGTATGTGGGTTGGATCTACTCACTGTTTCTGCTGTTTGGCGGGGGGGGGGGGGATTTGCCACGGAACTGTAAGACAATTAAAGGTTTTGCCTGTAGAAAAAGGGCATGAGATACCATTTTAGACAATGTAGCTTTGTTTTTATAAAGGATTTATAACCACCAGAGTGTGCCTTTAAGAGAAGAGACAAACACACAGTCAGCGCTTTCCACACGTGAAAATTTCTGAATATTTCACAACCTCTCTCATGATGGATGGCTCATTAAGAGCTTGGGTGGCCAAAGAGATTTAGATAGATAGACATTTGAGAGGTTCCTCTTCCTCCTCTACCCCCTTTACACAGGGGTGGAGATTGCTGAAGGATTGCTGAAAGAAAAAAAATGGCCAGATCCCTCAATGATCTTTCAATGGTTTCTCAGCGATCATCAAGCTCTTTCAGTGATCTTCAGCAATCGCCACTGTCCTCAAAGTTTTGACTCAGTCCCAAACATGCATACATCCATCCATCTTTTACCGCTTTTCTGAAGGTCCGGGTCACGGAGGCAGCAACTCAAGCAGAGAAGCCCAAATTTCCCTCTCCCTGGCCACCTGCTCCAGCTCTTCAGAGAGTATACCAAGACATTCTCAGGCCAGCTGAATCAGAATCAGAATCAAAATCAGAATCAGATTTATTGCCATTGTTCATGTAGTACACAAACTAGGAATTTGTCTCGGTGCAATGCTGCAACATTAAACATGATAAGATAAAAGAATAAAAACTATACATGCAATAAGTGTAGAATAAGAATGAGTAATACTAGTCAAAGCAGTTTTATATATACAAAGCAGCTGGGAGACATAGTAGTCTCTTCAGTGTGTCCTGGATCTGGCCCAGGGTCTCCTCCCAGTGAGACGTGCCTGAAACACTTCAAATGGGAGGTGTCCAGGAGGCATCCTGATCAGATGTCCATACCACCTCAGCTTGTTCCTTTCAGTGTGGAGGAGCAGCAGTTCTACTCTGAGCCTCTCCCGGATGACTGAGATCCTCACCCTATCTCTAAGGGTGAGTCCAGCAATCCTACGGAGAAAGCTCATTTCAGCTGCTTGTATCTGTGATTTCATTCTTTCTGTCATTACCCAAAGCTCATGACCATAGGTGAGGGTAGGAACGTAGATTGACCTGTAAATTGACAGCTCTGCTTTAGAGCTCAGCTCCCTCCTCACCACAACAGATCAGTACAACGTTTGCATCACTGCAGATGCTGCTCCGATCCATCTGTCAATCTCCCACTCCATTCTCCCCTCATTCATGAATGAGACCCTGAGATACTTAAACTCCTCCACTTGCGGCAGGAGCTTGTCCACAACCCGGAGAGGACAATCCACCTTTTTCCGGGTGAGGACCATGGACTCAGACTCGGAGGTGCTGACTCTCATCCCATTTGCTTCACACTTGGTAGCAAACCATCCCAGTAAGACCTGTAGGTAATTGCTTGATAAAGTCAGCAGGACATCATCTGCAAACAACAGAGATGGGATTCTGTGGCCACTGAGCATGACGCCCTCCAATCCTTGGCTGCGACTAGATATTCTGCTCATAAAAATTCTGAACAGGATCGGTGACAAAGGGCAGCCCTGGTGGAGTTCAACTCTCACTGGAAACAAGTTTGACTGGGTCTTGGCAATATGAACCAAACTCTAGCAATGGTTGCATAGGGACCAGATAGCTCGTAACAGTGAGCCCGATACCCCATAGTCCCGCAGCACCCCCAACAAGAGACAATGAGGGACATGGTTGTATGCTTTCTCCAAGTCCACAAACACATGTGGACTGGTTGGGCAAACTCCCACAAGCCCTCGAGGATTCTCAAGAGGGTAAGGAGCTGGTCCGATGTTCCACGGCCAGGACGAAAACCACATTGTTCCTCCTGAATCCGAGGTTCGACCAGTGGTCAGACTTTCCTCTCCAGTACTCTGGCATAGACCTTTCCAGGGAGGCTGAGAAGTGTGAGCCCCCTAAAGCTGGAACACACCTTCCAGTTCCCCTATTTTAAAAAAAGGAATCACCACCTCGGTTTGCCATTCCAAAAACACTGTCCCCGGCCTCAACGCCACGTTGCAGAGGCGTGTCAACCATGACAGCCCTACAAGATCCAGGGCATTGAGGTACTCGGGGTGAATCTTGGCCACCCCTGGGGCCCGGCTACCAAAGAGTTTTTTAACCACTTCGGTGGCCTCAGACCCTATGATGGGCGAGTTATCGCTCTCGTTCTCAAGCCCTGCTTCCTCTATGGAAGGCATGTCAGTGGGAGAGAGTGAGGAGATCCTCGAAGTATTCCTTCCACCTAAGATGAGGTGAGGCCATGGAGCAAGACTTTTGGTCGACCTCGAAGAGTCACAAACATTCTCTCAATAATCATCAAAAGGAAGAGATCTCTCAGGGAGCTCTCAAGGAGCATTCAGCGACCTCATCCATCTCCCAAGAATGTCTCTGCAATCTCCACTGCAGTCTTTCATGAACTCTACTGGTCTTTCAAGGAATGCTTAGCAGTCTCTCACTGATCACTCAGCCATCTCTACTATAGGGGAGGAAAAATAACATTCAGTGATAGATTACAAACACATCATTGGGAAATCAGTGCAACTTTTGATTGCACCTTTAGCACTCCTTGACCACTTAATGATCTCATCAATGTCCCAATGATCTCTCAGCAATCTTTCTATGATCTCTCAGCAATCTTTCAAGGAAAGGCAAATTTTTTCCACCCCAAAGGCTGAGATTCCTGAGAGATCAATGACAGATCACTGAGTGTTCTATAAAAGACCAACAGAGTTCACTGAAAGATTGTTAAGAGATCATTGAGAAATATATAAGATTATTGACCACTCCTTGACAGTTAGTTGAGAGTTTGTTAAGAGATCACTTCCCTTTGATGATTGTTGAGAGATTTTTTGGACTGAGTCAAATCACTGAAAATCATGGAGAGATTATAGAAAGATTGATGAGAAATCATTGCGAGATCTGGCCATCACTCAACGGTCTCTCAATTATCTCCTTGATCAACCAGGGAAGAAGTGTTGTTTATACATTTTCAGTATTAAGCCCTTACGGTGGATCCGGAAAGTATCCACAGTGCTTCACTTTCTCCATAGTTTATGTTACAGCCTTATTCCAAAATGTATTAAATTCATTTTTCCTCCGAATTCTATACACAACACCCCATAATTGCAACGTGAAAAAAGTTTTTTTTTTTTTTTTTAGATTTTTTCAAATTTATTAAAAATAAAAAAACTAAGAAATTACATGTACATAAGTATTCACAGCCTTTGTCATGAAGCTCAAAATTGAGCTCCGGTTCATCCTGTTTCCAATGATCATCCTTGAGCTGTTTCTACAGCTTAATTGGAGTCCAGCTGTGGTAAATTCAGTTGATTGGACATGATGTGGAAAGGCACACACCTGTCCTATATAAGGTCCCACAGTTTGCAGTACATATCAGAGCACAAACCAAGCATGAAGTCAAAGGAATTGTGTGTAGACCTCCAAGATAGGATTGTCTCGAGGCACAAATCTGGGGAAGGGTACAGAAAAATGTCTGCTGCTTTGAAGGTCCCAATGAGAACAGTGGCCTCCATCATCCATAAATGGAAGAAGTTTGGAACCACTGAGACTCTCCCTAGAGCTGGCCGGCTGTCTAAATTGAGCGATTGGGGGAGAAGGGCCTTATTCAGGGAGGTGACCCTGGTCACCTCCCTGAATAAGGCCTGAATGGTCACTGTCAGAGCTCCAGCATTGCTCTGTGAAGAGAGGAGAACCTTCCAAAAGGACAACCATCTCTCCAGCAGTCCACCAATCAGGTCTGTATGGTAGAGTGACCAGATGGAAGACACTCCTTAGTAAAAGGCACATAGCAGCCCAACTGGAGTTTGCCAAAAGGTACCTGAAAGACTCTCAGACCATGAGAAACAAAATTATTTGGTCTGATGAGACAAAGGTTGAACTCTTTGGTGTGAATGCCAGGCATCATGTTTGGAGGGAATGAGTCACCGTTCATAACCACGCCAATGGTGGTGGCAGCGTCATGCTGTGGGGATGTTTTTCACTGGCAGGAACTGGGAGACTAGTCAGGATAGAGGGAAAGATGAATGAAGCAATGTACAGAGACATCCTGGATGAAAACCTGCTCCAGAGCACTCTTGACCTCAAAGTGGGGTGACGGTTCATCTTTCAGCAGGACAACAACCCTAAGCACACAGCCCAGATATCGAAGGAGTGGCTTCAGGACGATGTGAATGTCCTTGAGTGGCCCAGCCAGAGCCCAGACTTGAATCCAATTGAACATTTCTGGAGAGATCTTAAAATGGCTGTGCATCCAACCTGATGGAGCTTGAGAGGTGCTGCAAAGAGGAATGGGTGAAACTGCCCAACAATAGGTGTGCCAAGTTTGTGGCATCATATTCAAAAAGACTTGAGGCTGTAATTGCTGCCAAAGGTGCATCAACAAAGTACTGAGCAAAGGCTGTGAATACTTATGTACATGTGATTTCTTAGTTTTTTATGTTTAATACATTTTCAAAAATTAAAAAAAAAAAAAAACTTTTTTTTTTTTTTTTTTTTTTCACATTGTCATTATGGGGTATTGTGTGTAGAATTTTCAGGGAAAAAAAAAACAAAAACGAATTTAATTCCTTGGCTGTAACATAACAAAATGTGGAAAAAGTGAAACGCTGTGAATATTTTCTGGATGCACTGTATGTGTTCAACAAGCAAGCCGTCATTCCAGATCTGAGTGTGTGTGTGAAGCTGTTCCTTTTAGCCCTTCTCGATCATCTCTGTTTCCTCACAGATTTCTTCCAAGTATGTTTATTCCAACATATGTTTATTCCAACATATGTGGCGCCTACAGAGCGGCACCCTGCCCCCACTTCGGACAGTCAGATCACATCTCACTGTTCATGTACCCAGCCTACAGACAAAAGCTGAAACAAACAAACAAACCCTGTTATTACGCAAATTAAGCGCTGGACCCCAAAGACTGAGAGCACCCTACAAGATCGTTTTGCCTGCACAGAATGGGATGTGTTTAAAGCTGCAGTCACCTGAGAGGACTCTTCTGTAAACCTACAGGATTATGTTGAATATGTGACAGGGTACATCAGCATGTGTGTTGATACCATCATACCAACCATACAAGTCAGGAAGTTCCCCAACCAGAAGTCCTGGATCAATAGCCAGGTACGTCAGATGCTGCATGCTCGCTCTCGTGTGTTTAAAGCATGCTGTGAGGTCAAGTACAAAGTTGCAAAGTATGGACTAAGAAAGGCTATAACAACAGCCAAGAGGAAGTACAGAGAAAAGCTGGACAGCCTCTACTCCACTCCTGACCCCGGGCACATGTGGCAAGGCCTGCAACACATCATAGACTACAAGAGGACCACTAGCTCTACAGCCTGCTGGATGATCTCAACATCTTTTACACCCGCTTCGAGACCACCAGCCACAGCACAGAGAAGAGACACACACTCATGCCCCCCCCCACTAAGAGTCTCACCAGACAAGGTAAACAAAGCACTGAGGGATATCAACCCCCACAAGGCAGCAGGACCAGACAACATACCTGGGCGGGCCCTCAGAGCATGCGCTGCCGAGCTGACTGACGTTCTCACAGCAATCTTCAACCTCTCCCTCAACCAGAACATAGTCCGCTCCTGCTTCAAAACAACAACCATCATCCCCCTCCCCAAAAGGAGCCCACCGACCTGTCTGAATGATTACAAACCGGTAGCACTCACTCCAATCATCATGAAGTGCTTCGAGAGAGTGGTGGGGCCCCTCAATCAGGGCAGCATACCGGGCACCCTGGACCCCCTGCAGTACTCCTACCGGCCCAACAGGTCCACCTCAGATGCCATCGCTGCAGCACTCCATTATTCTCTCTCCCATCTGGAAGATAAAGACTCCTACATTAGGATGCTCTTTGTTGACTACAGCTCCGCCTTCAACACGGTCATCCCCCACAAACTCACCGACAAACTGTCTTCACTTGGCCTGCACCCCACCCTCTGCAAATGGCTACTGGACTTTCTAACTGGAAGGCCCCAGTCTGTCAGGATGAGAAACAGGACCTCAGCCACCATCATCACAAACACAGGTATCCCACAGGGTTGTGTTCAAAGCCCCATCCTCTAAAGCCTCTTCACCCATGACTGTGTTGCCTCCCACAAGGACAATATCATCCTAAAGTTCACAGATGACACAGCAGTGATAGGATGCATCACTGGTGAGGATGAAGCATCCTACAGGAGGGAGGTGGCCAACCTGGTGTCATGTTGTGAGAACAACAACCTCACTCTCAACACGGACAAGACAAAGGAGATGATAGTGGACATGAGGAAAGGGAGGAGGAGACCCCATCAGCCGCTGTTCATCCGGAAGCTTGAGGTGGAGAGGGTGAGCAGCTTTAAATACCTGGGCATCAACATCAGTGAGGACCTTAAGTGGACAAATAACACCACAGAGCTGGTTAAGAGAGCTCAACAGTGACTGCACTTTCTGAGGAGGCTGAAGAAGTTTGGCATGTCCCCCAGGATCCTCAACAATTTCCACAGCTGCGCCATCAAGAGCATCCTGATTAACTGCATCACTGCGTGGTACAGCAGCACCTCTGCCCTGGACTGCAAACGCCTGCAGAGAGTGGTGAAGACAGCAGAGAAGATCATTCGGACTCCACTCCCCTCTCTGCAGAGCATCTACCACCGCAGAGTCCAGCGGAGAGCTGATGCCCCTGCACAGACTGTTCACACCTCAACCCTCAGGCTGGAGATACAGAAGTGTGAAATACAGGACAGCCAGATTGAAGAACTCCTTCTTTCACACTGCCATCAGACTCCTGAACAGATGACAACTCCCAAAACTTCGTTAACACAGCTTTGCATATAGGAACTCACACACCGGCTGCTAAATTTGCACATTGCTCACCTGCACAGTAGATGTAGTCTCACCTGTCTGATGACCATATCATCTCTGCTGCTACTTATCATGCACAGTCTACTGGTACTACCAGTACAGAAATTAGTACTGGGTGCTAATTTGTAATTATACGCTGCTCGTTGCACAATGCTCATTTGCACACTACATAGATTCGTGCCATCTCAGGTTCACATCATCTCTGATCTCAATATACCATTATCACTTTAGTCATCCAGTGACTTTTCAGTTTCATTCCTCTTGTCTGACTGCTTTAACTGTCCAAACTGCCTAGTGTGTGTTATTAGTACTCATTAGTTTAAGTATTTAGTATTAAGGTGTGCTTAAGAAGTCCTAACTGCTAACTGTGTGTTGGTGTGTGTGTTATTAGCATCCATTAGTATTAGGATTGAGTTACTGTATTAGTGTGTCATGACCTTATTAGAATTGTTGTTTCTGTACCTTTTACCTTGGCATTTGTTCGGAGAGCAAAGTAAGAATTTCATTGCTCATGAAATGTAACATTTCTTAACTGTGCACATGATAATAAAGTCTCTGAATCTTGAATCTTATTTTTTCAGAAAGTAGAAGGACTATTTGCACATGGCGAGACAATCCAAAGGAGTTATGATCCATGGCCAACAAGCAGTTTACATACAGATGTGGCACTTCATGTTTCTCACTGTATAGGTGAAGCGTGGGTGGGATGACTGTCATATGGGCTTGACTGACATACACAGCAGTCCCAAGACAAAGCAGCCATAAGCATTATTCATTCTGCAACCACTCTCAATGTTCCTGCTTTTCATCTCCATGTCCCCTTACTGATTCCATCAAATTAATTCTTTCACTCCCCTCCACTTTCCCTTCACTATTTTCTTTGTTGCTCACAGCCTTGTTATGTGACTAACTCCCATTTAAGCTCATGCTCTATACGTATACCTTTGCTCCACACTTTTAGCCTTGTTCCCCTCCAGCTCCACTTTCCCTCCTACGCCACGTTCACAGCCACACTCTTCCTCTGCAGTGTTCCCTCAATCATCTATTCATCTTCGCCACAAATGATGGGTACTCTGTTAAACCGCAGCTCTGGATGACAGCCTGTTGCTGCTATTTGTGAAATTCACTCATGTCACGAATAGTCCCAACCCGCACTATCACGAGGCAGTTGATATCTAGTTGTCTACCCCTTTATTTAACCGCCCGTGGGTGAATTGGAAGTGGGGTCTCATTTTCTCAGCAGCAGCACTGAACACGGTTGTGTCGAGGGAAGCCAGTCCCAACACACATACACACACACTGCTCTGGGAAGCGATGATGTGCCTGTCTTTTACGGACTATCAGTGCACGCTACCTCAGTAAAGAGGTGAGATTGCAGGTGGAACCAATGAAGCCAGAAAGAGGTTGGACTCTAACAGCACTAAAGCCCCTGAAGAAAGCCCTGCCTCTTTTTGACACTGATTTTGCTTAAAGCAAGAAGTCAAGTCTATTTGAACTCTGGTTGAACTTTATTACCGAGTTCCCACCACCACCACCACCACCCTTGGCTGCTGTAACCCCAAATGTAGAGAAACTAGCTGTGTTATGATAATGTTGTAAAGAGTCTTCATTTTTAAAGCGTTTTGACTTTCATTTAATGTGTATGTTTCTGAATTTCATGGGGCAGACGCTTTAAACTGTGACAGAAGAAACAAAGTGTGCATTGGGTCAGCACCATGGACAGTTCCCCACTGGAGCTCCACTGCAGCACTTCTATTCAAACTGCGAGACCTGACTCATTTGCAGTGAAAACGAACAAGTCAGGTTGTGCAACTTAATGGTTTTAAGAAAGTGAAAGTGAGATTGCCTGTGCACTTGACGTTTCATTAAAACAGTGTATTTGCTTACACAGATAATCTTGCGTCTGCCTTTTTTTCCCCGCCTGCCACCCTTTCAGCTCAGCCTTGCCCTTGAGTTTCATCATTTATTTGAGTTGAGGCTTTAGGCAGATGAGCTTATGTGTGTGTGTGTGTGGGGGGGGGGGTATCAAAGATGTTTTCATGGTCACAAATGACCACTTTTTTTCACTTTTTATTTTGAAAAGTAAGAACTGTATAAATCAAGAAATGGAAAGGACCTTGATGAACATAGTGCAGTCCAGGGTTGTGTTTCTTTACACATCATGAAGACTGAGTGAGGGGAAGAACACACTGATAAAAACTGATGAGACATGACAAGATTTGGGGAAAAGCAGATGCTATATTGTAATTTAATTTTTAATTATTCTGAAATGCTCCGTCTCTATAATGCATCTATGATGAAGCACAATTCTAGTATACGTTCATTTCTGTCAGACACTCGGTGGTGCCCACCTTTGCAGACATATTGTGATTTTAAAGAGTAATGTTACATCCAATCATTGTTGATTTGGTTCAACAAACAGCTTTTTGCCACCTGATTCATTGAGCAGCTGATGAGTGTGGGTGTGTGGATTTCAGTATGATTTACGACAATGCAGAGACCCACGTTTCCCCTGATTTGTTTACCTCCTAACATGGCTGATTTGCCAAAAGACACAGACATACGTGCAAATTAACACTGTCACTTTCAAAAACATAAGATTGATGCTCATGCAAACTTATTCTGAACTGCATGCTATACTCACGAATACCACCTTTACACAGGGGTGTAGATCACTGAGAGATCACTGAGTAATGACAACATGGCCAGAGCTCCAAATGATCTTTTAATGATCTCTTAGCGATCACCAAAGTCTCTGTGATCTTAAGTGGTCACCACTGGCCTCAGAATTTTGACTCAGTCCAAAACAATCTCTCAAAGACCACCAAAGGGAAGTGATCTCTCAACAATCTCTCAACGCATGATCATTGATCTCCCAACAAGCTTTCAATGACTTCTCAACAATCTTTAAGTGAACTGTATTGGTCTTTCATCGGATGTTCAAATTTGGCATTCAGTGAAAGATTGCTGAGAGATCGTTGAAAGATCACTAAGAGAGTTTGCCTTGAACGCTCAACAATCTCATTGATGTTTCGATGGTCTCTCAGCGAATTTTCATTCAACACTGAATTTTTCCACCCCAAAGATAGAGATGGCTGAGAGATCAGTGAGGGTTCACTGAGGGTTTGATGAAAGACCAAAGTTTACAACAAAGTTTAGATTGATAATGATCAATTTGCACTTCTTAAGAGTTAATTGAGATTTTGTTGAGAGATTGCTTCCCTTTGGTAGTCACTGAAAGATTGTTTTGGACTGAGTCAAGACAATCTCTCATCTGTGGAGATCGCTGAGAGATCACTGAAAAATCGTTGAGAGATCTGGCCATTTTTTCATCTTTCAATGATCTCTCAATGATCTCCAACCCCGTATAAAGGGGTATAGAGAATGGCACTCTGACATCACTTCCTGTTGTGACCGCCATGTTGGGGGAGTAGCACTGTAGTATGTTTGTGTTTCACTGGTGCAATAAACATGCCAGAAGGTAAGTGTTATGAATTATTTGTCTTTGTGTTTGTTCCCATAACAGATGTTAGCAAATCTAGCAGTGTTAATAGCACTGCATTTAAAAAAATCATTCCTAATTTTGGCTAAGCGCCCCCCCCCCCCTTTTTTTAGATTAAAATTTTCCGAGATTCACTGGCAATCTAAATGGAACACCCAAGGGATACCAAGTTATATTTGTGATCTATCACTCTTTTTTTAACCTGGGTATTGTTATCATGCTAACCTTGTTACAACTGTTATCCGTATCGCTTTAGATTTATCTGGATATACAGCAAAAAATGGCCAGTGCTTGTTGAATAGCATAATTGATAAAATATTTTGAAATGGACAATATGTAAACACAATCTCTGTAGGATAAGGAAACAATTACAGTTTTACAAGATACTATATGTTTATTTGTTATTTCATGAATTAAAGACCTGATAAATTAATAAATACACAATTATAGCATTGGAGAAAATCTGACACCTGACATACAAAATAAATTTTTGATATTTTGATATTGTATACTTTATTGTTCCCCAGAGGGGAAATTGAGGGCATCCACCTGGATGGATGAAGCAGCCACGGTACAGCGCTATCCCTTTACCATTCACACCTAGGGCCACTTTAGAGTCTCCAATTAACCTAACCTGCATGTTTTTGGCCTGTGGGAGGAAACTGGAGAACTCCCAGAGTAAACCCACGCAGACACGGGGAGAACATGCAAACTCCACACAGACCACTGTTGGTCAGGGGCTGGGATCGAACCCAGGATCCCATGGCCAAGGGTGAGTTGCTGTGCTGCCACAGTGCTAACCACTGCTCCACTGCACCGCCCTATGAAATGCATTAAAAATCACTATAATATGCTGTGCCTTATTCAAAAATGTTGCCACTCATTGAAAAATAGCATATTTTGGTTGTTTAATTGGTGAGTGGAGTTAATTATGGATGTGGGGTGCCTGGACCTTTGCACTTTCTGTTGTGTATTTAAGTAACTGATTTTAATTCTGATCATTCTTGCTAAATAGAGAATATGTACCTTCATGTCTTACAGAGAATGTATAAAAAAATTTCAACTTAATAATATTCACTGTCCAGATTTTTGCAAAAAAATTGTCTAGGGCTGGCCATTTTTTTAACTCATGCAATTATTTTATAAACCTTTTCAAATTGTGATCTGAAACCTCTTTATACTTACCTGAGCATAATTAACATCCTGAATTGTCTCCTGTTTCTCTAGGTCCACGCTGCACTGGATTCAAAGCTACATCTTTTTGCATGTGTGAATTTTTATTTCTGTTAAAGACCAATCACTGTGCATTTATTAAACTTTGTTATATTTTTGTGAGTTCACAAAGGCACCCATTCATAACTTACTACACAGTACCTGTTCAATTTTTTTGCATTGTTTTTAAACATAAGAAATGCATATTTTCATGTTGGGTTTGATATTCTGATTCTTATATCAAA
Source organism: Pholidichthys leucotaenia (assembly GCA_020510985.1). Classification (NCBI taxonomy): domain Eukaryota; kingdom Metazoa; phylum Chordata; class Actinopteri; order Cichliformes; family Pholidichthyidae; genus Pholidichthys; species Pholidichthys leucotaenia. The sequence continues at coordinate 156,239,102 of CM035847.1, read as the reverse complement.
ATGAATTACCTGTTCACCTGTGTACATTCATTTAATCTTGATAAATGTACTAATATGTCTCAGTTTAAATATCATGATTCATTATTTAATCCAATAAACTAATTTCTTATCAAAATGTAAAGCTAAAAATGTTTGAAATGACTTGATGGTGAATATTAAAAATATAAAATTAACTCTTTAAACATTTATTTTCCACAATATAACTTGAGATGCACAAATTTTCTAAGAAAAATGAAGAGAAGACACCTTACATCTTATGCAAAAATGTATTTAACATAACTTGATATCTCATTTAGGCAAAAGGAACAATAATGACATCAGGCCCACACAAAGCCCACACTGTCCTTTATATCAAATGAGCTGGAGAGACTACATCTCCCAGCTGGTCTAGAAACGCCTTTGTATCCTCTCTGAAGAGCTGCAACAGGTGGTCGGGGAGAGGGAAATCTGGGCTTCTCTGCTTGAGCTGCTGCCTCTGCAACCTGGACCTGTGGAAAAGCAGTAGAAGATGGATGGATGGAACGGCACATGTCAGCGTCCTGGACTGAAGGTGTGGTTGTTATATCGTGAAAATGACACGAGATGGAAAGCTTCTTGAGGGACATCCAACTGAACTTTATTAGCCAGAACACTCAGGTATATACAGAGTGGGCCGTGCCCGCCTGATATCACCCTGTGGGTGGACACGGCATCCCAGACACCCAAATCTCATACATACGTAACACCCCCCCCCCCTTTTACAAACCATGAAACCACACACACAATTGAACCACTCAAATTTACAAACCCGAATCACACACTAAGAACAGAGAGAATAATGTGCTGTAATAGAACAACCTATCAAATTCACACCAAAATAATCAAAATGGACCACGTCTCCTTAAAATACATTAAAAAAATCCCATATTACACACATTCACTCACATATACAGACGTGGACAAAATTGTTGGTACCCCTCTGTTAATGAAAGAAAAACCCACAATGGTCACAGAAATAACTTGAATCTGACAAAAGTGGTAATAAATAAAAATTCTATGAAAATTAACCAATGAAAATCAGACAATGCTTTTGAATTGCGGTTCAACAGAATTACTTTAAAAAACAAACTCATGGAACAGGCCTGGACAAAAATGATGGTACCCTTAACTTAATATTTTGTTGCACAACCTTTTGAGGCAATCACTGCAATCAAACGATTTCTGTAACTGTTAATGAGACTTCTGCTCCTCTCAGCAGGTATTTTGGCCCACTCCTCATGAACAAACTGCTCCAGTTGTCTCAGGTTTGAAGGGTGCCTTCTCCAGACGGCATGTTTCAGCTCCTTCCACAGATGTTCAATAGGATTTAGATCAGGGCTCATAGAAGGCCACTTTAGAATAGTCCAATGTTTCGCTCTTAGCCATTCTTGAGTGTTTTTACCTGTGTGTTTTGGGTCATTATCCTGTGGCAAGACCCATGACCTGCGACTGAGACCAAGCTGTCTGACACTGGGCAGCACATTTCTCTCTAGAATACCTTGATAGTCTTGAGATTTCATTGTACCCTGCACAGATTCAAGACACCCTGTGCCAGATGCAGCAAAGCAGCCCAACAACATAACAGAACCTCCTCCATGTTTCACAGTAGGGACAGTGTTCTTTTCTTGGTATGCTTCATTTTTGCATCAGTGAACATAGAGCTGATGTGCCTTGCCAAAAAGTTCCAGTTTTGTCTCGTCTGTCCATAGGACATTCTCCCAGAAGCTTTGTGGCTTGTCAACATGCAGTTTAGCAAATTCCAGTCTGGCTTTTTTATGATTTGTTTTCAACAGTGGTGTCCTCCTTGGTCGTCTCCCATGAAGTCCACTTTGACTCAAACAACGACAGATGGTGCGATCTGACACTGATGTACCTTGACCTTGGAGATCACCATGAATGTGTTTAGAGGTTGTTCTGGCTCTTTTGTTACCATTCGTATTATCCGTCTCCTCCTGCGGCCACATCCAGGGAGGTTGGCTACAGTCCCGTGGATCTTAAATTTCTGAATAATATGTGCAACTGTAGTCACAGGAACATCAGACTGCTTGGAGATGGTCTTATAGCCTTTTCCTTTAACATGCTTGTCTATAATTTTCTTTCTAATCTCCTGAGACAACTCTCTCCTTTGCTTCCTCTGGTCCATGTTTAGTGTGGTAAACACCATGTCAACAGACAGCACAGTGACTACTTGTCACCCTTTAAATAGACCGACTGACTGATTACAAGTTTGTAGACACCTGTGATGTTAATTAGAGGACACATCTTGGTTGAACATGTCCCTATGGTCACATTATTTTCAATCTTTTGTAGGGTTACCATCATTTTTGTCCAGGCCTGTTTCATGAGTTTGTTTTTTAAAATAATTTTGTTGAACCACAATTCAAGAGCATTGTCTGATTTCCATTGGTTAATTTTTGTAGAATTTTTATTTATTACCACTTTTGTCAGATTCAAGTTATTTCCGTGACCATTGTGGGTTTTTCTTTCATTAACAGAGGGGTACCAACAATTTTGTCCATGTCTGTATATACAGGCATTCACATCAGAAGAATAAAATCTCAAGTAACCCCAATGTCTCTGTGTAACCACCATCCAGAAAACTGCCTCGGAGGCCTCGGGCACCCCCACAACATATACGCCCCTGGCCTCTGTCCACCTCCAGGGTCAAAACCCCCCTCCCTGGCGAACATGTTTTTATGCCGCCACGGAGGGCCTGGGCATCCCCACGGCATCCTTAAGTCCGGCCGCTGCCACCCCCCCCCCCCCAGGGTCGAAACACCCCTCACTGGCCAACATGTCTCTAACCCTCAAAACTGGTCTTTCTTCTCTGGGCCGGACCCCGCCGTCGACCCGCAGGGGAACCCGACCCGGTCTCCCGTGCCCGCCACGTCATCTCAGGACCTCCTTCCTGCATTGTGCTGTCCCGCTGACCTGGTCCAAACTCTTACCCCGACGATGGTGTTTGGCGCTCTGCAGAACCGCGCCAATTTTTCCCGCTCCACTCTCATGTCCTCCAGCCTCGGCAGCCCTCTTCACAGGAACTCCACAGTGCTGTTTGGTTCCCACACCAAGGGTACCGCGGCCACCGGCACCGGGGTCAACCCTCGCTGGGTTATCGTCACACCAGTCACAATTAACACCCAGCTCACCAGACCAGCTCGTGTCCCGAACCGTGCCGTCAACCATGTCTGGCTGTAGCTGCTGTCCCTCGGGGCCCTCTGTGACACTCCTGTCGGCTCCATCTCCCGACCCGGGCATGTCATCACTGCTCTCAGCCCCCTCGCTCCATCTTTCTTGCTGCGTAGCCTCCGTATCCAGCCGCTGCTCACGTCCGGGACACGCATCATCGCCCTCGCCGGGCCTGCTCACCGACCTGGGCTCCTCACCACTGCATCCCGTGCTCTCGGTGTTGGTGCTCTGCTGTGCTGTCACCGTGTGCTGCGGCTGCTGCTCCTCTCTGGGGCCTTCAGCCTGCCCGGCCTCGCTCGCCCGCTTTTGGAGCAAAGTTAGCTCCTCAGCTAGCCCATCAGTTTCTGGCGCCAAGAGCGCCATCACATGCAGCTTCATGGCCCTCATCTGACTGTTGAAGTGCCTGGCTAGCCACTTGACAGCATCCCCGTAGAGGCCCGCTCCGCCCAGAGCACCGAGGATCCTTCGGCTGTCCGTGCCGAGATTGTGGGCCAGGAGCACCCGCCGACGTCTCCCGTCTAGCCTGCGTAGGCCCAGCACCCTAATATGTTCCTCAAATGAGGCTCTCCACTCAGGCCAGAGGATCACAGGCTCCCCCTCACGCTCCAGAAATGGTGCTAATGGCTGAGGCTACTAGCACGATCCCATTAGTCTCCTCGTCGCCAAATGTTATATCGTGAAAATGACATGAGACGGAGAGCTTCTTGAGAGACATCCAACTGAACTTTATTAGCCAGAACACTGAACTATATACAGAGTGGGCTGTGCCCGCCTGACGTCACCCTGTGGGTGGGCACGGCATCCCAGACACCCAAATCCCATACATAACAGGGGTGTCTCTGTGATGGCCCCACTGACAGTCAGTCTGAATATGTGGTCTGCATTTCATATGCTGGTTTGTCTCCAAACAAAAAGAGTGACAAAAAGTTTTTAATGCTTTTAACATGTAATCACATGTTTCATTTAAAATATGAGATAAGATAAGGTAAGCCTTTATTAGTCCCACAATGGGGAAATTCCATGGAAATTCCATGAAGACAATCCTGTGATAAACATAATGTAATAATTTATATCAAATGACATTTAATTCTGTATGTGAAAACATCATGTTAAATAATACATTTATTGCCATAAAGTGGAGACTCCATTTTTGCTAAGTGATCCCATGATAAAGTGCAGTGGAGTCTGTAGCCCTGCTGGTGTAGAACATAAAGCACCAGCTAAGGTAGCTGTGAGCAGATCAACTGTTAAAGTCTTAGGATAAAGGGTCTGACGCACAGAGAGCGTTGCTGTAATAATCACACCTGTACATGCAACACAGACAGGTACAATCTGCTAGTTAGCTCTTTAGCTATCCAGAGCATGTGTATTTATATTATAACATGATTTGAAATGAGTACAGACCTGAGTGAAAATGTAGAGCGAACACTCGTATTGACTCTGAGACACTGTCAAGATGATTGTTTTGCATCTTACTGCAGACACCCAGGCCATCCGACATCTCCTTGTTAGCTCACTCATCTGTTCTCCCTCTCTTTGTTTCCAAGCATAGAAAAGGTACAAAACATTCTGTTGGTTAATTTCTTTTTGTGCGCTGGTCATGGGAGCTGCTACACAACAATACCGAATCCTTTCAGATTTTAGGAAGAACACAACAGTCTAAAAAAAACCCAAAACACTTCAATAGCTACTCCTCCATCTGTTCTTCTATATGCTGCAGGTGCTGCGCCTACTCTCCCAACATGGACGATCTATCCTACAATTCATTGCGGCGGTGACGTCAGTGCCCATTCTCTGTAAGAGCACTAAAAACCTGTCCACTTATCGTTCCCCCACGCAAACACTCAAAGAACCCTCAGAGATCTCTCCTGGTCTCTCAAGAATCTTTGAAAGATCTGTATAGATCACCATGAAAATCATACAACGACTGAAATGTTGAAGTTGAACAGGATTACAGCATGTCAGTGTATGAAGTTCAAAAACAAACCATACATTCTCCTCCTAAAATAAAATAATTACTTAGGGTCCATTTACATAGACGGAGAGTGTTGGGTGACCATTGAGAGATCAAAAATTTACCTGATCTCTCAAAGGTCTCCCAGACATTTACACAGAAACTACTTTTTTGAGACTATAGGGCAGGGCTATTCAATTACAAAATCAGTTGGGCCACAATGTGAAATCAAGATGTAAGTGGGCCTCACATGTTGAATGATCTGCTGAATATGATCAATTTCAAACCAACACAGATTCACTCCACAGAGCAAGTTTTAGCCAAAGTCAAATTCCTTCTATGTGTTGTGCATACTTGGCCAATAAAGCTGATTCTGATTCTGATCAATATGATGAAAAATATGCACGTTTTATTCCTTGGCTTGGTTTTAAATGTTCCATTTGGCACATGACAAAGGCACATCAAAAGTGTATAAAAACACAATAACAGTGCTGGGGTTGAGCAGAACTTAAAGTAGTAGAAATATTTTTCCTCTTGAACAACAATTAAATAAATAGAATGAAAAAATAAAATTCTGTAATTAATCACTTTGGTCACATCTTATCAGGCATATCTTAAAGTGCATAAAAACCCAAAGTGCACTGTTAGTAGCATTAACATTTGTTTCCCTTTTGAAATAAAATATAAAACATCCTGGTCATAACTGACCTTGACACATCACAAAGTACATTTAGCTGAATAAAAAATGAACTTCAGTGCATAAACCCCCCAACAAAAGACTGATAACATTAACAAACATTGCACATCCACTATTATGGTTAGTTTTGTTTTAAGTCACCACATGTGCGAGTAGGAATGTCTTTTTATAACTACACATTTCATTACACACATATCAGTCAACCAAAAATTTCTAGAGGAGTTAAGGATGCAAAAAGCACTCACTTAAAAACTTGAGTAACTAGAAAAGCACTCATAGAGCGCATACCTCCGCCAAGTCTCCTTCCGTTTCTCATGGATCACCTCCAAAATGTAATGGGTTTGTGTGCAGGCCTATCGCCACTTGTGGTGAAAATTGCATCCAAGTCTGTCCATTAGTTTTGGAGTTTTGTGGCTGACACACTGTGAGAAGAGCCTTGGCTGAGGTATGCATTCCCAGATCATCACCAAAATGTAATGGGTTCCTCTGTAGGCCAAGAACCACCTCTGGTGAAAATTTCATCCAAATCCATCCAGTAGTTTTTGTGTAATCCTGCTGCACAAATACAAACAAAGGCCTTGGTGGAGGTATGCACTCTCAGATCATCACCAAAATCTAGTCATCTGTTCCCTGTGCCATTACACACCTTTCCTGAAAATTTCGTCAAAATCCGTTCATAACTTTTTGAGTTATGTTGGTAACAGACAGACAGACAGACAAACAGACAAATGCCAGTAAAAGCATTACCTCCTTGGCGGAGGTAATAAACTCAAGTGTTGCTGCTGTGTCCATCTCCTCCATCTCCAAACTCCCAGGCTGCGGGCGTTACAATTCATCGCACAACCGTGTACAACCCACAGGCCAATGGGTTATGCGAGTGTTTTCATAGATCACTGAAAGCAGCACTCAGGGGTTCACTGAGGGATGCAAATTGGGTAGACAGGTTGCCGTGGGTTTTATTGGGGTTGCGCTCCGCGCCAAAAGAGAATTTGAAAGCTTCCCCGGCAGAGAGCTTGTTTTTGCGCAGCCCCTATGGCTGCCCGGGGAATTTCTGCAAAATAATTCCGCGGCGGACAGCTGCCCGTCTCAGCTTTTGCAGCGTAGCGCAAACACAGGCACGCTGCCTGGCCCGGCCCACCACTGTTTTCCATGTGCTTTTGTGCCTAAAACTTTGAATAACGCAGAGTTTGTGTTCGTCAGACACGATGACCACCGCCCTCCATTGCACCTGCACACATGTTGAAAATGGCCCTATCTCACAATGTTAAAGAATCCTTTAAAAAATTCCTGGATCCAGACGGTGATTCGGATCATCCCCAAAATTTAATCAGTTCTTCCTTGTACCATTTCCAACAACGCCTGAAAGTTTCATGGAAATCCGTCCAAAACTTTTTGAGTTATCTTGCTAACCAACAGACAGACAAACAGACAAACCCCAGCAAAAACATAACCTCCTGGCCTGCGGCCTGGCGGAGGTAATGACTTCAGATTTGAAGGTTTGAGGTTTTGCTCCAAAATTTATAACAATTTTATTATAGTTTTCTACCTTTCTTTGTAAATGTATCTAAATTTGAAACCATTTTCCTCAAATTTGTAATTTCCTCTTGTAAAATTGACTTTTTTTTTTGTACATTTGAGACTTTATCATATATTTGTGGATTATTTTATGGCTAATTTTTGTCTATTTTTTTTAAAGTAAAATTATTCTTTTTTGATAAATTTGAAACAGTCTGTGGTAATTTTTTTTTTTGCTTTTTCCTTATAACAATTTACATTTTTGACCATAATTTTGCAGAGCCAGAACAGAACAATAATTTAACTCTGATTTCAAAGAAAAATAATTTTTAAAAAATGATATTTAATGAAATAAATTAAATTACCAAAGATGCATATACTGTATATTTGTGGTTTTTTAGAACTCTCCTCACCAACCAGACAGCAGGAAAAACCTTCCTTATTTTGAAATCCAAATGTTGACAGGTTTAGTTTGTCTGAAGGCTGTGGATGGATTAAAGTCAGTGACTTTGTGAGTTTTGGTCATCTTAACTTGCCAGTTACATAACAATGACCATAAATTATTCGTTAATATTGTAGTCGTGGCTGGTGAAGTAAATGCTCAGCGATTCAGTCACTTTTGCCTTTCCCTGCATATGAAGCCTATCCACATATTTGCTAAGCAACTCTTCATTATTGTTTCCGTTACCAATGGGTTAAAACCACCATAAATGCCTCCACTGTGTCATGCTCGGAGTCATTCACCCCATCCATGACCGTTGGCTGTAGGTTTTGATTATTGCTCATTAATTTCAGCTGTCAGATTGAACCTTGCTCCCTAGCAGTCCTATGGCCACATCTCCTCCTCTTACCAGACATTCACCAGAGGTATCTTATCATCACATGTGTATGTGCGCGCACGCACACACACACACACACACACACACACAAACTGTTTCAATCAGTCCCGCACCTGCTTGCCACACGGCTGTGCCCACTTGCCTTCATTTGGGTTTTGTGTATTAATAGCGAAGCAGTGTGACCAGTTGGTGTAACAGCTTAAAGTCAACATGGACATCCTAGCTCGCGTCTGTTGGTTTTTCCTGGACTAAATCATGCTGTTCCCTCTGAGCCTTTCTGCTCCAACGCAACTGTAAGTCTTCCTTTTGTGCCTTTTCTCTCCACTCCTGTCTGCTTGGAGCGCATTAGGCATTCCCTCTGAGCAAACGAAGTTTGTAGCCGGTTGTCTCACCCATTTTCACTCTGACTGTTATTTGTACATTTTGTACATTTTCCCACTGTAAATAAACACGTTACTTACACTGCATTTTGGGCTTATTGCCAATTCATATGATTGCTGTGAGGTTACACAGTGGACATGACAGTAAGCTGCCACCAAAAAGAGCCCAAGCAGTAAGTAGCGTGTTACTCATTTTTTTGTGTTTATTCACCAACCTGTTCGGAGCATGATGTCCTGGCCTAGCCATTTCCACACCGGCAGAAGTGGACGGGCAATGAGACATCCCAGCGTGGAGGAGAAATGGACAGCTGCGTCTATCCGGGGGTTCCTGTATGTCACCAAAGACACCTATGGCCCCAGAGAACAGTGGGACTGCCTCAACGAGGCTCAGGATATTCTGGCAGCTCACCCGGGCCTCTGGAATTATCCCCGGTACGCCGAATTATTGTCCTCCGTCTGCACGCTCGAGCAGGCTTTTCCTGACCTGAAGAGAAGGGCTTTCTGGATGAAACCGAAACAGAAACACTCTTCTCCGCCGGCGGCCATCTTCTCCTCTCCTCCATCACCCGCTCGAAGATGGCCGCAATCAGGTCAGCATCAGTGACGTCACCTGGAATCCCAGATGAACGATCCAGCCCCACGAACTGCTCCTGCTCCTGCTCACACCGAGCCCTGTTATGTCCGCAGCAGATTATCAGCTCCAAGCAGTCCTGTCTGCAGAATCTCCCTCCATATCCACTGCAAGGTCTTCTTCCTTGGTTTGTTCGCTGGCAGCAGTGGGGCACTTGTTTTTTTTTCACCGGGGTCTCCCGTTCCTGTGGCGGGAGGGTTGGCTCCCATATGCTTTACAGAGGAGCCTAGCACCACCTTTCCCGAACAGACGGGTGATAACGTCCAAGCAGCGGCAGCAACCAACACCATAAACCATGAGAATAGGCAACTTTTTTTTCATTTGACTCACTTTAATAATGAAATGTCTTGCCTGCTTCCCAGTAGGGAGGCTCAGGGAAATCAGTCCCCTGAGTTCTCCCCACCTGCTGCTGTTAAAAACTTATTCACCAGCTCTCTCTCTACTCTCCTTTGTTTGCCTGTCGGAACTGGAGTCAAGCAGTCGGGATCAGGAGGAGCCAGAGGTCTGGGAGGGGTGGCCTCCCACAGCAATGGTGAACTGGATCCCAGCCGCCATGCCGGAGGAGCGTGGATCATGGCAGCTGGGGAAGATAAGACTGCAGTGACCATCACATCTACTGTGGAGGCCACCACAGCAGAGTCAGCACCCAAGTGGAACCTCTTGGAGGCCGAACCTAAGGAGACATTGCCCAGATTGCTGAAGCCTTGGACGGCGGTAGAGCTAAGGCAAGTGCTCTCTTTTGTCTTTCTCTTTTCTATAATTGAGCATTTTTGCCTAGCTTTAGGTGAGGAGAGCCAGCTGCAGCCAAACGCTGCACCTGAGCTTGCCTCGCCAGGCTCTGACACTGCCGGTGACTCTGACCCTTCCTCCTCTCTGTCCGAGTCCTTTTTCAGGGTCGCCGGAGAGAGCTCACAATCGCCGGACGAGTCCAGGGTTCCAGGTTCGCGACTGGAGCTCACCGAGGTTCCATCTGAGGTGGTCGTCGGGGGCACCCAGTCCCAGTCCAGGGTGCCCGTGTTCAATCTCCTCCTTGCTTGGGTACTCATACGGGTCGGCTGGCCCATGGCCAAGATGGTGTTGGGTTCAGCAGTGGCACAGCCGGGTCCCACCACAGGTGCAGCAGGGGTCCAGCTGGACTCCATCGTGGGTGCAACCATGGCTCAGTCGGAGTCCATCATGGGTGCAACATAAGCCCAGTTGGGGCTCACCGTGGTAGCAATGAGGTCCCAGGAAGGGACCACCGCTGGTGCAATGTTGTCCAAGGCTGGGACCACCGCAGATGCAGCCAAGGCCCAACCTGGGTCCACCGCGGGTTCTACAGAGTCCCAGTCCTACGTCGGGACCACCGGGGGTGCCACAAGACAGTTTGGGGACACCGGGGTCTTCCTTTCCCTTTTGGAGGCCCTGTGGGTGTTCCTCCTCCTTCTACTGGGCACCATTGGGGTTCTAGTTCCTCCACTGCCAGTGACCACAGGGGTTCCTCTTCCTCTGTCTGGCCACCCACCTCTCAGCCTTCCAGTGGGTAGGCCACCACCTCATCTGCCCTTCCGGTCCTGGTGGCTTAATCATGTGGGCAGGCCACCTGAAAGGCTGATCTCCCTTGTCGGGTGGCCCGTTGCCCTGGCAGGCCACCTGATACTGCTCTGCAGGCCGCCTACTGACCCTGGGATTTTGGCCAGCCTCCTGAACTTATGGCCACCTGCTGGGCCTTGGACTCTGGCCAGCCCCCTAAACTGTGGGATTCTTGGGGGTAGGGTGGGTTAGAGTTGTTTTGAGGTTGGGAAAAGTGCTGTTGTTGTGTTGTATTGTGGTGTTTACTCTTTCCTGATTGATCCCTCCTAACTTGTTTCCCCCCCACCTCCCACCCTGGTTTGGTGTGTTGGCCTTTTGAGTGTGGGGGGGGGGGGCAGGTTGTATTTTCTGTTTTTGATGGTACGGTGGGTGTCTCGTGTCCACCCCTTGAGGGGGGACACTGTCATGTTCGGGGTCATTCACCCCATCCATAACCGGTGGCTGTAGGTTTTGATTATTGCTCATTAATTTCAGCTGTCAGATTGAGCCTTGCTCTCTGACAGTCCTATGGCCACATCTTCTCCTCTTACCAGACATTCACCGGAGGTATCTTATCACCACATGCGTGCGCACACACACACCCACACACACACTGTTTCAATCAGTCCCGCACTTGCTTGCCACACGGCTGTGTCCACTTGCCTTCGTTTGGGTTTTGTGTATTAATAGCGAAGCAGTGTGACCAGTCAGTGTGGCAGCTTAAAGGCAACATGGACATCCTAGCTCACATCTGTTGGTTTTTCCTGGACTAAATCGTGTTGTTCCCTCTAAGCCTTTCCACTCCAACATAATTGTAAGTCTTCCTTATGTGCCTTTTCTCTCCACTCCTGTCTGCTTGGAGCGCGTTAGGCATTCTCTCTAAGCCAGCGAAGTTTGTAGCCGGTTGTCTCACCCATTTTCACTCTGACTGTTATTTGTACATTTTGTACATTTTCCCACTGTAAATAAACATGTTACTTACACTGCATTTTGGGCTCGTTGCCAATTTATATGTTCGCTGCGAGGTTACGCAGCGGACATGACACACTGCTTACATACCGCAACTTTTCTGCTTTTTTTCCACATTTAAAGTACTTCAATAAGCTCATGTTTCTCTCGGACAGTGGCGCTAGCGAGAAACTCTGCCTCCTGACTGGAATGGTCACGCGGGCGGGGTGCTTCTGAACTCCGTGTGGGTGATGGTCAAGCACATTGTTCGTGTGCGCTTCATATTTTTTTCTTAAATTTACATTTCCTTGGCGTGGCCTGGGCCTGGGCCACTTGGAGGTTGGTTCTGGACCGCTTGTAGCCCATGGGCCGCTTATTGAATTGACCTGCTAAAGGTCAATTTTTGGTCTCTCAGTGGTTACCCAGTGATCTCCATATGTGTAAATGGGACCTATAAAATGACATAATTTTAGGAGAAAGATAATTACTGCTGTGTTTTTGTATTCCATCCACCTACTGGCTGTAATCCTTTTGAACTTGCTTGTCATTTTTCAGTCCATCCTCTTTCACACATTTGAAGGAGACATGCCTGTGGTGGGCACACCCTAATATGAGGAGTAAAGAAGGATCAGCAGAGAAGAACGTGCTACATACACACCAACACGCACGTGAAGATGTCACATTTAACACCATCTGTCCCAGTCAGCAGGAAGCAGAGAGCTTCCCTGAGCTTGCTGTCAGAGACGTCCAATCTTTTTTTCAACACACTTCTGTGTCATCAGACCATACATGCGCAGTTGATTGTGCTTTATTGGCTATTCCCCCATCAGCTAACACTCTAAAGAAAGGGGGGTTGTGTTTTATAGACGTCACATTCTGCAGTGGTTTCTATAGTTTAATACAATAACAGAATGCAGCATATAATAGGAATATTGCATGCACATTTTTGGAAAAAAAATACAAAAAATTTTGTCCTCAGTGTTCCACAGGTTTTAGTCATCAGCAGCATCTGCCCTGTGCCCCCGTGCTCAATCTAAACCACCTGCCTGTCTTAGTCCAACCTGCTGCCCCTCTGTTCCTGCATGGCTCCACATATTGTGCAACACTCTGCATTTGAGCAACTGCTAAATTTCCCCTGTGTCATTATTAAGCAGATTGTGACAGACAAGGCCAAGTCTTATTTTAGTGGATCTCATTTATTTGGAGTCAGGAGCAGTAAAACCAAGACTCAGTTTACACTGGATTAAAAAAAAAAAAAAACAGAGCTGGTGTTAGCTTATTATACTGAGAAAAATGAGGTGAAATGTAAAACATGAAAGTATGTTCACTATTTAAGCCTGCCAACCATTTGTGCATCACATAATTACACCACACTCCAGCTCTGACTTTTAAGGACTGATGCTCTGACTTCCAGATGGTGTCTGTGGAGGACAGTCCACACGGTGACAACAAACCCAGAGAGACCCGAGAAAGACGGCCGATCTAAGTGTTACAGTGTTGAGGGTAGGAGTCATAACCTGCAGCTTTCACACAGCAGGCTTAGATGGTTGCTGCCTCCCTCTGCAGACGCTCTGTTGAACTGAAGCCATGATGACGCGGTGATGTTCCACAGTGAGAGTTACTGTGAAAAGACAAAAGCAGGTGAGGGTAGCTGTAGAAAATTCAATGCTACTTTAGCTCATTTAATAAAGGGGTGTTTTTATAGTGTATGAATTATAGTTTCCCCTGCTAATTCTCTCACTTTATATGTGTTGACATTATGTGCAGTCCATTGGCAACAGGGGAGGATGGAGTCACATGTTTTCTATACTCTTATTAACATAGGAGTGGACACACACACATATAGTACGTAGACAGAGACGCGATAACAGATCCTTCACTGTCTATATGTTAAGTGCACTTATGTCCTTAGATGCCTTCTATCATTATTACTTTTGTCTCCACTGCACACTTAAGGACAGCCTCTGCATCCTGTTTCTCCCCTCATCCAGGCCCAGCTGCCGCTGTATTCAAACTGGACGGTGATGTTAGGAAGTGAGATTGTGATAAATGGCACCTGTGTCGCCTGAACCAATTCCACTTCACTTGTTGACTTCTCCTTCCTTCTATCCTTTTCAGCCACTTCTTTATTGACAAATATCCCTGTCTTCCTCCAATCTGTCCTGACTTTCTTATTGCCTGGTTTCATATTTCCTTCCTCTCTGTCATCTATCCATCCATCTGCTCTCTCTGCCCCCCCCTCCCCGTCCCAGGTCTAGCTGTTTACCAGGCGTCCACTCTGTCATCTACACTCTGACTGATGCTGCTCCAGTGCAATCTCTCTGCACAGTGTTACCACTCTGCCCTCAAAATTCAATCATTTAGAGAAACTGCAGTCATGAACCATCTCTCATCTCCACCATTTGGACTCTGGCCGAGAGGCACCATTGGCACTGCCTGCTGATGCCCTGCCTAGATATTAAGCACTTTGGACACTTGAAGCATTTTAACTCTGATGTGTTTTGATGGGTTTCACTGGTCTTCTGGGGACGATCGCAGTCGCTGTCCTATTTTGGGACGTGGCGGGGAGACGGTTTCGACTGAGCCAAACTCTACCAAAGTTGGGCCAAACTACAGCATCTGGGACTGTGTTGATTCCTGAGCTGCTGACTGTAAAGCCATACCATCAGGTGATGTGTCCAAGGTTCATGGAGATATTAAGATAAGAAAAGCCTTTATTAGTCCCACAATGGGGAAATTCCAGGATGGCAACAGCACAGGGATAGCAACACTCAGAGCAATAATTTAGAAGATTAGATAATAAGAGCAGTGAATATACATATGTATACAGAATATACACAGTGAGGAGCATTGTAGCTAGATGGAATAAACAGCATAACGGTCTATTCAGTTACCCCACATAGTATGAATATGTACCCATACAGCATATTTACTTACCATGTCTTGATGTTGTAGTGTCTGGGCTGGGCTTCTGGCCACACCCAGCATTTTCTGCTTTTTGTCTATTATTATTATTATTATTATTATTATTATTATTATTATTATTATTATTATTATTATTATTTCTTACTGATTAGTTTATCCTAGTTTGTGGGTTTAGTTTTATTTTGAAATCATTCCTGTCTCATTTCCTGTCCTCTTATTGTTGTAATCATCCTTCCGGTTTGCTGTCATGACTTGCTATTTACATTCCATTTCATAACTCTCCTCAGCTGTTTCTCATCTGCCCTCACTGATGTTTGTATATAGGTTCCCCTCATTCCTCTGTTCCAAGCCGTAAGACAGACTCATGTGATGTTCATCGTCTTCCTATCCACTCTCCTGTCTGGTTTACTTCTTTTCATCCTGGTTCATATCTTTGGTTAATTATTTTGCATTTGAGTTTAGTTTCATGTTTTCCAGCCCTTGAGCTGTGCCCTTAGTTATTATTAAACTGGTGAAACTCATTTGCTGCATTTGGGTCCATCCTCTTAGCCTCCCCAGCAGTCAAACATAACAAATATACAGTCAAAGAAAACCAGTAATGCCATAGATATTCATTTATTAATTTTATAATCCTTTATTAGTCCCACAATGGGGAAATTCAGGGCATCCACCTGGAAGGATGAGGTAGCCACGGTGCAGTGTCAATCCCTTCACCATTCACACACACATCACATTCACACCTAGGGCCACTTTAGAGTCTCCATTTAACCTAACTTGCATGTATCTTGGTTGGTTGGTGTGTTCAGTTTGCATCATACACATGTGGACAAAATTGTTGGTACCCCTCTGTTAATGAAAGAAAAACCCACAATGGTCACAGAAATAACTTGAATCTGACAAAAGTGGTAATAAATAAAAACTCTATGAAAATTAACCAATGAAAATCAGACAATGCTTTTGAATTGTGGTTCAACAGAATTATTTTAAAAAACAAACTCATGAAACAAGCCTGGACAAAAATGATGGTACCCTTAACTTAATATTTTGTTGCACAACCTTTTGAGGCAATCACTGCAATCAAACGATTTCTGTAACTGTCAATGAGACTTCTGCACCTTTCAGCAGGTATTTTGGCCCACTCCTCATGAGCAAACTGCTCCAGTTGTCTCAGGTTTGAAGGGTGCCTTCTCCAGATGGCATGTTTCAGCTCCTTCCACATATGTTCAATAGGATTTAGATCAGGGTTCATAGAAGGCCACTTTAGAAAAGTCCAATGTTTCGCTCTTAGCTATTCTTGGGTGTTTTTAGCTGTGTGTTTTGGGTCATTATCCTGTTGCAAGACCCATGACCTGCGACTGAGACCAAGCTGTCTGACACTGGGCAGCACATTTCTCTCTAGAATACCTTGATAGTCTTGAGATTTCATTGTACCCTGCACAGATTCAAGACACCCTGTGTCAGATGCAGCAAAGCAGCCCCACAACATAACACAACCTCCTCCATGTTTCACAGTAGGGGCAGTGTTCTTTTCTTGGTATGCTTCATTTTTGCATCTGTGAACATAGAGCTGATGTGCCTTGCCAAAAAGTTCCAGTTTTGTCTCGTCTGTCCATAGGACATTCTCCCAGAAGCTTTGTGGCTTGTCAACATGCAGTTTGGCAAATTCCAGTCTGGCTTTTTTATGATTTGTTTTCAACGGTGGTGTCCTCCTTTGTCTTTTCCCATGAAGTCCACTTTGGCTCAAACAACGACGGATGGTGCGATCTGACACTGATGTACCTTGATCTTGGAGTTCACCATGAATGTGTTTAGAGGTTGTTCTGGCTCTTTTGTTACCATTCGTATTATCCGTCTCCTCCTGCGGCCACGTCCAGGGAGGTTGGCTACAGTCCTGTGGATCTTAAATTTCTGAATAATATGTGCAACTGTAGTCACAGGAGCATCAAGCTGCTTGGAGATGGTCTTATAGCCTTTACCTTTAACATGCTTGTCTATAATTTTCTTTTTAATCTCCCGAGACAACTCTTTCCTTTGCTTCCTCTGGTCCATGTTTAGTGTGGTAAACACCATGTCACCAAACAGCACAGTGACTACTTGTCACCCTTTAAATAGGCCGACCGACTGATTACAAGTTTGTAGACACCTGTGATGTTAATTAGAGGACACATCTTGGTTGAACATGTCCCTATGGTCACATTATTTTCAATCTTTTCTAGGGGTACCATAATTTTTGTCCAGGCCTGTTTCATGAGTTTGTTTTTTAAAGTAATTCTGTTGAACCACAATTCAAAAGCATTGTCTGATTTTCATTGGTTAATTTTCATAGAATTTTTATTTATTACCACTTTTGTCAGATTCAAGTTATTTCTGTGACCATTGTGGTTTTTTCTTTCATTAACAGAGGGGTACCAACAATTTTGTCCACTGCTGTAAAACAGTTTATATCAACACATTATTAGTTTGAAGTAAAAACATTGATCACTACAAACAGCTTTTTTTTTAATTTCCTCAACTAGAGGGTACTCAGAAAGCACATACCTCTACCAAGGCTCCGTCCCTCCCTCCCTTTGTCCATCCATATCACTATCCATCTATACATTGCGAGATAGGGCGTTGGCGGAGGTATGCACTCACAGATCACCTCCAGCATCTAATGAGTTTATCTTTGGGCCAAGGGCTACCTTTGGAAAAAATGTCATCCAAATCCATCCAGTAGTTTTGGAGTATTGTTGCTAACACTCTGTAAGAAGATAAGAGCCTTGGTGGAGGTATGCATTTGGAAATTCATCCATCCATCCATTTTCTACCGCTTTCCAGAGGTCCAGGTCATGAAGGCAGCAACTCAAGCAGAGAAGCCCAGACTTCCTTCCCACTGGCCACCTTCTCCAGCTCTCCAGAGAGGAAACAAAGACATTCCCAGGCTAGATGGGAGACATAGTCTCTCCAGCGTGTCCTGGGTCTGCCCCGGGTGTCCTCCCAGTGGGACATGCCCGAAACACCTCAAGTGGGAGGCATCCTGATCAGATGCCCAAACCACCTCAGCTACATGTAGCTCCTTTCGATGTGGAGGAGCAGCAGTTCTACACTGAGCCTCTCCCAGCTGACTGAGCTCCTCACCCTATCTCTGAGGGTGAGTCCAGTAATCCTACAGAGAAACCTCATTTCAGCCGCTTGTATCTGCGATCTCATTCTTTTGGCCTACATATCTCCCGAGAGAACACTCACACGTGATCTGCATTGTTGTTTATGCAAATCCGACGGCGAACGCTGGGACAGCGCGTGACGTCATCCATTCAGTAACCAGCAGGCTGCAGACAGAACACCCAGATGCTCTTCTCCTCATCTCAGGCGATTTCAACCACGTTTCACTGTCTCCCATTCTGCCCACTTTCACCCAGTATGTCACATGCCACACTAGAGACAATAAAACACTGGATTTGTTCTACGCAAACACTAAGGAGGCGTACACCTCATCACAACTCCCCCCACTTGGGAGATCGGATCACAACTTGGTTCATCTCCGACCGGTGTACAAACCCCTAGTGCACAGACAACCTCCGGCCATGCACACTGTGGAGTTATGGTCTGAGGAGACAATGGACACTCTAAAGGACTGTTTTGAAGCCACTGCCTGGAAGCAGCTCTGCGATCCACATGGTGAGGACATCGATGGCCTCATTCACACCTTCACGGGCTACCTCAGCTTCTGTGTGGACAAATCCGTTCCCACCAAGACCATACGGCGTCACTCAAACAACAAACCCTGGATCAACCCTGAGATAAAAACACTTCTGAGAGAGAAGAAGAGGATCTTCAGGTCGGGGAACAGGGAGATGCTGAAGTCCGTACAGAGGGAGCTGAGGAGAAAGATCAGAGAAGGCAAGGACAGCTTCAGGAAGAAGATGGAGGACAAGCTGCAACAGAGCGACATCAGCGGGGTCTGGAGAAACCTCAAAACCATCTCGGGGCTCCAGAATACCTCCCCCCAGGCCACGGGGGGCAGGGAGTGGGCGAACAACCTGAATCTGTTTTTCAATAGATTTGACCAACCGCCCTCCCCCCTGTCTGCACAACAACCACTGCTGCCTCGAAGAAATCAAGTCCTGCTACCCACTCCCCACTCCACCGACACCCCCCCCACTCCCAACACACAGCCCCCCATCCTGACCCTGACCAAGACCCAGGTGAGGACGGAGCTGAGGAAGATCAAGGCGAGGAAGGCGTCGGGACCGGACGGCATCAGCGCAAAGCTCCTCAAGTCCTGTGCAGACCAGCTGTGTGGGATTGTGACGTATATCTTCAACATGAGCCTGAAACTGGGGAGGGTACCACAGCTGTGGAAAACATCTTGTGTGGTACCTGTACCAAAAACTTCCCACCCCAAAGACCTGAACAGCTTCAGACCGGTGGCCTTGACGTCCCACTTGATGAAGACCCTGGAGAGACTGCTCCTTGCTCATCTCCGCCCCCTGGTGGAACCAGCGATGGATCCACTCCAGTTCGCCTACCAGCATGGCATTGGGGTGGAGGATGCGGTGATCTTCCTCCTTCACCGTTCTCTGTCCCACCTGGAGAAGCCCGGGAATATGGTGAGGATCATGTTCTTTGACTTCTCCAGTGCTTTCAACACCATCCAACCGATGATCCTGAAGGACAAGCTGCTGCGCGCAGGGGTGGACCAGCACCTGTCATCATGGATCCTGGACTACCTCACGAACCGGCCTCAGTTTGTGAGAACCCGGGACTGTGTTTCCGACACGATCATCAGTAGCACGGGGGCCCCCCAGGGAACGGTGCTGGCTCCCTTCCTGTTCACTCTTTATACTGCGGACTTCTCACACAAGACAACACATTGCCATCTACAGAAGTTCTCTGATGACTCTGCGATCGTTGGTCTCATCTCCAGCGGAGATGAAGCTGAGTACAGAGGGCTTATCCAGGACTTTGTGGACTGGTGCCATCGGAACTGCCTCCAGATCAACGCGAGGAAAACTAAGGAGCTGGTGGTGGACTGCCGCAGGCATGGGCAGCCCCTCACAGCACCAGTAAATATACAGGGAACAGACATCGAGATGGTGACATCCTACAAGTACCTGGGTATTCATCTGAACAATAAACTAGACTGGTCACACAATACTGACGCACTCTACAAGAAGGGACAGCGCAGGCTGTTCCTGCTGAGGAGACTCAGGTCTTTTGGTGTACAAGGGGCACTGCTGAAGTCATTCTATGACACGGTGGTGGCATCAGCCATCACTTTTGGAGTGGTCTGCTGGGGCAGTGGCATTACTGCAGCCGATAGGAAGAGACTGAACAAACTGATTAAGAAAGCTAGCTCTGTCCTGGGGCAACGCCTTGATCCGATGGAGGAGATAGGAGAGAGAAGGACGGTGGCTAAACTGTCATCTCTGCTGGAGTCCGAGTTCCACCCTATGCAGGACATACTGGATGCACTGAGGAGCTCATTTAGCAGCAGACTACATCATCCCAGGTGCACAACCGAGAGGTTTCGTAGGTCCTTCCTACCAACGGCTGTCAGACTGTACAACCTAAGCAGGGCTGCTCGCAGAGATAGCAAAAAGACGTAACAAGCTAATAGTTTTTTTTGAATGCAAAAGATGCAATAGACTTACACAATGGTCCTCTCCGGCATACAACTAGGAACATACCGGTCGCTATGGAGGGTGAGAATATGTATGGGCACATAATCATACCATGTAGGATAACTAAATAGACGGTTATGCTGTTTCATCCCACCTATCAACAATGCTCTGCACTGTGTGTGTTTATATATTTACATATTTATTCCATCTAGCTACAATGCTCTGCACTGGGTGTGTTTATATTTATATATCTATATATTTATTCCATCTAGCTACAATGCTCAGCACTGGGTGTGTTTACATTTATATATCTATATATTTATTCCATCTAGCTACAATGCTCCGCACTGTGTTTTTATATATCTACATATTATTCCATCTAGCTACATTGCTCCGCACTGTGTGTGTTTATATACTTGCATATTTATTCCACCTAGCTGCAATGCTCCGTACTGTGGGTGTTTATATATTTACATATTTATTCCATCTAGCTACAATGCTCTGCACTGTGTGTTCATATATTCATATATTTATTCCATCCAGCTACAATGCTCTGCACTGTGTGTCTGTGTGTGTGTGTGTGTATATATATATTTTATAGTAATATGTACATATGTATATTAGCTGCTCTTGCTTGCTTTTTTTTTTTTTTTTTTTCTTGCCTTCTGATTGTTGCTCTGAGTGTTGCTATCCCTGTGCTGTTGCAATCCTGGAATTTCCCCGTTGTGGGACTAATAAAGGCTTATCTTATCTTATCTTATCTTATTACCCAAAGCCCATCACCATAGGTGAGGGTAGGAACGTAGATTGACCGGTAAATCGACAGCTTTGCTTTAGAGCTCAGCTCCCTCTTCACCACAACAGACCAGTACAATGTCCGCATCACTGCAGAGGCTGCTCTGATCAGCCTGTCAACCTTTCACTCTATTCTCCCCTCACTCATGAATGAGACCCCAAGATACTTAAACTCCTCCACTTGGGGCAGGAGCTTGTCTCCAACCTGGAAAGGACAATCCACCTTTATCTGGCTGAGGACCATGGACTCGGACTTCGTGGTGCTGATTCTCATCCCAGCTGATTCACACTCAGTAGCAAACTGTCCCAGCAAGGCCTGTAGGTCATGATCGATGAAGCCAACAGAACAACATCATCTGCAAACAGCAGAGATGAGATTTGGTGGTCACCAAACATGACACCTTCCGTTCCTTGATATCCTGTCCATAAAAATTATTGAACAGGATTGTGACAAAGAGCAGCCCTGGTGGAGTCCAACTCTGCTGGAAACAAGTATGACTGGGTGTTGGCAATACGTACTGAACTCTTGCAATTGTCGTATAGGGACCGGATTGCTCGTAACAACAAGCCCGATACCCTATACTCCCGCAGCACCCCCCACAAGAGACCACGAGGGACATGGTCGAATGCTTTTTCCAAGTCCGCAAAACACATGTGGACTGGTTGGGCAAACTCCCACAAACCCTCGAGAGGGTAAAGAATTGGTCCGATGTGCCACAGCCAGGATGAAAACCACATTGCTCCTCCTGGATCTGAGGTTCGACCAGCAGTCAGACTCTCCTCTCCAGTACCCTAGCATAGACCTTCCCAGGGAGGCTGAGAAGTTTGATCCCCCTAAAATTGGAGCCCATCCTCCGATTCCCCTTTTTTTAAAAGAGGAACCACCACCCCGGTTTGCCATGCCAAAGACACTGTCCCCATCCTCCAAGCAACATTGCAGATGTGTGTCAACTGTGACAGCCCTACAACAGCCAGGGCCTTGATGTACTCAGGTTGAATTTCGTCCGCCCCTGGGGCCCGGGCACCAACAAGTTTTTTAACCACTTCGGCAACCTCAGACCCTGTGATGGGCGAGTTGTCCCCCTCATCCTCTAGCCCTGCTTCCTCTGTGGAAGGTGTGTCAGTGGGATTGAGGAGATCCTCGAAGTATTCCTTCCACCACCTGATGATGTCCCCAGTCAAAGTGAGCAACGCTCCATCTGCACCATACGCTGTGTGGATAGGGAGCTGCTTCCCGCTCCTGAGTTGCCAGACAGTTTGCCAGAATCCCTTTGAGGCAGACTGAAAGTCTTGTTCCATGGCCTCACCAAACTCCTCCCACATCTGAGTTTTTGCTTCAGCAGCCGCCTGAGCTGCACTCCACTTGGCCTGCTGGTACACCTCAGCTGCTTCAGGAGTCCCACAAGCCAACCAAGCTTGATAGGATTCCTTCTTCAGCTTGATGGCCTTCCTCACCACTGGTGTCCATCACTTGGTTTGGGGGTTGCCACCACAAGATGCACCAACAACCTTGTGGCCACAGCTCTGGGCAGCTGCTTCAACAATGGAGGTGGAGAACATGGCCCATTCAGACTCCATGTCTTCAGACTCCCTTGGAATTTGGTTGAAGTTCTTCCGGAGGTGGGAGTTGAAGACCTTCCGGACAGCGGCCTCAGCCAGATGTTCCTAGCACACCCTCACTATATGTTTTGGTCTACCGGGTCTGGGTGGCATCCGCCCCTGCCATTGGATCCAACTCACCAACAGGTGGTGATCAGTTGAAAGCTCTGCACCTCTCTTTACCCAAGTGTCCAAAACATATGGTTGCAGGTCTGATGACACAATAACAAAATCAATCATCAACCTGCAACCTAGAGTGTCCTGGTACCAGGTGCACATATGGACACCCTTATGATTGAACATGGTGCTCATTATGGACAAACTGTGGTTAGCACAGAATTCCAATAACTGAACACCGCTGGGGTTCAGATCGGGCAAGCTGTTCCTCCCAATCACCCCCTTCCAGGTTTTACTGTCATTGTCCACGTGTGCATTGAAGTCCCCCAGTAGGACAATAGAGTCTCCAAGAGGAACACCCTCCAACACCCCAATCAGAGACTCCAAAAAGGGTGGGTACTCTGAACCATCATTTGGTGCATAGGCACAAATGATGGTCAGGGCTCGTTTCCCAACCTGAAGGCGCAGGGAAACTACCCTTTCATCCACCGGGGAGAACGTCGATGTTGAGGCAGTGAGGCAGGGGGATATAAGAATACCCACTCCTGTCTGTCGCCTCTCACCCGGGGCAACTCTAGAGTAAGCCAAGCTCCAGCCCCCCTCCAGGAAACTGGTTCCTGAACTGGAGCTGTGCATTGAGGTGAGCCCAACTCTATCTAGTCGGAATCTCTCAACCTCGTGCACCAGCTTCAGCTCCTTCCCCACAAGAGAGGTGATGTTCCACGTCCCAAAAGCCAGTTTCAAAAGCCAGGGATCAGACAGCAAATGTCTCTGCCTTTGCCTGCCGATGATTTTGAGATATCTCCGAAATGTAATCATGTATTCAGTGTGCCATTACACTCCTTCCCTGAAAATTTGAATGAAAGGTGCAATATAAATGCAATCCATTATTATTATTATTATTATTATTATTATTATTATTATTATCCATCCATCCATCCATCCATCCATCCATCCATCCATCCATCCATCTTCTACCACTTTTCCGGAGGTCCAGGTCGCGGAGGCAGCAGTTCAAGCAGAGAAGCCCAGACTTCCCTCTCCCCAGCCACCTGCTCCAGCTCTTCAGAGAAGATGCCAAGGTGTTCCCAGAACAGCCGGGAGACATAGTCTCTCCAGCGAATCCTGTGTCTCCCCCGAGGTCCCCTCCCAGTGGGATGTGCCCGAAACACCTCAAATGGGAGACGTCCCGGAAGCATCCTGATCAGATGCCCATACCACCTCAACTGGCTCCTTTCAATGTGGAGGAGCAGCGGTTTTACTCTGAGCCTCTCCCGGATGACTGAGCTCCTCACCCTATCTCACAGAGTGAGTCCAGCAATCCTATGAAGGAAGCTCATTTCAGCTGGTTATACCCGCAATCTCATTCTTTAGGTCATTACCCAAAGTTCATGACCATAGGTGAGGGTAGGAACGTAGTTTGACCGGTAAATCGACAGCTTTGCCTTAGAGCTCAGCTCCCTCTTCACCACAACAGACTGGTACAACGTCCGCATCACTGCAGATGCTGCTCTGATCTGTCTGTCAATCTCTCGCTCCAGTCTCCCCTCACTCATGAATAAGACCCCGAGATACTTAAACTCCTCCACTTAGGGCAGGAGCTTGTCCCCAACCCGGAGAGGACAATCCACCTTTTTCCAGGTGAGGACCATGGACTCGGACTTGAAGGTGCTGATTCTCATCCCAGCCACTTCCCACTCAATGGCAAACCATCACAGTAAGACCTGTAGGTCATTGCTGGATGAAGCCAACAGGACAACATCGTCTGCAAACAGCAGAGATGAGATCTTGTGGTCACCGAGCATGACACCATCCGTTCCCTGGCTGCATCTAGAAATCCTGTCCATAACAATGAATGAATAAAAGAATGAATCTTTATTTTGGATAGATTAAAAGTAAAGATTAAAAAAGAAACAGAATAATATCACAAAGGGGGGAAAGAAAATCCAACAAGGTCAAATTAAACAGTAACTCCTCTGATTATACAGTTCAACATAAGTTATCCGAAATGGGTGATGGCTGAAGCCGCAGCTTATATTGCCCACCCATATTCCATCCAAGAATTCAAAAGAAAAACAAAACAAGAGCGATTACAATTCAGAACATAGCTAAGATGAAATGTGACAAAAAAAGTAAGCAACAACACAACACAGACTGGATATGACGATCCTTATGTGATTTTACATGTCATCTTGTATATACACTACCGTTCAAAAGTTTGGGGTCACTTAGAAATTTCCTTATTTCTGAAAGAAAAGCACTGTTTTTCAATGAAGATAACGTTAAACTAATCAGAAATACACTCTATACATTGCTAATGTGGTAAATGACTATTATAGCTGCAAATGTCTGGTTTTTGGTGCAATATTTAGATAGGTGTATAGAGGCACATTTCCAGCAACTATCACTCCAGTGTTCTAATGGTACAATGTGTTTGCTCATTGCATCAGAAGGCTAATGGATGATTAGAAAACCTTTGTGCAATCATGTTAGGTCTGCAATGCTGTAATTGCTGCAAATGGAGGATTCTTTGACGAAAGCAAAGTTTGAAGGAAAAAATTATTATTTCAAATACAAATCATTATTTCTAACATTGTCAATGTCTTGACTATATTTTCTATTCATTTTACAACTCATGGTGGTAAATAAGTGTGACTTTTCATGGAAAACACAAAATAATTGTCTGGGTGACCCCAAACTTTTGAACGGTAGTGTATGTTTGGAGTATTTCTTCCTTTAGTTTTTGTTTAAATTGTCCAAGCGTTGTACATGATTTTTGTACAATTTTGAACAGGATCGTGACAAAGGGCAGCCCCGGCGGAGTCCAACTCTCACTGGGAATGAATCCGACCGAATATTGTAATATGAACCAAACTCTCACAACGGCTGTATAGAGACCGGATAGCTCGTAACAACAAGCCCAATACCCCATACTCCCGAAGCAGCCCCACAAAAAACCACGAGGGACGCGGTCAAATGCCCTCTCCAATTCCACAAAACACGTGTAAACTGGTTGGGCAAACTCCCATGAACCCTCGAGGATTCTCGAGAGGGTAAAGAGTTGGTCCAATGTGCCACGGCCAGGACCAAAACCACATTGCTCCTCCTGATTCCGAGGTTCGACCAATGGCTGGACTCTCCTCTCCAGTAGTTATTTTTTTTACAGCTATCAACTACAAATTCACATTGTTTGATGCAGCAAAGTTCAACATGTCTAAAGTACTGAGCTGTGAGTGACAAGCTGTTGCTGGGATACAGGGCAAACTTTTTTTTTTTCCAGAGTGCAGTGCACAAGTGCTGAAAAAAAGGCGTTCAGGGTGGTCAGGTGACAAAAAATGTGTTTGGTGGACACACAGCATAATAATTCTGATTGGCTGCTTACAAAGGTCTGACATTGAAGAGCGCAGCTGTACAGCAGTCTGACAAGTTGAACTTTTTTCAGCCCTGAGCACCACAACAAAAAGCAGCCACCGAGGGCACTCAGTGCTGTAAATGCTGGACTACATAGAAAACAAATAGAAAATAGTCGCCCACACCAGGAAAAATGAGTTTGGTGGACATGCCCCCTAATACCTTTTCTGCAGTGTTTGGGTTCCAGGTTGGCGAGGTGCATGGCCCTATGGCGTGACCATGCATGTAACTGAGTGGACACGTCTTAAAGGGGCAGTACATGAAAAGCGCCAGATTAATGTATAAAATAATATTCAAAAAATTCCTGCATTTACATCGTGATGCAAATCACCACCAAAATCTAATCATCTCTTCCCCTTGTCATTACACACCTTTCCTGAAAATTTCATCAAAATCTGTTCATACCTTTTTGAGTTATGTTGGTAACAGACACACCAACCAACCCTACCAAAAACATTATCTCCGTCCTCCCTTGGCGGAGGTAAAAATAAAAGGGAGATTTTTTGGGGGGGCAGCCAATTCTTTGTAAACAATTACTATTTTTTTGGTGGTTTTTTTCTTTTTAAAGATGCACTCTGGCAGCTCTAAAACCACTTCAAAAACAAATATGTATTGCCCAAAATAGTATCTTGTGGCTTTTTACTCACAAAAAAAAAAAAAAAAAAAAACTTCCATTGCCTTAGAATTGCTTGGAAAGAATTTTTAAATATTTCACCTACTTAAATATGTGTGGCTTTATGAATATTCTAATTAGTGACCTGCAGGGCTTGCACTCACTGACCTGCAGGGTTTGCACGTGATTGGTCACCTCGACTCCTGGTGGGTGGACTGCTAGTCTGTTCACAGTGCTTCTGGGCATTAAAGTTTTGCTTATATCTTCAAAAGTAAAAAGCGAAACATTCTTTTGAAAGCGGTCTCTCCAAGCGTGGTGAGCTGGTGCCAGTTCTGCTTACCAAAAGTGGCCCACTGGGCAGCTGACATTCTGCAGCTTGGCACCCCGTCCACCGGCGAAGTGAGCTGAGAACAGCAGTCTCGCCAAGCCACATCCAAGCTGGGTCCCCCCTCCCCTCCCCTCCTCCCTCCTCCTCCACTGCTTCGCTGCCTATGCAAAACTGACACTTTCAGCCACCTCAATCCTGCTGCTCCTCAGCTCCTCCCTCTTCCCCTAAGGTAGCCAAGAGTATTCATCTGATTGGTTAATGTTATAACCAATCAGGCTAAGCAGGAATACTAATGTAGCTAGACGTGCCCAAAACAACTCAAGTGGGAAGCGTCCAGGAGGCATTCTGATTAGATGCCCAAACCACCTCAACTGGCTCCTTTCAATGTGAAGGAGCAACGGTTCTACTTTGAGCCTCTCCCAGATGACTGAGCTCCTCACCCTCTCTCTAAGGGTGAGTCCAGGAATCCTACGGAAAAGCTCATTTCAGCTGCTTATATCCGTGATCTCATTCTTTCGGTCATTACGCTAAGCTCATTATTACAGGTGAGGGTAGGAATGTAGATTGACCAGTAAATCAACAGCTTTGTCTTTGCTTGGGATCAGACTGCCAAGGTCTCTGCCTTCAATCGCCACCTGATCCACATGGCACTGGTCCCCCATAGTCCCTCCTGCAGGTGGTGAGCTCACTGGAGGGTGGACCCATGTAACTCCTTCGGACTGAGCCCGGCCAGGTCCCATGGGCAGAAACCCGGCCACCAGGCGCTAGCCATCGGCCCCCTCCCCCAAGCCTGGGTCCAGGGTGGGGCCCCGGTAACCCCATACCAGGCGGGGTACACTGAATCCTTGTTATAGCATTCATTAGGGGAGTCTGTTACATTATTTTAGTCTGTCATCTTAGACTATAATGGGTAAAACAATTTAAATAAAGTATTAAAAGTTATTACAAGGGAAGTCTATAAATATTATACAGTACATAGATATACTGTATGCTGTATAAAACTCCTGTTGGCGAAGTAAATCTGTTTGGCACAATAAGGGAAGTAGATTTCTGTTCTGCTTACCTAGCTGTTTGACAGGACAAGGGGAAAAAAGTGAATGTGGGTGCCAGTGAGTGTGTGCACTGGTCAGGGAGTGCTGGACTGATAGGGGTGGTACCTCCCGGCCATGTGGGCTGCCTCCAACGTGTGGGGAACACACAATCCTGGTAAAGCACACAAACACACACACACTATCTCTTGCACACGCTTTCATCCACATACATACCTACGTGCACAGGCGCACACACACACAAACACACACATCTCTGTTGTCTTGCATGTTGTCTTGTCTTGATGAGATCTCAGAAATTGAATAAGCAGAAATTGTTTTTTTCTATTTGTTCCTCTCTTTTTCTCTCTCTCTCTCCCCATCTCCTCACCTCCCACCCCTTTCATCCCCTTTAAATCTTTTTAATTCCCTCCCCCATTCGCCCATCAGGTCCATCATAAGTAAAGCAATTTAAATAAACTATTAAAGTTATTACATAGCAAGAGGAGTCTATAAATACAATTTATATATAGCATATATAAAATACGAGCAGAGCTCCTTTTGGCATAATAAGGGAAGCAGATATCTGTTCTGCTTACCAAGCTGCTGGACAGGACAGGGTTTTAAAAAAAGTGAACCATAACATTTTAAATCCTGCTCATATGTCTTTCTCCACAAATTACCAACTATTGCTTCCCCTAATAAAGATCAGTAAGTATTCTCTCTTTCAGTTTTCTCTGCCAGTTCTTATAATTCTTGTAATTTTTAAAACTTACCCATCAGTCAGTCTCACTCATCTTTATTTCTCCAGTTTGTACTTTGTGTTTCTTTTTTTCCCTTTTTCAGAGGCGTGGACCAATGTTTGACTTTTTCTTTTCAGTAGAAATGGGAATAATAAATCTCAGCAGGTTTCTGTGATGTTCCATGATTAATACTTGGTTCAGATGTTCATACGAAATAAGTCACAAAGAGACAAACTGATTGCTTTACCAGAGAACTCCACCATTTATTCCAGACGTCAAGTAATAAGATTACATTTTTTCTTGAATAATGAGAAGTTACCCTTTTGAGGGGGTGTTCATAAACTTGTCAGTGTTTATATAGTCTCTTTACAATCCTCTGTTCCCTTTTGTTTGTGACCTATGAATTAACATATATGGTGACTATGATGATGATAAAATTGTCTATAATTATATTAAACATACCTGAAGTATTTACTTATTATTATTACAATTATTATTTGATGTTGGTATTATTGCCACTATAAACTGTTGTTGTATTATTTCTATTGCATTATTTAATTGTAAGATGCATTATATATTATGGTATTATATAATGAATGTAATTATGGGATGAAAATGACAAGAATGATATAATTTATTGGGTATAGAGAAAGGGACTATATAAGTGTTGGCTTCTTCCCACTCCTTTTGAACAAGGCATTTTTTATGTTTATTTTTTTGGTTTTGATTCCTTGTTTTTAATTTTTATTTTGTCTTGATGTTCAAATACATCAATAACTAATCAAATCAATCAAAATACCCTTTGCTTTGGTTACTTGATACATAAACAGTGGAACAAACAGCTAAAATTATAGCTCAGCTGCTGTGCTTTTTTACCTTTTATAATGAAAGAAGGATGCAATGGGCATATTTCAGCTGCAGGAACCTTCTCAGTGCCTTGGACTATCTGCAGTACTTTATCATTTTCTATGTATTCAGCAGTGGTTCTATAGGATTTTTGACAGTAAATATTTGAAAAAGGAGAAAAAAACCTTTCCAGATCTGTTATGCTTGGTTATCCGAAGGGGAAATACACAATTTTAGCTTTATGTTTACATGTGCAGAAAGTAATGAGCATGCTACCCCAATAGGGAGTGGTTCTAATTGCCAGTCAGACTTCAAACTACATGTTGTTGATGTGTGAGCATATCTCTGCCGTTTTCGATGTCAGCCCAGTAGTAGATGGCATGCTACCTACCAAGATGGATGATTTCACCATGAATGAATTGAACATTGCTCTCAAACAAATGAGTCCAGGAAAAATCAGTTGGATTAGACAATATTCCTTTGGAATCTGGAAGATGGATAAGTTTAAACCCTTCCTTCTAAAGGTTTGCAACAGGACACTGATTCAACGTGAAATTCCAGATCAGTGGACCAAGAGTGCAATAATCCCAATCCTAAAGAAAGGAGATCTATCCAACCCTGCAAACAACAGAGGCATCAGACTTACCTGCATTGGTGCAATACTGTTCAACCATCTGCATCCTCACAGTTCTGAGATTGAACCAAAATGGATTCAGGGAAAACCGATTGACATTATGGAAGATTCTTGCCTTATGCGGAATCTTGGAAGAAATTAAATCAAAGAATCTCCCTTTTGTCACACTCTTCATAGACTATTCAAAAGGTTTTGATTCTATTCACTGAGAACATACAGTCATGTGAAAAAATTAGGACACTTTGTACAAGCCTGTTTTTTTTTACATATTTGGACATATGGATATTTAATATCAATGTTAAAAATACTGGGAGCTTCATGTAATACAACTAAACAATTAAAAATGAATTAAAGACTTTTTTTCAAATTTTCTGTAAAATTTAATTCTAAACAAATAGTGAGGAATAAATTATGACATCCCTCCATCTTTTTAGGACACCCCCACATTCATTCCCACTTAAAATGGCTAAAATAATGTTTAAAAATTCAAATAAAAACAAAAACAAGGTTAGACATATGTAGATATGTGAACATTTCTTAATAAAGAGCTGAATATTTAATAGGGTGCCCTAATTTTTTTTTCACATGACTGTATGTTCAAGATCCTCGAAGCATATGGCATCCCGGACAACATAATCAAAGCAATGAAGATCATATATGATAATGCTACAGCTATTGTCATGTCTAGCGATGGTGAAACAGAGCCATTCAAGATCTCAGCAGGTGTCTTGCAAGGTGACACCTTGGCTCCATACATTTTCATTATTGTTCTAGACTATATCATGCATCAAGCACTTTCTTCTACATATGAGGATACAAGTATAGTCCTTGAGCCTAGAAAGAGCAGCAGACACCCAGAGGTTCGTCTTCATGGCCTGGACTTTGCTGAAGACATTGCCCTACTTGCCACATCAGCAGAGAAAGCAGAATCTCTCCTTCATAGTGTTGAGTCTGCTTCAAATGCAGTTGGCCTTCATCTAAGCAAAGGATCAAGAAAAGGGTCACAATGGAGAATGTTCCAATTTTCAAATATCTTGGATCACATGACTCTTTTCCTGATTTCAAATCAAGGAAAGCTCAAGTCTGGAAGGCATGTAACAAGCTGAAGAAAATTTGGAAATCCAATCTTGACTGGCAACTTAAGATCAACATATTCAGGGCCTGCCTAGACTTCATCCTCTGTATGAGTCAGAAACATGGACCATCACAAGAGAACTAGAGGCACCTATAGATGGATGTTATACACAACTATTGTGGAGATCATTGAACATAAGTTGGAAGGACCATATTCCTAACAGAGTTGTGTATGGAAAATTACCCCTCATAACAACGACAATAAAAGTGAGACGTCTACAGTTTGCTGGACACTGCCTACACACAGTGGACCAGCCTGTTTCCCACCTGGTCTTCTGGACTCCAGTCAGTGGTCGTACTAGCCGTGGCAGACAAAGACTCAGTTATCCCAACACAATCAAAAGGGACATGGGGCTTGAGGAGCAGGAGGTGTTAAGGCTGATGAAGGACAGGAAACTTTGGGCCCAACATGTTGCTGCAGCTTCTTTTGCTCCATCCACGGACAACAGATGATGATGATGATGATGAAGCACAGCTCTCAAGCTTGTTGATGTAAAGAGCCAATTACAAAAAAGATAGATGTTCTGCTATCCCAACACTACCAACGATACTTACTGTATATCAAAAAATGAACTTTTTTATGAAAAAGAAGGAATAAAACTTGTTTTAACTTCAAGAAATTGTCATGACGTATTAAGTTTTGACAGCTCACGTGCACGATGCCAAACACAGGAAGGAACCACACAGAGGGGCACATTTGACAATTTTATTAATATCAAAACCCAAAACGCACAGCTACAGAAACAGTCACTCGCCAAAGGAAAGGACCTGTGGAGAGACGACGAGAGCAGTGTGCTGAGGAGTGGAGTAAGGGGAAATGGGCAAGCCAAATTACCACTTACTTGAGAAATCCGGAGAGGACTGGCAGGACCCAGCGGGGAATAGATGAGCCAGTAGGGTAGGTGGGAAATGGCGAGCTGATGGTGCCTGACCGGGTGGAGATGATTGCTGGAGGATCAGTGTGGTGAGGCAGGGGAGCGCGCCCAGTCGCGGAGACACACCTACACTGTGGCAGCAACCTGAAAGAAGAAGAAGAAAGTAAGGTTAACGACGTGTTAACGTTACGGCTTTAATTTGCTTGCCTGAGAACGGGCAGTATACCCAGACGAGCCAGCATTGACTGCATGGAGGAAACGTCCTTATGTACGCTGGCTGATGAGTGGGCGCAGGTGTGTCTTCTGACTCAGGTGCCGTGATGAGTTTGTAATGGTGAGACCGGAGGGGAAGACCGCGCTCCCACTGGCCATGACAGGTGCCCCTCCTTCTTGGAATGCCTCCTGGCGGTCTGGAGGGCTTGTCCGAGTGAGCATGGTGGAAAGCCCGGAGCATCCCCTTGTCCAGTATCCATGACAAGGGGGTCCAGGATTGTTCCTCTGGGCTGTAGCCCTCCCAGTTGACGAGATATTGAAGACCCCTGCCCCGGCGGTGAACATCCAGAATCCGCCACACTGTATAGGCGGGGTGGCCGTCGATGATGCAGGGAGGGGGAGAGGGGACTGGCCGAGAGGGGCTTGATGTGACTAAAGTGAAAGGTAGGGTTCACCCGTAGGGACGGGGGCAGCTTAAGTTGAACCGACGCGTCGTTAATCACCCGAGAGATGGTGTATGGCCCAAAAAAGCGGGGGGACAGTTTCCTTGACTTCTCTTTAAGAGAGATCTGGCTTGCTGCCAGCCAGACCTGCTGTCTCACGGCATATTTGGGGCCCGGGACCCGTCTCCTGTCAGCAGCAACCCGGGTGCACTCCATGGTGCGGGCCAGGGCGGCCCAAGTCGACCTCCAGACGTGTCAGCAGCGCTGAGTGTGAGCCCCTACGGATGAGACCGAGACCTCCCTCTCAGCCATAGGAAGTAGAGATGGTGTGTACCCCAACGGAGCCTTGAAAGGGATGAGCAGAGTTCATGGAATACTCCACCCAGGTCAGACGTGTACTCCACGATGACGGGTTGTTGGCTACTACGCACAGCAAGGCAGCCTCAAAGGACTGATTGGTGCATTCCGCCTGCCCATTGCTCTGTGGATGATTTCCTGAGGAGAGACTCACAGTAGTTCCCAGGGTCCGGCAAAAGGCCCTCCAGACCTGGGACGTAAATTGTGGATCCTGGTCAGACACAATGTCAATAGGGATGCCGTGGACCCGGATCATGTGATCGTTGATGAGGACCACAGTCTCCAAGGCTGATGGGAGTTTAGGAAGGACCACCAGATGGACTGCCTTGGAGAAGTGATCCACAATGGTCAGGATCACTGTCTTGCCGTGGGAGGAGGGCAACCCGGTCACAAAGTCCACGGCGATGTGGGACCACGACCGACCAGGGATAGGGAGAGGATGGAGAAGTCCCGATAGTGGGGAGGAGTCAAATTTATCCCAGATGCACGTCTGGCAGGCTCTGACATACTCCCAGACGTCCCACCACAGTGTGGGTCACCAAAACACCTTTTGGACAAAGTCATCGGTCCGTGAGATTCCAGTGTGGCATGCAAAGCGACTGGTGTGACCCCATTGGATGAAATCACTGCAGAGGGTGGCCGGGACGTAAAGACGGTTCCGGGGGCACCCTACTGGCACAGGCTTCTGGGACCGGGCCTAGCGGACCCTCCGGTCAATATCCCAAGTAAGGGCTCCAACGAGGCATGAAGGTGGTATGATGGTTTGGGGGGTGGGGGGGGGGTTGCTATATCCCTGGAATCAAACTGGCGCAAGAGCGCATCCGGTTTGGTATTCCAGGCGCCAGGCCGGTAGGTGATGGTAAAATTAAACCGCTGGAAGAACAACGACCAGCGGGCCTGCCTGGGGTTCAGTTGGTGGGCCGACTGCAAGTACTCAAGGTTCTTGTGGTCAGTCCACACAACGATGGGGTGAATGGCGCCCTCTAACCAGTGTCTCCACTCCTCTAATGCCAACTTAATGGCCAGCAGCTCTCTGTCCCTACATCATAGTTCCTCTCAGCCGGTGTGAGCCGCCGAGAGATATACAGTATGCGCATGGGCTAAGCTTCTGATCGGGGAGCATGCGCTGCAACAGTACTGCACCAACCCCCGAATCAGACGTGTCCACCTCGAGGACAAATGGAAGCTGCGTGTCGACCTGAGCTAAGATGGGTGTATCTGTGAACTGACGCTTGAATTTGTTAAACTCCAGCTCAGCTGTCTCAGTCCACCGAAAGGGGACTTTAACGGAGGTCAGCGGCATCAAAGGCAGTGCGATCCCACTATAGTTCCTGATGAACCTGCGGTAGAAATTCACAAACCCGAGGAAATGTTGCAGCTCCCTTCGGGAGTGGGTAGTTGGCAAATCTAACATTGCCCTTATCTTGGCCGGGTCAGCAATCAGCTCCCTCTCAGCCACGATGAAGCCCGAGAAGGTGGTGGATGTAGTGGAGAACTCACACTTCTCGGCTTTAACGTAAAGCTGGTTCTCCAAAAGCTGCTGTAAAACGGCTCTGAACTGGACCTCATGTTCCTCTGGCGAGCGGGAGAAAATCAAAATATCATCAAGGTAGACAAAAACGTATTGGTATAGCATATTGCGGAGGACGTCATTTATTAACCGCTGGAAGACGGCGGGGCGTTAGTGAGCCTGAATGGCATCACTAAGTATTTGAATTGGCCCTGGTGTGTTTTAAAGGCCATCTTCCATTCATTGCCCTCGCAAATGCGGACCAGATGATACGCGTTCCTGAGGTCTAACTTGGTAAACACCCATGAGCGCTGAAGGAGCTCAAACACTGAATTGATCAAAGGCAGGGGGTACATATCTTTGATGGTAATTGCGTTAAGCTCCAAGTAGTCGATGCACGGGCACAACGAGCCATCCTTCTTTC
The DNA here is from genome assembly GCA_020510985.1 of Pholidichthys leucotaenia. Classification (NCBI taxonomy): domain Eukaryota; kingdom Metazoa; phylum Chordata; class Actinopteri; order Cichliformes; family Pholidichthyidae; genus Pholidichthys; species Pholidichthys leucotaenia. Next base: position 156,203,782 of record CM035847.1, on the reverse strand, counting down.
CGACGAAGAAGAATCCAGCTCTGAGCGGAGCCGAAGATGGTAAATGGTAAAGGGCATTCACTTATGTAGTGCTTTTATTCTCATCTCTTGATGACCAAAGCGCTTTACAGATCCTGCTATCCACCCATTCACACACACATTCACACACTGATGGCGGCATGCTACCTAACATGGCGCTTCCAGACCCACCAGGAGCAACTGGGGGTGAAGTGTCTTGCCCAGGGACACAACGGCAGGATATCCGGGGAGAGCGGGATTCGAACCGCCAACCATGTGGTTATTGCACAACCTGCTCTACCTCCTGGGCCACTGCCACCCCGATGGCCGAATTACGCCAGCGTTCAACGACTCCTTAATATACTGCTCCACTGCCTCCCTCTCTGGGCCAGAAATACTATACAGCCAGCTGGACAGCAGCCTCACTCCCGGGATGAGGTCGATAGCACAGTCATAAGAGCGGTGAGGCGGCAGCGACAATGTTCTTGACTTGCTAAAGACCTCGCTCAAATCGTGATAAGCCCAAGGGACGAGGCTGAGGTCCGGCGGCTCAGCCCAAGAGGGAGGGACTGACAGCAATGAGGACCATTCAGCTGAACGCATAAAGTGGGTCATACAAAACGGATCTCCAGGCAGAGATGGTATTTTTGGCCCAATTGATCGTTGGGTTATGCCTCTGGAGCCACAGATAACCTAGAATCACCGGGGATAATGAAACGGGGGGAACCAGGAACGATAGTTCCTCCCTGTGGTTCCTGGAAAGAAGGAAGGATATGGGCACCATGCTAAGAGCGACCACCACGACCTCACAGCCAGATATGGTGGTGATTCTCTGATCACAGGGCAATTTACATGTGGGAATGCCCACCTGCTTCATGAACTCAGCAGGCACGAAATTACCCTCTAACCCCGAATCGATCAGCGCCATTACCCTCCTCTCGACCCCCGGCAACTGTACTAGGGCCGAAATAGAAAAATTACTGTGGGAAGTGGATTTGGTCCCGCCTGCGGGACCCCCCATGGCAACTGATGGGCCACATCTTTTTGGCCGCTGGCGGCACTCGTCCAGACTGTGGTTAGGTGAACCACAGTACATGCATAAATTGCTCCTGGTGGGTCTGGAAGCGCCATGTTAGGTAGCATGCCGCCATCAGTGTGTGAATGGGTGGATAGCAAGATCTGTAAAGCGCTTTGGTCATCAAGAGATGAGAATAAAAGCGTTATATAAGTGAATGCTATTTAAGTGAATGCCATTTAGGTGAATCACAGTACATGCATGCGGCAACCCTTCGCCTTCGCCGATGCTCATCATCGGTCAAATGCCGAGAGAGCTTCAGTTCAGGCGACGAGCCAGCGCCACCAGTGCCAGTAACCACGGTGGGTACATGCTCGGCGCACAGGCGAGAGGAGGACTCGCACTCCCTCGCGCGCTTCCGATTGTTCAACCCAACTGCCTGATCTATGAGGCTGTCGAGGGTCTCCAGGACAGGGTGGACCGCTAGATTGTCACGGAGTTGGTCATTCAACCCCTGGAGGAACGGGCTGCGTAACACAGTCTCATTCCACCCTGAATCGGACGCCACAACCCAGAACTCCACCAAGTACTCGGCCGCTGACAGGGTACCCTGGCGGAGCATCATCAGGCGGCTCATCACATTGCCCTGACTCTCAGTCCGACCAAATGCGCAAGTGGATGCGGCCACAAATTGGTCAAACATATAACGACGCCCCCCGGGGTTGTCTAGAGTGGACTGTGCCCACTTCAGGGCTCGATCCCTGAGCAACAGAGTGAAAAACTGGATCCGAGCGACGTCCCCCGGACACTCCCCTCCAACCTGTTCCAAGTACATCTAAACTTGAAGAAGAAAATTCTTACATTTCCCCACCTCCCCCGCGTACGGGGAAGGCATGGGAACAGAGGTTGTACGGCGCACTGAAGTGCGTGGAGCAGGCTGAGGGGGGACAACCGTGGGACACGCTGTAGACCACAGCATCATCATGTTTAATACCTGCTGCGTCAACGCAGTGAGCTGACGCTCAGTTGCTGCTAGGTGTTCCAGAGGTGACAGCTCCTGCGGTGAGGCACCGGCTGAGCTACTGTCCTGGCTGGCTTGTTCTGTCATAACATATTAAGTTTTGACAGCTCACGTGAACAATGTCAAACACAGGAAGGAACCACACAGAGGGGCACGTTTGACAATTTTATTAATATCAAAACCCAAAGTGCACAGCTACAGAAACAGTCACTTGCCAGAGGAAAGGACCTGTGGAGAGACGAGCAGTGAGCTGAGGAGTGGAGTAAGGGGAAATGGGCAAGCCAAATTACCACTTATTTGAGAAATCCAGAGAGGACCAGCAGGACCCAGCGGGGAATAGACGAGCCAGTAGAGAAGGGAGGAAATGGTGAGCTGATGGTGCCTGACCGGGTGGAGTTGATTGCTGGAGGATCAGTGTGGTGAGGCAGGGGAGCGCACGCAGTCCCGGAGACACACCTACACGGTGGCAGCAACCTGAAAGAAGAAGAAGAAAGTAAGGATAACAATGTGTTAATGTTACGGCTTTAATTTGCTTGCCTGAGAAAGGGCAGTATACCCAGACGAGCCAGCGTTGACTGTGTGGAGGAGGCCTCCTTATGTATGCTGGCTGATGAGTGGGCGCAGGTGTGTCTTCTGCCTCAGGTGCTGTGATGAGTTTGTAAAGGTGAGACCGGAGGGGAGGAGCGCACTCCTGCTGCCCATGACAGAAATAATTCTAAGACAAAAGAAAACAGAAAATAAAGGCACTGTGCTCACAATAATAATGGCATAACTTGAAAATACCAATTCTGTAGATTTGCATTAGAGGCATGTTCATGTACACAATATTAAGACACCCATAACCATATTCTAGAAACAACCAACTTTTCTGACCGAAAAGAACAAACAGAAAGTCTCATCATGACCACTGTGCCAGCTGACCTTGCATCCCATCGAGTTCATGTTAGTTCAGGAACAAAACAAATGGGAAGGCCTTCAGTATATATTGCTCCTGTCTTGCCTTGTCAGCAAGCATTTCTTGAACTTTCTTGCATGGTTGTTGGAAAGAGCCACATGTCTTCTTGAAGCTTATTTAGTTTACAGGTAAAGTTTGAGGGCACTTTTTAAAACATTATGATCTGTATCTGATCTGTAAATACCACCTAGACCCTTAGAACATTCAAGCAGCTCCAGATCAGCTGGGAAAATTAAATATAGTTCTTTAATTTGAACTTGTTTAGACAAAGTCGGCAGAATCACCATTCTTCCTTTCTCATTTAATGGTGATGTACTCTATGGCAATGGCCACTGCTACACCTCGTGTTAATGCTCATTATACAACAGTTAGTTCTAACCGAGCAATTTGATTGGACAATTGGCATCACAGAAATTATTATATTCCATGATAATTAAGATAAGATAAGATAAGCCTTTATTAGTCCCACAATGGGGGAATTCCAAGATTGCAACAGCACAGGGATAGCAAGACTCAGAGCAATAATTCAGAAGATAAGATAATAGGAGCAGTGAATATACATATGTACACAGAAATATATACAGTGTGGAGCACTGTAGCTAGATGAAATAAACAGCATAATGGTCTATTCAGTTATCCCACCTAGTATGAATGTGTACCCATACAGTATATTACGTATTTGAATTAGCCTAGTTGTCACCCTCTGTAGCGACTGATATTGTCCTAGTTGTATAATGGAGGGGACCATTATTGTGCAAGTTTGTTACATTTTGTGCATTCAATATGGCGTCTACGAGCAGCCCTGTTTAGATTTTAAAGTCTGACAACCGTGGGTAGGAAGGACCTGCGAAACCTCTTGGTCCAAGGATGGCAGAGCCTACTGCTAAATGAGCTCCTCAGTGTGTTCAGCCTGTCCTGCATGGGATGGAACTCGGTCTCCAGAGGAGATGACAGCTTAGCCACCATCCTCCTCTCTCCTATCTCCTCCAATGGGTCGAGACGTTACCCCAGGACAGAGCTAGCTTTTTTGATTAGTCTATTCAGTCTGTTCCTGTCGGCTGCCGTGATCCTGTTGCCCCAGCAGACCACTCCAAATGTGATGGCTGATGCCACCACCAAATTGTAGAAGGTCTTCAGGAGTGCCCCTTGTACACCAAAAGACCTGAGCCTCCTCAGGAGGAACAGCCTGTGCTGTCCCGTCTTGTAGAGCGCGTCGGTATTGTGTGACCAGTCCAGTTTATTGTTCAAATGAACACCCAGGTACTTGCAGGATGTCCCATCGCAATGTCTGTTCCCTGGATGTTTACTGGTGCTGTGAGGGGTTGTTCTCGCCTGTGGCAGTCCACCACAGGTTCCTTAGTTTTCCTCACATTGATCTAGAAGAAGTTCCGATGGCACCAGTCCACGAAGTCAGTTCAACTTCAATTCAATTCAACTTTATTTATATAGCGCCATTTCACAACAAAAGTCATCTCATAGCACTTTCAACTGTAGGGGAAACCCCCACAATTGCAGAAAGACCCCAGCAATCAGGCGATCCCCTGTGAGCAAGCGCTTGGTGACGGTGGAGAGAAAAAACTCCCTTTTAACAGGAAGAAACCTCCAGCAGAACCAGGGTCAGGGAGGGGCAGTCATCTGCTGCGACTGGCTGGGGGGTGAGGGGATAGAGAAGATGAAAAGAACAGATATGAGCAAACAGCATGATAGAGAGCAAACAGCATGATGGGGACTCAATCTATGGGAGAGAACAAACAGATGTTAATGACCAGCAAAAAAACCCATTTCATTGAGACTGAAGAAAGGAGTGAAGCCCAGTGCAATTAGTGGAAGTCCCCCAGCTGTCTAAACCTAATAGCAGCATAACTAAGGGAGGGTTCAGAAACACATGATCCCTCCCTAATTGTAGGCTATATCAAAAAGGAAGGTTTTAACCCTATTCTTAAAAACAGAGATTGAGTCTGACTCCCGAATCCTGCATTTTGGGAGCATAGTGCTCTGTTAGGATAATAGGGTAATATCAGTTCTTTTAAATAAAAAGGGGCCTGGTTGTTTATAGCTTTGTAAGTGAGAAGAAGGATTTTAAACTTAATTCTAAACTCTATGGGAAGCCAATGAAGGGAGGCCAGAACCGGAGAGATATGATATCTCTTTCTAGTACCTGTTAAAACTCTTGCAGCAGCATTTTGGATCAACTGAAGACTTTTTAGAGATGTTTTAGGACAACCTGATAATAAAGAGTTACAATAATCTAATCTAGAGCTAACAAAAGGGTGGATCATTTTCTCAGCATCACTCTGAGACAAGATGCTCCTAATCTTGGTAATATTACGCAAATGATGGTAGCCAGTCTTAGAAAAAAATTTAATATGTGAATTGAAGAACAGATCTTGATCAAAAATAACTCCAAGGTTCCTCACGGAGCTATTAAGAGAAGGAGTAACTGCATCCAAACTAAAAGTTTGATTTGGAAAGGTATTTCTAAGGTTTTTTGGACCAACAAGAATGACTTCAGTCTTTTCTGAATTTAATAGCAGGAAATTGCAAGTCATCCAAGCTTTGATTTCCTTAAGACAGGCATCTAACTTGGCTAATTGATTACTATCATCTGGATTTATTGACAGGTATAATTGTGTGTCATCTGCATAACAATGAAACTGTATACAGTGCTTTCTAATAATGTTGCCTAACGTAAGCATATATAAACTAAAAAGAGTAGGGCTGAGCACAGATCCCTGTGGAACTCCATGACTGAGCTTTGAGTTGAAAGAAAACTCATTATTGACATGAACAAACTGGAACCTATCAGATAAATAAGATCTAAACCACTGCAATGAAGTTCCATTAAGTCCAACATAGTGTTCTAATCTATCAAGTAGAATATTATGATTGATAGTATTGTGGAGCTTATAAATGAAGAGGCGGGTTTGGCTCAGACGATTTATTACACAACTCACACAACAAGCATAGACAGAATGACATCTCAGCAGAGACTCTTCTCTTAAATAACATGGCATTCCTCTAGAAGCTTCTAACACACAAAAGGTGACCTTCGCGTCACATTGCATTCACTTCATTCATCCTTCACACCTCCCTGTTATCTCACTAGGGAACCTCTGCTCTTTGTTCTCGTCTAAGATGGTACACAATTATGCTCTCCCCATGTGCCGCCATACCACCCCCTCCCCCCCGAGCATCTTGGATAGAACAATAGAATTACAGTCCGTATGCTGTGATAGAACCATTAAACATCAGTCCACATGCTGCTTGGGCTTCAGTCTCCTCCCGTATCTGCTGTAACCAGGATTCACCGCCTCCGCGGCGGTGTCATGCTGGGGGGTTGATGTTTGGGGGGGAAAACTTTTTGTCTGTCCATGTGGGTGCTCTGGGGAATCTTTTCTCTGGGGAGCTCCCCGTGGGGGTCTTCCATGCCGAGGGGCCCTCGCCAACAGCACCTGCTCGTCCGCCACCAAGAAAGTGGGTTTGAGTCTGTCTATGCCAATCTTTTCCCTCCTACCCCCCAAGTCTAGCAAAAAATGCTTATCCCCTGTTTCCAGCACTCTGAACGGTCCATCATAGGGTGGGCGCAGTGGAGGGTGGTGGGTGTCGTGTCTGACAAACACGAACTCCGCGTTTTTCAAAGTTTTAGGCACAAAAACGCGCCGAAAACTGTGGTGGGCAGGGTCCGGCAGCATGCTTGTGTCTATGCTACGCTGCAACAGCTGAGACGGGGAGCTGCCCGGCGCGGGATTATCTGGCAGAAACTCCCCGGGCAGCCGGAGTGGTTGCGCAAAAACGAGTTCTGCCGGGGAAGCTTCCAGATCCTCTTTAGGTGCAGAACGTAACCCCAATAAAACCCACGGTAGCTTGTCTACCCAATTTGCATCCGTCAGTGAAGCCCTGAGAGCCGCTTTCAATGATCTATGAAAACATTCGCATAACCCATTAGCCTGTGGATTGTACGCGGTTGTGCGGTGAATTGTGACACCCAGGCTGTGGGCCATTGTTGACCAGAGTTCGGAAACAAATTGAGGGCCTCTGACGGATGTAATGCCCGACGGGACTCCAAAACACGCCACCCATGCTGTTAAAAACGCACGCACCACCTCCTCGGCCGTGGTTGCCGCCAGCGGAACCGCTTCTGGCCAGCGCGTGGTGCGGTCCACTATTGTCAGGAGGTGCGTGTACCCCTGTGATGGCGGGAGGGAGCCCACGAGGTCCACGTGGACATGGTCAAACCTCTCAGCCGGAATGCGAAACGGCTCCAAGGGAGCCTTCGTGTGTCTGTGTACTTTGGCTCATTGGCACGCCACGCAGGCTGCCGCCCACCCTTTCACTTGTTTGCAAAGGCTCGGCCACACAAATTTCTCTCCTACCATTTTGACCGACGCGCGCACTCCTGGGTGCGCCAAAGAGTGAACCGACTCAAACACGCAGCGGTGCCACGCGGCCGGGACCACGGGACGTGGGCGACCCGTGGAGACATTGCAGATTACGGGGGGGCATGTCATCCTGCAGCACCCTGCTCTCCAGCCTTAACCCTGTTGGTCCAGACTGGAGCGCGCGCACGTCCGCATCACTAACCTGCTCCGCGGCCATGGCTGTGTAATCTATCCCCATGCAGACCGGGGCCACCACGGCGTGCGAGAGGCAGTCTGCCACTACATTCAGTTTGCTCGACACATGCTGAATATCGGTAGTAAACTCTGAGATCGCGGCCAGCTGTCTCTGCTGCCGGCCCGACCACGGTTCTGAAACCTTGGCCATCGCGAATGTTAGCGGCTTGTGGTCAACGAACGCGGTGAAACTGCGCCCTTCCAGCCAGAACTGGAAGTGGCGAATGGCCAGGTGGAGAACCAGCAACTCTCTGTCAAACGCGTTGTATTTGCGTTCACTGTCGCGCAAAGTCCTGTTGAAAAAGGCGAGCGGCTGCCAAGCCCCGGCAACGCGCTGCTCCACGACAGCCCCTATGGCTACATCTGAAGCGTCAGTGGTAAGCGCTATGCGGGCCGTTGGGTCTGGATGTGCCAGCAATGCGGCGTTTGCCAGGGCTGCTTTGACTTCCGAGAACGCCCGCTCTCGCTCCGGGGTCCATTTGACCCTATCCGCAGGTTTCTGTTTTTTGAGCGCAGCGTACAGTGGTTGCATGAGCTGCGCTGCGCGGGGAAGGAAACGGTTATAAAAGTTCACCATTCCCAAAAATTCTTGTAGCGCCCTGACCGTTTGCGGCCGGGGAAAATCTGCCACTGCGCGCATTTTGTCAGGCAGCGGGATCGCTCCTTCGGGAGAGACGCGGTGCCCCTAAAAATCAATCCCTGTCACCCGGAACTGACATTTCGCTGGGTTGATTATTAACCCATGCTCTTCCAACCTCTGGAAAACCGTCGTGAGGTGGGTTTCGTGTTCGTCTTCGGACGCGCTGGCTACTAAGATACCGTCCAGGTAGACGGACACGAAAGGGAGATCGTGCAGCACTGCATCCATCATGCATTGGAACGTCTGTGCAGCCCCTTTAAGCCCAAATGGCATGCGCAAAAACTCGAATAAACCGAACAGAGTTATTACCGCTGTTTTGGGTATGTCCTCAGTGCGCACTGGGACTTGGTGGTAACCGCGGACCAGGTCTATTTTAGAAAAAACGCGCGCTCCTGCAAGGTGAACGGAAAAATCCTCAATGTGAGGAACTGGGTAGCGATCGTGCGCTGTGGCGTTGTTCAATCTGCGGAAATCCCCGCAAGGTCGCCACGAACCCTCAGCTTTAGGGACCATGTGTAGCGTGGAAGCCCATGGGCTGTTTGAGCGCCTGATGATGCCCAACCTCTCCAGGTTGGCGAACTCCTCGCGCACTATGGCCAGTTTAGCTGCGTCCAAGCGCGGAGGTCTTGCAAAAATGGGCGGCCCGGTGGTGGTGATAAAATGCTCCACCCCGTGTTTAGCGATGGCTGCCAAAAACGTCGGGACTGTGAGTGCTGGGAACTGAGTGAGCAGTGTGTGGAACTTACCGCATGTAGCTGTGACATTGGCTTGTGCTGTTGGCTGGGTCACTCGAGCTATACAGGGGAGAGAGTCAAAGGACAGTGCATTAACTAGGCGTCTGTTAGCGACATCTACCAACAAACCATGTGCACACAGAAAATCAGCCCCCAGTATATGGTAATTCAATGCTGCTATGACAAAAGTCCACTCAAATGTACGGCCTTGTAGAGACAAGAGTAGAGTCCTCTCACCAAAGGTCTTAATCTCTGAGCCGTTTGCTGCCGCCATCTCGGGGCTGCTAGATCCTGCCAGCCGGTCAGCGTAGGTCGGCCGGATGAAACTCTTCTGGGCGCCAGTGTCCACGAGGATATGCCTCCCCGAGCGTGCGTCCGTCAAGTAGAGCAGCTTGTTCTCCTCCCCGAGGGTCGCAGCTGCTACCGACCCCCAGTCTTGGCGTTTCCAGAGTCGCTTGATTTGGCACGGTGGTATACATTTGCGTGCCCTCTCTGCGAAGCGGCGGTGGTAGAAACAAAGCATGTATCCCCCGCGTTCCTTGGCCCCTGCTGCTGCTGCCGTCGGTGGCTCTGCTGCTGCCGTCGATGGCTCCTCGCCTCCTCCGGTCGTCGCGCTGAGCTCCGTCGCTGCTGCAATGGTCGTGATCGCCCTGGTGGCGACGATGATCCGGTCTGCTTCCCGGGCTAGCGCACGATAGTCCCGCTGGGCCAGCAACGGCAAATTGGCCAGGGTCGCTCTCACCGCTGTTGGAAGGTTCCGGAGGAAGAGGTGGGTAAAAATAAAATGGTCGTCGTCTGTGCCCTTTAACCTCAGCATCTTCTCCATCAGGTCTATGGCTGACCCGTCTCCGCACTCGATCCGCGTCAGGAGTCTCTCTTCTCTCTCACCATCCGAGAGTGCGAAGTGCTGGATGAGCGCAGCCTTCAGCGCGTCGTACTTGCGGTCGGTTGGTGGCTGATCGAGCAGGCTCTCTATGTGCTGAGCCGTGCGGGCGTCGAGCGCTGTGACCACATAGTAGAACTTGGTGTCATCTGCCGATATCCCCCGGAGGGCGAACTGCGCCTCGATGAGGTGGAACCAGGAACGTGGGTTGTGCTGCCAAAAAGCTGGTAGCTTGATCGCAACAGCACATGCATGGCTGGGGGTTCCCGTCGAGGCTGGCTCCGGGGATCTTTCTTCGTGTTCCATGATTCGTCTTGGGTCACCAGTGTGGAGCGTGTAAATGAAGAGGCGGATTTGGCTCAGACGATTTAGTACACAACTCACACAACAAGCATAGACAGAATGATATCTCAGCAGAGACTCTTCTCTTAAATAACATGGCATTCCTCTAGAAGCTTCTAACACACAAAAGGTGATCTTCGCGTCACATTGCATTCATCCTTCACACTTCCCTGTTAAGGAACCTCTGCTCTTTGTTCTTGTCTAAGATGGTACACAATTATGCTCTCCCCATGTGCCGCCATAGTATCAAAAGCTGTACTAAGGTCTAAAAGGACAAGCACAGAAACAAGTCAATTATCAGATGTGATCAGGAGGTCATTAGTGACCTTCACTAAGGCTGTTTCAGTACTATGATGAATTCTAAACCCAGATTGAAACTCTTCAAATAGACCATTTCCCTGCAAGGGTTCAAATAATTGCGTAGCAACAACTCTTTCCAAGATTTTTGAAATGAAAGGGAGATTAGAGATTGGCCTATAGTTAGCTAAAACTCCTGGATCCAGCGTTGGCTTTTTGAGTAAGGGTTTAATTACAGCAGTTTTAAAAGCCTGTGGTACATGGCCTAAAGTTAATGAAGAATTGATTATTTGAAGAATAAAGCTACCAATAAATGGGAAGACTTATTTAAATAACCTGGTAGGAATATGGTCTAAAAGACAAGTTGAAGGATTGGATGAGGAAACTATTTTATCTAACTCTAAAAGGTCAGTTGGAGTAAACTAATCCAAACAGATGTGAGTTGTAGTAGTTACTGTATTTAGGTTAATGGTGGGAAGAATATGACTGATTTTATCTCTGATAGATAAAATTTTATTATTGAAAAAGTTCATAAAGTCCTGACTAGTAAGCTCTAAGGGAATGCTAGGATTGACTCTTTGTCAGCCTGGCTACAGTGCTGAAAAGAAACCTGGAATTATTCTTGTTCTCTTCTATTAATGCAGAATAATAACTTGTTCTAGCTTTTCTGAGAGATTTTTTATAAATTAAAAGATGATTTCTCCAAGCTAAATAGATTTCATCTAAATTAGTGGAGAACCATTTTCTTTCTAATTGACAAGTCTTCTGTTTTAAGCAACGAGTTTCTGTGTTGAACCAAGGAGTTAGAAATCTCTGATTAGACTTTTTCTTTTTTAAGGGGGCCACCATGTCTAGAGTCTAATGCAGAGAAGCTGTAACACTATCTACCATGCTATCAATTACAGAAGGAGCAAGCTGTCTATAGCTTATATCCGTTGTGTTGACGCATGGCATAGAGGAAACAATCTGCATAAATTTGGTAACTGCATCATCTGAGAGCCATCTACTGTAATAATATTTTTCCTTAGGAGCCAAATAGTCAGAAATAGTAAAATCAAAGGTCAACAGACAATGGTCTGACAGTACAGGGTTATGAGGAGACACTACCAGATTTTCTATTTCTATGCCATATGTCAGAACAAGATCCAACGTATAGTGGAGATAATGGATAGAATTTCCTACTTTCTGAGAAAACCCCATCGAGTCTAATATTGAATTAAATGCCAAATTAAGGAAATCACTATCTACATCTACATGTATATTAAAGTCCCCTACTACAATTATTCTATCTGATTTCAGCACTAAATCAGCTAAGAAGGAAGGGATATTAAATCAATCTGATGATCAATTAACAGATCATGGACTAGCAGAGGACTTGGGAGTTAGATAGATAGATAGATAGATAGATAGATTATTTCGAACACAAAAAATATAACAAAAAACAAGCAAATAGCAAATGCAATAAAGTTACAGTATACACTGTTCGAAAGGGAGAAGGAAGAAGTGAACACTTATTAATTCCAACTCCTCTTTTCCATCGATACACCCATGTGAATTTTATACAAATTACTACCTTTAAGACCCCAAGTAAACAATTTACTGTATTTTTTACAGATCAACATTAACACCTGTCCATTCTAACATACAATGATGTCCATATATCAAAACCAGTCTCAAATGACACAGATACACACAGTGCTGTCCCACCTCCCAGTTAGAGACCTAATATTTGACAAACCACATTTAATTTTTAAGTTATGAGGAGGAACAGAGGCCAAATCATTCAATTTAGAGGATTCATGTTTAATTTGAGTTTTACCAATTTTTTGTTTAATCGCTTTGGGATGCTTATACATTATATTTTTATTTACTTTAGAGGGACCAGACAGTGATTCTCTGATGGGAAAGACAGGGGCTAAGTTGAGGGGTGGTGGATGAAGAGGAGCTGCAGAGAGGCGTGTAAGACTGCGACTCTGCTTCCTGGTCCCAACTCTGAGTTGTCAAGGTTTTGGAAATTTGGATAAAAATGATGCCAGATTGTTAGATAAATGAGACACACCATCCAAAGTGGGACGGATGCTGTCTCCTCTAATAAGACCAGGTTTTCCCCAAAATGAGTTCCAATTGTCAATGTAGCCCACATTATTTGCAGGACACCACACAGACAGCCAACGGTTGAAGGATGACAAGCGGCTAAACATGTCATCACTGGTCAGATTGGGGAGGGGCCCAGAGAATACTACAGAGGCAGACATTGTTTTTGCAAAGTCACACACCGATTCCACGTTAAGTTTTGTTACTTCCGACTGCCGGAGTCGGACGTCATTAATGCGGCGTGGATAACAACTGTGGCGTATTTACAGTTACTTTTAGCCAGCATTTTCAAATTTGACTCGATGCCACCTGCTCTGGCCCCAGGAATGCATTTGACTATGGCCGCTGGAGTCTCTAGGTTCACGTTTCTGACTACAGAGTTGCCAGTGATGAGTTTTTTCCTCAGCGGGTGTGTCGCTGAGTGGGGAAAAGCGATTACAAGCATAAACAGGTTGGTGGTTAACCGGGGCTTTGCGGCTAGGCTTCCTTCTCACCGTCACCCACCCACTCTCCTCGCTGCTGAGGAGGACCAGAGGACCGCTAACAGGCCGCCCTATGCAAGGGAGCTCCGCTGCAGCTAGGGGACGTCCGTCGTTATTAACTGGCTCAGACGGTGTTTCAATACAGCGGAGGCGGGATTCCAAATCAGACAACCTCGCCTCGAGCGCCTCAAAAAGACAACATTTATTACATTTACCGTTATCACTAAAAAAGGCAGAAATGTAGCTAAACATCTTACAGAGAGAGCACACCAGAGGAGGAGGGGAAGGAGAGCTAGTAGCCATAGCTAGTGGCTAACCTGAAGCCAACTAAAACACCAATGAAAGGTGAACAGAAGGCTAAAGAGGGTGATTAGATGACGCTGAGTGCGCACACAGGTGCAAGAGGCTTGATAAACAGAAGTGAGGACTAACGGTAGATGGAAAAAAGTGATTAAAATACAATTGAAGGTAAAATCCTTGGGAGAATGAGGAGAGCAAACCACAGACAGCCAGCAACACAGGAAGTGACGATACGTTACCACAGGAACACCTCCCTGGATAAGTCCTCTGTACTCTGCATCATCTCCATCAGAGATGAGGCCGACGATCCCAGAGTCATCAGACAACTTCTGAAGATGGCAGTGTGGTGTGTTGTGTGAAAAGTCCGCAGTATAAAGGGTGAACAGGAAGGGAGCCAGAATTGTTCCCTGGGGGGTCCCCGTATTGCAGATGATAGTGTTGGACACACAATCCTGGGTTCTCACAAACTGTGGCCGGTTTGTGAGGTAGTCCAGGATCCACGATGACAGATGCTGGTCCACCCCTGCGCACAGTAGCTTGTCCTTCAGGATCACCGGTTGGTTGGTGTTAAAAGCACTGGAGAAATCAAAGAACATGATCCTTACTGTGCTCCCAGGCTTCTCCGGGTGGGATAGGGAACGGTGTAGGAGAAAGATCACTGCATCCTTCACTCCAATGCCGTGCTGGTAGGCGAAATGGAGTGGATCCATCGCTGGTCCCACCAGGGGGTGGAAGTGGGCAAGGAGCAGCTTCTCCAGGGTCTTCATCAGGTGTGATGTGAGGGCCACTGGTCTGTAGCAGTTCAGGTCCTTGGGGTGGGGGTGGGGGGGTCTTTGATTTGATTTGAGCAATAATCTGGTAGGTTGGATTCTGGATTTCTTAACCAACAGGATGCAGAGAGTAAGGGTCAATGGTACATTGTCTGACCTAAAGTGCTCTTCTACAGGCTCTCCTCAGGGGTGTGTGTTGTCACCACTACTCTTCATCCTGTACACAACCATGTGTCAGAGTAGACATGACAACAGACACATTAGAAAGTATGCTGATGATTCAGTTATTGTCACTCTCCTCCAGGATGGTGAGAGTGGCCACGGCCCAGTAGTTGATGATTTTGTTCACTGGTGTGAGAATTCCTACCTGCAGCTGAATACGACAAAAACTAAAGATATGATTATTGACTTTAGGAGGAAAACTCCCAGGCACAAAGTCACCGTATTAAAGGTCAGACCACTGAATGTGTACAATCCTACAAATATCTTGGGACGATTATTGATAGTAATTTAAACTTTGAAGAGAACTGTGAAAGGGTGTGCAAAAAGGGTCAGCAACATTTGCATTGTTTGAGGAAACTTGCACGCTTCCAAATTGACCGAACCATAATGACAATGTTTTATCGGGCTTCTATTGAATCTGTTTTATCCTTTTCTTTAGTGTCACGGTTTGGTCAGATAAAACTGAAACAGAGGAAATCCTTGGATCAGGTAGTTAGAATGTCTAGTCGTTTGCTTGGTGAGTCACAGCTGAGCCTGACATCCCTGTACACCAGACAGGTACAGAGGATTGCTACCTCCATTTTAAATGATGACTCCCACCCTTTGCACTGCAACTTTCAGCTTCTTCCCTCAAGACGGAGGTTTGCTGTCCCAAAAAGTAAAACCCAGCGCTACAAAAACAGCTTTGTTCCTGCTGCTGTCAGAGAGTTGAACAAGTTGTAACAATATATTGCACATAATTTAGGTACCTATTTATTAACTCCATTTTATATTTACTTATTTTTGTAGGATTTTATTTGGGTTCTAAATCTTTTATTGGGTTTTAGACCATTGAGTTTTTAACCTCTTTGACTAGTCTTTAACTTTTTAATATGACCCTTCTCTCTTATCTCTGGTTTTTCTCACATCTCTTTGTCTTTATATCCTGGTTGATGGAGCCTTGAGTATTTTTATCATGTTTATAGTCAGCTTCATGTGTGCCTGTGTTTGTGTTTATGTTGAGTGTAATTGTGGCTTGTAAATATGGATGTTACCGGACTGCAAAACAAATCTACCTACGGGTACAAATAAAGTAACCTGAACCTGAACCTGAACCTGGGCACCACACAGGATGTTTTCCACAGCTGTCGTACCCTCCCCAGCTTCAGGCTCAGGTTGAAGATGTGCTCCACAATCCCACACAGCTGGTCTGCGCAGGACTTGAGGAGCTTGAGGTCCTCCATCTTCTTCCTGTAGCTGTCCTTACCCTCTCTGATCTTCCTCCTCAGCTCCCTCTGTACGGACTTCAGCTCCTCCCCGTTTCCCAACCTGAAGTTCCTTTTCTTTTCTTTCAGTAGGGAGTTTGTCTCAGGGTTGATCCAGGGTTTGTTTTTTGAGCAACACCGTATGGTCTTGGTGGGTACGTTGTTGTCCACACAGAAGCTGATGTCGTCTGTGATGGTGTGTGTGAGGCTGTTGATATCCTTACCATGTGGATTCCAGAGCTACTCCCATGCATTGATTTCAAAGCAGTCCTTTAGTGCATCCATTGCCTCCTCAGACCATACCTTCACTGTGCGCGTAACCGGAGGTTGTCTGTGCACTAGGGGTTTGTACACAGGCAGGAGATGAACCAAGTTGTGATCTGATCTCCCTAGCTGGGGGAGTGGCAATGAGGTGTACGCCTCCTTAGCATTTGCATAAAATAAGTCCAGTGTTTTATTGTCTCTGGTGTGGCACATGACATACTGGGTGAACGTGGGCAGAATGGAAGACAGTGAAGTGTGGTTAAAATCACCCAAGATGAGGAGGAGAGCATTTCGGTGTTGTGTCAGCAGCCTGCTGGTGACTGAGTGGGTGGCGTCATGCGCTGCCCCAGTGTTTGCAGATGGATTTGCATAAATAAAAATGCAGATCACGTGTGAGTATTCCCTCGGGAGGTAAACAGGCCGCATGCTAACAGCTAGCAACTCAATGTCTTTGCTGCAGGGTTGCTCTTTAACCGTGATGTGCCCAGGGTTACACCATCTGTTGTTCACATATATTATCACCCCTCCACCCCTTGTCTTCCCACTTTCTGGTGTCCAGTCTGCCCGTATTGCGTGGAAACCTTCCAGTTCGATGATAGCCACGTCTCAGGAGACAACATCATACTAATCTCTCTGAAGATGCTCTCATAATGGGACATGACCGCTAGCTCATCTGTCTTATTAAGTAGTGATCATACATTCCCCATAATAATGGATGGAAGGACTGGTCTGTACCTTATGTTCCTCACTCGTCGCCTTACTCCAGCCCGACAGCCGCGCCGTTTCCACTTGAATTCTCTTGGTATGTTGAGATTTTGCATTAGCACCATAGGGCGGTTAAGTGCTAACAGCTGATTCCTGCTGTACCATCTCCTGCTTTCGACGATGGCTTTGTCCGCTGGCTCGAGAGACGTTTGGGATATAAGCCAAATATCAGATTGATATCAGCACCAGTGCGGTGGTCTGCGTGTCCGTGATGGATAAGGTGTCATAAACTCTCCGTGCGCTTCACCATAGTGCACGGAGAAGGATGGAAGGATTTAAACACAGGGGTTCACCACACACATTTATTGACACACACTGTTCACAAATACAGACCAACAAGTAAAGTACAATGCAATATAAGTACGCTCGGGAGAGCGGGGAACACTACGGGGAGTTCAACTTACTCGGGGGGAACGCAAACTGGGCAACAGCCTAAGCGTAGCAGTTACGCTGTGAGAGGAAACACCACCTGATGCGTAGCAGAATCACTGCAAGAGGAAACGCTTCAGGTACAGCATAGCAGCGACCGCACAGAGAAACGCAACAGTTTACTCATGAGTAGGAACAGTCCAGAAAGTCCAATTCTCTCGGCAAGCACAATCCGAAAGTCCTTCCTGATGTGACAGTCACACCACGGAGAACGAGAGTGACTCGTACAATGACCCAGCGGGGTTTGTCTAGCGAAGAGCTGCTTAAATACAAACGCCGCTGGCCACACAAATTGGGCACACCTGAGCGAGGCGTGGGAAAGATAATTACCGGGGCTGGGAACAGCTGGTGGAATTAAGGAGAGCGAGGGGCGTGGTTGGACCGACAGACTGTCAGCAGCATGGGAAAAAGTAGGTCACCGAGGCTGACTAATAGCTGCCAGTCGGGCATTGGCTGTGGTAATAGAATAAGTACAGGAATACACAAAATGTACATAAACAATAAAACCAAAACCCACAGAGAGTGTCAAGTGGCCCTCACTCTTGTGAGGTTTGACCAGCAGTTTCCCCCACTTGAATGGGATGCTTGCTTCGGAAGATAGAACTGGAAATCACTCAGTGACCAAGACTCAGCTTTTCCTTTTCTTTCCTTTTATTTTTTGTAAAGTCATCAAGGCCAAGCACAGGCCAAGCACAGCCAAGCACAGGTGAAAAACCTTTAAATACAACACAAATAAAGGGTCAAGGAGAATGTAACCCAAGAACCCATAATAAATCAACATAACCCAAAATCAAATACTCAGTTTTTAAATTACTAAAACCCAATCTTGAAACAAATAGAAAATACTCACATCTAAAGCACCCCAAATACTAAACACATCTTAAAACACTGTTCAATAATGATTTTTAACCTTACAACTTTAACAGCTTTTAACTTTTAAACTCTTAAAATACACTCCATTTAAACTATACTTTTAAACCCACATGATTTTATAAATATGACATTTTAACTTACATTTCAAACACACAATTTTTTAACACATTACATTTAACCTAAACTTGATCAAATTACTTTTCAAATGCAGCTGCAAAGACATATCACAAATGGATGCTCACCGGCTCCTTCTTCCTTGCTTGAAACAAGCTTTAGTCCTGCAGTCTTTTCCAAAGTCCAAAGTCTCCAACCATTTCTCTCACACACTGCTTACTCTCCACTGCCCTGTGAGTAACTACCTCCAAGCTCCCTTAATCACCAGATCATTCCCACCTGGTGCAATCAACCAACTGCTCTCAGGCTGGGAAGCACACCCAGATCTAAAGCACTCAGGTAGAGAGGGTGTGGCCTGCAGCTCAGCTCAACAGAGAGATCGAGGCCGAGCCGGGGAAAGCCAAGCCGGCTTGGCTCGTGACATAAGGTGTTGCGGGATCAGAAAGTTTGACCAGAAAAAAGATATATAGAAAATAAAAACAAGAAGAAAAACTCAGAATTGAACCACTGTTGCAAAGAGGCAGCCTACTCGTGTGGCGTCGGAAGCTATTGCACTCCAAATTGCACTCCAATTTCACTGGATATGCATCGCTCCCCTTCAAAGGTGTTCATATAACCACTAATTACTAACAGCAATTTACTATCAGCTCTCTGACAACTGCAGTACTGTTTTGGAAACCTTAATTTCCACAATGAGGTGCTGTTTGACAAGCAATTATACATCTGTGACCCAGAAATCCCACCCTTTTGAAAAAGTAAAAAAAAAAAACTGTTTCCGCCTACCTGTCTACTTTTCCGTCATTAAGCTCATTAAGGTATCATTAAGCTATTTCACGTCTGTTTAAAAAAATAGACAGTGCTAGAGTTTGATTTATTGACTCAGTTAACAAACAACAATACCTTTGTGGTGATGGACTCTTTCTTCCATCTGAAAATGTGAAGAAAAGCAAGCAACATGTGCTAAATCACTAGTATGCTAAATACCAGCTACCAGCTATCTACTGGTGTTTCTGACGACTGGCATTGGATACGTTTTGATCTGGCGTCTTCTGCAGTACTGACTCAACAGGTATATGTTTTATAAACACTTATTACTTTGCATTTGACAATATTTAATTTTTTTACATGTGTGTGAAATGACAATAGACGTCTTCATGCTAACTGAGATATTTAGCAACAGTTAGTGGATACATTTAGAAGGGATTATTTCTTCTCAGCTGCACAAAATAACTGGTTAAACAAACAAATCACAATATATCAAATCATAATATTTTATCCAGTATTGCTGTCATTTCATAAATTGTGCTTGTCGGAACTGTTGTGTAAAAGGAATATTCCACTTAATGTTGTTATGGTTTAATGAATACTGTAACTCTGGGTATTATACTCTGAGGGTATCCGCTACATGGAGGTCATCAGCCATACTACACCCGGAATTACTTCGTCTCGTGTAATATTGTGTAATTGAAGCTAGAAGAAACACAGATTCCTTCTGTCTTGTTGTTTTATGGTCTGAATGATAATAACGTTCTCTTTCTTTTCTCCTTTCCGTCATCATTTTTTCCCCATTTGTCCCTGTTCTGTTTAAATTAATTCTTACAGCCCTATTTTGACAATGTAAAGTGGGCTTTTGTGTCTTGCTTTGCACCTTGCACTGGTGCTTTTGTTACTTTGTGTCAGGGAGCTGACTGCGCATGCGTCTCATGCTCATATTAGGGAAGTGATTTAAGGAGGGTGAGGCTCAGTATCAAGTTCACCATGTGGTATTAAGGTGCAATTTATTCCAGTGTGCTTTTGATCTGCAGTGTTACGGTCCCCTTCGATTATTCAAAGGGACCGAACACATGAGAATCACTCAGTTTTGTAATTAATAGTGTTTATTGAAAAAACAGTACAAAACCAAGTTGGAAGCCCGGCTAAAACAAACAAAAGAGGGAGAGGGCTGAGAACCATCCCAGCAATGGACCATCAGATTCCGCCTTCCTCCCTAACCTAACCAAAAAAACAAAATAAGACCAAAAACAAGTCTGCCAGCAACTCCCAACTCAGTGAAGATTAATATACAAAATTATAGGAAAGCGGAGAGTGAGCCGGCTGGTGGTGGATGCTGGTGATTGAAGAAATAAAGTGCCCGCCTCAGCATCCACTCCACCTCCTTTTATAAGCGTTCCTTACAGTCCGGAGACAATGATACCTGAGACAAGGACAAATTAATATGGAACAATCAAACACTTAGGCAGACATGCATGGTGCACTGAGGCGCATGTAACTCCTCCACCGCAGTGTTCAATAATTGGGCAAATGAACCATTATTCAACAACATAAATGGAGTGCGACAAAGTGTCAGCAGCAACATTCTCCCTTCCATTGACATTATTATTATTTATTTGGTCACCTATGAGGCGAGTGACCACGTCTCGGTAGCTTTACAAAACTAATACCGGACAGGGGTCACCACTCCTCACTGCACGCCTTTCCCCGTTCTATTATGCTGAGCACCAAGCTAGAGGGCAGAAAGTACCATTTTTATCTGGTCTTTGGTATCGTTTGAACCCCAGCCTCCTGGTTGTGGGGCGGATGCTCTACCAACTAGGTCACCACTCTGGTAATCCATTGACATGCCTAATGTCTAAATTAAAGTATTGCAAGAACAAAACCCATCGCATCAACTGTTGACCTGAGTTACGGACCCGGCTGATGACAACTATCAGAATATGATCCGTGTATACCATTATCTGACTTCAGTGGTGGAATAGTGTTTTTGGCATTGGTTTAACTTCTTCAAAAAGTAACAACCAGGATGTTCCACATCATCATCACAATTCTGCAAGAGGACCGTGCCAACTCCTGCGTCACTGGCATCCACTGCCAATTTAAAGGGCATCTTAAATGATGGTGCAGCGAGGACAGGGGTGTGAGTGAGCAGTGCTTTAATACAATCAAAAGCTTATTTGCAATCAGAGCTCCACACAAACTTAGCCTTTGAACTCAATAGATCAGTGAGAGGGGGTGGCAACTGCAGAGAAATTTTTACAAAAACTCCTGTAATACCCCACCATCCCCACAAAACGCTGCGAGTCACACCTGGTGGAAGGAGGTGGGAACTGCATGACTGCATCACTCTTCACTTGCACCGGCTTCACATTACCTTGGCCCACTATTTTCCCTGAGATTCAGTCAAATGTGTAAAACAGGTCAACACTGAGAATGCGATGGGCAACAGTGGAAGAACTCGCTCCATCAGACTGTGATTTGGCCACAAAAGCCTGCCACTCAAAATATGGTTTCAGCATATTTATGTGACAAAGCCGGCTTCGACATGTATGATCAGGTGCCACAACAACACAATCATAATTGCTAACTTTTCCCTCCTTTTTTCTCTTTTTTCTTCCTTCTACATGATCAAAGGGTGTGTTCACAGCAGGTATAGGATGCAATGGATATGGTGGAATGACTCGATTTAGTCTGTACGCTATTTGACACACATGACATGCTTCACAGTGCCTCGTCACATCCAATTTAAATTGTGGCGAAAAGAACTGATGCAAAATGCACTGATAAGTTTTATTAATTCCCAAATGACCAGCTAAAGGCTTGTCATGCATGAGGGTGAGTATTTCACAATGAAGCTTCTGTGGCACTACAACCTGAGTGATAACACTCCTGTTATCCTCTCCAAAATCTGACCATGGCAAAAAGTGTTACAAAATGGATAATATAATGCACGTGGCCCATTCACTGGACTGATACAATTGCATCAGTGAAGTGAAAGGGATCGGACAAGCCCCCAAATATGTTACAGCCCCCTTCAATGGCTCAAAAAGACCGAACATATGAGAATCACTCGGTTTTGTAATTAACAGTGTTTATTGAAAAAAAAAAACATAACAAAACCAAATAAACAGAGATGGGAGTCCCAGCTAAAACAAACAAAAGAGGGAGAAGGCTGAGAACCAACCTAGCAATGGGCCGTCGGATTCCGCCTTCCCCCCTAACCTAACTGAAAAAAACTTACCTAACAAAATAAGACCAAAAACAAGGCTGCCGGCAGCTCCCAACTCAATGTAGATTAATATACAAAACTAAAAGAGAACGGAGAGTGAGCTGGTGGTGGATGCTGGTGATTGCAAAAGTAAAGTGCCTTCCTCAGCGTCCGCTCCTCCTCCTTTTATAGGTGTCCCTTGCAGTCCGGAGTCAATGACGCCTGAGACAGGGAAAAACAAGGACAAATTAATATGGAACAATCAAACACTTAGGCAGATGTGTACAGTGCACTGAGGTGCGTGTAACAGCAGAAAGCAGGTTTGAAATCAGCAGCACATTATCAACTGCTATTTCAACAGCACATTTAAAAGGCCTGGACACACACATATATGTTCCTACACCAAGATTTGAATTTATCAGTTATTTTGACGGACTAATTGTGTAAAAATCAGCCACAATCCCTTACATCATCTTTCATTCATTCATTGGCGATCTGCCCAGGGTGTACCCCACTTTGCCCAAAGATGCTAGGATAGGCTCCAGCTCCCTGTGGCACGAAAAGGACCATTGAGAAGACAAATTATTAATTAATTGTAAACTTACAGACAAGTACACACGTTAAGCATTCATTTATTTATTTATCCTTGCCTTAAGTGAACAAAATGTGGGTCACTGTTTTTTTTTTTTTTTTTATATATATATATAACTACTGGACTTCTTTGCTGTCCTACAGTGGGACCAGTCTCACTACTGGGAAAAGAGCTGTCACTGTGCCAAGACTGGCAGGTAGAGGTGTGCCATATCATATCGTTCACAATAATACCAGTATAAATTTTGATACCGGTGTAAAAATGATTGTCACAATATTTTGGGGTTTGTTGCGGGTGATGTCACACTGCTACCAATGGAAGTGGTGTGTTAACTTAGAAATGGTAAAACAAACATGGCACGGGAAGCTGCAGCTCCGAAGTCAGACTGTCTACATCCATTTGAGGGGAAATATTTAAGTTTCACTTTCTGTTTCAGACTGCTGTCATGTTAAAAAACAAACAAACAAACAAACAAAACAAAAACGGTGCAGCAATGTGGATAATCTATCTGTGTTTTTCCACAAGTCAACACTGCTAGAGCGGTATTAACGTTGGACATCGTGCCGCTCGAAGTAGCTGTAGTTGTATTTTACTTCCATTTTGGCTGCTTCATCTTGATTTTATTCAACCACCCAAAGAGAGAGGGAGAGAAAAAAAAAAAAAAAAACATCCAGTCTGGGCAACAAGAGCCAAAAAGCCCCAGGAGAGGTCCGTCCAATGAGAGTAATGCAGGTAAAGTGATTCAGCATAAAACCGAACATCTGTGTGTAGTTACGATGTAACAAGTTATATTATTTTCTTGGAATATTTGATACAGAACTAAAAAAAATCATTTTAAACTAAATCTGAGCTGCTGTTTATAAACTGGAGAAATAAAAGTTTGTTTTTTTTCCTTAATATATTGAAGGTAAATAATGCTGCCTGTGAAACTGTCCTTTCTGCATAAATTTAAAAGAAAAAAATCTGCATTCTGTAATATCGTGAAAATTCATAGAAATATCGTGATGTAGAGAGAAATGAGCAGGTGAGACGGCAAGCTGGATCAACGCAGACTTTATTCTCTCTAGCATCAAGTCAACCAGAATAATTCCCCATGTCGCAGGGCATCTCCCGTTTATATCTTACATGCCTTGCCTAGCGGCCTGGGGGCTCACACCACAATACACATAATAACAAAGCCTGTCGGTGCATTAACAGAACAGTACAGTGGAGAAGCCACAGCCTGCACAGCACATCAACATAACAGTCCTTTAGCATCTCCACCTCTGCTGTCCCATCTCAACCCCCCATCGGCTTCTCTCCTTCCGTGCCATCAAGTCTGGGTGGAGAATATAATGTCTGGGTCCCCCACAGTGATATCATTTTAGGCCATATTGCCCACCCCTACTGGCAGGTGCATGCAAAACCGACATATCATTATCTAATTTATAACAGTTTTTTAATCTTTATTAACTGTAATTCTTTTAACAGAATGATTCAAAATGAAAATATTCTGACAGTTGTTTTCAGTTAAAATAATACAAGTTTGTACTCAGCAGAGGAGGAAACCTTAATGGACCTCAGGCTGAAATGAACAGCTCACTCTTTCTTGGTTCGAAAGAGAAGTTTGGATGACAGCAAAGTGGGTGTGGTGGGTGTCCCGTGATAACTGAAGGAATTTTTACAACTCTGTCAAAATCATGGATTAAGAGAAGGATTAGCATAATCTCAACACAATCTAAACACCTTTTGTCCTCTGGGGCCAGAAATGACCCCAACTGGTTTGTCTGTTATTTTAAAACATATAGTATACGCTGCACTCCAAATTATTATGCAGATGATATTTAGATTGATTGACAAATGATAGATTGTCAGGAGCCAAACCAGCTTGGTTTCCTCGGCTCGGTCTTGACCTCTCTGTGGGTTTAGGTGCCACTGTATATGTTCTTATTATGTATTCTGTGCTGTTTCCTTATCCATAGCCACTGCTTTCTGGCCGGCAGCGGTGAGGCAGCCCCTTTTGCTCACGCTGGTGTGAGCACTGTCTGACTGTCTGCTGGCCCGACCACGCCCCCTCTCTAAAGTACTGTCAGCTGTTCCCACTTCCGTATGCCATCTTCCCGCTCCTCACCCAGGTGCTGGCAGTTTCATTATCACCAGCAGTCCATGTACTTAAGCACCTTTTGCCAATCACGCACTGCTGGGTCATTGAGAATTGTCCTCTGAGCATATTCAGTGTCTTGTGTATTGTCTCTGGATCGTCTGTTTCATGAAAGAGTTTTCACCACACCGTCGCTGTTCCCCTCAGTGTGTGTAAACTGTCTCTGTGGTTCTGATGCCATGCCTTTGTACCACATCCAACCGAGAGACGTAACTGTCTGTGTTTATTGTTTGTGCTTGGGAATCTTGGACTTTTTCGGACTGCTCCAGCTTGTGAGTATTTACTGCCTGCATTTTCCCGTTGCTGCCTGCTTGTCGCGCTTTTGTAGTCTTGTAAGTTTGTTTTCCCTGTCCTGTGGGTCTTGGTGTGTAATAAATGTGTGTGGCATTTACCCCGCACATAAATCCTCATCTTTTCACCCCTCGTCATGTGCAATGGTGAAGCGCACGGGAGGGTTCATGACACTGATTTTCCTAAATAGTCGATGCAAATGACAGTCAGTATAATTTTCAAGTCATCACCAGTTAGAGCACAGTTCAAATTTTATTGAAAAAGCCTCCCAATAACTATTTATTTGCAAAAATAAAAAAACTTAAAATGCACTGTTCAAAATTATTATGCACAAACGAGTTTCAAAACATGTTTTGGTTGTAAGGAACTGAAAATGGTCATTTGTTGAATTTGCAGCATTAGGAGGTCATATTTACTAAATCAAAAGCTATTTCAATCAAAAACATCTTAACAGGCCAAGTTACATGTTAATATTGGACCCTTTCTTTGATATAACTTTCACAATTCTTACATCCATTGAACTTGTAAGTTTTTGGAGAGTTTCTATTTGAATTTCTTTGCAAGATATCAGAATAGTCTCCCACTGCTGCTGTTTTTGATGAGAACCGCCTCCAACCCTTTTAGATCTTTTGCTTGAGGATGCTCCATAGGTTCTCAATAAGGTTGGGGTCACGGGAGGATGGGGGCAACACCATGAGAAAACAGAGCTGATGCCATCCTCCGGGACCCCACTCACACCCAACACAGACTGTTCACACTTCTACCCTCAAGCCGGAGGTACAGAAGTGTGAAATGCAGGACAACCAGACTGAAAAACTCCTTCTTTCCCTCTGCTGTCAGACTCCTGAACAGACAACAACTCCCAAAACTCTGTAACACAGCTTTGCATATAGGAACTCACACACCGGCTGCTAAATTTGCACACTGCTCACCTGTACAGTAGATATAGTATCACCTGTCTGATGTCCATATCATCTCTGCTGCTACTTATCAATAATTTGTAATTATACACTGCTTGTTGCACAATGCTCATTTGCACACTGTGCATAAGTCTGTGCCATCTCAGGTTCACATCAGGTTGCACAATGCTCATCTTCACACTGTACTGTACTTCACACTGGTGCTGGTCCACCCCTGCGCGCAGCAGCAGGGGTGGACCAGCACCTGTCATCATGGATCCTGGACTACCTCACGAACCGGCCTCAGTTTGTGAGAACCCAGGACTGTGTGTCCGACACGATCATCAGTAGCACGGGGGCCCCCCAGGGAACGGTGCTGGCTCCCTTCCTGTTCACTCTTTATACTGCGGACTTCTCACACAACACAACACACTGCCATCTACAGAAGTTCTCTGATGACTCTGCCATCGTTGGCCTCATCTCCAATGGAGATGAAGCTGAGTACAGGGGGCTTATCCAGGACTTCGTGGACTGGTGCCATCGGAACTGCCTCCAGATCAAACCGAGAAAAACTAAGGAGCTGGTGGTGGACTGCCGCAGGCAAGGACAACCCCTCACAGCACCAGTAAATATACAGGGAACAGACATCGAGATGGTGACAGCCTATAAGTACCTGGGTGTTCATCTGAACAATAAACTAGACTGGTCACACAATACTGATGCACTCTACAAGAAGGGACAGCGCAGGCTGTTCCTGCTGAGGAGACTCAGGTCTTTTGGTGTACAAGGCACGCTGCTGAAGACATTCTATGACACGGTGGTGGCATCAGCCATCACTTTTGGAGTGGTCTGCTGGGGCAGTGGCATTACTGCAGCCGATAGGAAGAGACTGAACAAACTGATCAAGAAAGCTAGCTCTGTCCTGGGGCAGCACCTTGATCCGGTGGAGGAGATAGGAGAGAGAAGGACGGTGGCTAAACTGTCATCTCTGCTGGAGTCCGAGTTCCACCCTATGCAGGACATACTGAATGCACTGAGGAGCTCATTTAGCAGCAGACTACATCATCCCAGGTGCACAACCGAGAGGTTTCGCAGGTCCTTCCTACCAACGGCTATCAGACTGTACAACCTAAGCAGGGCTGCTCGCAGAGATAGCAAAAAGACGTAACAAACTAATAGTTTTTTGAATGCAAAAGATGCAATAGACTTACACAATGGTCCCCTCCGGCATACAACTAGGAAAATACCGGTCACTATGGAGAGTGAGAATATGTATGGGCACATAATCATACCATGTAGGATAACTAAGTAGACGGTTGTGCTGTTTCATCCCATCTAGCAACAATGCTCTGCACTGTGTGTGTTTATATATTTACATATTTATTCCATCTAGCTACAATGCTCCACACTGGGTGTGTTTATGTTTATATATCTATATATTTATTCCATCTAGCTACAATGCTCCGCACTGTGTTTATATATCTACATATTATTCCATCTAGCTACATTGCTCCGCACTGTGTGTTTACATATTCATATATTTATTCCATCCAGCTACAATGCTCTGCACTGTGTGTCTGTGTGTGTGTATATATATATTTTATAGTAATATGTACATATGTATATTAGCTGCTCTTGCTTGCTTGTTTTTTTTCTTGCCTTCTGATTGTTGCTCTGAGTGTTGCTATCCCTGTGCTGTTGCAATCCTGGAATTTCCCCGTTGTGGGACTAATAAAGGCTTATCTTATCTTATCTTATCTTATCTTACATAGGTTCATGCCATCTCAGGTTCACATCATCTCTGATATCAATATACCACTATCGCTTTAGTCATCCGGTGAATTTCATTTTCATTGCTTTACTGCCTAACTGTGTGTTGGTGTATGTGTCTTAGCATCCATCAGTACTACGACTGAGTTACTGTATTAGTGTGTCATGACCTATTAGAATTGTTGTTTCTGTATCTTTAACTTGCCATTCGTTTGAAGAGCAAAATAAGAATTTCATTGCTCAGGAAATGTAACATTTCTTAACTGTGCACATGCTAATAAAGCTTTTGAATCTTTGAAAAAAATAGGACATGTTGTATAAGTCTGTGTGTTTTTTAAACATATTTGGGCATATGGATATTTAACATCAATGTTAAAAATACTGTGAGATTCATGTAATATAACTAAACAACTAATAATGAATTAAAGACTTTTTTCAAATTTTCTGTAAAATGTAATTCTAAATGAATAGTGAGGAATAAATTAGGACACCCCATCTTTATTTGGACACCCACCTTCATTCCGACTTAAAATGGCTAAAATAATTTTAAAAAATGCAAATAAAAACAAAAACAAGATTAGAGATAGATATGTGAACATTTCTTAATAAAGAACTGAATATTTAAAGGGGTGTCCAAATTTTTTCAAATGACTGTTTACTTTGCCGAGGTCATTTTCACACCTTTCGGGACCCTAAAGGGGCCTACCAGCTCTTTCTCCATGATTATGACCAAAAACATGACTCTGCCACCTCGTTGCTGATGTTGCAGCCTTGTTAGGACATGGTGGCCATCCACCAACCATCTACTACTCCATCCATTTGGACCATCCAGGGTTGCACGGCATTCATCAGTAAACAAGACTGTTTGAAAATTAGTCTTCATGTATTTCTGGGCCCACTGCAACCATTTCTGCTTGTGAGCATTGGTTAGAGGTGGCCAAATAGTAGGTTTATGCATAACTGCAAGCCTCTGGAGGATTCTACACCTTGAGGTTTATTGGACTCCAGAGGCACCAGCAGCTTCAAATACCTGTTTGCTGCTTTGTTATGGCATTTTAGCAGCTGCTGTCTTAATCCGATGAATTTGGGCTGCACGGTGGTGCAGTGGTTAGCACTGCGGCAGCACAGTTTACCCTTGGCCGGGGGATCGTGGGGATCGTGGGATCGTGGGTTCGAGCCCAGCCCCTGACCAACAGTGATCTGTGTGGCGTTTGCATGTTCTCCCTGTGTATGCATGGGTTTACCCCGGATTTCTCCGTTTCCTCCTACATGCCAAAAACATGCAGGTTAGGTTAATTGGAGACTCTAAAGTGGCCCTAGGTGTGAATGTGTGTGTGAATGGTTAAGGGATAGCGCTGTATCGTGGCTGCTTCATCCATCCAGGTGGTGGATGACCCTCAATTTCCCCTCTGGGGATCAATAAAGTATACTAAATCTAAAAAATTTGTCTAGCAGAAACCTTCCTCATTAGGCTTTTAGCTGCACGAACCCGTCTGTGCTTTGAATCAGCCACAAATTTCTTCACAGTACGATTATCACGCTTAAGTTTTTGTGAACTATCTAATGTTTCTATACCTTGTCCAAGGCATTGCACTATTTGATGCTTTTTGACAACAGAGAGATCCTTTTTCTTTCCCATATTGCTTGAAACCTGTGGCATGCTTAATAATGTGAAACATCCTTCTTAAGTAGTTTGCCTTTAATTGGGCTCACCTGGCAAACTAATTATAACAGGTGTCTGATATCAGTGAGCCAAAGAGCCCTGAGACACAATACCATCCATGAGTTTAATTGAAAAAAAAATAATGTTTATGACACTAAAATCCTATTTGCAAAATAATCTGGAATGTGATGTAAATTGTCAATCAATTCCATGTTACACTTTTAGTCTTACTTCAGTCAAATCTGTTACCACAGTTTGTTTCCCTTTGTTTTGGAAGTTAGGGCCAATAGAACTTGTTTACATAAAGGTATACCCTAACCCAGCCACAGGGGGTGCACAAGCCAGTTTACTCCTCGTGCTGGTCCGAAGATCAGGTAAATGGGGAGGGTGGTGTCAGGAAGGGCAAACGTGCGGATCGAAACGAATGAGACTTTCATACCGGATCAGTCGAGATCTGGGTTAACAACAACCACCACTGGTGTTGTTAACCGACAGGGTGCCGATGGAAATTGGGCAACTGTTGGTCATAGATCGAGGAGGAGCAGAGGGGGACGGCGTGACAGAAGGGAGAGAGAGGAAAGGAAAGGTAGAAGTTTGGAGGTGAGAGTAGGGACGTTAAATGTTGGGACTATGACTGGTAAAGACAGAGAGTTGGCTGATATAATGGAGAGAAGAAAGTAAAAAATGTAACAGCACTCTGGACAATGACAAAGGATGGACAGAGCTAACATCTGTGGATGTAGCTTAGCATTCATTTTCTTTTATCCTTCGCCAATGTCACACCGTCACACCGTCTAAGAATTTTCCACCCCAGCGACCCACCCCGTCAGAGTTAGCAAAGAAAGCTACAGAGACAGACATTTCTCCAGGGATGTTTCTGCAAGGCTGCCTCCGTTGAAAAGTGGACTTTACACTGGGATGGCTTGTTCTGTACTGTGTGACTCTTGAAGAAGGGACTGTGCAGAAAGCCTGTGGGGAGCAGAGAGGAGAAGACAGAGGAGAAAACAAAAGAAAATTAATCTTCATTCACCTCTGATCAGCAGCAGGTTGCTGCTAAGTCCAACAGGACTAGTCACCAGGCTGGAGCCCAGGCCTAGCACCGACAGCTGCTCAACATCCATCAGGCCAAGTCCAGACTCCATTGTCAGCCACCAGGCCCAGGCCGGGGATCTGGACCAGAGTCTTGGCCTGGCACTGGCGGTAGCTTGGCGGCCATTGGGCCGAGCCTAGACTTCACCATCAGTCGCGGGTCCAGCTCAGGCTCCACCATCAGCCACGGGACCAGCCCGGGCTCCATCACCAACCAGAAGGCCCAGTCAGGCTACTCAACAACCATCGGGACTGTCCGCTGGGCGGGGGCCCAAGCCCTGCACCAGCAGCAGCTTGGCAGCTATTGGACTGAGCTGGGGCTCCACCACCCACATTGGTCGCCTGCCTGGATATTGGGCTGATTCCGATCTCCACCATCAGCAACAGAGCCATGAGGCTGACAAACAGGCTTCACCAATAGCAATGACCCCTCCTCAGAAAAGTGAGAAAACTGAAAAACTTGAAGGGGATATGGAGGAAGTAAAAAATCATTAAACTTTATGTCTAATGAACTTTAAAAGCTGTCTGGACTCGTGGAAGAAATAAAAGAACTTAAAGCCCTGATTAAAGAAAAAGACAAATGTATTATTGATCTTGAGCACAGAGTGGATGAACTAGAGCAATATTCAAGGAAAGATAATATTATAATTTCAGGCTTGAATGTAAAACACTGCTCTTATGTTTAAGTTGTCTCTGCGACTAGTGACAATTCTGGAGAGGACGCCCCTTCTGAGGAACTCCAGTCACTTGAAGAACAAGTGCTGTCTTTTTTACAAAGCAAAGGTATCAATATACACAATGATTCCATTTCTGCTTGTCACACCCTCACACAGAAGAATAGGAAGGCCAAACCTCTGACTATACTGAGATTATCCAGTGAAAAACACAAATAAGAGTTATTAAGAAAAGCAAAACAACTGAAAGGAACAAATGTCTACTTAAATGATAATTTAACAAAAAAAAATGCAGATATTGCTGGGCAATTAAGACAATTAAGGAAGCTTAAAAAATTGTGCTACATGGGTATAGAACTGCAAAATTTGGGTAAAAGAAAAACAAGGGTCAAATGCTATACGAATAAGAAATATAAAAGAATTAAGATAAATACAAATGACTTACTATGTAAAGGACTATGATTAGCTATTGCTTTTCTTATTTTGTAATGATTAACATGGCATGTATAAGTTAATTTATTGTGTTTATGATTCATTTTTTTTTAGTTTGTTTCTTTCTTTTCTCTGATGGATAATTGGAGATAATTTACCACAGAGGATTGTTGATTCTGATAACCTATAACTGAAAACATTTGAATACACTGAACATAACTCAAAGGACATGGAATGTGATATTGACCCTGAAAAAAACTTTTTCCCCAATTTGATTGATAAATGTTGCTATAATTCAGATGAACAGTTCAGCAAGGACATCAAGACAGAACATAGACTATCCATTATTCACTTTAACAGTAGAAGTCTGTATGTAAATTTGAATAAAATCAAGGAATATTTAAGACAGTTATCTCATCAATTTACACATGGACAAAATTGTTGGTACCCCTCTGTTAATGAATGAAAAACCCACAATGGTCACAGAAATAACTTGAATCTGACAAAAGTGGTAATAAATAAAAAGTCTATGAAAATTAACCATTGAAAATTAGACAGTGCTTTTGAATTGTGGTTCAACAGAATTATTTTAAAAAACAAACTCATGAAACAGGCCTGAACAAAAATGATGGTACCCTTAACTTAATTTTTTTTTGCACAACCTTTTGAGGCAAGCACTGCAATCAAATGATTTCTGTAACTGTCAATGAGACTTCTGCACCTCTCAGCAGATATTTTGGCCCACTCCTCATGAGCAAACTGCTCCAGTTGTCTCAGGTTTGAAGGGTGCCTTCTCCAGATGGCATGTTTCAGCTCCTTCCACAGATGTTCAATAGGATTTAGATCAGGGCTCATAGAAGGCCACTTTAGAATAGTCCAATGTTTCGCTCTTAGCCATTCTTGGGTGTTTTTAGCTGTGTGTTTTGGGTCATTATCGTCATTATGACCTGCGACTAAGACCAAGCTGTCTGACACTGGGCAGCACATTTCTCTCTAGAATACCTTGATAGTCTTGAGATTTCATTGTACCCTGCACAGATTCAAGACACCCTGCGTCAGATGCAGCAAAGCAGCCCCAAACATAACAGAACCTCCTCTATGTTTCACAGTAGGGACAGTGTTCTTTTCTTGGTATGCTTCATTTTTGCGTCTGTGAACATATAGCTGATGTGCCTTGCCAAAAAGTTCCAGTTTTGTCTCGTCTGTCTATAGGACATTCTCCCAGAAGCTTTGTGGCTTATTAACATGCAGTTTGGCAAATTCCCGTCTGGCTTTTTTATGATTTGTTTTCAACAGTGGTGTCCTCCTTGGTCGTCTCCCATGAAGTCCACTTTGGCTCAAACAATGGTGTGATCTGACACTAGCCACAGTTACATGGGCAAAATTTCTTCAATCTGATTACAATTCAGATCAGAATTCTGAAAAAGCTGATCTGATTAGGATGTGCATTTCCATGTGTCACACGTTTAAATGAAATAAATCATTTTGACGTGCGCACGTCGACATTTCGACATTCCGAAAATAGTAGAAGAAGTAAAGAGCCTGCCTGCCAGTCTTCCAACAGAACCCATGCTGGTCCAGTTGAAACAGAATCCAACCACCTATGGACCGCCTGCTACCCACTGGGATGCAATGATTCTGCTTGGCTAACGGTCTGTTGTTTAATTTAAACTTAATTCTTCAGAATATTCCTGGTATAAGTTCTTTAAACTTAATTTCATGTAAACCCCCATCAGAATTTCAAAATGCATTTTATCCTTTCATTAATTTACGTTCTTTATCAGATTAAGACCAATTTTCCATTTTTATAAATAGGTTAATCATCATTTTCTTCATAAAATTGCATCCACTTTTTTAACCAATGCTATTTATGGTTTTGTAATTTCCAGTATATTGTCAAGTCAAACTATGGTTTATTTGGTTCCACAAATGTTTGATTCACAGGTGATGCTCAGTAATTCAATAACTGTCTATGATGCCCATGATACATGTTGAATTCTTTGTTTTAAAATCATCTGAATGTGATAACCAATTCTGACATTTCCTACTAAACTGTTGAAAGACATATGGAAGTTATTGTTTGATTTCATGTCCATTGAAGCGGCATGAAAAAATAAGCAGCAGTGCTGTGGTTTTAAGCAGGTTTTATTAATCATGTCGCCTTCACGGGATCCCCTCTCCGGTGCATAGTGGAGCAGCCCGGAGCGGGATCCCTAAGCTCTCAGAGAAGGAGAGGCGGACACAGTGTGTCCACCTGTTGCAGGATCAGAGTGAGAGTGAAAAAAAGAGATTGCGTTACAGAGTTGCGCCTTAAATACTTGTCCATAACAATACATGAAAGAGACATACCCCACAGTGATCAAAGGGATAACAGAACAGGCAGGAGGTATTTGCATTTGTGAGACCAAGGGCAGATTAGCTAGACCTCGCTCTAGGTGCGGACAAAGAGGCTAACAAGCACATCTACATATTGATCTGAATCTCTAGGTCACAGTAAGGACAGGACGCATGAGTACAAAGGATGAAAGGCATCAATTAACATCACATAGGTGAGACAGAAGAAACTCGTCTACCTGTAGACATTAATACACCAAAGCACATCTAAGATGCTCAGAAAAAGCACAGTAAGGACAAGCCATATGCACACTATACAGAATGGCGCATTACATCACAACACATGCATGTTTGCATCACAAATACATGAATGGCACATTGCTTCTCAGTAATGCAGCAGAAAAACAGAGAAAAGAGGGCTGAGTGTCCTTAGTCTGTTGTGGGGTTAAAACGAACCGCCACACCATCTTCTTTATTATCAGCAGAAAAGAGCTCACAAGGTTTTTTTTTTTTGGTTTTTTGGGTTTTTTTTTTTTTTTTAGACTGATTCAGAATTGGTACAAATAAAAAAATTGTTAATAAATTGTCCTTTTGGACTGGTGCCTCAACAAGCTAATGTGCTGGTAATGAAAATAAAGTTTCGTTCCTACTCACACTCCTATTTACATTAATACTTGTACTAACAATAAAACACCTATTAACCCATTAATCTAAAGCCACTACAATGCACAAATTTTCACAACTGTCTCACCAGAAGACTATGGTCCAATTAAAATCCTGATCAAATGCATTGGTTAATTTAAAGAGTGTATGTGCCAGAATTTTCATCAGTTAAACAAAGACAAAACTGAAATAATAGTTTTTGGAGCCAGTGAAGAAAGACTCAAAGTTAGTACTCAGCTTCAATCAATGATGCTAAAAACCAACAGCCAAGCCAGAAATCTGGGTGTGGTTCTGGACTCACACCTGAATTTTAACAGCCACTTTAAGACAGTACTGAATTCAGCCTATTATAACTTAAAGAACATAGTGAGGATTAAAGGTCTGATGTCTCAGCAGGATCTACAAAAACTTATCCATCTTTATCTTTATCTTCATAAATTGGACTACTGTAATGCTGTCCTCACAGGTCTCCCTAAAAAGTCCATCAGACATCTGCAGTTGGTCCAGAATGCTGCAGCTCGAGTCCTCACTAAGACCAAAAAAGTGTATCATATAACTCCACTTCTCAGATCTTTACACTGGCTCCCTGTATGTCAAAGAATAGATTTCAAAATACTGCTGTTGGTTTATGAAGCTCTCAGTGGTTTAGGCCCAAAATACATTTCAGATCTGCTAGTCCATTATGAACCACCCAGAGCCCTCAGGTCATCAGGGTCAGGCGTACTCTCTGTGCCCAGAGTTAGATCCCAACATGGTGAGGCAGCGTTTAGTTTTTTGCCCCTCACATATGGAACAAACTCCCAGAAAGCATCAGAGCTGCTGAAACTCTCAGCTGCTTTAAATTGAGGTTAAAAACTCTCCTATTTGCCATGGCCTCTCCTGCTTGTTTTTCTTCTCTTTCATTTACTTTTTAGTTTGCTTTTAAATTTTTGTTTTTGTTTCTCTTTACTTTATAGTTTGCTTTTAAGTTCTTATGTATTCCTTTTGCAACTTGGTGTAATGATTTAATGCTTTTATGTAAAGCACTTTGAATTGTCTTGTGCACGAAAAGTGCTATACAAATAAACTTGCCTTGCCTTCATTTCAGAGTGGTAGAAATAATGACAATGATTGGATGTTTACTAGAATGTCTGACTATTGAAATTTGGAGGGGGAAAAAAAAAGAATGTATTGGTTAGTGGCATTTATAGAACACCTGGGTCACAAATTGAAATTTTTAAGGACTGGATAGAAGAAAAGTTCACTGTATCACATCAAAAGATCATGTTTATTTGCCATGATTTCAATATAGATCTGGTAAACCAAAATAACTATAAACCCACTGAAGAATTTATTAACACAATGTATAGTTTAGGTCTTTATCCTAAGATCATCAAAGCCAGCAGAATTACATCTCATTGTGCTACACTCATTGACATCAAAATCTTTTCTAATAATTATGGATAATAACACAAAAAGTGGATTATTAATCAACGATATCAGTGACCACCTGCCAATATTCACAGGTTTTAACAATGATTACATGAAAGAAAAAACAAAAAACAGCATTTATGTACAGACAAGTGAGCACTGAAGAATCAATGAATGTTCTAAAAATGATCTAGAAAAGCAGAATTGGGAAGAACTACTGTATATAATGAAAAAGACACGGACAAAGAATATGAAGTTTTTTTAAAAATGTTTAAATTATTATATGATAAAAAATTGTCCAATCATTAAAAAAAATTCATCCATCCATCCACCCATCTTCTATCGCTTTTCCGGAGGTCCGGGTCGCAGAGGCAGCAGTTCAAGCAGAGAAGCCCAGACTTCCCTCTCCCCAGCCACCTGTTCCAGCTCTTCAGAGAGGATAACAAGGCGTTCCCAGACCAGCTGGTAGGCATAGTCTCTTCAGCGAGTCCTGGGTCTGCCCCGGGGTCTCCTCCCAGTGGGACGTGCCTGAGACACCTCAAGTGGGAGGCGTCCAGGAGGCATCCTGATCAGATGACCATACTACCTCAACTGGCTCCTTTCAATGTGGAGGAGCAGCAGTTCTACTCAGAGCCTTTCCCGGATGACTGAGATCCTCACCCTATCTCTAAGGGTGAGTCCAGAGAGCTTACAAAGAAAGTTCATTTCAGCCGCTTGTATCTTCTGTAGCATCATCTTGCTTTGGCTCATCAATAATATAGACTTTGCTTCTTAAAGACATTGTTTCACCCAGGAAAAGGCCAGTCAAGAATTGCTTTTTCATCCCAAGACCACAGCTGAACCTACATTCCTTTGTTAAGCAAACCTAAGGAATGCTTTCAACGGATTAACTCACATCATAAATAAAACATGGACAAAGAACAGGCACCCCATAAACTTTAAAGGCATTTCCTAGGGCCTAGGATTGGCCACAGCATGACACTACCCCTGGTGGACGTCTCTGGAGTAGACGCTCACTTTTGACTTACACTGATTAACTGAAATTAACTCTTCCTTCAAGTTTCATTTCTCAGGACAATTCTAAGGACACTATTTGTTGAAGATCACTGCCTCTGTGGGACTTTGATATTCTGTGGACAGTCAATAATGGGTTTGAAATGCTTATTAATCCTTGATTTTAAATATGTGTATGTTAAAATGTTTAAATGAGTGTTTATTCTTGCATGTTAATTTAAAAGCACTAGTTATAAAGTTGTATGCTCACTAAAACTAGCTTAGACTTTAAACATAAGTAGGTTAAGGAATCTTCGGTGTATTAAAATGTGTGTCATCCTGTGAAAAAGTTTCCCCAAGTCAAATACTTGTTCCACCAATCACAGGTCACCTTCTGCAGGACAAAACCTCTTTCATTCCATTGGTTCCTTACAGACAAAAGACTGTTTGTTCATTGGACTAAAGTTCATAACACCCGCCCATGTAATGTAATGTAATGTATTTTATTTATATAGCCCTTTAAAACAACCCGTAGGCGACCAAAGTGCTTTACAGAAAATTAAACAGCATTAAAAACACACACAGCATTAAAAACAAATAACATAAACAAAGAAATAAGAATAAATACCTAAAAATGAGAATAAAATAAAAACAAATGCCAAGACAAATATCACCACTACTGGGTATTAAAAGCCATCCTAAACAAATATGTTTTAAGTTCTGATTTAAAAAGGGCCAGGTCAGAGATAGCACGTAGGTCAGGAGGGAGATTATTTCAGAGCCTGGGGGCGACAACAGAAAAAGGCTCGGTCACCCCAATGTTTATACCTTGACCTAGGCACATCCAGCAAAAGCTGATTGGATGACCTCAAAGCCCTGCCTTGGTCACGGACAGTCAAAATCTCAGACATATAAACTGGAGCAAGGCCATTAAGAGCTTTAAAAACAAAAAGCAAAAGTTTAAAATTAATTCTAAAATGGACTGGAAGCCAATGAAGTGAAAAAAGGATTGGAGTAATGTGCTCTCACCTAGGTGCGTTGGTCAAAAGATGGGCCGCTGCATTTTGCACAAGTTGAAGGCGGCCGAGAGAAGACTGAGAGATGCCAACATAAAGTGCATTGCAGTAATCAAGAAGAGACGTGGTTAAAGCATGGATGGCTATCTCAAGATCATGACGGCTCAGGAAAGGTTTGGCTTTGGATAACAAACATAATTGATAAAAGCTCATCTTGACTATATTGTCAATCTGTTTATCAAATTTTAAAAGGCTGTCAAAAATCACCCCCAAATTTCTGACAGCTGAACTGGGCCTGAAAGAGAGGGTACCAAAGCCAGCCGTTACAGTATCCCCAAACACAATACATTCTGTTTTTTCTTCATTTAAGTGGAGAAAATTTTGGCTTAACCACAACTTAATGTCAGTGATGCAGTCCAATACAACACTTTGTGAGTTAGTTTGTTCTGGGTTCAAAGGTAAATAAAGCTGCAAATCGTCTGCATAACAGTGGAAAGACATGTTGTGCCTGGCTATTATTGACCCGAGTGGCAGCATATATAATGAAAACAGAATAGGGCCAAGGATAGAGGCCTGTGGGACCCCACAGGAGAGAGAGGCACTAGAAGAAGACATGTCACCAACCATTACAGAAAA
Organism: Pholidichthys leucotaenia; assembly: GCA_020510985.1. Lineage (NCBI taxonomy): Eukaryota > Metazoa > Chordata > Actinopteri > Cichliformes > Pholidichthyidae > Pholidichthys > Pholidichthys leucotaenia. Next base: position 156,165,144 of record CM035847.1, on the reverse strand, counting down.
AGTTCTATTAGATAGGTAGGATTCAAACCACTTAAGTGCAGTGCCTTGGATGCCAACATGGTGATTCAGGCGTGACAAAAGGATAGTATGGTCCACAGTGTCAAAGGCTGCTGTAAGATCTAGCAGCACTAAGACCACAAGGCATTTGGCATCAACAGACATCATAATATCATTGTGCACCTTAAGCAGGGCAGACTCAGTGCTGTGACGAGATCTAAACCCAGATTGAAACTTCTCAAAAATAGAATTGTTTTCTAAAAAAAACTGCAACTGTATAAAAACAGCTTTTTCTAAAACTTTAGATAAAAAGGGCAAATGAGAAATGGGTCTAAAATTAGATAAAACTGAAGGGTCAAGGTGAAGTTTTTTAAGAAGGGGCCTAACCACAGCATGTTTAAAAGCAGGTGCGACAAATCCTGAACTAAGGCAGGAATTAATAAAAACCAAAAGACCAGGCCCTACAGTATTTAAAACCCTTTTCAGTATTCCAGCGGGAACAACATCCAGTGAGTAATTTGTAGGCTTTAGAGACTTCACTATATCAGCAAGTAATGATAAAGAAACCAACTCAAACTGTCCAAACACAGCAGAGTAACCTGGGACAATAGACAAGCTTCCATTAAAACTGTTATTAATAACTCGTCTGACAGAGTCCACTTTATCAACAAAAAAGTGAAGAAAAGTCTCACATGTTGTAAACGAAACGTCTGTTACAGTCTGAGTGCATGGGTTTATAAAAGAGTTAATTGTGTTAAATAGCACTCTAGGACAGTGACTGCTGCTGGAAATAATAGAGAGATACTGAAATTTTGCCTTTTGCACGGTCCTCTGGTAATCAGCAAGACAATCCCTATAAATTTCCAGAGACACATGTAATTTGTCCTTTTTCCATCTCCGTTCAGCCTGCCTGACCCGCTGTCTAATGGCACGGGTAGTGTCGTTTTGCTAGGGATCTGTTTTTGGTTTAGCCGATTTAAGCCGAAATGGGGCAATAGAGTCCAAAACCCCAGAGCAGGTGGTATGAAAGGAGGAAAGAATATTATCCGGTTGGGAAGGGGAAACGAGTCCATTCAAGGCAAAAAACTGTGAATCCCTAAAAGCAGCAGTAAACTCCTCTGGTGTTGAAGAAGTACTGATGCGACGCCAGCATGATGGAGCCACAGGCTTGCTGGGTGATGAAGGAGTCAACAATTCAAAAATGATGGGGAAATGATCTGAGATGACAGACTCAGAAATTTCTTTGAGAAAGATTGAGAGCCCAAAAGAGATAACAAGGTCCAGAGTGTGACCAAGACGATGTGTAGGTTTGTCCGCTAAAATATTTAAATTAAATGTCGACAACAGTCTTTTAAAATCAGATGCCAGCTGATTAGATGGACAGCATACATGAATATTTAAGTACCCACGGATCAAAAGTTTATCATATTTTGGCACAACATCTGCCAAAAACTCAGAAAACTCATTAATGAAGTCCTTATTATATTTAGGAGGACGATAGACAACAGTAAATAACACAGGACTTGTGAGAACCACCACAAATAGTTGCAGCTCAAAGCAGGAATAAGCATTTGTGGAGAGAAGGCGACATTTAAAACTGTCATTAAAAATAAAAGCCAGACCCCCACCCCGACCAGATGCTTGCGGGGAGCTGAAGAAAGAACAGCCGGGAGGGAGGAGCTCAGAGAAGGTGGCGGTCTCACCTGGTTTAACCCATGTTTCTTGTCATCAGAAGAAAATCCAAGGAATGTGAAGTAAAAAAGTCATTTAGAATAAAAGTCTTATTTGCGATGGATCTGGTGTTAATTAGACCCATGCGAGTCAAACACTGATCAGCCTGCTGGGAAGCACAACTGATCGGGTGAAGATTCTCCGGTGCGAAGCCCCTTCTGCGAATCCAAACGGGCCGGCGGCAGGGAAGTGGGTGTCCAGCCCCTGGGACAGTCGGCGACAGCCATCGGTAGCAATAATCCATGGATTGTCATACGTCAAAACCAATACGCTTCCTGGAGAGCTCAGTCAGCAGTTGATGAGGGTTGTGAGTTGAAGAAGAAGACAGGTAAGCCCTCAGTCTGCATGACACGCCGCCTCTCCGACCTCCGGCGTCTTTTGTGGCGGCTGTTCTGAAACAGTCCGCTGGGTGCACGTCTCAGATAGGATGGTATAGACGCCAACAGAGGTGGAGGAGGCTGACCATTAAATTCATAGGTCAAGAATTTGACCACAGAATTGCGAATATTTAGAAGAGTCAGGCGATCATAAACCAGTAGGGATGACACGTTCTGAGCTAGAAACAAGAAGACAACTAAACACATAAGACACAGCACAGGCAGACGTCCAGCCACACACAACGGTGCCATCTTGCCTCAAAACCCGCCCATGAAGGAAGACTGTTGGCTTGGGCTTATGTCAATCACCCTAATGGCGGGAAACTCATCTGCAGTTATAAAGAGGGAGACGCCCTCCTGCAAAAAAGTTTCAGAGGACTGCAGAACGCTACAGACTACAGACTGCAGACCAGAGCACTTCAGAGCAGAGAACATGGAATATTGTGTTTGGGTAAACTTCTGTGTATTTTAATGTTTTTCTTTAAACATCTGGGAATTAGCTCTTTCTTTCCTGAGCTTCACAGACGTTTCTGTTTTTCTAACTTTTTATATTGTTAAACTTTCTTTAAATCCACCGTGTGTTTTTAAGGACTGACTGATCCTTCATCTCTATAAGGGAAGCTATTCTGAATTCCATGACGTCAGAAGACCTCCAGTCATTTGTGGCTTGAATTTAGTTATTTTTAACTTGCCTCTCTAATTCTGTGACTGTAATCAGACTTTGAAACTCAATCCCATTTATATCTGGGCTCGAGAACGCCGCTGAAAAATCCTTGAGTTTTCCGTATGGCATATGACGTGGCCAGCAGCAGCAACCATCATCCTAGCTGAACCTCAGCTACCTACTGTTTGTTTCTGGTAAGGAAATATAAGCTGGCGGATATTTCTTGTTAATCTGCAAATAGAGCTTAAGCTAAGGACCCAGCTTGAATCCCACAAGGACCCCAACACCACAGCGACGCACCAGAATTCAGGTGAGCTAGATTTCTCCTTTTTTTTTTTTTTTTTTTCCTTTGAAAGACAAAAGTAAAATAGAAAGATGTCTTTACCTTCTTTACATGTTTCAACTGCACTGCAGCCTTCATCAGAAGAGTCAGCTGATTGCTGCCAGGTGACATTTATCAGCTGATTTTCGTAGGCGGGGCCAGCTCAGCAGATCTGTCAGATCCGCCGAGCCGGCCCCGCCTCCCGCCGTCAGATGGTCTCTGGAGAATGTGGTCCCAGGTGTGAGAAAGCATAAAGGCTCCCTCATCTCGGTTCATGGTGTCTTTTCCCCGCTTTCTGATCTCTATTGCCTCCTTGATCCAACGTTTGTGTCTGTTGCTCTCCGATCCAATAATTTTTGTGTTGTCCCAGTCCATGATGTGATTATTTCTTTTGCAGTGGCCCGATATAGCTGATTTTAATGTTTCTTGTTCTGCTTTTTCTTTTTGTGATCTTGTGAGTCGTCCTTGCGTTTCCTTCTCACATTCCTTTTGGTGTTCTTTTTTTCTTGTGGTGAATAATCTTCCGGTTTCTCCAATGTAGGTTTTGTTACATGATCTGCATGATATTTCATATAATACATTGCATTTATTGTCTTGTTCTATTCTGTCCTTGGGGTGTACTAATAACTGTCTTAATTTTTTGTGTGGTTTGACTGCTGTGTTTATTTTGTATTTTTTCATGATCCTTTGAATTGGTTCCGTGATCCCTCGTATGTATGGTATAGTTATGGCTTCCTTGTTTTTGATTTCAGCTTTTGTTCTGTGTCTTGTGTCCTGTTTATTTTCTTTGTTTTTGACTTGCTGTTTCCCTTTGTTTATGGCCCATACTGGATATTGGCAGCGTATAAGTGCATGTTTTATGTGGTTTTCCTCTTCCTGTCTGTCTTCTTGTTCCGTGATTATGGTGGCTCGTTCATATAATGTCCTGACGACTGATAGCTTGTGTGCTGTGGGGTGTTCCGATGTCCAAAGTAGGTATTGATCTGTGTGGGTTGGTTTCCTGTAGACTGTGATTTTTATGCTGCCATCCTCGTTGTGGTGGATTTTCATGTCCAGAAAGGCTATGGTGCCATTTTCCTCCTCTTCGTGTGTGAATTTTATGTTCCCCGTACTGTCTGTACTGTTCAGATGGTCAGTGAGTTCTTGTGTATGTCCTTTCCTTATTTTTTCCAGAATGTCATCTACGTATCTCTTCCAAAGGGTGGGTTTGCATATTGTGGGTGCTGTGTTGATGGCTTTATTTTCCAGATCCTCCATAAAAAAACTGCTCATGATGGCTGATAGTGGGTCTCCCATTGCAAATCCTTCTTTTTGTTTGTAGATTTTTCCTCTGAATTGAAAATAAGTGGATTTTGCAACAAACTGTAGTAATTTGGATATGTCATGGACTGTGAGGTTGGTGCGTCTTTTTAGGGTACTGTCCTTGTTGAGGCGTTCTTGCACTATATGTAGTGTGACGTCAATAGGAGTCTTTGTGAATAAAGAGATGACGTCATGTGAGATGAGGATCTCGTCTGATTCTATTTTTATGTCTTTGAGTTCTTGTGCCAGCTCTTTTGAATTTTTACAGTGAAAGTCTGATAGTCCAAGGAGGGGTTTGATGATTTCAGCTAGGGCTTTTGATAAGTTGTATGTGACTGATCCAGTGCTGTCTATTATTGGCCGCAGTGGGATATCCTTTTTATGTATTTTCGGTGTTCCATAAATCCGAGGGGTGATGCTGGCTGTGGGGATCAGGTGATCATATGCGTCCTTTGTGATTTTATTGCTTTCTAATAGAGGTTTTAGAAGGGCTTTGAGCATTTTTTTCTTTTCTTCTGATGAAGGCTGCAGTGCAGTTGAAACATGTAAAGAAGGTAAAGACATCTTTCTATTTTACTTTTGTCTTCTGATGAAGGCTGCAGTGCAGTTGAAACATGTAAAGAAGGTAAAGACATCTTTCTATTTTACTTTTGTCTTTCAAAGGAAAAAAAAAAGGATAAATAATTGAAAGAAGACAAAATGAACCTGTTTGATGTATTACAAGCTAGATTTCTGTTTCATCTGCTGTCTGATGTCCATCCCTTGAAGTATGCCATGATTTGTCTGAGTTAAAGCTAATTTATAACTCTGACCAGATACAGAATTAAAGAGCAATTAATATAACTCTTCTTTTCATTAAAATTCCATTTTCATTTTCTTAAGAGTAATCCAGAATTTTCCATATAATTAGTTTAATTTTCCCCATAAATTTGTGTTCAGTTTTTCATAATCCGTCAACTTCAAACTGATCTAAATTCAGCTTACATCTTCACCCTGGTTCTGCAAATGCTCACATTGTTACTCTACCCTCAGTTACAAGTTTAATGTGATGGTTAATGCAAATCATTTCAATGTCCTTTAATCATCATTTCATTTAAATAAATCTGTAAAAATAAGAGAAGTTGTTGGGAATTTATTCCATTCTGAGTCTGGTTTCGAAGCCCCAGTATCAAATTCACTAATATTTTGAGACTGATTATTAATTAATTTATTGAGTGATTAAACAGGTATAAAGTGAAATTAATTAATCGTTCACCAAGTAAGAGGTGAGCTGGTGCCCGTAAAAGTGTTTCCATCAACTTTTTCTGTCTGTGGACCCAGAGTAAATCCCAGGTCCCGATACATTAATACAAATTAAATAATCTTTATACCTGATCATAATTATAAATCACATATTGCTACATATTGCTTGCGAGTCCTGTGTTTACCCCGAGGTCCCCTCCCAGTGGGATGTGCCCGAAACACCTCAAGTGGGAGACGTCCCGGAAGCATCCTGATCAGATGCCCATACCACCTCAACTGGCTCCTTTCAATGTGGAGGAGCAGCGATTTTACTCTGAGCTTCTCCCGGATGACTGAGCTCCTCACCCTATCTCATAGGGTGAGTCCAGCAATCCTACGAAGGAAGCTCATTTCAGCTGCTTGTATCCGCGATCTCATTCTTTCGGTCACAACCCAAAGGTCATGACCATACAGTAGGTGAGGGTAGGAATGTAGATTGACTGGTAAATTGACAGCTTTGCCTTAGAGCTCAGCTCCCTCTTCACCACAACAGACTGGTACAACGTCCGCATCACTGCAGATGCTGCTCTGATCCGTCTGTCACTCTCTCGCTCCATTCTTCCCTCACTCGTGAATAAGATCCCAAGATACTTAAACTCCTCCACTTGGGGCAGGAACCTCCCCCCAACCCAGAGAGGACAATCCACCTTTTTACTCAGCCGGAAAAGGGTGGCTGAGGAAAAAAAAAAAAAATCAATACAAAGCAAAATTATTCAGACAGTCTATGGTTCACCAAGGGATTAAAAAATGCCTGTAAAAAGAAAAAAAAAATATGTTGTCGAGAGAATTCACAAAACATAGAACTAAGGAGGTAGAAAACAGATACAAAAATATAAAAATAAGTTTAATATTATGATAAGTACAAAGGAATACTATAGTAAATTAGTAGATAATAATAAAAATAATATCAAAGGCATATGGCAAATATTAAAGTAATTCAAAATGGAGACAGATAAGATAATTATCCTCAATGTTAAATAGATAATGATATAAATATTAATAATATAAATGATGCAATAAATAGATTCAATGAATTCTTATATATTGGACCAAGCTTACCAGAAAAAAAATCTCTGATCCGTTCATATCTGAAAAGGGGAATAGTAAATTAATCGGAAGAAATCCAAATTCAATGTGTTTAACAATGTCGTGATTCAGGATAAGAGAGGCTCAAACGCAAAGCTGCCAGAATGAACACTCAGACTCGGATGTTAAAATTCACCAATTTATTGTAAAAACCCAACCTAACACACAACTCTAAATAAAAGTGCACAACTAAAGAAAAGAGCAAAAACAAAACACACACTTAAATTTACACACAAAACCGATGCCCACTGGAGTGCACACAGCCTATGGGAATAGAGCAGAAAAGAGATTATTAGGGACAGAATCTCCTCAAGAGGAGAATAAAACTAGGAGAGTACTCTTACTCAGTGAACAGAGGAGCCCAGCAGGGAACTCCTGCGTGGACCAGGGGAACAGGGGGAAGATGGTGACCTGGGTGGACGTCCGGTATCTTCCTGGTCAGGTGAGTGTGATCAGCCCCAGAGTACTCACCGCTAAGGGGGCAGCAAACCTGAGAGGAGAGAAGAACATGGGAGTGAGGTGCACAGGTCAACAGAGAAGAAATAACTTAATGTGGCTTTGTTCAGGTAACAAACCTAACGATCCAGCAGTGAGCTCTTCACACGCTGGCTCTTAAATATGCTGGGTAATTAGGAAGCAGCAGGTGTGTAATCACACATATGTAGGTAATATTCCAGAGCCAGGAAGACAGGAACAGGAAGGGATAGGGAGAACGCTCGCCTGATCATCACAAACAGCAGTGGAAGAGGGGGAAATCATTGAGATTGTACATAAATTCAAAAATAAATTTTCAACGGACTGATGACACTGGCATGATAGCTGTTAAAAAGGTTATTGAGGAAATTGCTAAACCATGGAAACACATTTGCAACTTATCAATCAAAACTGGTACAATTCCAAGTAAAATGAAAATAGCAAAATTTATACCTCTATACAAAACTGGAAACAAACACCACTTCACAAACCACAGGCCTGTTTCTCTTCTGCCCCAATTCTCAAAAATACTAGAAAAACTATTTTATGACAGATTAGAGAAGTTCGTAGCTAAATACAAATTACTTACAGACAGCCAGTATGGATTTAGAACCAACCACTCTATAGGCGCTTTTCCACTAGCCCCACTCAGCCCCGGTTTGAAAACCCGGCTCTACTCACTTCGGTTCGGTTCAGCCTCAGTTGCTTTTCAACTACTGCTGGCGCACCTGCTGTGGGTGGGATTTGTTGAACAGCAGGCGGCGCCACACCCTCGTGACGTGAAACACACGCGACTGAATCCTCCACAACAAACATGGCTGATGACGAGGAGAGAAGGAAGGAGGAATGACTGTGACATGAAACTGGTTAAATCTATGGTGCTGACTTGTTGTGCTCTGCACAATCTGTGTGAGAGTCATGGAGAGACGTTTGACACTACATTGGATGATGCAGTAGATGAACCAGTGGTGGCAGCGGCACAGAGAGCAGAGGAGCAGGGTGGTGATATTGTAGTGAACTCAATATAAGCACCCTACTTGGCTTGACAAGTGGGTTGACCCTATTGGCGACACAGGTAGAGTGCGGGACTCCGGAGCGAGAGGTGTGAGTTCAAACCTCCCGGTGGGACGTCGCCATGTCAAACTGCACGTTACAATATAACATGTGATGCAATACTTGTCTATTTTGTCCACATTTATGTGCATACATATTTCAAAAATGTTTTTTGTAAATAAAATGTTGTGCATGGTCCATCTACCTGTCCTCTTGTTCATAACGCTTATCTGTTAAGAAGGTGCGAAGCCATCAGCTTAATGATGAGTCCACACTTCTGTTGTGATAATTGCTCACGCTGAGCGCTCTGACAGCCCCGTACGCTGTGGGGGTCACACACGTGTTCCTCCCCACACTCTCAATTTTTTTTCCCGTATATTTTTCTCTTTAGCGTACAGAAATGGCAATACGCCCGTATTTGCTAAAATTGCATTTTCCCCGTATTAAAATACGGCGAAACCGTATCACTTGACAGATATGTAATTACATGCAGAAACACCGCACAGGCCATCTTCACAAAAATCCAGCTCGACAAGCCACTTTTGCTTAGGTGGAAATGCAAATTGAACTATAAATCATGTGCTGATACATGTCATATTTTCCCATGTAAAGGTCTCCCACTTTTACTTACAAATTGATTTTTAATTTTTGGGAAAAGGAAATATAAATTTTGCACTTGTTGGTAACAACAGTTGTGTGCAACAAAAACACAGTTGTGTATCCTTGTCCAATCTGTCTACTGTTATTAGTGCCAAATTTTTGCTAGATTCCTTCTTAATTTATTAAATTTTGACTGGTGATGCAACATTCAACTTGCATGTACTTACCTTTACCAGTGTCTACAAGTTCAAGCACACCTGTACAACTGCTTATAACCTAAAAAATGTACCCGTTCAAGAGAAATGGATTCCGCATTGCAAATTTGTTTAAAATAAAAAAAAAACCTACCAAGACATTACGTTTCGTTGTGTTGTTAAAAATTAAATTCCCATTAGAAGGCTATACACCTGACCTGATGAACAGCAGCATGTGGAGTGAACAGAGAATGGAATGTGTATGTAATTATTGGCTTTTCTCATACAGATAATAACAGATAAACCAGACTTTTGATGCAAACAATACAATTTTATTCCAGAAGCAAAATCTACAAACAAAAAAACAGACTGGGCGATGACATCTCTGCAAGCTCTTCCCTTCGTAACGCAGCGTCCTGTTCCAGGGCTTCATGCGCATCTGCCCGCACATCTGCAGCCACCTGTCGCAAATGCTGCATGTACTCCTGATTCTTGCCGCTGGTCATGTTGCCGTTCCAAGAGCCGCATCTCTTCGTCATGCATGTTGACCATCGCTGATGTAAGGTCAGCGATGGGAGTTGTCTGTTTTCGTCTTGCCTAGATGGAAAGACAGAAAGGCATGGTCATTAAAGCTGGATCACTACATATATTATGGAATTACACAGGTGAAAGTCTGTGGTGGAATGTCACTATTATATTATGCTTCATTGCTGAATATAAGCTGAACTGTCATGTTGCTGCCCCTCAGTAGAGCAGATTTTGCAACACGCAGGGTGCTGTCTTCGGCTGCAGCCCCCCTGCAAAACTAAAAAGGATTAAGATTAAGAATATGGATGGATGGATGGGTAATGTTTAAACTAGCTGCTTGTAGTGTGGCCGCAGAAATCTGAATGGGTTAATACAGTCAGCTGACGCAAAGCATTTCAATGAAGCAGTTCATGAGCTTTAGTTGTTTTTATAAAACAGGAGTTACAACAGCACGTCAATCACCACACCAAAAAATGGTTGTGGAACACCGATAAGTGAAGACCAAAGAATAACCTTTTTGTACATTTAAAAAGACATTTTCAATTAATTAATATGCAGCTACAGGAAATTGCATTAATCAATTTGGTACATAACTTGTTAGGCTCCAGCCCCCCCGCGACCTGTAAAGGATTAAGCGGTAGAAGATGGATGGATGGATGGATTTTCGACCCTGGTTTCCGCTGCTGGACCTGTTTCAACCAAAAAAAAAAATCGTGGTTATTGTGCCTTACCGGCACTTGAACGTGATCCAGATGGAGCTGGTGATGTGGAGCTGATCCAGCTGGCGCTCAGCCAGACGCACACGCAGACGCAGCGCCAGGAGAGTCCGCTGTGTCCGTCATCTCCACTGAGGTGGACCCCTGTGATATGAAATGCGATTCTAGAAAGAAAATGCACGCAATTTAAAACTTAACACCAAAGTGCAACATGTACACAACACTCTCAAGTTTTTAACCGTAATACAATAAGCGTAATTCAGCGTTTTGTTCGCGCTAATACTTAACACAAAGCAAGCGTGAATCTGCAGTTGGCTGCAAAACAATAGGCAAGCCTCAGTAACAACCATTACCCACAATCTAACAACCTTCCTATTTCTTAAAAACAGTGAGCTTGGCATAGAACGGATCAAGTGGCGAACAGATGCGCAATATCAAATAAACACTCACCATCCACGGTTTCCAAGGGCCGTGACCGTGACGGTGACCGTGACAGTGACAGTGACGTGTCGAGCCCAATGTCTCTCAGCGAACCACTTCCACTCCTTCCATCCGCTGAACTTCGAGCAATGTGGTCCTTCACTGCTCGGTAATCGCTTTTCAGCTTTTTCAGCTTCTCCCGACACTGTTTGGCAGTACGGATGTGCCCTTGAGAAGCCATCTGCTCGGACACCTGCATTTCAAGTAGATCCGTCCAACTCGCGCTGGATGCGATCGTTGCCTAATATAGAAAGAAAATTGTGCACCTCCTAATATATAATATTAGGAGTATATTATTATATAAGTATATTATACAGTATATTAATATAATATACCGTATTAAAGGGGCACACTGTGTTCACTGCTGAACAATTACAAATGGCGGTCGTGGAGTAAATTCAGCAGAAAAAGTCGCTTTCATGACGTTACAACCTGACCAATCAGCGGCGACCAGTCTCTTAAAGTCATATCACAGTCCTACTCAGCCCTACTCGGCCCGGTTAGACCCTGCCCTGGATCAAGTACGAAAAAAGTACCTGCTTAACCGGTGCTGGGGCTAGTAGAAAAGCGCCTAAAGCGGGCTGAGTGGTGCGGTGTAGGGCCAAGTGAGGCTAGTGGAAAAGGGCCTTATGTCAGGGGCTTTAATGGATGTTCTAAAAGAAATGACTAATTCTATGGACAGAAAGAACTTTGCCGTGGGAGTGTTTATTGATTTGAAAAAAAGCATTTGATATATTAAATCATGAAATATTACTTAATAAATTGGAATGATATGGACTTAGGGGAGTGGTATTGAACTGGGTCAGAAACTATTTAAAAAAACAGGCAACAATTTGTGATGATGGGACAATATAAATGAGAGTTTGGACATCATTTGTGGTGTCCCCCAGGGGTCAGTGTTGGGACCTAAACGTTTCATTTTATATATCAGTGATATTTGTAGTGTTTCTGAACTGTTGAAGATTGTGATGTTTGTAGATGACATAACTGTTCTGGGTACTGGTGAGGATCTACAGCAACTTTTGAATATAATCACTACTAAATTCAGTAAAATAAAAGAACGGTTTAACAAAAATAAATTATCATTAAATTTGAACAAAACAAAGTTCATGTTGTTTGGAAATGGTGAGACAAAGCTAGACTGCTGAAATTTCTCCAAGTCTTCGATCATACTCTTTCCATTAGCCCACCTCTCCCACCTGTTTACCTATAGTGTGTTGAGCCTGCAAAGTACAACAGTCTGACATTGCTTATACACCACCATCCAAGCAAAGCAAATCCTACTGCCTCCCCAAGCTCTTGCCCCATACCACTCTGTACTGCAGATAGCAGCAAACACAGATAGCAGCAATCTGCTGAAAGCTATACCCCCCTCCCCGTTAATCCACAATCTGTCAATAATAGGCTGATGCCTGACAAGATGTGGTAGAGGGAAGTAGGAAGCCCATTGAAATGTTACAAAGGTTTGATGTGTGATGTCAGGTACTTCCCTCCTCAAACATGACACCCTCTTCAAGCTCGGACCGCTGAGCGGAGAAATGCAATCTCTTATCTTGTCATTCTTATTGCAGATGGAGTATGGGGGTTTGGGGGTGGGGTTGTAAAACGGCATGCCTGACAGAGGAGGAACAGAGAGCAAGAAGAGGAAAATACACAAGAGATGTATAGTGTGAGACCGGGAAGAAGGGCAAGGTGGACGATGAGAAGGGTGAGAGGTGAAGAAAATGAAGAGTCTGAGTGAATTGCAGGAGCAAGAACACAATTCTACTCAGTCCAGAGTCAACATTTAAAGTAAGAGAAGGAAGTGAAGGAATGAGAATGAGATGATGGATAATATGGTTGGGGGACGAGGGAAGACATGAGGAGAGACTGAATGAGAAGTGATGTGGGCCAAGGTTAAAAGAAATGGAGGTAAAGGGGAAACTAGCTGGATATGCTCATGTTTGTCTCTCTGGCCATCTTGTTGCAAGCATTTCTCATCACAGGCAAAAGTGAGCTTCTGTTGTGTAAAAAAAACAGATAATGCAGCAAATTTAACCTTTAACCATACAGCATCTCATAACTCCTAATGTACTACACACTTACCCAGCTCAGAGTAGGCCTGGCTGCCGCCGCCACTGCTGCCACTGCTGCTGTTGTTGCTGCTGCTGCCGCTGCCCCGGGTCTAGATCCAAAATAGGAAATCAGCAAGAAAAGCAATATGTTTTAATGAGCCTGGGATGCACAAAGCCAGACAAAATTTCAGTCTGCGGCTAAAAATGTTTGCAAACCCCTGTTAACAGCTCTCATCTGACACTTGCATTACATGGAGCCCTCCAAAAATTAACATGAGAACATAAGAAAGCTCACTCATTCACTACACACACACACACACACACACACACACACACACACACACACACACACACACACACACACAGCATGTAACCTCCTGCTTGGTATTTTGATGGTGCAAAGCTTGGCAGGCAGCTCAGAATGATTCACAGCCTTGTAATGAATTTGATTCATCCTGCCATTTTTAGGCAATAAACACACAAGCTTAAGAAGCATGAGGATGTAAATTTTCACCGAGGCATGCTTTTCAGTTGGCTGTGTGAAGACAGGTTAGTGAGTAGTATGACACATGAGGATTGTGTTCCTTTATATCTGTGAGTTAAATGGGTAATGCTATAAAGGTGTACTTGTGAGAGAAATTCTACAGTACTTATACCCCACATATACACAGGCGTGGAGATCATTGAGAGATTATTGAGTGATGAAAAATGGCCAGATCTCTCAATTGTGTCTCAGTGATCTTCAGTGATCTCCATGGTCTTCAAAGTTTTGACTCAGTCCAAAACAATCTCTCAATGATCAAAAAAGGGAAGCAGTCGCTTAGTGATCTCCACTGTCTCTCATTGAACTCTACTGGTATTTCAGTGAATGCTCATTGACCAACACTCTATTTAAGCACAAGGACACACACAAGAAGACATGGATGCACCCAAGATCCAAGTACTGGCACTTATTAGACTACATCATAGTCAGGCAGAGAGACATAAGGGATGTATTGGACACCAGAGCAATGAGAGGTGCGGACTGTGGTACTGATCATGTTATGCTGAGATCTAGATTAAGGATTTACAGATGAAAACAGCACTGCAGGACGGGTGCGAAGCCACCACGGAAGCTAAACACTAGTGCACTGAAAGGCCAAAAGAAGCAGGAAGAACTTATACAGGAAATGGATGAAAACTTGAAAGACTGGGACAGCAATAACTCAGAGAATGACATAGAAGAGAGATGGGCAACACTGAAGGATACGGTGTGACTGCGAGTGATGTATTAGGCTACCCTGAGACGAAACATCAAGATTTGTTTGATGAGCATGATGAACACCTGAAGAAACTACTAGAAGCGAGGAATACAGCTAGGCAGGAAAACCTACTGTGTAACACAAGGTCAAAGAAGAAGAAATACTCAAAGGCTCAGAGTGAGCTACAGAAGTACACCAGAGAGATGAAGTCCAACTGGTGGGATAAAAAAGCAGAGAAACTTCAAACTGCAGCAAACAGAAAGGACATGAAAACATCCTTCACAGGTTTGAGAGAAATCTACGGCCCTAAACCAAGAGGATTGATCCAACTAAAGGCTATGGATGGTGAAACGGTTTTGCAGGAGAAAGACAAGATCCTAGACCGATTTGCAGACCACTTTGACCAACTACTAAACAACCCTTGAGATCTCACTGAAGAGGCTAAAGAAGCTCTAGTGCAGCGGCCAGCTGTATCAAGTCTGGATGAACCGCCAGATTTTAATGAACTAATGGCAGTTATCAGGACAACACAGGATGGTAAAGCTCCAGGAAGGGATGGAATTCCAGCAGAAGTGTAGAAATTTGGTGGTGTTTAGCTGATCAACTGCCTGCACAAGCTCATCCAAGAGATGTGGGATGCCCAGAAAGTACCTCAAGACTGGAAGGATGCAAGTACTGTGCCTTTGTTCAAGAAAGGTGACAGGAAAGATTGTGGAAATTACCAAGGTACAGTGGGGAAAAAATGTATTTAGTCAGCCACCAATTGTGCAAGTTCTCCCACTTAAAAGATGAGAGAGGTCTGATTTCTGGCTCTCACAGACCTGTAACTTCTTCTTTAAGAGGCTCCTCCGTCCTCCATTCATTACCTGTTTTAATGGCACCTGTTTGAACTCGTTATCAGTATAAAAGACACCTGTCCACAACCTCAAACAGTCAGACTCCAAACCCCACTATGGCCAAGACCAAAGAGCTGTCAAAGGACACCAGAAACAAAATTGTAGACCTGCACCAGGCTGGGAAGACTGAATCTGCAATAGGTAAGCAGCTTGGTGTGAAGAAATCAACTGTGGGAGCAATTATTAGAAAATGGAAGACATACAAGACCACTGATAATCTCCCTCGATCTGGGGCTCCACGCAAGATCTCACCCCGTGGGGTCAAAATGATCACGAGAACGGTGAGCAAAAATCCCAAAACAACACGGGGGGACCTAGTGAATGACCTGCAGAGAGCTGGGACCAAAGTAACAAAGGCTACCATCAGTAACACACTACGCCACCAGGGACTCAAATCCTGCAGTGCAAGACATGTCCCCCTGCTTAAGACAGTACATGTCCAGGCCCGTCTGAAGTTTGCTAGAGAGCATTTGGATGATCCAGATGAGGATTGGGAGAATGTCATATGGTCAGATGAAACCAAAATAGAACTTTTTGGTAAAAACTCAACTTGTCGTGTTTGGAGGAGAAACAATGCTGAGTTGCATCCAAAGAACACCATGCCTACTGTGAAGCATGGGGGTGGAAACATCATGCTTTGGGGCTGTTTTTTTCTGCAAAGGGACCAGGACGACTGATCTGTGTAAAGGAAAGAATGAATGGGGCCATGCATCGTGAGAATTTGAGTGAAAACCTCCTTCCATCAGCAAGGGCATTGAAGATGAAACGTGGCTGGGTCTTTCAGCATGACAATGATCCCAAATACACTGCCCGGGCAACGAAGGAGTGGCTTCATAAGAAGCATTTCAAGGTCCTGGAGTGGCCTAGCCAGTCTCCAGATCTCAACCCCATAGAAAATCTTTGGAGGGAGTTGAAAGTCCGTGTTGCCCAGCGACAGCCCCAAAACATCACTGCTCTAGAGGAGATCTGTATGGAGGAATGGGCCAAAATACCAGCAACAGTGTGTGAAAACCTTGTGAAGACTTACAGAAAGCGTTTGACCTCTGTCATTGCCAACAAAGGGTGTATTGAGATGAACTTTTGTTATTGACCAAATACTGTACTTGTTTTCCACCATAATTTGCAAATAAATTCTTTAAAAATCAGACAATGTGATTTTCTGGATTTTTTTTTCCATTTTGTCTCTCATAGTTGAGGTATACCTATGATGAAAATTGGAGACCTCTCTCATCTTTTAAGTGGGAGAACTTGCACAATTGGTGGCTGACTAAATACTTTTTTGCCCCACTGTATATCACTGCTAGCCACTGTTGGTAAGATTCTCTCACGTGTACTACTTAACAGACTCAATGAACACATCTCGCAGAATGTACTACCGGAAAACCAGTGCGGCTTTAGAAGTGGAAGAAGCACAATAGACATGATTTTCTGCTTGAAACAGGTTCAAGAAAAGTGTATCGAACAGAACATGCTGCTTTATGTAGTCTCCATAGACTTCAGTAAAGCCTTTGATATTATTTCGCAACAAGGACTTTGGCAGGTACTCAAGAAATATGGCTGTACAGAGAAGTTTGTCAGCCTGATCGAGGCACTCCATACAGGTTTGCAAGCAAACATGGCAATGAGTGGCTCAGTATCTAAAGACTTTTCAGTAAGAAACGGGGTGAAACAAGGGTGTGTGCTGGCACCTACACTCTTCTTGCTATATCTGGCAGCCATGTTTGAGGTGGCCTTCAAAGACACTTCAGAAGGAGTATACATTCAAACAAGGTGTCAAGATGTGGTGGCAAGGAGGAGGCTTTCAATCAATTTTCCAATATTTTATTTTCAATAATTTACAAGTAAATAGTTCCCAAGAAAACATTTGACACGACTCTTCATCAACAATGAACAATTCGCCATCATCCAAGACGAATACCAAGGATAAAGAAGAATACCCATTATCATTAACCACACGTGTTAAATACTATTCGAGATAATTAGGGCTGATTAGCCCCTACCATAACCCCAGGTAAGACAATAAACATTTCCATTCTTTGCACATACCCACTAATATCTAAAAATCCATAAATACTTTCCCAACTATATACAATGTAAATATAAATAACATATAATAAATAACAATATAAATAATTCAATAAATAGTTCAAACCCCTATTTACAAAAGCTAAACCACCCCTCTAACTTACCATACATGCTTCCTTCCTGCTGGTGTCCTATAAAAGGCCCTCAACCCCTAACAGAGTCTTTTGCCCAGACACCCACAGGAAGCATGTTGGCAAAGGTATGTGAAATAAATCATTATCAATTATTTTACCAAAATACTTAACCATAACAATTATCTCCCAAGGGCATTCAAATTAGACAAAGACAGATCCCAAAATAATGTGTGCACTTTACAAACAATCATAATAACATTTACCATATTACAAATACAACACAATCACACATACAATAAGTCATACAGTGGTGACACTCCATCGTCACATTTCCTCCCCCCTTTCCCGAGAGTACAGTACTCTAAGAGTCATGTACTCTTGAGAGGCTATCTGCCACAAGGTTGGTCTTCCCTGCCACATACCGAACAGTAAAATTATAAGGTTGAAGGGACACATACCACCCTGTGAGATGACTGTTTACGTCCTTCATCCTGTCCAGCCACTGTAGGGCCCGATGATCTGTCTCCAACACAAAATGATGCCCCAATAAATAATACTTCAGAGACCCTATTGCCCATTTCATGGCAAGACATTCTTTTTCTACTGTAGAGTATCTTGTCTCCCGGTCCAACAACTTATGGCTCAAGAACAGTACTGGGTGTCTCTCTCCCCTCTCCTCCTGGAGAAGTACTGCTCCAATGCCAACTCATGAAGCATCTGTCTGTAAAATAAATGGATGATCAAAGTCTGGACTGTAGAGAACCTTCTCCCCAGAAATAGCCCTCTTCAGATCCTCAAACGCTCTGTCACACTCCTCTGTCCATTTTACCTTATTTGGTGCCGAAGCCTTAGTGAGGTCAGTCAAAACTGCGGCTCTTTCAGCAAAGTGGGGAATAAACTTGCTGTACCATCCTACCATTCCCATAAATGATCGTACCTTCTTCTTAGTGGTGGACACAGGGTAGGTCCGGATGGCATCCACTTTACCTACTTGTGGTCTAATAACCCCCTGACCAACCACATGTCCCAGGTACTCCACCTGCTGCTGTCCGAACACACATTTGCGTGGATTGATTGTCAGTCCTGCCCTCTTAATTAACTGAAGGACCTGCCTAAGGTGTATCAAATGTTCTTCCCAGGTCTGACTATAGATGACCACGTCATCCAGATAGGCAGCCGCAAAATTTGATACCCTCCTTAACACTTGGTCCATAAGCCGATGAAAAGTTGCAGGTGCCCCCTGAAGGCCAAATGGCATGACCCTAAACTGGAAACTGCCATAAGGTGTTTTAAAGGCTGTAAGTTCCTTTGTTTCTGGTGCCAATGCCACCTGCCAATACCCCTTGCATAGGTCCAGAGTAGAAATAAACCTAGCCCTGCCCACTTTCTCTAACAGTTCGTCAATCATGGGGTATGACTCAAACTTAGATACTGAATTAAGGTATCTGAAGTCAATACAGAATCTTAATGAGCCGTCCTTTTTGGGGACCAGCACAATCGGGCTACACCACTCACTGACTGACTCCTCGATCACTCCCAGCTGCAACATCAAGTCAATTTCTTGCTTCATTTTTGGGACCAATCGCTCCGGGATCCTATAAGATTTCCTACGTGGAACAGCTTCCTCTTTCAAATGAACCTTATGACACACCAACGTGGTGAAACCAGGTCTCTCCTGAAACAATTCTGGATCTAATAGTGCCTCCAACTCTCTCTGCTGATCCACCTGCAAATGAGACACTTGAAACAAATAAGGCTCTGACACATTTGTGGGAAAGGACTGTTCTTTCTCCTCATCCACTTCCGTCGCACAAATTAAGAGCTGATGTGTCTCCTGAAGAACAGGTTGCTGCTGCTGATGACCAGGCTGCTGAAACTCTTTCAATAAGTTCATGTGGAAGGTCTGATATTTTACCTTCCTGTCAGGCATATATAGTTTGTATGTCACTGAACTTAGTTTCTTAGAAATGTCATATGGCCCCTGCCATCGAGCCAACAGCTTACTGTCACACGAGGGCAGCAATAACAAAACCTGTTGTCCTGGGTGAAAAACCCTTTTTCTGGCCTTCTTATCATACCAAGTTTTTTGTTTGGCCTGTGCCATCCTCATGTGCTCCTGAGCCAAAGCAGTCATTCGATCCAGTTTCTCTCTCATCTTAATAACATAAGAGACCACATTGTCCTGATCACTCGGTGGACTCTCCCAGTGCTCCTTTAATAAGTCCAGTGGGCCCCTCACCTGACGACCATACAGTACTTCAAAAGGTGAGAACCCTGTTGAAGCCTGGGGCACCTCCCAATAAGCAAACAATAAGTATGGTACCCATTGGTCCCAATCCGAGCCCGTTTCAGAAACAAATTTCCGCAGCATGTTTTTTAGAGTCTGATTAAATCGCTCTACTAGTCCATCAGTCTGAGGGTGATATGGGGTGGTCTTAATACCCTTAATACCCAACAGCTTATATACCTGCTGCAACAGTTTGGACAAGAAATTTGTTCCACAGTCTGTCAGGATTTGTCTGGGTATGCCTACCCTTGAAAACAACTGGATAAGGCAGTTGGCAACCTGCCTAGCCTTGATAGATTTCAGGGGAAAGGCTTCTGGGTACCGAGTAGCATAGTCACAAATTTCCAGAATGTATTTATTACCAGAGGAGCTTCTCTCTAGGGGGCTAACTACATCCATCCCTATTCTATCAAAAGGTGTTCCAATGATTGGTAATGGTTGCAGTTGGGCACGGGCTACTCCCCTAGATGATGTAATCTGACATATTGGGCACGTTGTGCAGAACTCCTTTATCTGGGTATACATTCCCGGCCACACAAACCTTCTAGCAATTCTCTGTAAAGTTTTATGAAATGCTAGATGACCTGCCCAAGGGATAACATGTCCCAGTTCCATAATTTTTGGTATGAGGTCCTGTGGCAAAGCTATGGCCATAACTTCACCTTGTTGCTGGTACAAAATGCCCCTTTTAATGACATACAAGGCCTCAGCCAAACAATCCATTCTACCCTGTTTCACACCCTCAATCTCCGAGACTTTATCAAACCATGGTCTAAGTGCTGGGTCAGCTTTCTGCAATGCAGCTATGTCAGGAGGGATGTCAAACTCTACTGACTGATTTAGCTGTGGTGTTTCTTCACCCAAGTTCTTTGCTGATGCTAACACCTTATCTCTTCTCCTCTGAGCCTTGGATTTAGGTTGTTTAATAGGGCCTGCCTCTATCTCAGAATCATAAAATGATAGCTCCTGAAGAACATTGGCAGCCCTCTGTGCCCTCTGCGCCCTGGTTGTCACCATATTACAATTTTTCACCACAGGTGTGTTTATTCTCTGCTCAACAGCGCCACCTGCCTGTCTCTTCTCCGTTTGTTCCTCTCTAACCTGTTGTATGATGTCCAACAAAGTTGGAACATCATTGCCAAGAATAACTGACTAAGGCAAATCAGGCACAAGAGCTACAGGAAGGAGATAAGTTTGCCCCCCCACTGTTAAATAAACCTCAGCGGTCGGGTACAGTTTCTTATCCCCATGAACACAACTGATATTTACTTCAGATTCATTCCACAAATCCCTAGGGACCAAACTGGGCAGCACAACTGTTTGAAAACAACCTGAGTCTAACAGGGCCTCTTCACACTGACCATTAAGCAACACCTTTGTTTTATACACTCCACTGTGCACTGGGGCTGAAAAAATGGGTCTAGGAACTGAACATAACAGTGACGGTTTCTCATTCTTTGTGGCAGGACATGAATACTGGGTATGATCGATTTTCTTACACTGATAGCAGCGTATATCTTTATTTGCAACAACACTTGACTTTTTGCTATTATCATATCTGCTATTTGTGATCTGACTGGGCCTGGAATACAGCCTATTTCGAGCTGGACCACCCCTTTCACCCTCATTAAACTGGTGAAAGATCTGCCACGGCCAACAGCAGGCCTCCCGCTCCCAGACCTGACTGACAGAAAAACCTCCGCCAGACGAGCAGCGCCCTCTGCAGTCTTTGGGTCCCGCTCTTGTATCCAGATTCCCAGTTCCGGGTTCACCATCCGTAGAAACTGCTCCAAAATCAATTGTTCCAAAATGTCTTTTATGGTTAAGGTCCCTGGTTTAATCTATTTACATAACAGGTCTTTCAAATGTACATAAAGTTCACGAGGGGTTTCGTCCTGATGAATGTCCAGGGATCGAAACCTCCTCCTATAAGTGTCAGATGTAATCTCGTATTTACTTAAAATTGCTTCCTTGACTTTCCCATAATTGTTCGTGTCAGCAATATCCATTAGTACATATGCGCTCCGCGCTTTACCTGTAAGCAGAGGAGCTAGATGGATAGCCCACTCTTCTTCACGCCAGCGGCAGACTGTAGCGATCCTCTCGAACGTCACCAGGTAGTGCTCGATGTCATCTTCAGGAGAGAGAGGATTCAGCCTGGGCTTGTGGTGCGTTTGTGGCCTCCTTGGATGCACCTGCAGCGGCAAATCATCCTCCTGCGGGCCGACCCGACCGGCCGTCACCCCGGGGACCTCCCTCGAAGCGCCGTCGTCACCACTACGCTCAGCCCGGCTCCCATACTCCTCTCTCAGCTCCGCAACCTGCGACTCCATCCGACAAATGTGATTCTCCACAGTCTGCCACTTTTGCTCCTGAAGAGTGGCTTCTTCCTCCATCTGGCAATCCCTGAGACTCAGCGAACCCACCAAAGATTTCACCAGGCAAGTTAGCTCCTCGAGTTCGCCCAGTCCGCTGACCCCCGGCTCCTCAACTGCCATACCTGCGTCCAGGTCAGACCGCTCCTCTTGCCTCACTTTCCTTCTTGCCATGAGTCCTTCCGTCCACCAAACGCTACGACGTCCTGGGAACGGACCACCACTGCCACCAAATGTCAAGATGTGGTGGCAAGGAGGAGGCTTTCAATCAATTTTCCAATATTTTATTTTCAATAATTTACAAGTAAATAGTTCCCAAGAAAACATCTGACACGACTCTTCATCAACAATGAACAATTCGCCATCATCCAAGACGAATACCAAGGATAAAGAAGAATACCCATTATCATTAACCACACCTGTTAAATACTATTCGAGATAATTAGGGCTGATTAGCCCCTACCATAACCCCAGGTAAGACAATAAACATTTCCATTCTTTGCACATACCCACTAATATCTAAAAATCCATAAATACTTCCCCAACTATATACAATGTAAATATAAATAACATATAATAAATAACAATATAAATAATTCAATAAATAGTTCAAACCCCTGTTTACAAAAGCTAAACCACCCCTCTAACTTACCATACATGCTTCCTTCCTGCTGGTGTCCTATAAAAGGCCCTCAACCCCTAACAGAGTCTTTTGCCCAGACACCCACAGGAAGCATGTTGGCAAAGGTATGTGAAATAAATCATTATCAATTATTTTACCAAAATACTTAACCATAACAATTATCTCCCAAGGGCATTCAAATTAGACAAAGACAGATCCCAAAATAATGTGTGCACTTTATAAACAATCATAATAACATTTACCATATTACAAATACAACACAATCACACATACATTAAGTCATACAGTGGTGACACTCCATCGTCACACAAGGAAAGAAGCAGACTTGTTCAATGTGGCACAGTTTAAAGCCAAGAGTAAGACATCGATAAAGGTAGTGAGAGAAATACTCTTTGCCGATGACAGTGCTCTAGTTGCACACAGCGTGGAAGATATGCAATTTTTAGTGGAGAAATTTGCAAGAGCAGCTAGCCAATTCAGCCTCCAAATCAACATCAAGAAGACAGAGTTCCTTTATCAACCACCAGAGTTCCAGTTATCAACATCACTATCAGAAGAGATCAGCATTGGTACAGAGCCACTAGTCAAGTGCAAGACTTTCAAGTATCTAGGGAGTACTGTTTCAGAGAATGCTAGGCTGGAGGATGAACTATCTCTCAGAATGGGAAGAGCGAGCGCTGTGTTTTGAAACTTGAGGGAGAGACTGTGGAACAATCGACATGTGTCTATCTGTGTGAAATGCAAGGTGTACAGAGTGACAGTACTGGCTACTCTATAGTACAGTGCTGAAACTTGGACTGTCTACAGAGTGCAGGTGAAGAAACCCCACGCGTACATGATGAGACACCTTTGAGCCATAATGAATATCTCATGGAAAGACAAGTTAACGAACATAGAAGTGTTGAAACGAGCTGGTCTACCAACAATGGAGGACATGCTAATACAGATGAACCTGAGATGGCTCGGACATGTTGAGAGGATGGACCACCAGCGTCTCCCTCGGCAGTTACTCTACTCACAGTTATGCGAGAGCAAACGCAATCAGGGTAGACCAAGGCTCAGATTTAAAGACACTGTAAAAAGAAACTTGAAGAAGTTGGACATAGACAGGAGTTCCTGGCAGCGGAAGGTTAAGGACAGAACTGTGTGGAGGAATCTGATCAGACCTAAATGAAACAGTCATTGTCGCCCACGACAGACTGCTATTATGATGATGGATGATGATGATGATGATCCCTCATTGATCTCTCAGGCATCTCTACCTTTGGGGTGGAAATATTTGGAGTTCATTGAAAGATCTCTGAGAGATCAATGAAAGATCTCTAAGAGATGATTGGGAGATCAATGTGATTACAAAGTGCTCAAGGAGTGCTCAGTGATCTTTCAAATATCTCTCAGCGATCTTTCAATTGACTCCAAATTTTTTCCACTGTTAAGACAGAGATGGCGGAGAGATTAATCAGGGACTGATGAGCATTTGATGAAAGACCAATAGTGTAAAAACTGTGGCAGAGATCACCAAGAGATCATTGAGAGATTGATGAGATTACTGAGTGCTTCTTGAGAGTTTGTTGAGACATCACTTTCCTTTGGTGATTTTTGAGAGATTGTTTTGTACTGAGTCAAAATCGAGGAGGCCATGGTGACCATGGCGATTGTGTAGATAACTGGAGAGATCTTGGTGATCATTGAAAGATTGTTGAGAGATCTGGCCTTTTCACCACTCAACAATCTCTCAGTGAGTTCCATCCCTGTGTAAACAGGGTAGAAGAGCAATGGAAACCTCGCAAATGCTCAGCAACCTCCTTGGTCACCCAAGAAAGTTTCAATGATCACCCAGTGATCTCTCCTGGTCTCTCAAGGATCTTTCAAAGATCTCTATAAATCACTGTGAAAGTGGCCAAAAATTGAATTCCTGATCTCCCAAACATTTACACAGAAACAGTTTGTTCCAGGCTTGGGAGATTGTTGAGAAATTGGGCCAATTTTCAATCTCTTAATGGTCACCCCATGATCTCCATGCTGTGTAAAGGGGCCCTTACTGACACAAATACTGCTTTCACTTATCATAATTTAAAATTAATAATAAACTGATTGTGTCAAAATGGGTCTGCAACTGAATACTTTATTGAAGGACCTCTACTTTATATATCATTTTGAAATGCCAGTTGTAGGAACACATCTCCAATTGTTTTATTCTGAATCTTTAACATAAACACAAAAAAAAATTAAGTCGTAACATGACTCTTTGTTGTTGTTTTAATAAGCAGAGATGCTGACATTGTAAATTCAGAGGGAAAACATGCAATGAAATGGGAGAGAAGAGGTGTAGTGTCTCCAGAAAAGTGGATTAACCCTGTCAGACAAGTAACTGGACTAAAAGCCTGATCGGAATAAAAATGTTTCATGTAAACATGCCAATCTGAATATTCTGACCCAATCACGCTCATTCAGATGAAAATTTCCTCCCGAATGGCCACAGTTACATGGGCAAAATTTCTTCAATCTGATTACAATTCCGATCAGAATTTTACTGTTGACATGGATCCTGAAAAAGCTGATCCGATTAGGACGTGCATTTCTATGTGTCGCACGCTTGAACGGAATAAATCATTTTGACATGCGCACGTCGACATTTCGACATTCCGAAAATAGTAGAAGAAGAAGCAACTTCCAGTGTTAGCAAGCCCCACTTCATGTTGAAATGGACCTGTATTGTGTTATTCAGACTGTACTTTTGCTTCTGCTGGTCTCTGTAATGAAGCTACAAGTACATACTTCTGCATATGACGAACAGAGGGAGACAGCAGGACAATACAGACCAGTTTTGTTTTCCTCCCGCTATGTTTTCCACTAGGTGCTGTAAAGGCGGAAATACTTCATGTCGACGTGTGGCTGGCGTACAGACATGTGCAGTAAACATATTTTCTTTCCAACCTTCGGAATAAGTGTTTTCATGTGCACCATTCGGATTAACAATCGGCATAACCCACCTGTCTCAATCGGAATGAAATTTTGATCCGAATGAGCATGATTGGATCAGAATATTCAGACTGGCATGTTTACATGAAGCATTTTTATTCCAATCAGGCTTTTAATCTGGTTACTTGTGTCCATGTAAACATGGTCATTGAGATGAGTGGGTTATGCCAATTGTTAATCCAATTGGTGCGCATATAAACACTTATTACAAAATTTGGGTAGAAAATATGTTTACTGCGCATGTCTGTACATCAGCAACACGTCAACATGATGTATTTCCACCTTTACAGCAGCTAGCGGAAGACATGGCGGACGTAAAACAAATCTGGTCCGTATTGTCCTGCTGTCTCCCTCTGTTCGTCATATGCAGAAGTATGTACTGCTGGACTTGTAGCTTCATTACGGAGACCAGCAGAAGCAAAAGTACAGTCTGAATAACACAATACAGGTCCATTTCAGAAAGAGAAAGACACAAAGTGGGGTTTGTTTACATCGGAAGTTGCTTCTTCTTCTACTATTTCCGGAATGTCGGATAATTGTGCGCATGCTAAAATGAGTTAGTCCATTCAAACGTGTGACACATGGAAACACACGTCCTAATCAGATCAGCTTTTTCAGGATCCATGTAAACAGTAAACTTCTGATCTGAATTGTAATCAGACTGAAGAAATTTTGTACATGTAACTGCGGCTACTCATTGGAACGGAGTCTGATTCTCTGGGCGTGCGTGTGTTCACGCGCATCTTTCTTAACATACAGAGCGGTGACAGGCAGGGTAAGAAGTCTCATCAATTATAAAATTAGCAGCGCTGTTCTTGTTGCCACTAAAATGGCTGATGGGAAGAGTTTCCAATCAAATTCAATCACTGCTGTGTCAAATAATAAAATCCTTTTTTTTTTCTTGCAGCATTTTATAACACTGCTGGATGTTGCAGCATCTATAAATTATTCACACACAGCAGTTGCTCCAAGCCACTCTGTTATGACTCCAATTCAGAAGAACCTCACATTAGTCTCACTGCTCTGCACAAACTTTTTTTTTCCTATTATACTGAATAAAAATAAAACAGAAGCTCAGACTAAATCACAGCTGATCTCTGCTACTGTTTCTCTATTTATCATTTTGAAATCACTGAGCAGACATTCTATGACTGGCTTTGGGTTAAAGCCCTGAGATTCCAGTTTATATTTTACCGATGAAGATGAGGGCAAACAACCAGAAATCAACCAGAAAGATCCAGTACAGATCAAAGAGTAAAGGCACTTTAAAATGATGACTTGGGAGCTAGTTTATGTTTTAATTGTTATTATGGGGACATTGCATGGGCATTTTTATGCTGATTATTGTCTGAAAGCTGACTGCTGGTCTGTGTGCTTACTAGACAGAAACAGCATCTAAACAAAAAATGTAAGTGACTGAATGAGCACCTTTCATTAAAAATTCTTTTTTGTTTGTTGGCATTATGAGATACTAAGATTAGAATCTTTAGAGTTTCTAAATCTAGCTTTGCCTGCAGCAGTAAATGTGTCTGTATAGCTGGTTTGTTTTTTTTTCCCAAACAGGTGTACAGTAGTTTGGTGTTCACGGGGGATTTAATACTTTTTTCTATCAATGATTCACTGGCGTTTCACAGATCCTGTTCTTGCATAGAGTTCTTCAGCATCCATCCATCCATCCATCCATCTTCTACCGCTTTTCCGGAGGTCCGGGTCGCGGAGGCAGCAGTTCAAGCAGAGAAGCCCAGACTTCCCTCTCCCCAGCCACCTGCTCCAGCTCTTCAGAGGGGATACCAAGGCGTTCCCAGACTAGCTGGGAGACATAGTCTCTCCACCGAGTCCTGGGTCTGCCCCGGGGTCTCCTCCCAGTGGGACGTGCCTGAAACACCTCAAGTGGGAGGCGTCCAGGAGGCATCCTAATCAGATGCCCATACCACCTCAACTGACTCCTTTCAATGTGGAGGAGCAGCGGTTCTACTCTGAGCCTCTCCCGGATGACTGAGCTCCTCACCCTATCTCTGAGGGTGAGTCCAGCAATCCTACGGAGAAAGCTCATTTCAGCCGCTTGTATCCGCGATCTCGTTCTTTCGGTCATTACCCAAAGCTCGTGACCATAGGTGAGAGTAGGAACGTAGATTGACTGGTAAATCGACAGCTTTGCCTTAGAACTAAGCTCCCTCTTCACCACAACAGACCGGTACAACGTCCGCATCACTGCAGATGCTGCTCCAATCCGTCTGTCGATCTCTCGCTCCATTTTCCCCTCACTCGTGAACAAGACCCCAAGATACTTAAACTCCTCCACTTGGGGCAGGAGCCTGTCCCCAACCCGGAGAGGACAATCCACCTTTTTCCGGCTGAGGACCATGGACTCGGACTAGGAGGTGCTGATTCTCATCCCAGCCGCTTCACACTCAGCGGCAAACCGTCCCAGCAAGAGCTGTAGGTCATTGCTGGATGAAGCCAACAGGACAACATCATCTGCAAACAACAGAGATGAGATCCTGTGGTCACCAAGCATGACACCCTCCATTCCCTGGCTGCGCCTAGAAATCCTGTCCATAAAAATTATGAACAGGACCGGTGACAAAGGGCAGCCCTGGCGGAGTCCAACTCTCACTGGGAATGACTCCGACCGAGTGTTGGCAATGCGAACTAAACTCTCACAACGGTCGTACAGAGACCGAATAGCTCGTAACAACAAGCCCGATACCCCATACTCCCGAAGCACCCCCCACAAAAATCCACGAGGGACGCGGTCAAATGCCTTCTCCAAGTCCACAAAACACATGTAAACTGGTTGGGCAAACTCCCACGAACCCTCAAGAATTCTCGAGAGGGTAAAGAGCTGGTCCGATGTGCCACGGCCAGGACGAAAACCACATTGCTCCTCCTGAATCCGAGGTTCGACCAACGGCCGGACTCTCCTCTCCAATACCTTGGCATAGACCTTCCCAGGGAGGCTGAGGAGTGTGATCCCTCTAAAGTTGGAGCACACCCTCCGGTCCCCTTTTTTGAAGAGAGGAACCACCACCCCGGTTTGCCATGCCAAAGGCACTGCCCCCGACCTCCACGCAATGTTGCAGAGGCGTGTCAACCATGACAACCCAACAACATCCAGGGCCTTGAGGTACTCGGGGCGAATCTCGTCCACCCCCGGGGCCCGGCCACCAAGGAGATTTTTAACCACCTTGGCGACCTCAGCCCCTGTGATAGGCGAGTCATCCCCCTCGTCCCCAAACCCTGCTTCCTCTGTGGAAGGCGTATCAGTGGGATTGAGGAGATCCTCGAAGTATTCCTTCCACCGCCCGACGATATCCCCAGTTGAAGTCAACAGTGTCCCATCCGCACCATACACAGTGTGGACGGGGAGCTGCTTTCCCCTCCTGAGCCGCCGAACAGTTTGCCAGAATCTCTTTGAAGCCGACCGAAAGTCTTGTTCCATGGCCTCACCGAACTCCTCCCATACCCGGGTTTTTGCTTCAGCAACCACCCGAGCTGCACTCCGCTTGGCCTGCCGGTACACCTCAGCTGCTTCGGGAGTCCCACAAGCCAACCAAGCTTGATAGGACTCCTTCTTCAGCTTAATGGCCCCCCTCACCACTGGTGTCCACCACTCGGTTCGGGGGTTGCCACCACGAGATGCACCGGCCACCTTGCGGCCGCAGCTCTGGGCTGCCGCTTCAACAACAGAGGTGGAGAACATGGCCCATTCAGACTCCATGTCTCCAGACTCCCTCGGAATGTGGTTGAAGTTCTTCCGGAGGTGGGAGTTGAAGACCTCCCGGACAGGGGCCTCAGCCAGACGCTCCCAGCACACCCTCACTATACGTTTGGGTCTACCAGGTCTGAATGGCTTCCTCCCCTGCCATCGGATCCAACTCACCACCAGGTGGTGATCAGTTGACAGCTCTGCACCTCTCTTTACTCGGGTGTCCAAGACATACGGTCGCAGGTCTGATGATACGATAACAAAATCGATCATCGACCTGCGGCCTAGGGTGTCCTGGTGCCAGGTGCACATATGGACACCCTTATGCTTGAACATGGTGTTCGTTATAGACAGACTGTGGTTAGCACAGAAGTCCAATAACTGAACACCACTCGGGTTCAGATCGGGCAGGCCGTTCCTCCCAATCACCCCCCTCCAGGTTTCACTGTCGTTGCCCACGTGCGCATTGAAGTCCCCCAGTAGGACAATGGAGTCTCCAGGAGGAGCACCCTCCAGCACCCCAGTCACAGACTCCAAAAAGGGTGGGTACTCTGAAACATCATTTGGTGCATAGGCACAAATGATGGTCAGGACCCGTTTCCCAACCCGAAGGCGCAGGGAAGCAACCCTTTCGTCCACCGGGGAAAACTCCAATATAGAGGCAGCAAGGTGGGGCGATACAAGAATACCTACCCCTGCTCGTCGCCTCTCGCCCGGGGCAACTCCAGAAAAGGCCAAGCTCCAGCCCCTCTCCAGGAGACTGGTTCCGGAACCGGAGCTGTGTGTTGAGGTGAGGCCAACTATATCTAGCCGGTATCGCTCAATCTCGTACACCAGCTCAGGCTCCTTCCCCACCAGAGAGGTGACATTCCACGTACCAAAAGCCAGTTTAGAAAGCTTGGGATCAGTCCGCCAAGGTCTCCGCCTTTGACTGCCACCTAATCCACATAGCACCGGACTTCCATGATCCCTCCTGCAGGTGGTGAACCTACTGGAGGGCGGACCCATGTAACTCCTTCGGGCTGAGCCCGGCAGGGTCCCATGGGTGGAAACCCGGCCACCAGACGCTAGCCTTCGAGCCCCTCCCCCAGGCCTGGCTCCAGGGTGGGGCCCCGGTAACCCCATACCGGGCGGGGTACACTGAATCCTTGATATACAATTTATCATGAGAGTCTGTTGGATCGTTCTTCGTCTGGCCCTTCACCCAGGACCAGTTTGTCTTGGGAGACCCTATCAGAGGCAAATTGCCCCGGACAACATAGCTCCTGGGATCACTGGGGCACGCAAAGCCCCCCACCACGATAAGGTGACGATCCATGAGGGGGAGTTCTTCAGCAGATTTGTTTTAATAATGAGAAAGCAAGATTTATTCAATTCTCATGCACAGTTCTTCAGCAGATTTGTTTTAATAATGAGAAAGCAAGATTTATTCAATTCTCATGCACAGTTAATGCTGTGAAGGCTTATTTTAGTTCAAACCTAAATATGAAGAAATCCAATGCACAGGTGAAACCAAAACAAACTAGAGTGCAAACCTCCATCAACGCCCTATCTGCCAATCTTATATAAAGTGATAAAGTGATCCAGGATCCGCATCCTGACCCGAATCACTACCAAGACATGTAATAATGAAAACAGGTCCTTCGTGCCACCAAGACACACAGATCAGTTACTCCAGCACTTACCATACAGTGGGGAAAAAAAGTATTTAGTCAGCCACCAATTGCGCAAATTCTCACACTTACAAGATGAGAGAGGTCTCCAATTTTCATCATAGGTATACCTCAACTATGAGAGACAAAATGAGAAAAAAAAATCCAGAAAATCACATTGAAGGATTTTTAATGAATTAAATGGTAAATTCCTTGGTAAAATTAAGTATTTGGTCACCTACAAACAAGCAAGATTTCTGGCTCTCACAGACCTGTAACTTCTTCTTTAAGAGGCTCCTCTGTCCTCCACTCGTTACCTGTATTAATGGCACCTGTTTGAACTCTTTATCAGTATAAAAGACACCTGTCCACAACCTCAAACAGTCAGACTCCAAACTCCACTATGGCCAAGACCAAAGAGCTGTCAAAGGACACCAGAAACAAAATTGTAGACCTGCACCAGGCTGGGAAGACTGAATCTGCAATAGGTAAGCAGCTTGGTGTGAAGAAATCAACTGTGGGAGCAATTATTAGAAAATGGAAGACATACAAGACCACTGATAATATCCCTCGATCTGGGGCTCCACGCAAGATCTCACCTCGTGGAGTCAAAATGATCACAAGAACGGTGAGCAAAAATTTCAGAACCACACGGGGGGACCTAGTGAATGACCTGCAGAGAGCTGGGACCAAAGTAACAAAGGCTACCATCAGTAACACACTACGCCGCCAGGGACTCAAATCCTGCAGTGCCAGACATGTCCCCCTACTTAAGCCAGTACATGTCCAGGCCCGTCTGAAGTTTGCTAGAGAGCATTTGGATGATCCAGAAGAGGACTGGGAGAATGTCATATGGTCAGATGAAACCAAAATACAACTTTATTGTAAAAACTCAACTTGTCGTGTTTGGAGGAGAAAGAACACCATACCTACTGTGAAGCATGGGGGTGGAAACATCATGCTTTGGGGCTGTTTTTCTGCAAAGGGACCAGGACGACTGATCCGTGTAAAGGAAAGAATGAATGGGGCCATGTATTGTGAGATTTTGAGTGAAAACCTCCTTCCATCAGCAAGGGCATTGAAGATGAAACGTGGCTGGGTCTTTCAGCATGACAATGATCCCAAACACACTGCCCGGGCAACGAAGGAGTGGCTTCGTAAGAAGCATTTCAAGGTCCTGGAGTGGCCTAGCCAGTCTCCAGATCTCAACCTCATAGAAAATCTTTGGAGGGAGTTGAAAGTCTGTGTTGCCCGACGACAGCCCCAAAACAACACTGCTCTAGAGGAGATCTGCATGGAGGAATGGGCCAAAATACCAGCAACAGTGTGTGAAAACCTTGTGAAGACTTACAGAAAACATTTGACCCCTGTCATTGCTAACAAAGGGTATATAACAAAGTATTGAGATGAACTTTTGTTATTGACCAAATACTTATTTTACCGAGAAATTTACCTATTAATTCATTAAAAATCCTTCAATGTGATTTTCTGGATTTTTTTTTTCTCATTTTGTCTCTCATAGTTGAGGTATACCTATGATGAAAATTGGAGACCTCTCTCATCTTTTAAGTGGGAGAACTTGCACAATTGGTGGCTGACTAAATACTTTTTTGCCCCACCGTATGTGTTGCTACGTAACACAATTTTATTAGAGAAAATAGAACAGCTTCTTCATTTTACACACTTGTACAATGAAATCTCTACTGTCTCTGGTTTTACAAAATGACCCTGAGATTAATGTATTCTGTCCCTAAGGCGTGTGACGTCTATGCACAAACTAGCAAATAGCTAAAATGCAGGATTCTGAGAAAGCCTAGAGCTGAACTGTTTTACTGATACCTTTTTTTTTCTCTTTTCATTCCTTTTCTTTTTCTCCTTTAACTTTTTGTAAAACTGGAATGAAAACAAATTATAATGCTTTGGTTACAAACTCGTCAAAATGAATTCACAACACTTTATATCAGCTATACAAATGCTGTGACAATAAGCTACATCCATGTTAGCTTAGCATTTTATTGTTAGCTTATTTATACGCAGAAATGCGCAATGCATGAAAGAAGTGACAACACTTACAAGCAAAGGCTCTTCAAGGCACACGCGGAAAAGGAAAACAGGAGAGAATCTTTCTTTCTGGCCACAGGGAACACTGCTCCTGCTATCTGATTTCTAACATTTAAGTTTCACTTTCGCTTTACATCTACTGATGTTTTTACAACAAAGTGCCAAAAGGTGGCCACAACCCTAACCCATTACACGAGTCAAGCACTAGAGACAATCACCAGTCATTTTTTACAAGTCCAAGTCCAAATCAAGTAACTTTATGGTTGTAATATCTAAGGAATTTAAAATACTATGTACCCCATTATCATTTATCTATTAGAATTTAGTATCAGAACTGGTCAGCAGTCGATTACCATTGCTTTTTTTAGATTAAGTATCAATGGGCTTGATTGTGCCGACAGTGCTGATGAAAAGCACTCTGAAATAATCACTGTAACATTTCAATCGAGAGTAGAAGTAAAAAAGAACACACATGAAGATGAACTGGTACAACCTGCTGATTAAATATGCATTAACAGAATGCTTAAACTTGTCCTTATTGGGAATAGAAGGGGAAATGATTTGGAGGAGAGAGTTCCACAGCCAAGATGTCCTTGGTATGTAAGAAGAGTTGTCAAAGTTTGTGTGAGACCTAACCAGAGTAACGGTGTAGGAAGGAGCAGCTGCAGACGATCTATTTGTACCAATACAAGATGATAATGTGGGAAGGACTGCTGAGAGCTCAAGAGAAGGTTTTAAGACGAAGTGCCGATAAAAGCTGCAAAGAGAAGAGACATTCCTTCTGTACTGCAGTGGGTACATTCCAGCTTTAATAGGTTCTTCTCTTTTCAGTAAGCTGAGGGCTTTCCTCTGAAGTCTGTCCAAGAAAACTACAAACAGGCTGATGAAATGCAAGAAAAACTCAGTGCAAGATTCCCTTATAGATATAACATCTGTATTTTTCCCAAAATTGACAGTTTTTTTTTTTTCTTGAAAAACAGTCATGTTTCATGGATCCAGTTTTCTGTGTTGTTTAACACTGAAAATCACCTGATTTTTAGTTTTGGATGTTTTAGATGAAAATATTAAAAATAAAAAATTGTCTACAAGTCCCAAATCATGACTCCAAGTCAAGTGTCAAGTCTGAAGTCAGCATCCCACGCCTTACTGTCAGCGTTGGGATTACAGGATAAAGTTACAATTCTCTTCTTATCATCACACAGCTGTTCTGGGTGGCCAAACAAGATGATAAGCTAAAATTCAAGCATCTTTTGGGGAAGGAACCCGACATTTTCTGCAAAGAGATGGGGAGCGTTGGTTTGCACTGATTTGAATTGAGTCAAGTTTTTTTTTTTTTTTTAAACCATCGGATGTGAAATGAGTTTTACCACTCAGGCTCAAAAATATTTCATTTATTACTGTTTCTATATATGAATTGTATTATATTAGAGGGCACGTGAGAGAAAAAAACCCCTGAAAATTTAGGAATTAAAAAGTGGTAAATCTGAAACAAAGTTATAAATTTATGAGAAAAAGTCACAAAGTTAAGGTGCATTCAGACCAAACGCAAAGCGAATTTTTCATGTGTTCACGTCCGAAGGATAGCACTAGCTAGTAATGGCCTTGAGATTCTGCCATCACTGGAGTAGAAGTATCAACACTGGAGAGGAAATTAGTTTGAAAATGAGACTGACACTCACCTGGAGACAGATGGACCAGGGACCTCATGTACAAAGGGTACTTACACACAAAAACATGGCGTGCGTCCTTTTTCACGGAAAATTTCAGATGTATCAAGAATGAAATGACCGTGGAAATATGTGCAGCCCCATGCCAACTTCATGGCTGGCGTACATACGTTTCTACTAATATTGGTCCATTGGTGACACTTAGAGGTGATGGGATGCTGACAATGATGTGAAAATTATTGTTCACACCAGAGACACATGATGAACAAACATTCAAGTGTGCGCAATTAGATGACTGGATATACAGTTAGGCCCAAAAATATTTGGACAGTGACACAAGTTTTGTTATTTTAGCTGTTTACGAAAACATATTCAGGATACAATTATATAATCAATATGGGCTTAAAGTGCAGACTCTCAGCTGTAATTTGAGAGTATTCACATCCAAATTGGAGCAAGGGTTTAGGAATTACAGCTCTTTAATACGTAGCCGCCTCTTTTTCAAGGGACCAAAAGTAATTGGACAATTGACTCAGAAGGCTGCAAAAAAAAAAATAACAAGGCTGCATGGGCTCTTCCCTCGTTAACCTGTCATCAATTAAGCTGTTAAAAGGTCTGGAGTTGATTTCAGGTGTGGCGTTTGCATTTGGAAGCTGTTGCTGTGAACACACAACATGCGGTCAAAGGAGCTCTCAATGGAGGTGAAACAGACCATCCTGAGGCTGGAAAAAAAAAAGAAGTAATCCATCAGAGAGATAGCAGAAATGTTAGGAGTGGCCAAATCAACAGTTTGGTACATTCTGAGAAAAAAAGAGTGCACTGGTGAGCTTGGGAACTCAAAAAGGCCTGGACGTCCACGGAAGACAACAGTGGTGGATGATCGCAGAACCCCTTCACAACATCCACTCAAGTGAAAAACACTCTCCAGGAAGTAGGTGTATCAGTATCTAAGTCTACCATAAAGAGAAGACTTCATGAGAGTAAATACCAGGTGCACAACCGAGAGGTTTCGTAGGTCCTTCCTACCAACGGCTGTCAGACTGTACAACCTAAGCAGGGCTGCTCGCAGAGATAGCAAAAAGACGTAACAAACTAATAGTTTTTTTTTTTTTTTTTTTTTTTTTTTTGAATGCAAAAGATGCAATAGACTTACACAATGGTCCTCTCCGGCATACAACTAGGAACATACCGGTCGCTATGGAGGGTGAGAATATGTATGGGCACATAATCATACCATGTAGGATAACTAAATAGACGGTTATGCTGTTTCATCCCACCTAGCAACAATGCTCTGCACTGTGTGTGTTTATATATTTACATATTTATTCCATCTAGCTACAATGCTCTGCACTGGGTGTGTTTATATTTATATATCTATATATTTATTCTATCTAGCTACAATGCTCCGCACTGTGTTTTTATATATCTACATATTATTCCATCTAGCTACATTGCTCCGCACTGTGTGTGTTTATATACTTGCATATTTATTCCACCTAGCTGCAATGCTCCATACTGTGGGTGTTTATATATTTACATATTTATTCCATCTAGCTACAATGCTCTGCACTGTGTGTTCATATATTCATATATTTATTCCATCCAGCTACAATGCTCTGCACTGTGTGTCTGTGTGTGTGTGTGTGTGTGTATATATATATTTTATAGTAATATGTACATATGTATATTAGCTGCTCTTGCTTGCTTGTTTTTTCTTGCCTTCTGATTGTTGCTCTGAGTGTTGCTATCCCTGTGCTGTTGCAATCCTGGAATTTCCCCGTTGTGGGACTAATAAAGGCTTATCTTATCTTATCTTAATACGAAGGATTCATCACAAGGTGCAAACCATTGATCAGCCTCAAAAATAGAAAGGCCAGAATTGACTTTGCCAAAAAACACCTGAAGAAGCCAGCCCAGTTCTGGAACAGCATTCTTTGGACAGATGAGACTAAGATCAACCTGACCAGAATGATGGGAAGAAGAAAGTTTGGAGAAGAATTGGAACAGCTCATGATCCAAAGCACTACATCTTCTGTAAAACATGGTGGAGGCAGTGTGATGGCATGGACATGCATGGCTTCCAATGGCACTGGGTCACTTGTGTTTATTGATGATGTGACAAAAGACAGAAGCAGCCGGATTAATTCTGAAGTGTATAGGGATATACTTTCTGCCCAGATTCAGCCAAATGCAGCAAAGCTGATTGGACTTCACCAATGATCCAAAACATACTGCAAAAGGAACCCAGGAGTTTTTTAAAGCAAAAAAGTAGAATATTCTGCAATGGCCGAGTCAATCACCAGATCTCAACCCAATCGAGCATGCATTGATTGACTGATTGATTGATTTTTATTTGAACATTGTTAAAGAAAGAAAAAAGAGAGTTCAAAACACAACAAAAAAACAAACCAAAAATAAAATGTTCAAAAGGAGTGGGAAGAAGCCAACGTTTATACAGTCCCACCCCTTCCCCACACCAAACAAATTACAGTATTACTCATAATCATCATTATCCCACAACCACATTCACCATAATACACCCATAGTCAAATTATACAAAAAAAATGACACAACAATGACAGTCCATATCCAACAATATTACAGCAACAATAAACATACAATTCTGGCATGTTCAATGCAAACACAAACAACACCATCACCTTCACAATCACCATAACACACAACAACCTTCCCTCACTGAAGACACAATGTAACATCACTGCCCTTCATTCTCATACTGCTCAAAAATCATTTCTTTATATGTTGATTTAAATATATGGATGTTGGGACATTGCCTGTGTTTCTCCACCAACCCATTCCACAGTCTTACCCCACACACAGCCACACAAAAACTCTTCCGTGTAGATCTTACTAAGTGAATTTTAAATTTTGTATTCCCCCGTAAATTATATTTCCCTTCTCTCTCCCTGAATAGGTTCTGTACATTGTGTGGCAAGAGGTTTTTACTAACTTTAAACATTAATTGTGCTGTGTAATAATGAACCAGATCCCATAATTTCAATAACTTCGAATGTAAAAACAATAAATTAGTATGTTCGAGGTACCGGACTTTGTGTATAACACGGACTGCCCTTTTTTGTAATATTGACAATGAATTAAGTTTACTTTTATAACTGTTACCCCAAACTTCTATGCAATAAGTCAAGTATGGAAGTACTAATGAACAATACAAAATATGAAGTGATTTATAATCTAGGACCTGCTTAATTTTATTTATAATTGCAATATTTTTTGCAACTTTATTTTGTATGTATCTGACATGTGGTTTCCAACTAATTTTATCATCCAGTACTACACCCAAAAACTTGATCTCCTTAACTTTTTCAATAACTACATTATCTATATGAATGTGTATACAGTGGGGCAAAAAAGTATTTAGTCAGCCACCAATTGTGTAAGTTTTCCCACTTAAAAGATGTGCGAGGTCTCCAATTTTCATCATAGGTATACCTCAACTATGAGAGACAAAATGAGGAAAAAAAAATCCAGAAAATCACATTGTCTGATTTTTAAAGAATTTATTTGCAAATTATGGTGGAAAATAAGTATTTGGTCACCTACAAACAAGCAAGATTTCTGGCTCTCACAGACCTGTAACTTCTTCTTTAAGAGGCTCCTCTGTCCTCCACTCGTTACCTGTATTAATGGCACCTGTTTGAACTCGTTATCAGTATAAAAGACACCTGTCCACAACCTCAAACAGTCAGACTCCAAACCCCACTATGGCCAAGACCAAAGAGCTGTCAAAGGACACCAGAAACAAAATTGTAGACCTGCACCACGCTGGGAAGACTGAATCTGCAATAGGTAAGCAGCTTGGTGTGAAGAAATCAACTGTGGGAGCAATTATTAGAAAATGGAAGACATAAAAGACCACTGATAATCTTCCTCAATCTGGGGCTCCACGCAAGATCTCACCCCGTGGGGTCAAAATGATCAAGAGAACAGTGAGCAAAAATCCCAGAACCACACGGGGGGACCTAGTGAATGACCTGCAGAGAGCTGGGACCAAAGTAACAAAGGCTACCATCAGTAACACACTACGCCGCCAGGGACTCAAATCCTGCAGTGCCAGACGTGTCCCCCTGCTTAAGCCAGTACATGTCCAGGCCCGTCTGAAGTTTGCTAGAGAGCATTTGGATGATCCAGAAGAAGATTGGGAGAATGTCATATGGTCAGATGAAGCCAAAATAGAACTTTTTGGTAAAAACTCAACTTGTTGTGTTTGGAGGAGAAAGAATGCTGAGCTGCATCCAAAGAACACCATACCTACTGTGAAGGATGGGGGTGGAAACGTTATGCTTTGGGGCTGTTGATCTGCAAAGGGGCCAGGATGACTGATCCGTGTAAAGGAAAGAATGAATGGGACCATGTATCGTGAGATTTTGAGTGAAAACCTCCTTCCATCAGCAAGGGCATTGAAGATGAAACATGGCTGGGTCTTTCAGCATGACAATAATCCCAAACACACCGCCCGGGCAATGAAGGAGTGGCTTTGTAAGAAGCATTTCAAGGTCCTGGAGTGGCCTAGCCAGTCTCCAGATCTCAACCCCATAGAAAATCTTTGGAGGGAGTTGAAAGTCCGTGTTGCCCAGTGACAGCCCCAAAACATCACTGCTCTAGAGGAGATCTGCATGGAGGAATGGGCCAAAATACCAGCAACAGTGTGTGAAAACCTTGTGACGACTTACAGAAAACATTTGACCTCTGTCACTGCCAACAAAGGGTATATAACAAAGTATTGAGATGAACTTTTGTGATTGACCAAATACTTACTTTCCACCATAATTTGCAAATAAATTCTTTAAAAATCAGACAATGTGATTTTCTGGATTTTTTTTTTCTCATTTTGCCTCTCATAGTTGAGGTATACCTATGATGAAAATTGGAGACCTCTCTCATCTTTTAAGTGGGAGAACTTGCACAATTGGCGGCTGACTAAATACTTTTTTACTCCACTGTATCTTCTTTATTTTTTCAATTACCAAATATCATTACCTTAGTTTTATCTATATTTAGTGATAGTTTATTACAATCCATCCATTTTTTTTAGCTTATTTAATTCATTATTTATAGTATGGATTAGTTGATTATAATTATTTCCAGAATAAAATAAATTAGTATCATCAGCAAATAATATTATTTTTAATAATTTAGAAACTTGGAATATATCATTTATATATATGTTAAATAATTTGGGGCCCAATACTGACCCTTGGGGGACCCCACAGGCAATTCCCATACACCCAGACAGATACTCTCCCATTTTCACAAATTGTTGTCTCTCAGATAGATAACTTGTAACCCATTTCAGAGCAATTCCCCTAATACCATACATATGCAATTTATTAAGAAGTATTGAATGATTTATTGTATCAAATGCTTTTCTAAAATCTATAAACACACCAATTGCATATTTCCCTTGATCTAATGCATGTCACTTGCTCAAGACAAAACTTAAGGCAGAAAGACCCACAAACAAGCAACAACTGAAGACAGCTGCAGTAAAGGCCTGGCAAAGTATCACAAAGGAGGAAACCCAGCGTTTGGTGATGTCCATGGGTTCCAGACTTCAGGCAGTCATTGCCTGCAAAGGATTCTCAACAAAATATTGAAAAGTAACATTTTACTTAGGGTTATGTTTATTTGTCCAATTACTTTTGAGCCCCTGAAATGAGGAGCGTTTGTATAAAATAGCTACAATTCCTACATGTTTAATCACAAATTTTTGTTCAATCCCTTGAATTAAACCTTAAAGTCTGCACTTCAATTCCGTTGTAGTTGTTTCATTTCAAATCCAATGTGGTGGCATGCAGAGCCCAAATCATGAAGATTGTGTCACTGTCCAAATATTTCTGGGCCTAACTGTAATTGTGCTGCCTGAAAAATTTGCGTTCGTGTTTGCTCTGAATGTACCTTTAGACTAAAGTCATTAGTCACTACTAGGGATGGGCAATATGAAAAAATTCCAGTCACAATATTTTTTTCCCCATATTGATCGATATCAATATATATTACGATATACAGTAAATCAAATGACTATTTCTGTCAAGCTTAAAGGTCCCCTTTTACTCCTAAGTGAGATGTGAAGCTATAACAAGAATAATATTAAATATTTATTTTCCGTCAGAAGTTGAACCTGACACTTGTAGTGTATAACATTATATAACTGTATTTCAAATAATTATAAAACATAAAATTATATCACATACAATATAAATATTTTATAATATTCTGCTCATCAACTTACCGATAGCTGAGTGAAGTACATGCCCAAAGCACTGCAGCCGTGTCCACTTGTTTAGTGATGTGTTCCAAATTATTATGCAAATGATATTTGTTCCTGATTTTCCTAAATAGTCGATGCAAATGACAGTCAGTATAATTTTCAAGTCATCAACCGTGAGAGCATAATTCAAATGTTATTGAATGATTCAAGATTCAAAGGCTTTATTATCACGTGCACAGTGAAGAAATGTTGCATTTCCTGAGCAATGAAATTCTTACTTTGCTCTCCGAACGAATGCCAAGGTAAAAGGTACAGAAACAACAATTCTAATAGGTCATGGCACACTAACACAGAAATTCAATCCTAATACTAATGGATGCCAATAACACACACACCAACACACGATTATGCAATAGAGGAATGAAACTGAAAATTCACTCGATGACTAAAGTGATAGTGGTATATTGATATCAGAGATGATGTGAACCTGAGATGGTATGGACCTACAGTATGTACAGTGTGCAAATGAGCATTTTGCAACAAGCAGTGTATAATTACAAATTATTTCTGTAACGGTAGTACCAGTAGACTGTGCATGATAAGTAGCAGCAGAAATGATAATTAGCAACAGAGACGATATGGACATCAGACAGGTGAGACTATATCTACTGTACAGGTGAGCAGTGTGCAAATTTAGCAGCTGGTATGTGAGTTCCTATATGCAAAGCAGTGTTACGGAGTTTTGGGAGTTGTCATCTGTTCAGGAGTCTGATGGCAGTGGGAAAGAAGGAGTTCTTCAGTCTGGTTGTCCTGCATTTCACACTTCTGTACCTCTGGCCTGAGGGTAGAAGTGTGAACAGTCTGTGCTAGGGGTGGGTGGGGTCCTGGAGGATGGCGTCAGCTCTCCTTTGGACTCTGTGGTGACAGATGCTCTGCAGAGAGGGGAGTGGAGTCCTGATGATCTTCTACGCTGTCTTCACCGCTCTCTGCAGGTGTTTGCGGACCAGGGCAGTAGTGCTGCCGTACCATGCACTGATGCAGTTGGTCAGGATGTTCTCGATGACGCAGCTGTAGAAATTGTTGAGGATCCTGGAAGACATGCCAAACTTCTTCAGTCTCCTCAGAAAGTACAATCGCTGTTGAACTCTCTTTACCAGCTCTGTGGTGTTGTGTGCACACTTAAAGCCCTCGCTGATGTGGATGCACAATATTTAAAGCTGCTCACCCTCTCCACCTCAAGCTTCTGGATGAACAGTTTCTGATGGGGCCTCCTTCTCCTTTTCCTCACGTCCACTATCATGCCCTTTGTCTTGTCCGTGTTGAGGGTGAGGTTGTTGTCCTACCATGACACCAGGCTGGCTACCTCCCTCCTATAGGATGCTTCGTCATCACCAGTGATGCGTCCCTTTACTGCTGTGTCATCTAACTAACTAACTAACTAACTAACCTGCACTTATATAGCGCTTTTCTAGTCACAAAGACCACTCAAAGCGCTTTCATTAATACTAACCCTCTATTCTAAGGGCCTATAGGAAACAGATATCAAGGGACAATTTAGAACAGCCAATTAACCTAACATGCATGTTTTTGGCATGTGGGAGGAAACCGGAGAAATCCCGGAGTAAACCCACGCAACACGGGGAGAACATGCAAACTCCACACAGATCACTGTTGGTCGGGGGCTGGGATCGAACCCATGATCCCCACAATCCCCCGGCCAAGGGTAAACTGTGCTGCCGCAGTGCTAACCACTGCGCCACCGAAACTTTAGGATGATATTGTCCTTGTGGGAGGCAACACAGTCATGGGTGAACAAGCTGTAGAGGATGGAGCTGAGAACACAACCCTGTGGGACATCTGTGTTTGTGATGATGCTGGCTGAGGTCCTGTTACCCATCCTGACAGACTGGGGCCTGCCAGTTAGAAAGTCCAGTTGAACAATCCTCCCAATGACAACTATTTTTTTTTTTTTTGCAAAAATAAAAAAAACTCTAAATGCACTGTTCAAAATTATTATGCACAACAGAGTTTCAAAACATTTTATTGGTTGTAAAGAACTGAAAATGCTCATTTGTTGTATTTGCAGTATTAGGAGGTCATATTTACTGAAATCAAATGCTATTTCAATCAAAAACATCTTAACAGGCCAAGTTACAGGTTAACATCAGACCCCTTCTTTGATATAACCTTCACAATTCTTGCATCCATTGAACTTGTAAGTTTTTGGAGAGTTTCTGCTTGAATTTCTTTGCAAGAAATCAGAATAGCCTCCCGAAGCTGCTGTTTTGATGTGAACTGCCTCCCACCCTCATAGATCTTTTGCTTGAAGATGCTCCAAAGATTCTCAGTAGGGTTGAAGTTGGAGGAGGATTGGGGGCCACACTATGAGTTTTCTCCTTGTATTCACATAGCAGTCAATGTCACAGAGGTATTCTTTGCAGCATGAGATGGTGCATTGTCATGCATGAAGATAATTTTGCTACGGAAAGCACCGTTCTTCTTTTGTACCATAGAAGAAAGTGGTCAATCACAAACTTTATGTACTTTGCCGAGGTAATTTTCACACACTTAAAATAGCTAAAATAATTTTTAAAAAAGCAAATAAAAACAAAAACAAAATTAGACATACATGTAGATACGTGAACATTTTTAATAAAGAACTGAATATTTAAAGGGGTGTAGAAATTTTTTTCACATGACTGTATACTTTGCCAAGGTCATTTTCACATCTTCGGGGACCCTAAAGGGGCCTACCAGCTCTCTCCCCATGATTATGACTAAAAACATGACTCTGCCACTTTGTTGCTGACGTTGCAGCCTTGTTTAGATATGGTGGCCATCCACTACTCCATCCATCTGGACCATCCAGGGTTTCACTGCACTCATCAGTAAACAAGACTGTTTG
Source organism: Pholidichthys leucotaenia (assembly GCA_020510985.1). Lineage (NCBI taxonomy): Eukaryota > Metazoa > Chordata > Actinopteri > Cichliformes > Pholidichthyidae > Pholidichthys > Pholidichthys leucotaenia. Next base: position 156,121,458 of record CM035847.1, on the reverse strand, counting down.
AAAATTAGTCTTCATGTATTTCTGGGCCCACTGCAATCGTTTCTGCTTGTGAGCATCGGTTAGAGGTGGCCGAATAGTAGGTTTATGTACAACTGCAAGCCTATGGAGGATCCTACACCTTGAGGTTCATTGTACTCCAGAGGCACCAGCAGCTTCAAATACCTGTTTGCTGCTTTGTAATGGCATTTTAGCAGCTGCTCTCTTAATCTGATGAATTTGTCTAGCAAAAACCTTCCTCATTATGCCTTTATCTGCATGAACCCGTCTGTGCTCTGAATCAGCCACAAATTTCTTCACAGTACGATGATCACGCTTAAGTTTTTGTGAATTATCTAATGTTTTCACACCTTGTCCAAGACATTGCATTATTTGATGCTTTTTGGCAGCGGAGAGATCCTTTTCCTTTCCCTTATTGCTTGAAACCTGTGGCATGCTTCATAATGTGAAACATCCTTAAGTAGTTTTCCTTTAATTGGGCTCACCTGGCAAACTAATTATGACAGGTGTCTGAGATTGATATCAGTGATCCAAAGCTCCCTGAGACACAGTACCATCCATGAGTTTAACCAAAAAACAAAAAAATGAATGCTTATGGCACTAAAATCCTATTTGCATAATAATTTGGAATGCAGTGTAGTTGTCCCACTGTCTGTTGTGATGCAAACTTGTCTTCACTCAGTCTCCAGGATGCAAGTGCTTCGGTCAGTCCTAAAGCAATGACTTCACCTGTATGGTCTTCAGGAAAGTTTGAAGATATTTTCTTTTTGAATTCCAATCTTGATCAATGAAGTGGGCAGTGAGGTTCATATATGGTTCAGATACGTGACTTGACCACAAATCTGACATCGTAGTGAAGTATGGCACACTTTGCAGCTCCTTTTCAACCGTTTCTCTACATTCCGTGTACAGCTGGGGAAATGCCGTCTAGGAGAAATATTTACGGCCAGGGAGCTGGTAATGAGGATCAATTACTTTCAACAGTATGGCACTGCTTCACATGGTAAAAAAAAGATTTGTAATGTTACCTGATTTTGTAGTAATGTGCTTGACAGTTTGCAGTGCACGCTAAGCTGCTTCTTGTCAGACTTTAAATAGCCAAAATATCTTCACATTACTGAATTCCTCAGACCATTCTTTTGAACAATCTCCTCGTCTGTCTGTTGAGCATTGGGTGGTGTCTGTTTTGATGTCTTCTTTGGTAACGCTGTCACTGGACTTTTCATTAATGTTTCTTGTTGTCTCCTACATGGCTGTGTTTGCCCAAATGTTAGCAGGTGTGCTAAGTTTTAAGCCCCGGCTGCATGCTGGTCCTATGCGCATATGCACACTGTTGTGTCAATCGAACGGGACTTCCAGCCACATGATTAGTTTGGTGTGGTGTATTTTCATTGGCTTTTCGTGTTGGCTGTCAAAACACAGAACAAATGAGTTCTATTGAAGTTCTATCGAAAATGTTTTATATCTCTATCAAGGCAGTTATTTTGCGATAATTATCATTATCGTTTTATTGCCAAGCCCTAGTCACTACTCAACTTTTTTAGTAGCTAATTTCTTACTCTTACTAAAGCAACTTTTTAGTGACTGTAGTCTTACTTGTTCTTGAGTAATTAAAATCACGAGGTAACACTACTTTTGCTTGAGCACAATATCTGCTGACTCTACCTTACTCTGCTTACCAGGAAGTTGGACCTGCATCTCCACATTTGTTTACCTTCTCTCCACTGCCATCTTTCTTAGCCCCATGTAAAGGGGCATATAAGGGTGGACTCTTAATTTGAATCATCATTACTCCCACCAAGGAGGTAACGTAATCGGGGTTGTTTGTCTGTTTGTTTGTTAGCAGGATTACGCAAAAACTACTGTATGGATTTTGATGAAATTTTCACCACAGGTAGTCTTTGGACCAAGGATGAACCCATTAAATTTTGGTGATGATCTGAGAGTGCATACCTCCACCAGTGACCTTGTTTGTATTTGTGCAGCAGGATTACACAAAAACTACTGGATGGAGTTGGATGAAATTTTCACCAGAGGTGGTCCTTGGCCTTGAGACAAACCCATTACATTTTGGTGATGATTCAAGAATGCATACCTCCACCAAGGCTCTTGCCTTCTCACAGTGTGTTATCAAGAATTCTCCAAAACTACTGGGTAGACTTTGATGCAATTTTCACCAGATCTGGCTCGTGGCCTACACACAAACCCATTACATTTTGGAGGTGATCCATGAGGGACGGAAGGAGTTCTCTCTGAGTGCTTTTCTAGTTTGACACTGTAACAGCTGTAGCATCAAAAGAAATTTCTTTGATGTCAGTAGAATGCGGCAGAGCAACGGGATTTGATAATCCATTATTTTCTGCAATTGTCAATACTTGACAATACATGTTAATATCCATGGTGGTTAAATGTCTTATGACAGCATCTCTGTATTCTTGTGTGTTTGTGCACACATTCCACTATGACATATTTTGATTTTCCACAGCCCAAGGGTAGCTTCGATCAGCTTCAAATAGCTGACAAATTACACCATTTATTGCCTCAATTTGTGTCCATTTAAACACATGCAAGTGAAGCACCCATTGACTTTATCATCAAATCTGCATGAACCCATGAAAACATATACAAATGTACTGATACACATCAGGATAAAAGCTCACACATGCACAAACAACACAATTCCCATTCACAAAAGCAACGACACTCAGAGACACAGCCACACATTAATTCAAAATAAAAAATTATCAACCCAGACATGGGAAGCTAAACCCAAAAGGAAGTTGACTGTGTAATTTTAACTGAATAGCAGTAAGCCTCAGTGGTATAATGGTCACAATTCGGCTGAAGGCTGTTTCATTTCGGTATCAAAGTGGCTGTAATGAAGGCTGAATGACACTGGGGAAGGGCACAATAGCTCAGATATTGCTTCCAATTAATGTAGCTGATGTTAGAAAAACGAATTAGATCTTTTTTGAGCTGAGCTGTAGATGTAATTAAGTCCAGTGACTGCTACATAGTCTGTTTCTTCCATTTTTTTTTAACCTTTCTGCTTGCATATATATTTATTTTGTGCTATTTATTATTTCTATGTCATCTACCATCACCTATCCCCCATACACCTACATGGAGATCATACCACAGTTTTTGCCTTGTTATGAAGGTTTTAATATTCTGCTCATTTCCACTCCCTAGTTCAGTCTCTGCCTCCGTCTATTTGGCTGCATGCCCCTCTAACGATGAGCATAACAAGCTACCTGTCTGTCTTTGCTCCTTGTGACGAAGTTGGCCCATCTGTCTTGCTCCTTCTTGCCTCCTCTTGCCTTTAGAAAATAAAAGCTGAGCCTATTTGACACCAGCAGGATTACCTGAGCAGACATGATCCCCCTCACCTTTGTTCTCTGCAGTGCCAACAAGTCACATTAACATTCCAAAGGAAGTTGAGGAAGCCCTGTGATTTATGAACCAAGGTTTACGTAAAAAGCTTTTAACACCACATACATATTAATCGTGCTTACCAGAGTCTGTCCCATAATGAAGGTAACTAAGTCCACAAAAGCTTTGTTCAATCACACATTAAATAATAATAATAATAATAATAATAATAATAATAATAATAATAATAATAATAATAATAATAATAATAATAATAATAAAGCTTAAAATAAAATACACATTTTGGTGTCATGTAGTCTTATATGTGCTACTAATTGCCGGCTGTTTACCATGGCTTTGTGAAATCACTTCTGGTTGCTTGGCAACCCCATGGTGACAAAGGTCAACATGGCCAGAGTGGAGCCAATTTGCAGCCAAGGAGTTTCATAGTCAAGACCAGTCCAGTTTTTTTATAGTGAAGGAAATTGGATAAATGACACTTCAGTTCTTATCCTGCTGTCGCTTCTGTTTAATGACTTGTTTCTTATCAGTCTCCTCTACTTTTGGGAATCTGTTTTTCTCTCTGTGATCTTCTATGGACTGTTGTTGCCTAACTGCTCTCTGTGTCCGTCATGATTCTTCCTCTCTTTCATGTCTGCATTACAAAGGCCTATTATACTTAGCAATGATGATATAGAGTGAAGTACATGGTGGTAATGCACCTGTAAGCTGGTTGCCAACTGCCAAACAAATCTAAAAGAAAAAGAAGAAGAAGGCCTATTATGTCAGGAAGTCACAGACAGCAATTTAGTAGAAACCGGCAATCATAACTTCTCTTTCTATTTAAGTAAATAATAATCCATTATCCCCTCATGGATCGTCGCCTTATCGCGGTGGGGGGTTTGCGTGCCCCAGTGATCCCAGGAGCAATGTTGTCCGGGGAAATTTGCCTCTGATAGGGTCACCCAAGACAAACTGGTCCTGGGTGAAGGGCCAGACTAAGAACAATCCAACAGACTCTCATCATAAATTCTATATCAAGGATTCAGTGAACCCCGCCCGGTATGGGGTTACCGGGGCCCCACCCTGGAACCAGGCCTGGGGAAGGGGCTCGAAGGCTAGCGTCTGGTGGCCGGGTTTCCACCCATGGGACCTGGTCAGGCTCAGCCCGAAGGAGTTACATGGGTCCGCCCTCCAGTGGGCTCACCACCTGCAGGAGGGATCATGGGGGTCCGGTGCTATGTTGATTAGGTGGCGGTCAAAGGCGGAGACCTTGGCCGACTGATCACAAGCTTTCTAAACTGGCTTTTGGTACGTGGAATGTCACCTCTCTGGTGGGGAAGGAGCCTGAGCTGGTGTACGAGGTTGAGAGATACCGGCTAGATATAGTCAGCCTCACCTCAACACACAGCTCCAGTTCCGGAACCAGTCTCCTGGAAAGGGGCTGGAGTTTGGCCTTTTCTGGAGTTGCCCTGGGCGAGAGGCGACGAGCAGGGGTGGGTATTCTTGTATCCCCCCACCTTGCTGCCTCTATATTGAAGTTTTCCCCGGTGGACGAAAGGGTTGCTTCCCTGCGCCTTCGGGTTGGGAAATGGGTCCTGACCATCATTTGTGCCTATGCACCAAATGATGTTTCAGAGTACACACCCTTTTTGGAGTCTGTGACAGGGGTGCTGGAGGGTGCTCCTCTTTGAGACTCTATTGTCCTACTGGGGGACTTCAATGCGCATGTGGGCAACAACAGTGAAACCTGGAGGGGGGTGCTTGGGAGGAACGGCCTGCCCGATCTGAACCCGAGTGGTGTTCAGTTATTGGACTTCTGTGCTAACCACAGTTTGTCCATAATGAACACCATGTTCAAGCATAAGGGTGGCCATATGTGCACCTGACACCAGGACACCCTAGGTCGCAGGTCGATGATCGATTTTGTTATCGTGTTATCAGACCTGCGACCGTATGTCTTGGACACCCAGGTAAAGAGAGGTGCAGAGCTGTCAACTGATCACCACCTGGTGGTGAGTTGGATCTGATGGCAGGGGAGGAAGCCATTCAGACCTGGTAGACCCAAACATATAGTGAGGGTGTGCTGGGAACGTCTGGCTGAGGCCCTTCTCCGGGAGGTATTCAACTCCCACCTCCGGAAGAACTTCAACCACATTCCGAGGGAGTCTGGAGACATGGAGTCTGAATGGGCCATGTTCTCCACCTCTGTTGTTGAAGCGGCGGCCCAGAGCTGCGGCTGCAAGGTGATCGGTGCATCTCGTGGTGGCAACCCCCGAACCAAGTGGTGGACACCAGTGGTGAGGGGGGCCATTAAGCTGAAGAAGGAGTCCTATCAAGCTTGGTTGGCTTGTGGGACTCCCGAAGCAGCTGAGGTGTACCGGCAGGCCAAGCGGAGTGCAGCTCGGGTGGTTGCTGAAGCAAAAACCCAGGTATGGGAGGAGTTTGGTAAGGCCATGGAACAAGACTTTCGGTCGGCCTCGAAGAGATTCTGGCAAACTGTCCGGCGACTTAGGAGGGGAAAGCAGCTCCCTGTCCACACTGTGTATTGTGCGGATGGGACACTGTTGACTTCGACTGGGGATATCATCGGGTGGTGGAAGGAATACTTCGAGGATATCCTCAATCCCACTGATTCGCCTTCCACAGAGGAAGCAGGGTTTGGGGAGGAGGGGGATAACTCGCCTATCACAGGGGCTGGGTTCGCCAAGGTGGTTAAAAATCTCCTTGGTGGCCGGGCCCCGGGGGTGGACGAGATTCACTCTGAGTACCTCAAGGCCCTGGATGTTGTTGGGCTGTCATGGTTGACACGCCTCTGCAACATTGCGTGGAGGTCGGGGGCAGTGCATTTGGCATGGCAAACCGGGGTGGTGGTTCCTCTCTTCAAAAAGGGGACCGGAGGGTGTGCTCCAACTTTAGAGGGATCACACTCCTCAGCCTCCCTGGGAAGGTCTATGCCAAGGTACTGGAGAGGAGAGTCCGGCCGTTGGTCGAACCTCAGATTCAGGAGGAGCAATGTGGTTTTCGTCCTGGCCGTGGCACATCGGACCAGCTCTTTACCCTCTCGAGAATTCTTGAGGGTTTGTGGGAGATTGCCCAACCAGTTTACATGTGTTTTGTGGACTTGGAGAAGGCATTTGACCGTGTCCCTCGTGGTTTTTTGTGGGGGGTGCTTCGGGAGTATGGGGTATCGGGCTTGTTGTTACGAGCTATTCGGTCTCTGTACAACCGTTGTGAGAGTTTGGTTCATATTGCCAACACTCGGTCGGAGTCATTCCCAGTGAGAGCTGGACTCCGCCAGGGCTGCCCTTTGTCACCGATCCTGTTCATAATTTTTATGGACAGGATTTCTAGGCGCAGCCAGGGAATGGAGGGTGTCATGCTTGGTGACCACAAGGATCTCATCTCTGTTGTCTGCAGATGATGTTGTCCTGTTGGCTTCATCCAGCAATGACCTACAGCTCTTACTGGGACGGTTTGCCGCTGAGTGTGAAGCGGCTGGGATGAGAATCAGCACCTCCAAGTCTGAGTCCATGGTCCTCAGCCGGAAAAAGGTGGATTGTCCTCTCTGGGTTGGGGACAGGCTCCTGCCCCAAGTGGAGGAGTTTAAGTATCTTGGGGTCTTGTTCACGAGTGAGGGGAAAATGGAGCAGGAGATTGACAGACGGATCAGAGCAGCATCTGCAGTGATGCAGACGTTGTACCGGTCTGTTGTGGTGAAGAGGGACCTTAGTTCTAAGGCAAAGCTGTCAATTTACCAGTCAATCTAGGTTCCTACTCTCACCTATGGTCACGAGCTTTGGGTAATGACCGAAAGAACGAGATCGTGGATACAAGCGGCTGAAATGAGCTTTCTCCGTAGGATTGCTGGACTCACACTCAGAGATAGGGTGAGGAACTCAGTCATCCAGGAGATGCTCAGAGTAGAACCGCTGCTCCTCCACATTGAAAGGAGTCAGTTGAGGTGGTATGGGCATCTGATTAGGATGCCCCCTGGATGCCTCCCACTTGAGGTGTTTCAGGCACGTCCCACTGGAAGGAGACCCCGGGGCAGACCCAGGACTCACTGGAGAGACTATGTCTCCCAGCTGGTCTGGGAATGCCTTGGTATCCTCTCTGAAGAGCTGGAGCAGGTGGCTGGGGAGAGGGAAGTCTGGGCTTCTCTGCTTGAACTGCTGCCTCTGCGACCCGGGCCTCCAGAAAAGCGGTAGAAGATGGATGGATGATGGAAGGATGGATTTATAATCCATTATTATTGAAGACAACTGCAGGAGGAAGTTGAAGGCTAAACACAGGCAAAGCAATGCGAAGGATGTGTGGATGGGAATGAGACACATCACCGGGTGTAAGGGGAGAGACAGACAGACATCGAGGAGCCTTGAGAGAGTCGATGAGCTGAATCTGTTTTTTAATGGGTTCAACTCACTGTCTGTCGCCCCCACAACACAGCCAGACCCCCACACACCCCTTCCTCCTCACCCTCCTGTGCAACACCCCCCCCCCCAATCCCGCCCTCACATCACTGTGACTATAGTCCAGGTTCAAGAAACAGCTGGAGAGACTCCATCAGCGGAAGGCTGCGGGCCCTGGTGGCATCTCTGTCAGGCTTCTGAGGACCTGTGCCAACCAGCAAGCTCCGGTACTGAAACTCTATCTATCTATCTATCTATCTATCTATCTATCTATCTATCTATCTATCTATCTATCTATCTATCTATCTATCTATCTATCTATCTATCTATCTATGCTCTCAAACCCAAACAAAGCTGTTACATGTCCACAGCTTCTAACACATGTGGTCACTGCCCATCACCCTCCACCAGAGTCTGTGTGATTCCAACTGCTATTAACATGTTCTATGGGTTGATGTGAGCACATGCAGTGTTATTAGGAGTGGACTAAAGTTTAATAAGCAGTATCAGTAACAATTTAGCAATGCCAACGACTCTAAAAGTGATAACTATGGAAGGCTGCACACAAAGCAACACTATGTGAAAATAATGTTTCCAAAATTATTTTGATAATACATCAATCTTTGATCGAGTGACTGTCACACCCCTATAGCCTGAGTGGGCCTGTATTGCCTGCAACAGTGTAGAGGATGTGCTCGAATGATGAGGCTGAGTTTAGTTCTTAAACCAGCTTTATTGACAGAACACATCGTCGAGCATTCTCAAAGCAGGAAAGAGGAAGAATCATATCTCATCACCCTTTTATATGTTTCCAGCATCAGAATTCAAGTCACATGGTGTTTTCAGTAAACATACAGTCACAAAGCATCCCTTTGAACCTTCACCATTGTCTCTCATTTCTTGATGAACTGGAAATCCCTCCGGGGCATCTTCTGTGGGACAAAAAGACCAATCTCACACCTCCTCGTTATCTTCTGCAGATTCGAGTCCTTTGTCCTTCCAGATGTGACACCCCCAATACACATGCAGTCATATCTCTGTGGAAATGTGAGCCCACAATGTGTGTCGCTCACACTACCCCCCCCCCCCCCAAACGTCTAGTAAGGGCAAAACCTGCATGGCATAAAAAAGAAAAGAAAAACACAAAACACTCCATATATCGCTAATCAATCCACCAACTGCCTGGGTTTAAACTTTCTGCCGAATCTGCTGCAACCTGGCTTTGCTGCCCCTGCAACATCTCTCTGCATCTGTGGATTAAAGCTGTTAGCACCTTTCTGTGAAGATTCTGGAGAATGTCCTCTCGGCGGCCTGCCGCAGCGGGGGGGCCTCGCGAGCTGCACTTCCTCATCAGCCAAAACAAAAGCGGGTTTGAGCCATCCATCCATCTTCTACCGCTTTTCCGGAGGTCCGGGTCACGGAGGCAGCAGTTCAAGCAGAGAAGCCCAGACTTCCCTCTCCCCAGCCACCTGCTCCAGCTCTTCAGAGGGGATACCAAGGCGTTCCCAGACCAGCTGGGAGACATAGTCTCTCCACCGAGTCCTGGGTCTGCCCCGGGGTCTCCTCCCAGTGGGACGTGCCTGAAACACCTCAAGTGGGAGGCGTCCAGGAGGCATCCTAATCAGATGCCCATACCACCTCAACTGACTCCTTTCAATGTGGAGGAGCAGCGGTTCTACTCTGAGCCTCTCCCGGATGACTGAGCTCCTCACCCTATCTCTGAGGGTAAGTCCAGCAATCCTACGGAGAAAGCTCATTTCAGCCGCTTGTATCCGCGATCTCGTTCTTTCGGTCATTACCCAAAGCTTGTGACCATAGGTGAGAGTAGGAACGTAGATTGACTGGTAAATCGACAGCTTTGCCTTAGAACTAAGCTCCCTCTTCACCACAACAGACCGGTACAACATCCGCATCACTGCAGATGCTGTTCCAATCCGTCTGTCGATCTCTCGCACCATTTTCCCCTCACTCGTGAACAAGACCCCAAGATACTTAAACTCCTCCACTTGGGGCAGGAGCCTGTCCGCAACCCGGAGAGGACAATCCACCTTTTTCCGGCTGAGGACCATGGACTCGGACTTGGAGGTGCTGATTCTCATCCCAGCCGCTTCACACTCAGCGGCAAACCGTCCCAGCAAAAGCTGTAGGTCATTGCTGGATGAAGCCAACAGGACAACATCATCTGCAAACAACAGAGATGAGATCCTGTGGTCACCAAGCATTACACCCTCCATTCCCTGGCTGCGCCTAGAAATCCTGTCCATAAAAATTATGAACAGGATCGGTGACAAAGGGCAGCCCTGGCGGAGTCCAACTCTCACTGGGAATGACTCCGACCGAGTGTTGGCAATACGAACTAAACTCTCACAACGGTCGTACAGAGACCGAATAGCTCGTAACAACAAGCCCGATACCCCATACTCCCGAAGCACCCCCCACAAAAATCCACGAGGGACGCGGTCAAATGCCTTCTCCAAGTCCAGAAAACACATGTAAACTGGTTGGGCAAACTCCCACGAACCCTCAAGAATTCTCGAGAGGGTAAAGAGCTGGTCAGATGTGCCACGGCCAGGACGAAAACCACATTGCTCCTCCTGAATCTGAGGTTCGACCAACGGCCGGACTCTCCTCTCTAGTACCTTGGCATAGACCTTCCCAGGGAGGCTGAGGAGTGTGATCCCTCTAAAGTTGGAGCACACCCTCCAGTCCCCTTTTTTGAAGAGAGGAACCACCACCCCGGTTTGCCATGCCAAAGGCACTGCCCCCAACCTCCACGCAATGTTGCAGAGGCGTGTCAACCATGACAACCCAACAACATCCAGGGCCTTGAGGTACTCGGGGCAAATCTCGTCCACCCCCGGGGCCCGGCCACCAAGGAGATTTTTAACCACCTTGGCGACCTCAGCCCCTGTGATAGGCGAGTCATCCCCCTTGTCCCCAAACCCTGCCTCCTCTGTGGAAGGCGTATCAGTGGGATTGAGGAGATCCTCGAAGTATTCCTTCCACCGCCCGACGATATCCCCAGTTGAAGTCAACAGTGTCCCATCCGCACCATACACAGTGTGGACGGGGAGCTGCTTTCCCCTCCTGAGCCACCGAACAGTTTGCCAGAATCTCTTTGAAGCCGACCGAAAGTCTTGTTCCATGGCCTCACCGAACTCCTCCCATACCCAGGTTTTTGCTTCAGCAACCACCCGAGCTGCACTCCGCTTGGCCTGCCGGTACACCTCAGCTGCTTCGGGAGTGCCACAAGCCAACCAAGCTTGATAGGACTCCTTCTTCAGCTAAATGGCCCCCCTCACCACTGGTGTCCACCACTTGGTTCGGGGGTTGCCACCACAAGATGCACCGACCACCTTGCGGCCGCAGCTCTGGGCCGCCGCTTCAACAACAGAGGTGGAGAACATGGCCCATTCAGACTCCATGTCTCCAGACTCCCTTGGAATGTGGTTGAAGTTCTTCCGGAGGTGGGAGTTGAAGACCTTCCGGACAGGGGCCTCAGCCAGACGGTCCCAGCACACCCTCACTATACGTTTGGGTCTACCAGGTCTGAATGGCTTCCTCCCCTGCCATCGGATCCAACTCACCACCAGGTGGTGATCAGTTGACAGCTCTGTACCTCTCTTCACTCGGCTGTCCAAGACATATGGTCGCAGGTCTGATGATACAATAACAAAATCGATCATCGACCTGCGACCCAGGGTGTCCTGGTGCCAGGTGCACATATGGACACCCTTATGCTTGAACATGGTGTTCGTTATGGACAGACTGTGGTTAGCACAGAAGTCCAATAACTGAACACCACTCGGGTTCAGATCGGGCAGGCCGTTCCTCCCAATCACCCCCCTCCAGGTTTCACTGTCGTTGCCCACGTGCGCATTGAAGTCCCCCAGTAGGACAATGGAGTCTCCAGGAGGAGCACCCTCCAGCACCCCAGTCACAGACTCCAAAAAGGGTGGGTACTCTGAAACATCATTTGGTGCATAGGCACAAATGATGGTCAGGACCCGTTTCCCAACCCGAAGGCGCAGGGAAGCAACCCTTTCGTCCACCGGGGAAAACTCCAATATAGAGGCAGCAAGGTGGGGCGATACAAGAATACCCACCCCTGCTCGTCGCCTCTCGCCCGGGGCAACTCCAGAAAAGGCCAAGCTCCAGCCCCTCTCCAGGAGACTGGTTCCGGAACCGGAGCTGTGTGTTGAGGTGAGGCCAACTATATCTAGCCAGTATCGCTCAACCTCGTACACCAGCTCAGGCTCCTTCCCCACCAGAGAGGTGACATTCCACGTACCAAAAGCCAGTTTTGAAAGCTTGGGATCAGTCCGCCAAGGTCTCCGCCTTTGACCGCCACCTAATCCACATAGCACCGGACCCCCATGATCCCTCCTGCAGGTGGTGAGCCCACTGGAGGGCGGACCCATGTAACTCCTTCGGGCTGAGCCCGGCAGGGTCCCATGGGTGGAAACCCGGCCACCAGATGCTAGCCTTCGAGCCCCTCCCCCAGGCCTGGCTCCAGGGTGGGGCCCCGGTAACCCCATACCGGGCGGGGTACACTGAATCCTTGATATACAATTTATCATGAGAGTCTGTTGGATCGTTCTTAGTCTGGCCCTTCACCCAGGACCAGCTTGTCTTGGGAGACCCTATCAGAGGCAAATTGCCCCGGACAACATAGCTCCTGGGATCACTGGGGCACGCAAACCCCCCCACCACGATAAGGTGACGATCCATGGGGGGGGGGGGGGTTGAGCCTGTTTATGCAAATCAACTCCTTTCTGCCCCCTAAATCTAGCAGAAAATGCTTCTGCCCGGTCTCCAGCACTCTGAACGGTCCGTCATAAAACAGCCGCAAACTTGGACGCTGAGCATCATGTCTAACAAAAACAAACACTGCATTTTTTAAAGCCTTTGGCACAAAAACGTGTGGGAGACTGTGATGGACCGGGCCAGGGAGCGTGTTTGCTCCCGGGTCGCGCTGCCATGGCTGCACGGTGGCGCAGTGGTTTAGCACTGTGGCAGCACAGTTTTACCCTCGGCCGGGGAATCGCGGGGATCATGAGATCGTCAGAATCAGAATCAGAATCAGAATCAGATTTATTGCCATTGTTCATGTAGTACACAAACTAGGAATTTGCCTCGGTGCAATGCTACAACATTAAAACATGATAAGATAAAGAGAGAAACTAAAAAAAAAATTAAAGACTAAAACCATGCAATAAGTGTAGAATAATAATAATAATAATAATAATAATAATAATAATAATAATAATAATAATAATAATAATAATGAGTAATACTAGTCACAGCAGTTTTAAATAAATTAGCAAGTAGCAGATGATGTGCAGTCGATAATGCAACAGAAAAACAGTGATGAATGACATGAGTCTGGTTGAGCTGCTGTATATAGTGCACGAGAGTCAATAAGTCACTTAATGTTCAGCAGTCTGATGGCAGAGGGGAAAAAGCTGTTCATGTGCCTGGAGGTTTTAGTCTGAATGGACCGAAGTCTTCTACCTGAGGGGAGGGGGGCAAACAGTACGTGACCAGGGTGTGAAGGATCAGCCATGATGCGGCCTGCACGCCTCCGGGTCCTGGAGATGTACAGATCCTGGAGAGATGGGAGCTTGCAGCCGATCACCTTCTCAGCAGTGCGCACGACGCGCTGCAGCCTTAGTCTGTCCCTCGCAGTAGCTCCTGCGTACCACACGATTATGGAGGAGGTGAGGATGGACTCGATGATGGCCGTGTAGAACTGCACCAACATCTTGGTGGGTAGCTTGAGCTTCCTCAGCTGCCGCAGAAAGAACATCCTCTGCTGGGCCTTTTTGATGAGGGAGCTGATGGTCGGCTCCCACTTGAGGTCCCGGGTGATGGTGGTGCCCAAGAAGCGGAAGGAATCTGCAATGGTGATGGGAGAGCCTGTGATGGTGAGGGGGGGCAGGGGGGTTGTGACTTTCCCGAAGTCCACAATCATCTCCGCTGTCTTCAGAGCGTTCAGCTGCAGGTTGTTGTGGCTGCACCAGGACACCAGCTGGGCCACCTCTCTCCTGTAGACGGACTCATCGCCGTTGGAGATGAGCCCGATGAGGGTGGTGTCGTCCGCAAACTTGATCAGCTTAACAGACTGGTGGGTGGAGGTGCAGGAGTTGGTATAAAGGGAGAAGAGTAGGGGGGAAAGTACACAGCCCTGGGGTGATCCGATGCTGATGCTAACAGAGTCTGAGACAGACTTCCCCAGCCGCACATGCTGCCTCCGGTCCGTCAGGAAGTCGGTGATCCACCTGCAGAGGGAGTCAGGCACGCCGAGCAGGGACAGCTTGTCCTGGATCAGAGCGGGGCGGATGGTGTTGAATGCAGAGCTGAAGTCCACAAACAGGATCCTGGCGTAGGTTCCTGGGGAGTCCAGGTGCTGCAGGATGGAGTGGAGGGCCAGGTTGACTGCGTCGTCCACAGACCTGCTGGCTCGGTAGGCAAACTTCAGCGGGTCCAGGAGGGGAGTGGTGATGGACTTGAGGTGGGACAGGACCAGGCGCTCAAAGGACTTCATGACTACAGAGGTGAACGCTACAGGTCTGTAGTCGTTAAGTCCAGTAATCCGTGGCTTCTTGGGGACAGGGATGATGGTGGAGGATTTGAGGCAGGTCGGCACGTGGCATTGCTTAAGGGAGGTGTTAAAAATGTCTGTGAAGACAGGAGCCAGCTCTTTCGCACAGTGTCTCAGGGTGGAGGGAGACACGCCGTCTGGACCGGGGGCCTTGCGTGGGTTCAGTCTGGAGAACTGTCTGTGCACGTCCTGCACACTGATGACAAGGGCAGGGGGGGGGGAGGAGGGGGGGGGACCGCTTTTGATGAATTAGCGGCCAAGGAGGCAGTGGAGCTGGGTGGAGGGGGGGAGTTGGACACAGTTGACGAGGTGTCAAAACGGGCGTAATGTTGGGACAGTTTTTGACAAAGGGCTTTGTCATCCTGACCTTTAGAAGCCTGAGGCCGATAGTTGGTGATTTGCCTCAGTCCTCTCCACACAGAAGCCGAGTCATTAGCAGTGAACTGCTGCTGGAGTCTCTCAGAATACACAGATTTAGCTCTCTTCACCTCTCTGTTAAACCGATATTTAACCTCCCTGTAGCAGTCCCTGTCTCCACTTTTCAACGCTGCTTCCTTCTCCTTCCTGATCTGTCTGAGCTTGGCAGTGAACCAGGGCTTATCATTAGAGTATCTCACCCTGGTGCGCGATGGAAGAATGTTCTCCTCACAAAAGTTGATGTATGAGTTCACAGTGACTGTGTGCTCGTTAAGATCATGTGTGGCTCCTTTAAACATGTCCCAGTCAGTTATTTCCATGCATGTGTTCAGTTTCTCTCCAGCTTCACTGGTCAATTTCTTCCTGGTGGTCACAACAGGTTTAGTGAGCTTCAGTCTCTGTCTGTATGTGGGAATGAGGTGGACCATCACGTGATCAGATAATCCGAGCGCAGCGCGGGAAACAGCGTGATATGCGTCCTTCACTGTGGTGTAACAGTGATCTAGTGTGTTCTCACCTCTGGTTGGACATTTAATAAACTGTTTGTATCGGGGGAGCTCGTGACTCAGATTGCTCTGGTTAAAGTCGCCAACCACAATAACCAGGGAGTCCGGGAAAGTCCGCTCCGCCTGTTGGATGTGATCTGCGAGCGCACGCTGAGCCACGCGCGCGTCCGCGTCGGGAGGGGCGTACACAGCGATCAATATGAATGAAGCAAACTCCCGCGGGGAATAAAATGGCTTGCAGTTAATGGAGAGAAATTCTAGGTCGGGAGAACAGTGCCGGGAAATCACGGTTACATCAGAGCACCAGCTGCTGTTAATGTAAAAGCATACTCCTCCTCCTTTAGACTTACCGGAGAGCTCTGTGACGCGATCAGCACGAAACAGCTGAAATCCCTCAAGGCTGATCGCGCTGTCCGGAGTAGAATCATTAAGCCAAGTCTCAGTAAAACAGAGGGCGGACGAATTAGCGAGGTCCTTAAATCGCATCAGCAGTCTCAGTTCGTCTACCTTGTTAGAGAGAGAGTTGGTATTGGTCAGAAATATTCCAGGCAAGGCTGTGCACGTGCCCCTCTTCCGAAGCCATTCGAGAGCTCCCACACGTTTTCCTGTCTTCCGCCGTCTCACTTTTTGGGCTAGAAAGTGGACCAGATCGGCGGCAGGAGCCAAAAAAAACGGGAGAAGGTCCGTGGGAGTGAAAGACCTGATATTTAGAAGGTCTTCTCGGGTATAAGAGCAGGCAGACACACAGCTGATGAACAGAAACAAACAAATTAAAGGGCAGCGAAGCACCATGGCAGTCACTGTGGGCGCCATCTTGGAACGAGATCGTGGGTTCGATCCCAGCCCCCGACCAACAGTGAGCTGTGTGGAGTTTGCATGTTCTCCCCGTGTTGCGTGGGTTTACTCCGGGATTTCTCCGGTTTCCTCCCGCATACCAAAAACATGTAGGTTTAGGGCGCTCGCGCACGCAGCGACCGGCAGCCGGTGGCTTGTCACCAGACTGCAAACCAAATCTACCTACGGGTACAAATAAGTAACAAAACAAACAAACAAAAAAAACCAGCTCTGTTCTTGGTTGGAACACTAAAAAGATTACAACTATGGTTACTATGACAGCAAATCACAGGCAAAACTTTAGGCACTAACAACTAAGCATCTTGTGATTGGCTGTTGGGACCATGGTCATAGTGGCCATAGCTGTAGTCTTTAAAGTGTTTCTACCCAGAACAAGAAAAGTGCTGCTTTAGTGATAAAATAAGCAATAAAATAAATAGAATTAATCACAGTGTCTTACCTTCAGAGGGTGTTCCCTTGTTAGAATGAAGTTTATACAACACTCACCACTTGTTTAGCATAAGCAACAAAAAAAGGAACTTATAGAACATGTAGGAGCTCACTGGAAGCACAACTGGTCATTTTGAAGAGTTTTGCACTTTAAAAAAATGTGAGTTCAAACATGCATAGTCTTGTTGGGAATACTGCTGATTTGGTCATCAGTGATAGGGACATGCATAGTTTTTCAGTTTAGTGATTAAATGTTGATTTTCATTTGATAATTCACTAGAATTACATGTTGGTTTAAACAAGTACACACTACAATGTTTAGAATCCACCTACCACCTCGGGGCTACAGCAGTGGATCCCCATTCTTCATGCTGACATGGTTTATACCAACAACTTGGGAAGTGGGGCAGATGACAATTGGTGAAACAAGTGCAGGGGATAATTGGTTTAGAAAGTGAAATTATAGTGAGACTAACTCTGAAAAATCTCCTTTATAACTACTGGAGAGGAACAATGAGTAACTAAAGTGGGAAGGGGCATGTGGCCATCTCCAAGGAAAGCACTGCTGGTAGTCACACTTGCCATACATACTGTGAATGCAACATTGTGTTGCATGTTTCAGCACTCCTAAAATAACATTGAAGAAGTTGATTAATGGTTTCAAACAGCTTTTAGACCCACAGAATATTTGTTCAGATGGATTAACTAAGTTTCTCCTCTTGCACTGAACTTTGCGCAGTAATGGAGTGTGTATAGATGTTTGATTTTCTTCCCTACTATGAGTAGTCTATTAGATTGCATTTCTTTCCAATTCAATCAATATACAATTGTAACCAGGGAAACCATTGCATAACCCATATAGTAGGTGTAATGTGTTGTGAACCGTTACATGAATGCAGATACTTTGGAGATTATGATCATTTCTATCAGCAATTAAGTAATCAATGTGTAGTGCAGAAGAAAATTACTGCAAACATTTCATAGATGGATCTTATACTATAATAATTAAATCCTTAATCCCAGGAGTTGTGTAGTGCCACGTGTGTAAGGTGACCAGGTCCCAGTCTATCAAATGTGGGACAAAGATTGTGTTTGAGCTGGACACCCTATCAGATCTCAGAACCCAGATCAGATGTGGTCTGTCTTTTAGAGGAAGTATGTTTATGCCAACTGTTCTTTGTGTTTTTCCCTCTTTTTTCTATAATCCCCATTCCAGTGAAGTTGAGACTTTGTGTAAAGCGTAAATAATGATATAAAAATCCTTTTCAAAGACAAGATATTCAATGTTGAAACTGACAATGTTTTTAAAAAACATTCATTCATTTTGAATCTGATGCCTGCAACACATTAAAAAAAAAAAAAAAAAACTGGGACAGGGCAACAAAAACTGGGAAAGCTAAGGAATGCTCAAAAACATATTTTTCGAACATTCCATAGGTGAACAGATTAACTGGAAAAAGATGAGTGTCATGATTGGAAATAAAAGGAATGTCCCTGAAAGGCTCAGTCATTCACAACCAAGGATGGGGTGAGGTTCATCACTTTGTGAATGACTGTGTGGGCAAATAGTCCAACAGTTTCTAGACAGACTTCAGTGGATATAAATCCCCTATTAAAACAAATCTACATTATCTAAAATGGTATCATATGGCCTTTTTCCTTTCTCACAGGGAGGCCACAGAATGTGAGGATTGGCAGCAACACCTCCCAGACCATCACGCAGAGCACAGGGGCCCCACAAGGGTGCGTGCTCATCCCGCTGCTCTTCACCCTGCTAACCCATGACTGCGTACCAGTCTACAACACCAACAACATCATCAAGTTTGCGGATGACACAACGGTGGTGGGCCTCATCACCAACAATGAGGAGGGCAACTACAGAAATGAGGTGAACCAACTGGTCCAGTGGTGTAAAGACAATAACCTCTTCCTGAACGTGGGAAGAACCAAGGAGATTGTGGTCGACTTCAGGAGGGAACACACAGCACCCACCTTTGATCATCGATGGTGCAGCCATGGAGAGGGTGAGTAGCACCAAGTTCCTGCGGGTGCACATCTCTGAGGACCACTCCTGGTCCAACCCCACCACATCACTGGCCAAGAAGGCTCAAACTCGCCTCCATTTCCTCCGTAAACTGAAGAGGGCATGAGTCCCACCCCCCATCATATGTCCATTCTACCGGGGCACCATTGAGAGCATCCTCATCAGCTGCATCACAGTGTGGTATGGAAGCTGCACTGCCTCCTGTCAGAAGACATGGACTGGGCTGGACCTGCCAGCCCAGCTCCTTGGCATGGTGGCTGCTATGCCCTCAGGAGGGTGTTTTTCCCCTTACCTGTCTCTAGGCTCCTCCTGGGAGGCTCTGAGCTCTGGTCAGCTGTGACAGCTCAGCCACGCCCCTCTGTCCTGCCAGTCCTTACCAGCTGTCTTCCTTTGGTTATATTCTCCGCTGCAACACACACACACACACACACACACACACACACACACACACACACACACACACACACATCTTCACCTGCATTCTCAGTCTCATTCACTCACACATCCACACACACTTACTCACTGGTGCAGACGTCCATTCACACAGGTGTTTCCTCTTACACTCTTCCACACTCTCTCTCCTCTCTCCACACCGGCATACACTCTGCTCGTTAGTGTTGTTGTATTTAAGATCTCAGTTCGCCATTGTGTATTGTCGAGTGATTGAGGTGAATTCCCTAGTAGCCTTCATCTGTCCATTCCTCCCTCGATTTTTCCAGCCTGTGGATTTCATGGATTTACTCGGACAGCTCCCGCTTGTGAGTACAAACTGTTTCACCCCTGCTGTCTTATGTTTCCAGATAGCTCTTTTCCGGGCTCCTCCTCCGTTCCTCCGAATGCAGTCCCGCCTGCCTTGGAACATTTTTTCCCCATGTTTAACTCACTTGTCCTTTTGAGCATCCTAGAGACTTTCCTGTACTTCCTTGGCTCACTGTGCTTAGACTGTTATATTTTGTTCTGCACAATAAAGCACGCACAATGTATTTCTGTGAGTGGGTTTCATTCCTTCTGCTTTTAACAGGCAGAAAACACATGACACACATGACAACTACAGGTATTACAGTTCTACTTTTCTGTGTATAGGATTGCTGGGTTTCATCGTTTATCGTTTATCTTTATTTGCACTATGGGAGGTTTGGGTCTATCTTTTGTCGCCATTTGCACTATGTGCATAGTGCAAATATGTACATTGCATTACTGTACATAGATTGCTGTTGTTGTTTTTCCAGCCTTATTCCTTTTTCTTTTTTATATTGTGCACCTGCCATTTCAGTTCTCCTGTATGACTTGTTTGTATAGTAGTGTTGACAAATAAAATCTTTGAATCTTGAATCTTTTTTCATAAAAAAAAGCTTTTATTGGCTTGCAGTTTCCTGTCAAAATCTTTTCACTTTTTCTCCTCCTTCAAATGTCAGGATCTGTGAATAGGCCCTCCCACATCTCACAAGGCTAATAGTGACTAGTGCTAAATTTAACAGAATAAAAAGACTTACTGGTTGAAGGACATGCCCAGTTGTATGCAGGGTAGCCCAGGATAATGACTGAAACTGCATTGGTCCTTAAAAGAAGTTTAACGGTAAAACACATCTTTATTTGGGTCAAATTTTCAAAGCAGCTGTCTCAAAATACTAACTGGTCCTAGAGGCTAACTTCAGTCTTTAGTTCCACTATCTTCCCCAGAGGACTGGCTCAATGCTATGGACCTGTTATAGTGACGTCACCAAAATTTCTGTGTCTAAGCTTATATTTTTCAAAGGGGCAGCAGTTGATATGCTCATTTCTCACCAAAACACGTTGATCTCTGGGACACAGAACTGGTCTCCTTCCTGAGTAGTATAACAATGGATTAGATTTATATGGCACTTTACATGTCAAATGACATTTCAAAGTGCTTACAGTGAGTCCATTATTCATTCACTCCAGACAGACATTGCAAATGGTAAGCTACTGTAGCCACAGCTGCCCTGGGGCAGACTGAGGGAAACAGTTCTCTTCCTGATATCTTGGCTGATGTCTTTTGATTTTGTCACACGAGGAAGCAGTGTGTTTGAGGTATACCTTAACATATGTATATCCACAGGTATTCCTCCAATTAACTGAAATGTTGTCAGTAAACCAATCACAAACTTTCAAAGCCATGACACCATAATCTGGGCTTTCCTCAAATTGTTTAAAGGTATAGTAACCTTATCACCCTTCTCCACTAGTGTCAGTTTGGCCCGGTACAGTACAGTACAGTACAGTTCAGTTCAGTTCGGTCTGCTTGTGTTTCTGGTGTTACACCAGAGTATCGCTTGATGTGGGTGGGATTTGTTACAGAGAGGCAGCGCAACCCTCCCATTACGTTTACCAAGTGACCCAGACAAAACACAAGATGGCAGAATACGAGGTGATTGTGGTGTCTGGCTTTTTTTTGCCAGAGTAAAGGCAGAAAAGGAGAGCAAAAGGAGAGCAGAAGGCCATAGGTGGAGAGACAACACACTCTGGAAAAGTACTGGAGCATTTAGGAAACCATATAGAGCAGTATAAAGCGGAAGACATGAGGATACGAACTACATCACATATGAAGGAAAGCTAATGATTGTGAATGCTACTTTGCTTTAAGTCTGCCGTACTATGTTGTAATGTTGGCAAGTTATCACTATTAGGTACTAAAATATGTATTCTGTGTGTGTGTGTTTCAGATGGCGTTCTTGTGGCAAAATTATCACTTCAAACCGTGGGTCTGGGCGTTCAACACAGGCTCCCAGTGATGTCACCCCGGCTTCACGAACCGTATTGCAGTTGTCATATTGTAGTTATGGGTTATATTAGTCATAAAAATATATATTTCAACAGGTAAACAGTACTGAGTTAGGTATAATAAGATATATTTAACAATTATGATGCATTTTAAGCCAAAACAAACTGGATCTAGGATTAAAAACAATTAAAATAACACAGTCACGAGGTGACATGGAAAATACATGGATTTACTGGATATATATCATATTGAGTATTGTTGACTACATGTTGATACTGTATAAATATATATTCTCTGCATCAACAGTGAACTACACATGTATTCATTTAGTATGGCACTAGAAATTTTGGCAAAAAACCTTTGTACCTTTTGCACGTGTCTCCACTTTTGTTTTATGTGCGAAGGTTATCACCAAGTGACACAAGTTAAATACTAAAAGACTGGAAAAGCTGTCTAAGAACAATCCAGCAGTTTGAGAAATCACTTTTGGTTTGGTGTAAGTCTGCCAACAGAATTATGAGCCATAAAGCAGTTTGTGTTAAAATGTTAAATCCCATTAAACCCTAATTCAGGGGTGTCCAATCATGTGCCATGGAGGGCCGAGACACTGCAGGTTCTCTCTTCTACCCAGTCTCTTCAGCAGGTGTTTTCACTCATCAGCAGTCAGTGGAAGAAATTCAGTGGAATTTGCTGTTGAAGACACTGGTTGGAGGCAAAGCCTGCAGGGTCCTGGCCCTCCATGGCACATGATTGGACACCCCTGCCCTAACCCATTATTAGGAAATACAGATGTTAATATGGCCCAGAATTCCTCCATATACTGGTACTCTCACTAAAGTGTGCAGGGTCTTCTGCACTGGCACATCCAACAATTCAGTCTTCAGTAAATAAAATAATTGTTTTTGGTTACTTTCCTTTAAAAATGAGCCATTATTTTCAACGTCACTGATAAATGATTTGTACTGTTGACTCTTTTCCCACTGGTGTCTTAACAGACAAAATAGAAAATCATGATGCAAACACATAAGTCACTAAGTTGTTTTTTTACAATCAGTAGCAAATTCCAGATTATTTAAAATGTGCAACATTCAAACTGTAAAAAAAGAAAAAAATAGAATGGGTCACACACGCTGACTACGCTGC
Organism: Pholidichthys leucotaenia; assembly: GCA_020510985.1. Lineage (NCBI taxonomy): Eukaryota > Metazoa > Chordata > Actinopteri > Cichliformes > Pholidichthyidae > Pholidichthys > Pholidichthys leucotaenia. The sequence goes on along the minus strand of CM035847.1, from coordinate 156,098,936 downwards.
CTCACTGAGAAGCAACTGAATGTGCCGCTCAAGCTGATCCCGGTTCATCAGATCTTCAGCCTGCTTCTCTGTAAATAGTGACGCAAGGTCCAGTTTGTGGTGGATCATTTTTCCTCTTGTCGAGATGAAAGACAGAAATGGATGCAAGTTTTAAACATATTTGAGAAATAAACTTGTTGCTAGAAGCCAGTGGTGGAATGTGACAAAAAAGTACTTTGTTGTTATATTTAACCACAAATTTCATGTAGCTGCGCTTCAGTAAAGTAGATTTTACAAGGGCTAGGTTATGTTTAAAATCATTTGTTTTCACTGAGGCCTCAGCAATCAGAATGAGTTGATACCTTCAGCTGAATAGAATCTGGTTGTTATGACCCGAGGCGCCGGTCTTGTCCGCGCTTGGGCTACATATAGCACGCTGCCGGCTTTGACAGCTGTGGGTTATATTCTGGCTTCACCGGGCTCTTATTGTGAAGGCGCTCGGTGGGGCTCCCGGCTGTCAAGGTCGGCCAGCTGACTGTCATTACTGCTCGTTAGGGCTTGCCCTTATTAGGCGGACGATGACGGCAGTTAGATTGCAGGAGTACGTAAGTAAGTGAGGAGCAGTGAGGAGCAGCCGCCTGCTGAGCCCGAACTCGTCTCGTTGGGTTCTGTTGCTACCGGTGATACTGATCCCGGTTTTCCTGTTGTGTGTGAGCTTAATTGCAGTGTCGCCGGCATGGAGCCAGTCGGGGTCACTGATTTGGAGGTTCAAGGTTCGGGGGTGGAGATCGTCAGCGGAGCTGCACCGACCCAGTCAGGGTCCGTTGTGGAGGCTGCGGTGGCCCAATCGGGGTCTGACGGGGGGGGGGGGCGCCCGAGACCCAATTGGGGTCCATCGTAGGAGCGGCCTTGGCCCAATTGGGGTCCATCGCGGGAGCGGCCTTGGCCCAATCGGGGTCCGACATGGGTGTGCCAGAGGCCCAATCGGGGTCCACCGCAGGCGCGGTTCTGGCCCAATCGGGGCCGGACGGAGTGCGCCCGAGTCCCAATCGGGGTCCATCGCGGGAGCGGCTTTGGCCCAATCGGGGTCCGACGTGGGTGCAGCCGGGACTCAATTGGGGTCCAGCGGAGGTGCAGCGCCAGTGTGGTCCGCGGATGGTGGAGGAGCTGCAGACTCTTCGCGGTCGGACGGAGTTCGGGCTCATCTTTGCCTTCTAGTCCCTCTACTGAGTCGTCGCCCCTGTGCATCATCGCCAGGGGCTGTGGGGGTCCCTTCTCACTCGCCCCGGCTCTCCTGAGCTTTGTCTCCACCAGAGAGGCCTCCGCGGGCTGTTTTCCCTCGGTACTGGTGGCTGAGGGACGCGGGTCGGCCGCCTGAGGAACTGCTTCGCCGGTTCGGCGCTTCGGGTCGGCCACCCGACGTATTATGTGTTTTGCTGGGCGACCTGGTTCGGCCACCAGAGGAGTGGACGTGCTGGGCTTTGGACTGTGATGAGCCTCCCGGTCATGTCCCGCCCCCCCCCCCCCATGACCGCCCATTGGCCGTTGGACGCAGGGAGACCACCTGAACTGTTCCTGTGGCGCCTGGTCTCCGCCGATCGGCATGAACTGTTGGAGGGTGGGGTGGAGGTCACTTTTTTGGTGGGGGTTGATCCAGTAATTGTTCTGTTTGTTTGTTTGTTTTTCTTGTTATCCGGTGTTTTGTAATGGTTATTTGGGTATCTGTGGTCTGCCCTGCAGTTGCCTTATTTTGCTTTATGTGCAGTTAGGTTTGACCCAGTAATTGTTCTGTTTTTCTGTATTTGGTTATTTGAAAATTCACTCGAGCATTCACACAGGTGAGAAGCCATTTTCTTGTGAAACGTGGGCAAAGATTTAATTTTTTCTTGCTGTCCTGTGCTGTTTGCTGTAATTGTTATTTTGGCATTTAATCTGATTCAAGTGTTTGGTATATTTTTTGTCATTGTGCTGTGTTAGTTTTGTTTCCTTTGCCTGGTCTTGATTATGTTTTATTGTACTGATTCTGGGTTTGGTCTCTCTCTCCCTCCGGACCTGCCCCCAGCCGCCCACCCTGGGGGGGGGGGGGGGCAGGGTGGTCTATGGGCATTCTGGAAGCCCGCCCTCGGAGGGAGGGTACTGTTATGACCCGAGCGCCGGTCTTGTCTGTGCTTGGGCTACGTATAGCTCGCTGCCAGTTTTGACAGCTGTGGGTTATATTCTGGCTTCACCGGGCTCTTATTGTGAAGGCGCTCGGTGGGGCTCCCGGCTGTCAAGGTCGGCCAGCTGACTGTCACTACTGCTCGTTAGGGCTCGCCCTTATTAGGCAGACGCTGACGGCAGTTAGATTGCAGGAGTATCGTCAGACATCATCCAAGCCTCGTCAGACATTCATCGTTCTGGTCTGGTCAGGTTCGTTTGTATATCCTCGTGCTTTGCTCGTTCATGTCATGCCATGTTTTAGACCGTAAGTGGCTGGGGTTAGCCTTACGGTCCCATGCTCAGTGTTCAGTGTTTTTTCGCCACAGTCATAGTCTTGTATGTGTGTTTCGTGTTTTGTAAATAAATCACCATCTTTGCAAACTCATCGGTGGACTCTTGGCATCTTATGGTGATCTGCGAGGATCACTGCATGACACTAGTACTTTTAACTGAGGGTGTGCATCCCTGAGTATGGAGTCGCTCAGTCAAAATCTGTAATTTTTATCAATAAAGGTTTAGCCACCACTCTGTCATCGCTGTGTCGCCCTGGCTTCAAGTGTGGGTGGTGTTTTGTACTTATATTGCTAAAATATAAAAGGATGCACTACAATGGGTCTCAAATATTTGTAATGTGTCCTGATGCTGCATGAGTTTATTGACAATAGTCTATAAACTACACATATAAACTAAATTATAATGGTGACTGAACAACTGCCATTCTCCAAAGTGCAAGATACACTATGTGACATGGCTGTAATAAATAATCAGCCCACGTGTGCGATGCAGCAACAAGAAGGGACAATCAGACAATAATACACGTTTGAGGGTTTTTATTAAATAGCAAATCCTTGCACAGCTACAGAAACAGTCACTCGCCAGAGGAAGGAGCCTGTGGAGAGAAGACCAGAGCTGAGTGGGGATGAATGGAGTGAGGGAAAATGGGCTAGCCAAATTACCACTTACGAGAGCTCTGAGGGAGAACCGGCAGGGCCCTAGCGGGGAATAGACGAACCAGCAGGGTGAGGGAATGTGGTGGTGGTGCCTGACCGGGTGGAGGTTTTTACCGAGATGAGTGATGATGTGGCAGGAGAGCGTGCGCAGTCCCAGTGACACACCCGCACGATGGCAGCAACTTGAATAGAAGAAAAAGCACAAAGCTTAGTAAACTTCTTACCAGTGTGAACACAACTAGCTGTCTATTAGGCAGTATACACAGACGAGCCAGCGCTGAATCACTGAAGGATGCCTCCTTAAGAACGCTGGATGATGAGAGGGCGCAGGTGTGTCCTCTCACTCAGGTGCTCTGATGAGCTGAGGAGAGATGAACAGGAAGGAGGGGGCACGCTCTCGCTGCCCATGATACTATGATGAATATAACTCAAAGGATCACACAAGTGATCTGATAACAAAAAAGTAAATAAACAAGTGGTTTATTTTACAGTGGCTACTATTGGATGTGCCATCCATTTTCATTTATTCTGTAATTAATATTCACACAATCAAATAAATCCCAGTTCAGTTCCTTTCATATTAAGTGGAAATTGTGCTACTTTAATTTTGGCACTTTACCTATACTTTAACTTAAAAAGCAAAGAATTTAAGTATAGATAACGGGATGTGCAACTTACAAGTCATAACACATTCTGTGTTGTGCCAAACATTGCCAGTGTCACAGCAGATGCTGGTCAGACTCTACAACGAAGATACACACAACTTAAATACATGCACAGCACGAAAGTGCAACATGTAAATAAAACCCCCATCTTTTTAACCAGGATTACAACTAGCTTGTTTCATCAGATATTAACACAAGTGCAAAATACAAGGAGAGCACGGACTTAGCATTGATGGCTAACTAGCTAGCTCATTGTCAGCACACAAGCAACAACGTTGTTGTCTGTTCGAAGTGAACTTTCCACTGCTGGGATAAATAACGTAAAAGATGCATAATATCACATCATATCACATCACTCACCATTCTCTATATCCTCATATCATGGCTTTCAACTGCTGAAGTTGGGTGCTCCCGTGGCCGTAAATTCATTTTGGGCGGCTCTGTCTACTTCCCTCTGGATTCTCTCATCAGCCGAAAGGCACAGAAAAACTCTGCTGGACCGCGGTGTTGATTTCTGTGGGTCTGATTTCTGTAAAGCCATTCCATTGTTGTTGTTTATATCGCTTGCTTGCTAGCTGGTCCACCGAGGAAAACTCCAATATAGAGGCAGCAAGGTGGGGGGATACAAGAATATCCACCCCTGCTCGTCGCCTCTAGCTCGGGGCAACTCCAGAGTAGGCCAAGCTCCAGCCCCTCTCCAGGAGACTGGTTACAGAACCAGAGCTGTGTGTTGAGGTGAGGCTGACTGTATCTAGCCAGTATCTCTCAACCTCATACACCAGCTCAGGCTCCTTCCCCACTAGAGAGGTGGCATTCTACATCCCAAAAGCCAGTTTAGGAAGCCTGGGATCAGACCGCCAAAGTCTCTGCCTTCGACTGCCACCTGAGCCACATAGCACTGGACCCTCATGGTCCCTTCTGCAAGTGGTGAGGTCACTGGAGGGCAGACCCATGTAACTCCTCAGGCTGAGTCCAGCCGGGTCCCATGGGCAGAAACCCGGCCACCAGGTGCTAGCCATCAAGCCCCTCCCCAAGCCTGGCTCCAGTGTGGGGCCCCAGTAGCCCCATACCGGGCAGGGTACACTGAATCCTTGATTTATAGCTAATCTATATAACATCAATGAAAGTTATAAACAGACTGAAACAGAAAAAAAGCAGGAGAAAAGAGGAAGCTCTCTTTTGTGCCGGTCCAAGAATTTTCAGATGATGAATCATGAATATATGGAACCAAAAATCACAAATACAAATCCTGCACACATGTACTCTGTGTGCTCTGTACACTTTGTGTAGCACATGGTTCTCTAGAGAGGTAGAAACCCTTATGGATGATTTGAACATGGAGTGTGTCATGGTATGCATTTCTTTCAGTCATATGTAGACATACAGTAAAGCATCAACAACAACAACAAACAAATAAGTTTAAACATGGAGGTCCGGAAAAGTCACCTACAGAAACCAGTGCATTACCAATATTCATTTATATTTCAGAGAGTTTTGGGCAGCTGGGATCAAGCTTTAGCTTGGTGAGGGTTCTGCTTCACTTTGGAGACTTCAGTCAGTCATGATGTTGCGACAGTAACGGTCCACCCTTAATAATGACATTCACATTAGGGGAAGACAAGCTCTCCTGCATATCTTGTGCATGGTGAAAAAAGTAACACCAAAACAAGATAACCTGAATAAAAGGCCTTGAATGAAATGCACAGCAAAGATTTTCGGGGCAGAAAACTGTCATCCACAGAACACTATTAAGGGAAAGAGAAGACATAGAACATTAGGAAAACTGAAAGCAAAGAAGAAAAGCAGACATTTTGCCCTGAGTATAAAAAAGTAAATGACACTGCAGAGAGAGGAAAAAATGTTATACTTTGAAGGGGCTGGTATCATGAAAAAGTAAAGGGAGATGAGAAAGCATGAATGGAGACATCACCAAAATGAAAGACAATCCAGACTGTAAAAAAGGTGTTTGTGGTGGAAAGATGTCTTCACAAGCACAGGTGGATGAAAAAATACTCCAAGGAGAAAACGTTTGTCAAGGCTGACTGATTTCAGTTGGGCTTAAACAAGTAGCAAGTTCAGGATTAGTTGCAGGTTCAAGTCAGGGTGAGGGATGAAGAGGAATTAACCCTGCATGCTGGTTAGGCTGGATTTGATCTTCCTGGATTTTTTTTTTTTTTTTTTTTTTTTTTTAGTTTACATTAACACTAAAGGAACAAGGGCTTCTCATTAAAGTTTTCCTCTGACCCACTTGTGGTTATTGTAGGAGGCTGAAATTGCATATGTATAATGATACATATCTACAGGTCATATGGTCATTTTCAGCTCTGAACTCCTAAGAGTTTCTCTTTCACAGGTGCTGAAGTGGAGTAATGTGTGATAATGGAGCCAGCTGAACCCACAGCTTTCATCAGGTTCCTGTACTTTAGAGGCCGCACACCACGGAAGACGTTCGATGAGATGGACGAGGCTTATGGGGAGGATGTTCCATCGTATGATGTGGTCAGGCACATTGACAGTTCAAGTGTGTTTGAACATCACTGAAAATGGCACCCATTCCCTGGTGACCACAGTAAGCCACTGATGAAGACCCCATCCGGCAAGTGGAGGTCACTATTTTGGAGGATTGCCACATAACTGTTCGCCAACTAGTCCAAGATATCAAGATCAGTGTTGGCTCTGTGGAAAAAAAAAATCATCCATGACTATTTCCACATGTGGAAATTGTCTGGCGTATGGATTCCTCGGTTGCTCACACCTTTCCAGAAGCAGGAATGAGTCATAGGCTCCCAGGCTTTTTTGGCCATGTACCACGAAAACCAGAAGGACTTCTTTGACAGGCTAATCAAACAGGACAAAACATGGGTCCATCACTATGATCCAGAGACTAAAGGCAAGTCAAAGCAATGGAAGTATTATCACTCACCATCTCCAAAGAAGGAATGTGTCCGATCCTTTGCGGTCAAGGTCATTCTCACAGTGTTTTGGGACCAGCATGGAGTACTGATGGTGGATTTCCTGGCAAAGGGTATCACAATGATACTGACTTACTACTAGACTCATTTGTGCCACAAGTGGAGCTTTGCTTAAAGACAGGGTATGGAATTGTCAAAACACAGGATTTATGTACACCATTTGGTAGCAGTCCTTCTCAAAAATCGGTGGGGCATTAGTTGCCACTAAAACCATGTCCAGAAGTTTCATACAGTACTTTGAGTATTCTGGGATAAACCAACTAACCCATGTTCTTGTCTTGTCCAATTCCATCATTATTTTTGACACATTTATAATGTGAATCCAAGGTCCGCCTACTTGATAATACTATCATGAAAATGAATCATTGAGACACATTTACATGTGAAATATACTATAAGTTACTCTCCTGCTGGTAAATGGGGGGTAGAGAGGAACACTTTTCATTTTCATTAAGAGGCATAGGGCAAAGCCATCAGAAGTTAGAGAGAAGTGCTAAAAGAAAGAATAAAATGGACTGAGTGCAGAGAAAAGTACAGATAGATAGAGGTTAACCTTTTAAAATCTTTCCTTCATTTCATGGTATAGGCTCACTGTGAAGCTTGTCTGGCCTTACATTAAGGTGGTTTTTCATTAGTCATCAGTCTTTCCATCAGTGTACTATTAAACAGCACATGTTACAAGCCAAAAAATCATCTTATGATTGCAGATAATGAACTTGACATGGCAAATCAATTCAGTCATTTTGACTGCAGATTTGATATACATGGTTATAAAGCAGAACAAGATTTGGTAAATCTGGAAATAACAACTATGAAGGTAGTGCACACTGCAATTTCAACAGATGATATTTGGTCCAGTAAAGCAATGTAAATCCTCATAAAGCCTGCAGGGCTTACAGCATCAGTAGCATAACACGAAAAGTATGTGCAGATCATCTGGCACAGCCCTTCCAGAGGCTGTTCCAGCTGTCAATAGACACTGGTTCTACTTATATGTACTTATAAAAGCGACCCAAATCAGACATCACCCATCACGGGGCTGGCAGTAAAACACTCGCAAATATCCCAACCTCAGGCCCCACCACCAAAAAAAAAAATATATATTTTTTTTTTCTTTTTCATTTCATTTCATTTATTTGTTTATTGTCCCCATGGGGAAAGTTTTGTGCTGCAGCATCACAAAAACAACATACACACAAACAGCATACACAAAAACACACACAGTACAGTACAACACACCTCACAGCAGACGTTTGGCTTTTAAAAACTTAATACCCTGGAGTACAAAGAAAAAGAGAGAATGCTTTTTTGTGAAAGGAGGTGGCTGAAACCAATGTCCAGAGGGCAACAATTCAAAAGCTGAAGCCAGTGGGTGCATCCAATTCCCCGAAATATATATGTATATATACAGTGGTATGAAAAAGTGTTTGCTCCCTTCCTGATTTCTCATTTTTTTGTATGTCACATGTTTCAGATCATCAAACAAATTTAAATATTAAGCAAAGATAACACAGGTAAACACAAAATGCAGTTTTTAAATGAAGATGTTTATTATTAAGGAGGAAAAAAATTCAAACCTACATGGCCCTGTGTGAAAAAGTGATTGCCCCCTAAACCTAATAACTGGTTGGGCCAACCTTAGCAGCAACAACTGCAATCAAGCATTTGCCATAACTGGCAATGAGTCTTTTACAGTGCTGTGGAGGATTTTTGGCCCACTCATCTTTGCAGAATTGTTGTAATTCAGCCACAACACACGGACACTGTGAACTCATATATCCACTTTTATGAGGAGAGCATTCTTCCATTGCGCACCAGGGTGAGGTACTCAAATGACAAGCCCTGGTTCACTGCTAAGCTCAGACAGATCAGGAAGGAGAAGGAAGCAGCGTTGAAAAGTGGAGACAGGGACTGCTACAGGGAGGTCAAATATCGGTTTAGCAGAGAGCTGAGGAGAGCTAAATCTGTGTATTCTGAGAGACTCCAGCAGCAGTTCACTGCTAACGACTCTGCTTCTGTGTGGAGAGGACTGAGGCAAATCACCAACTATCGGCCTCAGGCTTCTAAAGGTCAGGATGACAAAGCCCTTTGTCAAAGACTGTCCCAACATTATGCCCGTTTTGACACCTCGTCAGCTGTGTCCATCTTCCCCCCTCCCCCCAGCGCCACTGCCTCCACGGTCCCCACTTCATCAAAGGCGCCCCCCCTCCTCCCCCCTGCCCTTGTCATCAGTGAGCAGGACGTGCACAGACAGTTCTCCAGACTGAACCCGCGCAAGGCCCCCGGTCCGGACGGCATGTCTCCCTCCACCCTGAGACACTGTGCGGAAGAGCTGACTCCTGTCTTCACAGACATTTTTAACACCTCCCTGAAATTAAGCCACGTGCCGACCTGCCTCAAAACCTCCACCATCATCCCTGTCCCCAAGAAGCCACGGATCACTGGACTTAACCAATACAGACCTGTAGCGCTCACCTCTGTAGTCATGAAGTCCTTTGAGCGCCTGGTCCTGCCCCACCTCAAGTCCATCACCACTCCCCCACTGGACCCACTGCAGTTTGCCTACCGAGCCAACAGGTCTGTGGACGACGCAGTCAACCTGGCCCTCCACTCCATCCTGCAGCACCTGGACTCCCCGGGAACCTACGCCAGGATCGTGTTTGTGGACTTCAGCTCTGCATTCAACACCATCCGCCCCGCTCTGCTCTGGGACAAGCTGTCCCTGCTCAACGTGCCTGACTCCCTCTGCAGGTGGATCACCGACTTCCTGACGGACCGGAGGCAGCATGTGCGGCTGGGAAAGACTGTCTCAAACTCTGTTAGCATCAGCACGGGATCACCCCAGGGCTGTGTACGTTCCCCCCTACTCTTCTCCCTTTATACCAACTCCTGCACCTCCAGCCACCAGTCTGTCAAGCTGATCAAGTTTGTGGACGACACCACACTCATCGGGCTCATCTCCAACAGCGACGAGTACGTCTACAGGAGAGAGGTGGCCCAGCTGGCGTCCTGGTGCAGCCACAACAACCTGCAGCTGAACGCTCTGAAGACAGTGGAGATGATCGTGGACTTCAGGAAAGTCACAACCCCTCCGCCCCCCCTCACCCTCACAGGCTCTCCCATCACCATTGCAGATTCCTTCCGCTTCCTGGGCACCACCATCACCCGGGACCTCAAGTGGGAGCCGACCATCAGCTCCCTCATCAAAAAGGCCCAGCAGAGGATGTTCTTCCTGCGGCAGCTGAGGAAGCTCAAGCTACCCACCAAGATGTTGGTGCAGTTCTACACGGCCATCATCGAGTCCATCCTCACCACCTCCATAACTGTGTGGTACGCAGGAGCCAATGCCAGGGACAGACTAAGGCTGCAGCGCGTCATGCGCGCTGCTGAGAAGGTGATCGGCTGCAAGCTCCCATCCCTCCAGGATCTGTACATCTCCAGGACCCAGAGGCGTGCAGGCCGGATCATAGCCGATCCTTCACACCCTGGTCACGTACTGTTTGCCCCCCTCCCCTCAGGTAGAAGACTTCGGTCCATTCAGACTAAAACCTCCCGTCACATGAACAGCTTCTTCCCCTCTGCCATCAGACTGCTGAACATTATGTGACTTATTAGACTCTCATGCACTACGTACAGCAGCTCAACCAGACTCATGTCAATCATCACTGTTTTCTTTTAGCATTACCGACTGCACTATGTGGTACTCCACAATATCTGCTGCTCGCTAATATATTTAAAAATTGCTTGACTAGTATTACTCATTCATATTCTACATTTTATTGCATGTATAGATTTTTATTTCTATCTTTTATTTTTATCATGTTTAATGTTGCAGCATTGCACAGAGACAAATTCCTAGTTTGTGTACTACATTAACAATGGCAATAAATCTGATTCTGATTCTGATTCTGACATTGGATGGTTTTTCAAGCATGAACTGCCTTTTTAAGGTCATGCCACAACATCTCAATCAGATTCAGGTCAAGACTTTGACTTGGCCCCACCAAAGTCTTCATTTTGTTTTTCTTAAGCCATTCAGAGGTAGACTTGCTGGTGTGTTTTGGATCATTGTCCTGCTGCAGAACTCAAGTATGCTTCAGCCTGAGGTCACAAACAGATGTCTGCAGATTCTTCTTCAGGATTTTTTGGTAGAGAGCAGAATCCATGGTTCCATTTACCACAGCTAGTCTTCCAGGTCCTGAAGCAGCAAAACAGCTCCAGACCATCACACTACCACCACCATATTTTACTGTTGGTATGATGTTCCTTTTCTGAAATGCTGTGTTACTTTTACGCCGGATGTAATGGAACACACACCTTCCAAAAAGTTCAACCTTTGTCTCATCAGTCCACAGAGTATTTTCCCAAAAGTCTTGAGGATCATCAAGATGTTTTCTAGCAAAAGTGAGACAAGCCTTTATGTTCTTTTTGCTCAGCAGTTGTTTTCCTCTTGGAACTCAGGTTTTTGCTTGGCCTGCCACTCCTACAAAGATTCACCACTGTTCTATGTTTTTGCCATTTGTGGATAATGGCTCTCACTGTGGTTGGCTGGAGTCCCAAAGGTTTAGAAATGGCTTTATAACCTTTTCAAGACTGATAGATCTCAAGTAATTTGTTTCTCATTTGTTCCTAAATTTCTTTGGATTGCAGAATGATGTCTAGCTTTTGAGGATCTTTTGGTCTGCTTTACTTTGTCAGGCAGGTCCTATTTAAGTGATTTCTTTATTGAGAACAGGTGTGGCAGTTATCAGGCCTAGGTGTGGCTAGAGAAATTGAACTCAGCTTTCCAAAGATGTGATAAACCACTGTTAATTATGTTTTAATGGGGGGGGGGGTCACTTTTTTTACACAGGGCCATGTAGGTTTGGATTTTTTTTACTCTTAATAATAAACACCTTCATTTAAAGGGCCTATATCATGCTATTTTAAGCCTTTCAGAGTAAACTATATGCATGTATGTGATAGTATATTACCTTTGGTACACTGGAGAATGAATTTCTTATGAAATATGAGTTATTTTCGCGAGCCCGGGAGGAAGATGCCTCGATCTCTGAGGCTCTGCCTCTCCTTCTTGTGGCTGCCGCCCATTTCATGACGTAACCCCTGAGCCGGCTGCTGCAGCGTGTCGCTGGGTTCCGCCCATGAAAACAAGGAAGGCTGAATAAACTCCTAAATCTCTCACAGCCAAAGACACATTTACGCCACTTAGAAGACATTGTCTTATGTAAAAAAGCAAACAGCTGTTGTCACTGAGCAGATTAGGTGCAAGAGGAACTACTTCTTCACAGCGTCAATGCTAAAGTGAAAGAGTTTTGCCGATCACCGCTCCGTTAGCTGTGCGGAGAAAGTGGGTGTGTGCGTTAGTCTGGGGGTGGTGCTGGCAGCACAGGCACTTCCTGGAGTGGCCGGCTCACCCACGTTCATACGTATGAACGTGGGGACCCAGTCATTATCAGGGACAGGGCGGAGCAGCAGCTCAGAGAGCAGGGTTGAGGAGGAATACTCAGAGTTGCATGAATGGAGCAAAATACCACTTTGGGGGTGTTTTTGGTGAGGAATTAACATTATAACATGCTTAAAAGCTAAAAAAAAGTTGATTTTGCATGATATAGGCCCTTTGAAAACTGCATTTTGTGTTTACTTGTGTTACCTCTGTCTAGAATTTAAATTTGATGATCTGAAACATTTAAGTGTAACAAACATACAAAAAAAAAGAGATACATCAAGAAGGGGGAAAACACTTTTTCACACCACTGTACACATGTAGTTTTAACTGCTGGGTTCCAATTTATACAATTATTCTTTGATGGGGAGACATTGTTTCACCCAAACGTCTGGTCATAAACCATTCTTCTTCACCCAAGACCAGAGCTGTGAAACCCTATGCCATTGATCATAAAGTGGATAAGTCCATGCTCAAGACCTGGAGTCATTTCCCCCCACAGCCATTTGCCAAAGGAATGCGAAAATGATAGGTTTACGATATAAGGTTTACAATGACATTCCACAGACCCTGACCAGTAAGATTCCTCACTGAAACACAAAAGTCCAACATTGCCCTCAAATGGCTAACACAGGAATGTTTCTCTCTGAAGTTAAACTGTTAATTGTGAATGATGAAATTGTGGTTATCTGCGCTCTGTGTTCTCTGCCTCTAATTATCTCCACAGCTGCGCTCACACCTGCTCCTCCCAATTAAGCAGCCTTTATCTGGAGTGCTGCCTGCACAGAGACGTCATCGCTCCTCCTGGGTGAATGTGAAAATGATAGGTTTACAATACGTGGTTTATGATGACATTCCACAGACCCTGACCAGCGAGATTCCTCACTGAAACTCAAAAGTTTCTTTCTGAAGTTAAACGATTAATTGTGGACAATGAAATAACTTATTTTTCCCCACAGAAAGCATCAGCTTTTGAAGATTATGGCGGAACCCTGTGATGGAAAATTATGGTTTGAAATGCTTTATTGATATGATTTGATATGTGTTTCTTTACTTTCAGGAAGAATTAATTTTGCATGCCAACCAAAAAGAAATTATCAGATCTATAATGTAGACACATCGTTTGTTCCTTTATTATTAAGTAGAATACAGTATGTTAGTCACTAAAGTATTAAAAAAATATGCTTTAATAGGCAGCATATATATGTTCAAGATGATTGCCCTTTTCATATCAAATCCTCTCTCCTCCTCTGTGGGAGACACACATTCCAAAACTATGAACTGACCAATCAGCTTCCAAGTCTCCACACATCTCCTTTTTAGTCTGTTTACAACCTCTGCTGAACAAAGAAACTCAGTGCAATTTGTCAAAAGTTTACGCTAATTTGCAGATCCAACCCTGATCTTTGAATATAGTTAGGGAAAAAATTACCTTTGTTCCTGCAGTCTACAGTTGCAGTCGAGTGGAAAGCTGGGAGTGGTCTCTTGAAGAAGCTGTGTTCCTGATCTTCCCTTTTTCCTATGCAGGCCCAGAGCTATGATCTGTGTAAACTTTCTTTTTTTCTTTAAAATTCACTTTTTCCTATTTTACTCCTTTTTCATAAATTACTGCTAATTGTTGCTAAGAAGATTTTGTTTGATTTTTACCAAGCTTAAATTAACTTTGCTCTGACCACAACACATCGGAAGAAACAGATTTGTGGTTTGTTTTTTTCCAAGTTTGATTTTTCTGATCGGACTTTGAACGATAAACACATATCTGGAAATTGGTCAAATGTCTTTTTCTGTGCATAAAAAGACATAAGCCAGCAGAATGAGCATCCGGCTTCTATGTTTGTGATTCCCAAGAGTAGGCCGTACTGCCATGGGGCAGAACCTACCTGGCCGTTTCTCCCAATAGCATCCACGGATATCCATCCAGATCAAGGTTGGCATGTAGGACACCTGCTACCGCCAGGGGAAACAATCTGACTCTGCTGTGCTGAAGGTCTGTTGTCCAAATTAAACTTAATTCTTCAGAATATATCCGGTATAAGTTCTATAAACATAACATCTTCGAATGTCTTCAGAACTTCAAATGCATTTATCTTTTCATTAATCTCCATTCCTTTTCAGAGTAACAGAAATTTTCCTTTTTATAAAATAGCCTTGTCATTATTTTCTTCATAAAACTGTGTCTATTTTTCTTAACCACTGCAATTTTATGGTTTCTCATTTTCCATTACATAGCCAATTTAAGTTATGGTTTTCTTTGGTTCAACAAATGTTTGATATTACACTTTATGCTCAGTAATCCAATAACAGTGATGTGCTATTGATACATGTTGAATTCACTATCTTAAAGTTATCTGAATGTGTTCATATATCCTGAAATTTCTCATTGACCTATTAAAAAGACATATGAGAGTTATTGTTTGATTTCATATCCATCTTCTTGATTAAAAGCAGAGAAGAACTCACAGGGTTTATTGTTTGTTTGTTTGTTTGTTTGTTTTTTAGACTGATTCATTATTGGTACAAATACAGAATTATTAATAAAATTGTCCATTCTTTTGGACTGGTGCCCCACAAGCTTATGTGTGTTGGTAATGAAAAGAAATCCATTCCTACTCACATGCATATTTACATTAATATTTGTACCAACAATAAACTACACATAAAAAAACCCTACATTATTTTATTGTGCCCCGTGTGAGGCTGTGTAGAATCTTGGAAATGGACATGAAATTCTGCGGTCACAAGCTGTGTGTGTGTCATCATATCTGATCTTTTTACACAGTAAAACTTCATTTTTCTCATATAGTCACTGTACCTAATCGACTGGCCACTGAGCCAGGCATGTCTGTGACCCCTTATCTGCTAGGAAGGCAGTGTCTGTGTGTGAAGAGCAGAGAGGAGGGGTTGCCCATTCACCCACTGCAAAACTGCTGTCACTCCCAAGACTCACAGGCCAGAAAGCCTTTATTTTTCAAAGCATGCTAAAAGTTCAATAAAGGGTTACCATACAGAAAATTAAATAAAATAAAGCCTAAAGAGGCGGAATCAAGAAGAATCCAACCCATCTCTTGTTAATTCAGCCTAGTGGCGAGATTCCTACTGGGGAAAACTGACTAACCATTTTAAACCTCATCTGTAAGACTGTGAACCTAGCTAATTCATGCTGAACAGTAATAATACTGGTTACTGAGAGGAAATTGTTTGAGGCAACAGTGCCGAATTGTACGTGAAGTTAAAATTGTAAGATTATTCTTGCATGAATAATCTGCAGAATCGTTATAATTGTCTATGGAGTTTGGCTCATCACTAGCCGGCCAATAGTGAATCAACGCAAGCCAGTAGAAGTGTGAAAGAAAGCAAGGTGTGGTTTACTGTTGAATGAGCTGCATCATGCATTCACAGGTGACCAAAAGTGCTTTGTTGCATGCTAAACTACTTTTTTTGTTTGGAGCTGCACTCGCTGGCCAAACCACAATGCAATTGCCATTTTGGGACCACCATTTTTGGTTGAGCCTTCATCTGGGCTGCCATTTTGGAGAAGATCTCAGTTGGACCACCTCCAAGCGACGTCACTGTGTCTCCTCCTCCTTGAGTGCAGAAGGAACTGCCTCCATCTGGTGGTCAACAATAATAACTGCATCCTTTCATAGAATTACATCAAATTCAATAACTTTTAAATTTAAGTTGATTTCTAACCAAATGTAGCTTCCAAATTAACTTCAAAACAATCCATAATATTCAGAATAACCCAAATTTAAAACCAATATGAAGTTTCTATGCCAAAAGCAGTAAAAAGAAAACTTATTGGCTAATGAGGGTTATTTTCATTGGTGGATCAGATCAGCCCCATTGTAAATGAATACCAGAATTGTATAAAACATACACTTAGTATTTAATCACTTATTTAACAGCACATTTTAATATTTAAAGTTAAAAGTGCATATATCCACACATTTTAAGCAAAAATTGCAAATTTTTAGAGCTATAGTGTGTGTTTTAAGTGCCTGCATTGTTTTGATTTCTCCCACAGGAAATCCACTTCAAGTTAAGGATCCGAATAAATGCCAATATTTATTCAAAAGCTACCTTAAAGTAGTGTTAACCCTGTGCATGCTGGTAAAGTATTTAGTGATTCACTGAGTATTTACCAAAATTTTGGAAAATAAGAAACCACATTAATCAATTAACACTTAAGGGTCTAAGTGTTATTTAAATTCATTGTGCTGTTCTTGGTTCATGTTTCTTCTCTACAGGAAAAAGGAAAACATTAACCAACTCCCTACTTCTCACCAGGATTTAAAAGAGAAAAGCCATAAGGTGAAAAAATGATTATTCTGTTAATAAAAACTTTATAGATAACAATCAAATAAATCAACATTAGCTTTAATCAAAATTCTTGGTGGCAATACACAAAAAAAATTCACTTATATTTTCTAATCTGTAAATATTAAAGCATTTAAAGCTTTAAATTAAAATATGTTTTAACAATTAAGACAAAAAAAATCAACCTTAACAATAAAAGAAAGTGAAAACGTATAACTTTAAATCTCTAAAGCATTTAACCTCTTCTGTTTTTTTTTCCTTTTTGTAAATAAAATCCTCACTTTAGAGTGACATTCCATGAAATTCCAAAGCTAGTTATTGATGACAATTCCAATATTAGGCTTCCTGCGATGCAACCTTCTCTGCAGCTACATGACGGCACTTGTATTCATGCTTCCAACGAACAATCATCACCACCACTCATAGTTCATCGAAACCAGAGGGGGGTGATGACTGCCAGCGCCCATGATCTTTCAGCTGCAGAACACAGAGGCATCAAAATGATGTACAATGCTCCTAAGGCCACATTTCAAAAACATGTGGACCGATACGCCAAATGACGCAAAGCATACAACGACCAAAAAGCCTCCCATGGCAAACCTCAAGTGGGGGACAAGGTCTTCCACTACGCATTTGTACCACAAAAGCAACAAATCAATCTACAGGCAGGGAAAATCACTCCTAAATTCCTGCCCGGGTGGATGGATCCATACATTGTCAACAACAAACTTTGGGCACTTATATACCAAATCCAGGACCCCATTTTCAAATGGGCCAATTACAATCAAACTAAACTTTACAAAACCCCCATGGGACTTATTGGAGACAACACTGTCACAGTACATCCATAAATAAGATTAAAATCAGGCCTGCGTCTAATAAATAACTGTTAGCTAACTATTAGCCTCAGATACACTTGGTCCCATTTCTGCAAACCAATTGGTTAACGACATCAAAAATTCCAAAAGAGGAGTGTCATACTGAAACCAAATTATCTCCTGAAAAACTAATCTCAAAAGACAATAAATTCGAATCAATTTCAATCAACTTACTATTTTCAAATAGTTTACACAAAAGATCCAATACCATTAGCTTGAGCTAACAACATCAAAATCCCACTAAAGGTGATTTAAATCTTAGGTTTAGAGATCAATCTCTAAAAGAAATTGTTCCACCTCTAAGAATAATTTTCATCTTCCACTCAGGTGTCTAAAGATAAAAAAAAATAAAAATAATAATAACAGGAAGGTTGAGACTAAAATCTCTCACTTCTATCTGTTTTGCTAGGATGATGGCCCACCTGTTTTTCAGTTTAGCCCTCTTCCTAGCAATCACACCTACTGTCACCCAGTCGGAACTTGGCAGAGCCAAGACAAGAAGTCAACAATCCTTAGGTGGATTCTCAGTAACAGCCTCATCGTTTGGGCCTCTTGTTAGTCTTGGCACGTGCACTGTTAACTCGGTCAACACGTCACTCTGAAAAGTTACGTAGTTGAACCACAAACCGTTACCAAAACTTTGCAAGATACTGTGTTGGTTTTGAATGTTTGCTCCGAAGCATCAATCAAACTCAACAAGGTCTTGAACTTTTTGCTCTTTGTGTTAAAGGTTGATTATGCCCACACACAGCTGGTGTCTGTTACTCTCAGATGTTGCTAGAAACATTAGCTTTTCAGTTAACACTTTAGCGATGAGGCTGTTTTCACCTTATCTTGCCCCTTTTTCAGTGGTCACAAATTTACTCTTCGTTGCCATTCAAAGAACAATGATGACATTCCATGTTTGCTCAGTTTTCCCGAACAAAGGTCTCGAACACCCTATGACCCAGACATCTGTGGGACCATGGTTTAGTCCAGCTAAACCAATCCAGTTTGAATCTCCTTGAGATACCTCAATATTACTTAGCTGAAACATTAACTCAACTACGTAAAAATTACATACTTTTTATTTTTGTACTTTTGTACCCAGAAATTTTGAGTTTTTGTATGTATATACAGTATATTTTTCTCAGACAATTTTACAATTTTTATATTTGGCCATATTCAAATTATTTTTGAAGATTTCGAGAAGTTTGTTTTTTTACTACAAACCAAACCCAAAGATCTATACTCATGAATAGATACTGTTAACAAGCTTAGTGCTGATGGATATCAGAACCGTTAGCTCAGCAGTTGAGTCAGTGGTCTTCCATTGGAACCAGCTGCCAATTATGTGCACCAAAGATGATCGAAGTTCATCGTTGATACAAGGGGTGGGGGGGATGTAGCGTTAACCGCAGGGTTCCAATTTATGAAATTATTCTTTGCTGAGGAGACATTGTTTCACCCAAAAGTCTGGTCATAAACCATTATTTTTCACCCAAAACCGGAGCTGTGAAATCCTATGCCATCAACCATAAAGTGGATAACATAATCCCTGCTCAAAACCTGGAGTCATTTCCCCTCACATCCATTTGCCAAAAGAATGTGAAAATGGTTTACGATACGAGGTTTATGATGATGTTCCACAGACCCTGACCAGTGAGATTCCTCACTGAAACTCAAAAGTCCAACATTGCCCTCCAATGGCTAACACAGGAATGTTTCTCTCTGAAGTTCACTCTTTGAGTGTGTTTGTCGCCGAATTGTGACATTAACCCCTAGTGGTCAAGAATGGTAAATATTTTTTGTCAATAAAATAGTTCAGATTTCCAGTGCTAAAACTTGAAAGTGGTAAGAGATAATGGCTTACTGTCAATTAGAAAGATATAAAATATGATCCAAAGTTTCAGATAAGAATAAATTTATGCATCTAATTTGCATAATGTCATGGCACCTCTTTAAATTCCATAACTCAGTCAAAACTGGACTTTGGACATATTTATACAAAGAATGGTTCACTCTTTTGACACCGTTTTTTGTACAGAGGTCCCTCATCATCTTATCTTCAAAGTATATGAACAAGAAATCAGTACAATATAAAAAAAAACCCACAAAAAAAGAAAATTCTCACTTACTTTTGACAAAGGGGGGCTGGCTGGCTGGCGTGGTCGCTGCGCTTTCACCCATCATGGTTGTTATTTTGAGTTCTGTGGGTCATTTTTTGTCTTTTTTTTTTTTTTTTTTTTTCCGGTTCCGGTTCCGCCGGACCGGCGGCGCCACACGAGTCGGCTGCCTGTTGCAACAGCCTTTTTTTTTATCTTCCTTCTTCTTTCTACACCTTTCACTCTGTATATATATCACGGACGCACGGATCGCCCCGGGGGTCTCCCGGGTCGGCGGACGGAGCCACGGTTTGCAGCGGGAGACGTTACAGTGGGGAGGAGCTAGTGCTAGCTAGCACTTGGCTGCCGCCCGGTGCTAATGGGAAACTCGACATACCGAGAGCTGTAGCGAAAAGGACGCGGGTGCCGGGCTGGAGTTTAGGCGGCGTGCAAGAAATATAAGACAGAATAATAAAGAGCGATGGCAAGAACCAAGCAGACCGCCCGTAAAATCTACTGGAGGAAGAAGCCCCCCAGGAGATAGCTAGCCACCAGGGCTGCTCGGAGAGGCGCTCCGGCCACCGGCAGAGTGAAGAGGCCTCGCCGTCACAGGCCCGTGGCTCTGAGAGAGATCCGTCGCTACCAGAAATCCACGGAGCTGCTCATCCGTAAGCTGCCCGTCCAGCGCCTGGTGAGGGAGATCGCTCAGGACTTCAAGACCGTCCTGCGTTTCCTGAGCTTCGCCGTCATGGCTCTGCAGGAGACCAGCGAGGCCCACCTGGTGGGTCTCTTCTTCGCTAAGGGGGTCACCATCATGCCCAAAGACTTCCAGCTGGCCCGCTGCATCCGCGGAGAGAGAGCATAGACTTTCTGCTGCACATTCACCAGCCATAATGCTCTGCACTGTGTGTCTATATATATACATTTATAGTAATATGGACATATGTTTACTAGATGTTGTTTTTTCTTGCCTTCTGATTGTTGCTCTGAGTGTTGCTATCCCTATGCTGTTGCAATCCTGGAATTTCCCCATTGTGGGACTAATAAAGGCTTATCTTATCCTATCTTATCTTATTTAAAGTCTCTACCACATCTACAA
Source organism: Pholidichthys leucotaenia (assembly GCA_020510985.1). Taxonomy (NCBI): domain Eukaryota; kingdom Metazoa; phylum Chordata; class Actinopteri; order Cichliformes; family Pholidichthyidae; genus Pholidichthys; species Pholidichthys leucotaenia. The sequence continues at coordinate 156,078,347 of CM035847.1, read as the reverse complement.
AGTCTTATAATTATCCCACATAAATTTCGCTTGTATCCCGCGGCTATTTTCCTCGTACTAAGCCGATAAAAGTGACGGTGACCAATCGCGGACATATTAGCTTTCTGGGCTAAAATGCTAATAACAGGAAAAGGAAATGAGGAGTTCTTCTTCTTTGGTGTATTACGTGTCATCCACTGAGTCCTCCAACGGATATCTGCCACCTTTTGAAACTGACAAATCAGTACAAATACCCAATGCAGCGATCATGTCAGAGTGAGACGACAGGTGCAGTGCTGCGCTCTGCCACTAGGGGCATGCAAATTTGCGCACTCAAAGGGTTAAACTGTTAATTGTGAACAATGAAACTGTGGTGATCCGCGCTATGTGTTCTCTGCCTCTAATTATCTCCACATCTGTGCTCACACCTGCTCCTCCCATTTAAGCAGCCTTTTTCAGGAGTGCCGCCCTTCAGCCTGCACAGAGACGTCAATGCTCCTCCTGGGTGAAGAACTCTATGCTGAAGTCTTGCCCTTTCCTTCTCTACAGGGAGTTTCACCTCGGGCAGCACGGTGGTGCAGTGGTTAGCACTGTTGCCTTATAGCTAGAAGGTTCCAGGTTCAAATCCCCAGGCTGGCAGGGGTAGGAACCTTTCTGTGTGGAGTTTGCATGCTCTCCCTGTGCTGTGTGGGTTTACTCCGGGGGCTCCGGTTTCCTCCCACAATCCAAAGACATGCATGTTAGGTTAATTGGTTGTTCTAAATTGTCCCTAGATATCTGTCTCCTATAGGCCCTTGGAATAGAGGGTTAGTACTAGTGAAGCACTTTGAGTGGTCTTTGCGACTAGAAAAGCGCTATATAAGTGCAGGTCCTTATCCCTTATCCCTCACGTCTACTACTACGATTCATCGTCTGGGAGTCTTGTCTCCCCAACTCAGCCGTAAGCTACTTCTTGGAAAATATTGCCCTTGCTCTTGCCTCTCTCTCTCTCTCTCTCTCTCTCTCGTCCCTGTGCACAGGTGGACCTACCTCTTGGCAGACTTCCTCTCCCCTCCAGGCGGCGGACCGGACCAAGACTTTTGAGCTGGGGCTCCACTCATCTCTACAGCAGAAGTGCCGTATCCTAAAACTGAACTCTCTCTTCAGCTCAGGCACCCAGCACTATAATTATCTGCACAAACACTACTCCACGTCAGCCGGACTCTGGTTAACGGGTGGAGGACACGTTACTCTTCGGTGCTTAAACTACCCCTTATGCGCTGTAAGATTATTTCATTATTCTGCTTATTCAACCAGTGAATTCAGTGAGCTCATATTCCTGTCTCTCTTCTCTTCACAGGGCTGCCAGACTCATCCCGCTCTGCACGCTGCAATCCACACATCCACACTCACTCACGCACTCTCACTTATGGATCATTGTGGTGTTTTGAGCCTGTGTCTGCACTTGGGTTTTGTCTGAAACATGTCAGAAATAACTTATTTTTCCCCACAGAGAGCATCTGCTTTTGAAGATTATGGCAGGACCCTGTGATGGACAATTATGGTTTGAAATGCTTTATTGATATGATTTGATATGTGTTTCTTTATTTTCAGGAAGAATTAATTTTGCATACCTACCATAAAGAATTTATCACATTTACAATGTAGACACATTGTTTTTTTTCCTTTATTATCAAGTAGAATATGTTAGTCACTTAAGTTTTAAAAAAATGTATGCTTTAATAGGGAGCATATACTGTACATATGTTTAGGATGATAGCACTTTTCATATCAAATCTTCTCTCCTCCTCTGTGGGAGACACATTTCAAAACTATGAAATGACCAATCAGCTTCCAAGTCTCCACGCATCTCCTTTTTAGTCAGTGCTGAACAAAACAACTCAGTGCAATTGATCAAAAGTTTACACTAATGGGCAGATCCAACACTTTGTTTGAATGTAGTTAGGGAAAAAAAAATTCCTTTATTCCTGCAGTTGCAGTAGAGTGGAAAGCTGGGAGTGGTCTCTTTAAGAAGCTGTGTTCCTGCTCTTCCCTTTTTCCTGAGCAGGCCCAGAGCTATGCTCTGTGTAAACTTTTTCTTTTTTTTTTTTTTTTAAATTCACTTTTTCCTATTTTACTCATTTTTCTTCAATTACCATGCTAAGAAGATTTTGTTTGATCTTTACCAAATTTAAATCAGCTTTGTTCTGACCACAACACATCGGAAAAAACGGATTTGTGTTTTGTTTTGTTTTTTCCCCCAAGTTTGATTTTCTGATCGGACTTTGAATGATAAACAATTATCTGGAATTTGGCAACCTGGTCAAATTCCTTTTTCTGTGCATAAAAAGACACAGGCCAGAAAAATCAGCATCCAGCTTCTATGTTTGTGATTCCCAGGAGTACGCTGTACTGCCATGTGGCAGAACCTACCTGGCCGTTTCTCCCAATAGCATCCACAGACATCCATCCGGAACAAGTCTGGCACGTAAGAGGTCTGCTACCACTAGGGGACACAATCTGACTCTGCTGTGCTTAAGGTCAGTTATCCAAATTAAACTTAATTCTTCAGAATATTCCGGTATAAGTTCTTCGGTTAAAGTTAGTTTAAAACTCTTCAAAAAGCGAAAGAGTGCGGAGGCTTAGATCTACCAATTTTTTTAAATTACAGACGAGGACAAAATTGTTGGTACCCCTCTGTTAATGAAAGAAAAACCCACAATGGTCACAGAAATAACTTGATTCTGACAAAAGTGGTAATAAATAAAAATTTGATAAAAATTAACCAATGAAAATCAGACAATGCTTTTGAATTGTGGTTCAACAGAATTATTTTAAAAAACAAACTCATGAAGCAGGCCTGGACAAAAATGTTGGTAACCTTAACTTAATATTTTGTTGCATAACCTTTTGAGGCAATCACTACAATCAAACGATTTCTGTAACTGTCCATGAGACTTCTGCACCTCTCAGCAGGTATTTTGGCCCACTCCTCATGAGCAAACTGCTCCAGTTGTATCAGGTTTGAAGGGTGCCTTCTCCAGACGCCATGTTTCAGCTCCTTCCACAGATGTTCAATAGGATTTAGATCAGGGCTCATAGAAGGCCACTTTAGAATAGTCCAGTGTTTCACTCTTAGCCATTCTTGGATGTTTTTAGCTGTGTGTTTTGGGTCATTATCCTGTTGCAAGACCCATGACCTGCGACTGAGACCAAGCTGTCTGACACTGGGCAGCACATTTCTCTCTAGAATACCTTGATAGTCTTGAGATTTCATTATACCCTGCACAGATTCAAGACACCCTGTGTCAGATGCAGCAAAGCAGCCCCAGAAAATAACACAACCTCCTCCATGTTTCACAGTAGGGGCAGTGTTCTTTTCTTGGTATGCTTCATTTTTGCATCTGTGAACATAGAGCTGATGTGCCTTGCCAAAAAGTTCCAGTTTTGTCTCGTCTGTCCATAGGACATTCTCCCAGAAGCTTTGTGGCTTGTCAACATGCTGTCTGGCAAATTCCAGTCTGGCTTTTTTATGATTTGTTTTCAACAGTGGTGTCCTCCTTGGTCATCTCCCATGAAGTCCATTTTGGCTCAAACAACGACGGATGGTGCGATCTGAAACTGATGTACCTTGACCTTGGAGTTCACCATGAATGTGTTTAGAGGTTGTTCTGGGCTCTTTTGTTACCATTCGTATTATCCGTCTCCTCCTGCGGCCACATCCAGGGAGGTTGGCTACAGTCCCGTGGATCTTAAATTTCTGAATAACATGTGCAAGTGTAGTCACAGGAACATCAAGCTGCTTGGAGATGGTCTTATAGCCTTTACCTTTAACATGTCTATAATTTTCTTTCTAATCTCCTGAGGCAACTCTCTCCTTTGCTTCCTCTGGTCCATGTTTAGTGTGGTACACACCATGTCACCAAACAGCACAGTGACTACTTGTCACCCTTTAAATAGGCCGACTGACTGATTACAAGTTTGTAGTCACCTGTGATGCTAATTAGAGGACACATCTTGGTTGAACATATCCCTATGGTCACATTATTTTCTTTTCTAGGGGTACCATCATTTTTATCCAGGCCTGTTTCATGAGTTTGTTTTGTAAAGTAATTCTGTTGAACCACAATTCAAAAGCATTGTCTGATTTTCATTGTTTAATTTTCATATAATTTTTATTTATTACCACTTTTGTCAGATTCAAGTTATTTCTGTGACCACTGTGGGTTTTTCATTCAGCTTTTTGGCCAATAGACTCCAGTTTGTTTCCAAATGGACAAAATCAACCCCACTAGGAAACCCATGGTTATATGCTGTACAGGCTCTCTGTGGGTCGCTAAATATCTCTTACTTAACTTTTATAGGTACCTGTATTAAACGCTATGACTGTTTTAAAAGCATTAATATCAGCTTCTCTCTGACGGCTTGGTGGAAATTTTTAAAAATAACGGGGTCTTCACTTGTCCCCTGTAAACTCAAGTGTATTTGGAATAATCCTGATATCTTGCAACAAAAGAGGACATTAAATTTTCCACTATTGCAAGAGAAGGGAATAAATAACTGAGAACATCTTTTTCAAGGTGGAAATTTTATCCAATTTCAGGAACTAATGTCACAGTACGACATCAGTGATAAAAAATACTTTGAATACTAACAGCTTAAATCTGTAGTAAAAGCAAGATTCAGTCTTCATCAGTCAGATTTAGAGATACCAGTTAAGGTGGCAGAGTTTCTAAATCTTTGTTCCCCTAAATTGATATCGAAAATACCTGGACTATTATCAAAAATGGATGAGTCCATATCTCTTCCAATATCAAAATGGGAGACAGACCTGTCGATCAATAAGGAGGAAAGCTTCTGGACACAAATATGTTTAAACACTTTTAAGATGACTAAAAACTCTAACTTACAACTTATACAGTATAAAATTCTACATAAAATTCATTACACAGGACAAAGGATGTTCAAAATGGGCCTGAGTCACACAAATATCTGCTCTTACTGCACCAGCAACATCCCGCATAGCTATATGCATGCTATGTGGTCCTGTGCACCAGTTCAAAAGTTCTGGCGGAAGACATGTGAGGACTTGTTGGCATGGCTTGGGTATAGTGTCCCATCCTCACCCACACTTTGCATATTAGGTGATTTAAGTGAAATAAATATAGATACAAGGATGTCACACATGGTTTTCACCACCTTATGTATCACAAAGAAAACTATCCTCATGAATTGGAAATCAAGAAATAACTTATGCATGACTTATTATAATAACTTACTATTAGATTATATTAGCCTGGAGAGAATGTCAGCCTCCTCAAATAATCAAATGGTAGAATTCAATTCTCTCTGGTCCCCGCTTATTAATTCTATAACCTGAGGGGTGGAGGGCGGTGGCTTGCTCTCCTTGGTGCCTCTGGCGGTTGGCTGCACCCTGACCGTGGGTGTCTGGGGGGCCTGCTCTGGGGTGGCCGTGTGTCTGGCCTTGGGGGGCGGCTGCTGTGTGGGCCGAGGGGTGGGCCGTGGCCCCCGGCCGGCTGGCCTCACCTCCAGGGGTTCTGGGTCTGGCCCTGGGCCCCTGGTGCTGGGGGGGGGGGGGCATTTCCCCCCCAGACCAGAGTCGGGTGTGCGCCGGTGGTGCGGGTTGGCCCCGGTGCGTCCTTGCACGGTGGGGTCCTGTTTTCTCTGGGGCCCTGGCGGAACCCTGGGGCAGGTGCCTGAATCCTGGGTCATCCTCCCCGTCCACTGGGGTCTGCGGGTGTGGGTGTGCATGTGTATGTGTGTTTGAGAGTGGGTGTGAGTGGGCGTTTGTGTATGAATGGGTGCGGAAGTGGGTGTGTGTGTTGTGAGTGGGCAGGTGGGGCTGTGTGTGGGTGTCGGTGGGCATGTGTAATGGTGGGTGGGGGTACGTATGTGTAGGGGTGCGGTTACCTGTGGGTGAATGTCTGGGGGTGGAGGATGTGTGTATGGGTAGGAGAACTTCGTTGGATGGCGGGGTGGGGCAGTCCATCTAGTGGCATGGGGATTGGTGTTTCAGGGCCTGCTTGCCCCAGCTGCCCTGCTGTTGTGTCGCGGAGTGGGGCGCTTTGTTGCATTGCCGCTGGTGTCATTGGCAACGCTTGTCTGTTGGTGCTCGGGGGTGGTTGGGATGGCCACCAACCACCACGGCCACCAACCCGCACTAACAGGGATTTGGGGGTAGTGGGTGGCCTCATGAACCAGTTTGCAAGCTGGCTTCTGGTGGGGGGAGGGGGGTAGCCTTGCTTTTAGACCGCCTCCCTCCCAGTTTTATTTCCCACCTTCCCCCTCCCCCTGACTCTTGGTGGAATATACATCTTCTTGGATACATTTAGGGCTTTGGGGTGGGGGGTTTGCCACACTGTGTCAGCAAAGGGGATATCTTTGCTGCATGGTGGGGCTGCCCTCACCTCAATTTTAATTGCATTTTAGACACTGAGGACTTGGGGGGATGGGGGCCCTGCTGCCCATCGCAGTGGCTAGCAGTGCTTCAATCACCATCCCCCCAATTTTAATTGCACTTTGGTAGTCCACACATTTAAATATGATCACATCATATAACCGACATACACCCACCATTTTTTGTGCAGGGGGGAGGGGAGTGGGGGTCTTTCCCCACCCCTGCTGCCCTCCTCCTGCTGGGAGTGTGGGAGCCCGGTGGGGAGCCTGGGACCCCTCATGTTGTCAAAATCCCTGGGTGCTACTGAATGTATAGATACAACCAAGGGAGTGAGAGCGGGATTGAATATGAGAGTAAGTGAGAGTGAGGGGGTGATGAATGGAGGTGGTGATGGTGGGTCAGTTTTGTGCGGAACTTTGCCTGTTGGGTGGGATCTCGGGGTGCCTGCGGTGGTCTGCTGATCAGTCGCTCCAGTGGGCACCGGGGGTTGGGGTCTGGATCTGTGGCCTGCGCCAGCGGTCTCCCCAGCCACTGCCGGGCGCTGGTACACATTCAGGCTCGCTGCATCTGCTTCGCAGCCGCCTTAAGAAACATAGATGAATGAGGGGTGAGATTGAATGGGTACAGGAGTGAAAGAGAATGGGTGGGTCTGGGTGAGTGAGAGTGAGGGAGTGCACATGGGTGCGCATGGGAGCATGTGGGTGTAAAGGTGTGGGGAAGGGTGTGTCTGCGAGTCGGGAGGTGCTGGATTAAGGGGGGGCGTGTAGTGCCTCTTGGCAATCTAGGCTTCCCTGGGTGTGGGGGGGCTTCTTTGGGCATGGAGGTCCCCGAAGTGTGTGGCTGTAGCTCTGGGAGGGGCGGGCCTGCTGTGGGGGTGCCTGGGGGGACTTACAGCGGGGGGCGTAGGCCAGTCTCCGGCCCAGGGGGTGTGGTCGCTGGCCTTCTGGGGCCTGGGGTCAGGCGTTGGCCCCGCTGGGGGGGTAGGGGGCTGGCGGGTTCAGGGGTGTGGGCTTGCTGCGCCGGCTGCCTGACAACCTGGCCTCCCTCGATCGTCCCTCCGGGGGCAGATGCCTGGCTTTCCTTGGGCTTGCTGACCTTGGACGTTTGTGCCCTGTGGGGGTTGGTGGCACTGCCTTGCCTGCTCGGGGTTCCCGGGGGGAGAGCTGCTGTGACCGGCCCCCCGCTTTGTATGTTTCCTGACAAACCAGTCACATGCACACACATATTTTGTACGCACTGTCATATATATGCATGCACATGCACACGCACACCCACAAGTGTCTCTCCTTTAACAGGTGCGGAAAACAGACTTGTGTTGAGACATCTTCGGTGGAGGAAGCAGTTTGTCTTCTGTTTGTTTTAGTTGTTGGTTTGTTAGTCATTTTGTCTGTTCCCGTCCCTTTTCTTTCCCCCTCCACACACTTCCTTTCCCTCTTCCCCATCCTGTCGGGTCTTCCATGGGAAAAACAATTAAAATAAAGTATTAAAAGTTATTACAAGAGGAGTTTACAACAATATACAATACAAAGTTAGGTACTGTATAAGCTCTTTTTGGCAAAGTAAATCTGTTTTGGCACAATAAGGGTGACAGATCCCTGTTCTGCTCGCCTAGCTCCCTGACAGGACAAGGGGAAAAAAAAGGGGGAAAAAAGTTCTATAAACCTAAGATCTTCAAACTCCTTTCAGAACTTCAAATACATTTATCTTTTTATTAATCTCCATTCCTTTTCAGAGTAACACAATTTTTTCTTTTTATAAAATCATTTCATCATCATTTTGTTCATAAAATTGTGTCGATTTTTCTTAACCAATGCTATTTTATGGTTTCTCATTTTCCATTACATTGCCAATTTAAGCTATGGTTTTCTTTGGTTACACAGATGTTTGATAATATACGTTATGCTCAGTAATCCAGTAACAGTCTAATGTGCTCATGATACATGTTGAATTCACTGTCTTAAAGTTATCGGAATGTGTTCATATATCCTGAAATTTCTCATTGACCTATTAATGAACCCTTGTGTTGTCTTGTGGGTCAAAAGTGACCCACTACCATGTTTAGCTGTAGAAAAAATACCTTAAACTATCTTTTTCCAACTTGAAATTTTATGACTTTTCCTAAAGGGACCCCATCATTAGAAAAAGTGATACTTTGTTTTTGTTTATGTTTCCATGTGGGCTGTACACCACTAGGGTGCAAAGATTGTCTTATGGTTCATTTTTGACCCGTGAATTATAAAAGCATTTAAACACCAGAAAAAAGTTCAAAGGCCATACACAAACTCTCTCTAATGAATGAATGAATGAATGAATTTATTTATTTCGGATAATACAGTACAGGTTAAAAGAAACTGTATAATATAACAACAAGGTCAAATTAGACAAAGACTCCTTCTACTAAACAATTCCACGTGAGTTATCCGAAATGGGTGATGGCTGAAGCTGCAGCTTATATTGCCCACCCATATTCCATCCATCCATCCATCCATCCATCTTCTACCGCTTTTCCGGAGGTCCGGGTCGCGGAGGCAGCAGTTCAAGCAGAGAAGCCCAGACTTCCCTCTCCCCAGCCACCTGCTCCAGCTCTTCAGAGGGGATACCAAGGCGTTCCCAGACTAGCTGGGAGACATAGTCTCTCCACCGAGTCCTGGGTCTGCCCCGGGGTCTCCTCCCAGTGGGACGTGCCTGAAACACCTCAAGTGGGAGGCGTCCAGGAGGCATCCTAATCAGATGCCCATACCACCTCAACTGACTCCTTTCAATGTGGAGGAGCAGCGGTTCTACTCTGAGCCTCTCCCGGATGACTGAGCTCCTCACCCTATCTCTGAGGGTGAGTCCAGCAATCCTACGGAGAAAGCTCATTTCAGCCGCTTGTATCCGCGATCTCGTTCTTTCGGTCATTACCCAAAGCTCGTGACCATAGGTGAGAGTAGGAACGTAGATTGACTGGTAAATCGACAGCTTTGCCTTAGAACTAAGCTCCCTCTTCACCACAACAGACCGGTACAACGTCCGCATCACTGCAGATGCTGCTCCAATCCGTCTGTCGATCTCTCGCTCCATTTTCCCCTCACTCGTGAACAAGACCCCAAGATACTTAAACTCCTCCACTTGGGGCAGGAGCCTGTCCCCAACCCGGAGAGGACAATCCACCTTTTTCCGGCTGAGGACCATGGACTCGGACTTGGAGGTGCTGATTCTCATCCCAGCCGCTTCACACTCAGCGGCAAACCGTCCCAGCAAGAGCTGTAGGTCATTGCTGGATGAAGCCAACAGGACAAAATCATCTGCAAACAACAGAGATGAGATCCTGTGGTCACCAAGCATGACACCCTCCATTCCCTGGCTGCGCCTAGAAATCCTGTCCATAAAAATTATGAACAGGACCGGTGACAAAGGGCAGCCCTGGCGGAGTCCAACTCTCACTGGGAATGACTCCGACCGAGTGTTGGCAATGCGAACTAAACTCTCACAACGGTCGTACAGAGACCGAATAGCTCGTAACAACAAGCCCGATACCCCATACTCCCGAAGCACCCCCCACAAAAATCCACGAGGGACGCGGTCAAATGCCTTCTCCAAGTCCACAAAACACATGTAAACTGGTTGGGCAAACTCCCACGAACCCTCAAGAATTCTCGAGAGGGTAAAGAGCTGGTCTGATGTGCCACGGCCAGGACAAAAACCACATTGCTCCTCCTGAATCCGAGGTTCGACCAACGGCCGGACTCTCCTCTCCAGTACCTTGGCATAGACCTTCCCAGGGAGGCTGAGGAGTGTGATCCCTCTAAAGTTGGAGCACACCCTCCGGTCCCCTTTTTTGAAGAGAGGAACCACCACCCCGGTTTGCCATGCCAAAGGCACTGCCCCCGACCTCCACGCAATGTTGCAGAGGCGTGTCAACCATGACAACCCAACAACATCCAGGGCCTTGAGGTACTCGGGGCGAATCTCGTCCACCCCCGGGGCCCGGCCACCAAGGAGATTTTTAACCACCTTGGCGACCTCAGCCCCTGTGATAGGCGAGTCATCCCCCTCGTCCCCAAACCCTGCTTCCTCTGTGGAAGGCGTATCAGTGGGATTGAGGAGATCCTCGAAGTATTCCTTCCACCGCCCAACGATATCCCCAGTTGAAGTCAACAGTGTCCCATCCGCACCATACACAGTGTGGACGGGGAGCTGCTTTCCCCTCCTGAGCCGCCGAACAGTTTGCCAGAATCTCTTTGAAGCCGACCGAAAGTCTTGTTCCATGGCCTCACCGAACTCCTCCCATACCCGGGTTTTTGCTTCAGCAACCACCCGAGCTGCACTCCGCTTGGCCTGCCGGTACACCTCAGCTGCTTCGGGAGTCCCACAAGCCAACCAAGCTTGATAGGACTCCTTCTTCAGCTTAATGGCCCCCCTCACCACTGGTGTCCACCACTTGGTTCGGGGGTTGCCACCACGAGATGCACCGACCACCTTGCGGCCGCAGCTCTGGGCTGCCGCTTCAACAACAGAGGTGGAGAACATGGCCCATTCAGACTCCATGTCTCCAGACTCCCTCGGAATGTGGTTGAAGTTCTTCCGGAGGTGGGAGTTGAAGACCTCCCGGACAGGGGCCTCAGCCAGACGCTCCCAGCACACCCTCACTATACGTTTGGGTCTACCGGGTCTGAATGGCTTCCTCCCCTGCCATCGGATCCAACTCACCACCAGGTGGTGATCAGTTGACAGCTCTGCACCTCTCTTTACTCGGGTGTCCAAGACATACGGTCGCAGGTCTGATGATACAATAACAAAATCGATCATCGACCTGCGGCCTAGGGTGTCCTGGTGCCAGGTGCACATATGGACACCCTTATGCTTGAACATGGTGTTCGTTATAGACAGACTGTGGTTAGCACAGAAGTCCAATAACTGAACACCACTCGGGTTCAGATCGGGCAGGCCGTTCCTCCCAATCACCCCCCTCCAGGTTTCACTGTCGTTGCCCACGTGCGCATTGAAGTCCCCCAGTAGGACAATGGAGTCTCCAGGAGGAGCACCCTCCAGCACCCCAGTCACAGACTCCAAAAAGGGTGGGTACTCTGAAACATCATTTGGTGCATAGGCACAAATGATGGTCAGGACCCGTTTCCCAACCCGAAGGCGCAGGGAAGCAACCCTTTCGTCCACCGGGGAAAACTCCAATATAGAGGCAGCAAGGTGGGGCGATACAAGAATACCTACCCCTGCTCGTCGCCTCTCGCCCGGGGCAACTCCAGAAAAGGCCAAGCTCCAGCCCCTCTCCAGGAGACTGGTTCCGGAACCGGAGCTGTGTGTTGAGGTGAGGCCGACTATATCTAGCCGGTATCGCTCAATCTCGTACACCAGCTCAGGCTCCTTCCCCACCAGAGAGGTGACATTCCACGTACCAAAAGCCAGTTTAGAAAGCTTGGGATCAGTCCGCCAAGGTCTCCGCCTTTGACTGCCACCTAATCCACATAGCACCGGACTTCCATGATCCCTCCTGCAGGTGGTGAACCTACTGGAGGGCGGACCCATGTAACTCCTTCGGGCTGAGCCCGGCCGGGTCCCATGGGTGGAAACCCGGCCACCAGACGCTAGCCTTCGAGCCCCTCCCCCAGGCCTGGCTCCAGGGTGGGGCCCCGGTAACCCCATACCGGGCGGGGTACACTGAATCCTTGATATACAATTTATCATGAGAGTCTGTTGGATCGTTCTTCGTCTGGCCCTTCACCCAGGACCAGTTTGTCTTGGGAGACCCTATCAGAGGCAAATTGCCCCGGACAACATAGCTCCTGGGATCACTGGGGCACGCAAACCCCCCCCCACCACGATAAGGTGACGATCCATGAGTCCATCCAAGAATTCAAAAGAAAAAAGAGTAAACAAGACAAGAGTGATTACAATTTAGAACAAAGCTAAGACAAAGTGTGACTGAGAGAAAAAAAAAGAAAACTAAGCTAAGCTAGGTTAAGCGGTTACTATTCACGACAAATCTAAGACAGAATGTCACAGAGAGGAAAAAAAAAAAACTAAGCTACAACACAACACAGGCTGGATATGTCAATCCTTATGTGAGTTTACATGTCGTCTTGTAAATATGTTTGGAGTATTTCTTCCTTTAGTTTTTGTTTAAATTGTCCAAGCGTTGTACATGATTTTAATTCAGGTCCATAATCGTTCCATAATCTGACTCCTTGCACTGAAATACAGTGTTGCTTGGTGGTTGTTCTCACTGTAGGCTTTTGAAATATACATGTTCCTCTGAAGTGATATCGTTTCTCCCTTGTTTGGAACAACTTTTGGATATTTGCGGGCAGTGATAAATTCTTCACTTTGTGCATTATTATTGCGGTTTTAAAGTCAACCAGATCTTTCAACTTGAGAGTTTTTTAAGAAAAAGTGGGTTTGTTGGTTCCCTGTAAGCTGCTTTGTTTATTATTCTAATAGCTCTCTTTTGAAGCATAAAGAGTGGATATACGTATGTTTGTTTTGTATGTATTTCCCCATACTTCATTACAATATGTCATGTATGGGAGTATTAATGAATGATACAAGGTGTATAGTGTGGGTTGACTCAGCAAATATTTCACTCTGTGTAATATTGCAATTGATTTGGAAACTTTACCTTTAATATAATTAATATGTGACTTCCAACACAGTTTGTTATCAATTATTACTCCAAGGAATTTAGTTTCAGATACCCTTTCAATCTCTACACCATTTACACTGAGTTTGGGTACTGGATTGTTGTGATGGTTGTTAAAGACTATAAATTTTGTCTTACTTAAATTGAGCGTTAATTTGTTTGAATCAAACCACAGTTTAAGCTTTTCTAATTCCTTCCCGAGTGTATCCAGAAGTTGTTCCAAATTGTTTCCACTGCATAGCAGATTAGTGTCATCGGCAAACAATATTAAGTCCATTTTTTTTTAAACTTTACATATATCGTTTATATACATATTGAATAATAATGGTCCCAAAACTGAACCCTGTGGGACTCCACAGGTGACCTTCAGCAACTCTGAGTTTTTGTTGCTAACACATACATACTGATATCTATTCTTTAAGCAACTACTTAATCAGGACAGTGCTACCCCTCTAATACCAGAATTTTGTAGTTTCTTTAATAATAAATTATGATCTACTGTATCAAATGCTTTTTTAAGATCTAGGAATACTCCAACTGAATACTCTTTATTTTCAATGGCTGTTGATATTTTTTCTGTAAATTCCATTAGGGCATATGCAGTTGTCCTCTTGTGTCTGAACCCATATTGCTGCTCACATAGTAAATCATTCTTCAGTATGAAGTTGTCAATTCTCTCATAGAATATTTTTTCAAGTATCTTGGAAAATTGCGGTAATAATGAAATTGGTCTATAGTTTGAGAGTTCCCCTCTGTCGCCCGTCTTGTATATCGGAATTACTTTAGCTATTTTCATTGCATTGGGAAATATACCTGATTGGAGAGACAGGTTGCAGATATACGTCAGTGGTTTTACTATGCATTCGATAACAGTTTTGACTAGTAGCATGTCAATACCATCACAGTCAGTAGATGTTTTACTTTTGAACGATTTAACAATTTCAATGACCTCTCTTTCGTCTGTGTTCTTTATGAAGATGGAGTCTTTTACAGCAGTGTTATTGCATATTGTATCACCTGTTGGCACCGTAGTGGGTATTTCTCGGGCCAGTTTAGGTCCAATGTTAACAAAAAAATTATTAAATTCATCTGCAGGTGAAGCAATATTCACACTCTGAGTCGTTTTATTATTTTTTGGAATATTAGTTGGGTAGCTTGTATTTCTGCTTTTATTTCCAAGGATACTGTTGAGTATTGTCCATGTATTTTTAATATTGCCTCTGTTTTTCTCCAGTTCTTTACTGTAATAGTCTCTTTTACTACATCTTATTATATATGTTAACTTATTTTTGTATGTTTTATACCGCTGCTCTGCTTCTTTTGTTCTTTTCTTTAGGAAAGCTTTATATAATAAATTTTTCTTTTTACACGCCTTTTGTAGTCCTTTGGTTAACCATGGCTTATTAGCAAATTTGTGTTTAAGCTTTTTTATTACTAATGGGCAGTTTTTTTCATAAAGAGTGGTTACAATATTTATAAATGTGTCATAGGCTTCATTTACATCTGATACATAGACTTCTGTCCAGTCTTGCTTCAGCAAGTCCTCTTTAAGAGAACTGATTGCATTTGGTGATTTGTGTCTGAACGATTTTGAAGTTTTTTCTGCGTTGGGCCCCGTGTGGCCATGGATAAGTGCAAAGGTTGGCAAGTGGTCACTTATATCATTTATCAATAATCCACTTTCTATTTTCTTATCGAAAACATTGACAAACAGGTTGTCAATAAGTGTAGCAGAGTGAACTGTGATTCTACTGGGATGTGTTATTGTGGGATATAGACTCATGCTGTACATAGAGTTCATGAACTCTGTAACTACATTTTGTTGATGAGGATTCAGTAAGTCAATATTGAAATCTCCACAAATTGCTACCATTTTCTTACTAGTAATATTATTGTACAGCTCGACTAATTTATCTCTGAATGTCTCAATGCAAGTTCCCGGCGTTCTATATATGCAGCTTATGATTAGATTTTTTGTTTTGTCTAGGTCAATCTCAGCAGTAACACATTCCAAAATCCCTGGTAGTGCTAAGGACATTTCATTTACAAGCTTACACCTGTACAGGTCATCAATATACAGTGCAACACCACCACCCTTTTTTTGAGTTCTGTTAATATAAAACATCTGATATCCTTCTATTGCCATCAGGGGAGCCTGCTCTTCGTTAAGCCAAGTTTCAGAGACTGCAATAGCTGTGAATTTTCTGTCTAGCTGTTTTAAATAGTCCTGAATCTGTGGAAAGTTTTTGTTAAGACTTCTGCTATTGAAGTGTATTATTGACAGTAGGCTGCCTGTTGCAACAGCCTTTTTTTTTTTTTTTTTTTTTTTTTATCTTCCTTCTTCTTTCTACACCTTTCACTCTGTATATATATCACGGACGCACGGATCGCCCCGGGGGTCTCCCGGGTCGGCGGACGGAGCCACGGTTTGCAGCGGGAGACGCTACAGCGGGAAGGAGCTAGTGCTAGCTAGCACTTGGCCGCCGCCCGGTGCTAATGGGAAACTCGACATACCGGGAGCTGTAGCGAAAACGACGCGGGTGCCGGGCTGGAGTTTAGGCGGCGTGCAAGAAATATAAGACAGAATAATAAAGAGCGATGGCAAGAACCAAGCAGACCGCCCGTAAAATCTACTGGAGGAAGAAGCCCCCCAGGATGCAGCTAGCCACCGTCACAGGCCCGTGGCTCTGAGAGAGATCCGTCGCTGCCAGAAATCCACGGAGCTGCTCATCCGTAAGCTGCCCGTCCAGCGCCTGGTGAGGGAGATCGCTCAGGACTTCAAGACCGTCCCGCGTTTCCTGAGCTTCGCCGTCATGGCTCTGCAGGAGACCAGCGAGGCCCACCTGGTGGTCTCTTCTTCGCTAAGGGGGTCACCATCATGCCCAAAGACTTCCAGCTGGCCCGCTGCATCCGCGGAGAGAGAGCTTAGACTTTCTGCTGCACATTCACCAACCAACCATAATGCTCTGCACTGTGTGTCTATATATACTGTATATATTTATAGTAATATGGACATATGTTTAGTAGATGTTTTTTCTTGCCTTCTGATTATTGCTCTGAGTGTTGCTATCCCTGTGCTGTTGCAATCCTGGAATTTCCCCATTGTGGGACTAATAAAGGCTTATCTTATCTTATCTTATCTTATCTAATTGCATTTGACTTTTGAATTGTTTTTCAGTGTAATATTCACAGTGGTTATGAATATTATTGAAAAAGTGGTTATCAGGATCAATATCATTCTCCATCTCTTGTGGTTTATGTTCAGCATAATGGTATGTTTTCAGAGTTTGAGTTTCCTCATTCTGTGTCAAATTACTTCCTCCAACTGGGGATAATTAATGTCTACTTGAGTCGGTCATAAGTTTTTGTTTGTTTTGGTTATTTTTATTAAAGTACTTTGGCATGGTGTATCAAAAGAACTATTCTTATCGTGTGTATGAATATGGATTATCATTGGCTCATAATTTTCTAATCAGTGTTCATCTGTATTTATCTAAGTCAGTAGCATCTCTGATCATTATACTCTTTGCTTGCTCAGGTGATCCATTTAGTTTAATCCAAATTCTACAATTTCTTGTCCAGGTTGCTTGTATCCTATTTTGTTTTTTTAGCATCCGTGCCTGTCGTGCTAATTCAGCGTTTTTTTTTGTCAGGTGTTCATTTATGTAAACTTGAGTTTCCTTTAGCTTTTTGGCCTGCCTCAGTATGTTATTCTTTACCCTTCTGTTCACAAAGCGCATCACAATTGATTTCTTTGTTTTGTTATCTTTCTTCGGTAGAGCATAGCTGAGATTGCATTGGCTTCTACCTTAATGTCTTTATCATTAAGGAACTGAAGCACTTGATTTTCTAAGGACAAAGATTCTCTCATGGGTGCATCTTCACCACTCACTCCTACTGTGGCATGGGCGTATGACTGATATCTGATGTCTAGTCCACTTATAACTAGGTCATCAATACGAGAACCTTGTTCAAGATCCTCGACGCATTGCTCCAAAAGACGCCCGTGTTGCTCCAGGTCCATAATTTTTTTGTCTTTTTCTTGAATTATTAAATTTAGGGCTTGTACCTGTTCTATTAGGCCTATTATTTTGTCCTGTTGGCTAGTCAATTTGGCCAATTCTTCTGACATAAAGCTCAGAGCTTTTTTGATTTCTTCCATTTCCTCTTTCTTTGGTGGCATCTTACTGACCTGTAGATAGAAGTAAACAGAGAATCCGGCTAGGCCTCAACTAGCCCGGCCGCTGCTGAACTCGCCGCAACAGCTCCTGCACAGCTCCTCCGCCAAGTAGCGCTGCACAGCTCCGCAGATCACCCCCGTCATTCACCACCGCCTGCTGCCGTCTGCCTGGCCAGTTATGCCGCACACCGCCGGCGCAGCCGAGCTTCACCGATCACCGCCGCCGCTCGCCGCCGTCTGGCTGGGTGGCACCTCCGCTAGGCCCCGTCACCGACCGCCGTCAGTCTGGTAGTTCCTCAGCTGGACCTCGCAACTGGGTTCCGACTTGGGCCACTGTCCTGCTGGGTCCAGGTGGCCCCGTCTCTCACCAACGCCGCGCTCGAGCTCCCAACTGCCGCCTCGGTTGGTTCCTCCGATAGGCCCTCACCGGGGACTGAGCCGCTTCGTGTCGGAGTTAGGTGGCGCACTGGGGCCAGCGTTAAGCTAACTAGCATTAGCGTTAGCGTTAGCGTTAGCTTGGCAATCGCTTCTGGTAGAGCGCAGCAGTTCTACCCGATTAAAGGGGCATTCCAACGGGATTCTGACGGAGGTGGAAATTCAGCCCGTGGGTGTCCGTCACGAGCGCCGATCACTGTTGGTTAGATACTTTTAATGGGGAAATCAGCGAGTTTGTCTCAGCGCTGAAAAAGTGTGACCATCCTGGTCGCCATCTTGGAAAGGGATGATATAATACACAGATACACTAATACACAGATACACACACACACACCAAAGAATCTGGATTGATGTACAAATTGAACTTGCATTTGACCTGCACCTCCACTTTTGATCTGCAGCTAACCCCTCACATCACACAAGCTCCCAAACAAAACAAAAAAAACAATCTCAGACATAATAAAAACAAATTCAGTATAGAGGATATAAAGGTACCCTGAATCAAAGGACCCCTAGTTGGCTCCTTGCTGAAGCCATGAGTAGACATTTCACTGTCCAACAGGTCCTGGATGAGATATTTTCGGGAGCTCAGGAGGAACAAGAGGATGAAGATGTATCTGAAGAGGAAGATGGGGAGGAATGCAACCCAGAGGATGATGCATCTTCAGATGAAGAAGAAGAGGAAATCCCTCAAGCTGACAGAGAGACATTTTTGTCAAAGAACAGCAAAATTGCATGGTCCTCATCAAATTCAGACAGGAAGCAGGGAAGAACAGCAGCACCATACTTCATAAGGATGACTCCAGGGCCAACAAGGTGTTCAGCTGCCCATGTCCAGGACATTTCATCCACCTTTCTCCTGTTCATCATACCAGCCATTGAAAAAAATCATCCTGGAGAATACAAATTTGGAGGGTTTCCGGAAATACGGAGAAAACTGGAAAAATATGGATGAGATTGACCTGCGTGGCTACATAGGGCTTTTGATATTAGCAGATGTATATAGGTCCCATGGCGAGGCTACATATACACTACCGTTCAAAAGTTTGGGGTCACTTAGAAATTTCTTTATTTTTGAAAGAAAAGCACTTTTTTTCAATGAAGATAACTTTAAACTAATCAGAAATACACTCTATACATTGCTAATGTGGTAAATGACTATTATAGCTGCAAATGTCTGGTTTTTGGTGCAATATCTACATAGGTGTATAGAGGCCCATTTCCAGCAACTATCACTCCAGTGTTCTAATGGTACAATGTGTTTGCTCATTGCGTCAGAAGGCTAATGGATGATTAGAAAACCCTTGTGCAATCATGTTAAGTCTGCAATGCTGTAATTGCTGCAAATGGAGGATTCTTTGACGAAAGCAAAGTTTGAAGGAAAAAATTATTATTTCAAATACAAATCATTATTTCTAACCTTGTCAATGTCTTGACTATATTTTCTATTCATTTTACAACTCATGGTGGTAAATAAGTATGACTTTTCATGGAAAACACAAAATAATTGTCTGGGTGACCCCAAACTTTTGAACGGTAGTGTAGTGTCTGGGATGCAAAGAGTGGAAGGGCAATTTTTCGTGCCACAATGCCGCTGAAAATTTTTCACACTTTCTCAAGAATGCTGAGATTTGACAACCATGAGTCAAGACCAGCAAGGCGTGTGACGGACAAACTGGCAGCCATCAGAGAGGTCTGGGACAAGTGGGTTGAGCGTTTGCCATACCTCTACAACCCTGGGCCTGAAGTCACAGTAGATGAGCAGTTGGTTCCATTCAAAGGTAATTTTTTTTTTATTTTCGTATATGCAATGTTAATTACCTGAAATATTTTTTTTATTTTATTGTGATGTAACATCCTTGATTCATGCAGTTTTCTGTGACACTCTCACTCAGTGATTGTAATCTTTTTTTTTTTTGATCAACAGGTCGCTGTCCTTTCCGGCAGTATATGCCAAGCAAGCCAGCAAAATATGGCATCAAAATATGGGTGGCCTGTGATGCAAAATCCAGCTATGATTGGAATATGCAAGTGTACACAGGGAAGCTGCCGAGTGGAGCACCAGAGAAGAACCAAGGGATGCGGGTTGTGCTTGAATTGACAGATGGACTGAGGGGGCACAATGTCACATGTGACAATTTTTTCACCTCCTATGAACTCGGCCAGCAGCTCCTGAAAAGGAAGATGACCATGATTGGCACTGTTTGGAAGAATAAGCCTGAACTCCCCCCTGCACTCCTCGCAACAAGAGGTAGAGCGGTCTTCTCATCAAAGTTTGCCTTCACTCCCACCACCACTCTTGTTTCTTATCTTCCAAAACGGAACAAGAACGTGGCCCTGCTGAACACACTACACAAGACAGCTGAAATCAGTGATCATGAGGACAGGAAGCCAGCCATCATCCTCGACTATAACTGCAATGAAGGAGGCGTGGACAACCTCGACAAGGTTATTGGAACGTACAGCTGCAGAAGGATGACTGCACGCTGGCCCCTGGTCATCTTCCATAACATCATTGATGTGTCCTCATATAATGCCTTTGTGATATGGCAGGAGATCAACCTGACCTGGATGTCAGGGAAGAAAAACAAGAGAAGGATGTTCCTTGAGCAGTTGGGAAAGGCTCTTGTCACCCCATGCATTGAGAGAAGGAAGCGCCTGCCCTGCACAGAAGCCTCTGCAGCCATTGTGGAAGCTGTTCAGGGAGCTGAATCTTGTCCTGATCCACCTGAGGCTGCAGCTGGGTCAGTCAAAAGAAAAAGGTGCTAGTTCTGCCCCTGGAAGAAGGACTGCAAGACAAAAGCTGTGTGCTGCACATGTGAGAAATACACCTGCAAAGCCCATTCTCACGTTCGCACATACTGTCCTACATGTGCTAAATAGAGTTGATGTTGAAAATTGTTCACAAAGACAAGCAACATTTTGTTGTTTTGTTGTGTTATAAGAGAAGTATTTTTATAATTCACTTCCTAAAAAATATAAAAGAATAAACTGTTGACAAAAAAGTTCGAGATTGTTGACTGTTTTTTTTTATCTTTCAATATAATTAATTCAGAAGTAATTACTTCATATGTATATAATACTATAATATAATTTTACTGTGTAAAAGAAAAGTGTTATGACAGCTGGTCTGTGGTAAAAAAAAGTGTAATAATGGTCACTGGTGATCGTCTTTTTGTATTGTGTAACAGAAAATACATGATAAAAATGAATTAAATTGAGTTGAATTGATAAATAACAGGTTGTTTCATCATGCAAAATAGATTTTGGATTTTAAAATTCAATTAAGCTGCTTTATTTTGGGGCTTTGGTAGGGCGGGTCATTTTTGACCTGTAGGACAAGGGGAATAAACAGAATGTTAAGATCGCACAAGGCATATGGGAGTTATTGTTTGATTTCATGTCCATCTTCTTGATTAAAAGCAGAGAAGAACTCAGGTTTTGGTTTTTTTTTTTTTTTTTTTTGTTGTTTGTTTGTTGGGGTTTTTTTTTAGACTGAATCATTATTGGTACAAATACAGAATTATTAATAAAATTGTCCATTCTTTTGGACCGGTGCCCCACAAACTTATGCGTGTTGGTAATGAAAAAAATCTTCTTTCCTGCTCACATGCATATTTATTTTAATACTTGTGCCAGCAATAAACTACACATATAAAACTAGAAAAGCACTCGGAGAGCGCAGACCTCCGCCAAGCGCCACAGTTCCCCCCCATACAGTGTTTGTGTGTACGTTTTAAGATTCCTTGACCATGAAAACATATGACTAGCAATTGGATTCACAATGATAGGATTAGTGGTTCAGTAGTAAAAGCATTACCTCCTTGGCGGAGGTGATAAACTGAAGTGTTAGTGTTGTGTCCATCTCCTCCATCAGCAAAGTCCCAGGCTGCGGGCGTTGCAATTCATCGCACAACCGCGTACAACCCACAGGCCAATAGGTTATGCGAGCATTTTCATAGATCACTGAAAGCAGCACTGAGGGCTTCACTGACGGATGCAAACTGGGTAGACAGGTTGCCATGGGTTTTATATTGGGGTTGCGCTCCGCGGCAAAAGAGGATTTGGAAGCTTCCCCGGCAGAGAGCTTGTTTTTGCGCAGCCACTATGGCTGCCCGGGGAATTTCTGCCAAATAATCCGGCGCCGGACAGCTGCCCGTGTCAGCTTTTGCAGCGTAGCGCAAACACAGGCACGCTGCCGGGCCTTGCCCACCACTGTTTTCCACGTGCTTTTGTGCCTAAAACTTTGAAGAACGCGGAGTTTGTGTTCGTCAAACACGACGAGCAGCACCCTCCATTGGTCCTGCACACATGTTGAAAATGGCCCTATGTCACAATGTTAAAGAATCCTTTAAAAAATTCCTGTATCCAGACGGTGATCCGGATCATCTCCAAAATTTAATCAGTTCTTCCTTGTACCATTTCCAACAACGCCTGAAAGTTTCATGGAAATCCGTCCAAAACTTTTTGAGTTATTTGAGTTATCTTGCTAAACAACAGACAGACAAACAGACAGACAAACGCTGGCAAAAACATAACCTCCTCCTGGCCTGTGGCCTGGCGGAGGTAACCATACACACAGTATATATACAGTCGTGAACAAATTAGGACACACCATTAAATATTCAGTTCTTTATTAAAAAATGTTCACATATCTTTGTCTAAAATTGTTTTTGTTTTTATTTGCATCTTTTAACATTTATGTTAGCCATTTTAAGTGGGAATGAATGTGGGGGTGTCCTAAAAAAGATGGGGGGGGGGTCCTAATTTATTATCACTATTTGTTTAGAATGACATTTTACAGAAAATTTGAAAAAAGTCTTTAATACATTTTTAATTGTTTAGTTGTATTACATGAATCTCCCCGTATTTTAAATTGGAAAGACTTATTTGTGTAACAAACTATTAATGCCAGCAGCATTTTCCGTTGTCCACTTTTTATTTAAAAAATTTGAGCAGATGTCTGATTCATATTGACTTTTTTCCACATATACAGCGGTGAAAAAACGTATTGAACACATCAACATTTTTCTCATTAAACATATTTCTGATGGAGCCATTGACCTGAGATTTTCACCCAGATTTTCACCCAGTAACAACCCAAGTAATCCAAACATATAAAGAAATTAAGGCACACAAAACAAGTCATGTTTAATAAAGTGGAATGACACAGGGAATAAGTATTGAATATGCTTGGTGGAATTCTTTTAATCTTTAGTAGAAAAGCCTTTGTTGGTCCAGATGCCTCCTGTATGGAAAAAACTAGGCACAGGCATTGCTCAGGAGTGATTTTAGCCCATTCTTCCACACAAAACTGTCTTCAAATCTTGAAGGTTCTGTGGGTGTCTTCTGTGAACCCTGATCTTCAGCTCATTCCAAGGATTTTTAATTGTATTCAGGGCAGGTGACTGACTGGGCAATTCTAGCAGCTTTATTTTCCTTCTGGAGTCAGTTGAGAGGTTCCTTGGCTGTGTGTTTGGGATCATTGTCTTGCTGAAATGTCCACCCTCGTTTCATCTTTTGCATCTTGGCAGATGGCAACAGGTTCTTATCAAGAATGTTTGTACATTTGTCCATTTATCTTTCCTTCAATTATATGAAGTCTGCCTGTACCATGTGCTGAAAAACACCCCCACACCATGATGCCCCCACCTCCAAACCTCACTGTTGGTATGGTGTTTAAGGACTGATGTGCAGTGCCATTTTTACTCCAAACAGCTGTGTGTTGTGGTATCCAAAAAGTTCAGTTTTGGTCTCATCTGACCAGACTATATTTTCCCATTATTTTACTGGCTTGCCCAAATGTTGTGCAGCAAACTTTAAACAAGTTTCAGCATGCTTTTTCTTCAGCAATAGAGTCTTGCAAGGTGAATGGGCATAGAGCCCATGTCAGTTGAATGCATTACTTATTGTTTTCTTTGAAACAGCAGCACCTACTAACTCCAGATCTTTCTGGAGGTCTCCACAAATGGTCTCTGGCTCCTAGATTACTCTTCTGGTAATTCTTTTGACTCCTCTGTCACAAATCTTGTGAGGAGCTCCTGGTCATGGCCAGTGTATGGTAAAATGATGTTCTTTCTACTTCTGAATGATGGCTCCAACAGTGATCTCTGGAACATTCAGCAGTTTAGAAATGTGCCTGTAACCAATGCCATCATTATGTTTTGCAACAATAAGGTTGAAAAGGTCTAGAGAGAGTTCTTTGCTTCTACCCATTATGAGCTCTTTGTGGTGTGACAATCTGATATCCACAGACCTTTTTAAAGGCTATCAGTCAGGACTTAACCAGCTGAAATTAATTTGCACTGTTGGGGGATGGGATGGCTTCCTAAATTCTGATGTATTTCATCTGGTTTCTTGGCTTTGTATGCCCTTTTGCACCTCTTTTCCTTCATGTGTTCAATTCTTATTCTCTGTGTCATTCAACTTTATTAAATATGGCTTGCTCTGTGAACAAAGTTGCCTTGATTTCTTTGTATGTATGGATTACTTGGGTTGTTACTGATATCTTGTGAAAATCTCAGATCAATGGCTCCATCAGAAATATGTTTAATAAGAAAAATGTTGACGTGTTCAAGATTTATTTTTCCCGCTGTATATGAGGCCTGAATTAGATCTGAGAATATCTTTTTTTTCTGCTTACATCTGTGCTATTTGTGAGGGGGGGGAAAAATGGACGTAAATACAGCCTTACTCCCTTTAAACAGTGGTGGAGATCTTTGAGAGATCATTGAGTGATGAATAAAATGGCAAGATCTCTCAACAATATTTTAATGATTTCTCAATGATCTTCAGTGATCTCCATGGTCTTCAAAGTTTTGACTTAGTCCAAAACAATCTCTCAATTGTCACAAAAGGGAAGAAATACAGAGGGATTACGGAATTCCGTACAGAGGGAGCTGAGGAGAAAGATCAGAGAAGGCAAGGACAGCTTCAGGAAGAAGATGGAGGACAAGCTGCAACAGAGCGACATCAGCGGGGTCTGGAGAAACCTCAAAACCATCTCGGGGCTCCAGAATACCTCCCCCCAGGCCACGGGGGGCAGGGAGTGGGCGAACAACCTGAATCTGTTTTTCAATAGATTTGACCAACCGCCCTCCCCCCTGTCTGCACAACAACCACTGCTGCCTCTAAGAAATCAAGTCCTGCTACCCACTCCCCACTCCACCGACACCCCCCCCACTCCCAACACACAGCCCCCCATCCTGACCCTGACCAAGACCCAGGTGAGGACGGAGCTGAGGAAGATCAAGGCGAGGAAGGCGTCGGGACCGGACGGCATCAGCGCAAAGCTCCTCAAGTCCTGTGCAGACCAGCTGTGTGGGATTGTGACGTATATCTTCAACATGAGCCTGAAACTGGGGAGGGTACCACAGCTGTGGAAAACATCTTGTGTGGTACCTGTACCAAAAACTTCCCACCCCAAAGACCTGAACAGCTTCAGACCGGTGGCCTTGACGTCCCACTTGATGAAGACCCTGGAGAGACTGCTCCTTGCTCATCTCCGCCCCCTGGTGGAACCAGCGATGGATCCACTCCAGTTCGCCTACCAGCATGGCATTGGGGTGGAGGATGCGGTGATCTTCCTCCTTCACCGTTCTCTGTCCCACCTGGAGAAGCCCGGGAATATGGTGAGGATCATGTTCTTTGACTTCTCCAGTGCTTTCAACACCATCCAACCGATGATCCTGAAGGACAAGCTGCTGCGCGCAGGGGTGGACCAGCACCTGTCATCATGGATCCTGGACTACCTCACGAACCGGCCTCAGTTTGTGAGAACCCGGGACTGTGTTTCCGACACGATCATCAGTAGCACGGGGGCCCCCCAGGGAACGGTGCTGGCTCCCTTCTTGTTCACTCTTTATACTGCGGACTTCTCACACAACACAACACATTGCCATCTACAGAAGTTCTCTGATGACTCTGCGATCGTTGGTCTCATCTCCAGCGGAGATGAAGCTGAGTACAGAGGGCTTATCCAGGACTTTGTGGACTGGTGCCATCGGAACTGCCTCCAGATCAACGCGAGGAAAACTAAGGAGCTGGTGGTGGACTGCCGCAGGCATGGGCAGCCCCTCACAGCACCAGTAAATATACAGGGAACAGACATCGAGATGGTGACATCCTACAAGTACCTGGGTATTCATCTGAACAATAAACTAGACTGGTCACACAATACTGACGCACTCTACAAGAAGGGACAGCGCAGGCTGTTCCTGCTGAGGAGACTCAGGTCTTTTGGTGTACAAGGGGCGCTGCTGAAGTCATTCTACGACACGGTGGTGGCATCAGCCATCACTTTTGGAGTGGTCTGCTGGGGCAGTGGCATTACGGCATTACTGCAGCCGATAGGAAGAGACTGAACAAACTGATTAAGAAAGCTAGCTCTGTCCTGGGGCAACGCCTTGATCCGATGGAGGAGATAGGAGAGAGAAGGACGGTGGCTAAACTGTCATCTCTGCTGGAGTCCGAGTTCCACCCTATGCAGGACATACTGGATGCACTGAGGAGCTCATTTAGCAGCAGACTACATCATCCCAGGTGCACAACCGAGAGGTTTCGTAGGTCCTTCCTACCAACGGCTGTCAGACTGTACAACCTAAGCAGGGCTGCTCGCAGAGATAGCAAAAAGACGTAACAAACTAATAGTTTTTTGAATGCAAAAGATGCAATAGACTTACACAATGGTCCTCTCCGGCATACAACTAGGAACATACCGGTCGCTATGGAGGGTGAGAATATGTATGGGCACATAATCATACCATGTAGGATAACTAAATAGACGGTTATGCTGTTTCATCCCACCTAGCAACAATGCTCTGCACTGTGTGTGTTTATATATTTACATATTTATTCCATCTAGCTACAATGCTCTGCACTGGGTGTGTTTATATTTATATATCTATATATTTATTCCATCTAGCTACAATGCTCCGCACTGTGTTTTTATATATCTACATATTATTCCATCTAGCTACATTGCTCCGCACTGTGTGTGTTTATATACTTGCATATTTATTCCACCTAGCTGCAATGCTCCATACTGTGGGTGTTTATATATTTACATATTTATTCCATCTAGCTACAATGCTCTGCACTGTGTGTTCATATATTCATATATTTATTCCATCCAGCTACAATGCTCTGCACTGTGTGTCTGTGTGTGTGTGTGTGTGTATATATATATATTTTATAGTAATATGTACATATGTATATTAGCTGCTCTTGCTTGCTTGTTTTTTCTTGCCTTCTGATTGTTGCTCTGAGTGTTGCTATCCCTGTGCTGTTGCAATCCTGGAATTTCCCCGTTGTGGGACTAATAAAGGCTTATCTTAAATCTCTCAAAGACCTCCTAATGATCTCTCAGTGATCTTTTAACCTGTTGCACTTCGGTGTATCGCGGGCGGGCACGTCTCTGCGTCCTAGGACGCACGAGGGCGTCCGAGTACGCACACTGTGCATCATAGGAGGCACTGAAAAAAAAATACCTGCATTTCCGTTCTTCCACTACAGACACAGCCATGAACAGAAAGCCAAAGGAGTGCTTTGATTGGTTTAGATGTGATTGACCTCTCATTCGACTAATAAGAGCCTTGAATTGGGTTTCTGAAACCTTGAAGAACCAATGACTGAAAACCTAGCAAGAAGGACCCGCCTACCAACAGCTGCGAATGCAGCCAGCCAATTGAAGCACAGAAGTTCGAAAGCTGTTTTGTGTAAGGCTGGGTGACACACAGGCGTTCGCCAGTCTTTTTTTCTAACTACTGTTCTTATTTGTTTTGAAAAATCGTTCGCCAAAACCGCAATCATGGAAACGCAAAACCGCAATAATGGAATTATGGTTTGACCGGGTCGCGAGACCAGAACCACGAGTCCGTAACAAACGGACCAGCTTCATGTTCGTCTGACAATGAGGAAGAGAAGTTCGCCAGCTACTCTGCTGTTGTGAACAGGTAAGTGTTATAAGTTAAATTATTCTTTATTCCTGAAAACTGTAATCAAAAATTACTTTTGACCGATCGGTAAATTACAACTGTGCGTCATCGCCACATGACGGACCGCGGCGCACGAACCCGTGCACCGGGCGATGTCCGTCCTCTGTAGCGGGGGAGGGGAGGGGGGACAACCGCCCCCCCCCACACACACACACACAGCCCTGAGTGTCACCTTTTATTAGAGCCCGAGATGAAGCTTCTATATTGAATCATTCAAAAGTTACAGACGTTCTTCCAAACTGTGCCATTTGGCACAATTTGGCACAGTTCAAAAACGCCTGGGAACAACCTAAGAACAAAGCTGTGCAATATATTCATTTTTTGTGGTATTGTTTCAAAATTTTGACCTCAGCTGGATAACACTTGCTTCTACATTTCTGTTGCATTTTCCAGCCCGGATCTGAAGCTGTGTGTTATTTGCAAGCATTTGTATCCAAAAAAACACAGGCGAAATTTATTTTCTTCAAGTTCACTATGTTTAGATGACTGTTACTCAGTGGCCAGAGCACTTACAGATATTATGACTGTTTTGCCCAAAAATTCAAAGTGTTTTCTTTTAATGAGACCAACCCCATGAAGATGCTGTAAAGGGTTGAAGAACAGCTTTTGATTTACTTTGGGCACATTATTTTTTGGTGTTTTTAGGGAAATTGACCAGAGTGCAAGGGGTTAATGAACCCTATTGGTCTTTCATTGAATGTTCAGCAATCCCTCAGCTATTTCTACTTTTGGAGTGGAAAAATTTGGCATTTACTGAGAGATTGCTGAGAGATCAATGCCAGCACTGCCATAGGTGATATCTGATTTGGTTCGCTTTTATAAGTACATATAAGTGGGCAATCAGAAAACATAAGATTTAGGCAGTATAGTGGTCCCCATTGGTGGTCCCCAACCTTTTTTGCCTCCCAATTCTCTGACATGCAAAAAAAAAAAAAAAAAACTAAATGAATGGAAACAAAGTGTGTGATTAAAAAATTCACCTTTGGTGGCTGAGTTTGTTTCTCTCCGTGGGATTATCCCATTTGGGGGCAATGGGGAGAAGCAGCACCTAAAGTGTCTTTCAAAAATATTTATAGATCACCATGAAAGTTCAAACATCTCCCAACCATTTACACAAAAATGGCTTTTTTGAGGCTTTAGGAGATTGTTGAGCGATCAGGCCAGTTTTTGATCTCTCCATGGTCACCCAATGATCTCTGTCTGTGTAATGGGGCCCTTAATCATTATTCATCTCTCAAAGGTGAGTTTTACAGATTAATAGGACTCTGTAATACATAGAGACAGTGACAAAATGTGTGTGTGGACTTCATGTGGGTGTGGTGTCCAGCTTCTCAACAGCCTGAACAGCTTTTGACCTTTAGGTTGACCACTGCAATCTGACCTCAGTGGCAGGTGGTATTTAATCGTTTTTCTAATGCTATTCATCATTCTCACTTACTCTCAAATTATATGAATTGCATCATGTTTGTGATATGCTTATACATATACTGTTAAAACCCAGATATGTGTGTTTTCGATTCATTATTGGTATAGTAATGAAAAATGCTGTGAAACCTGAAACTGCTTGTCTTTTATTCAGAGTTTTTCATAATTGCCAGCTAGACTAAATTTCAGCAAACAAAGTGCTCTGACAAATCCCAAAATTTTTAGTATTACAAACAATACACTAATCACAAAACATCCTCGGTCAAGGGTAAAATATATTAGTGTTTGTTTTTTTGTTTTTTTTTACAGTGATAAAAGCACATGTGGACTCATGTGTTCTCTCTTCATTTCCCAAGAAAGAGAAAGTGTTTTCAACAAACAAACAAAGCTGCTGGACTTTTCTTTCACTGCTAAACTCAACAATCCATTAAGTGGCACTTTTCATCAGCTGTAGAGAAGTGGATAGGTGGGACAGCATGGCTTTTTTGTGTTTGGTTTGTCTTAAAGTTTTAGATGATATGACCCTTTTTAAGAACTGGTTCATGCTGTGCCGACTGCAGAGATTAAATACTTGTGACTTAATCCGATCACGTTCTGATCTTAATGTGTTCTGCCAAGACTTCCACACCTTCCTTTCTCGTCCATTTTCCCTCTTTTTATATCGTATGTTCTTAGTGCATGCTAGTTGTGGATGCAAACTGCCACAACTTACGTTTTTTGCAAACAGGTGGGTCTCTTTTTCAATTTGTCAGTCTTTAAAGTTTGGTTGTTGTCATGTGGTGATCCTTGCAGATCACCAAGAGACGCCAGAGAGTTCACCAGAGAGTTTGGCTAAGATGTTATTTTATTCACAGACGTGACACAACAAAGCTATGAGCCCCTTGGGGCAAACACACACACACAAACGAGACTTGGGCTCGTAGGGCTAACCCCAGCCACTCCGAGCTAAACTGTGACAAAGTTACATAAACGAACCTGACATGAAGGTCTACGGTACTCTCAGGCACGACCAGGCGTAGACCCTGACTTGGCAAAGAAAGATTGACAGGACGTTGACTGAATGTTGACCATAATGTTGACCAATACTCCTGCGTCTTACCGTCGCTAATGTCGGGCTTAAAAAGGCAAAGCACTAACGACGGTAATGACAAACAGCTGACCGGCCCTTGACAGGCGGAAGCCCCACCGAGCACCTTCACAATAAGAGCCCGGTGAGGCCAGAATACAGCCCGCAGCTGTCAAGGCCGGCAGCGAGAAGAACTTAGCCCGAGCACGATCAGAACCGGCGCTCGGGTCATAACAGTACCCTCCCTCCACGGGCGGACTCCAAACGCCCCAAGGAACCACCCTGCCCCCCCCCGCCCCCCAGGGTGGGAGGCTGGGGACAGATGCGGAGGGAGAGAAACCAAACCAGGAACAAAACAGACAGAAAAAACATACAGGACAAATGACATGGCAACAACTCGGACAAAATCACAGACAAAAACCAGACTACTGAAACAAAACACCAAATATTCAAAAACAGAGCGATGACATGAAAAAAAAATACTCAGATAAACACAAGAAAGAATACACATGGGAAGAACAAAGAACCAGAACTGCAGGGTCAGATAAACTAAATACAAGACTAAGACAAAAATACCAAGTGCTCACATCAAAAGAGGAAATAAAAAACAACTCAGAGGCAAATAAGGCAGCATAGAGCAAAACACAACTTGCCAAAACGTCTCAACTCTGTTACAGG
The DNA here is from genome assembly GCA_020510985.1 of Pholidichthys leucotaenia. Lineage (NCBI taxonomy): Eukaryota > Metazoa > Chordata > Actinopteri > Cichliformes > Pholidichthyidae > Pholidichthys > Pholidichthys leucotaenia. The sequence continues at coordinate 156,047,555 of CM035847.1, read as the reverse complement.
GAGCACAGGATAAATATGAGACAACAAAAAAGATCTTGACCCACAAGTACAACCAGAAAAAAATTACTTCCCACCTGTGTGCATTCTCATGAGAGTTCCGAAAAACAAACTAAATACAAAACAGAGCATTACTCGCTCATACCAGACTATACGTGAATCACCTAAGGCTACTGCAAGGCATGAAACGCCAAATACAAAATACAACCAGGACAAAGAAGAAAAAAAAACACAAATACTGACAGACAAACCCAGGGACCACTACCCCCCCGACAGTTTATATCGACCGGTGGTCAAAGGAGGCGGACCAGGCGGCTCACCAGAGTCCAAAATCCCACACGTCCGCTCCTCCGGTGGGCGAACTAGGTTGCCTCAAGGCACACACAACAGGTCGGGTGGCCGAACCGAGGCGCCGAACCGGCGAAACAGTCCCTCCGGCGGCCGACCCGTGTCCCTCAGCCACCATTCCAGGGCATCAACAACCCGCAGTGGCCTCCCTGACGAGGACGAAACTCGGGAGAGCCGGGGCGAGTGAACAGAGACCCCCATGGCCCCTGGCGATGATATATAGGGGCGGTGACTCTGAGGGAGCGGATGAGCAGAGCGAGCCAGGAATCCACTCCGCGAAGAAGGGTCTGCAGCTCCTCCTCCCCCTATGGACCATGCTAGCGCTGCATCACCGCTGGACCCAGATTGGGTCCCAGCTGCACCCACGTAGGGCCCCGATTGGGCCAGAACCGCACCCGCGGTGGACCCCGATCGAGCTTCCGATGCACCCTCGTTGGACCCCGATTGGGTCGGATCCGCACCCACGGTGGACCCTGATTGGACCTCCGACGCACCCACATCTGACCCCAATTGGGCCGAAACCCCCTCCACGGTGGACCCCGATTGGGCCCCCGGTGCACCCACGTTGGACCCCGATTGGGCCGAAACCGCCCCCGCGGTGGGCCCCGATTGGGCCTCCGGTGCAGCTCCGCTGACGAACTCCACCCACGAACCTGGGACCTCCAACTCGGTGACACCAACCCGTTCCCCGTCGGCGACACTAAAACAAAGCTCGGGGACAGGAAAACCGGGATCAGAATCACCGGTAGCAACGGAACCCAGCGAGACGAGCTCGGGCGCAGCAGACGGCTGCTCCTCACTCGCCTCCCCGAGAGGCAGGCAAAAATGCTCAACAAAAGAGGACAGAGACAGGAGAGAGAGCTCTTGCCTGCACTCGGGTTCCGTTGCCACCCAGGACTCCGATGATCCAGGTTCAGGGCGACTCTCGTCAGCTGGCTCGGACTCAGCTGCGTCGGGGTCCGCAGCTGGCACGATGTCATCTGCAGCCTCAAGTTCCTCCCACGCTGTTGTCCACGCCGATGACCCGTATGGCGTGGAGGCAGGGAACCCTTGACCCACTGGCTCGGACCGCTCCGGCGAGGAGACCCGGGGATGCTTCTTCGTCGGCTCAGGCTCCGGGCCGCAGTCCGCTCCTCTCCTCCGTCCAAGACGTGGCTGCAGGGCCGGATGCAGGCTTTCCAGCACTGCAGGGGCCCTCTTCGTCCGACGACGCTGGCCTGGCTTCGCGGACCACTTGATGGGAGAGAACACAGAGGCAGTAGGTTTAATAATTTCTTCCACAGCAGGTGGAGGAAGCTCGGGGGGCTGCGAACCCCAAACTCCGCCCCCAGGAGTCAGACAAGGCAGATCATTATTAATATGTGACAAACAATCGTGCACTTGCCTTCCTCCCGGGGCTGAGATGGTTCCTGCTGTGGGGGACGTCGTTCCTCCTTCTCCCCGCTGGATGGCGACAGAGGGCCCCCTGGGAAGACGAGGTGGGGCCGCTCTCGGAGGTTTGCTGACGGGATACGCCGGCAGCGAGTCCAGCCGGGGGTTCCTCTGAGGGTTGCCCGCGCCGTTACGCCAACGTCGTGCCCCAGACGGCACGTACTCCTGGACCTGCTCCGGGACAGGACACCAACGCGGGGAGCGAGGATGCCTCCTCCCCTGCTTCCTGCTCTTCTCCTCCAGCCCACAAAGTAACTTGCGCTGCACGGCGAGTTCCTCCCACCTCGATATCACCTCAGGATGATCGTCATACTCGAAGGAGAGGTTGTCCAGATACTCCTCAGCAACGTTCAGATGCCAGCGGATGTCACAGGACGTGTCGTCGAACGTAGCGGCAAGGAGCGCCCCATCGGCGTATTCCAGCGCGCTCGCTAGCTCCTTGCCCAGGCGCCGACCGTGGCCCCTGGATGATGCATTCTCCCAGACGTTGGCACCCGAACGGGAAGAACAAACAGTCCAATATGGCACAAACTCACGGTGACACGGTGTCTCGATGTGGCGCCTCCGTTTGGACGACCTGGCAGGAGTATACTGTCATGTGGTGATCCTTGCTGATCACCAAGAGACGCCAGAGAGTTCACCAGAGAGTTTGGCTAAGATGTTATTTTATTCACAGACGTGACACAACAAAGCTATGAGCCCCTTAGGGCAAACACACACACACAAACGAGACTTGGGCTCGTAGGGCTAACCTCAGCCACTCCGAGCTAAACTGTGACAAAGTTACATAAACGAACCTGACATGAAGGTCTACGGTACTCTCAGGCACAACGAGGCGTAGACCCAGACTTGGCAAAGAAAGATTGACAGGACGTTGACTGAATGTTGACCATAATGTTGACCAATACTCCTGCGTCTTACTGTCGCTAATGCCGGGCTTAAAAAGGCGAAGCACTAACGACGGTAATGACAAACAGCTGACCGGCCCTTGACAGGCGGAAGTCCCACCGAGCACCTTCACAATAAGAGCCCGGTGAGGCCAGAATACAGCCCGCAGCTGTCAAGGCCGGCAGCGAGAAGAACTTAGCCCGAGCGCGATCAGAACCGGCGCTCGGGTCATAACAGTTGTGACCATATTTGCAAATGAATGAGTGTAAGACATTTGTTTTCACATGGGACCACATATGTATGCAGTATTCTGTTTTTGTAGTTACTCACATACATTTTCAGTGCATTTACAAGCACTTAGGCACACACACAGACACACACATGCATGCACACAAATATATACACACACAGTCTCTTAGTTACTGTATATTAGCACAGTACCATTTTTTTCTTGCCTTAGGGCTCACTTCGTTTATTGGCCGACTAATTTAGACAGAAAGAGTCTGAAACAACTTGAGGTAAAAGAAAGTGTGAAGCAGGGAGAATGAGACAAGTGAGACAGAAAGAGAGAGTGGATCGCTGAAGAGAAAATGGTGGGAGACAAATGACAAAGAAAGGCAATAAGTAGTTAATGATACTTCCATTTAGTTAAAATTTTATTAAGTGATAGATTGACTCGAGCAAACTCTTGCAAAAAGTTTGCACCAAGTACTAAACAAAGAGAAACATTTGTGTTAAACGTAAAAAAGATACATAAGATCAAGCAACAAATCAGAGATTTAACAACCTAATTTAAAAATCAAATTGCATCTGTTCTCAATTAAACCTTTAACCCATGTTGCTTAACAATACAACATGCAGAGTGTGCCCCATGGAAAAGAACATTGGAAGCAAGATCAAGGAATGCCTGGAGAGACGTTCATTGACTGACAGATGTGCGGTCTGACAGAAGCCATGTCTTGAAAGGAAAGAAAAAATACAACAATAAGTCCATAAATACAGTGTGTTTCTAAAAACTTGCAATGACAGAACCCCCTCAACCAGCTTATCACAAAGAGGAGATCCAGAGTGAAAATGATCTTATTGAATGACATCAAATCTTATATCAGGAGTGAATGATGCATTGCCACATTATCAGCCAGAGAATATGGTTGATGGTGTTGTATGTGCTTAAATGTCAGAGGTGCATTTAAGCATTAAGGATTTCCATCTTCTACGTCACAACCAGTAAGTCCTACCTACAACACCTCATTGGCTGGGATGGAGTACATTACTATCAATGCATTGGTGGAATTGGGGGATGGAATTCATAATCCATCTCCAGGTGTGACCAGGAGAAGTGCTGAGGCCCACTGGGGATATCTTGATGGGGGATCAAGATCATAAGGGCCACTTTACACCCATGGAGATCGTTGGATAACCACTGAGAGATCGAAAAATTACCAGGCCCTCATGCATAAACAGTGCGCACACACAAAAACACAGCGTATGCTGATGTTCACGCACACAGTGTGATGTATAAAAACAAACGTGACGTGAGAATCTGTGGGCCGAGCCACAAAGTTTCCACCTGCCATGAGAAGTTGCAGCTGTCCATAAAATTATGTTTGGCTCTATCAGGTGGGTCTGCCAAACTACAAAACAGCTGAAACTCACAAAATGTGTTAATATAGCATTTCTACTTCACTTAAAATGCTTTATCTATGAATTAGTAATCAAAAAACATTATGTGATTTATCTCCACAACTCGGCTTATTCAGCGCAGTGAAATCCTGATGAATAATAACTAACTTGCCTGCCTCACTCATGGACCACAGCCAGCAACACTGGAAACTAGATCCTGGAATATTATCAATTCAATATTATAATAAAATTTGCCAGAGACTATACAGTTGACTCATGAGGCATCGCGCACAAACTCATCTCTTGTGGGAGGAATTCTGGTCAAAATGCACTTTCAGAATTAATTAATTCCCAGCTCCAGCACAATACGTGCTGTGTGGCAGAAGACAGATGGATCTGCAGGTGAACGCCAGTAGCTACATGCTACATGCAGCTGTCTCAGGGAGAGTGAGGAGATGTTTCTGTGGTTCAAAATATCTGTTTGGAGTTTACAATCTGGAACTAAAAGGCTTTTAAATTGTGCAGCTCCATGTGTTCTGTCTGCTTATCATGTGTTATTTGGATTCTACTGACAGACCTGGTTTGTAACTAGTCTAAATTCAGCTGTAAGACTGGGGTGGTATTCAGTGATGTTTATTTATTTTATTTGCTTATTTTACTTATTAGCATTAGGACTGTCATCTGTGGAATCAGCACAATATTCTTGTACTGAACTGGCCAGGGTTGGAGCATGGATAGGCATGGGCTCTTTGGTTCCAGAAAATCCTGTATTGAAGCTGATGATGTTGACCAATATCTTTGTTCTAGAAAAATGTGGAAACAACACACAAACTTAATGTAACATTGATCCCATCCATGGGCTATTTATGTGACACAGGTAATTGGAAAATGCTGTGTCTCTCTAATCTCTCTATCGAAGATATTGAAGATTTGTTTATCTTCGTAATCTTGGTGATTGGGATAATTCTGATTGGGACGGGAATTGTCTTGGTTTACCGCAAATTGCTGAAGATGGATTCAACCTATCAAAATGCTGGCCAGGCGAGGTGCATCCAACAAATTGAAAAACTGGAGAAGACCCTGATAGCGACTACTGGAGAACTGTCTCGTAAGGTGGATTACATCATGGGTTCGCTCAGGTCTTACCACGACGAATTCAAAGCTGCGCAATGAAGGATTAATGTACTGAATCTACAGAAGAAATACAAGTCTTCTCTGTGATCAGTCCTATTTGGCATTATTATTCCCCATGAAAATTCCTCCTGGCTGTCTGCAGACTGTGTTTTTTCAAAATCATGAGCAAGGCCTTGGACAGCCAGCTGCAGCGCCAGATAAGACTGGCGCCAGACAGACAAAACATCTTCTGCGAAGGGTCCTTGGGTCTCTCTTATTATCATCAACACTGCTCAACACCGCACACACATTGATTCATGAACTGAATAAAGATATACTGTACACTGCTCTCTTGTGTCTTGTGAAATTCTGAGTGTAACGAATGTATGTGCATGAGAGCTTTTTTTTTCCTTGAACTCTTAATATTGATTAAGTATGTAACCAGTATTTTGAATCAATGATTTTTTTGCTCCTTCCCATTGTATTATCTTTATGCTACCTGTACCCTCCTGCTGATAGGCGCGTTTCAGATGCGCCGCGGCACGGAAATGCAGGTCATTACTGTGTCAAGTCAAATTCTCTCGTATGTTATCAGTGTTCTGTTAATGTACTTGGCAATAAATCCTTTTCTGATTCTGATTCTGATTCTGATCCAACCATTCATCCATCCCTACAGCTTTTCCGGGGATCCGGGTCAGAGAGGCACCATCTCAAGCACAGAAGCCCAGATTTCCCTCTCCCCCACCACCTGTTCCAGCACTTCAGAGGGGACACCAGGGTGTTCCCAGGCCAGCCAGGAGACAAAAGTCCCTTTTCCACAAGTACCTGTTTGGCCCTGTTCAGTTCGGTTTGGCACGCTTTGTAGGCTTTTCCATAAGGAACTGTAACGGTTTTGGTCCCGATTTTTGAACTAAGATTTATTTGTGTGAATATTAATTACAGAATAATTGAAAATGAATGGCACATCCAATATTAGCCACTGTAAAATAAACCACTTGTTTATTTTATTTTATTTTTTTGTCAGATCACTTGTGTGATCCTTTGTGAGTTTTATTCATAATAGTGTATTTTCCACTTTGGGGAATGGGAGTTGTTCACTCACCATTATACTTTAGTTTATATGTGTAGTTTATAGTCTATCATCAATAAACTCATGCAGTAACAGGACACATTACAAATATTTGAGACCCATTGTTGTGCATCCTTTTATAATTTAGCAAAACAAGTACAAAACACCGCCCACACTTGAAGCCAGGGCAAGTAGAGACACAGCGGTGACAGAGCGGTGGCAAAACTTTTACTGATAAAATTTACATATTTTGACTAAGCGACTCCACACTCGGGGATGCACACCCTCAGTTAAAGTACTAGATTCCATTCAACTGAATGTATTAACTCATTCTGGTGGCTGAGGCCACAGTAAAAACAAATGATTTTAAACATAACCCAGCCCTTGTAAAATCTATTTTACTGAAGCGCAGCTACATGAAAATTGTGGTTAAATACAACAACAAAGTACTTTTATGTCACATTCCACCACTGGCTTTTAGCAACAAGTGTATTTCCCAAATATGTTTTAAACTTGCTTTAATTAACCACCACCCTTTTCTTTCTTTTCATCTAGGCAAGAGGAAACAATCCACTCCAAACCGGACCTTGCGTCACTATTTACAGAGATGCAGGCTAAACCTCTGGTGAACTGGGACCAGTCTGAGCGTCACATCCAGTTGCTTCTCAGTGAGGCAGCTTGGCCAGCGTGTGTGACCAATTATATATATATTTTTTTTATAGTTTGAATTTTGCACATTCTAAATAATCTGGAATTTACTGCTGATTGTAATAAGCAATTTAGTTACTTATATGTTTGCATCATGATTTTTTATTTTGTCTGTTAAGACACCGGTGAGAAAAGAGTCAACAGTACAAGCCATTTATTATTATTACTATTATTAAAGTAACCAAAAACAATTATTTTATTTACTGAAGACTGTATTGTTGGATGTGTCAGTGCAGAAGACCCTGCACACTTTAGTGAGAATACCAGTATATGGAGGAATTATGGGCCATATTAACATTTGTATTCCCCAATAATGGGTTAGGGCAGGGGTGTCCAATCATGTGCCATGGAGGGCCAGGACCCTGCAGGCTTTAACTCCAACCAGTGTCTTCAACAGCAGAGTTCACTGAATTTCTTCCACTGACTGCTGATGAGTGAAAACACCTGCTGAAGAGACTGGGTAGAAGAGAGAACCTGCAGGGCCTTGGCCCTCCATGGCACATGAATTAAGGTTTAACGGGATTTAACATTTTGACACAAACTGCTTTATGGCTGATAATTTTGTTGGCATACTTATACCAAACCAAAACTGATTTCTCAAACTGTTGGATTGTTCTTAGACAGCTTTTCCACTCACTTGATGGTAACCTTCACACATAAAACAAAAGTGGAGACATCTGCAAAAAGCACAAAGGTTTATTGTCAAAATTCCTAGTGTAATACTAAATGAATACATGTATAGTACATTGCTGATGCAGAGAATATAAATTTATACAGTAGCTACATGTACATATCCAGCAAATCCATGTATTTTCCATGTAACCTTGTGACTGAATTATTTTAATTGCTTTTAATCCTAGATGAAGTTTGTTTTGGGTGAAAAATGCATCATAATTGTTAAATATATCTTATTATACCTAACTCAGTACTGCTTACCTGTTGAAATACATATTTTATGGCTAATATAACCCCATAACTACAATATGGCACCTGACGATCAAGTTTTGGCAGCAGATCACTTTGACACACCGATGAGTTTGCATAATTTATTACTGAAGACAAATGACAAAATAAAGAGCCACAGGGGGGCTAAAACACAAATGAGGTAATGGCACACACAAAGAAGCACAGAGTCTCGGAATAACACTTACAATGACGGATGAAAGATGAAGGGTTGTTCATGAGTGAACATCTGACGAGATTGCAGCAAGGATAACCCTCAGCTGCTTCCTTAAATCCCCGAGATAACCCAATCAGTGGAGAGAGTGACTAGGAGAGATGCTGAACAGCTGTCACAACGTGACCTGTAAGCCCCGCCGTGACGCTGTCAGAATAAAGGCTCGGAGAGCCATAGGTAACATACACCAGATGGGAGGAAAATGCTGCATGACCCGAGCGCGGACGATATCGGCGCTCAGACCACTACATATATGGCTTCCTAAATGCTCCAGTACTTTTCCAGAGAGTGTCATGATTAAGCTGACAGCTCACGTGCATGATGCTAGCACAGGACGGAACCACACAAAGGGGAAATGTTCAATAGTTTATGAAATGTAGAAAACAACGCTCCGTTAGAGAAACAGCCACTCGCCAGAAGATTCAATCCACCTGTGGAGAGAAAGTGAGAGCTGTCAGTGGAGAAGCAGAGCAGGGAATATGGGCGAGCCAAATTACCACTTACTCGGGACTGCAGCGGGGGAATAGACAAACCAGTAGGGAAGGGGGAATGAGCTTGAAGTGCCTGACTGGTCAAGATCTGTTGTTGGGAAGGTGATGAGGTGGCAGTAGAGCGCACGCAATCCCAAGACACACCCGCACGATGGCAGCAACCTGTAATGAGAAAAAAGGAACAGTTTAGACAGTGCGTCTAAGCCACATTCAAAAACGACCTGCTTGCCTGAATGAGGGCAGTATACCCAGACAAGCCAGCATTGACTATGCGGAGGAGGCCTCCTTAAGTACGCTGGCTGATGAGCGGGCGCAGGTGTGTCCTCTTCCTCAGGTGCAGTGATGAATTAGTGAACGTGCGGCAGGAGGGGAGGGGCGCACTCTCACTGCCCATGACAGGGCCCCCCTTCTAGGATCACCTCCTGGCGATCCAGAGGGCTTCTCAGGGTGGGTTCGGTGGAAGACCCGGAGCATCTCCTTGTCCAGAACCTGTGATGAGGGGGTCCAGGATCATTCCTCCGGGCTGTAGATGTAGGAATGATCTAGAATCTGGTGGACCGTGTAGGCGGGGTGACCGTCGATGATTTAGGGAGGAGGAGGCGGCTTGGGGAGGCAGAGAGGACTGACCAAGAGGGGCTTAATGTGGGACATGTGGAAAGTGGGGTTCACCCATAGCGTAGGAGGGAGCCTCAGCTGAACCGACGCATTATTTACGATCCGGAAGATGGGATATGGTCCCAGAAAGCAGGGAGACAGCTTCCTCGATTTCTCCTTCAGCAGGACCTGATTCGCTGCCAGCCAGAGTTGCTGTCCCATGGTATATTTGGGAGCCGGGACCTGCTTCCTGTCAGCGACAGCTCGGGTGTGTTCCGTGGTGCGTGCCAGGGCAGCCTGGGCAGACCTCCAGATGCGCCAGCAGCGACGAGTGTGGGCCTCTATGGACAGAACTGCCACCTCCCTCTCGTTCATGGGAAGAAGAAGCGGCGTGTATCCCAGGGACACCTCGAATGGGGTGAGTCCAGTGGCCGTGGAAACGGCCGATTTGAGGGAATACTCCACCCAGGTCAGGTGTGAGCTTGACGGAGCCGAGTTCTCGGCTGCTACACACCGCAGCATGGCCTCGAGGGACTGATTGGCGGGCTCTGACTGCCTGTTGCTCTAAGGATGTTTCCCGGTGGAGAGACTCACTGTGGTGCCTAGTGTCCGGCAAAAGGCCCTCCAGACCTGGGACATGAACTGTGGACCCCAGTCAGACACAATGTCAATGGAGATGCCGTGGACCTTGATCACATGGTCTGGTAATAGGACCGCCATCTCCAAGGCTGAGAGGAACTTGGGGAGGGCCACCAAATGCATCGCCTTGGAGAAGCGATCCATGATAGTCAGGATTACAGTCTTCCCACGGGAGGGGGGGTAGTCCGGTCACAAAGTCCATGGTGATATGAGACCAAGGATGACCCGGGGCGGGAAGGGGGTGGAGGAGTCCCGAGGGGGGAGAGGAGTCCGATTTCCCCCTGATGCAGGTCTGACAAGCCCTGACATAGTCCCGTGTGTCCCGCCGCACCATGGGCCACCAGAATGCCCGCCGGATGAAGTCCACAGTGCGGGCGATGCCAGCATGGCAGGCGAAATGGCTGGTATGGGCCCACTGGAGAATGTCTCTGTGGAGGGCGGCCGGGACGTAGCGATGATTCCGGGGGCACCCTACTGGCACAGGATCCTGAGACTGGGCCTGACAGACCCTCCGCTCAATATCCCAAGTAAGGGCCTCAAGGACACACGAAGGCGGAGTAATGGGTGGGGGGGGTCTACCTCCCCAGAATCAAACTGGTGCAATAGCACATCCGGTTTGACGTTCCGGGTGCCAGGCCGGTAAGTGATGGTAAAATTGAACTGCTGGAAGAATAAAGACCAGCAAGCCTGCCTGGTGTTTAATCGGCGGGCCAACCGCAAGTATTCAAGATTCTTGTGGTCGGTCCACACGATGATGGGGTGAATGGCACCCTCCAACCAGTGTCTCCACTCCTCCAGAGCCAACTTAATGGCCAGCAGCTCTCTGTCCCCCATGTCATAACTTCTCTCAGCCGGCGTAAGCCGGCAAGAGAAAAATGCACAAGGGTGGAGCTTCTGATCCAAGGACATGCGCTGCGACAGCACAGCACCAACCCCCATGTCAGATGTGTCCACCTCGAGGATGAATTGGAGCTGTGTGTCGTCCTGTGCCAAAGATAGGTGTGTCCGTGAACAGGCATTTTAATTTGTTAAATGCCTGCTCCGCTGCCTCGGTCCAGCGAAAGGGGACCTTAATGGAGGTCAGCTGAGTTAAAGGCAGTGCCACCCCACTATAGTTCCTTATGAACTGGCGATAAAAGTTTGCAAACCTGAGGAAGCGTTGGAGCTCCTTACGGGAGCGGGGAGTTGGCCAATCTAGCACTGCCTTCATCTTGGCCGGGTCGGCAATCAGTCTCCCCTCGGCTACTATGAAGCCCAAGAAGGTGGTGGATGTAGTTGAGAACTTATACTTCTTGGCCTTGATGTAGAACTGGTTCTCCAAGTGCCGTTGCAAGACGGCCCTTACATGGGCTTCATGTTCTTCTAGTGAGTGGGAGAAGATTAAGATGTCATCAAGATAAACGAATACGAATTGATACAGCATATCGCGGAGAACATCATTAATAAATCGCTTGAAGACAGCGGGGGCATTAGTGAGCCCATTAGCGAGCCATCCTTCTTTCCGACGAAGAAGACCCCGGCTCCGAGAGGAGCTGAAGATGGCCGAATAAGGCCAGCGTTCAGGGACTCCTTTATATACCTCTCCATTGCCTCCCTCTCCGGCCCAGAAATGCTGTATAGCCAACTGGATGGCAGCCTCGCCCCGGGGATGAGGTCTATGGCACAGTCATAAGAGCGGTGAGGCAGCAGCGACAGCGGTCTAGATTTACTAAAGACCTCTCCAAGATCGTGATAAGTCTGGGGAACAAGGCTGAGGTCCGGCGGCTTGACTGGGGAGGGGGAGACGGATAGAGAGGGGGAACACTCCGCTGAGCGCTTACAATGGGCCATACAAAAGGAGCTCCAGGAGGAGATGGTGTTTTGGATCCAGTTAATCATAGGTTTATGCCTCCGGAGCCATGGATACCCAAGGACCAACGGGGAAGATGAAATAGGGAGAACTAAGAAAGTTAGTTCCTCCCGGTGGTTCCCCGAAAGGAGGATGGAGATCAGTACCATGCTACGTGTGACTACCGCGACCTCCCGGCCAGATGTGGTTGTGATTCTCTGGTCACGAGGCAATTTACGTGTGGGAATACCCACCTGCTTAACAAATTCAGCACATACAAAATTACCCTCTGACCTTGAATCGACCAGTGCCTTGACCCTCCTCTCGACCCCCACTCGTCCCACAGCTGTTCATTCAACCCGTGAAGGAATGAACTGCACAAGGCAATTTCATTCCAACCCGAGTCTGCAGCAACAACTCAGAACTCCACCGAGTGCCGACCGAGTGCCGTCCACTGACCGGGTACCCTGGAGGAACGTCAATAGGTGGCTCATCACATTGCCCTCACTCTCAGACCAACTGAATGTGCAAATGAAGGTGTCAACAAATTGTCTGAATGTATAGCGCTGCCCCTCGGGGTTGTCTAGCATGGAGCATGCCCAATCGAGGGCTCGGTCCCTAAGAAACAGTGTAAAAAACTGTATCTTGGCCATATCCCCCGGGTACTCCTCCCCGACCTGCTCCAAATCCATATGTACCTGAATTAAGAAACTCTTACATTTCCCCACCTCCCCCACGTACTGGGTAGGCATGGGAATGGAAGTGGTACGCCACACCGTAGTGTGGGGAGCAGGCTGAGGAGGCAGAGCCGGGGGAGACAACTGAGACCAAAGATGGACAAGGTACGAAACCTGTTGCGTCAGCAACGCGAGCTGGTGCTCAGTTGCCGACAAGTGATCCAGAGCTGACAGCTCCTGTGATGAAGCACCGGCTGAGCTATCGTCCAGGCTGGCTCATTCTGTCATAATTAAGCTGACAGCTCACGTGCACAATGCTAGCACCGGGAGGAACCACACAAGGGGGAAATGTTCAATAGTTTATGAAATGTAGAAAACAACACTCTGTTAGAGAAACAGCCACTCGCCAGAAGATTCAATCCACCTGTGGAGAGAAAGTGAGAGCTGTCAGCGGAGAAGCAGAGCAGGGAATATGGGCAAGCAAAATTACCACTTACTCGGGACTCCGACGGAGGACCGGCAGGACTCCAGCGGGGAATAAACGAACAAGTAGGGAAGGGGGAATGAGCTTGAAGTGCCTGACTGGTGAAGATCTGTTGCTGGGACGGTGATGAGTTGGCAGGAGAGTGCACACAATTCCAAAACAAACCCACACAATGGCAGCAACCTGTAATGAGAAAAAGAGAACAGTTTATATAGTGCGTTTAAGCCACATTCAAAAACGACCTGCTTGCCTGAATGAGGGCAGTATACCCAGACGAGCCAGCGTTGACTGCACGGAGGAAGCCTCCTTCAGTACGCTGGCTGATGAGCGGGCGCAGGTGTGTCCTCTTCCTCAGGTGCAGTGATGAATTAGTGAACTTGCGGCAGGAGGGGAGGGGCGCGCTCTCACTGCCCATGACAGAGAGTGTCATCTCGCTACCTATAGCTTTCTCTGGCTCTCCTTTTTTGCCTTTACTCTGGCAAAAAATCCAGAGACCGCAGTCACCTCGTATCCTGCCATCTTGTGTTTTTCCTGTGTGGCTTGTTTTATGTCACGGGAAGGTTGCGCTGCCTCCCTGTAAACAAAACCAACCCACCTTGAGTGGTACTCTGGTGTAATGGAAACAAAAGCACCCGTCGTCGTCGGCCTCCGTCGGTCTATGATGAAAATGGAAGAGAATCCTAAATGTCCACTCTGCTGGAACAGCACCGCCTGTGGCTGAACAGACCGATGCACACCAGTGTTCTACCTTCCAGCGTTGGGCGTTGGTAGGAGTCAAGCCTGGGCAGGAAGATATGGAGGACAAGATGTTACCCATGCAGCATGTCCCCCCTCTCCACGTCACTGATGAATCCAAAGGAACAGCAGGGCTGCTATATTTTGGCACCAGCGCCATCGCAGGAGCTGCCAGAACGATGTTGAGCACAACAGAGAACTGCCTTAGGGGCTCCGACTCCAGATTTTTCCTCAGGGTTGACTCCTGAAGCCTTTCCCGTGACCGGGTGTACCACAAGGCAGCGGAGGTTTGAAATCAGGGTTTACCTTCCCCTAGATGGGCTACCTTCCCAGGTTGACGAGCCACCATCTACCCGAAGCATCTGATTTTAAGGCGCCAGAGATCCGCCCTCGCCCCTTCTCCTATTAGTAAAAGCAGTTCCGCCGGGCTTAGAGACTAAACCACACGGGCAGACTAGGAGTTGGACTTAGTTGTCAGAGGCTTTTCGAGACGCACGCCATAAGGAGCATATTATGAGCACTGGGAGCTTAACCCCAGTACCGCTCCTAGCTATGAAACAAAAGCGTACTGAACTGAATAAAACCATACCATGGTGTTCTGGGCTATACAGGTACTAGTGGAAAAGGGGCTAAAGACTCTCCAGTTTTTCCTGGTTCTGTCCAAGGTCTCCTCCCAGTGGGACATGCCTGAAACAGTTCAAGTGGGAGTTGTCCAGGGGGCATCCTAATTACATACTCAGACCAGGTCAACGTCCTCCTTTCGATGTGGAGCAACATATCTACTTTGAACCTGTCACGGTGTGGGATGGGCCTCATGCTCTCATCCTAATTTGTAATTCTAGTTTCTTGTTTTTAAGGCATGGGACTCAGCCCTCTCTCTCGCTTTATGTTCATTTTTTGAACTTTCTGTGTTTGACTTTGGTTTGTCTTTATTATTATTCGGTTCTGCATAATTGTCTCATCATTATTATTTTCATTATTTTCTTTGTGTGCTGCGGTCCTCTTTCCCCATTTACTGTGGTGCATCCTGAGTGTGATTATTTTCTCAGCCGCACCTGTTCTGTGCAATCATGTCCTGCTGCATCTGTTTGCCCTGATTTTTCCACCTGTGTTTAATTTCCCCAGTGTGTATTTATACCTGCCCCCATCTGTGTGTCATTATGATTGCTGTTCATCATGCTGCGTGATCAACATGCTTCTGTCTGTTCTGTTCTGTTCTGACTTGTTCCAGCCTGTAATCAGTAAGTTTCTACAGCCCCCGTGCTGCCTGATATTTTGTGTTTTTTGTGTTACTTTGTGTTTCTTTTGAGCTGTGCCCGATTTGGCCAGCTCGTTAATAAGTCTAGCCGATCTCTTACAGTAGTACTGCATTTGGGTCTAATTCAAGACCAACTGTGACAGTACGGCAATCATCCTGGACCCAGCATACTTAGAGTTTCGGAAAATAGGTCTTGATGAAAGGGAAGCCTGGGTGGCCACCAACATCGAGGCCTACATCGAGGATGCTCGTGCCTCCCGCTTGCCGGAGGAGGCCCTCCGCTGCCTGAAGTGAGCTGAGAAACTGGGTGAGGTGTTTCCAGCACTTCTACGGTTCCCTCAGCTTGCCCGTCTGCATGAACTGAGCGTCGACATGCAGATTATCTGTTGTGGGTTAATGGAGTCTTTCCTGGTGGCAGGAGAGGCACGGAAGGAGGTAGGACTGGATCCATTCGGGGGTGGCAGACGAAGTCGTCACCGGTGCCGTGGGACACACCGGCCCGGTTTCTCAAACTCGGCAAGGGAGCGTCAGGCTTCCATTTCCTCTTCTGGCACACCACCAGCGCATCATCATTGAGCATCCTCCTCACTTATGACGTGTCACAGCTTCTCCTGGGAGGACTCACCAGAAGGATCAGCGGCAGCAGAGCGGGGATACAGGCAAGTACCCATTCATTTTTTAACATTATGTAATGAAGGGACTTGTCTAGTTCCCAGTGGGGAGACTCAGTCACAGCTGTCATCTGCTGCTGAGATCTCTCCGCTCTCCTCTGCTATTAACTCTGCTGCCCTTTCCATCCACCTATCCTCACCCACTTCTCCCTCTCATTTTGTGTGGGTGACTGGCCATACTGGGTGGAAACCAGAACATCTGGGAGGAATCTGCTGTCCTGGAGGGCCCCTGAGCAGCAGCTTCCCCCACACCGACACCACCGGACGCTGAAGTTTGCCATATCGGGGCCGCAACTGTGGAACCCCTGTGTGCGGATGTTGACAAGAAACAGGAGGAGCGTCGGCAGTCTGTGCTAGCCCAGGAGGAGTTAATGCTGGACTACAAGCTATGGCTCCTTCCAGAGCATGTGTCCCAGCTGCGTTGGATCCAGCTGGCTATGGACATTCCAGCTTCAGAACCTGCTCCACAGTGCAACCCAGCTCCAAAGTCTGCTCCGCAATGCCAACCGGCTCTAGAACTTGCTCCGCAGTGCCACCCGGCTCCAGAACCTGCTCCGTAGCACCACCTGGCTCCAGAACCCGCTCTGCAGTGCCACCCAGCTCCAATTCCTGCTCCACGGTGCCACCCAACTCCATCACCTACTCTGGCTCCTTTCCTGTCTGCTCCAGCTGCTCATGAGGTGCACTTTTCAGCTCCAGCCATCCCTGAGGTGCATATTACAGCTCCAGCTACTCCAGAGGGGCATATAATGGCGCCGGCCATCCCAGTGGCGCACACAATGGTTCCAGCTGTCCCTGAGGTGCATGCAATGGCTCCAGTTGTCTCCGAGGTGCACGTATTGGCTTCCACTGTCCCTGAGGTGCTCAATGCAGCTCCTGCTGTTGTTCTTGTTCTGTCGGAGGAGCCTGTTCCTGTTCAGCTCAAGGGCCACACTCCAGCTCCTGCAGCTCATTCTGATGAGGTCACCCTCGCAGCAGAGGATCAGGAGCTCAGGCAAGTACTTTTCTTTACTTTTATAACATCTATACTAGTTAAGTCTTGCCTAGCTCATGATGTTTTTAGTGACTTCTCACCCTGCCTTTCTCCACTGTGTGAGGTGACTACAACGGGGGTGGTGCTCCAGTGTCCATTGAAGCCGGACACTCCAACACTATCCATGCGAGAGGCCAAGCAGTCTGCTCCACCCATCGTCCTCTTCCAGGAGGCCAAGCAGGCCGCTCCATTCGTCATCTTCATCCAAGATGCCTAGCAGTATGCTCCACCCGTCGTCTTCATCCAAGAGGCTGAGCAGTCTGCTCCACCCGTCATCGTCAAAAGGGCCGGCATTCCTTCCACCATAGCCCATGTGGCCGGGGTCAGCATGAAGCAGGCAGGGGTCACAAAGCATGGGGTTCCTCTGTGTCTGTTAGGTGAACTCTGTGCTTCTGTGCTTTCTGTTCCACCTTATTCTCCGGTGCGGTGGCCAGTGGACATGGGCAGGCCACCAGACTGACCCTGCATTCTAGTCTGGGGGTCGTTGGACAGGGACAGACCCCCCCGACTCGTGTTGTTCTCCAGTCCAAGGGTCTATGGACTCTCGTAGACCCCCTGACCCATGGTATGTTCTGGTCCGAGGGTCTATGGACTTTGGTAGACCCCCTGACCCATTGTATGTTATTATCCGATGGCCCATGTGTTACATCTGTAATAATAGTCGGGAGTCCTCTTATGTCATGCAGCGAACTCACTCTTTATTGGAGAACACACAACTATATACAGTCTGGCCATAGCCCGCCTGACGTCACCACACAGGGTGGGTTTGGCAAGCCCTAAGGACCACTCACACACACACCACACTCTCTACACGACATTCCCCCCTGCCTTTAGAAAGTCCAAAACCACACACACAAGCGAGACCATCCCCAATTTAGGACCTGAATCATGCACTAAGAAAAATAACAGGGAATAGTGAACTAGAATGGCCTAACACATTCACCCAAAAACAATTAAAATTAGCATAACCACATCAAATACATAAAATAATCCCGGACCACAACATACACTCATGCACACCATATGAACATATTTACATCCAAACTATTTACGTTATGCCACAGTCCATGGGCAGCAAAGAATAAAAGCGGCTTGGAGGTCCAGGGTATCCCCATGGCATGTGTGTCCCTGGAAGCTGCCTAGCTAACCTCCCCGGCGAGAATGTCTTTTCTCCTCACCCTCAACTGCTTCTCTCGTCTGGACCCGCCATGCTGCTGCCCAGCACGCAGTCCCTCCGTGCCTGTTGGTCCACCTTGACCGTTTTCGGAACCGCTGCAGCTGCCGCCATTGTAGCCCCAAACACTCCGGCCTCCTGTGGCCAAGCTCCAGGGAAAACCAATGCTCACTCATCAATGTCACTCACTGACTGGGGCACTTCGCCGTTACGCCCAGCACCCTCGTCCAAGGCGTTTTGAGCTCTGGTACTGAGGTCCTGCCCGACCTCTGTGGAGCCCGGCACCTCCTCTCTGTCGTTCGAGGTGCTCCGCTGTGCTGCCACTGTGCCCGGCTACCGTTGCTCTCTCCCAGGGCTCACAGCATCACTCTCTTTGGCTTCACTCACCGACCCAGGTGCTTCGCCGTTGCACCCAGCACCCTCGTCCAAGGCACTCTGCCGTACTGCCTCTGCGCCCGGCTGTCACTGCTACTTCCTGGGGCTTCCAGTCTTGCTCCCGCTCTCCAGCTGTGGGGAAGACTCAGTTGAGTCCAGTCGCTGCTCTACCTTTCCGCAGTCGTTGCTCACCATGCCGTCAACATCACCAGCGCTACAGTCACACACCATGCTGAGCTCCTCAGCTGGCTCGCTGCCTCCGGTAACCAGGGGCTCAGGTCCCCCCTGGATTCCCAGCTGGTGGCTTGTATCTTGATTTTGGAGCACACCTAGCATCGTGGCTAACTTTTCCGTTGCCACAGACTGAGCCTTTAGCTCCTCTGAGCTAACTAGCTTAGCTCCTCTTAGCACCAACAGTCTCACTACCTATAGTCCCAGCTTCTTGTCCCTTGGACGTTCGGCAAAATCTCCAGCCAGCCGCCCGACAGCATGCGCACAAAGCTCAGTCTCTCCGAACATGCTGAGAATTTTCCGACCCGCTGCACAGAGACGATGGACCAGAAGCACCCGTCCTCAGTCTCCATCGAGTCTACCCAGGCCCAGCCCAGAGATGTATCCTCCAAGCATAGCCATCCAATCCGACCACCAGTCGCTGGCCCCCCGGACACTCCAGAAATGACAGCAGAGGTGGAGGTAGCCCATACACCTCCATAATTTTTCTCTTGTCAACCCCCTGACCCATGGTATGTTCTGTGTCTGTTAGGTGAACTCTGTGCTTCTGTGCTTTCTGTTCCACCTTATTCTCCGGTGCGGTGGCCAGTGGACATGGGCAGGCCACCAGACTGACCCTGCATTCTAGTCTGGGGGTCGTTGGACAGGGACAGACCCCCCCGACTCGTGTTGTTCTCCAGTCCAAGGATCTATGGACTCTCGTAGACCCCCTGACCCATGGTATGTTCTGGTCCGAGGGTCTATGGACTTTGGTAGACCCCCTGACCCATTGTATGTTATTATCCGATGGCCCATGTGTTATGTCTGTAATAATAGTCGGGAGTCCTCTTATGCCATGCAGCGAACTCACTCTTTATTAGAGAACACACAACTACAGTTAGGCCCAAAAATATTTGGACAGTGACACAAGTTTTGTTATTTTAGCTGTTTACGAAAACATTTTCAGGATACAATTATATAATCAATATGGGCTTAACGTGCAGACTCTCAGCTGTAATTTGAGAGTATTCACATCAAAATTGGAGCAAGGGTTTAGGAATTACAGCTCTTTAATACGTAGCCGCCTCTTTTTCAAGGGACCAAAAGTAATTGGACAATTGACTCAGAAGGCTGCAAAAAAAAATAACAAGGCTGCATGGGCTCTTCCCTCGTTAACCTGTCATCAATTAAGCAGTTAAAAGGTCTGGAGTTGATTCCAGGTGTGGCGTTTGCATTTGGAAGCTGTTGCAGTGAACACACAACATGCGGTCAAAGGAGCTCTCAATGGAGGTGAAACAGACCATCCTGAGGCTGAAAAAAAGAAGAAGTAATCCATCAGAGAGATAGCAGAAATGTTAGGAGTGGCCAAATCAACAGTTTGGTACATTCTGAGAAAAAAAGAGTGCACTGGTGAGCTTGGGAACTCAAAAAGGCCTGGACGTCCACAGAAGACAACAGTGGTGGATGATCACAGAATCCTTTCCATGGTGAAGAACAACCCCTTCACAACATCCACTCAAGTGAAGAACACTCTCCAGGAAGTAGGTGTATCAGTATCTAAGTCTACCATAAAGAGAAGACTTCATGAGAGTAAATACAAAGGATTCACCACAAGGTGCAAACCATGAATCAGCCTCAAAAATAGAAAGGTCAGAATTGACTTTGCCAAAAAACACCTGAAGAAGCCAGCCCAGTTCTGGAACAGCATTCTTTGGACAGATGAGACTAAGATCAACCTGTACCAGAATGATGGGAAGAAGAAAGTTTGGAGAAGAATTGGAACAGCTCATGATCGAAAGCACTGTATCTTCTGTAAAACATGGTGGAGGCAGTGTGATGGCATGGGCATGCATGGCTTCCAATGGCACTGGGTCACTTGTGTTTATTGATGATGTGACAAAAGACAGAAGCAGCCGGATGAATTCTGAAGTGTATAGGGATATACTTTCTGCTCAGATTCAGCCAAATGCAGCAAAGTTGATTGGACGGCGCTTCACCAATGATCCAAAACATATTGCAAAAGCAACCCAGGAGTTTTTTAAAGCAACAAAGTGGAATATTCTGCAATGGCTGAGTCAATCACCAGATCACAACCCAATTGAGCATGCATTTCACTTGCTCAAGACAAACCTTAAGGCAGAAAGACCCACAAACAAGCAACAACTGAAGACAGCTGCAGTAAAGGCCTGGCAAAGCATCACAAAGGAGGAAACCTAGCGTTTGGTGATGTCCATGGGTTCCAGACTTCAGGCAGTCATTGCCTGCAAAGGATTCTCAACAAAATATTAAAAAATAGCATTTTACTTAGGGTCATGTTTATTTGTCCAATTACTTTTGAGCCCTTGAAATGAGGAGCGTTTGTATAAAAATAGCTACAATTCCTACATGTTTAATCATATATTTTTGTTCAGCCCCTTGAATTAAACCTTAAAGTCTGCACTTCAATTCCGTTGTAGTTGTTTCATTTCAAATCCAATGTGGTGGCATGCAGAGCCCAAATCATAAAGATTGTGTCACTGTCCAAATATTTATGGGCCTAACTGTATATGCAGTCTGGCTGTAGCCCGCCTGACATCACCACACAGGGCGGGTATGGCAAGCCCAAAGGGCCACATACACACATCACACTATCTACATGACACCATGGACTTGGGTAGACCTGTTTTGGTTTGGGTCATGGGGCCTTGGACTTAATTTTGTCTATGTTCTCTGTTTGTTTTGGTCATGTTCTTTGGGGGGGTACACTTTGTTTTGGCCCACCTGTCCTTGTAACCCCCCCCCCCCCGACACCCACCCACACCCTGAGGATCTCTTTTTGTTTCTGCTTTTGGTGTTACCCTTGGGTCGTCTGGAAGCCACCCCTTAAGAGGGGGATACTGTCACAGTGTGGGATGGGCCTGATGTCATCATGCTAATTTGTAATTCTAGTTTCTTGTTTTTAAGGCGTAGGACTAAGCCCTTGCTCTCGCTTAATGTTCATTTTTTGAACTTTCTGTGTTTCACTTTGGTTTGTCTTTATTATTATTCAGTTTTGCATAATTGTCTCATCATTATTATTTTCATTATTTTCTTTGGGTGTTGCAGTCCTGTTTCCCCATTTACTGTGGTGCATTCTTAGTATGATTGTTTTCTCAGCCCTGCCTGTTCTGTGCAATCATGTCCTGCCGAGTCTGTTTGCCCTGATTTTTCCACCTGTGTTTAATTTATACCTGCCCCTATCTGTGTGTCATCATGATTGCTGTTCGTCATGCTGCGTGGTCAACACGCTTCTGTCTGTTCTGTTCTGACTTGTTCCAGCCTGTAATCAATAAGTTTGTACAGCCCACATGTTGCCTTTTATTTTCTGTTCTTTGTGTTACTTTGTTTCTTTTGAGATGTGCCCTTCTGGCCAGCTCATTAATAACTCTAGCTGAACTCTTAGTACCGCATTTGGGTGTAATTCAACACCAACAGTGACTTAACCTCTCCTGGATAATTGAACTCTTTACCCTGCATCTTTAAGGGTGAGTTCAGCAACCCTACGTAAAACGCTCATATCGATCTCATAGCGATCTCATTCTTTCAGTCATTATGCAAAGTTCATGACCATAGATGAGGGTAGGAACGTAGATTGAGCAGTAAATTGACAACTTTGCTTTAGATCTCAGGTCCCTGACTGGTACAACATCTGCATCATTCTAGACACTGCTTCAACTTATCTGTCAATTTCCCACTCCAGTTTTCCCTCACTTGTGAATAAGACCCCTAGATACTTGAACTCCTCCACTTGGGGCAGGACCTCGTCCCCAACCCGGAGAATATGTTCCACCCTTTTCTGGCTGAGCACCATAGACTCGAACTTGGAGGTACTGATTCTTGTCATGGCTGCTTCAAACTCAGTAGCACACTGTCTCAGTAAGACCTACAGGTTACTGCTCGATGAAGCCAACAGGATGTCATCTGCAGCCAGCAGAGATGAGATCCTGTGGTCACCAAACATGATACCCTCCATCCCTTGGCTGTGCCTAGAAATCCTGTCCATAAATATTATGAACAGGATCGGTCACTAAAGGCAGCCCTGGCAGAGTGACAACTCTTACTGGAAATAAGTTTGACTGACTTTTGGTAATACAAACCAAACTCTCGCAACGGTCATATAGACACTGGACAGCTCATAGCAACAAGCCTGATACCGCATACTCCTGTAGCAGCCTCCCCTTCCCCCACAAGAAACCACAAGGGATACAGTCAAATGCTTTCTCTAAGTCCACAAAACACACGGAGACTCATGTCGACTGGTTGGGAAAACTCCCACAAACCCTCGAGGATCTTTGAGAGGGTGAAGAGTTGGTCCAAAAACCACATTGTTCCTCCTTAGTGCGAGGCTCGACCAACAGCTGGACTCTCCTCTTCAGTACCTTGGCATAGACCTTCACGAGGAGGCTGAGGAGTGTGATTCCTCTAAAATTGGAACACACCCTCCGCTCACCCTTCTTGAATAAGGGAACCGCCGCACCAGTTTGCCATACCAAAGGCACTGTCCTGAATTTCCACATGATGTTACAGAGGCATGTCAACCAGGACAGCCCCACAACATCCAGAGCGTTGAGGTACTCAGGGCAAATCTCATCAATCCCCAGGGTCCTGACACCAAAGAGTTTTTTAACCACTTCGGCGACCTCAGCTCCTATGATGGATGAGTCTTCCCAGTCGTCCTCAGGCTCTCCTTCCACTATGGAAGACATGTCAGTGGGATTGAGGGGGTCCTTAAAGTATTCCTTTCACCGTCCAACAATATCCCCAGTCAAAGTCAGCAGCTCTCCATCCGCACCATACACAGTGTGGATAGAGAGCTGCTTCTCCCTCCTGAGTCACTGGAAACTTTGCCAGAATCTCTTCGAGTATGACTGAATATCTTGCTCCATGGTCTCACCAAACTCCTCCCACACCTGAGTTTTAGCTTCAACAACTGCTTGAGCTGCACTATGCTTTGCCTGCCCATACAACTCACCTGCTTCACTCAGCCACAAAAAAGCAACCTAGATAGCTCACTTATGAACAGCTATAGGCTGATATCAAACCTCCCTTTTCTAAGTAAAATAACAGAAAAAGCTGTCTTTCAACAGCTGTACAACTTCCTGACACTAAATAACTGTTATGATGCCTTCCAGTTAGGTTTATGGCTACACCACATCACTGAGACAGCTCTAGTTAATGTCCTTAATGACATCTGCTCCAGTACAGATACTGGGAACATTACAGTTTTGTTCCTACTGGACCTTAGTGCTTCGTTCGACACGGTCGACCACAACATCTTACTAGACAAGCTGAAAAACTGGGTGGGGCTTTCTGGTACAGGAATTAGCTGGTTTGAGTCCTTTTTAAAAGACAAGGACTATTTTGTGTCTATAGGTAACTACAGATCTGAGTGAACAAAAATAACCTGTGGGGGGGTCCACAATTTTCCATTTTGGGACCTTTGCTTTTAAAGATCTAAATGCCCCCAGTCACTCAAATTATGTATATATATATATATATATATATATATATACACAGTGGGGCAAAGAAGTATTTAGTCAGCCACCAATTGTGCAAGTTCTCCCACTTAAAAGATGAGAGAGGTCTCCAATTTTCATCATAGGTATACCTCAACTATGAGAGACAAAATGAGGAAAAAAAAATCCAGAAAATCACATTGAAGGATTTTTAATGAATTAATTGGTAAATTCCTCGGTAAAATAAATATTTGGTCACCTACAAACAAGCAAGATTTCTGGTTCTCACAGACCTGTAACTTCTTCTTTAAGAGGCTACTCTGTCCTCCACTTGTTACCTGTATTAATGGCACCTGTTTGAACTCATTATCAGTATAAAAGACACCTGTCCACAACCTCAAACAGTCAGACTCCAAATTCCACTATGGCCAAGACCAAAGAGTTGTCAAAGGACACCAGAAACAAAATTGTAGATCTGCACCAGGCTGGGAAGACTGAATCTGCAATAGGTAAGCAGCTTGGTGTGAAGAAATCAACTGTGGGAGCAATTATTAGAAAATGGAAGACATACAAGACCACTAATAATCTCCCTCGATCTGGGGCTCCACACAAGATCTCACCCCGTAGGGTCAAAATGATCATGGGAACAGTGAGCAAAAATCCCAGAACCACACGGGGGGACCTAGTGAATGACCTGCAGAGAGCTGGGACCAAAGTAACAAAGGCTGCCATCAGTAACACACTATGCCCAGGACTCAAATCCTGCAGTGCCTGACATGTCCCCCTGCTTAAGCCAGTACATGTCCAGACACGTCTGAAGTTTGCTAGAGAGCATTTGGATGATCCAGAAGAGGACTGGGAGAATGTCATATGGTCAGATGAAACCAAAATAGAACTTTTTGGTAAAAACTCAACTTGTCGTGTTTGGCGGAGAAAGAATACTGAGTTTCATCCAAAGAACACCATACCTACTGTGAAGCATGGGGGTGGAAACATCATGCTTTGGGGGTGTTTTTCTGCAAAGGGTTCAGGATGACTGATCCATGTAAAGGAAAGAATGAATGGGGCCATGTATTGTGAGATTTTGAGTGAAAACCTCCTTCCATCAGCAAGGGCATTGAAGATGAAACATGGCTGGGTCTTTCAGCATGACAATGATCCCAAACACACCGCCTGGGCAATGAAGAAGTGACTTCGTAAGAAGCATTTCAAGGTCCTGGAGTGGCCTAGCAAGTCTCCAGATCTCAACCCCATAGAAAATCTTTGTAGGGAGTTGAAAGTCTGTGTTGTCCAGCAACAGCCCCAGAACATCATTGCTCTAGAGGAGATCTGCATGGAGGAATGGGCCAAAATACCAGCAACAGTGTGTGAAAACCTTGTGAAGACTTACAGAAAACGTTTGACCTCTGTCATTGCCAACAAAGGGTATATAACAAAGTATTGAGATGAACTTTGGTTATTTACCAAATACTTATTTTTCCACCATAATTTGCAAATAAATCCGTTAAAAATCAGACAATGTGATTTTCTGGATTTTTTTTTTTCTCATTTTGTCTCTCATAGTCGAGGTATACCTATGATGAAAATTGGAGACCTCTCTCATCTTTTAAGTGGGAGAACTTGCACAATTGGTGGCTGACTAAATACTTTTTTGCCCCACTGTATATGTGTGTGTGTGTGTGTGTGTGTGTGTGTGTGTGTGTGTGTGTGTGTCTGTGTGTGTGTGTGTGTCTGTGTGTACACAGTGGGGAAAGTAAGTATTGAACACAAACGTTTTTCTCATTTAGCCATTGACCTGAGATTTTCACCAGATATCAGTAGCAACCCAAGTAATCCATACATACAAAGCAATCAAGGCAACTGTGTTCACAAAACAAGTTGCATTTAATAAAGTGGAATCACACAGGGAATATGCATTGAACACATAAAGAAAAAGAGGTGCAAAAAGGTATACAAAGCCAAGAAACCAGCTGAACTCCATCAGAATTTAGAAAGCCAACCCATCCCCAATCAATGTAAATTAATTTCAGCTGGTTGAGTCCTGACTGATAGCCTTTAAAAAGGTCTGTGAATATCAGATTGTCACACAACAAAGAAATCATGATGGGTAGAAGCAAAGAGCTCTCTCTAGGCCTCTGCAACCTTATTGTTGCAAAACATAATGACGAAATTGGTTACAGGTGGATTTCTATACTGCTAAATTTTCCAGTGAGCACTGTTGGAGCCATCATTCGGAAGTGGAAAGAACATCATTTTACCATAAACTGGCCACGACCCGGAGCTTCTTGCAAGATTTCTGACAGAGAAATCAAAAGAATTATCAGAAGAGTTATCCAAGAGCCAACAACCACTCATGGAGAGCTCCAGAAAGACCGGGAGTTAGCAGGTACTGCTGTTTCAAAGAAAACAATAAGTAATGCACTCAACCGACATGGACTCTATGCCAGTTCACCTCGCAAGACTCCATTGCTGAAGAAAAAACATGTTGAAGCTTGTTTAAAGTTTGCTGCACAACATTTGGGCAATCCCGTAAAACACTTGGAGAATATAGTCTGGTCAGATGAAACCACAATTGAAATTTTTGGATGCCAAAACATACAGCATGTTTGGAGGAGAAATGGCACTGCACATCCCATCATGGTGTAGCAGCGAGGGAGGGGGGGCAGCACATGGTACAGGCAGACTTCATATAACTGAAGGAAAGATGAATGAACAAATGTACAGAGACATCCTTGGTAAGAACCTGTTGTTATCTGCCAAGATGCTGAAGCTGAAACAAGGGTGGACATTTCAGCAAGACAATGATCCCAAACACACAGCCAAGGAAACTCTCAACTTGCTCTAGAGAAGGAAAATAAAGCTGCTAGAATGGCCCAGTCAGTCACCTGACCTGAATCCAATTGAACATCTATAGAATGAACTGAAGATTCAATTCACTTCAATTCAGTTCAATTCAATTCAATTTTATTTATATAGCGCCATATCACAACAACAGTCAGCTCATGGCACTTTCAAATGTAGGGGAAATCCCACAATTGCAGAAAGACCCCAGCAATCAGGCGATCCCCTGTGAGCAAGCACTTGGCGAGGGTGGATAGGAAAAACTCCCTTTTAACAGGAGGAAACCTCCAGCAGAACCAGGCTCAGGGAAGGGCAGTCATCTGTTGCGACTGGCTGAGGGGTGAGGGGATAGACAAGATGGAGACAACAGACATAAAGAGAGCAAAAATTAATGGAGAGAAGCCGAGTACATTATTGGAGGTCACCCGGCAGTCTAAATCTATTAACAGCAAAACAAAGGGAGGGTTAAGAGACACAAGATCCCTCCCTAATTGTAGGCTTTATTGAAGAGGAAGATTTTTACCCTGCTCTTAAAAACAGAGATCGTGTCTGGCTCCCGAATCCAGATTGGTAACTGGTTCCACAGTAAAGGAGCTTGATAGCAGAAGGCTCTGCCTCCCATTGTACTTTTGGAGATTCTAGGTATTACAAGTAATCCAGCATTTTGGGAGCGTAGTGCTCTCTTAGGATGATAGGGTAATATCAGATCTTTTATATAAAAGGGGGCCTGATAATTAAGAGCTTTGTAAGTGAGAAGAAGGATTTTAAACTTAATTCTGTTGTTCGTCCATCATTGTCGATGATGACCTCGTAATCCTATTGATGAGTTGACGGTTGACGGTGAGTCCTGAGATGACTGATCAGTCCAATTTTGGCACGGAATGTCCTGGCACATGTGGGGCAGGCATGCATCATCACGTTAGCTGATGTGCTGGGCTGTCTAGTCTTGCGCAGTTCGCGCTTGGCTTTAGCTCCAGCAATACGTCTGGCTTCGAGATTTCTGCAGCCATCCTTAATGCTCATATGCCAGGCCAAGCGGTCTTGTGCTAGAGTTTCCCAGGAGGCCATGTCTATATTGAAGGATTTCAGAGAGGCCTTCAGGGTGTCCTTGTAGTGTTTCTTTTGTCCCCCTCTCGACCTTTTTCCTACTGAGAGTTCCCCGTAGAACAGCTGCTTTGGAATGCTTTCATCAGGCATCCTGAAAACATGACCTGCCCACCTGGCTTGCGCTCTTGTTAGCATGGTGTGGACCATTTCCATTTTAGCTTGTTCAAGGACTTCTTTATCGGGTACCTTGTCCTGCCAGTTTATGTTGAAGATCCTTCGAAGACAGGTTAGGTGGAAACAAATGAGCTGTCTGGCATGCCTTGCACCGTCCATGTTTCACAGGCATAAAGGAGTGTTGGGAGCACAACAGCACGGTAGACCTTTAGCTTCGTTTCTAGGCTAATGCCCCGTCTTTCCCATGCAATTTTGTGGAGTCTGCCGAATGCAATGCTGGCCTTGGCTATTCTGTGGTTGACTTCGGTATGTATTGTTGCAGACTGGGAGAGGGTGCTACCTAGGTATGTGAATTGGCCTACAACTTGCATTCTCTGCCCCTTATTATTGTTGTATCCAAGCTCTTTGAAAAACAACAGACACTTCACCATGCAAATAAAAATAAATTATAAGAATGGGCTAGCTGGGACTTGAACCCCAGCTTCCCAGATGCAGAAAAGACATTTTATCTCTAAGCTACTACTTAGTCATGGCTTGTTGAGGCTTTCTTGAAGACTTGAGGCCTTTCATCAAAATTGTTCATATAGACGAAGCCTCATGTGAAACTTTATTTGCTCTACTAGGCCATGTAGCCGACAAAACATATACAACATGCAGATTGTTGCGAGGGCATTATTGGTTTAATGTATATTTTTTCCATGTCAATAAATGTGCTGTCTTTTAAGAAATATCAGTGATCAGAAGGAAAAAAAGAAATAATAAAACTGGGGTGACTCCAGTGAATGTGTTTGTGTTCCTTAGTGTGCTTGTACTACTTATCCATTTTTATTAAGAAATAACTTTTCAACAGTCTTACACTGTATTTCCCAGTATATTCACCTCTATCATTATTCTCATGCAGGGCACAATAGCCATAGTTCCTCAGCATAATGATGTGTAATAATGATCCAAGCTCTTTGAAACACAACAGATACTTCACCTTGCAAATAAAAATAAAATTACAAGAATACCCCAGCTGGCACTTGAACCTGAGTCTCCCAGTTAAAGAGCAGTTGCTTTACCACTATGTCATCACTTCTGTTGCAATGAATATCCACTATTTGTGAAAAATGCATCAATGGGAGAAATGCACTCAAAATGTTCCCAGATTGGAGAAGTCCGTGTTTTTGCTGCTGCCTCCGTCTGAAAATTGGCTGTGACAAATCCCTTGCACAGTCAAACATCGACAACACAAAATGTGTTGCTCACTTTATTTCATGCTGCGTGCAAAATCATGAATGACTTCCTGACCCAGTCATGTGGTACGACTGGCCGGCGAGGCTAATGACATCAATACACACATCAGCAATACATGCCCCGAAATGCGCTTTGCCAAATATTTCCTGGACAAGCTCGGAGCACCCTCAAAGCTCTGGAGCCTGCTTTCCCATCACTACATTCCTCTGTCTTGTTCAGCCAGTTGCTCTTTGTGCTTCTTCTCAGCCTTCTCATCCAAAGTTGGAAATTTGTAAGCTCATCTCACCATAAATCCTTTTCTTGTCAAACTCCTCATTTTATATTTTCCAAGACTACCTGCCTGAGCACAGGTGAACTGGACCAACCCTGGCAGATTAAGGAAATCTTCAAACCAGCTACTCTTTCTTCTCCCCCATCCCCTCCCTGCAGGGTTGCCAGATTCTTGCTTCATGTGTACCCTGCCTCTCGCCCAAAAGATGCTGGGATAGGCTCCAGCCCTCCCATGACCCGGAAAGGATTAAGCAGAAGAAGATGGATGGATGGATGTTTAAAACTGTTTAATGGTCACCTTGTGTCTGCATCTGAGTGTATTAGTCAAACGTGTTACTTGGCAAGAGTTGAGCAATTAAAATCCTTGGTTAGGGCTCAATTAGGCACTAAAACTCCTTTAGGTCAGATAAGGATTGTGGGTTTCACTGTACTTTATAGAAACAGCTCTGCCTGTTATGTGTTGCCTTTGGACTACGTCATTATTGCTACAATTAGGGTGTCCAGGTGTCCTGCTTTGCTTGGGACCACACAGTATTTTGACTTTTTTTTTTTTTGGTCGTCCTGCATTCTGATAGCCTCAGAATTTCAAAGGCTGTATGGATGCTTTAAAAGATATTACTTATATTGAGTAGCTGTGAGGAAAGTAGGGCAGGCTGCCATCCTAAGGACTGTGACTGATGTCAAACTTCATGCATGGGTGAATCACAGGTTAAGTAGTACTACCATAGAGATGGTTTGAAGGGAGTACTACAACTGAGAATGTCACTGGAATATGGAAACAACACAAAAGAGAGAGTGCAACTTTAATCAAGAGTGGGAAACATCTACAGCTGGTTGAAGCCAGTGGAGGACAGTTCAGAGTGTTCTGCCTTTTACCCCAGATTCATTTTAAATTGCTCATGGGGATGAGTATGACATGAAGAAACACAGCCCATGTGATGCTCGCAGAAAAAGAGCTGCAGAGAAGGAGGCATGCCAGTCTGTGGATACATTCCTGTTGAAACCTAAAGAGGACTCCAGGACAGATAACAGGTGCTTAACTAACCACCATTTAACACACTGTCCAGCACTCCCACTCATACCAGTCAGCAGACTGTGGCACTAAGGTAGCGCCGGTCATTTTTCCAGACTTGGATATTGGGATAGAAAAAACTGTTGGTGTGGTCATACAAACTGAATACTGTGGGTCCACAATATGTATAATTCTAGATTTTGATACCAAGCTGGTGCTGATCTTGTTTCAGCAAACCTGCTCTCCATGGTGCTGAAGTTCACATCCTGTGTGGGCCTGGGAGCAGTCACTTTGGTGGACCATAGACTGTGAGCTGAACAAAGCTGAAAAGACTGATTTTCTTCTATTTTATTTTATTCCTTTAAAACATGACTCATTTTGAGCTATGTTGATTTGTTTTCCTGTAAACTTTATCATTTTTTAAAAAATCAGTCAATAAAGTGCAAAGGACAGTCTGAACTGATTGAAAACATCACAGGAAAAATACATTTATAAAAGATGTGAGTTTTTGTACAGTATGATTTTGAATCTGAAATCAATCCCTAATAAACAATCACAGACATTTGTCCTCATCACAACTCAAATATAATGTCTCTCACTTAAACCTGATCTTCGTCCCACATTCGATTAATTGGAACCTGTTCACCCTAGTCACAACCCGTTTGGTTATAGCAGCAATTGTGACGAACCTATTGTCATGATTATTCTGGTTATTTTCTATATTTTCCCACTTCTGGTTAGTATTCAAAATGTATGATGTCAACTGAGTTTGCCTTTTGTTTCTGTTGTGAGTCGTCTGGTATATTTATTACTACATACTGTATATATTCTGGTTTTTGGTCTTGAACCCATTTGTGTCTCCACCTGCTGTTCCCTGTCCTAGGGGTGGTATTCATGATTATTCTCCAGCACCTTTAGTATTTCTCATTTTGTATCTATGTCCTCCTGTGCTTTTGTTTTGACGGTGTGTTAGTGTTAGTGTTGTTAGTGTTTTTGCTCTTTGTATATTTCGTATCCTTTATTAAATTCACACACAACTCACAGCTCAGCGCCTGGGTGTTCTTCCTGCCCCGAGGGGCGATTCATGACAGTAGGAAGCGGCCAGTGAGTGATCCAGCTGCTGTGAGTGTGTGTTTTTTCTTTTCACCCACCTGTTTTTGTGTTGTCGGAGGAAGAGGAGTCAGCATGTCCCCAGCATGCTGGGTCTCAGCCAGTAAAGGAGCATCGGCTGCCGGGGGCACCAGCCTGGAGGAGCAGTGGGTGGCTCACTTTATCCAGGACTTCGTCGGGATTGTGGAGGCGCATCCCGGGTTGAGGAAGCATCCCGAGTTTGTGGAACTATTGTCAACTGTCTCCACTCTCCAGCAGTCATTTCCTGGGTTGGCGGTAGGCTCACTTCCAGTGGGGTCCGAGCCAACAAGGAGGTGCTCCCCAAAACAGACGTCTTCCGCCTCTCTCCATTTGCCAGCCTCAAGACGCCATCTCCCACATCCGATCTCCACTTCTCCTCAAGCCACGACGGTACCGGACCTGACGGAGGAGAGTCAGCGGGTGCAGACACTCCAAACTTCCCACCGCTATCCAGCTACAGATCACCAGAAGAACTCCTCTGCCTCTCAGCTAACAGCTCTTTCTTCGCCGTGTCAAAAAATTACCACAGCAGTCTCCTCCTCTCGTCCTAGTTCGTCCTCGCTGGCTGTCCCATCAGCTTCTTCTCCCTCCTTGGTCGCTGCTGCTACCCTCTCTTCCACGGCGTCTCCTCCCGCTGCTGAAGATCTGGCCATCACATCCCCAGCTACGCCTGTCATTGAGTCTGCAGGGGCGGCTCCTCCATGTTCTTCAGGGGGGCCCACTACCGCTGCAGCCACTGAGAGGAATGACACTGGCCTGCTGCAGTAGACACCATCGTGCCACGGGAATTCAGGCAAGTGATTTTTCATTCTCTGTTACCTAAAAATGAATTATCCTGCCTGATTCCCAGTGGGGAGACTCTGCCTTTGCAGTCCACTGAGTCCTCACTGCCTGCTGCAGATACAAATTCCTCACCTACTACCTCCGTGCCTCCTCCTATTTCCCCTGAGTGTCCGCCGGCCCTGGGATTGAGCCGCCGGACAATGGAGGAGCCTACAGTCCTGGAGGACCTGGTCCCAGCTCCGCTGCCACGGTCCGGACAGAAGGAGAGTGCTTCCAGCGACCTGAAGCCTTCACTGATGGTAGAGTGTCCCCTGGCTTCAGCTATGCAGGATTCAGCACCAGCGGTGAGGTGACCTCCAGCTGCCATGCCAGATGACCCACCTGCATCGGGCACTTTGCCTGGAGGTTGCCTGGGACTGCATCCTCCACCATTCCTGGTGCAGAGGCTGCTGCAGCAGAGTTGGAGTTGGACCTCCAGAGGGCCAGGTACAAGGCGCTTCTGCCTGGATCGACGGAGTGCTTGAGCTCAGACAAGTGCTTTTTTTTTGTTTTCACTTTATCTGTTTTGGAGAGATCTTGCCTGACTCTTGGTGGGGAGCGCCAGGTGCAGCTGTCAGCTGCACCTGAGCTCACCTCGCTGAGCTCCACTGCTGCCAGTGACCCTGACCTGGTGTCAATGTCCCTTCTGTTGGAGCCTTTCCCTTGGGTTACCGTGGATCATCCAACTTTGCCTGAGGTCTCTGTGGGTGCTGCGCCCCTGCCCGGGGCCTCTGTGGGTGCTGCTCCCCCTCTGTCTGAGGTCTCCACAGGTGCTTCGTCCCAGTCCGGGACCTCCTTGGATGCTGCTCCCCATCTGGCTGAGGTCTCCACAGGTGCTTCATCCCAGTCCGGGACCTCCATGGGTGCTGCTTCCCTTCCGGTTGAGGTCTCTGCAGGTGCTTCATCCCAGTCCAGGATCTCCATGGATGCTGCTCCCCCTCCGTCCGGGCCATAGTGGGTGTTGCTCCCCAGCCTGGGGCCATCATGGGTTCTGCGCCCCAGCCTGAGGCCACTGTGGGTGCTGCGCCGCAGCCTCGCTCCACCATAGGTGCTATGCCATAGCCCAGGGGCCACCGTGGGTGCTTTGCCCCAGTCTGGGGCAGATGCGGGTGCTGCTATGTCCCAGTACGGGGCCTCCATGGCTACTGCTACGCCTCAGTCCAGGGTCTCCGAGCATGCTGCACCTCTGTCCAAGGTTGCTGTGGGCTCCCAGTCTCTGCCCGGTTACACCAAAGGTTCCTCTTCTCCGTCTGAGGCCGTTGTGGGTTCCTCTTCTCCTCCCGAGGGCGTCGTGGGTTCCTCTCCTCCTCCCGAGGCTATCGTGGGTTTTCCTCCTCCACCCCAGGCTGTCATGGGTTTTCCTCCTCTGCCCGAGGCCATCGTGGGTTCTCCTCCTCTGCCCAAGGCTGTCGTGGGTTCTCCTCCTCCACCCAAGGCCATTGTGGGTTTCCCTTCTCTGCCCGAGGTCGTCGTGGGCTTCTCTTTTCCACCCAAGGCAGCCATGGGTTTTCCTCCTCTGCCTGAGGTCACCATGGGTTCCCCTCTGTCTCTGGTCGCCGCAGGTCCCATTCCATTGCCTGAGGTCACTGAGGGTCCCGTTCCTTTGCCTGAGATTGCTGGGGGTCTTCCATTGTTGCCTGAGGTCTCCGCTGGTTGGCCATCCTCATCACCTGGTTCCCCTGCTCATCATTCATCATCGCTGCCTGGTTTCCTTGCTCACCAGTTGTCGTCATCACTGGGTTTCCCCACTGGGCAGCCATCTAATCCATTGGGTGTCCACCCCTTAGTCCCTGCAGTCCGCAGGGACTAAGGGGTACTGGGCTCAGCTGCCACGTCTGGGTGGGGGCACGTTGTGCCACGTGGTCCGGTGGCTCTGGGATCCTGGGAGGCCACCTGATGGACTACTCCATCTGTTCGGGTGGCTAAAATACTCTGTTAGACCTCCCGACAGACTGTGCCACTTAGCTGGGTGGGCCACGCACTCCGGAAGGCCAACCAACTCATTCCACCACACCATCTAGCCAGTCTGGGACTCTATATGACCACCCAAACTGCTTTTTTTCTCTGCCCAGTGGGCTTAGTGTTCTGTTTTGCTCTGTTGTGGATCCAGAGCGAGGGTCTTATTTTTGTTCCCCCCTAGCCTGGTTTCCCCCACCACCCTCCCGGGTTGGATTATTGTTCTTTTCCTTTTTTTTGGGGGGGGGGGGCTTTGTTGTTTTTCTGTCCCCTTTTTGATGTTGCCTTGGGGTGTCTGGAATCCACCCCTTGGACGGGGTCTCCGTCATGATGTGGAGCACGGTTGGGGAACCGTGCTCACACCCTTCTGATTATTCTGGTTATTTTCTGTATTTTCCCACTTCTGGTTAGTATTCAATATGTATGCTGTCATCTGAGTTTGCCTTTTGTTTCTGTTATGAGTCGTCTGGTGTATTTATTATTATATATTCAGGTTTTTGGTCTTGAACCTATTTCAAGATTCAAGATTCAAAGGCTTTATTATCATGTGCACAGTTAAGAAATACTACATTTCCTGAGAACTGAAATTCTTACTTTGCTCTCCAAACGAATGCCAAGGTAATAGGAACAGAAGCAACAATTCTAATATGGTCATGACACACTAACACAGTAACTCAATCCTAATACTAATGGATGCTAATAACACACACCAACAACACAGTTAGGCAGTTAGGACTCCTTAAGCACACCTTGATACTAAATATTAAAACTAATGAGTACTAATAACACACACTAGGCAGTTTGGACAGTTAAAGCAGTCAGGCAAGAGGAATGAAATTGAAAATTCACTGGATGACTAAAGTGATAATGGTATATTGATATCAGAGATGATGTGAACCTGAGATGGCATGGACGTATGTGCAGTGTGCAAATGAGCATTGTGCAACGAGCAGTGTATAATTACAAATTACAAATTAGCACCCGGTGCTAATTTCTGTACCAGTAGTACCAGTAGACTGTGCATGATAAGTAGCAGCAGAGATGATAATTAGCAGCAGAGATGATATGGTCATCAGACGAGTGAGACTATATCTACTGTACAGGTGAGCAGTGTGCAAATTTAGCAGCCAGTGTGAGTTCCTATATGCAAAGCTGTGTTCCAGAGTTTTGGGAGTTATCTGTTCAGGAATCTGAACATTTCCATCTGTTCATTTTTGTCTCCATCTGGTGTTCCCCATCCTAGGGGTGATATTCATGATTATTCTCCAGCACCTTTAGTATTTCTCATTTTGTATTTATGTCCTCCTGTGCTTTTGTTTTGACGGTGTGCTGTGTTTGTTTTCCCTGTCAGTTCAGGTTTCCTTCTGGCACAGCCATCATTAGTTTGGACTGATCACTCCCTGCTCTTGTGATCCACACCTGTCTCTTGTTGTAATTATCCCTCCTATCTTATTTAAGGGCGGCAGTGTCTCCATTCGGCGCCACATCCTAAGACCAAGTTCAGATGTTATTTCACATCTGCTCTATTCTGACTCCTGCTTCGCCTTGGTTTTGTAAGTGTTTTTGTTCTTTGTACATTTTGTATCCTTTATTAAATTCATGCACAACTCACAGCTCAGTGCCTGGGTCTTCTTCCTGCCTCGAGGGGCGATTCATGACATCTATTGACAATATGATATAGTGTTATGCACCCAGAGTGAGAACTGGCTGAAATAAGTGCACGGGAAGAAATATATAACATTTATGTTTAGATTATGACAAATTAAACATATATAGAGAGATCACAGGGAGTCAAAATAGTAAAGGTGCTTTCAAGCTGTGGTATTTTGGTATTGATTCTTCCTCTCTCTCTCTCTCTCTCTCTCTCTCTCTCTCTCTCTCTCTCTCTCCACACACACACACACACACACACACACATATACTGTATATAGGTGTGTGTGTGTGTGTGTGTGTGTGTGTGTGTGTGTGTGTGTGAGTGTGTGAGTGTGTGTGTAGAGTTGAGTTGTCCACTAATGAATGTATTAGAGTTTTTCCTATTCCCATGTCCCCTGTATTTCTTTGTCTCTGTGGGAAAAGTGGAGTACTCTTCTTCATCAAAGCATCTGCCCCTGAGCTAACCCAGCAAGTTACAAAGTTCCATTGTCATCATCATCATGCATGGGAACCAATCAATAATTCAGTGGGCTACCCAGTGCATCACTATGCATAGGGATATTTCAGCCTGGACAGTCAGACGGCTCTCATACATAGGAAATAGAGCTATTCACTGAAGACCAATAACAGGGAGTAAATGGCAAATACAAGCCTATAATCCCCAGTTAGTGCAGCAATAGCTCTAGCCCAAAGGCTTTTGGGGCTTGCAGTAGCGTACTTTGTAGAGCAGCATTTGAAATGCACACACAGTAATTGAGAGGATTTAAAAGAGCAATGGAGCAATCACAAAGGTTGTCCCCCAGAGGGCACAAAGTATAATATCAAAATACGGTGAAGCTATTTCTTCATCAGCTTGTTTTCACCCCCTTTTTTCCCTTTATGGTGTACAGTGTTTAAAGTGTTTATTTCTGGGCCAAATATGACTGGGCCTTTTAACTCTGTGGGTGCATGTCCTGCATGGGCTCTTGAAATTCAACATTATTTTTGTGACAAAGTGGATGAGAACATTTTTCTACTCACCACTTGTCCCATTATTATATGCATTAGACCAGGTGTTTATTTTGTGCTCCTTTACTTTAATTTGCCAGTGCTTATAAAACATTCTATCACTTACTATTCAGGGTTTGTTTGTGTTAGTCTTATGTTACAATTTACATCAAAGTATTGAAATAAGTTAAAGCAAACACAGCCTTAAGCTACTGTAAAAGTTGTAGATTGAAAATGTTTGTTTTTTTCTTTAAATTCAACTTTGCCTTTTTTCATCCATCATACAGGAACTGTTTGAGGAGGGACCCAGCCTGAATTTCCTGGTTTAAATAGGTTTCAGTGAGGTCACATAATATTACTGGTTCAAACCATGAGGATGTGTTTCTTTTTTTCTTCATAGGAATTTTTCTTTAGTTTACTTTTTGAAATTTATTATATTTTGTTAGTATTATACATTCCTAATAACATCATTTAGTTATGCAGATGAGTTTGTTACTAAATTATTCATAGTTTTTGGATCCTAATGCAACATGAAGGTCCACCCATTGTGATCAATGGTATAATTAGGTCCAGTTGGTGTCAATTGGGAAGCCTTTAGAGGGATTGTACTGACGTTACATGGGTCACATGTATTTTGTTTACTCAGCCATTTTGGACAGCAACGAACAGTCAAATCCACAACAGCAAGTGTGAGTGAGTGTAATTAGCGAGATAAATGGCTACACACAAATCAACACCATGGTCCAACGGTGAGGTATAGACTGTGCTTGGTAACTGATTAAAGAAATCCAGAGGGAGCTGGACGGAGCGACCCAAAATGAATTCACGGCCACCAACCGGTGAAGGCAGATGGGAGGCAGAGTGGCGTCGACCCATCCACAGCATCATCATTGTTGAAAATCGTGATAGAGGATGGTGAGTGATGTGATATTATGCATCTTTTATGTTATTTATCTCAGTGGTGGCAAGCTCACATTGAACAAACAACATCCTTGTCTCCTGTATGCAGATAATGAGCTAGCTAGTTAGCCATCAATGCTAACTCCATGGTTTGCTTGTATTTTGCGCTTGTGTCAACATCTGATGAAATAAGCTAGTGTTAATCCTGGTTAAAAAGTTGTTTTTTACATGTTGCACTTTTGTGCTGTGCATGTACTTAAGTTGTGTGTGTATTTTTGTTCTAGTGTCCCACCGACATCTGCTTTGACACCGGTACCAGCTCCGATACCAGCAACGTCTAGCATGACACAGCAATGTGTTATGACTGGTAAGAAACAAGTTTCACACCCCGTTGTTTTCAGCAGTGGTGAAGTACTCCAATTCTTTGCTTTTTAAGTTAAAGTACAGGTAAAGTGCCAAAACTAAAGTAGCACAATTTACACTTAAGTAAAAATATTGAAGAACTCTCTTTTGAATGTACTTGAAGTATAGTAGTTAAAGTACTAAACTCCATTCAGCTGAATGTATTAACTCATTCTGATTGCTGAGGCCACAGTAAAAACAACTTATTTTAAACATAACCCAGCCCTTGTAAAATCTACTTTACTGAAGTGCAGCTACATGAAAATGTGCTTAAATACAGCAACAAAGCACTTTTTTGTCACATTCCACCACTGACTTTTAACAACAAGTGTATTTCCCAAATATATATTTTAAACTTGCTTTGATTAACCACCACCCATTTCTGTCTTCCTTTTAGGCAAGAGGAAAATGATCCACCCCAAAATGGACCTTATATCACTATTTACAGACATGCAGGCTTAAGATCTGCTGAACCAGGACTAGTGCGAGCCGGCACATCTAGTTGCTTCTCAGTGAAGAACGGGAGCATGAAACTACCTTGCAAAGGGGGGAGATGGTTCAGAATGCTGCCTTCAATCAAGTTGTCCTTGGTGTGCTGAGTGACCTTGAGAAGGCGATGAGTGGCCAGTGTGTGACCCATTCTAAGTTTTTCTTTACAGTTTAAAGTTTGAATTTTGCACATTCTAAATAATCTGGAATTTGCTGCTGATTGTAATAAATAATTTAATGACTTATGTGTTTGCATCATGGTTTTCTATTTTGTCTGTTAAGACGCCGGTGGGAAAAAGTCAACAGTACAAACCATTTATCAGTGATGTTGAAAATTTTGGCTCATTTTTAGGAAAAAGTAACCAAAAACAATTATTTTATTTACTGAAGACTGTACTGTATTGTTGGATGTGACAATGCAGAAGACACAGCACACTTTAGTGATAGTACCAGTATATGGAGGAATTCTGGGCCATATTAGCATTTGTATTTCCTAATAATGAGTTTGGGTTTAATTGGATTTAACATGTTTTACCACAAACTACTTTATGGTTCATAATTCTTTTGACAGACTTACACCAAACCAAAAGTGATTTCTCAAACTGCTGGATTATTTAGATAGCTTTTCCAATCTTTTAGCATTTAATGTATGTCATTAAATCTTGGTAACCTTCACAAAAAAAAAAAAAAAAGTGGAGACATATCTGCAAAAGGCACAGAAGTTTGTCAAAATTCCTAGCACAATACAAAAGGAGTACATTGTGCATTATTCACACATAGAATACATATTTATACAGCAGTGCGGTGGCGCAGTGGTTAGCACTGCAGCAGCAGAGCAACTCACCCTTGGCCATGGGATCCCTGGTTCGATCCCAGCCCCTGACCAAAAGTGATCTGTGTGGAGTTTGCATGTTCTCTCTTTGTCTGTGTGGGTTTACTCTGGGAATTCTCCGGTTTCCTCCCACAGACCAAAAACATGTAGGTTAGGTTAACTGGAGACTCTAAAAGTGGCCCTAGGTGTGAATGGTAAAGGGATAGCACCGTACAGTGGCTGCTTCATCCATCCAGGTGGATGCCCTCAATTCCCCCTCTGGGGATCAATAAAGTATACAAAAATCAAATATCTACATCTATACATCCAGTAAATCCATATATTTTCCATGTAACATTATGACTGCATTATTTTAATTGCTTTTAATCCTAGATGAAGTTTGTTTTGGGTTAAAAATGCATAATTGTTAAATATATTTTATTATACCTAACTCAGTACTGTTCACCTGTTGAAATGCATATTATATATATATTAATATAACCCCATAAATATATACTGGCAGCTGATCACTTTTTGCCACAATACCACCACAGGCTGGAGCAGGTACATCCCATGATGTCTGAAAAGTCTCTCCATGATTTTCACATACATCAGAGCAATTTGTAGCACAGGAAACTAAATGTTTCTTCAGACATTCTGAAGTTCTGCAGCCACTGCCCGTTTGTGAAGCTGGGGTGACATCCCATCACTGGGAGGCTCAGTTGAAAGCCCAGACCGACGGTTTGAAGCAATAATTTTGCCACAAGACAGCCATCTGAAAAACACACACAGCATACATATTTTAATACCTAATAGTGATAACTTGCCATGATTACAATGTAGTACGGGGGACTTATTAATGACTGTAGCAAACTAGTATTAGCAATCATTAGCTTACCTTCATATGTGATCTAGTTCAAATCCTCACGTCTTCTGCTGCTCCATGGCTTCCTAAACTCTTCAGTGTCCATCTGGAGGGAGAGGTGAGGCTGTGCTGCCATTAATGTTTAGCTTGATTTAGTTTTTTTGAGTCACACTTTCTTTAAGGTTTTTTTTTTTTTTTTTAGTTTTTTAATGGAGAGCACTGTAGATAACGCTGCACCTCTTGGATTTAAGAAATGCTGTCTGAGTCTGCTTGACTACCACCTTCCTTGATGCTTGTGCCTGACTGCTCTACAAATATTATTATTATTATTAAACAATCAGCATAGATGTAGGCTGAAAAATCATTTACATAGCCTTCAACCTCAAGTACGTTTCTAAGGATTCTTGCAGAGCTGAGTAGTGCTACTTTGTGTGGGAGCTCTATTTTTGTTTGGATCCTGATCTTTGTTAGATACTTGGCAAGGTTCTTAGTGACCATGTCCAGGGATCCATCCACCATCGGAACAATGCAAGTTTTGATGTTCCATAAATGTGCAACCTCTCTTCTGAGATCCTGGTACTTTTGAATCTTTTCTTGTTCTTTATCCGCAGTACTAGCATCACCAGGTACAGTGATATCAAATATCAAGCACTCATTAGCCTCACTGTTTATTACCACAATATCTGGACTGCGGGCCTGGATTTCACGATCTGTCTGAATAGAAAGGTCCCACAACAGTTCAATGTCTTCATCTTCAATGACTGGTTCCAGTTTATGCTCATACCATCTTTCTCCGGCGTCAAGACCGAACTGTTTCATGATTGACCAATGCACAATCCTGGCCATGTTGTCGTGTCGGCGGTTATACTGAGTCTGTGCCAGCTAACTGCATTCACACAAGTGACCCGCTGTGAAGATGGAGTGTCGCCACTGGTATGGACCTCTTTAATTAGATGGTATATTATATGTGCAAGGGAATTTATAACTTTCAAATATTAAAATATATTCTAATTTATAAAAATACACATGGAGTTGGAAGTTGTAAATGGTATTTATTTGTGGGCTGGATATCTTTTCTTGATGAGTTGACGTCCACCTGTGAGATAAAAAGAGTTAATGTTAATAATTAAGTCAATTGTGTGAGGCAAATTAAAAACCACTTACCTTTGCCAGCATACTTCCTGGTGGTGTCTCGGGCAAAATAAATGGAAAATGCTTGTAGCAAACTCCTGAAGTCCAGTTCTTCAGTGAAACACGCCTTCACCGCTCAAGCCATATGACACCCACCATCTCATCTTTCACCCTTCACATGCTACAAAGCTCTTGCTTCTCTGCTTTTGCTTTCAAGGCATTTGTTCTTAAGGCCTGATCTTGGGCTGGTGTGATTAGCCCCTCTGTTTCGTTCTTCAGGTTTCCTCTCTTTAACCAGTCCCACAAGGCTTCGTGTCTCATGTCATCCATTTGGCATTGGATCTGGCCATGAGTGGTCTTAGGTTTCCAGTTTTCTAATTTTTTTTCCCACATCATGCCTTTTAGTTGTCTTGGCCATGTCTGATCTCACCAGATTCTCATTTCTTACTGGAGTCAAGAGAGGTTCTCCTCTCTTCTGTGTCATGACGTCCCCTCCGGGCAAAGAATTGGACCCATGCACAGGCTTTCTCTTCTTAGGTATGATTTTATTAACAGAAACCAAACTTCCAGATGTGAGTAAAAAAAACAAATGTGAGAACGTGATCAAGGTAACAGCATGAAGGTCGGCGTGCCGAAGGCAGCGCACGACCTCTATAAATAAGAATGCAAAAATCAAGAACACCCATGAACAATCAATAATCAAGAAATCCAAAGCAGCCACGAATAATTGAATGAACATAACTGTGAGCATGATGATAATACTAATAAACAAGCCTATGAGGAACTAAACTAACGTACGAAAAATGATAAGGCAGAACTAAGAAGATAGTCATAGCAGACAGAAATAAATGGCAAATTCAAAGGAACATCCAGTAAATAAGTAAATGATCCTGAAAATAAACACAATAACCAAACTGAGTTGAGTCAGGGAAAGCACAGAGAATAACAAAAATAAACTTAAAGTGTGATCACGGTCCCCAGACCATGCCCAGACCTTGACAGACCCCCCCCCCCCTTTAAGGGGTGGATTCAAGACACCCCAAAACCACACCAACAACCCCTCCACCCCCCACCCCCAGTGTGGGCTGTTGGGGCACAAGGCCAGGCAGGCCGAAACAAGCTCCCACTCCCTCACAGAATCAAAAAAAAAAAAAAAAAAAACATTTTGTAGGACCACCCAAAGTCCAAGGTCTTAAAAAAAAACAAGATGGCTGGAATGGCCTCCCAACATTCACAGACCCCTGAAAACAAAAACATAGCTGGTTGGGTGGTCTTCCAGCATCCCAAGACCACCAGACCAGAGAGCAAGGCGGGTAGGGAGGCCTACCCCAATCCGTGATCACCCAGATCAGAGTGCAAAGCAGTTCGGGGGGCCTATCCAAATCCATGGGCCCCCAGATAATAGTACAAGGTGGGTCAGAGGGTGTATCCCATTTTATGGGCCCCCAAACCGTAAAACAAAGCCCGTTGAGTGGCCTCCCTGAGTCCATGGGCCACCAGAC
Source organism: Pholidichthys leucotaenia (assembly GCA_020510985.1). NCBI lineage: Eukaryota > Metazoa > Chordata > Actinopteri > Cichliformes > Pholidichthyidae > Pholidichthys > Pholidichthys leucotaenia. Next base: position 156,004,329 of record CM035847.1, on the reverse strand, counting down.
CAAGGAACGTGATGCATTGGGTGGCCTTCCAATGTCTCTGGACCACCACAGTGGACAGCAGGACTAGGCATCCACTTCAGGGATGCTTTAACCTCAGAAACTGAACACAGGGGCGCACTGACTTCAGGGACTGACAGTTGGAGCGCATCAATCTCGGGAGCTGGAGACAGAGGTGCACCGACCTCTGCAGCTGACAGCAGAGGCGCACTGGCCTCAGCAGCAGACGATGGGAGCATGCTGGCCCCTGGATGCAATGACTGAGGCGCACCGGCTTCAGGAACAGCAGGTGAAGGTGTACCAGCCTCTGTAGCTGATGGCGGAGGCACACTATCCTCGGCAATGGATGACGGGAGCACGTCGGCCCACGGATGTGATGACTGAGGCGCACCGGCCTCACGAACAGCAGGGGGAGGCCCCGACCTCTGTAGCTGATGGTGGATGCACACCAGCCTCAGCAGCAGAGAGTAGGGGTGTGCTGGCCCCTGGATACAATGACTGAGGTGCACCCGTCTCTGGAACAGCAGGTGGAGGTGCACTGGCCTCTACAGCTGATGGTGGAGGCACATGGGCCACAGCAGCAGATGGTAGGTTCACGCCAACCCCTGGATGCGATGGCTGAGGCACACCGGCCTCTGGAAAAGCAGGTGGACGCATACCAACCTCTGCAGCTGACGGTGGAGGCACACCGGCCTCAGCAGCAGATGTGAGGGCACCCCCTGGATGCAATGACTGAGGCACACCAGCCTCAGGAACACATGACAGAGGCACAGCGGCCTCAGGAACACTTGACAGTGTTGCACTGGCCTTAGAAACACTTAACGGCAGTGTACCGGCCTTGGAAACACTTAACGGAGGTGCACTGGCCTTGGATGCAGATGACGGAAGGGCATCAGCCTCAGGTGTGGGTGATGCGGGTGCACCAGACTCAGGTGTGGATGATGGAAGTGCACCAGGCCCAGTGCTGATGATGGAGAAGCACCGATCTCAGGTGCAAATGATGAAAGTGCACTGGCCAAAGGTGCAGATGATGGGAGTGCACCAGCCTCAGGAACACTGGACGGAGGTGCACCAGCCTCGGAAACACTTCACAGAGGCGCACTGGCCTCGGAAACACGTAACAAAGGTGCACCAGCTGCAGGTGAATCTGAGCACACCAACCTCAGGGGCAGAAGATGGGAGCACACTAGTCTTAGGTGTAGATGATGGAGGTGCACAGACCTCTGAAACGACGGGAGGAGGTGCACCAGCCTCTGAAACGATATGTGGAGGCACACCGTCCTCTGGAAAGACCAGTGGAGGCACACTGGCCTCTGGAATGACCAGTGGAGGCACACTGGCCTCTGGAACGATCAGTGGAGCATGCACCTTGGACGTGGCAACAGCTGCAGCTGATGGATCACTAGTCCACAAGGCCACGGCTGCTTGGGACCCTTCAGATATAGAGACAGCTGCTACTGGTAGAGCACCGGGAGTGATGAAATTACTCCTCTCTGATGCAGTGTTCGGAGAAACAGAGAAGGGAGATGCAGATGAGGGTGGATGAATAGAAACTGCAGTAGAAAAAAATGGCAGAAGCAGGTGGCGAGGGTCCAGCAGCAGCAGATGGCTGCTGCCGTGATGTTGTGACATCATGGCCATGAAAACATTTCTTCCATTCAACTTTGAATTTAAGGTCTTTCAATCTGCGGGAATATTTACCTTTAAGGGCTTCCTTTATACTTTCATGTAGGAGATCATCATACTCAAGGACTCCAAGGTACTTGCACCCAGTGTCCTCCACAGTCTTAATCCTGCGTCCATCTGGCAACTCTATTCCTTCAACCTTCACTATCTTTCGTCTTTTAAATATAATACGTAACTTCATAAGACCAAACTCCATGCCTATGTCACTGCTGACAATACGTATTGTGTTCACTCAAGATTCAATCTCATGCTCACCTTTTCCATACTACTTCAGGTCTTCCATGAAAAACACATGGTTAAGAGATCCAGTGTCTTTTCCTAGTTGGTATTTACATTTAGAGTTGTGTAGCACAATTGGCAATGGAATCAAGGAGATAAACAGAACAGGTGACAGACTGTCACCTTGAAATATACCTCATCAGATTTGCACTTATGGTCACCAGATATCAAAACTGTTTTCCAGCTGGTCATGCTCTGTTGTACCAGTTCTTGGATACTGGGAGTAATTCCAGTTACCTTCATCTTTTCCAATATCCATGAGTGTGGTATCATATCATAGGCCTTACGGTAGTCTATCCATGCCATTGCCAAGTTGGTTTTCAACTTTTTAGTTTCACAGCACCATTTTATCAATAGCCATCTGGTCTTTTGTTCCTCTTGATCCTTTTTGACACCCTTTTTGTTCCTCAGGGAGCAACTTTGATGTCTCTAAGTGATGGTATATCTTCTCGGACAGTGTGCCACTATTCAATTTTTCATTTGCTTCACATCACAACAGAAGCCGTCTCGTGGCACCACAATGCAGAAAAAACCCACAATCTCAGAAAAACCCAGCAATCAGACAATCCCCTGTGAGCAAGCACTGAGTGACAGTGGAGAGGAAAAACTCCCATTTAGCAGGACAAAACCTCTGGCAGGAACAGGCTCAGGGAGGGGCAGTCATCTGCTGCGACTGGCTGGGGGTGAGGGGATAGAGAAGATGGAGAGGACAGACATAAAGAACATAACAGTGAGATGCCAAGTACATTATTGGAGGTCAACCAGCAGTATGGATCAAATAACAACAGAACAAAAGTGGGGTTAAGGGGTTAAGAGCCCCATGGCGCCCACAGTGGCCGCCATGGGGCTTCGCTGCGCTTTAATTTGTATGTTTTTGTTTGTCAATTGTGTGTCTGCCTGCTCTTACACCCGTGAAGAGCTACTAAATATCAGGACTTTCACTCCCACGGACCTACTCCCAGTTTTTTTGGCTCCTGCCGCCGATCTGGTTCACTTTTTAGCCCAAAAAGTGAGACGGCGAAAGAGAGGAAGGCGAGCGGGCGCTCTCGTGAGGCTTCGCAGGAGAGGCACACACACGGCTTTGCCTGGCATATTTCTCTCCAATGCCAATTCTCTCTTTAACAAGGTAGATGAACTGAGACTGCTGATGCGATTTAAGGACCTCTCTACCTCGTCTGCCCTCTGTTTTACTGAGACCTGGCTCAAGGAAAAGACACCGGACAGCGCGCTCCTCCTCGAGGGATTTCAGCTGTTTCGTGCTGACCGTGACACAGAGCTCTCCGGTAAGTCCTCAGGAGGAGGAGTCTGCTTTTACATTAACAGCAGCTGGTGCTCTGATGTAACGGTGCTCTCCCAACACTGTTCTCCCACCCTGGAATATTTATTCATTAACTGCAAGCCTTTTTATTCCCCGCGGGAGTTCGCTTCATTCATCCTGGCCGCTGTTTACGTCCTGCCTGACGCGGACGCGCGCGAGGCTCAGCGCGCGCTCGCAGATCACATTCAACATACGGAGCGGTCTTTCCCGGACTCTCTGGTTATTGTGGTTGGTGACTTTAACCAGAGCAACCTAAGCCACGATCTCCCCCGATACAAACAGTTTATTAAATGCCCCACCAGAGGAGAGAACACACTGGATCACTGTTACACTACAGTGAAGGACGCGTATCGCGCTGTTCCCCGTGCTGATCATGTGATGGTCCACCTCATTCCCACATACAGACAGAGACTAGGGCTGCACGGTGGCGCAGTGGTTTAGCACTGTGGCAGCACAGTTTTACCCTCGGCCGGGGGATCGCGGGGATCATGAGATTGTGGGTTCGATCCCAGCCCCCGACCAACAGTGAGCTGTGTGGAGTTTGCATGTTCTCCCCGTGTTGCGTGGGTTTACTCCGGGATTTCTCCGGTTTCCTCCCGCATACCAAAAACATGTAGGTTTAGGGCGCTCGGGCAAGCAGCGACCAGCAGCCGGTGACTTGTCACCAGACTGCAAATCAGATCTACCTACGGGTACAAATAAGTAACAAAAAAAAAAAAAAAAAAAGGACTGCTACAGGGAGGTCAAATATCGGTTTAACAGAGAGTTGAGGAGAGCTAAATCTGTGTATTCTGGGAGACTCCAGCAACAGTTCACTGCTAACGACTCTGCTTCTGTGTGGAGAGGACTGAGGCAAATCACCAACTATCGGCCTCAGGCTTCTAAAGGTCAGGATGACAAAGCCCTTTGTCAAAGACTGTCCCAACATTATGCCCGTTTTGACACCTCGTCAGCTGTGTCCATCTCCCCCCCCCCCCCAGCTCCACTGCCTCCACGGTCCCTACTTCATCAAAGGTGCCCCCCCTCCTCCCCCCCTGCCCTTGTCATCAGTGAGCAGGACGTGCACAGACAGTTCTCCAGACTGAACCCGCGCAAGGCCCCCGGTCCGGACGGCGTGTCTCCCTCCACCCTGAGACACTGTGCGAAAGAGCTGACTCCTGTCTTCACAGACATTTTTAACACCTCCCTAAAGTTATGCCACGTGCCGACCTGCCTCAAAACCTCCACCATCATCCCTGTCCCCAAGAAGCCATGGATCACTGGACTTAACGACTACAGACCTGTAGCGCTCACCTCTGTAGTCATGAAGTCCTTTGAGCGCCTGGTCCTGCCCCACCTCAAGTCCATCACCATTCCCCTCCTGGACTCGCTGCAGTTTGCCTACCGAGCCAACAGGTCTGTGGACGACGCAGTCAACCTGGCCCTCCACTCCATCCTGCAGCACCTGGACTCCCCGGGAACCTACGCCAGGATCCTCTTTGTGGACTTCAGCTCTGCATTCAACACCATCCGCCCCGCTCTGCTCTGGGACAAGCTGTCCCTGCTCAACGTGCCTGACTCCCTCTACAGGTGGATCACTGACTTCCTGACGGACCGGAGGCAGCATGTGCAGCTGGGAAAGACTGTCTCAGACTCTGTTAGCATCAGCACCGGATCACCCCAGGGCTGTGTACTTTCCCCCCTACTCTTCTCCCTTTATACCAACTCCTGCACCTCCAGCCACCAGTCTGTCAAGCTGATCAAGTTTGCGGACGACACCACCCTCATCGGGCTCATCTCCAACGGCGACGAGTCCGTCTACAGGAGAGAGGTGGCCCAGCTGGCGTCCTGGTGCAGCCAAAACAACTTGCAGCTGAACGCTCTGAAGACAGTGGAGATGATTGTGGACTTCAGGAAAGTCACAACCCCTCTGCCCCCCCTCACCCTCACAGGCTCTCCCATCACCACTGCAGATTCCTTCCGCTTCCTGGGCACCACCATCACCCGGGACCTCAAGTGGGAGCCGACCATCAGCTCCCTCATCAAAAAGGCCCAGCAGAGGATGTTCTTCCTGCGGCAGCTGAGGAAGCTCAAGCTACCCACCAAGATGTTGGTGCAGTTCTACACGGCCATCATTGAGTCCATCCTCACCACCTCCATAACCGTGTGGTACGCAGGAGCCACTGCCAGGGATAGACTAAGGCTGCAGCGCATTGTGCGCACTGCTGAGAAGGTGATCGGCTGCAAGCTCCCATCTTTCCAGGACCTGTACATCTCCAGGACCCGGAGGCGTGCAGGCCGGATCATAGCCGATCCTTCACACCCTGGTCACGTACTGTTTGCCCCCCTCCCCTCAGGTAGAAGACTTCGGTCCATTCAGACTAAAACCTCCCGTCACATGAACAGCTTCTTCCCCTCTGCCATCAGACTGCTGAACACTAAGTGACTTATTGACTCTCGTGCACTATGTACAGCAGCTCAACCAGACTCATGTCAATCATCACTGTTTTCTTTTTGCATTACCGACTGCACTATGTGGTACTCCACAATATTTGCTGCTCGCTAATATATTTAAAAACTGCTTTGACTAGTATTACTCATTCTTATTCTACATTTTATTGCATGTATAGTTTTTTATTTCTTTTATTTTATCATGTTTAATGTTGCAGCATTGCACCGAGACAAATTCCTAGTTTGTGTACTACATGAACAATGGCAATAAATCTGATTCTGATTCTGATTCTGATTAAGAGACACAAAATCCCTCCTTAAACGTAAGCTATATTAAAAAGGAAGGATTTTACCCTGTTCTTAAAAACAGAGCCCGAGTCTGACTCCCGGACCCAGAGTGGTAACTGGATCCAGAGAGAAGGAGCTTGGTAGCAGAAGGCTCTGCCTCCCAATGTACTTTGGGAGATTCTGGGCACCACAAGTAATCCAGCATTTTGGGAGCGTATTGCTCTATTAGGATGGTAAGGTAATATCAGATCTTTTATATATGGGGGGCGGGGGGTGATTATTAAGAGCTTTGAAAGTAAGAAGAAGGATTTTAAACTTGATTCTAAATTCTATGGGAAGCCAATGAAGGGAGGACAGAACCGAAGAGATATGATCTCTTTTTCTAGAACCAGTTAAAACTCTAGCAGCAGCATTTTGAATCAATTGAAGATTTTTTAAGGATATTTTAGGACAACCAGATAATAACGAACTAGAAAAGCACTCGGAGAGCGCAGACCTCCGCGAAGTACCTCAGTTCCCCCTAATATTGGGATTTTCCCCAAATATAATAGTCCTACATTTATTTTATCTATATTTTCAGATTCCTTGACCATCAAAACATACCTTTAGCAACGGGATTCACATTGATATCTTAGTTCAGTAGTTACTGACAAAAATCACTTTTTCGGTAATGGCGGTTTTCTTCTGGATATAGCTCCATACCTTTTGAAGATACAACAAATCCATTAGCACACTACTGATTCCTCAGTGTTTTGGCTATATTTTGGTGTTCGCTGTATGTTTATAACTGTGAACTGATCGTCACTTCCTTGTGGTAACATATCGTCACTTCCTGTTTTGCTGTCTGCCTGTGTGGTTTGCTCTCCAGCTCTCCAGCCACTAGCTAGCCACTAGCTATGGCTACTACCTCTCTTTCCTCTCCTCCTCTGGTGTGCTCTCTCTGTCACATGTTTAGCTACACCTCTGCCTCTTTTAGTGATAACGGTAAATGTAATAAATGTTGTCTTTTTGAGGCGCTCGAGGCGAGGTTGTCTGATTTGGAATCCCGGCTCCGCTGCATTGAAACACCGTCTGCGCCAGTTAATCTCGATGGACGCCCATTAGCTGCAGCGGAGCTAGCTAGCTTAGGTCCCACTGTCAGCGGTTCCCCGGCTCTCCTCAGCAGCGAGGAGACTGGGTGGGTGACGGTGAGAAGGAAGCCTAGTCGCAAAGCCCCGGTTCACCACCAACCTGTTCACGTTTCTAATCATTTTTTCCCGCTCAGCGACACACCCGCTGAGGAAAAAACTCTGATCTTTGGCGACTCTGTAGTCAGAAACGTGAACCTAGAGACTCCAGCGGCCATAGTCCAATGTATTCCTGGGGCCAGAGCAGGCGACATCGAGTCAAATTTGAAAATGCTGGCTAAAAGTAACTGTAAATACTCCACAATTGTTATTCACGCCGGCATTAATGACATCCGTCTCCGGCAGTCGGAAGTCACGAAACTTAATCTAGAATTGGTGTGTGAGTTTGCAAAAACGATGTCTGCCACTGTAGTATTCTCTGGGCCCCTCCCCAATCTGACCAGTGATGACATGTTTAGCCGCTCGTCATCCTTGAACCGCTGGCTGTCTGTGTGGTGTCCTAAAAATGACGTGGGCTACATTGACAATTGGAGCTCTTTTTGGGGAAAACCTGGTCTTATGAGACGAGACAGCATTCATCCCACTTTGGATGGTGCTTCTCATTTATCTAACAATCTGGCATCTTTTTTATCTAAATTTCCAAAACCGTGACTACTCAGAGTTGGGACCAGGAAGCAGAGTCGCAGTCTTACACGCCTCTCTGCAGCTCCTCTTCATCCGCCACCCCTCAACTTAGCCCCTGTCTTCCCCATCAGAGAATCGTTGTCTGCTCCCTCCAAAGTGAATAAAAATATAATGTATAAGCATCCCAAAGTGATAAAGCAAAATATTGGTAAAACTCAAATTAAACATAAAGCCTCTAAATTGAATGATTTGGCCTGTGTTCCTCCTCATAATTTAAAAATTAAATGTGGTTTATTAAATATTAGGTCTCTAACTCCCAAGTCTCTGTTAGTCCATGATCTGTTAATTGATCATCAGATTGATTTAATTTCCCTTACAGAGACTTGGTTAGGGCAAGAGGATTATGTTGGTTTAAATGAATCAACTCCCTCTGGTTATTTAAACTGTCAAAATCCTAGAAGTTCTGGTCGTGGAGGAGGAGTAGCAACAATTTACCATTCCAAATTACTAGTTAATGTAAAGCAAAAAACATGTTATAATTCCTTTGAGGGCCTGGTCCTCAGTGTTGGGCACTTTAGCAATTTCAGGTTAAACCCAATTTTATTTGCCATAGTTTATCGTCCCCCATCAACCTATTCAGAATTTTTATCCGAATTTGCTGATTTCTTAGCTGATTTAGTGCTGAAATCTGATAGAATAATTATAGTAGGGGACTTTAATATACATGTGGATGTAGATAGTGACTGCCTTAATGTGGCTTTTAATTCAATATTAGACTCAATTGGGTTTTCTCAGAAAGTAGGAAATTCTACTCATTACCTCCACCATACATTGGACCTTGTTCTGACATATGGCATAGAAATAGAAAATCTTGTAGTGTCTCCTCATAACCCTGTACTGTCAGACCATTGTCTGTTAACCTTTGATTTTACTATTTCTGACTATTTGGCTCCTAAAGAAAAATATTATCACAGTAGATGCCTCTCAGATGATGCTGTTACCAAATTTATGCAGATTGTTTCCTCTATGCCATGTGTCAACACAACGGAAATAAGCTATAGACAGCTTGCTCCTTCTGTAATTGATAACATGGTGGATAGTGTTTCAGCTTCTCTGCATCAGGCTCTAGACTTGGTGGCCCCCTTAAAAAAGAAAAAGTCTAATCAGAGATTTTTAACTCCTTGGTTCAACACAGAAACTCGTAGCTTAAAACAGAAGACTCGTCAATTAGAAAGAAAATGGCGCTCTACTAATTTAGATGAAATCTATTTAGCTTGGAGAAATCATCTTTTAATTTATAAAAAATCTCTTAGAAAAGCTAGAACGAGTTATTACTCTGCATTAATAGAAGAGAACAAGAATAATCCCAGGTTTCTTTTCAGTACTGTAGCCAGGTTGACAAAGAGTCAGGACTCTGTCAATCCTAGCATCCCCTTAGAGCTTACTAGTCAGGACTTTATGAACTTTTTCAATAATAAAATTTCATCCATCAGAGATAAAATCAATCAGATTCTTCCCACAGTTAACTTAAATACTGTAACTATTACAACTCCTTCTATTGATGTCTGTCTTGATGAGTTTACTCCAATCGACCTTTGTGAGTTAGACAAAATAGTTTCCTCATCCAAACCTTCAACTTGTCTTTTAGACCCTATTCCTACCAGGTTATTTAAAGAAGTCTTCCCACTTATTGGTAGCTTTATTCTTCATATAATCAATTCTTCATTAACTTTAGGCCATGTACCGCAGGCTTTTAAAACAGCTGTAATTAAACCCTTACTCAAAAAGCCAACGCTAGATCCAGGAGCTTTAGCTAACTATAGACCAATCTCTAATCTCCCTTTCATTTCAAAAATCTTAGAAAGAGTTGTTGCTACGCAATTATTTGACCACCTGCAGGGAAATGGTTTACTTGAAGAGTTTCAATCTGGGTTTAGAATCCATCATAGTACTGAAACAGCCTTAGCGAAGGTCACTAACGACCTCCTCATTGCATCTGATAATGGACTAGTTTCTGTACTTGTCCTTTTAGATCTTAGTGCAGCTTTTGATACTATTGATCATAATATTCTACTTGATAGATTAGAACACTATGTTGGACTTAATGGAACTTCGTTGCAGTGGTTTAGATCTTATTTATCTGATAGGTTCCAGTTTGTTCATGTAAATGATGAGTTTTCTTTCAGCTCAAAGCTTAGTCATGGAGTTCCACAGGGATCTGTGCTAGGCCCTACTCTTTTTAGTTTATATATGCTTCCGTTAGGCAACATTATTAGAAAGCACTGTATACATTTTCATTGTTATGCAGATGACACACAATTATACCTGTCAATGAAGCCAGATGATACTAATCAATTAGCCAAGTTAGAAGCCTGTCTTAAGGAAATCAAAGCTTGGATGACTTGTAATTTCCTGCTATTAAATTCAGATAAGACTGAAGTCATTCTTGTTGGTCCAAAAAACCTTAGAAATTCCTTTCCAAATCAAACTTTCAGTTTGGATGCAGTTACTCTTTCTCTTAATAGCTCTGTGAGGAACCTTGGAGTTATTTTTGATCAGGATTTGTCCTTCAATTCACATATTAAATTTGTTTCTAAGACTGCCTTCTATCATTTGCGTAATATTGCCAAGATTAGGAGCATCTTGTCTCAGAGTGGTGCTGAGAAGCTGATCCACGCTTTTGTTAGCTCGAGATTAGATTATTGTAATTCTTTATTATCAGGCTGTCCTAAAACATCTTTAAAAAGTCTTCAGCTGATCCAAAATGCTGCAGCAAGAGTTTTAACAGGTACTAGAAAGAGAGATCATATCTCTCCGGTTCTAGCCTCCCTTCATTGGCTTCCCATAGAGTTTAGAATTAAGTTTAAAATCCTTCTTCTTACTTACAAAGCTTTAAACAATCAGGCTCCTTTTTATTTAAAAGATCTGATACTACCGTATCATCCTAACAGAGCACTACGCTCCCAAAATGCAGGATTACTTGTAATACCTAGAATCTCCAAAAGTACAATGGGAGGCAGAGCCTTCAGTTATCAAGCTCCTCTCCTGTGGAATCAGCTGCCAATCTGGATTCGGGAGTCAGACTCGATCTCTGTTTTTAAGAATAGGGCTAAAACCTACCTTTTTGATATAGCCTACAATTAGGGAGGGATCATGTGTTTCTGAACCCTCCCTTAGTTATGCTGCTAATAGGTTTAGTCAGCCGGGGGACCTCCAGTAATGCACTGGGCCTCACTCCTTTCCTCACTCTCTATGAAATATTTTTTTTTTGCTGGTCATTAACATTTGTTTGTGCTCTCCCATAGATTGAGTCCCCATCGTGCTGTTTGCTCTCTACATGTCTGTTCTTTTCTTCTTCTCTATCCCCTCACCCCCCAGCCAGTCGCAGCAGATGACTGCCCCTCCCTGAGCCTGGTTCTGCTGGAGGTTTCTTCCTGTTAAAAGGGAGTTTTTCCTCTCCACCGTCGCCAAGTGCTTGTTCACAGGGGATCGCCTGATTGCTGGGGTCTTTCTGCAACTGTGGGGGTCCCCCCTTCAGTTGATAGTGCTATGAGATGACTGTTGTTGTGAAATGGCGCTATATAAATAAAGTTGAATTGAATTGAATCTTAATTTGTTACCTTACAGTGATGAAAATTCCAAAGAGCCCCTATTATTTCCTGTTCTGGATCACAGTATCCAGATTTTTTTGCAGGATCAGGATCAGTCTTTGATATTTCGTAGAACCTATTGGGATCTTATCCCATATTTTTTTGGCAAGCGTCCTGACCATTTATTGTGGAGTTATATACACATATGCTAAAAATGGCCCTATCTCGCAATGATAAAGAATCCTTTAAAAAATTCCTGGATCCAGATGGTGATCCAGATCACTCCCAAAATCTAATCATTTCTTCTTTGTCCCATTTCAGACTTGTCCTGAAAATTTCATCAAAATTCGTTCTTAACTTTTTGAGTTATGTTGGTAACAGAAAGACAGACAAACAAACAGACAAACAAACCCCGGTGAAAACATAACCTCCTTGGCGGAGGTAATTACAATAATCTAACTGAGAGCTGACAAAGGCGTGAATCAGTTTCTCAGCATCATTCAGAGACAAGATGCTCCTAATGTTGCAACATTGCGCAGATGATAGAAGGCAGTCTTAGAAACAAATTTAATATGTGAATTAAAGGACAAATCTTGATCAAAAATAACTCCAAGGTTCCTCACAGAACTATTCAGAGTGAGAGTAGCGGCATCTAACTTAAGGGCATGATTTGAGAAGGAATTTCTAAGATGTTTTGGACCAACAAGAATGACTTCAGTCTTATCTGAGTTTAATAGAAAATTACAAGTCATCCAAGCTTTGATGTCCTTAAGACAGGTATCTAACTTGGCTAATTGATTACAATCATCGAGCTTTGTTGACAGGTTTGTGTGTCGTCTGCATAACAATGAAAATGTATACAGTGCTTTCTGATGATATTGCCTAACGGAAGCATATATAAACTAAAAACAGTAGGGCCTAACACAGATCCCTGTGGAACTTCGTGACTGAGCTTAGAGTTGGAAGAAAATTCATCATTGATGTAAACAAACTGAAATCTATCTGACAAATAAGATCTAAACCACTGCAACGGAGTTTCATTTAGTCCAACATAGTGTTCTAATCTATCAAGTAGAATGGCATGATCGATAGTGTCAGAGCCCGCACTGAGATCTAAAAGAACAAGAACAGAGACAAGTCCGTTATCAGATGCGATCAGGAGGTCATTAGTGACCTTCACTAAGGCAGTTTCAGTGCTGTGATGAACTCTGAACCCAGATTGAAACACCTCAAACAAACCAACTCCCTGCAAATGGTCAAATAATTACACAGCAACAACTCTTTCCAAGATTTCTGAAATGAAAGGGAAATTAGAGATTGGTCGATAATTGGCCAAAACTCCTGGATTGAGCGTCATTTTTTTGAATAAGGGTTTAATTACAGCAGTTTTAAAAGCCAGTGGTACATAATCCAGAGTTAAAGAAGAATTAATTATAAGAAGAATACGGCTACCAATAATTGTGAAGATAATTTTAAATAACCTGGAAGGAATAGGGTCCAAAAGGCAAGATGAAGGCTTAGATGAGGAAATTGTTTTATCCAACTCTAAGAGGTCGATTGGAGTAAACTTATCTAAGCAGATATCAATTGAGGGAGTTGTAGCAGTTAATGTACTTGAGTTTACGGTAGGAAGAATCTGACTGATTTCATCTCTAATAGATAAAATTTTAAGATTGAAAAAGTTCAGAAAGTCCTAACTAGAAAGCTCAGGGGGGATGCGAGGATTGACCAAGTCCTGGCTCTTTGTAAGCGTGGCTATAGTGTTGAAGAGAAACCTGGGGTTATTCTTGTTCACTTCTATTAATGCAGAATAATAGCTTGATCTAGCTTTTCTAAGAGACTTTTTATAGATTAAGAAATGATTTCTCCACACTAAGTAGAATTCATCTGAATTAGTTGAACGCCATTTCCTTTCCAACTGACGAGTATTCTGCTTTAAGCCACGAGTTTCTGAGTTAAACCAAGGGGTTAGAAATCTCTGGTTAGACTTTTTCTTTTTTCAAAGGGGCTACCAAATCTAGAGTTCGATGCAGAGAGGCTGTAACACTATCAACTATGCTATCAATTACGAATGGAGCAGACTCTCCATCTTTTATTTCTGTTGTTTCTGTTGTGTTGACCCATGGTATAGAAGAGACAATCTGCAGAAACTTGGTAACGTCATCAGAAAGACATCTGCTGTAGTAGTATTTTACTTTAGGAAACAAGTAATCAGAGATAGTGAAATCAAAAATTAATAGACAATGGTCAAACAGTACAGGACTATGAGGAGACACTACCATATTTTCTATATCTATACCATAAGTCAAAACAAGGTCCAATGTATGGTGGAAAAATGGGTAGAATTGTTTTTTACTTTCTGGGAAAACCCCATTGAGTCTAAAATTGAATTGAATGCCTTATTAAGATAGTTGCTCTCTACATCAACATGTATATTAAAGTCCCCTACAATAATTATTCTATCAGATTTCAGCACTAAATCAGCTAAAAATTCGGCAAACTCGGATAGAAACTCTGACTAGGCCAAGGGAGGACGATAAACTATGGCAAAGAGAATTGGCTTCAAGCCAAGATTGCCAACAACCCCCCACACTGAGGACCAAACCTTCAAAGGAATTAAAACATAATTTTTGCTTAACATTAACTAGTAATTTAGAATGGAAAATTGCTGCCACTCCACCTCCACGACCAGAACCTCTGGGGTTATGACAGTTTGAATAGCCAGAGGGAGTTGATTCATTCAAACCAACATAATCCTCTTGCCCAAGCTAAGTCTGTGTGAGAGATAATAAATCAATCTGATGATCGATTAATAGATCACAAACAAGAAGAGACTTAGGAGTTAGAGACTTAATATTTAATAAACCACATTTATTTTTAATTTTTTTTTTTGGGGGGGGGACAGAGGCCAATTTATTAAATTTAGGGACTTGAGGTTGGATTTGAATTTTACCAACATTTTGTTTAATCAATTTGGGATGTTTATGCATTCTCTTTTTATTAACTTTTTTATTAAATTTGGGGAGAGCAGAGAAAGGTTCTCTAAGGGAGAAGACGGGCAAAGTTGAAGGGTGGTGGATGAGGAGGGGCTGCAGAAGTGCGTGTGTTTTTCAGGTTGTGTTGTATTTGTCCTGGGTTACAAATTTTAGGGCAACAGGAGACAGACACAATCTCTGTAGGATTATAAATCGAAGGCTGATCCAAACGGTGAAGATTATTTGAATTAATGGGATTAATACAAGAAGTGGAAACAGAACCATAAAATGGAAGTTTGGCAAACCCAGAAGCTTCAGAGTGAGTAAACACACCAAGTTTCAGTCACTGTACCAAAAAACACTGAATGGAACAGAACAGATTGTCTCTTAAAACATGTGCACCAAGTCTATTTGGGTGGATGCCATCAGGCCTCATAAGTGAGGGGCGGTTCCAAAACAAGTTAAAATTGTCTGCAAAACCAATGTTAAAAATAAGACAGGTAAAACACAGCCAAGTATTAAGACTAAGAGTTCTGCTAAAATAATTGCAGCCTCGTCTGAGAGGTGCCAAAGGCCCAGAGATGAGCGCACGTCTGCCACAGTTCATAAGTAGTGGACAGAAGGCTCTTGAAGTCACTCTATAAAATCTCCGACGCTTCATCTGGGATATTATTGCATCCAACATGTACAACGACAGTTTGAATGTGGGGGAATTCATTTAGCAGGTCAGGGATAAGAGCCTCAATGTCAGAGACTCTAGCCCCAGGAAAAAATCGACTAATACAGTACCTGCTTCTGACGTTCCTCATGATCGAGTCACCAATTACCAGCATTGTCGGGGGTGGGGGGGTGGGGGTTGTCAATGGTTTTGTCGGTGGATTCTGACGTGGAGAGTAATTTTGTAGAGGGTGATGTTGTTGCGAAGGCAGGGTGATGCGCTCTCTTCTATCTGGGTCTGGTATGTAATTTGACACACCCAGAGTGGTCTTTGTCCGGGGTTTGCGGACCTGAGCCGCCGCTGAAGGAGAGGAGGGAGGACGAGGGGTGTCCACGGGCGGATGGCCAGCATCCAGGTGGGAAAAATCCTCCAGAGAAAGAATATCAAATCTATTTTCCAAGGACACGGGAAGAGAAGAGGCACGGCCCTGTCTGGTCGATTGACGATGGTTGCTAGCTGGTCGAACCATGGTCCAGGGTGCGCACTGAGGATGAGAGGAACCAACCGAGGCTTTGGGTTTAGCCCTGTAACGAAGCCAGTGATTATTGCTGTGGCCATGGACATCTGCAGAGGCTGGAGCAGGGGTAGAGGTGGATGGAGATGCGCTGAGCTCACCCGAGTAAGTAGCTGTCTCTGCCAGCTGCGAGTCAGTAGCCGGAGCCGATGTTCGCCTGAGAATGATGGTATCGAGGTGGTCTTCAGCCTCCCAAATCTTATAAAGGTTGGAGAGCTTCATTTCCAACTCAGAGACCTTACTGAGGAGAGATAAACTGCAGGTGCATGTCGGAGAAGGAGCCATGGCATTCCAGGCACTGAGATGGATAGCCAGCCAGCTAGGCAAAAACAGCTAAAATAGCTAAAAACAAGTTAGCTGAAAGTTAGCTAAAAACAGCTAAAAGGCTAAAAACAGGCTAGCAGGTAGCCTAACCTGGTAAAAAACAGCCCAGCCGGGGATCGGACCTACCCGCACGTCCGAACGGGCTTTTAGGCGAGGCCAATACCGAGCTAACAGCAAACAAAGACTAATATCAACAAACAGAGATAAATAATTAAAAACGAAATCAATAAAAACAAACAAAAGCGGTGAAAAGTGGTGAAAATAGTACTCTGATGTGACGAAGCCTGCACAGCTGTCAATCTCACAGCTGACACCAATCAATCATTCTCACAGCTTCCACATCATTGGAAGGCATATTATGGGTCTAAAATTCTCAGCAGCGTTTCCAAATGAGATATCTATAACACAAAGAATTGTCCTTCCAAGGTTCATCCATTCTGGAACGGAACTCACCTCCAAGATTTCATTAAGATGATCTGCTATGCAGTTATGAAGAGGTGTGAAATATTTCAGCGGGTATCCATGAACGCCATCAGTGCCAGGCCCTTTCCAGTTGGATACCTTTTTAAGCTGGTTTTTTTTGTTTTGTTTTTTTTTTTTGTTTTTTTACATCAGTCACTGTAATGGTCACCTTTGCCTGGGTGGAATGATGTGACAGCTCTTCTTTCACATTGTTCAGCCATTCTGCCTTCCTATAATGTTCAATTGGGGTACCCCAAATACCATTCCAGAAGTTACAGCTGTCACTATGGTCAGGTGTTGTTTCATTAGTGAAGCTAATGCCATTAAATTTTGAATTTAAGGTCTTTTTCATTCTGTGGAAATATTCAACTTTACGGGCTTCCTTTATACTTAAAGGAGATCATTATACTCAAAGATTCCAAGGTTTCAAGGATTCCAAGCAATTTCAAATTTGAAAATGCTGGCTAAAAGTAACTTGAAATACTCCACAATTGTTATCTATGCCGGCTTGAACGACATCTGATTCCGGCAGTTGGAAGTCACAAAACTTAGTGTGGGATCGGTGTGTAACTTTGCAAAAACGATGTCGACCTCTGTAGTATTCTTTGGGCCCCTCCCCAACCTGACCAGTGATGACATGTTGAACCATGTGCCATCCTTAAACCAATAATCCACCTTTTTCCGGCTGAGGACCATGGACCCGGACTTGGAGGTGCTGATTCTCATCCCAGCTGCTTTACACTCAGCAGCAAACCATCCCAGCAAGAACTGTAGGTCATTGCTGGATGAGGCCAACAGGACAACATCATCTGCAAACAACAGAGATGAGATCCTGTGGTCACCAAGCATGACACCCTCTGTTCCCTGGCTGCGCCTAGAAATCCTGTCCATAAAAATTATGAACAGGGTCAGTGACAAAGGGCAGACCTGGCGGAGTCAAACTCTCACTGGGAATGACTCCGACCGAGTGTTGGCAATACGAACCAAACTCTCACAACGGTCATACAGAGACCAAATAGCTCGTAACAACAAGCCCGATACCCCATACTCCCAAAGCAGCCCCCACAAAAAACCATGAGGGACACAGTCGAATGCCTTCTCCAAGTCCACAAAACACATGTAAACTGGTTGGGCAAACTCCCACGAACACTCGAGAATTTTCGAGAGGGTAAAGAGCTGGTCCGATGTGCCACAGCCAGGACGAAAACCACATTGCTCCTCCTGAATCTGAGGTTCGACCAGCGTCCAGACTCTCCTCTCCAGTATCTTGGCATAGACCTTCCCAGGGAGGGTGAGGAGTGTGATCCCTTTAAAGTTGGAGCACATCCTCCGGTCCCCTTTTTTGAAGAGAGGAACCACCACCCTGATTTGCCAAGCCAAAGGCACTGCCCCCGACCTCCACACAATGTTGAAGAGGCGTGTCAACCATGACAGCCCTATAACATCCAGGGCCTTGAGGTACTCGGGGCGAATGTCGTCCACCCCCAGGGCCCGGCCACCATAGAGATTTTTAACCACCTTGGCAACCTCAGCCCCTGTGGTAGGCGAGTCGTCCCCCTCGTCCACAAGCCCTGCTTCCTCTGTGGAAGGCGTATCAGTGGGATTGAGGAGATCCTCAAAGTATTCCTTCCACCGCCTGATGATATCCCCAGTCGAAGTCAACAGCGCCCCATCCGCACCATACACAGTGCCGACAGGGAGCTACTTCCCCCTCCTGAGCTGCCAAACAGTTTGCCAGAATCTCTTCGAGGCCGACTGAAAGTTTTGTTCCATGGCCTCACCGAACTCCTCCCATATCTGAGTTTTTGCTTCAGCAACCACCCGAGCTGCACTCTGCTTGGCCTGCCGGTACACCTCAGCTGCTTCGGAAGTCCCACAAGCCAACCAAGCTCGATATGACTCCTTCTTCAGCTTAATGGCCCCCCTCACCACTGGTGTCCACCACTTGGTTTGGGGGTTGCCACCATGAGATGCCCCGACGACCTTGCAGCCGCAGCTCTGAGCCGCTGCTTCAGCAGCAGAGGTGGAGAACATGGCCCATTCAGACTCCATGTCTCCAGACTCCCTCGGAATGTGGTTGAAGTTCTTCCGGACAGGGGCCTCAGCAAGACGTTCCCAGCACATCCTCACTATACGTTTGGGCCTACCAGGTCTGAATGACATCCTCCCCTGTCATTGATCCAACTCACCACCAGGTGGTGATCAGTTGACAGCTCTGCACCTCTCTTTACCCGAGTGTCCAAGACATACGGTCGCAGGTCTGATGACACCATAACAAAATTGATCATCGATCTGCGACCTAGGGTGTCCTGGTGCCAGGTGCACATATGGACACCCTTTTTCTTGAACATGGTGTTCGTTATGAACAAACTGTGGTTAGCATAGAAGTCCAATAACTGAAAACCACTCGGGTTCAGATCGGGCAGGCCTTTCCTCCCAATCACCCCCTTCAGGTTTCACTGTCGTTGCCCACATGCACATTGAAGTCCCCCAGTAGGACAATGGAGTCTCCAAGAGGAATACCCTCCTGCACCCCAGTCACAGACTCCAAAAAGTGTGGGTACTCTGAAACATCATTTGGTGCATAGGTACAAATGATGGTCAGGACCCATTTCCCAACCCGAAGGCACAGGAAAACAACCCTTTTATCCTCCGGGGAAAACCCAACTTAGAGGCAGTAAGGTAGGGGGATACAAGAATACCCACCCCTGCTCGTCGCCTCTCGCCCGGGGCAACTCCAGAGAAGGCCAAGCTCCAGCCCCTCTCTAGGAGACTGGTTCTGGAACCGGAGCTGTGCGTTGAGGTGAGGCCGACTATATCTAGCAGGTATCTCTCTGTCATGGTCTGAGCGCCGATCTCGTCCGCACTCGGGTCATGCAGTGTTTTCTCCCCATTCTTTAGTAATTCCATGTGGGCTCTCTGAGCTCTTATTTTGACAGCGTCTCTGTGGGGCTTCCGGCTGTCAGAGCCAGGCCCAGCAGTGACAGCTGGCCTTGATCTGATTCAGCTGTTGACGCCTCATCAGCTGATTAATTATCTCACCCTATTTTAGGGAGCAGCTTCTGTCTCTCAGGGCTGTGATCTCATCAGACGTCGTCAGACGTTCACTAATTGAACATTCCTTTATCTATCATCCGTCTCTGTAAGTGTATATCCTGAGAGTCTGTATTCCCGTGTCTGAGTCAAACCTTAGTTGTGTTTTTGCCCCCCGTGGCTCATTATTTTGTCATCTGTCACTCATTAATAAATTATGCAAACTCATCAGCGGCCTATAGCGTCTCATTAGCGGTCCACGAGGACCGCAACATGACACTCTCAACCTCATGCACAAGCTAAGGCTTCTTCCCTACCAGAGAGGTGACATTCTATGTACCAAAAGCCAGTTTAGAAAGCTTGGGATCAGTCCGCCAAGGTCTCCGCCTTTAACTGCCACCTGATCCACATAGCACCGGACCCCCATGATCTCTCCTGCAGATAGTGAGCCCACTGGAGGGCAGACCAATGTAACTTCTTTGGGCTGAGCCCGGCTGGGTCCCATGGGTGGAAACCCGTCCACCAGACGCCAGCCATCGAGCCCCTCCCCAGGCCTGGCTCCAGGGTGGGACCCTGGTAACCCCATACCGGGTGGGGTACACTGAATCCTTGTTCTAGTATTTATCATGAGAGTCTGTTGGATCGTTCTTAGTCTGGCCTCTCACCCAGGACCAGTTTGTCTTGGGTGACCCTATCAAAGGCAAACTGCCCCGGACAACATAGCTCCTGGGATCACTGGGGCACGCAAACCCCCTACCACGATAAGGTGATGATCCATGAGGGCGGCAAGAGGACTATGTTGGTTTAAATGAATCAACTCCCTCTGGTTATTTAAATTGTCAAAATTCCAGATGTTCTGGTCATGGAGGAGGAGGAGTAACAATTTACCATTCCAAATTACAAGTGAATGTAAAGCAAAAAAAAAAAAACATGTACAATTGCTTTGAGGGCCAGGTCCTCAGTATTGGGCATTTTTTTTTCAATTTTAGGTTATAACCAATTTTATTTGCCTTAGTTTATCATCCTCCCACAGCTTACTTGGAATTTTTAATTGCATTTGCAGAGCTGTTAGCTGATTTAGTGCTTAAATTGGATAGAATAATCATAGCAGGGGACTTCAATATACATATAGATGTAGATAGTGATTGCCTTAAGATAGATAGATAGATAGATAGATAGATAGATAGATAGATAGATAGATAGATAGATAGATAGATAGATAGTGTAACAATATATGAGTTAATAATTATGATCAGGTACAAAAATTATTTAATTTATATTAATGTATTGTATTAATAGATGAATTCTCGGTTCATACACACAGGAAAAATTGATAACACTCGTGTAGGGGCACCAGCTTCCTTTTGGAAGCAATTTTAATCTTTATTTCACTTTATACCTGTTTAATCACTCAATAAATTAATTAATAATCAGTCTCAAAATTTTAGTGAATTCGATACTGGGGACTTAAACCAGACTCAGAATGAAATAAATTCTCAACAACTTCTCTCATTTTCATATATTTATTAAATGAAATGATGACTAAAAGACATTGCAGTGATTTCATTACCTCCGCCAAGGATGTTATGTTTTCATCAGCGTTGGTTTGTCTGTCTGTCTGTTTGTTTGCAAGATAACTCAAAAAGTTATGCACGGATTTTCATGAAATTTTCAGAGATTGTCAGAAATGGGGAATCCTACAGATGATTACATTTTGGTGATGATCTGAGAGTGCATACCTCCACCAAGGCCTTTGTTTGTATTTGTGCAGCAGGATCACACAAAAACTATTGCATGAATTTGGATGAAATTTTTGCCAGAGGTGGTTTTTGGGCTAGAGAGGAGCCCATTATATTTTGGTGATGATCTGAGAATGCATATCTCAGCCAAGGCTCATCTTCTCACAGTGTGTTAGCAACAATACTCCAAAACGGATGGACAGACTTTGATGCAATTTTCACCACAAGTGGCTATAGGCCTACACACAAATCCATTACATTTTGGAGGTGATCCATGACAAACGGAAGGAGCCTTGGCGGAGGTATGCGCTCTATGAGTACTTTTCTAGTGAACCATAAAATTAAACTTGTAAATGATAGATTAACAGTGTCAACATTTGTAGAACCAGGGTTAACTGTGAAATGAATTTAGATCAGTTTGAAGTTAACAGATTATGGAAACGTAACGGAAATTTATGGGGAAAATGAAATTAATTATATGGAAAATTCTGGATTACTCTTAAGAAAATAAAAACGGAATTTTAATGAAAAGAAAGGTTATATTCAGGTTCAGGTTCAGGTTCAGGTTACTTTATTTGTACCCGTAGGTAGATTTGTTTTGCAGTCTGGTGACATCCATATTTACAAGCCACAAATTACTTATTTATTATTATTAATATTATTAATATTACTTATTCTTTAATTTTGCATCTGATCAAATATTAAATTATACCCAAATCTCAGACTTTCCATTCAGTAGATGAACAAGAATATTGCTCACGTGATTCCGGGCCTGATGGTTGAAAATGAAGATCCTCCTGTGTCGCCGTCTGGAAGTTTTCTATGTGGAAAAGTGCCAAAACCCAGAATATTTGTCCAGCAAATATTCAGTTGTCACCAGATGAGATTTTGATGTGTTGATCACCTGGGCTGCGGTCCAGCCCGAGACGTCTACTCTTCGTGGCATGCTGATTTCTTCAGCTGCGCGTGATGGCGGGCTGTGTCGATAATCTGT
This sequence comes from Pholidichthys leucotaenia, assembly GCA_020510985.1. Lineage (NCBI taxonomy): Eukaryota > Metazoa > Chordata > Actinopteri > Cichliformes > Pholidichthyidae > Pholidichthys > Pholidichthys leucotaenia. The sequence goes on along the minus strand of CM035847.1, from coordinate 155,982,231 downwards.
GGCTTCCCATGAGGAATTCAAGGATAATTAAAAATCTGATCCGATAACAAAATTAACAGATCTTCTGACTTTAGATAAAAGAACTTCTGGTGTGGGATTGGTCAATAAAAATATTATAAAAATAAAGTCAAGATTAAAGCTTACATTGAAATTAAAACGGTGGCTTTACAGAAAGTTTAACAGGGAAAAGTTATAAGAATAAATGTCTAGGATTGGAGTTTTTAACTCCTAATTAGAATTGAGCTCAAGAAAGGAAGAATTCCTAGGCATTTAAAGAAAACAGTAAAAGTACAAAGAGGTTACAAAACAAAGAGGATACTTCAGGCTCTGTGATTGTAGAAAAGAAAAACGGGGGAAAGGCTTCTTGGTTCAGGCAGTGAAGTCCCTTTGTTCTCCCGAAAAAGATCTCTGCTGTAGACAGACGAAGTGAACAGGACACTGTTATTGACGGTTATGAGAGGACTGCGTGCGGTGATTGTGGCAGGCTAGTCCAGTTTACTCAGATTAAAAAGTGTTCCTTTAATCTGAGTAAACTGGACTAGCCTGCCACAATTTTGATATCCAGCTTATTTTTTCCGATTAAAATCTGATGTGTTTTCAAAGTGTTCCCTTTATTTTTTTTGAGCAGTATATATTAGTGGTGTTAGTGTTATTGCGTTAATTGCCCGTTAATGCTTTGCGCCTGTTAACGGCGACAAATTTTGTGATCGCGGTTAACGGGAGTTAACAGCAGAAAGAGCAAACAGTAGTTTTTGGCCTAGCGGCTCTCCATACCAAAGCCATTCTGGCCACAGACACTGTGCGTGCCATGCAGACATTGCTAAGTCAAACAAGCTGGATTGCAGTCATGGATATCCCCAAAGTGCTGTCATGTTTAAGTTTACAACAGTATCTGTCGGAGCTCTCACCTGGATAATTGTTACAGCCTCCTACAAAACTTTGCCTGGATGTTGTTCTTCTTCCATGGAAGCTAGCTAGCTACTAGCTACTAGCTACATGCTAGGTTATAGCTGACCTCCAGCTACTGACACGGACAGAAATTCGCCTGTTTTCATCCTCATAGGTCCAACTGTTGGTGAGTACCAGTCTAAAAAAATTCTCAAGCTGTGTTCGTAATATCTATTCACTCCCCGTTTTTGCAGCATGGTGGAGTGTCATCACGAGCAAGATAGTTGTTTGTTTATGTTTGCATTTTTTTCTGCTAAAAGGGAAATTGTCTGTTGTGACACACGAGATTTTGTGTTGATCTCATTAAAAGTGGCGGATGTTTTCTTCTCTTACCTTTTATTTGATTGATTTTATTGACTGTGGTTTCTACTCATAGTCACGTCTGTTGTGTTCTGTATTACAGATTCGTTGGCATTTTTTGGGGATTACATGAACTATACATTTTTGGAAAGCTCATAATATGAGGATTCCAAAAAACAATGTTGCCAAAGTTTTCTAGGTCATCTTGGTGGCCATCTTGGATTCCCAATATGGCAGCGTCAAAAAGTCTGGTTTTTCACATTATCAACCTGTATTTCACTTTGATTAACAATTAAAATGACTGAACCTTTGTATTATGTTCTATACTTTAAGTCTTTCAGCTATTAAAGGAAGAAATTGTAATTATTTCAAGTGCTATCACCTACAATTGCTTTTTACCTGGGTATTTTTGACTGGAATTTTGTGTTCATGGCTACATATTCTAGTGCAAATACTACATCATTTGATCATGTTCTGAAACATGCAAAAGTACTTGTGTAGCTGAAAATTATTCTGGGTATTGTTCATAATTAAATTATACAAATAATTAGTCAATTTTTAGTATTCTATATATTCTTTTTCTAACGCCCAATGAATGGCTATTGTGAATAAAGAACCATATCTATGAAGTGGTGTTGTTTTATCTATTTTTCATTCCTATACACCAAATTCACTTGCTATTTTTTTTGTGGTGGACACCTGGAATGTATTTATTGTAAAGAATTTGAAATATCTAGCTAATTACCTACCAACAGGTGTATAAGTAGGTCAGCATTACCCCAAATGTGATAAACCATGCTGGCTGGCCCTAGCACAAGCAAATGGGGTCAAGAAACAGAGGGCTTTTCGCAGCTACACATCATGCACATGGTCAAGAGGACAGAAGATTATCCAAATCTTAAGATAATTCCCAATGCAGGTAAATCAAAGTACTTTATCATTATAAGATGAAAGCACAGATATTATATGAGTGAGATGTACAGTATGTTGCTGCTTAGCACTAATATGGCGCTGAAAACATGCATGTGTATCACACCGTGTGTAAATGTCATTGAGAAAATATAAGGTGTTTCCTTTGAAAGTTTAGGAAAGATGTGCATTTATGTACCTTAAGTTGGATAGTATCCTAATGTACATCCTTTTCTACAGATATGAACGAGCAGCAGAAGCATTGAGCAAGCTCTTCTTCGCATATGATTGTATCAAGTATAAGAGACTTTGGCCAAGATACATTGCAGATATGCAAGAACTCAGAACAGAGCGCCCTAACACCTGGGCAGAACTTGCCAGTGGCAATATTTCTGTCACCAGAAGTGCTCTACCATCCATGTCGATTGGTGCAGACCACGCTTGTGAGCACATCAGCAAACAGATGAAGGTCCAGTCTGGGTTGATTGGGATCTCCAACAATGCCAACGCCAGGCAGAGATTCTTTATGGCCACGCCAGAACTGTCTTGCCTGTCCAGTGAGTTCAAGAATCAGTTTGTCAGGATGTCCAGTGCCATATCCGAGCATCCTGGATTGTCGGACAGTAGCATACGCAGAGATCATGCCATTGTTGACAAGATCAAGGCAACAATACTAAGCCATGGAAACCCAGTCACTGTTGAAGGCGATCGACTTTTCAACTTCATCACAGGTGCTTGTGTTCCTCAAGAACATGTTGAGGAAATTCTGAATGCTGACTGCATTGGGCAGAAGTTGTATGAAGACTTCGTGTCTGAAAGGATTAACGGTAATGTCAGTATCTGGGCTCCTGTCAAGAAGCGAAACATCAAGAGGTTCACCTCCAGCAACAAGAAGTCAACTATCAAACTAAGAAACTCAACACTGGATCTCAAGGAGACAAAGGATCTGTATGGAAGATTGCTCGTTATTGCGAGATCAAGAGATATTGATCAGAAGAAGGCCATTGGCACATACGAATTCACCCAAACACCCAGGGCATTGTTTGCCAGTGACGGAGAAATGCTGCCATGCTATGATAAATCAAACATGATACATCACTTGGACAAGTTGGCTAAGAAGCATTCAGCAGCTGAAGACCAAGGCATAGAGTTAGACGAATAACATCCTGTCACGCCTGAAAATCGCTCTCATCATCGAATTGCAATTGTGGATGGGCTGGTACTTCTACATAAACTCATAAAGAAACCCTCAACAATGGAGACAGTGAAGGATCTGAGCAGATGGTTCTACGACAGGCTGATGGCTTTAACCAACAGCTACAATGAGATTGTTCTAGTGTTTGACACATACAAGGCGGATTCTCTGAAGCAGAACACAAGACGAAGAAGAAATCAAGGACAGCATCCAGTGGAATATCATGTCAAAGACGAAACCCGCATAAGGAACATCACGATGAGCAAGTTTCTTTCCCACGAAAACACCAAGAGTCAGCTAACTTGAATAAATGTAATTTAATGAATGACAACTTTTCTCATCTGCGGGATGGACCAATGTCAACAGGGGGATGCAGTTTGACAACAACAACCATGAAGAGGCAGACACACTGATGATCCACCATGCAGCTCTTGCGTCACTTCGCAGCCCGCCTGATGCAGAACTGGTGATTTTCTCCCCAGACACAGATGTCCTTGTTCTCCTGATTGGCAACTATGATGTACTTCTGAAGGATACATCCATCGCCATGAAATCTGGGGTACTTCAAATTGGTCCAATGTGGGATGCTCTCGGCGAATCCCGTGCTAAGGCTCTACCAGCGTTCCATGCATTCACTGGGACGGACAACACTGGTCGTTTTTCTGGCATTGGCAAGGTGACCTGGCTGAAACTCTACCTAAATGCTTCAGAAGCAGTCCTGAAAGCTTTGCAGGAGCTTTCTGAATCCTACCATGTGACAGAAGACCAGATGGCAGCTTTGGAAAGATTTGTGTGTGAAACGTACCGACCAAAGAAGTTGGATATCATCAAGATCCCAGATCTGCGATGGTATCTGTTCTGTAAACACATGGCTGAGAGTGAAAAGCTACCGCCAACCAATAGTGCCTTCAAGCAGCATGTGCTACGGGCAAACATTCAGGCAAGAGTCTGGTGTCAGGCATCAGCAGCTCAGCAGGATTTGCTTGACCCAGTGGGTCACGGGTACTTTAGAAGTGAGGATGGGGAGTTATGACCTGTGACCATGGAATGTCTGCCAGCACCAGAAGCCATCCTGGAGCTGGTGAGATGCAACTGCACCCAAGGCTGCACAACAAGAAGATGCTCGTGCTTCCATGATAAACTGCCATGCACTGAAATGTGCGGGTGCTCAGGTGACTGCGAAAACCACCAAGACTCTCGGGATGGACCATCTATGACCGGTGACTTTGAGAGTGATGATGAACTCAGTGACACAGATGTTTAAGTGCCACAGTGTGACAACAGTAACTGTTACTGATACCCAGTCACAAGCAATTGTAATTCTTGGTAGTGTTGTTTGTAGCTGAGAAAATTTGTTTTTCTTCATCTGTTCTCTGTATATATCATTGCTGATAAATTTTCTGTATCGTCAGTGTGCGAACAGTATGTTCGGATTGTTTTGTCTTAGCGTTTATCTTGAATTGTCTGATACACATTTTCACACTTGTTATATGTTTAAAGGTATAAATTTCCTCCTGTTTACCTGAGAGAATGAGTAGTAATTTGAAATTGCTGTGTACATACATACGTTGTGACTCTGATAATTTGCTACAGTTGCATCGTGATTAAAATTGCTTATTATTAAATGTTTTACATATAAATTGCTTGCTATTAAATGTTTCACAAGTTGTATCATGACTGAAATTGTATTAGCTAGAGTTATAAGTGAAGATTTAATAGATGAATTAGTTTCTACAGACTAAAAGAATCTATACGGAGGATGGAAATTAAGCTAAGAAACGACGCCATTTTTCAAAATCCAAGATGGCCGCCAAGATGACCTAGAAAAATTTGGCAACATTGTTTTTTGGAATCCTCATATTATAAGCTTTCCAAAAATGTATAGTTTATGTAATCCCCAAAAAATGCCAACAACTTTACACAACAGACCTGACTATCATGCTGAGTTTGATATTGTGTTGTTGGTTACCTCCGCTAGGCCGGAGGCCAGGAGGAGGTTATGTTTTTGCCAGCGTTTGTCTGTCTGTCTGTCTGTTTGTTTGTCTGTTTGTTTGTCTGTCTGTTGGTTAGCAAGATAACTCAAAAAGTTTTGGACGGATTTCAATGAAACTTTCAGGCGTTGCTGGAAATGGTACAAGGAAGAAATGATTAAATTTTGGGGATGATCCGGATCACCATCTGGATACAGGAATTTTTTAAAGGATTCTTTAACATTGTGAGATACGGCCATTTTCAACATGTGTGCAGGCCCAATGGAGGGCGCTGCTTGTCGTGTCTGACGAACACAAACTCCGCCTTCTTCAAAGTTTTAGGCACAAAAGCACGCGGAACACAGTGCTGGGCAGTGCTCGGCAGCGTGCCTGTCTGCCTGTGTTTGCACTACGCTGCAAAAGCTCAGACGGGCAGCTGTCCACCGCCGGATTATTTGGCAGAAATTCTCCAGCCAGCCATAGTAGCTGCGCAAAAAGAAGCTCTCTGCCGGGGAAGATTCCAAATCCTCATTTGCCGCAGAGCGCAACCCCAATAAAACCCACGCCAACCTGTCTACCCAATTTGCATCCGTCAGTGAAGCCCTCAGTGCTGCTTTCAGTGATCTATGAAAACTCTCGCATAACCCATTGGCCTGTGGGTTGTATGCCGTTGTGTCACGATTTCTTTTGTTTTTTCTTTTGAATTCTTGGATGGAACATGGGTGGGCAATATAACCTGCGGATTCACCCATCACACATTTCGGATAACTTATGTTGAACTGTATAATCAGAGGAGTTATTGTCTAATTTGACCTTGTTGGATTTGATTACCCCCTTTGTTATATTATTCACTTTCTTTTAACCTCTGCTCTTAATCTATTCGAAATAAAGATTAATTCATTCATTCATTCAATTGCAACGCACGCAGCCTGGGAGTTTGCAGATGCAGGAGATGGACACAACACCAACACTTCAGTTTATTACCTCCGCCAAGGAGGTAATGCTTTTACTAATAAACCACTAATCCTATCATTGTGAATCCAATTGCTAGTCATATGTTTTCATGGTCAAGGAATCTGAAAATGTACACACAAACACTGTATGGGGGGGAACTGTGGCGCTTGGCGGAGGTCTGCGCTCTCCGAGTGCTTTTCTAGTTTTATATTGCTTTTGTGCTTGTGTCATGATCCTGGGGCACGGGTTAGAGGTGTGGCCAATTTCCCAGCCTCAGTGAGCATTTTTCTGTCTGTTTACTGTTATCTATAAGATTATTATGATGGTTTTGAGTTCTGTTGTGTGTGTATTTTTATGGTTTCCGGTTTGTTTATTTTTACAGCGCTGCACAGCTTCCGGCTGTCAGTCCCTCCGGGGCAGCACAGCTGCTATCCATTCTGCTACTCATGAATTACCCCTGTCTGAGATCACATTTAAGGGACATGACAACTTCTGCCATTGTCGTGTCCTTCTTATATGGATCACTACCGTCGAGTGATGAAAACTCCGCTGTCGAGGTGAGTTGGGGTGCTCTGTCCTGGTGCCTTTTTTTACCCCTGTTTTCTTGGCTGTTGAGCCCCACAGCTCTTGGGAGTGCTCCAGCTGGGTTTCGCTCCTGGTAAGGTGTTCCCTAACTTTCCGTACCTCTGGACGTTGAGCCCCACTCTCCTCCAGCGTTTGTGTTTAGTTCCACTGTTTGTTGTGTTTAGTTCCACTATTATCGTCTTGCACTTCATTTTGCTGTATTTGCATGAACATTCTTGTTTGTGCCTTACTTAATAAATGTGCCAGCCTACAATGAGCATGTAGTGTCCTATTTGTGCCCGGGAAACAGACACGTTATGCCAGAAGGACACGACCAGTGTGGGCACCAGCTGCTGTAGGTTTTGGTGTTTTTTCTTTCATAACTTTCTGTTTTTCCCCTTGTTTTTTGATGAGTATGTGCACGTTCATCATGCCTTCAGTGCACTGGGGCTCTGCTAATAAAAGGAAATTTGCAGCAGCTGGCCCCACTATTGGTGAACAGTGGGCGGCGGATTTTGCTCAACAGTTTGTGGAGGCAGCCTTCTGCTCCCATTCGCTGGAGGAGGTTCGCCGGAATGTGGAGGCAGCTGCAGGCATCGTGGAGGCGCATCCTGGAATAGAGCGCTACCCCAGGTATGTGGGGCTACTTTATTCCATCACAGACCTCCAAACAGACCCCCACAGCCTACTGGTAGATCTGCCATCATGAGCGCCCAGGGAAAAGCAGATGAGGAGACATCCCCAGGGGCAGACTCTCTCCACCGCTCGCCGCCATCCACCTGCTGAGTGCTGGAAGGACCTCTCCATCGCAGCAGTGGACTGAGCCATCATTACCAGGTCCACCGTAGCCATGGAGAGGGGCAGCTCTAGACCGTCTCTAGCAGGAAACATAATTTTCCGGGAGAACAGGCAAGTGTCACTTCATTCTACTTCATTTTATGACGATATGTCTTGCCTGATTCCTGGTAGGGAGACTCAGGGAACGCAGTCCCCTGAGTTCTCCCCACCTGCTGTAATCATTAATTGCTCACCTGCCCTCTTCGTGTCTCCTCCAACCACCCCAGAGTGTCTGGTGGCCCCAGAACAGAGCTGCCGGATGATGAAGGAGCCTGCGGCCCTGGAAAACCTGATTCCAGCTCCGCAGCCACACCATGGGCGGAGGGAGAGTGACTTTGGCGACCCAAAGCCAGCACTGATGACAGAGCATCCCCTGGCTTCGGCTATGCAGAGTCTAGCGCCAGCGGTGAGCTGACCCCCAGCTGCCACACCAGACGAGCCTCCTGCATGGGTCACTTCGCCTGGGAGTCCTTAGACTGCACCATCCACCATGCCTGCTGCGGGAGCCACTGCAGCAGAGTCACAGCTGGACCTCCAGAGGGCCGAGCTCGGAGTACCATCATCTGGATTGATGGAGCCCTGGACGGCGGCGGAGTTAGAGCTCAGGCAAGTGCTCTCCTTTGTTTTTCTTGTGTCAGTTTTGGAGAGATCTTTCCTGGCTCTTGGTGAGGAGAGCTGGGTGCAGCCATCCACTGCGCCTGGGCCAGCCTCACTGGGCTTCGCCACTGCTGGTGACCCTGACCTTGCTTCTCTGTTTGTATTGTCTGAGCTCTTTCCCAGGGTCACCGAGGAAGCTCCACCAGTGCCAGATGTCTCTGTGGATCCAGGCTCGCTGCCCAAGATCATCGTGGATCCATTTCCCCCCCGAGGTCATCACGACGCTACGTCCGAGCCTGGGACCTCCATGAGTGCTGCTCCCCCTCCGGATGAGGTCTTCGTGGGTGCTCCATCCCAGCCTAGGACCTCCGTGGGTGCAGGTCCTTCTCAGCCCGGGTTTCCATGGGTGCTGTGTCCCAATTGGGGACCGTTGTGGGTGCTGCATCCCAGCCTGAGGCCAACTTGGGTTCTGCGTCCCAATGTTTCCTGCCATGGGCATTATGCTCTAGCCCAGGAGCCACCGTGGGTGCAGCCGTGGCCCAGTCCGGGTCCACTGTGGGTGAAACTGTGGTGCAGTCTGGGCCCACTGCAGGTGCAGCTTCGCTCCAGCCCAGACCCACCATGGGTGCTGCATTGCTCCAGCCCAGAGCCGCCGCGGGTGCAGCTCCGCTCCAGTCTGGAGCCGCCATGGGTGCAGCTCCGCTCCAGCTTGAAGCCACCGAGGGTGTAGCTCCACTCCAGCCCACAGCCGCCAAGGGTGCAGCTCCACCCCAGCCCGGAGCTGCAAAGGATGCAGCTCCACCCTAGCCTGGGGCCACTGCGGGTGCTGCTACGTCCCAGCCCAGGGTCATTGCGGGCGCTGCTACATCCCAGCCCAGGGCCACTGCGGGCGCTGCTACGTCCCAGCCCAGGACCACCATGGATGCATCCTGGGAGGTTCCTGCTAAATGGCCGCGCTTTGCGGGAGGATGCCGCCTGCTAGCTCCCGTGGTTCATTGGCCTAGGGATGCTCGGAGGCCACCTGATGGGCTGCTCCTTCTGCTTCATTGGTTCCGGGGCACAGGGAGGTCACCCAACGTGTTCCACCACAGATGCCGGTCACCGTGGGACTCAGGAAGACCGCCTGAACTGTTCCATCCACTGATCGGTCGGACTTAGAGTCCTGTGTTGCCACCTGGTGGACAGCGTGTGGTTCATGAGTGTTTTCTCTTGATTTTCTTTTGACTTTGTTTTTTTTCTTTGGGGTTGTTTGCCCTGAATACGGTCCCTCCTTGCCTGGGTTCCCCCTCCTTCCCCCCCAGGGTGGGTTGTTTTTCTGTGCGTGGAAGTTTTTTTTTTTTCTTATCTTTCTCTGTGGTATTACCCTAGGGTGCCTGGGGACCACCCCTTGAGGAGGGGGCTCTGTCGTAATCCTGGGGCACGGGTTAGAGCTGTGCCCAGTTTCCCTGCCCAGTGAGCATTTTTCTGTCTGTTTCATCATCATCATCATCATAGCAGTCTGTCGGGGGCAACAATGACGGTTTCATTTAGGTCTGATCAGATTCCACCAAGCAGCTCTGTTCTTTGCCTTCCGCTGTCAGGAACTCCTGACCTTGTTAACCTGGGCGACATCTGAGCCGGTATGAGTTGCTTTCTGACTGACCATTTCATGAAACTACTTGCAAAGTATTTGAGTACCGCTAGCTTTTGCTGCACTAGCGGCACATTCTTGGCAGATAGCGGTATTATCAGTGGCACGGACAGGCCAAGACAAACTGACTCCAGTATCTGTTGCAGTGTCTGTCTGTTTACTGTTATCTATAAGATTATTAAGATGGTTTTGAGTTCTGTTGTGTTTGCATTTTTATGGTTTCCAGTTTGTTTATTTTTACAGCGCGGTGCAGCTTCCGGCTGTCAATCCCGTTGGAGCTGTACAGCTGCTGTCCATTCTGCTACTCATGAATTACACCTGTCTCTGATTGTGATTGTATTTAAGGGACATGACAACTTCTGCCATTGTCATGTCCTTCTTATATGTAACCCGTCCTCTGGATCACTACCGTCGAGTGATGAGGACTCCGCTGTCGAGGTGAGTTGGAGTGCTCTGTCCTGGTGCCTTTTTTTCCCCATTTTCTCGGCTGTTGAGCCCCACAGCTCTCGGGAGTGCTCCGGCTGGGTTTTGCTCCTGGTCAGGCATTCCCTGATTTTCCGTACCTCTGGACGTTAAGTCCCACTCTCCTCCAGCATTTGTGTTTAGTGTTCCACTATTATCGTTTTGCACTCCATTTTGTTGTATTTGTATCAACGTTCTTGTTTGTGCCTTAGTTAATAAATGTGCCAACCTACAGTGGTGTCCTATTTACGCCCGGGAAACGGGCGCGTTATGACGGCTAATGTTTCGCTCCTTGCTTTTATGTTTTTATGTGTGTCCGTGTTGTACAGCACTTTGTGTAGTGAGTGTTGCATTTTAAAGTCCTTTATAAAGCTGATTAATTGATTTGCTATGAGAGAAAGAGCAAGCTCCATTTGTGGCTGTTGGTTGTTGGTCAGTGACGTTATTGAGCCCTGGCATTCTGTTGTTTGCACATGCAATAATACTTTTGAGAATTTTCAGGAGAATATTCTGGATAGTTTTTGTCATTTTGGATATGTTGAGAGCTTTAATAAACCTGGTGGTGAAGACAGCAATCATATTTGTCCACTCCCATATTCATAACAGTATGACAAACTTGAAAAATTACCGATTTTAGGTACACTGTATCTGTATAGAAAAATGTTTGATTAACGCGTTATTGTGATTAACTCAACATTCCAAAAGATTAATCACGATTAAAAATTTTAATCGTCCAACACCACTTATATATATTTCTACCCATTATCTCCACCACACGTTGGACCTTGTTCTGACATATGGCATAGAAATAGAAAATCTGACAGTGTCTCCTCATAACCCTGTACTGTCAGACCATTATCTGTTAACTTTTGATTTTACTATTTCCGACTATTTGGCTTCTAAAGAAAAATATTACTACAGTAGATGTCTCTCAGATGATGTTAGTACCAAATTTAAGCAGACTGTTTCCTCAATGCCATGTGTCAACACAAAGTAGATAAGTTATGGAGGGTTTCTGGGGCTTGCTGACCTCGGGCATTTGTGTCCTCTGGGGGTTGGTGGCGCTGCCTTGCCTGCTTGGGGTTCCCAGGGAGAGAGTTGCTGTGACCGACCCCCCTCTTTGTATGTTTCCTGACAAACCACTCACATGCACACACTTATTTTGCACACGCTGTCATATATACACACACAGATGCAAACGCACAAATGTATCTCCTTTAATAGGTGCGGAAACCAGACTCGTGTTGAGACATCTTCAGTGGAAGAAGCAGTTTGTCTTCTGTTTGTTTTAGTTGTTGGTTTGTTTGTCTTTTTTTCTGTTCTCCTCCCTATTCTTTCCCCCTCCACACACATCCTTTCCTTATTCCTCATCCTGTCGGGCCCTCCATGGGTAAACTAATTTAAATAAAGTACTAAAAGTTATTACAGGAGGAGTTTACAACAATATACAGTGCATAGTTAGGTGCTGTATAAGGCTCCTTTTGGCAAAGTAAATCTGTTTTGGCACAATAAAGGTGACAGATCTCTGTTCTGCTTACCTAGCTGCCTGACAGGACAAGGGGGAAAAAAAGGTATGGAAGTTTTACTTCTTCTGTTATTGATAGCATGGTAGATAGTGTTACAGCTTCTCTGCATCAGACTGTAGACATGGTAAAAAGAAAAAGGCTAATCAGATTTCTGATTCCTTAGTTCAACACAGAAACTCATTGCTTAAAACAGAAGACTTGTCAAATAGAAAAAAAAGGGCACTCCACTAAATTAGATGAAATCTATTGAGCTTGGAGAATTCTACTTGTAATTTATAAAAAATCTCTTAGAAAAGCCAGAACAATTCATTATTCTGCATTAATAGAAGAGCACAAGAATATCAAGAACAAGAATAATCTCAGGTTTCTTTTCAGCACTGTAGCCAAGCTAGCAAAGAGTCAGGGCTCTGTCAAATCTAGCATTCCCTTTGAGCTTACTAGTCAGGACTTTATGAACTTCTTCAATAATAAAATTTCATCTATGAGAGATAAAAAAAAAAACAGTCAGATCCTTCCCACCATTATTTAAATACTGTAACAACTACAACTCCTTCAACTGATATCTGTTTGGATGAGTTTACTCCAATTGACCTTTTAGAATTAGATAAAAATAATTTCCTCATCCAAGCCTTCAACTTGTCTACTAGACCCGATTCCTACCAGGTTATTTAGAGAAGTCTTCCCATTCATTGGTAGCTCTATTCTTCAAATAATGAATTCTTCATTAACATTCACCGCAGGCTTTTAAAACTGCTGTAATTAAACCCTTACTTAAAAAGCCAATGCTGGTTCCAGGAGTTTTAGCTAATTATAGACCAATCTCTAACCTGCCTTTCATTACAAAAATCTTAGAGTTGTTGCTACTTAAATTTGACCACTTACAGCGAAATGGTTTATTTGAAGAGTTTAAATCAGGGTTTAGAATTCTTCATAGTACTGAAACAGCCTTAGTGAAGGTCACTAATGACCTCCTTATCACATCTGATAATGGACTTGTTTCTGTACTAGTCCTTTTAGACCTTAGTGCAGCTTTTGATACTATCGATCATAATATTTTACTTGATGGATTAGAACTCCATATTCGACTTAATGGAACTTCATTGCAGTGGTTTACGTAAATCTTACTTATCTGATAGGTTCCAGTTTGTTCATGTCAGTAATGACTTTTCTTCTAACTCAAAGCTCAACTGTCATGAACCGAGTGTTGGAGATTCTGCCAGACTCAGTCTCATGGCTTTTTCTGCTTATTTACTCATTTGTTGCATTTTATGCTTTGTGGGGTTTATGTATTCTTGTTCTGCTTGCTGTTTTTTCCTGTTTGTGTGAGTGCTATATTTCTATTTTGCATTTATTGATATTTATTTGGTATGTAATTTTATTCTTAACATCTTGGACCTCGCAGAAGCAACAATTAAGTGCAATCCTCACCATGCCGATCACGCTGAGGTCAAGAAGAGGATGGCCGAAATTATGACGCTTCAGGAGAGGATCCATGGACCGGAGAGGAGTTCCGGCAAGAGACCAAAGCCAGAGCCAACGGTGAGGCATTCCCGCTCCTCGCCTCGGGATCCGGTTCCTGCCACCCATCCAGCCCAGGGGTATGCGTCACCAAAGTGCCGTCCCCATCCGCAGCGGAGGAGGAGGACAGCCGGGATTCCCCGTGAAGAGATGCAGTGGGCACCTGAGCTCATCCGGGGCCATGTGGCTGAAGCACACTCTTCCTCTCATCCCAGCCAGATCCTGAAGCATGTGGTGGCGGCAGTTACACTGGTGGAGATCCATCCTGAACTTTATCGTTTTCCTGAGTACGCCGAGCTGTTAGCCTCCGTTTCAGCGCAGCAGCGGCGTTTTCCAGATCTGAACCTAGCCTCACCATCTGCCGGCAGACGTCGTCACCCTGCCCGCAATCAGCCTCAGCGAGATCCCCATCCGGATCCTGTTCCGGGCAACCATGAGAACTCTGCCTCCCAGCCAGCTGTTTCCCCTGCATCGCAACGGAAAGGACAGACAGCAGCCTCACCCTCCGGGTCATCTGTCCCCGCTGTTCCGTCAGCTCCTCATCCCCGGACTGCCTCAGCTGCTCCTTCCTCCTCCTTGGTGCCCTCTTCAGCTGTTGTGAGTTCAATGAGTCCTGCTCTGGCTCCGCCCGTCTCTGGTCCTGCAAGAGTGGCTCCTCTTCATCTTCCCGGGGGGCCCTCTATCACCATCCATAGGGGAAAGGGGAGAACCAAGCCCGCTACAGCAGTCACCATCGGTCCTCAGGAGAACAGGCAAGTGCTGTTTCATTCTCACATTCCACATAATGAATTGCCTTGTCTGACTCCTGGGGGTGGAGTGCAGGGTTCACAGTCCTCTGAGCTCCCTCCACCTGCTGTAGCCATAAATATTGAACCTGCATCCTCTGTGTCTCCTTCCCCTCTCTGCAACCGTCCCCCGGTGCCAGGAATAGACCGTCGGACAAAGGAGGAGCCTGCGGCCCTGGAGAGCCTGGTGCCGGCCCTGCAACCAAGTCACGGGCAGAGGAGAGGGGCGGACTGCCTTTTGGAGCCTGTGCCGACTGTCAAGTGTCCCCGGGTCTCCGTGGAGGAGCAGTTGGGCCCAGCACAGTGTGGGCTTCAGCGCCGTGGGGTTCCCAGACTGTGTCGACCATCACCCCGGCTGCGGAGCCCGCCGCAGTCGAGTTAAAACCAGGAATGGACCTCAAGATCATTGAACCTGGATCGTCGGAGTCCTGGACGGCAGTAGGGCCCGAGATCAGGCAAGTGCTGTATTTTGTCTTCTTATTCTCCGTTCTAGAGCATTCTTGCCTGTCTCTCGGGGAAATGAGCTGGGTGCAGCCGACCGCTGCATCCGGGTTCGTCTCACCGGGCTCTGCTGCTGCCGGTGATCCTGATCCCGGTTCCTTTTGTTTCTCGGAGCCTTCTCCCAGGGTCACCAGAGACAAATCAGCTCCGGTCGTCATAGTGGAGGCTCCAGGTTCGAGCTCGGAGGTCATCCCTGATGCTTCACTGGCCCAATCGGGGTCCGACGTGGGTGCAGTGCCGGTCCAATCGGGGCCCATCGAGGATGCAGCGCCGGTCCAATCAGGACCCATCGTGGGTGCTGCGCCGGCCCAATTGGGGCCCATCGAGGGTGCAGCGCCGGTTCGGTTGGAGGCCGGTGAGGGATCTGTGGATTCCCTTCAGCCGGATGCTGGGCCAGTTCCTCCTCTTTCCTCCTATTTTTCCCCACCAGGTGCTGTTGGGGTTCCCTCATTTGGGTCGGCTCTCCCCCGCTGTCCCTCTCGGTAGGGAGGCTGTATCTGAGCTTTCACCACCGGTCCTGGTGGTCTAAGGACATGGGATGGCTGCCTGAAGAACCGTCTTGTTGGATTGGCGACCTGGTTCAGCTGCCCGAAAAACTGCTTCGTGGGTTCTGCGTTCTGGGTCATCTGCCTGAAAAACTGCTTTGTGGGTTCTGTGTTCTGGGTCATCCGCCTGAAGAACTGCCTTGTTGGTTCGGCGAACTGGTCTGGCCACCTGAGGTATTGTTTTCCTGGGTCTGGGACTTGGGTAGACCGCCTGAACTGCTTTTTTCCCCCTCTGTCAGGTGGAATCTGGACTTGGGTAGGCCGCCTGAACTGCTTTTTTTTCCTCCCAGTTATGTGGAATCTGGATGCGGGTAGGCCACCTGAACTGCCATTTTTTTCCCCCTCTCCGTGCTCTACCCGCCAGTGTCCCTGTAGTTTTTTTTTTTGTTTGTTGTTGTTTTTTTCCCCAGGTCTTGTTCTTTGCCTGGATGATAGTGTTGGACTATGCCTATGTTTTTGTTTGCCTGCTCTGTAGCTTTTGAGTTTTTTTTTCCTTAGTGTTTATATGGTACTTGTGTATTTTTTGAAGTGTACACGTATTTTGGTTTTCTCTTGTTTCCTTACCGGGCAGTATGTTACACATATTTTTGTTTATTCAATTCCATTGTGCTTGAGTATTTCTTTGTACTATTGTCTAGTTTTGGTCACTCCAGTATTTAAGCCACGTCGTTTTATGTTTATCCTTGTTTTGTTTTGTTTTGTTTTTTTGCCTGGATTATTGATGTTCTCTTATTTCAGGTCTTGTCATATGGCCTTCTCCAGGGCTTTTATTTTGACAGCGTCACAGTGGGACTTCCGGCTGTCAAAGCCAAGCCGGTGTGGTGACAGCTGTGTGTCATTCCACTAATTACTTTTCCCCTCTTTGATTGGTTTTGGTTCTGCATTTAAGGGAGCAGCTGAGGTTTACTCCTAGCTGTGACCTACACAACAATATTGTGCACCTCCGTGTACTTGACTGGAGTTCCTACCCCCAACTCCAGTCTCTCCTGTGATTCATTTTGTCCTTCCTCCCGTAAGTGTTTATTGTTCAGCGTTGGCTCCATCCTCACTGCCTCTCATAGCTAATCTCCAGTGTCAGTGTTCTTGTGTCAGAGTTTATGTCCGTGTTTTGCCCCACAAGGCTGTTTATTTTGTCATCCTAGTCTTTTGTAAATAAATCAGCAAACTTACTGTCTGGTCTCTGCTGTCTCATTGATGCCCCGCAAGGGGCATCCATAACATATTTATAGAATATTTTATTAACCTATACTGTATTAAATAGAGAGGATGTAATGGCTGTGTGTTATGGCCATTCTTTTTGATGACTTCTTCTTTTTTAAAAAAAATAGGCAGCTTACTTACACTTAGAGAGGCTGGGTACACCTGGGCAGACTGCCAGTCCATCATAAGGCTAACATAAACACACGTAACTATTCACACCTGCATACAATCTAGAATTCTCTGTTCATGCCAATTAACCTAATCTGCACGTATTGGGACTGTGGGAAGAAGCAGGAGAAATCACAAAGACACAAGAACATACAAACTCATTAACGTGCCACTAAGTAAATTTTTGAAATGGTAAGAAATCCCTCCACTGTTGCTTCCACCAGTTCCAGCAGCTGTGAGTAGAGTGTACGGTCATAGAAATGAAGACAGGTGCCACCCTACACACTATTCAATTCAATTCAGCTTTATTTATATAGCACCATTTCACAACAACAGTCATCTCATAGCACTTTCAACTGTAGGGGGAACCCCCACAATTGCAGAAAGACCCCAGCAATCGCAGCAAGACCCCAGCTTTCCCCACAATCACTACATGGTGGGGAAAGCGACTGACATATACAATACATAATTTACAGCTAGTACTCATATAAAACTTTTTTCAACATCAGATGACTATGGAAATCAGACACAGATGTAGTCCAGGACAGGTCTTAGTCTGCCTTATTTTATGCTCTGGCTGCTTCTTCTGCTGCTGCAGCTGTTGTTGGCTCTCTAAAATGCCCTCCACAACTTTTTAAATAAAGTTTTGTGACAGAGGTGTTGGCAGGTGGAGGTGGGTTAAAGGTTGCAGGCTGGATGGTGACCACAGGAACATTACGTGTCTCTGATTAAAAATTCCACAGCAGAAGAACTGGTGTTGACAAGTTTTGTTATGTGCTTGGCATAGCAGGAAATGTGTATCTTGGATGTGGGGTGCAGCAAACTGGTTGGACCTATAGCAAACTGATGGACAATGTTTGCATACAGTGGGGGAAATAATTATTTGATCCCCTGCTGAATTTGTAAGTTTACCCCCTACAAAGAAATTAACAGTCCATAATTTTTATGGTAGATTTATTTAAACAGAGAGAGACAGAAGATCAACAAAAAAGTCCAAAGAATACATCAAAGAAGGGTTATACAGTAAACTAATTTGCATTTGATCAAGGGAAATAAGTATTTGATCCCCTACCAATCAGCAAGAATTCTGACCCACACAGACCAGTTATGTATCCATGAAGCACATAAATTAGTCCTGTCCCTTTAGGAAAGTCCTCCTAATCTCAATCCATTGTGTATATAAAAGACTCCTGTCACAGAATCGGTTTCTTCAATTCAAACTTCACCACCAACATGGGCAAGACCAAAGAGCTGTCAAAGGACATCAGAGACAAAATTGTAGACCAGCACAAGGCTGGAATGGGCTGCAAGACCATCAGCAAGAAGCTTGGCGAGGAAGAGACAACTATTGGTGGGATAATTCGAAAGTGGAAGAATATAAGATAAAAGTCAATCACCCTCGCTCTAGAGTTCCATGCAAGATTTCACCTCATGGGGTAAGAATGATTCTGAGAAAAGTGAGGGATCAGCCCAGAATTACACGGGAGGAGCTTGTTGATGATCTCAAGGGAACTGAGACCACAATCACGAAGAAAACCATTGGTAACACACATCGCCATAATGAATTGAGATCCTGCAGTGTCCGCAAGGTCAGGGCAGCACGGTGGTGCAGTGGTTAACGCTGTTGCCTGACAGCTAGAAGGTTCCAGGTTCGAATCTCCAGGCTGGCAGGGGTAGGACCTGTTCTGTGTGGAGTTTGCATGTTCTCCCTGTACTGTGTGGGTTTACTCCGGGAGCTCCTGTCCCCCCCCCCCCCCACACACACACACAATCCAATGACATGCATGTCAAGTTAATTGGCCTGTCTAAATTGTTCCTAGGTACCCGTCTCCTATAGGCCCTCAGAATAGAGGGTTCGTGTTAATGAAGTGCTTTGAGTGGTCTTTGAGACTGGATAAAGCGCTATATAAGTACAGGTCCTTATCCTCCTTGGGCTTGGGAGAATATGGTGTGGTCGGATGAGTTCAAATTGAGCTCTGGAATCAACTCGACTCACTGTGTTCGGAGACAGAGAAACACTGAATATGACCCCAAGAACACCATCCCCACTGTGTCTCTTCTAAGAGTACAGGGAGATTTCACCACATTGAGGGGCCAATGAACAGGACCATGTACCGTGGAATCTTGGATGAAAACCATCTGGTCTCAGCCAGAACACTGATGATGGGTCATGGATGGATCTTACAGTATGACAATGATCCAAAACATACAGCCAAGGCAACAAAGGAGTGGCTCAAGAAGAAGCATTTTAAGGTCCTGGAGTGGCCTAACCAGTCTCTGGACCTTAATCCCATAGAAAATCTGTGGAGGGAGCTGAAACTTTGAGTTGCCAAGCGACAGCCTTGAATCCTTTAGGATTTGGAGAGTATCTGTAAAGAGGAGTGGAACAAAATCCCTCTTGAGATGTAACCAAACCTGGTGACCAACTACAAGAAACGGCTAACCTCTGTGATGCTACAAGGGTTTTTCCACCAAGTACTAAGTCACGTTTTGCTTGGGGAACAAAGACCTTGATCAAATGCAAATTAATTTATAACCCTTATTTAATACTTTTTTCTGGATTTTTTTTGTTATTGTTGACCTGTGTTAAACCCACCATAAAAATTATGGTTTGTTTACTTCTTTGTAAGTGGGTAAACTTACAAATTCAGTAGGGGATCAAATGTTTATTCCCTCGCTGTAATTGTGATCTCCAAACTGTAGGAAATCCTGATTCCCATGGTGTTTTTGCAGCACGCTGTCAATGATGTTTTTCATTGGTGGTGTCCAACATGTGTGATCCAACACGAAGATCCTTCCACCTGTCTTTATGGGTCACAGGGGCAATGGTAGAGCATCAGAGACTTCTGGAAAAAAATAATAAAACAAAAAGAGTGCGTCAGTTGCTCATGTTAATACATGACATTATAATGTAGAATTGTTAGTTCAAAACACCATATTGCTTTACCACTAAGTGTTGTAGGTCCCTGGCTTTCTTCTGATAGCATTTCCTCATTTAGAAATACACCAGGAGAGAAGGTGAAGGTCAGATGGTGCTGGTCCAGGGTCTGCCCCACTGGGAAATGGTAAAATGGCTTTCATTTAAAAACCTGTCTTTGCTCCTGGTGACACTAGGGCGGTGGCTGCTGTGGCTGGCATGTCAACTGGTTACACAGAGACAATAGAGAGCCACTGACATCAGATACAAATAGAATTAGCTATAACCAATACTGTCATTTAGTTAGAATGATAAATGTAGACTTACAGCTCGTTACTTGTAGCTTTGCAGGTGAGATGCTCAACATTGCTGATCCTCAGCCATCCCTGCAGTGAAAAAAGAATTAGAATGTACAAAAAACAAGAATTAGTACATCTGATTTAAGGTGAATAAAAACATTTTTCACATGTCAGATAGGATGTCTAAAATGTAAATTCATATATCCAGTAAAAAAAACAAAACATTAAACTTACGTTTTATTAAATGTTAATATTCATTGGGATAAAAACTTACCAAGGTGCTTCTGAGCATTGCTTGAGACATGTCCTGCAGGTGTAGTGGCAGAAGCTGACTGCTGCTTCTTCTCCAGCAGGTGCTGCTGTATGCTGTACATGTGGGTTCCTTCAGTGCAGGTCTTCCTCATCACAAAGTCTGCATAGCCATCTTCTCTGCTTTCCCAGATCTCTTTCCAGGTGCTCTTGACATGTGAGCCAAAGTCAACCAGCTGATCATCATCTGGGGATGTTTCAGCAACAACACCCACTCCACTGCCCTCAACATCCAAAAGAGACTTGATCTCTGGAAAGCTGAAGGCAGAATCTATCAATGACTGCAGGCTATTCCTTCCTGTTACCTTCAGCCATGCTAATACCTGAAACCTCCTCCTTCTGAAGAACCCCGATAGGACACATAATGTACTTAATAGCATTTTTCATCAGCCATCTGAAGGAGTTTCCTTTAAACTTTTGAAACTGAAGGATGTAGTCTCCCAGCACCTCCATCATGTCTGTCACACGCCCTATCAGACCACAGCAACAACATTATAGAGAACAAGGTCTTCCCTCATGGGAGCAGATTTGTCCAGCCGGGTGTGGTCATCTTTAATCCACCTAGTATGTGTGAGAGAGAGAGATGTCGAGCACATCTTATTTCACTGTCACAAGTATGAAAATGAAAGAGAGAGAATGAAAAATGAAGTTTGAGAGGCCGGTAGGGAATGGGATTTAACTGGGATTTTGGGAACAGATGGAGATGGAGAGGCACTAAGAATCATGAGAAGGGCTCTTTTCTCTTTTTTTAAATAACACAGGATTAAGTCATAGAATTTAGGAGTCGGGCTCAAATGACAAAATGTTACACACTCTTGTACAGTAGATGGGGGTATGCACCTTTCAGTTGTTTGCTATCTGCCAGTAACCGAGAGAAGAAGAAGAAGAAGAAGAAGAAGAACCATCCATCCATCCATCTATCTTCTTCCGCTTAATCCTTTTCAGGTCGTGGGGGGGCTGGAGCCTATCCCAGCATCTTTGGGCGAGAGGCAGGGCACACCCTGGACAGATCGCCAGTCCATCGCAGGGCAGAACCACCAATCAAATCTAAAAGAAGATTTATAAATAGGCACACTGTGTGGTCGATGTCACCGAGAGGACGACAAAGTTCCTGAGAGGCAGGGTTTAGACAGAATATAGAGTAATGATATAGAGTGAAGTACGTGGCGGTAATGCACCTGTAAGCTGGTTGCCAACCACCAATCAAATCTAAAAGAAGAAGAAGAAGGAGAGAGAGAGAGAGAGAGAGAGAGAGAGAGAGAGAGAGAGAGAGAGAGAGAGAGAGAGAGAGAGAGAGAGAGAGAGAGAGAGAGACTTGACTTTGAAAAAAGCTTTTATTGCACACTTCAAAAAAATGTAAGCACACCAACATCATTCCTCCAAGTGTGTCACAATGGAAAAAGTGCAAACTGAAATGTTCCCCCCCCACACAACACAGAGCAGTCCCTGCAGTCCACCTATTCAAAGATGCAGTTCTGTGACAGTCAATTACAGTCAATTAAATGTCATATACCAGTGTGTCCAAACAATATCCCAAAAATGGGTAAAACAGGCAGAGGAACGACCGCCATTCATTCCTCCTGTCGGGCGCGCTTGACCGGCGTTCCCCCTGCTGCTTTACGCAGGGCTGTCAGGTGTTTCTTGAGGCGATAACGCTTCCTTTCATCCAGGAGGTCCAGACCAACCTGCCTTCTTAGCACATCCACAGACTTAATGAATTTATCAGTGTCACTGAAGTAGTCGGCGACCCTAATGGCTTTGTTATAGGTTGCATCCAGAAATGCATTTATTTCTTCCAGTGAATACAAACTCGTGTTTGTACTGCATTTTGCCTCAATAGACTCAGCATTAGACACAGTGTCGTTCTCAGATTCCATTTCCTCGTCAGCACAACTCAGCTGACTGCTCGGTTCTCCCGGGCCAGTGGATTCATCATGGGCCACATTTTCCTGGACGCCACCCTCTGACTGTCGCTGTTCCATCCCCCGCTGTGTAATGGTAGCAGCCTCCGGAAGCACAGCCGCTGATGTCACACAGCGAGATTCTGACGCACCATCAGGTCGGTGCTCCGTCCCCTCCTCCGAAGCGGCAGCAGCTGGCGGAGGCACAGCCGCTGACGTCACACAGCGAGATGATTGTGACGCACCATCAGTGACCTTTTTGGCGACATCGCCATCCACGCTTCCGACCGCAAGCTGGGCCGCGGGCAGCGCAGCCGGGCCGTCCACAGACACAGCGGCAGGCTCCAGAGCTGGGGTAGCGGGAGCGGAGGCCGCGCCGCCGTCCGCAGCTGCGGCGTGAGCAGAGGGCTCGCCGCCGGCACCATCCGCGGCCCCATCTGGGCCCTCCGCCCGCTGCCTGTGTGGACAAGCGAACCGTTTATGGCCCACGTCTCCACATTCAAAACACTTCATCTGTCCCGAGCTCGCATACACCATGTAAGATCCGTCCCCATGCTTGACCCTGAAGGAGACTTCCAGAGTCTGAGTGGGCAAGTCGAGAAACATGAACACCTGTCGCCTGAGCGATTTCGCATGCTTGAACTTGGCGGCCTTGCATCCCAAAGGCAGAGTCGTAAACGGGCCCGTAAACTTCCCAAATCTGCGGAGCTCCGTCGCCAGCTGCTCGTCAGTGATGAAAGGTGGAACACCTGAGACGGTGATTCTCGTTGATGGGACAGATAAGGGGGACACCTGTACATACATTTCCCTGATCACCACTCCGCTTACAATCAGGGTGTGAACATCGTCTTCAGCCGCCAGAAACACAACCACAGCTCTATTCAGAGAGAGAGAGAGAGAGAGAGAGAGATGATTTAGCTTTAAATAGTTATACAAATACTGACATTTCATACCGGCGCGGTGGTGGAGTGGTTAGCACTGCGGCAGCACAGCAACACACCCTTGGCCGGGGGATCCTGGGTTCGATCCCAGCCCCCGACCAACAGTGATCTGTGTGGAGTTTGCATCTTCTCCCCGTGTCTGTGTGGGTTTACTCCGGGATTTCTCCGGTTTCCTCCCACATGCCAAAAACATGCAAGTTAAGGTTAACTGGCATCAAAAACTGGGGATTCTAAATTGTCCTTAGGCATGACTGTGAGAGTGAATGGTTGTCTGTCTCTCTGTGTTGGCCCTGCTATGGACTGGCGATCTGTCCATGGTGTACCCTGCCTCTCGCCCAAAGATACTGGGATAGGCTTCAGCCCCCCTACGACCCGAAAAGGATTAAGCGGAAGAAGATGAATGAATGAATGACATTTCATACATTTATTCAGAAAAAAAGGGAGAAGGGTGAGGTGGCAGGAGAAGTCTTTTGGATATAAAAAAAACAAGTTAAAATATATCAGATTAATACTGTAGTCATGATTCAGTTTACTCAAAGAATATTCTGAAACTACAAGTGTACTCTTCAAATATCATAAAGGACTCTGTAAAGAAGGATCATTTCTGGTTCAGTCTGCAGTGTATAATAATAATAATAATAATAATAATAATAATAATAATAATATTAATAAGTCTATTTATAGAGCACTTTTCACAGACAGAGTCGCAAAGTGCTTAACATGGTAAAAAACAAAATAAAAACACAGGCACACAAAACAGTAAAAAAAACAAAAAAACAAAGTAGACAGTAAAAGCACATAAAATACAATCAACACATAGTTAATTAAAAAGCCAGGCTAAAAAGGTGGGTCTTTAGTTGCTTCTTAAAAACACCAATGGAAGGTACAGATCTAAGTTCAAAAGGTAAGGAGTTCCACAGTCTGGGAGCAACAGCAGCAAAGGCTCTATCGCCTTTGGTTCTGGGCCTAGTGCTAGGGACTACCAATAGATTCTGATGAGAAGACCTGAGAGACCTGCTGGGCTGTAGAAAGAGCAGGTCACTAATATAAAAAGGCGCCTCTTCATGAATGGCTTTGTAAGTAAGAACAAGAACTTTAAAATCAACTCTATAATTTACAGGAAGCCAATGCAAAGAGGCCAAAACAGGAGTGATGTGACAGAATCTACTGGACCTAGTTAGTAATCTTGCAGCAGAGTTCTGGACTAACTGTAGGCGGTGTAAAGAGGATTTGCTAAGACATGTAAAAAGAGCATTACAGTAGTCCAAACGTGAAGAAACAAAGGCATGAATAATGATTTCTAACTGACTGTAGGAAAGCAATGACCTAATTTTGGATATATTCCTAAGGTGGAAAAAACAACTCCGGGTCAGAGATTTGACATGCTGATCAAAACTCATATTGATTGATCGAAAATGACACCAAGATTTTTTAGATTAGACCGTATGTTAGAACTTAATGAACCAATGCTATTAACCATCTTAGGAATTAGATTATCAGGTGCTACAATAAGAACTTCAGTTTTATCAGCATTAAGTTGCAAAAAGTTACTAGACATCCAGTCCTTAATTGCAGACGGACAGTCTGCAATTAAGTTGTTTAATAATAACAGTTGTTTAACAGTGGGGCTCAGCATAAACCCATTAGCTCTAGCGTTTAACCAGATAGGCATTACTGGCAAGCTACTAACACATCATCACCATGCTCATTCATATTTAAGCATATCATTTCATGACTACTGAAATATGGTCGCTATGTGATCTCAATGCAAGTGAGCTTTGCTAACGTTAGTAAAAGATAAACACAACAGTATGAAGAACGAACCAACAAAGTTATTTAACATTTCACCACAACAATCATATACTGCATATTCACCCCATTTCAAAACGTAACTCGCAGTGTTCCTAAAAAGCGAAAAATGAAACTTACACGACTGAACTAAATTAATTAACAGCAATGACTGTATTGCTTCACGACTGTATAGTTAAAGAATTCTAGGGTGCCACGCAGGAAAGAGTAGGAGGTTTTTAGATCACGGTGTCATGGTTTCAAATCCCGGCCTAGGATGTACAGTGGGGCAAAAAAGTATTTAGTCAGCCACCAACTGTGCAAGTTCTCCCACTTAAAAGATGAGAGAGGTCTCCAATTTTCATCATAGGTATACCTCAACTATGAGAGACAAAATGAGGAAAAAAAAATCCAGAAAATCACATTGAAGGATTTTTAATGAATTAATTGGTAAATTCCTCGGTAAAATAAGTATTTGGTCAATAACACAAGTTCATCTCAATACTTTGTTATATACCCTTTGTTGGCAATGACAGAGGTCAAACGTTTTCTGTAAGTCTTCACAAGGTTTTCACACACTGTTGCTGGTATTTTGGCCCATTCCTCCATGCAGATCTCCTCTAGAGCAGTGATGTTTTGGGGCTGTCGCTGGGCAACATGGACTTTCAACTCCCTCCAAAGATTTTCTATGGGGTTGAGATCTGGAGACTGGCTAGGCCACTCCAGGACCCTAAAATGCTTCTTACGAAGCCACTTCTCCATTGCCCGGGCGGTTTGTTTGGGATCATTGTCATGCTGAAAAACCCAGCTACGTTTCATCTTCAATGCCCTTGCTGATGGAAGGAGGTTTTCACTCAAAATCTCACGATACATGGCCCCATTCATTCTTTCCTTTACACGGATCAGTCATCCTGGTCCCTTTGCAGAAAAACAGCCCCAAAGCATGATGTTTCCACCTCCATGCTTCACAGTAGGTATGGTGTTCTTTCTCCTCCAAACACGACAAGTTGAGTTTTTACAATAAAGTTCTATTTTGGTTTCATCTGACCATATGGCATTCTCCCAATCCTCTTCTGGATCATCCAAATGCTCTCTAGCAAACTTCAGACGCGCCTGGACATGTACTGGCTTAAGCAGGGGGACACGTCTGGCACTGCAGGATTTGAGTCCCTGGCGGCTTAGTGTGTTACTGATGGTAGCCTTTGTTACTTTGGTCCCAGCTCTCTGCAGGTCATTCACTAGGTCCCCCCGTGTGGTTCTGGGATTTTTGCTCACCGTTCTCGTGATCATTTTGACCCCATGGGGTGAGATCTTGCGTGGAGCCCCAGATCGAGGGAGATTATCAGTGGTCTTGTATGTCTTCCATTTTCTAATAATTGCTCCCACAGTTGATTTCTTCACACCAAGCTGTTTACCTATTGCAGGTTCAGTCTTCCCAGCCTGGTGCAGGTCTACAATTTTGTTTCTGGTGTCCTTTGACAGCTGTTTGGTCTTGGCCATAGTGGAGTTTGGAGTCTGACTGTTTGAGGTTGTGGACAGGTGTCTTTTATACTGATAACGAGTTCAAACAGGTGCCATTAATACAGGTAACAAGTGGAGGACAGAGGAGCCTCTTTAAGAAGACGTTACAGGTCTGTGAGAGCCAGAAATCTTGCTGGTTTGTAGGTGACCAAATACTTATTTTACCAAGGAATTTACCAATTAATTCATTAAAAATCCTTCAATGTGATTTTCTGGATTTTTTTGTCCTCATTTTGTCTCTCATAGTTGAGGTATACCTATGATGAAAATTGGAGACCTCTCTCATCTTTTAAGTGGGAGAACTTGCACAATTGGTGGCTGACTAAATACTTTTTTGCCCCACTGTAGGTGTATGTCTGCTTTACCTGTATGTGAACAAGACTTAGGAGGTGTATGTCTACCTTGCCTTAGGTTGAAAGTGACTAGGTCAGTCCACCTTGGCGTAAGGGATGAAACGGACTTGGGGATCCCAGGCTGAATTGGCAATTCTGGCCTTGGCCAGGAAAGTGGGTTGTAACACTGTCCTAAAACATCTTTAAAAATGCTGCAGCTAGAGTTTTAACAGGTACTAGAAAGAGAGATCACATCTCTCCGGTTCTGGCCTCCCTTCAGTGGCTTTCCATAGAATTTAGGATTAAATTTAAAATCCTTCTCCTCACTTACAAAGCTCTAAATTATCAGGCCCCTTGCTATTTAAAAGATCTGATAGTACCTTATATTCCTAACAGAGCACTACGCTCCCAAAATGCAGGATTACTTGTAATACCTAGAATCCTTTAAAGTACAATGAAAGGCAGAGCCTTCAGTTATCAAGCACCTCTCATTTGGAACCAGCTGTCAATCTGGATTTGGGAGTCAGACTCAATCTCTGTTTTTAAGAATAGGGTTAAACTTTACTTTTTAACAAAGCCTATAGTTAAAATATAGCCTATAGTTTAAATATTAGACAAAGATTTTTTTTCTGTTAATAATAAACACCTTCATTTAAAAACTGCATTTTGTGTTTAATTGTGTTATCTTTGTGTACAATTTAAATTTGTTTGATGATCTGAAACATTTAAGTGTGACAAACATACAAAAAAATGAGAAATCAGGAAGGGGGCAAACACTTTCTCACACCACCGTAGTTCAGTGGCATTTAAGCTATCTCTCTGCCTCTCTGTCAAGCCTTCAACTTCCCCAACTTGGAAGCAATAGCCTCTTTGATTCTCATTTCTCATCCTAGTCAGTACGGTTTTGGGGTACTTGATTATTTGAAAAGGCACCCGTTACATCATATCCATCACTTATGTGGTCTTCTCTGTCCCTGTTAATGTCACCCTCTGTTGCACTATTCACCTGCCATTTTATCTCATCCATTTCAATGGAAGAAAGCCAGTTGTTGTTTCTAATCGCCCTTGCCTAGTCTGCTAAGTTTTGCTCGGATATTCTGAACATTCCCCTACTTGTCCAAGTATTCAGCATCCTCTTCCTGTATCCTCTAGTTCCTGATTTGCTCTCAAAGTAGCACTCCATTACAACTCGATATAATGCATTGTTCCATTTTCCACGGGCAGTTGCTTGATAGTGACTGAGTGGTGCCTCCCCACATACACCATCCCTGCTGGAGGAGAGCCCATTATATCTGGTCTCATTCACGTTGTTATCTCTGTTCAGATGAACATACATAGCATCATAAAATTATTATTATTATTATTTAATAATAATATTGTTATTTTCTCAGCAAGTGACAAAAAATTTAGAGCTTTACCTTTACTGAAAAACATCTAGAGCCTACTGCTTCACTCCTCTAATGATCGTGATGAGGAAGCCATCCTGCTGACAAGGGACTTGGAGGCTCTGAAATTTATTTAGCTGTGATATCTTTCTTAAAGACACTCTTCTACTGGAACTGCAGTGTGGGATTCCTTGACATACTAATGCATTCACCCATGAAAAGTCTTTTGGTTGTAATTCTTGCCTTGGGAGCATAAACAGCAACATGGGGTACCCAGTCTAAGTAAGAAAAATCTGAACACAATAAAAAAAAAAAATGTTTGCTCCAATGCAAGTTACCCAATGCTGAGGTTACCCATCAAAGATGCTCTATTTAGTGAGGATGTAGAGAAGTATTAAGGAGTGCAGTTACAGGTTAAGAGCACAACAAGGGCAAGGACCAGCCAAGACCAGCTTCATAAATCAAGAGATTTTGAAGTTGCAAAAATGTTTGGGAACATGAATTGATGAACCTCCCGACAGAGAACCACTTCTGAAAATTGTGAATAAAGTACAAATGTGTGGAGTACGACAGGCGTGTATGCTATGGCAAATGGTGCTCCACATAAATGCTCATTGTATTTCAAAGAGAACACCATAGAGTGACACAGAGGGCATACCTCTTCAATGGATGAGAAGCACTTGATTCTTAAATTGCACAATTGAGAAGTGTCTCTTTGCATGGAGTCTGACATGTGACTTTGATGGAATGTGGTGAGAAGATTATACAGTATGCCACCCACTAAAGAAATTTTCATTGTTAGTTAATTGTAATTTTATTTATTTATTTATTTATTTTATAAGCAAATCAATGTTAATGAGGGCCTTGAAGAGTGCATTTGTGGAAAACACATATTTGAAAAATAACCAAGAAACTTCATCTGCAGTAAGAAAAAAGAACAGCAGTATACTGGGCTGCCCCAGATGATGAAGTGTTTTCTGTCCTGCATTAGTACTGGAACAATCTCACTTTAAACCAACTCCCCGACTTCCATGTTTAACGACATAAAAACATGTTGTCAACCTTGAGGTAATAATAAGCCAAAAAGAACATGACTAAAACAAAATATTTCTGTAGCAGCTAATGTGTGTTCGTGTGTGCGTGTGCGTGCGCACGCGCGTGTGTGTTTCAATCTTAGAGAACCATCATAATTACTGGGGTCACACTGCCCCCCACAGGCTGGAGATAAAGCTACATGTGGCATACAGGAGAAAACTACCTTTTGAACCTTTTGGGTACGATACAGACATAATTTTTCAAGAACATGTACCGTCCTTCAACTCTCTTTGCTCTCTCTCTCTCTCTCTCTCTCTCTCTCTCTCTCTCTCTCTCTCTCTCACACACACACACACACACACACACACACACACACACACACACACACACACACACATGCACGCCTGCAAACTCAAGAGCAAGCAAAGACACAAACACACTTTAACTCTCACCAGGGACACATAACTCTGATATGATAAATGGAATATGTGTTCCCTATCAACGTCACAGGCACAAGGATACACATACACACACACCCTCACAGCTGGACAATGAAGAAAGTGTCATGGGACCTAATTAGGAACAGGGATGAGACTGTAAGAGGTGTAACATGTGGGTGAGGAAAGAGGCTGCTGGGAAGTCCAAGAAGTCAGATGATGATTATAAGAGAAATTCATGAATTCAAAATGTATTTGTATGTATATCCACTGTTCTTATTTATATCTTCCGTATCTTCTTAATTATTGCTCTGAGTGTTGCTATCCCTGTGCTGTTGCAATCCTGGAATTTTCCCATTGTGGGACTAATAAAGGCTTATCTTATCTTATCTTGTCTTATTTTTATGCAGTATCTTCAGTGGGGTTTTTTTTGTTGTTTTTTTTTTTAGGAAAGTCTACAGATACCACCCACATGGTAAGTGAACTCATTTATTGAGGAAGTGCCTTTAAAGAGGTAAACTTAACCATAAGGGAACAAGTTAAGAACCATGCTCCACATAAACGCATAGACATGGCCTCTAGCTACAAGGTATGAGAGCAGCTTAAACCTGCATAATTCTTGATAGCTAGTAGGCAACTCTCTGTTTTGCAAATAGAAATCAGATGTAGAATTCTGTGGGGGAATGAGCTAAGGCAACAGACAGTCAGCTCCCAAACAAATTTTCCCAAAGGATGTGAGGTCCCAGCTGCCAGTTTCAAGTCTCATTATTATTATTATTATTATTATTATTATTATTATTATTATTATTATTATTATTATTATAGATTTATGATATATGTCGGCATGCTATTGGTAACAGATAACGCATTTAAAATTATCAATAGGCATTGGCAAAAATCAATATTTACAGCCCATACAATAATATTACAGCTCACAGTTAGGAGTGGCGCTCCGCTGTGATGCTTTTCCTGGGGTGCGAGGGAATGGCGTCATCACATCAGGCAGAGTACAAACATGTCTGCAGTTACAGCCATGTGAGGAGTACACAACATGAGGAAATTAGTACACGAAGCCCGACAAAAGAAAGACACAATGGCGAAGGAAAAAAAAAAAAAAAAAACTTGGTTGCTGCCGAAAACCAGTTGACCCACACTGCAGACTCCCAAGAAGCCTGCCACACACCTAATCTCAGGTAGTTGTTAGATTCGACCTTACAAGCTGTACTTTTTTAAAATCACATTGAGGTGGTTCTAGTTCTAGGAAGTTCTAGGGGTTCTCATTAATATGCGACCCCCTTATTGGTTTTAGTTAAAAGGCTTGCAGCAGCATCTTAAAGAGTCTGAAAGGAATTCACTGACACTTTATTCAGACAAATAAAAACGGAAATGCAATAATCTAAATGAGCTGAAATAAAAGCATGAACAACCATTTCTATCTCAGCTTTAGAGACAATAGTTCTGAAATCAGCAATGTCCCGTAAGTGAAACAATGCAGAGCAAGTCAACTGCCTAATGTGGGAATTCAGAGACAAGGAGCTATCAAGGTAAACACCAAGGCTGCATACAGACATTTTGATAGGAGCAGCAAGTGGACCAAGAAGTGATTTATTCAATAGTTGGAATTGCGCAGGTGCAGTAATTAGAGTTGCAGTTTTGTCTTCATTTAGCTGCAAAAAAATTTGCAGCTAGCCAACTCTTAATTGTTGTCACACACTGGGTCAAAATTGTGGCTCTATGGAGCTCTTGAGGATTAAAAGAAGAATATAGCTGAATATCATCAGCATAAAAATAAGAGATATTAAAATGCCTAATTAATTGAGGCTGAAGCTTACAGCCATACCACTCTGAACACGCCTGATCTTGACTAATCTCGGAAGCTAAGAAGGGTTGGGCCTGGTTAGTACTTGGCTGGAGACCACCTGGGAATACCAGGTGCTGTAAGCCTTTTTTGGGGGCGGTGCAGTAGCACAGTGGTTAGCTCTGTGGCAGCACAGCAACTCACCGTTGGCCATGGGATTTCGGATTCAATCCCAGCCCTGACCAACGGTGATCTTGTGTGGAGTTCGCATGTTCTCCCCATGGCTGCGTGGGTTTACTCTGGGATTTCTCCGGTTTCCTCCCACAGGCCAAAAATATGCAGGTTAGGTTAATCAGAGATTCTAAAGTGGCCCTAGGTGTGAATGTGTGTGTGAATGGCGAAGGGGTTGGTGCCGTACTGTGGCTGCTTCATCCATCCAGGTGGATGCCCTGAATTTCCCCTCTGGGGATCAATAAAGTACACAAAATAAAAATAAAAATAATAGACCAAGAGGAAGCAAAAAAAGAAAAAAAAAAAACAGGATCTAAAACTGAGCCTTGGGGCATCTCACACAACAGAGGCGCATTATACCATAAAAACAGATTAACAGAAACAGAAAACTTGTGTCAGTCAAGTAAGAAGAGAAACAGGCTAGTGCAGACCCAGTAAATTCCACAGAGGCAGCACCACTTTTGAGGCCATATTATGCAAAATTGTGTTTTCATTGGTTCTAACCTTTTAAAATAGTCTATAGGTCCCATATATTATTGATGTAGTCGAGACCTCGTAAAGACCAGAGTCTCCCAAGACCAAGACCTACATGCACAGTGGTCTTGGTCTGAATGTGGTCTTGGTCTTGGGAGACTCTGGTCTTGGTCTGCCCTCGGTCTGGTCTCGACTACAACACTATCAAGTATACCATTGAAATGCTCAATTCATTCAAATACACACTCCTTTTATTTAGTTAAGCTTGTAAAGAAACAAGCACATTACATCCTGTGGTTCTGGTGAAATCACAGTCATGTTCTGCCTTCAGTACTTCTCCATCCACAGTCCTACTGGTTGTTTAACGTTGTCTCTGCTTTGCTCTGCTGGCAGCCATCAGCTATTGCTTAAGATTTAAGCTGTTAATTCATTTTACAAAAAGGGGCAAAATCTTACTTAGTGCAACTTTAAAATATAATCAGTGGCCTTGTGGAAGTGTTTTTGAAGAAGACACACAAAAGAGCTAAGTCAGCAGTCAGTGTTAATACATTTACATGCTTGCAGGTCAGAGAATACCGTGTCAGCACAAGTCTGGGTATACTGGTGCCTCACTCCCTTAGAACAGTGGTTAATTACCTCACAGCTCAAAAAGTCATCATCTTCTCCACTTCATCCATCCCTTTTCACTGGATTAGGAAAACATGTAGCTCTCAACTGAATTTATCTGGCAGCTGGACTGCTTGGAGAGCAGATGTTTCTATGTGGCTATTTTTCCCACATCCGCTGTGTATTTTTCAGCATCTGAGATGCTGTATGCAGGCTTATTAATCCAAAGGAATAATACACTCAGGTGAGCGTGCATCATGCACGTGGAGAGGAAGGTGTTTTAGGTGCTTGAGCCCCTGCCCCTATTCCAAAGTGTTCTAAGTACCCTTTTGAGTGGCCATTTAATTTTCAACATTCAGTATTAGACACAGAGTCAGCACAATGGAGGGTCATTCGGGGTCTGTGCCCACCAAATAAGTTACTATGCCCCCCCCCCCCAAAAAAAAGCCCCAGGCTAAGCCTTTGGCATCAAATTTTGTTTTATTAATTATATATTTATGAAAAGTCAGATTTCTGAGTATCCATGAATGCATCACTGTGCTGCTGCCTTTTACCCAAGCCCCAACCCCAAACCGGGAAGCAGAAGCCCTCCAGGAAGTGACAAAAGTTGTATTACCACCTAGTGGCAGTAGGTTTGGCTCCAAAACATTAGCTTTTGCATTAGCCATAACAATAATGTCGGCCCCCAAGAGGCATATTTAATGCTGAGTATTTTTTTTTTATTTTTGCATCAATCAGTACTACTACTACTAGACTTAATGGGGATGATGGCGGCACATGAACACGTAGCGGCCTCTCGCTCTCTCCTCTCTTCAGGTTTTCTCTCTATTTTTCGTGTTTTGTGCCACTTGGTGTTGTTAAACTGTTTATTGTACATATGCAATGTTGCACACGAGCTACAGTTGCCACAGCCTTCTGGAGATAAGGAGTAAATCCACAGATTACGCCCTAGATGAAAGCAGCAAAAAGGAGCTTCGTGGCCTAGGGATCCTCCGCCAGCCCTCCACATCCTCAGACTCGACTGCCGTGCCCCATCCCAGATGGAGATGCCGTAAAGGGTGTGAGAGGAGACGGAAGTGAGGTAAACGCGGTGGGATACGGGCGAAGCGAACTGCTAACCCACACAAACCCATGGTCCCTTCACTGATTCTGGCCAACGTGTGCTCACTTGACGACAAGATAGACCATATACAGCTCCTGAGATCCACACAACATGATGCACGGAACTGCTGTGTTTTTATCTTTACAGAAACGTGGTTAAACGACAATATACCGGACTCTACCATTCACCTAGCAGGGCTAACATGCTATCGTAGCGACAGAGTGCTAACGGTAGGAGCAAAAACATGGGGTGGAGGCATGTGTGTGTACATCAGTGATGCCTGGTGCCGTGACTCTGTTGCTGTTCACAGACATTGCTGTCCTCTGGTAGAGTTCATGATAATCAAGTGCAGACCCTTTTACACGCCAAGAGAAATTTCATTGGTTATACTTGCCACTGTGTATGTCCCGCGCACCGGTGCCAGTGAGAGGAGAGAAGCACTGAAAATACTCTATCAAACTATAAGTGAGACACAAACAGCGCATCCGGATGGGTTTCTCATCACAGCAAGTGACTTCAACCACGCGAATTTAAAGGCCCTGCTACCGCGTCTATATCAACATGTAAACTTTGCAAAGAGGGGAGACAACCTGCTGGATCTGGTGTACACAACCCATAAGAATGCATACAACCCCCCCCCCCCCCCGATCACATCACTGTCTTACTAAGGCCGGCATACAAACCCAGAGTGAGAGCCATTAGACCTACAAAGAAGCAGGTATGTGTTTGGCCAGAGGGGGCCTTTGATGCTCTGAAAGACTGCTTCAGCACCACAGACTGGGACATTTTCAAACATGCAGCCACTCATAATGGACACTCAAACCTAGAGGAGTACACTGAGGTTGTTGTGGCATACATAGCCAAATGCATTGATGATGTTACTCACTGCAAGACCATCACTGTTCGTGGCAACCAGAAGCCATGGATGACAGCAGAGGTCCACAGACTCCCGAGGGCTCGGGACGCAGCCTTCAGGGCTGGCGACACTGCAGGACTACCACCAGCTAGGGCTAACCTGACCCGTGGCATCAAGGAGGCAAAACAACAGTACAGCAAGAAAATATCCAGACACTTCAGCAACACCAGAGATGCACGTTGTCTCTGGCGTGGCATACAGACTCTCACCAACTACAAACCTCCACTTGAGACCTGTGCGAGTGGCATAACACTGCTCGACAACCTAAACAACAACTTTGGCCGATTTGAAGCACAAAACAGCAGACAAGCACAGAAGACCACTCCTCCTATGGATGAGCTGGCCTTAAGTCTTGATCTGGCTAACATGAAGAGGACCCTCTGAAGGATCAACCCACGTAAGGCAGTTGGCCCAGACAACATACCGGGTCGCGTCTTGAAGGACTGCCCAGAGGAGTTTAAGAACGTCCTGGCTGACATCTTCAACATCTCTCTGTCTCAAGCTGCTGTCCCCACATGCTTCAAGACTGCCACCATAATACCAGTCCCGAAGAAGCCCCTCCCATCCAGCTACAATGATTACCGGCCGGTAGCACTGACCCCCACTATAATGAAGTGCTTTGAGCGGCTAGTCATGCAGCACATCAAGTCCACCCTGCCTCCCTCTCACAACCCATTCCAGTTTGCATGCAGGTCAATCAGATCCACAGAAGATACCATCACTGCTGCTCTCCATCCAGCCCTCACCAACCTGGATTCAAAAAACTTGTACGTGTGCATGCTGTTCTTGGACTTCAGCTCAGCATTTAACACAATCATCCCCCAGCACCTAATACAAAAATTCAGACACTTAGGACTCAAAACCTCTCTCTGTAACTGGGTGCTGGACTTTCTCACAGGGAGGCCACAGAATGTGAGGGTTGGCAGCAACACCTCCCAGACCATCACACTGTGTACAAGGGCCCCACAAGGGTGTGTGCTCAGCCCGCTGCTCTTCACCCTGCTGACCCATGACTGCATGCCAGCCTACATCTCTAGCTACAACACCAACCACATCGTCAAGTTTGCAGATGACATGACGGTAGTGGGCCTCATTACCAACAACAACAAGGCCAACTACAGAAATGAGGTGAGCCAACTGGTCCAGGGGTGTAAAGACAACAACCCCTTCCTGAACATGGGAAAAACCAAGGAGATTGTGATCGACTTCAGGAGGGGTCACACACAGCACCCCCCTCTGATCATCACCCCTGTGGAGAGGGTGAACAGCACCAAGTTCTTGGGGCTGCACACCTCTGATGACCTCACCTGGACCAACAACGCCACATCACTGGCCAAGAAGGCCCAAACTCACCTCCATTTCCTCCACAGACTGAGGAAAGCATGATTCCCACCGCCCATCATGCAGTCTTCCACCGGGGCACCTTTGAGAGCATCCTCACCAACTGCATCACGGTGTGGTATGGAATCTGCACTGCCGCCTGCCGGAAGACACTACAATGCATAGTGGATGCAGCCAGCAAGATCATCGGTGCCCCCCTACCCCCTGCCCCCCCCAGACATCTACCCCACTCGCCTCACCCGCAGAGCCACCAACATCACAGGCGACACTTCCCATCCCCTACACTCCCTCTTCAGCCCCCTGCCCCCGGGGAAAAGGTATCGTAGCCTCCAGGCCCGCTCCACAAGACTGCTGAACAGCTTCGTTCATCAGGCCATCAGGACCCTGAACTCTGTTCACTCGCCCCTGCTTCCCAAATGGTAACACCTGCACAATAGCTACCTCAGATGTTGGCACAGAAAGACTGGCACACCAACAATAATACTGTTGTTCTGTTGTACTTTCACTGCTCCATGTCTCTGCACTTTAACCGCAACTATTTGCACAAATGCCGTATCTGCTGTTGTCTGTATATCACTGCAATACTGATCATGTGCAATCCTGTCACTATCTGCACCTACACGAGCGCATTGAAATGCACTACGGTTATTCATCTCTAGCTGTCTGAATATAGGATTACTGGGTTTATTATCACTAATCATTTACCTAATCGTTTACCACTATGGAGGTCAGAGTCTTTCTGGCTGCCATTGGCACCACAGGTTGCATCACCGTATATAGACTGTATATAGACTGTACATAGACTGCTGTTGTGGCTGTTTGTTCTTGTTTTTATTTTTTTTAATCCAGAATAATTTCCTTCTTTTTGTAAAATGCACTCCAATGTAGAGAGAGAGAAATGCCATTTCAATTCTCCTGTATGTCCTGCACATATAGTAGTATTGACAATAAAATCTTTGAATCCTTTGAATCAATCATGATCCAGAAAAAACTTTTTGAGGAGGGTACATTTTTCTGTGAATAGATTTTACGTGGTCTAGCAGAGAATGCTAACAGGTGGCTAATATAGGAGTGGCCTGTGGAGCCGGCACTTTGACTGACAGGCATGATTGACAGGCTGGTGGAGCCAGGAAGGGGACGTCACATCCTGTGAATGTAATTTAGCTTGGTTTGGTGTTGATCCTAGCAGTCATTTTTACAGTGAATTTCTGGCAATGATCATGGCTGGTTCTGCAAGCGGCGTTGCTAACAGGCCGTCCAAGGTTTCCCGTTCCCCCGGTGAGTGCAATTCTTCCTTTATTTTACATATTATTATGGCTATGAGCCTTCAGTTAAGTTTTTATACAAAAGACGCTAACTCAGTTCTGTTTAATTAATGTAAAAAAACGTTTTATGTGCTTTATGTGCAGTATAATAAAGAATTAGTTAAAAGCCTTGAATTCATTTATCCAAAATTGAAGCCTTATTTACGGTTAAAATAGCAATTAATCCTTAAATAGCTTGTTTTGCAGTCTGGTGCCTTTTTGTCTTGATTCGTACAGTAAAATCATTGTAATAAAATAAAAGGAGAAAAAGTCAGACAGGGATGGGTCTTGGGAAAAAGTCAGTCATGGGAAAAAGATGCAAATTTGCAACAGAAAAGTCTTGAATATATGAGAAAGCAGGTCAAAGTTACAAGAAAAAGCTGCAGATTATCGAGAAAGTCATAATTGTCTGGAAAACTCCATTCAGAAGAATGAAGATGAAAATTTACATAAAAAAACAAGAATAATGTTTGTGGGGGATAGTTAATGGTTTGCACATTTGTAAGTGTAAAAAAGGTCGAGGGTAGTTAAAAACATAACTTACAAGGTTCTTTAAAACCAAGTGAAGAGTCACAGGTAGCAATCAAAAGTGGAAACTATAAAATGTTTGTTCAAGCAAGGACTGTATTTACACAATGTATATACACAACAGATGCCCACTTAAATAAAAAGCTAACTAGAACCTGAGAATTAAAACGACACTAAAATAAGCTAAAATAGAATAAAATACTAACTAAAAACTAAGCTTAAAAAAAACTAAAAATGGGCTAAAACAAATTAAAGTCCCTAAAACCTGAGGAGGAGGATCCACTCTTCAGGCGCCATACTCCTGCCACCATGACACTGACGCCTTCAGGAAACCTGTAAGGGGGAAGACACTTGCCAGCAGTATATCCATTTTTCCATCATTATCATTGTCAACGTTATGGGGTGCCGCTATCTGGAGACCAGGATATTTGCAGCCCAGGCAGAGCTCCCCGCTCTGCCTCCCGCTGTCTCTCGCCTACAGCACCCCAGCTGCTCCACACAGAAGTGTCCTTCCCCAGATGCTGGCGTCATAGTGGTCCTGGGCTGTTACTGCTCCTCCTCCTCAATCATGCCCTTCTTCAGCCATTTCCTCTGCCACCAGCAGCATCCTCTTGTCCAGCAAGGCTCTCGTCTGGCTGGGCGATCCTGGCAGGGCTCTCCTCCGGCCAGACTTTCCTCCAAGCAGGCCCTCCTGTGGCCGAGGCCTCTCCTCAGGCAGGGCTTTCCTCCAGGCAGGCTCTCATCTGGCCGGACTCCCCTCAGGCAGGGCTTCCTTCAAGCAGGCTCTCTCATCTAGCAGGGCCCCCATCCGGGGCTCTCTCCTCTAGACTGCCAGTGCACTTCCTTTATAGCGTGCAGCCACAGGTGCTGCACATCCCCAGTCAACACAGGTGTCACTGATCAGTAATTAGGGGAGGCACAGGATGGAAGTAGCCGACATTTCCAATTTAAAAACACACAGATTAAATATAAAAAAAAACTACAAAACATGCAAACTATAAATAAACATAAACATAAACTTAAAAACTATATAAAACCTATAAAACAATAAAATACTTCCACCCTGTGACACAAGTAACTTGTGACATCCCGTTTTTATATTGAAGTGGATTATTAACCTCAAATTTTAGATTATTTTAAATTCTGTTAAACATTCAGACAAAAATATTTGAAATACCCTCACAAAATTTTAGCTGTTTCACAAAAGGTCTTATATTTAATCATGACCTTAAGAAGATGTCAAAAAACATTTCACGTCTTTTATACCCTGTAAAATACTCTTAGCCAGATGAACTGCTCACATGTGTAACTTGTGAATGTATGTTGCTATGCTTATAGAAATTTTGATAAATTTGGATGCATTTAAAGTTGGGATTGAGTTAAAAGCCAAAACACAGGACATGACGGGGAGTAGAAGAGCCTATCATACAGCAGAGTGCTCAAAAAATGGCCTTTTTATATTTTTGTTGCTTAGAAATTATGCATGTTGTGTTTTGCAAAGTCATTTTACATTAAATAAAACAAATACATGTTGAGTAATTAGCATTTTTATTTGTATTTGTTAGTTTTTGTTTGCATGATCCTGACAGACTGGACCAGTGGATGATCATGAAAAGGCAGAACTGGACTCCAACCAGACCTCTCATCTGTGCAGCCAACACTTTAGGATTCATCACTTTACACTGAACTTTGAGGTAAAGAGACTTTTTGTGCCTTATAAAGAATTAAATCCCTCATATGAAATATCAAAATTTTATTTGGTGTGAAAAATTCTATAAATATTCTCCTCAAAGACCAAATTCAGATGACCACAGAGACACTTAGGGGCAGATTTACTAACGTGCTGCGCCATCGCAAAACCCTGTTTTGGCATTAAAAATCTACTGTTGAGATTTACTAAAGGGTGCAGGGCAGAATTTGTGGTGGAAAGGCATTGACTATGTTACTTTTGCGCCTGACCTCATTGCATATGTATTTGTGGGAGTTGGCATGTCAGCATGCAAATTTGAGGGAGGGGAGTATTTAAATGACTGGTGCAAGGTGAATTATTAAGGTTTGTTAATAAGATTTATTAAATGTCCCAGGATTTAACGCCCCAAAAAAGCTTGTCTTAATTCATCTGCACCTGACATGATAGCAATCGTTGGTGCCGAGACACCGGCGAGAACTGAGGGTGCATGGCAAAAGCTTCTCTCTGCCCATGACTTTATTTGACTTGACAGAAGAACAGATTATATGAATATCAATGGTTTCAGAGAGATCGGTGTTATGCTGAACTGGACATCAGCAGGCAGGTTTTTTTAATTTCATTTGTTTATATACTAAGGAGGCGTACACCTCATCGCAACTCCCCCCACTCGGGAGATCGGATCACAGCTTGGTTCATCTCCGGCCGCTGTACAAACCCCTAGTGCAGACAACCTCCGGCCATGCGCACAGTGAAGTTATGGTCTGAGGAGGCAATGGACGCTCTAAAGGGCTGTTTTGAAACCACCGCCTGGGAGCAGCTCCGCGATCCACATGGTGAGGACATCGATGGCCTCACTCACACCATCACGGACTACATCAGCTTCTGTGTGGACAACACCGTTTCCACCAAGACCATACGGTGTTGCTCAAACAACAAACCCTGGATCAACCCTGAGATAAAAACACTTCTGAGAGAGAAGAAGAGGATCTTCAGGTCGGGGAACAGGAAGATGCTGAAGTCCGTACAGAGGGAGCTGAGGAGGAAGATCAGAGAAGGCAAGGACAGCTTCAGGAAGAAGATGGAGGACAAGCTGCAACAGAGCGACATCAGCGGGGTCTGGAGAAACCTTAAAACCATCTCTGGGCTCCAGAATACCTCCCCCCAGGCCACGGGGGGCAGGGGGTGGGCGAACAATCTGAATCTGTTTTTTAATAGGTTTGACCAACCACCCTCCCCCCCGACTGCACAACAACCACTGCTGCCTCTGAAGACATCAAGTCCTGCTGCCCACTCCCCACTCCAACATCACCCCCCCCCACTCCCAACACACAGCCCCCCAACCTGACCCTCACTAAGACCCAGGTGAGGACGAAGCTGAGGAAGATCAAGGCGAGGAAGGCGTCGGGACCGGACGGCATCAGTGCAAAGCTCCTCAAGTCCTGTGCAGACCAGCTGTGTGGGATTGTGGAGTACATCTTCAACCTGAGCCTGAAGCTGGGGAGGGTACCACAGTTGTGGAAAACACCTTGTGTGGTACCTGTACCAAAGACTTCCCACCCCAAAGATCTGAACAGCTACAGACCAGTGGCCCTGACGTCTCACATGATGAAGACCCTGGAGAGACTGCTCCTTGCTCACCTCCGCCCCCTGGTGGGACCAGCGATGGATCCACTCCAGTTCGCCTACCAGCATGGTATTGGGGTGGAGGATGTGGTCATCTTCCTCCTTCACCATTCTCTGTCCCACCTGGAGAAGCCCGGGAATGCAGTGAGGATCATGTTCTTTGACTTCTCCAGTGCTTTCAACACCATCCAACCGATGATCCTGAAGGACAAGCTGCTGTGCGCAGGGGTGGACCAGCACCTGTCATCATGGATCCTGGACTACCTCACAAACCGGCCACAGTTTGTGAGAACCCGGGACTGTGTGTCCAACACGATCATCGGTAGCACGGGGGCCCCCCAGGGAACGGTTTTGGCTCCCTTCCTGTTCACCCTTTATACTGCGGACTTCTCACACAACACAACACACTGCCATCTACAGAAGTTCTCTGACGACTCTGCGATCATTGTCCTCATCTCCAACGGAGATGAAGCTGAGTACAGAGGGCTTATCCAGGACTTTGTGGACTGGTGCCATCGGAACTGCCTCCAGATCAACGAGAGGAAAACTAAGGAGCTGGTGGTGGACTGCCGCAGGCAAGGACAACCCCTCACAGCACCAGTAAACATCCAAGGAACAGACATTGAGATGGTGACATCCTACAAGTACCTGGGTGTTCATCTGAACAATAGCTTTTTTATCCAAATTTCCAAAACCATGACTACTCAGAGTTGGGACCAGGAAGCAGAGTCGCAGTCTTACACGCCTCTCTGCAGCTCCTCTTCATCCGCCACCCCTCAACTTAGCCCCTGTCTTCCCCATCAGAGAATCGTTGTCTGCTCCCTCCAAAGTAAATAAAAATATAATGTATAAGCATCCCAAAGTGATAAAGCAAAATATTGGTAAAACTCAAATTAAACATAAAGCCTCTAAATTGAATGATTTGGCCTCTGTTCCTCCTCATAATTTAAAAATTAAATGTGGTTTATTAAATATTAGGTCTCTAACTCCCAAGTCTCTGTTAGTCCATGATCTGTTAATTGATCAGATTGATTTAATTTCCCTTACAGAGACTTGGTTAGGACAAGAGGATTATGTTGGTTTAAATGAATCAACTCCCTCTGGTTATTTAAACTGTCAAAATCCCAGAAGTTCTGGTCGTGGAGGAGGAGTAGCAACAATTTACCATTCCAAATTACTAGTTAATGTAAAGCAAAAAACATGTTATAATTCCTTTGAGGGCCTGGTCCTCAGTATTGGGCACTTTAGCAATTTCAGGTTAAACCCAATTTTATTTGCCATAGTTTATCGTCCCCCATCAACCTATTCAGAATTTTTATCCGAATTTGCTGATTTCTTAGCTGATTTAGTGCTGAAATCTGATAGAATAATTATAGTAGGGGACTTTAATATACATGTGGATGTAGATAGTGACTGCCTTAATGTGGCTTTTAATTCAATATTAGACTCGATTGGGTTTTCTCAGAAAGTAGGAAATTCTACTCATTACCTCCACCATACATTGGACCTTGTTCTGACATATGGCATAGAAATAGAAAATCTTGTAGTGTCTCCTCATAACCCTGTGCTGTCAGACCATTGTCTGTTAACCTTTGATTTTACTATTTCTGACTATTTGGCTCCTAAAGAAAAATATTATCACAGTAGATGCCTCTCAGATGATGCTGTTTCCAAATTTATGCAGATTGTTTCCTCTATGCCATGTGTCAACACAACGGAAATAAGCTATAGACAGCTTGCTCCTTCTGTAATTGATAACATGGTGGATAGTGTTTCAGCTTCTCTGCATCAGGCTCTAGACTTGGTGGCCCCCTTAAAAAAGAAAAAGTCTAATCAGAGATTTTTAACTCCTTGGTTCAACACAGAAACTCATAGCTTAAAACAGAAGACTCGTCAATTAGAAAGAAAATGGCGCTCTA
Source organism: Pholidichthys leucotaenia (assembly GCA_020510985.1). Taxonomy (NCBI): domain Eukaryota; kingdom Metazoa; phylum Chordata; class Actinopteri; order Cichliformes; family Pholidichthyidae; genus Pholidichthys; species Pholidichthys leucotaenia. The sequence goes on along the minus strand of CM035847.1, from coordinate 155,939,225 downwards.
CTAATTTAGATGAAATCTATTTAGCTTGGAGAAATCATCTTTTAATTTATAAAAAATCTCTTAGAAAAGCTAGAACGAGTTATTACTCTGCATTAATAGAAGAGAACAAGAATAATCCCAGGTTTCTTTTCAGTACTGTAGCCAGGTTGACAAAGAGTCAGGACTCCGCCAATCCTAGCATCCCCTTAGAGCTTACTAGTCAGGACTTTATGAACTTTTTCAATAATAAAATTTCATTCATCAGAGATAAAATCAATCAGATTCTTCCCACAGTTAACTTAAATAATGTAACTACTACAACTCCTTCTATTGATGTCTGTCTTGATGAGTTTTCTCCAATCGACCTTTGTGAGTTAGACAAAATAGTTTCCTCATCCAAACCTTCAACTTGTCTTTTAGACCCTATTCCTACCAGGTTATTTAAAGAAGTCTTCCCACTTATTGGTAGCTTTATTCTTCATATAATCAATTCTTCATTAACTTTAGGCCATGTACCGCAGGCTTTTAAAATGGCTGTAATTAAACCCTTACTCAAAAAGCCAACGCTAGATCCAGGAGCTTTAGCTAACTATAGACCAATCTCTAATCTCCCTTTCATTTCAAAAATCTTAGAAAGAGTTGTTGCTACGCAATTATTTGACCACCTGCAGGGAAATGGTTTACTTGAGGAGTTTCAATCTGGGTTTAGAATCCATCATAGTACTGAAACAGCCTTAGCGAAGGTCACTAACGACCTCCTCATTGCATCTGATAATGGACTAGTTTCTGTACTTGTCCTTTTAGATCTTAGTGCAGCTTTTGATACTATTGATCATAATATTCTACTTGATAGATTAGAACACTATGTTGGACTTAATGGAACTTCGTTGCAGTGGTTTAGATCTTATTTATCTGATAGGTTCCAGTTTGTTCATGTAAATGATGAGTTTTCTCTCAGCTCAAAGCTTAGTCATGGAGTTCCACAGGGATCTGTGCTAGGCCCTACTCTTTTTAGTTTATATATGCTTCCGTTAGGCAACATTATTAGAAAGCACTGTATACATTTTCATTGTTATGCAGATGACACACAATTATACCTGTCAATGAAGCCAGATGATACTAATCAATTAGCCAAGTTAGAAGCTTGTCTTAAGGAAATCAAAGCTTGGATGACTTGTAATTTTCTGCTATTAAATTCAGATAAGACTGAAGTCATTCTTGTTGGTCCGAAAAACCTTAGAAATTCCTTTCCAAATCAAACTTTCAGTTTGGATGCAGCTGCTCTTTCTCTTAATAGCTCTGTGAGGAACCTTGGAGTTATTTTTGATCAGGATTTGTCCTTCAATTCACATATTAAATTTGTTTCTAAGACTGCCTTCTATCATTTGCGTAATATTGCCAAGATTAGGAGCATCTTGTCTCAGAGTGATGCTGAGAAGCTGATCCACGCTTTTGTTAGCTCGAGATTAGATTATTGTAATTCTTTATTATCAGGCTGTCCTAAAACATCTTTAAAAAGTCTTCAGCTGATCCAAAATGCTGCAGCAAGAGTTTTAACAGGTACTAGAAAGAGAGATCATATCTCTCCGGTTCTGGCCTCCCTTCATTGGCTTCCCATAGAGTTTAGAATTAAGTTTAAAATCCTTCTTCTTACTTACAAAGCTCTAAACAATCAGGCTCCTTTTTATTTAAAAGATCTGATACTACCATATCATCCTAACAGAGCACTACGCTCCCAAAATGCAGGATTACTTGTAATACCTAGAATCTCCAAAAGTACAATGGGAGGCAGAGCCTTCAGTTATCAAGCTCCTCTCCTGTGGAATCAGCTGCCAATCTGGATTCGGGAGTCAGACTCGATCTCTGTTTTTAAGAATAGGGCTAAAACCTACCTTTTTGATATAGCCTACAATTAGGGAGGGATCATGTGTTTCTGAACCCTCCCTTAGTTATGCTGCTAATAGGTTTAGTCAGCCGGGGGACCTCCAGTAATGCACTGGGCCTCACTCCTTTCCTCACTCTCTATGAAATATTTTTTTTTTTTTTTTGCTGGTCATTAACATTTGTTTGTTCTCTCCCATAGATTGAGTCCCCATTGTGCTGTTTGCTCTCTTCATGTCTGTTCTTTTTCTTCTTCTCTATCCCCTCACCCCCCAGCCAGTCGCAGCAGATGACTGCCCCTCCCTGAGCCTGGTTCTGCTGGAGGTTTCTTCCTGTTAAAAGGGAGTTTTTCCTCTCCACCGTCGCCAAGTGCTTGCTCACAGGGGATCGCCTGATTGCTGGGGTCTTTCTGCAACTGTGGGGGTCCCCCCTACAGTTGATAGTGCTATGAGATGACCGTTGTTGTGAAATGGCGCTATATAAATAAAGTTGAATTGAATTGAATTGAATTAAACTAGACTGGTCACACAATACTGACGCACTCTACAAGAAGGGACAGCGCAGGCTGTTCCTACTGAGGAGACTCAGGTCTTTTGGTGTACAAGGGGCGCTGCTGAAGACATTCTACGACACGGTGGTGGCATCAGCCATCACTTTTGGAGTGGTCTGCTGGGGCAGTGGCATTACAGCAGCCGATAGGAAGAGACTGAACAAACTGATCAAGAAAGCTAGCTTTGTCCTGGGGCAGCGCCTTGACCCAGTGGAGGAGATGGGGGAGAGAAGGATGGTGGCTAAACTGTCATCTCTGCTGGAGTCCGAGTTCCACCCTATGCAGGATACACTGAATGCACTAAGGAGCTCATTTAGTAGCAGACTACATCATCCTAGGTGCACAACCGAGAGGTTTCGCAGGTCCTTCCTACCAACGGCTGTCAGACTTTATAACCTAAGCAGGGCTGCTCGCAGAGATAGCAAAAAAAAAAAAAGACGTGACAACCTAATAGTATTGAATGCAAAAGACGCAATAGACTTACACAATGGTCCCCTCCGGTATACAACTAGGAAAATACCGGTAGCTACGGAGGGTGACAATATGTATGGGTACATAATCATACCATGTAGGATAACTAAGTAGATGGTTATGTTGTTTCATTCCATCTAGCTACAATGCTCCGCACTGTGTGTGTTTATATATTTATATATTTATTCCATCTAGCGACAATGCTCCACACTGTGTGTTTATATATTTACATATTTATTCCATCTAGCTACAATGCTCCGCACTGTGTGGGTTTATATATTTACATATTTATTCCATCTAGCCACAGTGCTCCGCACTGTGTGTGTTTATATATGTACATATCTATTCCATCTAGCTACAATGCTCCGCACTGTGTGTGTTTATATATTTACATATTTATTCCATCTAGCTACAATGCTCTGCACTGTGTGTGTTTATATATTCATATATTTATTCCATCTAGCTACAATGCTCCGCACTGTGTGTTTATATATCTATATATTTATTCCATCTAGCTACAATGCTCCGCACCATGTGTCTATATATTTATGTTTATATGTAGATATGTATACTCGCTGCCCTTGTTTTTGTTTTTTTGTTTTTTTCTTGCCTTCTGATTGTTGCTCTGAGTGTTGCTATTCCTGTGCTGTTGCAATCCTGGAATTTCCCAATTGTGGGACTAATAAAGGCTTATCTTATCTTATCTTATCTTATACTGTATATAGCCTACTACATGAATTTGTATCCATAAAATAGGATACAAGAGGAGCCCTTGTATACCTGCAGTGGACATACAGATAGTGTCAGCCGATAATGACTCTCTTTTCTTCGGAAGTTAGACTGGGATCTCCAGTTTTCCTCAGCAACCCTTGCTCTTGAAGCAAAATCTTCAACATTGCCATTTTTTGTTCTCCCCCCCCCCATCCATATTTCTATATTTACAGTATTTCTTTTTGCTCTGCATAACTTGGTAATTCAGTTCCCCCTTCTCTCCATTTCTCTCTCCCAGTTCAGGATACACAATAGAGAAGAAAAAAAACAAAACAAAACACAATGAAATTAACAAAAAAAACCACACAGATCCATAGAAATGACCCCTGAAATTGCAACACCATAACTCAATGGCATTTATAAAACATTGTGAACTGGGAGACCTGTAGATTTTGTTAAAACAAAGTCATTCACATAATAAAACCCCAGAGTCTCCATCAGACCATCTTGATGGTTCTACTATTAATAAAATAAACACGTTGGTAAATAAAGTATTCACGAGTAATACTTTTTTTTTTTAAATTTAGATACAAATGCTTCATTTATACATACTGTATTAAAGAAAAAAAGTCTGCCATGTTAAATGAAAATTTAAATTTTGAAATATAAACAACAAAAATAAGCTATTTTAGTGGGGTTTGCACTTAAACAAAAACTTTAAAAAAAATAAAGCTTAACATATATTATGCTCCTCCAAACTGGCTGTGCCTGTGTCCAATTTTGCGGTTCTCTTGGTGGATGGGTGGTCATTATTGAAATGAAGTGACTGCATCTGTGTTCATAATTTTGCATGTTGTTAGTAGATCACTGGCAAAAATTGGCCACTCCCTGAGGCGCTTTGTCTAAATTGTGCACTCGCGAATTTGCACTGCCTTAGTAAATTTGCTCCTTAGTATATAAAAATGTAACTATGATATTTCCATATACAAATATCAGCCACAGTGTTACAATATTATACTAAATATTATTCATATGTTCTTTTTTGCATACTTTTTCAGGGGAAGATGTTCTGGAAGAAAACAGCTGTTCTACCATTTTGTCATGTGTGCCTCTATGTGGCGCATGGAGAAAAAAAAACAAAAAAAAAAAACAACTCAGGTGCTGGACTGCGAGTTTGTGAAGTTTATTAACAAAAATAGAAAACATAAGTGCATAAGGTGAACAATGAAATAAGGAGGAGACAACTTACAAATGAGGAACGCCAGAGCAAGTAGGGCTCTGGCGGAGACAAGGATGATTATTCCTTGCTGAGGTAAGGCAACAACAATGGACATGAAAAACAATCTCCCATAAATAGGGATCAAATGGATTACAAGAGGAGTGACAGGTGTGGGCTGACCTGTGTAGGGGAAGATGGAAAAAAAACTTTTAATTAGAAACAGCTGATAATAATGAGGGAGAGTGGCTGACAGCAATGACAGGTGAGGGAGGGGCAGCTGGCCATTTGACAGGCGGCAGGGCACACCCATGTGAGGCTGCACAACCCTGACAGCTGTCAACAGTGAAAGGGAACACAGGAAAAAAAAATAAAATGACATCCTAAATAATACATTTCAAAACTACAGAAATAAGACAACAGGAAAATACTAAGGAACCTAAAGACATGCAACAGGTAATGATCAAAACAGGGAAAACAGAAGGCAGTATGGAACTCACAAGAAATAACAATATGGCAGATAAATATGAATACACAGGAAAGTCATGAAAGTGAGTTTGAGGGAAAATCCCAAGCTCAGTACATGACAGAGCCCCCTCCCCCCTTCTTCAAGGGGTGGAAACCAGACACCCAACCTAACATCAAAAGAAAAAGAAAAAAACCTGCCTCCCTCCCTCTCAGCAGGAACTACCACAATCTACCTAGGGCAGATGGTGGGGGGACAGGCCAGGAGGGAACAAAAAAACAATCTTACTCAGGACCCACACTGGGGGGAAAAAGAAAAAAAAAACACAATTAGCCCCCCCCCCCTTCCCCGCCCAAGTCCACAGGCTCGGAGGCTCTGGAGGCTGACCAGAATCCCAGGCCCAGTGGATGGCATGGTCCGCCCGGTCTGGTGGCCTGCTGAAATCCCAGACCAGCCTGATGACCTGGTGGAATGAGTCAGGTGGCCTGCCAGGGAAAACTGATCACCCTACCCAACAGCTCAGTTTATCGGGCGGCCGGCCTGAATTCTTCAGGTACCAGCTTAGGCAAGGCAGCCTGGGAGGTAGCTCCCCCACCAGGAGACCCACAACTGAGGAAGACAGCCGGGGAGGGGGAGTTCCAGTGTCATCTGGCAGTGAAGAGGAAGGAACCACGACGGCGTCTGGTGGCAAAAAGAAGAGAACCACGACGGCGTCTGGCGGCGAAGAGGAGGGAACCACGACGGCATCTGGCGGCGAAGAGGAGGGAACCACAACGTAATCAGGTCAAGGAGGAGGGTGGACCCCAATGACATCTGGTTGAAGAGGAGAAGAGGCCACAACAACTTCGGTGACCTCAGACTGGGGAGAAGTAGCACCCGCAGTGGCTCCAGGCTGGAGCTCAGCTGCACTTGTGGTAGCTATGAGCTGGAGCTTAGCAGGACCCATGGTGGGCCCCAGCTGGGCCAAAACTTCACCCACGGTAGGCCCCGGCTGGGCAAACGTTGCACCCTCGGATGTCCCGAGCTGAGACGAATGCCTTCGATGACCTCAACGGGAGGAGCTTGACCCTGGTCGACCTCCAGTGGTGAACCTGGATCCTCTCCGGTGACCCTGAGAAAGAGCTCAAACACAGCACAAAGAGGTGAGGGGTCAGGGTGGCCGGCAGCGACGGAGCCTGGCGAGATGAGTTCAGGTGCAGCGGATGGCTGCACCTGGCCCTCCTCACCAAGAGCCAGGCAAGTTTGCTCAAGGACTGAGAAGAGAAAAACGAAAGAGAGCACTTGCCTGAGCTCGAGATCCACCGCCGTCCAGGACTACAACAATCCAGGTGACGATGGCTCCTCGGGCTCAGTCACCAGCAGGTCCAACTCAGTGGGCAACTCTGCTGCGGCGGCCCCCGCAGCAGGCATGATGGTGGTAGCAGTCATGGTGCCCCCAGGCAAATTAACCCATGCTGGTGGCTCCTCCAGCATGTCCGTTGGTGGTTGTCTCCATGCTGGCCCAGGATTAGGGTCTTCCAGAGCCACAAGCTCCTCCATCGCCTGGCGGCTTCATTCTGGGGCCGGCGGACACACAGGAGAAAGTAGAGGAGACACAGAGAGGACAAAAGGGGAAGTATGAGTTGCAGTGGGTGAAGAGAGCTCAGGTGACTGCAACCCCTGAGTCTCTCTACCAGGAATTGGGCAAGACATATTATCACAGAGAAGAAATAAATGTCACTTGCCTGCCCTCCTGGTGTGCAATGTTGCACGCCGCAGCTGGACATGTGCAATCCCTCTCTGTGTCTACAGTGAGCCTGGGCCCCTCAATGGAACGTGGAGGAGCCGCTTCAGTGGACGCACCTGGAGAAGCCCTGGAAGACCTCTTGGCTGCAGAAGGAAACGTTGGGCTCGACGTCTGGGGAATTGCTTCCAATGAGGACAGCTTCAACTGGCGGACCTGAACAGACTGAAACAGTGTCCGCGGAGTAGACTTCACTAGGATCTCTGGCTCCTCCATTCCTCTGGTCATCCCCTCCCGGGACCAGAGGAGATTTTGTGGAGATAGGAGAGAGAGAGAAGGAAAGGCGGTAACAGCAGCTGATGGTGGAGGCCCAGTGAGCGGTGAAATCTGAGTCTCCTCATCAGGAATCAGGCAAGCAATTTCGGGTGAGAGAGAGGGATTGAATTAGAACTTGCCTGAATTCCTGGGGTGCAATGACATCAGCCGCTGTTCCGAGGTCGTGCTCCGTCTTCCCAGGGACTTGGAAGGGCCTGTCTGGAGGGGAGAAGATGACACGGTTTGGGATGTGGATGGTAAACTCTCCACTTCCGGGAGCGCATCTTGGGCTGCCGGGGTTGAGCTGGAAATGACTCTCAACACACCCTCAAAACGCTGTCAAGACACGAAGATTGTAGTGATGAGCAGCATTAACCCTGGGTATCTCCAAAGACTGGGGCACGTCAGCCCAACAGCATTATCCAAAAACAGCTTTGAAGGTAGCTCGCGCCTTAGAGGCAATATCAACAGTCAGCTTGGCCACCGCGCACTCATCCTTACTCAGCCCAAAAACTTTGAAGTCCATGGTGAGCTACAGCAGGTGAGTGGGAAAACACAAAAATGGAAAATAAAGCACTGTAGAAGAGCTTGGAAGAACGAGGCAGTGTGATATATAAACCAAAGTTTATTATCAGCTCCTCTAACAAGTCTCATCTAAGTGCAGAAGCAGAAGCAAGAAAAAGAGACCGAATACCTGCGGCTCTGTGAACTTATACTTGCACATAACAAAAGACATGCATATCAAAGGCTGACATCCCTCATTATCTTAATCCCCCCATTGTCTCCGTACTCCTCCTCATGGCCCTGGGGGGTGAGGGCAGCTCCTCCGGTCTCCACCGCAGTGTCTGGGAACGTCTTTGTTCTTCACTGGCGGTTGAGAGTCTTTGTCCTTTCTGAGGTGTGAAGTCGCCTTACATATGTAATCACCAAACATTCCCAAATGCTTCAACATATGTAGGTTATGGAATATATGATTAATATAGCCCACAGCCCCCCCGCCAAACGACTAAGAAAAGGACAATAGAAAAATTCACAGTTTAAGATAATTACTATGACATACTAACTGCTATACCTCTTGCCACAGAAGAAACTTTCCAGCAGCCATGCTCCTAAGAGAGTTCAGTGGTAATCATAACAGCATAGTAATATCACAAGTCAGTCCTAAACTGTTACAGCACAATTAGTGAACAACTGTTGAGTAGTTTGCATCAGTCCCTGTGCCGTCTGGGTTTTAATCTTCTCCCGAATCTGCTGTGGGTCCGCTTAGGCGTCCTGCTGGGACCTTCCTGTAAGGAATCTGCAGCTTGGGGAGGAGAGTGATTATTTGTTCCCTGCAGGGGGGCTGAGTCTTTTCTCTTGGGGGGTCTACCCCGCCGAGGTGCTCTCGCCAACTGTGCAGGCTCGTCTCTCAGCAAGAAGGCAGGTTTAAGTCTGTCAATGCTGACTGTTTCTTTTCTATCCCCAAAATCAAGCACAAAGTGTTTATCACCAGGTTCCAACACTCTGAATGGCCCATCGTATGCTGGAAAGTTGGTTTTAAAGCTTCATGCCTAACAAAAACGAATTCAGCATTTTTTAGAGCTTGGGGGACAAAAACCCATGGAAAAGAGTGATGTGTCGGTCCGGGGAGAGAGTCCGGTCCGTTGCTGCCTAAAAACTTCGAGGCTGGAAGATGCCCTGGCTCTGGGTTCTCTGGTAAAAATTCACCCAGGAGCCTGAGAGGTTGTGCAAAAACTAATTCTGCTGGAGAGGCGTCTAGATCCTCTTTAGGCGCAGCACGCAACCCCAATAAAACCCAGGGAAGTTTATTTACCCAATTTGTATCCATTAGTGAGGCTCTGAGGGCGGCTTTTAAAGACCTGTGAAAACGCTCGCATAACCCATTAGCCTGAGGGTGATAAGCAGTGGTGCGGTGAATTGTTGCCCCTAAGCTGCTGGACATGGCTGACCAAAGCTCCGAGACAAATTGAGGTTCTCTATCAGACGTGATGTCCGATGGGACGCCGAAACGTGCCACCCAGTTTGTCAAAAAAACGCGAGCGACTTCCTCCGCTGTAGTTGACGCTGTAGTTGACGAGGTACTGCCTCTGGCCAGCGCGTGGTGCGGTCTATCATTGTTAACAGGTGTGTGAAACCTTGGGAGGAAGGTAGTGGCCCCACGAGGTCGACATGAACGTGGTCGAACCTTCTAGCAGGGATTGGAAAAGGCTCCAGAGGGGCTTTTGTGTGTTTGTGTATTTTGGCGCGCTGACAAGAAATGCAAGTTTTTGCCCATTCTTTTACGTTTTTGCGCAGGCCCGGCCACACAAACTTTTTGGCGACCATTTTAACCGAGATGCGCAAACCTGGGTGCGCGAGGGAGTGAATTGAGTCGAAAATATGGCGGCGCCATGTGGCTGGGACTAACGGGCGAGGTCGGCCGGTTGAAATATCTCATATTAGGGGGGGCACGCCGTCGCGTAAACCCCTTTCCTCCAGCCTTAACCCTGTTGGTCCAGACAGGAGTGCGCGCACGTCCGCATCACTGCTTTGTTCCTCTGCCATGGCTGCATAATCTATCCCTGCATGGATAGGTGCTGCGTATGTTTCCGCGTTAGTGAAGAGTTCTGCGGCTGAGGCAGTATAATCTGTCTCCTCGTGCTCTGGTGATGTCACAGCGCGAGAGAGGCAGTCTGCTACCACGTTAAGTTTGCCTGCCACATGTCGAATGTCTGTGGTGAACTCTGAAATCGCAGCCAGCTGTCTTTGTTGCCTGCCTGAAAGTTTAGCCATCACAAAGGTGAGCGGTTTGTGGTCTACAAAAGCCGTGAAACTCCGCCCTTCTAACCAGAACTGGAAGTGGCGGATGGATAAATGAAGCGCTAGCAGCTCCCTGTCAAAAGTGCTGTACTTACGCTCAGTTTGGTTTAGCATTTTGCTGAAGAATGCCAAAGGTTGCCAGATCCCGCTGACATGTTGTTCTACAACTGCCCCTATAGCTAGGTCCGAAGCGTCTGTGGTTAGTGCAATGCGGGCTGAGGGATCGGGGTGAACTAACAATGTGGCATTAGCTAGAGCGCTCTTTACTTCCGCGAAGGCGCGTTCGCGCTCCGGGGTCCATTCGACCGCGTTGGGAGCTTTCTGTTTTCTGAGCGCGTCATATAAGGGCTGCATGAGCTGAGCTGCGTGGGGGAGGAAACGGTTGTAAAAATTAACCATTCCTAAAAATTCTTGCAGCGATTTGACCGTTTGTGGCCGTGGGAAACTTTTTATCGCGTGAACTTTGTCTGGAAGTGGAACTGCCCCTTTCGGAGAAACTCTGTGTCCTAAAAAATCAATTTGCGACACACCGAATTTGCATTTGGCTGGATTGATTATTAACCCGTGCTCTTCTAGTCTCTGAAAAACCGTAGTGAGGTGCTGCTCGTGTTCTTCCTCATACAAGCTGGCTACCAGCATGTCGTCGAGGTAGACAAAAACAAAAGGGAGGTTGCGTAATACTGCGTCCATCATCCGTTGAAAAGTTTGAGCAGCGCCTTTGAGGCCGAAAGGCATCCGCAAAAATTCAAAAAGGCCGAAAGGGGTTATTACCGCTGTTTTAGGAATGTCCTCTGCTCGAACTGGGACTTGTGATAACCGCGGACCAGGTCTATTTTGAAAAAATGCGCGCACCCGCCAGATGCAGTGAAAAATCCTGAATGTGAGGAATTGGGTAGCGGTCATGCGCTGTCGCATTGTTTAATCTGCAGTAATCTCCGCACGGTCTCCAAGAACCGTCGGATTTTGGAACCATGTGAAGTGGCGAGGCCCAGGGGCTCTTCGAGCGTCTAACAATGCCTAATTTTTCAAGGGTAGTAAACTTGTCCCGAGCTATTGTGAGTTTGGCCGCATCTAAGCGGCGAGCTTTGGCAAATACGGGTGTGCCCGTTGTGGGAATAAAGTGTTCAACCCCGTGTTTAGCCACAGTGGCTGAGAATTATGGAATTGTGAGTGCTGGAAATTGGGTGAGGAGTTGCTCAAACTTACCTCCTGCCGTGGTGACGCTAGCCTGCACAGGTGGTGGAGAAACTCGGGCTGAGCAGGGAATAGAAGCAAAGGACAGTGCATTAACTAAGCGTCTATTCGCTAGATCAACTAATAACCCGTGTGCACACAAAAAGTCTGCGCCCAACAAGTTAAAACTCACCGCCGCTACAACAAATGTCCATCTGTAGTTGCGGCCGTGAATGTGGAGGTGCAGGCTCTTTTCACCGAAAGTGTCAATGCTGGAGCCGTTGGCTGCCACCGCTCCGTTACCCCGGGTGCCCATGGCTCGATCTGCTTGGGAGGGCGTGACGAAACTCAGTTGAGCTCCTGTGTCATTAAGGAACTGCTTGCTGGTGTGTCCGTCCGTCACATATAACAGCTTACTCTTCTCACCGAGAACCGCTGCCGTTAACGGCTCTCGGCTTTGGCGTTTAAATTTGCAGGGGGGAACACATTTGTGAGCCTTCTCGGCGAAGCGGTGGTGGTAATAACAAGCATCGCTCCGTCTGTTACGTTTTGGCCGTGTCGCTGTCACCGCGGGCTGGATCTGCTCCATGGGTTGAGGCTCGCCGTGGCTCTGGGCATCAGCGTTGAGGTCTGCGGATGCTGCTGTGGGTGTCTGTTCCCTGCAGGCGTTGACGAGTCGTTGAGCTTCGTTGGCCAGCACGCGGAAGTCTTGCTGGGTGTTGCATCGCATGTTGGCGAGCGTCCCTCTCATGTGTGGCGGCAGCGTGCTGAGGAATACGAATTGGAAGAGGAAGTTGTCATTGTCCTCCTCTTTCAGCTGCAGCAAGTCCTCCATGAGGGCTTTAGGTCTGCGTCCTCTGTGGCCGTAGACCACCAGGATCCTCTCGGCTCTCTCTTCGGCTGAGGGGACGTAATTTGCCACGATGGTTGCTTTCAGTATTTCATATTTGTCTTGGGCCGGCGGCCGCCGGATTATGCTCCGCACACACCTCGAAGTGGCGGCGTCGAGTTTGGCGACGATGTGATAGAACTTCGTATCGTCGGCCGTGATGCCCGCCAGTGTAAACTGGGCTTCAGCTTGTTGAAACCACGAGACGGGGTCTTCCTGCCAGAAGTCCGGCAGCTTGACAGCGACAGCATTTGTGTAGACCATCACTGCTGTGTCCGCAGGGTGAGAATGCCTTGCCTCGGCTCTCTCAGCGGCGCTGGTGCTCGGTTGAGCCCTCTCTATCACTTCTGCCGGGGGGGAACGTCGTCCATCTGTTCCCCTGTATGCGTGGGCATCGGCGTCTGCCTGGGTCGCCACAGATGAGTCGATCGCGGGGGAACGCCTCAGGTCCATACTCGCGTCAGGGGTCACCAGTGTAGAAGAGCTTGGAAGAACGAGGCAGTGTGATATATAAACCAAAGTTTATTATCAGCTCCTCTAACAAGTCTCATCTAAGTGCAGAAGCAGAAGCAAGAAAAAGAGACCGAATACCTCCGGCTCTGTGAACTTATACTTGCACATAACAAAGGGGCAGCTCCTCCGGTCTCCACCGCAGTGTCTGGGAACGTCTTTGTTCTTCACTGGCGGTTGAGAGTCTTTGTCCTTTCTGAGGTGTGAAGTCGCCTTACATATGTAATCACCAAACATTCCTACATGCTTCAACATATGTAGGTTATGGAATATATGATTAATATAGCCCACAGCACGAACTCACAGCAGCTGGGTTGATAACTGGTTGCTGCCTACTGTCATGTACGCCTCTATGCGGCGCATGGAGGAAAAACAACCCAGGTGCTGGACTGTGAGTTTGTGAAGTTTATTAACAAAAATAGCAAACATAAGTGCATAAGGTGAACAAACGATGAAATAACAAGGAGGAGACAGCTGACAAATGAGGCATGCCAGAGCAAGGTAGGGCTCTGGCGGAGACAAGGATGATTATTCCTTGCTGAGGCAAGGCAGCAACAATGGACATGAAAAACAATCTCTCTTAAATAGGGATAAACCGATTACAAGAGGAGGGACAGGTGTGGGCAGACCCGAGTAGGGGAAGCAGGCAAAAACTAATAATTGGAAACAGATGATAATAATGAGGGAGAGTGGCTGACGGCAATGACAGGGGCAGATGGCCGTTTGACAGGCGGCAGGGCACACCCATGTGAGGCTGTACAACCCTGACAGCTGTCAACAGTGAAAGGGAACACAGGAAAAACAAAATAAAATGACATCCTAAATAATACATATCATAACTACAGAAATAAGAACAGGAAAATGGCAAACAGAACCTAAAGACAGGGAACAGATAATGATCAAAACGGGGAAACAGAAGGTGGTATGGAACTCACAAGAAATAACAATATGGCAGATAAATATGAATACACAGGGAAGTCATGAAACTGAGTTTGGGGGAAAATCCCAAACTCAGTACATGACACCATTATTCCCTTTTTCAAAATCCTTAAAGCAGCCAAGGAGGACAGACTTGGTAAGTAGTCCTGAAAAGGTAAAGTAACTGTCCTTTCACCTGTGTAAATCCCTGTGAGGATGTTACATTTATTGGCAATAGTTTCTAATGGTGATCAGAGCATTGTCATAACAAGACACAACAGAACAAAGCTTTGTTGTTCAACATGTCTGCCATGACGGCACTGCCCCAACAGCCAATATTTCTAATAATGTCCATCCATTAAGCAGTTTACCAAAGAGTCCGAGTGAACAATTGCAAGAGGCAGCCTTGGATCATCCCTGCATGTCTGCACCTGTGACTGACTGCTCTCTGATTACAGCTACAGCATGTCTTGAGTGTCCAAAAATCCTGAAGAGAAAAGCTTCGGTCATAGAAGCATTAAAGAGAGCTGGTAGCATGTGTAACATATGGAAGAAACTAGCAAGTTATGCTATGCTAACAAGAAGCTACAGGTTGTGTGTCGCTAGAGGCGGAGCGCTTCATTGCAGGACAGAGCACAAACCAGACTTGCCTCTTATCCTCGCCTGGCATAAGCTTCAGGGAGCCACCGCAGAGGTGCTGAAGAGGGAGTTCATGGCCAAGACAGACCCCGGTGAACGATGACAACCCAGAGCACGTCCTGTCGCCGGCGAGAGCAACACACCACCATGACCACAACCAGCACTAGAGGAGAGGGGGCAGAAACAGGAATCGTCTCAGATCCTCACCTGGCATCAGCCTCAAGGAGCCACCTCAGCACTGCAGGAGAGAGAGTTCGTGGCCGAGCAGGACCCAGCAGAGCAACACCAATTCAGAGTGCAACCTACTGCTGATATGAACGGCATGTCACCACAACAGCAACCAGCGTCCGTGATGAGAGAGCAGTAGCGCCAAGTGCAGCTGAACAGATCGCTGCTTGCAGTGCTTGATTGGGTTTGGGTATGTTGATCCAAATGCCCAGATGACCTGCAGATGTTCCTGTCACTGTCAATGCAGATCACCACACATTTGGGGCCAGCCACCTTCCAGATGGCCGGTGGTTCGAGATGGAACACCAGCTGTCCACGAAAGGTAAGAGTGGCTGCCCCGGACCGGGCCACAGCATTGGAGCAGGCCTGGCCGGTGCGGGACCTGGACTGGGACTTCGCCAACAAGAGAGCACACCCAGGTCTGCTGCAGGTGGCACCTGCAGGGGCGTGCCCACACAGGCTCACCTGAGGCCCCTCAAGTTGAACACTCACAATGACTTTGTTTTAAAATGTTTAGACAGACCACAGTTGACTACAGTGGCAGAATAACCCACTCAGTCATGCAGGGTCTACCGGCTGTCCACCCGGTGGTCCAGAATCAGGCTTAAATTGTTGTGAATTCATTATGCCTGCCTTGACGTTAATGTTTTTAGGCTTTCCCGGGGTGAGGCGAATGCTAGATATTCCCATATTAACAATGAGCAACATGGATGTGATGGTGCAGGCAAGGATGACGTCATCACGCCGTTTCTATATTAGGGGACTGACGGTGGGAGACGGCTTCTTTGGCGCTCCGCCTCTAGTGGACACACAACCTGTACCTTCTTGTTGTTAGCATAGTATAGGTTATTAGTTCATTCTGTATGTTACATGTGCTACCAGCTTTCTTTAATAAAGCCAGAGTTCAGCACAGTCATCGTGTCCGCTGGTCCCCAATTCCCAGACATAACAGTGATGATGTGATATCTCAGAGAAATATCTGAGAATACAGAAGAAATTCTGCATTTTATGAAAACTTGAAACAAGTTGGAACCACACTGTACCTTTATTCTCCAAAGGTCTAAAAAAGTTTCTCCTGGCTCTGGCTCCTACTCAAACCAGACCAACACAGGACAGTAGCATTTCTGTAGATCCTGGATTTACTGTAGCTTCATTTAGAGCTTTAAAACGGGCCACTAAGCAGAAGAAAGTATAAAAATGTCATAAATGGGCTGCACGGTGGCGCAGTGGTTAGCACTGTGGTAGCACAGTTTTACCCTTGGCCGGGGGATCTTGGGGACTGTGAGATCGTGGGTTCGATCCCTGCCCCTGGCCAACAGTGATCTGCTGGTTCCAAGGTTGTCATAGCCAGGAGCGGCACTGGGGTTAAGCTCCCAGTGCTCATAAAATACTCCTTATGGCGTGCGTCTCGAAAAGCCTCTGACAACTAAGTCCAACTCCTAGCCTGCCCGTGTGGTTTAGTCTCTAAGCCCGGCGGAACTGCTTTTACTAATAGGAGAAGGGGCGAGGGCGGATCTCTGGCGCCTTAAAACCAGATGCTTCGGGTAGATGGTGGCTCATCAACCTGGGAAGGTAGCCCATCTAGGGGGAGGTAAACCCTGATTTCAAACCTCTGCTGCCTTGCGGCATACCCGGTCATGGGAAAGGCTTCGGGAGTCAACCCTGAGGAAAAATCCGGAGTCGGAGCCCCTAAGGCAGTTCTATGTTGTGCTCAACATCGTTCTGGCAGCTCCTGCAATGGCGCTGGTGCCAAACTGTAGCAGCCCTGCTGTTCCTTTGGATTCATCAGTGACGTGGAGAGGGGGGACATGCTGCATGGGCAACATCTTGTCCTCCATATCTTCCTGCCCAGGCTTGAATCTTACCAACGCCCAACGCTGGAAGGTAGAACACCGGATCACTGGAGAGGATACTCCAGCTTCGCCTTTGGCGTAGACAAAACACGGGGAATGACAGTTACCGGTTATAAGCCACTGCTCAATTGGCGTAGAGCGTGGCGCCAGGGGTTGTTCCCGACGGTGGGAGGGATCATCGGATCTCACTGGACAGCTACCGCCCGCCTCAAGCTGGGCAGCCCCCAGCCAATAAGGTGTTGTCCCGCCACAGCTTGCTTTCCTCATTGGGTGCATGGGGATAAGGAGAAATCCAAACAGCAGGCTGAGAACCTTCGCACCAGGCAAGACAATAAAACAAAAGAGACCAACTCTAAAACTGGGAACTTGGAACGTCCGCACTATGATGACAGGACTCGCTGCTAACCTCAAGGACATCAACGACACCAGGAAGACTGCCATCATCAATAATGAGCTGAAGAGACTGGGAGTGGATATCGCCACTCTCCAGGAAACACGGTTAGCTGATGCAGGCACGCTGAGAGAGAAGGACTACACGTTCTACTGGCAGGGAAAGGGCAGTGACGAACACAGGGAACACGGAGTGGGCTTCGCAGTGAAGAACACTTTGCTGAAGATGGTGGAACCGGGCAGCACTGGCTCTGCACGACTCCTCACCCTCCGCCTGAACACCACTGAAGGCCCAGTCACCCTCGTCAGTGTGTATGCCCCAACACAGACAGCCACACCAGAGGCAAAAGACGAGTTCTACGAGAATCTCGCAACAACTGTCAGGATCATCCCCAACTCTGAACAACTCATTCTCCTTGGAGACTTCAATGCCAGAGTGGGTGCTGACCACGACTCCTGGCCCTCCTGTCTTGGACCTTTTGGCGTGGGCAGAATGAACGACAACGGACAGCGGCTGCTCGAGTTCTGCACATATCACGATCTGTGCATCACAAACTCGTTCTTCAAGACTAAGCCCCAACACAAGGTTTCCTGGCAACATCCGCGCTCAAAGCACTGGCACCAGCTAGACTTGATCCTGACCAGGCGCACCTCACTGAAGAACGTGCTAATCACCCGTTCGTTCCAGAGTGCAGATTGCGACACAGACCATTCATTGGTGTGTTGCAAGGTCAAGCTGCAGCTGAAGAAATTCCATCGTGCTAGACTACCTGGAAAGGCACGGATTGACACCAGCAAGATGGCCCAACCAGAACTTGTTGAGCAGTTTGCCTCCACCTTTGAGAAGGAACTTGGTGTACCACAAGGAGGAGAATCTGCAAAGCAGAAGTGGGAAGAGCTACGGAACACCATCTACCGCACAGCCTTGGCTACCTTTGGGAGGAAGACCTCGAAGTCACAGGACTGGTTTGATGCCAAGTTGACCGAGATGACCCCCGTCATCGAAGCCAAGCGCTCAGCACTTGCTGAGTACAAGAAGTACCCAAACAAGAAGAATCTCCAGATTCTCAGGGCTGCGAGAAGCAAAGTTCAGCAGACTGCTCGGCGCTGTGCCAACGAGTACTGGACTCAGCTCAGCCAAGACATTCAAACCGCTGCCATAACAGGGAACATCCGTGGTATGTACGATGGCATCAAGAAAGCACTTGGTCTTCCACTGGGGAGATGATCACAGAGAAGAACAAGCAGATGGAGAGATGGGTGAACACTACTCCGACCTCTACTCTAGACAGAACACCGTGACACCGTCAGCCCTTGATGCCATCGACTGCCTGCCATCCATGGACGAACTTGACGCCGAGCCAACCATCGACGAACTCAGTAAGGCCATTGATAGCTTGGCCGCTGGCAAGGCACCCGGCAACGACGGCATATCCCCTGACCTGATCAAGCACTGCAAGACCGCCCTACTGCTGCCATTGCATGACATCCTCTGCCAGTGCTGGAAGGAAGGTGCCGTACCACAGGACATGAGGGACGCCAAGATCATCACCCTCTACAAAAACAAAGGGGAGAGAAGCGACTGCAACAACTACAGGGGCATTTCCCTCCTCAGCGTTGTTGGCAAAGTCTACGCACGAGTTGTTCTCGTTCGTCTACAGAAGCTTGCCGAACGTGTCTACCCCGAGTCTCAGTGTGGCTTCCGCGCTGAGCGATCGACGGTAGACATGATATTCTCCATCCGCCAACTCCAGGAGAAATGCAGAGAACAGAACATGCCTCTGTACGTCGCCTTCATCGACCTCACCAAAGTGTTCGATCTGGTCAGCAGAGAGGGCCTTTTCAAGATCCTGCCAAAGATAGGATGCCCACCAAAGTTGCAGAGCCTCATCGAATCGTTTCACACCAACATGCAGGGGATAGTGCAGCACGATGGCAACGTCTCAGAGCCATTCAACATACGCAGCAGAGTGAAACAGGGCTGTGTACTTGCGTCAACCCTCTTTGGGATTTTCTTTGCTATGCTCCTGAGGCATGCCTTCAGCACAGCAACAGAGGGAATCTACCTGCACACAAGATCTGACGGCAGGCTTTTCAACCTCGCCTGCCTGAAAGCCAGAACCAAAGTACGCGAGGCTCTAATCAGAGACATGCTGTTCGCAGACGACGCTGCAGTCGCAACCCACACACAGCAGGAGCTTCAGATCCTGATGGACCGCTTCTCCCAGGCATGCAAGGACTTCGGGCTTACCATCAGCCTGAAAAAGACTAACGTCTTGGCGCAAGGCACGGAAGCACCACCAACCATCACCATTGATGACTACAAGCTGGAGGTCGTGAATCAGTTCACGTACCTGGGGTCCACGATCAGCAACAACCTCTCCCTTGATACAGAGATCAACAAGAGGATTGGAAAATCAGCCTTCACACTTGCTCGCCTCACCACACGAGTGTGGGAGAATCCCAAACTCTCTGTCAAGACGAAGATGGCAGTGTACAACGCCTGCGTCATCAGCACACTGCTCTATGGGAGTGAGACGTGGACAACATATGCCCGGCAGGAAAAGAGACTGAACTCCTTCCACTTGCGCTGCATTCGCCACATCCTGGACATATCCTGGCAGGACAAAGTGCCCAACACAGAAGTTCTGTCCCGCGCCGGCCTTCCCTCCATGTTCACTCTACTCAGGCAGCGCAGGCTCCGCTGGCTAGGCCACGTTCACCATATGGAGAATGGCAGAATCCCCAAAGACGTCCTCTATGGAGAACTGGCAACTGGCAGGAGAGACGTTGGCCGCCCACAGCTGCGCTTTAGAGACGTCTGCAAGAGAGACATGAAGGCCCTGGATATCAAAACAGAGCGCTGGGAGGACCTTGCAACGGACCGCTCCAAATGGAGAGGCACCCTGACCAGACAGCTCAAGGCGGGTGAAGAGAGACTGACTGCTGCAGCAGATGAAAAAAGGACCCGCAGGAAGAACCGCCACAGACCCAGCAGCACGGAGACCACCCACAAGTGTGACCTGTGTGACAGGGACTGTCATTCGCGCATCGGCCTGTTCAGCCACAGGCGGTGCTGTTCCAGCAGAGTAGACGTTTAGGATTCTCTTCCATGGTCATCATAGACCGACGGAGGCCGACGAAACTCCGGGATTTCTCCGGTTTCCTCCCACATGCCAAAAACATGCAGGTTAGGGAGTTAAGGGGCGCTTGCACACGCAGCGACCGGCAGCTGGTGGTTTGTCACCAGACTGCAAAACAAATCTACCTACGGGTACAAAATAAGTAATAAAAAAAATAAAATAAAAAAAAATGCCCTTCAGGGCAGAATAAAGGCTCCACTCGCCAGCTGTGAGTTTGCAGGTTTTAATAACAAAAAATACACAAAAGAGGACCCAACCAACAATCAGTAAACATAAAGCACAGGTACAGCTGGATAGCAAAAGCTAAGGCGAGAGGAAACCAGTTGACCTGGGGAAAACTAAGCATGAAGCGCATGCTAGAGTAATACAGAAACGTATGTTTTGGAGAACAACGGTAGTTAATAATAGAGTGCTGCGCCATACAATGGCACAGAGCCCCTTAAATAAAGATAAAGACCCATCAACACAACAACCAACAGGTGTGAGTACCTGAACGGGCAGGAGAAAGTGAGGATACCCGATTGGCATCAGCTGAGTGGTGAGAGGGAGATGAACTAAAAACTGACAGCTGACGGGGCATGCCCACACAAAACTAAATGGCCCTGACAGCTGTCAACAATCAGGAGAAAAACATATCAAATAAAAATAAATACAACATTAAAAAATATAACACTAACACAACTGGGGAAAATAGCACACAGAGCAGGAATACATAACCCCAAAATGCAGCATATGAATAAATAAACAGAAAGCCATGAGGCCGAGTCTGGCAGAAAATCTCCAGCCCTCGGCACATGAAAAAAAAAGACACATGTGGCTCCTTACTGTTGATGAAACGTACATTGTAGAGTGTCTTCACAATCATTAACATGCAAAGTATTAAAACTGAGCAAAATGGACATCATAGTGAAACAGGGTCTGATGTTGTTCTCTCCGTGAGTCTAATAGAAGATCATCACCATGCGGAAACTGAAGACTGCTTGGAGCACTTGTCCCAGACTGATAAGAACCAGTTCATGACCCCAAGCATCACAGGTGAAAACATGAAGTCATTCAGTTTCTTAAATGTTAAAGTTACAGTACAGGAAAGAGTCCATTCTGTGACCTGAAATCACTTCTGTTTACAGAGGACAGCAGAGAGGACCACTGGGTCTTCACTTCAGCCTTTTCAGGATGTTTCTCACCAACCAGGACTCAGACCGTCTTCAGACCCCCCGTCCTCGCCATGCATTGTTCTCCCTGTTTTTATTATAATAAACTTTAAACAGAGCAGAAAAATACATTCTCTTCTTTTTTTTTTTAATTTTCTATCTACATCTTTGCCTAAAACCAGAGGTGGATGGATCAGCCAGAAATTGTTCTCAAGTAACATTACTCTGTTATTGTAATTGTTCAAGTAAGAGTAGTCACCAACAAAGGTAAGGATAAAAGTATTCAATAAAAATGTTACTGCAGTAGTAATGACAGTTGCCAATTTGTAAACTGTTTCTCCTAAATTTGTCACTCTTCTTATAATTTCCAAAGTTTCTCATAAATTTAGGATCCTTTTCTGAATGTACAGCTTTTATCCTATAAATCTTATTTTTTTTTCCACATAAACAAGTAAAACAACTTTTTACTTATAAATTAGCAGCTGTTTTCCCATAAATTTGTGACTTTTTTTCTTGTACATTTGAAATTGGAGTATGTTCTTCTAGATTTAAAACATTTTTCTTTTAAAAGTGTCACTTTTTTGTCATAAATTTGACTGGTTTTATTTGTTTTGTTACATAAATTTACCACTTCTTTCATATTAATTTACAATTTTTTTTTAATCTGTAACATGTCTAAATGAGTTGTTCCTTTGTAGCTGCGCTGGAACAGAAGACCAATGATATCAATGCCCATCTCAGTGAAATAAGAATAAAAATTTAGTAAAATGACCAAAGGTGCAGTCATTTTAGGTGCGTCATGAACCCTCCCGTGCGCTTTTCCAATGCGCACGGCGAGGGGTGAAATAAGGAGGATTTAAGCGTAGGGTTGCACCACACACATTTATTAAAGCACATACAGGTAGTCCCAAAAGTGTGAAAACATACAAAAGGACAAAAACTTACATGGGACGTTCTTGGGCCGGCATCGCCCAGTGAACGCATGAGGAGAAGTGATTAACCACCGGCGCTTCCCAGAGCCGGCATCGCTCGATGGGCGCACAGAACCACAGCTGCAGTGGAGGTGGCTAAGCCTTCATGATTCTTCAGGTTACGTACGACCAAACACATCAGTCGGAAATCCATACGTTAATGACCCAGCAATGCATGACTGGAAAAAGACTCCTTAAGTATATGCATTGCTGGCTCCACAAATTGGGCACACCTGGGCTAGGCGCGGGAATGACGATTAACAGGGCTGGGAACAGCTGACGGAAATGAGAGAGAGAGGGGGCATGGCCGGACCAGCAGACTGTCAGCAGTGTTCACAGAAAGTAGGTCACAGCGGCTGTCTAACAGCTGCCGGTCAGGCAGTGACTATGGATAAGGAAAACACTGAAATACATACTATACATACATACATACACACTGGCACCTAGACCCACAGAGAGCTCAGGACTGAGCCTGGAGAAACCAAGCCGACTTGGTTCCTGACAAGGTGAGACTAACAGGCACATTTCTAACCAGTTTTCAAATAAGTGAACTAAAAACATTTAGTGAATGACCACTGAGTTTTTTCCTCAAATCTACTCAAGTAGAAAGTATCCCGCAATAAAATTACTTGTGTATGTACTGTTCTGTCAAAGTTACTTGAGTACATGTATGTTAAGTAAATGTAACTAGTTACTACCACCTCTGCCTAAAACACACCATTCTCAGCTACTGTGTCTACAAGTACAAGAACCTGTTGTGGCAACATGCTTATCCATCATTCCCAATGTTTGACTATAATGAATAAATCTACCTTGTATTCTATCAAACTTGCAGTGCAGATATCACTACTGCATACATTAATGTTGTTTTTTATTCTTAACAACTGTAAATAAGAAAATACAGAAAAAGTACTTGAGATAAACCTTTATTTAATAATGAAATAACTGTCTTTGGAAATACAATATTATGTGTTGCCATAAACAAACATGTAATGACTGCATGAACTGAGGTGCAGCTGTGTAAAAATGTGAATTCTTTTTAAAGGTTAATAAAAAAATGACTTTTTATAGATTGATTACCAAAGAAACTGTAAACATGTCCCGTTAAACATCAATGTTGGCCTTAAAGAAGAAGGGAGAAGGTGCTTCAATTTCAGACCACCTCTGCTGAACACACCAAGACTGGTCCCCTGGTCTCTGCTGAACACACCAAGACTGATTCCCCGGTGTCTGCTGAACACACCAAGACTGGACCCCTGGTCTCTGCTGAACACACCAAGACTGGTCCCTTGGTCTCTACTGAACACACCAAGACTGGTCCCCTGGTCTCTGCTGAACACACCAAGACTGATTCCCCGGTCTCTGCTGAACACACCAAGACTGGACCCCTGGTCTCTGCTGAACACACTAAGACTGGTCCCTTGGTCTCTGCTGAACACACCAAGACTGGTCCCCTGGTCTCTGCTGAACACACCAAGACTGGACCCCTGGTCTCTGCTGAACACATTAAGGCTGGTCCCCTGGTCTCTGCTGAACACACCAAGACTGGACCCCTGGTCTCTGCTGAACACACTAAGACTGGACTCCTGGTCTCTGCTGAACACACCAAGACTGGACCCCTGGTCTCTGTTGAACACACCAAGACCAGTTCCCTGGTCTCTGCTGAATGTACCAAGACTGGTCCGCTGGTCTCTGCTGAACACACCAAGACTGGTCCGCTGGTCTCTGCTGAACACACCAAGACTGGTCCCCTGGTCTCTACAGCGCTCAGCTCCACATCAGATGTAATTGTCATGGATCACACAGACGTTTGCTGGATTAAAAAAATATTCAATCAATAAAGCACATTACTTCCTGTGTTCAGCTGAATATTTACAATAGAAAATAACCTTTACTAACTTGTGACCTTGGAAAGTTAAGGACTTCATAGATATTTCCTGGTATCCTGGTCTGATACAATTTCTGGAATAGAACTGACAAAGATGTTTAAAATCTGCTATATACAGAGGTGGGTACAGTAGTCAGAAATTGTACTCCGGTAAAGCAGCATTAACTTATGATAATTAAACATAATAATTACTCATGTTTATTGTAGTAGTAACCAAAAACATTATTTTAGTAAGAAAGTGCTAAAAAACCTTACTCGAGTAGTAATGAGTTTAGTCTGGCTTATTTGAGGGGTTTTCTCTTAAATTTGTGAATTTATATTTCTTATAAATTTGCCATTTTTTTCTTCTAAATTCTCCTGCTGTTTTTTCATAGATTTGGGGCTTTTTTTTTTCCTTCAGATTTATGACTCTCTCCATTTTGTGAGTTTTTTCCTCATAAACCTTCATACACGCTGCCGTGTATGAATCTCAATGCTCCGACAGTTTCTTCCAACTAACACAGCGTTTAAGAAACAGTAATACTAACAAGGGAAGAGACCGCCGGTGTGAGGGTGTGTGGGTTGAACATAATTAATCCCAGGTGTGCATGAGTGAGTGTCTGAGCGTGTGAATGGGAATGAATGGAGAGTGTGTGTGTGTGTGTGTGTGTGTGTGTGTGTGTGTGTGTGTGTGTGTGTGTGTGTGTGTGTGTGAAAACACCCAATAACACACAGCTGATGGCACTGACAGGAGGAGGAGGCGTGCCCGAACTGTCAGGGAGCGAAGGACCCAAAGGGCTTCCTGACATGCCTGATGGAAAATAAATAGGAAGACGGGCCAAACAGCCACGGGTCAGAACTGGGTTTGAGACCACCAAACCCAGGATCATGACAGTATTCATTTGAAATTGGTAATCAAAATATTACTTGAAAGACCCACAAAATGTACTTGAGTAAAAGTTCAGGTTTTTCTTTAATAAGTATCAAGAAAAAAGTATACTGCAATAAAACGACTCAGAGTGTAACTGAAGTTATTTGAGTAGATGTACTTGATTGACTAAGTAGTTACTGCCCACCATTAACCATAGAAAATAAATTAAATGTACATTGTACTTTAATATTTCCTCATGTCCAAGTTAATAATCAGTGGTTAACAAATTTTAGTCGTTTTACTATTGCTAAGTTTGCTAATGGTTATGACATTAAAACAATTGCTCATAGTGCAGTATTGTGGTGGAAAAAAACAGCTAAATGCATGAACAATGTTGAAGGTCCAAAGCATGGTATACAAATGTTAAACACTGTATTTAAATATTTCAGCACACATTTTTGATATCATGATTACCATATGCTGTGTAAAAAACATGATTATGTATAGTTACACACAGTTGACTACTTTACTAAGTTGTTCATTCATTTAATAGCAGTAAAATCATGAGTGAAATAACTGTATATATGTAACTGAGCAAGATGACAAGTAAAACATTATTGGTTATATTTTGACTTTGAAATATAGATGCTAATCTTTAAGCACAGCCGTTTTCCGGTGATTGGGAATCATAGGCTGTTCAGAGTCTCACTCGGACCCACCCATAGACTGTGGACCCACCCTTTGCTCCTCCTCAAGCTCCTCCTTGGCTCCAAAAAATTCAACATGGCTGCGCCGGGGGAAGGAAAATCACGAGCCTCCCACTCCCTCAGCACAAAACAAATGAGTGACGTCATGGTGGCTCTATCCATCTTTTTTATACAGTCGATGCTTTTACCCCTCCCTTCAGCCACAGCAGGTAGAGTGATGCAACACGTCCACTGGTCTGCTTTTTTGTCAAAAGGCATCCTACAGGGATTGCGGTGTGGTGCGGAGATAGGCATAACCAGGTGGAGTTAGAGAAAATATGTGATATTATGGAAACCCAATAGTCAAAGAGCTCTGTCCCAAAACACTCTCATTTGTCCTGCTGCAGTGGACACACAGACTGCACCTGACTGGTCACCTGACTGGTCACCGGATCTGGTCGTGGGCTGTATTTCATGACTAACTCCCCAACATAATGGTGGACTACGAGTCTCATATCTTTAAAACAAACCAGCGAAAAGTTTTTTTGTTTTTTTTTTAACATCACTTTGTGCAAGAACCCAGCCACAGGGGGTGCACAAGCCAGTGTATTCCTAGTGCCGGTCCCAAGCCCGGGTAAATGGGGAGGGTTGTGTCAGAAAGGGCATCCGACATAAAACCTTTGCCAAATCAAACATGTGGATCATGACAAATGAGACTCATACCGGATCGGTTGAGGCCCAGGTTAACAACGACCACCACCAGTGCTGTTAACCGACAGGGTGCCAGTGGAATTGGGCTACTGTTTGTCGAAAATTGAGGAGGAGGAGAGGGGGAAGGAGTGTTAGGAAGGAGAGAGAGAAAAGGAAAGGTAGAAGTGTGGAGGTCAGAGTAGGGATGTTAAATGTATGGACTTACTGGTAAAGAGAGTTTGTTGGCTGATATGATGGAGAGTAAAAAGGTAGATATATTGTGTGTTGAAGAAACCAGATTGAAGGGAAGCAAGGCTAGGAGCACTGGAGGGGGATTTCAACTGTTCTACCATGGTGGAGAGAGAATTTTTTTTTGTTTTTTCCCCCTGTCCTGTCAGGCAACTTGGTGAGCAAAACAGAAATCTGCTACCCTTACTGCGCCAAACAGACTTACTTTGCCAAAAAGAGCTTTATACAGTACCTATATATGTACTATATATTGTTGTAAACTCCTCCTGTAATAACTTTTAATACTTTATTTAAATTATTTTACCCATGAAGGACCCGACAGGATGGGGAATGGGGAAAGAAAAGGGAAAGTAACAGGCAAAGAAGACAAATAAACCAACAACTAGAACAAACAGAAGACAGACTCCTTCTTTCACGGAAGAGGTTTTAACACGAGTCTGGTATCGGCACCTGTTAAAGGGGAGACATTTGTGTGTGTGCATCCGTGTGCGTGTATATAAGAGTGCACGCAAAATAAGTGTGTGCATGTGAATGGTTTGTCAGAAAACATACGAAGAGGGCGGTTGGTTGCATCCACCACCACCACCCCGGAAACCTCAAGCAAGCAGGACAACGCCACCAACCCCTACAGAGCACAAATGTCCAAGGCC
Organism: Pholidichthys leucotaenia; assembly: GCA_020510985.1. Classification (NCBI taxonomy): domain Eukaryota; kingdom Metazoa; phylum Chordata; class Actinopteri; order Cichliformes; family Pholidichthyidae; genus Pholidichthys; species Pholidichthys leucotaenia. The sequence goes on along the minus strand of CM035847.1, from coordinate 155,912,236 downwards.
AACAAGCCCCAGGAAAGCCAGGCATGCACCCCAGGAGGGACGGCTGAGGAAGGCCATGCCGCCAGGCGGTTGGTGCGATGGGTCCACGCCCCCGGACCTGCCAACTCCCCGCCTCCCCTGCGGGGCCAATGCCAGCCCCTTGGCCCCAGGCACCAGGAGGCCAGCGCCCCCACCTCCCAAGCTGGAGACCGGTCCAGGCGGTGGGGGTGCTTTTGAGACCCCCCAGGTACCCCCACAGCATGCCTGCCCCCACCTGAGCACCACTGCCACACACCCTGGGGACCCTCATGCCCAAAGGAGGCCCCCTCCCCCCCCATCCAGGGGAGCCCACGTAGCCAAGACGCACTACCCTCACAATCCAGCACCTCCCGACTAGCAGACATACCCATTCCCACACATTCACACCCTCACATGCACCCACACTCACTCACTCACTCTCGCTCACCCTCTCCCCCACACAATCCCACACTCGCACTTCCAGACCGACCCACTCTCTCTCGCTCCTGTACCCGCTCAATCGCTCTCCTACTCGCCCTCGGAGTCATCCGCACTCACTCACGTTTACCCATACACGCACTCTCACTCATGCTCCGACCTACTCACATCCATTCGTGCTCCCCCCCACACACTCAGCCACTCTCATTCACCCTTATTACTTAGGGCAACCGCAATGCAGATGCAGCAAGCATGAATGTGCACCAGTGCCCGGCAGCAGCCGGGGAGACTGCCGGCGCATGCCAGCAGCCACTGCCCCGCCGACCCACCCCAGGGCGGTCATGGCCACAGAAGCAGACCACCACCCCCAATGCCCATCTGAGTGACTGATCAGCAGACCATTGCAGGCGCTTTGAGATACCACCCGACATGCAAAGCACCACACAAAACTGACCCACCATCACAATCTCCACTCATCACTCCCTCACTCTTGCTTACTCTCTTGTTCAATCACTCTCTCACTCCCTTGCTTGTGTCTGTTCATTCGGCAGCACCCAGGGATTTTGACAACATGACGGGTCCAAGGCCCCCCACCAGGGCCCCAGGCCCCCGGCAGAAGGAGGGCAACAGGGGTGGGGGAAGACCCCCACACCCCCTCCCCCTTGCACAAATCATGATGGGTGTGTGTCAGTTGTATGATGTGATTGTGTGCAGGTGTCCATGTCCTTAGTCTGCTTGTCTTCAGCAAACTGTTTGCGGGCTTTGTTGTGCATCATCTTTAAAAGGGGCTTCCTTCTGGGATGACAACCATGCAGACCAATTTGATGCAGTGTGCGGCGTATGGTCTGAGCACTGACAGGCTGACCCCCCCCCCTTCAACCTCTGCAGCAATGCTGGCTGCACTCATACATCTATTTTCAAAAGGCAACCTCTGGATATGATGCTGAGCACGTGCACTCAACTTCCTTGGTCGACCATGGCAAGGCCTGTTCTGAGTGGAACCTGTCCTGTTAAACTGCTGTATGGTCTTGGCCACCGTGCTGCAGTTCAGTTTCAGGGTGTTGGCAATCTTCTTCTAGCCTAAGCCATCTTTATGTAGAGCAACAGTTGTTTTTACAGATCCTCAGAGAGTTCTCTGCCATGAGGTGCCATGGTGACCTTCCAATGACCAGTATGAGAGTGTGAGTGTGATAACACCAAATTTAACACACCTGCTCCCCATTCACACCAGAGACCTTGTAACACTAACGAGTCACATGACACCCAGGAGGGAAAATGGCTAATTGGGCACACTGACATGTTTCGGGACCCAGGAGACAGACACTGACACGGGCAAATTAGTGAACAATAATCTTTATTAGAGTGAAAGGGTGTGTAGTGCAAGTGTGAGCGCGTGGATAGTATCCTGGTCACTGGAACTGAGCACTCTGGACGGAGACCCGGCAACCCTGGAACATATAAGCACAGACAATTACTTTTGTCCCACGCTAATGACAAGCTATCAGTAGTGAGGCTTACTTGGGAGAGGCACAGGTTACGTCCTGCTGAGAACCAGCGGCCGTGCAACGTGGAGGTGAAGGCGTCCGGGAACGAGCTGGGGCTTCCACCTGTGACTGAGACGAGGACAGGTCTTCCAGTGACTCTGGCTGTGACACCACAGACCGGGGTGATGACAAACCAGCTGATGACAAGACGAGTGATCCCACAGAACGTGGTGACGATGATAATCCAGACGATGACAAGGCGAGTGATTCCACAGAGCGTGGTGACCATGACAATCCAGACGATGACGAGGTGAGTGATTCCACAGAGCATGGTGACGATGACACAACAGATGACGATGACACAAACTCCACCGGTAACGGTGGCCAGTACTCCTGTAACTGATACAGTAACAATTCAGGAATTTGTGGAGCCAGACGTACCGGTAGTCGTGGTGGTAGCGAACCGCTACGTGTGCGAGTTGGCATAACCCCGTCAGCTGGGGACGCAGGTCCGCCGCCAAGGGAGTCCACCTGTGCACAGGGGTAGAGGTTAGGAGTAGAGTAGCAAACAGCTCTCTTACGTGCTTGACTTTGAACTGAAGTCCTTGACGAGGCGAGAGACGTTCTAGACGAGGCCAGAGAAGATTCTGACGAGGCAGTTCCTGACGAGACAGTTCCTGACGAGACAGCTTCTGACGAGACAGCTTGAGACGAGACAGCTTCCGACAAGACAGCTTCTGACAAGACGGCTTCTGACAAGACAGCTTCTGATGAGACAGCTTCTGACGAGGCAGTTTTTGACAAGACAATTCTTGACGAGACAGATTCTGACGAGACAAGAGAATACCTTGACGAGGCCAGAGAATGGAGTTCTGGTTCTTTCTCAGACGAGGAGGACAGACGACTCTGTGCCGGGCTGTCAGCAACGCTGGCTTTTAACAGCTGCTGATTAACACCTGTGGATCTGTGCGCAGCTGGAGTTAATGATGCCAATGACGGCCCAGAGGCCGCCATGACACACACTTTGGACATTTTCACTTCGGGGTGTACTCACTTTTGTTGACAGTGGTTTAGACATTAATGGCTGTGTGTTGAGATATTTTGAGGGGACAGCAAATTTACACTGTTATACAAGCTGTACACTGACTACTTTATATTGTATCAAAGTGTCATATCTTCAGTGTTCCATCCATCCATCCATCTTCTTCCACTTAATCCTTTTCGGATCGCGCGGGGGGGGCGGGGGGGGGGGGGGCTGGAGCCTATCCCAGCATCTTTGGGCGAGAGGCAGGGTACACCCTGGACAGATCGCCAGTCCATCGCAGATCTCCCATGAAAAGATATAATCAAATATTTACAAAAATGTGAGGGGTGTACTCACTTTTGTGAGACACTGTAAGACTGGGAGGGAGGTGAACCAAAGGGGAGGACCCCCCCCCCCCCCACAGAAGCCAGCTCGCAAACTGGTTCAGGAGGCCACCCACTGCCCCCAAATCCCAACCCAGGGCGAGGGCCACCAGGCCGAGCAGCCCAGGACCCACCAGCGTCTATACCCGGTGCTCCCAGCACCACAAGCATGATGGAGCAGCCACACCCACTCCCACACATCTTGCACACACGAACATACACAACAACAATAATCACAATAATGAACAATAGGCCGGACCCATACGGCGCCCCACACGCCAAGCGACACCCCCGAGCGCCCACCGCAAGCCCACCAACCACCCACCCCAGACACACAACAACAGCGGCAGGCCCCCCTGCAACCACAGCCACCCTGGAGCAAACCAACGACAACACGGCCGCCAACTTGCGGCAACGGTCCCCCCAACCACCCCCGAGCACCCACACCCACCCAGCGCCAAAGACACCAGAGGCAGTGCGACAAAGCGCCCCACCCCGTGACACAACGGCAGGGTGGCCGGGAAAAGAAGGCCCCGAATCGTCAACCCCCAGGCCATCAGATGGCCCACCCCTGCCACCCAACGAGGTGGCAGGGGTGGGCCATCTGAGTTCCCCCACCCACACACACATCCTCCATCTCCACACGTCCACCCACAGGTACCCGCACACACACACACACACACACACACACACACACACACACACACACACACTCGCCAACCCTCATGTGTACACACACACACTCACCATCACACATACCCACCTACACCCACATAAAACCCCGCATGCCCACACAAAACACACACACGCGCACACACCCACATCCGCAAGGACTACTCATGAATAAATGGATTATTGACCAACATGTTTATTTTATTAACACAAGAACTGTGAAGATGATTTGATAGAGACTCTGGGGTTTTGTTATGTGAATAACTTTGTTTTAACAAAATCTACAGGTCTCCCAGTCCATGACTTTTCATAAATACAGTATGTGCGTTTTATCTTTTCTGAAGTCTAGAACACAATAAAATTAAATATATACAATTTCACTTATTCCTCAGACAGCCACAGCAGAGACCACTGTCACTGAGTTACTACGATGTTGTAATGTCGGGGGACGTTATGGATCTGTGATCCTTTTGTCCACCCCAGGTAGGAAGGGCTATACTATTTTGTGGATACAAATTCATTGTTTAGAAAAGTTTTTTCAGGTTATTTATTTTATTTATTTGACCTTTATTTTACCAAGAGAAACATTTGAAAACCAATTCTCACCAGGGATGTCCTGGTGTGTCATTGTATGTACTTAATGTTTGCTTTTATTCTTGTTCTTAATCCTATTGTGTAGTGATTTTTCCCCAAGATGTTAAGTGTGTTATCAATTAAATAAATTATTATTATTATTATTATGCTATATATAAACAAATGATTTTTTAAAAAATCCTCTGCCGGCTGACGTCCAGATCAGCACAACACCGATCTCTGTGAGATTGTTTCTATTCATATTAATCTGTTCTGTCATGCCAAATCAAGTCACGCGCTGGGAGAAGCTTCTGTCTCTCTGACCACGCGCCCTTGGTTCTCGCCGATGTCTCGGCACCAGCAATCGCTGTCATCAGGCGCAGATGAATTAAGACAAGCTTTTTTGGACATTATTTTTTGGGCGCATTTACCAGGTAAAACACCTTGCGCCAGTCATTTAAATACTGACATGACAACTCCCACAAATACATATACAATGAGGCCACGCGCAAAATTAACATAGTCCATTTATTTCCACCACTAATTTTGCCCTGTGACCTTTAAGGTGGATTCACACTACAACGTTTGAACCAACTTTTAATGACGTTTTGGCAAACATCTGGCTCTTCTGGCAAAAGTTAATGATGGTTGGCGTTTGTTGGCAAACACTGGCGAAAGTTGTGTTCTTTAAAAATTTTCAGCCTGCTGAATATTTGCTGACATTTGGGAATACACATTGGTGAAAGTTGTGCTCAGTTTGTAAAACTTCCTGAGCACTGGACTAAGTTATGCAGAGTTTACCTAAGTCAGCCTAAGTTTAAGCTGGGTTCTTACTATAGCATTTGGACCGACTTTTACAGATGTTTTGAAAAATCAGAGAAATAATCAACGCAGGTCAGTTGATATCAGCGTTAGTTGATGCTGGTATGTGTTTATGGAGGCTTCCTGCCATTCTGGACCTGCTTTTAGAGTGAATACATCTCCTTTGGGCATACATTTCAGTATTTATTTTCATTTTATATTCCTATGTAGTTACTTCTGCATACCATTTTCCCCATGTTCATTCATTCATTCATTCATTCATACAAAAAAATAAAATAATGCATAGAATTCAACATTAAGTCTGCAATTAAAATGTGAATGTGGATGGAATAAAAAAATATTTAGTGAATTATCATATAAATAAAATGACGGGTGATTATATTTTGACTGTTACAACTCTCTCCATTAAAATAACATAAAATCCTGTTAAACGTCATTTACTTTTTGACACCACATCAGCGCTCTTTGATTCCCCACAATGGAAGCCGAATCAATAAATCCTGGAGAATGATTATATATGGCACAGAAAATTAAGAACAGTAAATTTCTCAATGACGAGATTTTTTTTCTTTTGGGCTGCCACATTTTTGGGAGACCAAATATATATGTTGCAGGCAGAGAGTAGACAGACTCTGACTGAAAATTTCACGAAAAAAAAACTTTATTCCACGGACCAAGAAAATGCTTTTTTCAGACAGCAAAAAAAAAAAAAAAAAAAAAAAAAAAATGATATGCGTCTCCAGTGGCAGTTGTTTCCAAGGCAACCAGTAATCCGTACTGGCAAAAGACACATTTGCGCAACAGCAAAGCTTAGTGGTAGGGAAAAAAAACTGCAAAGACACGAAATCCCAAACCACTCACCAGACCACACCCATCACCTGGCGCAAACGAACCCACAAACAACTCAAAACTAATCAAATGTCTGTAATATATATATATATATATATATATATATATATATATATATATATATACGTATGTATACTGTATACTGTTCAAAAAAATAAAGGGAACACTTTGAAAACACATCAGATTTTAATGGGAAAAAATAAGCTTGATATCGAAATTGTGGCAGGCTAGTCCAGCTTACTCAGATTAAAGGAACACTTTTTTTATCTTGTTTAAAAAGATTAAAACTTGCTTACTTAGACTTACTTACTACTTACTCAGATTAAAACACTTTTTAATCTGAGTAAACTGGACTAGCCTGCCACAATTTCGATATCCAGCTTATTTTTTCCCCATTAAAATCTGATGTGTTTTCAAAGTGTTCCCTTTATTTTTTGGACCACTATATATATATATATATATATATATATATATATTATCCCTTAGATTTAAAAAAAATATAAAACATATCATACATGTCACAGTGTAGAAGTATTTTGTTGTGTTTTTTGTGTTTTATATGGTTTTAAGTTAAGTTTGCGTGTTTTAAAACGTAGCATGTTTTGCAGTTTTTATATTTTAACTGTGTGCTTTTAGAAGGAAATGTTGTCTGCTTCCACCCTGTGCTTCCCCTAATTACTAATCAGCAGCATCTGTGTTGATTGGGGATGTGCAGCACCTGTGGCTGCACATAAGAGGTGCTCTGGCAATCCAGAGGACAGCTTTGTTGCCAGGAGGAAGGAGCCCTGCCTGGGGAGGACAGCCCTGCCTGAAGGAAGGCCTGGCTGGATGGGAGCCTTCTTGGAGGAGAGCCCTGCCTGAGGAGAGCCCTGGCAGGATTGCCGGTTAGATGAGAGCTCTGCTGACGAGAGGAGGCTGCTGGTCCCAGAAAAATGACAGAAGGAGGGCATGACTGAGGAGGAGGAGCAGTAACAGCCAGGGCCATCATGATGCCAGCATTTGGGGGAGGATACTTCTGTGTGGAGCAGTTGGGGGTGCTATGGGCGAAGGATGGCAAGAGGCAGAGTGAGAAGGTCTGCCTTCGCTGTAAGTATCTGGTTTCCAGATAGCAGCACCCCATGATGATGATATGAGGAATATGGACATACAGTGGGGTAAAAAAGTATTTAGTCAGCCACCAATTGTGCAAGTTCTCCCACTTAAAAGATGAGAGAGGTCTCCAATTTTCATCATAGGTATACCTCAACTATGAGAGACAAAATGAGAAAAAAAAAAATCCAGAAAATCACATTGTCTGATTTTTAAAGAATTTATTTGCAAATTATGGTGAAAAATAAGTATTTGGTCAATAACAAAAGTTCATCTCAATACTTTGTTATATACCCTTTGTTGGCAATGACAGAGGTCAAACGTTTTCTGTAAGTCTTCACAAGGTTTTCACACACTGTTGCTGGTATTTTGGCCCATTCCTCCATGCAGATCTCCTCTAGAGCAGTGATGTTTTGGGGCTGTCGCTGGGCAACACGGACTTTCAACTCCCTCCAAAGATTTTCTATGGGGTTGAGATTTGGAGACTGGCTAGGCCACTCCAGGACCTTGAAATGCTTCTTACGAAGCCACTCCTTCGTTGCTCAGGCGGTATATTTGGGATCATTGTCATGCTGAAAGACCCAGCCACGTTTCATCTTCAATGCCCTTGCTGATGGAAGGAGGTTTTCACTCAAAATCTCACGATACATGGCCCCATTCATTCTTTCCTTTACACGGATCAGTCGTCCTGGTCCCTTTGCAGAAAAACAGCCCCAAAGCATGATGTTTCCACCCCCATGTTTCACAGTAGTTATGGTGTTCTTTCTCCTCCAAACACGACAAGTTGAGTTTTTACCAAAAAGTTCTATTTTGGTTTCATCTGACCATATGACATTCTCCCAATCCTCTTCTGGATCATCCAAATGCTCTCTAGCAAACTTCAGACGGGCCTGGACGTGTACTGGCTTAAGCAGGGGGACACGTCTGGCACTGCAGGATTTGAGTCCCTGGCGGCGTAGTGTGTTACTGATGGTAGCCTTTGTTACTTTGGTCCCAGCTCTCTGCAGGTCATTCACTAGGTCCCCCCGTGTGGTTCTGGGATTTTTGCTCACCGTTCTCGTGATCATTTTGACCCCACGGGGTGAGATCTTGCGTGGAGCCCCAGATCGAGGGAGATTATCAGTGGTCTTGTATGTCTTCCATTTTCTAATAATTGCTCCCACAGTTGATTTTTTTTCACACCAAGCTGCTTACCTATTGCAGATTCAGTCTTCCCAGCCTAGTGCAGGTCTACAATTTTGTTTCTGGTGTCCTTTGACAACTCTTTGGTCTTGGCCATAGTGGAGTTTGGAGTCTGACTATTTGAGGTTGTGGACAGGTGTCTTTTATACCGATAATGAGTTCAAACAGGTGCCATAAATACAGGTAACGAGTGGAGGACAGAGGAGCCTCTTAAAGAAGAAGTTACAGGTCTGTGAGAGCAAGAAATCTTGCTTGTTTGTGGGTGACCAAATACTTATTTCCACCATAATTTGCAAATAAATTCTTTAAAAATCAGACAATGTGATTTTCTGGATTTTTTTTTTCTCATTTTGTCTCTCATAGTTGAGGTATACCTATGATGAAAATTGGAGACCTCTCTCATCTTTTAACTGGGAGAACTTGCACAATTGGTGACTGACTAAATACTTTTTTGCCCCACTGTAGTGATGGCAAGTGTCTTCCCCTGGACAGGTTTCCTGAGGGCGTCGGTGTCGTGGTGGCAGACGGAGCCAGGACAAGAAGAATGGATCCTCCTCAGCTTTTAAGGACTTTTATTGTTTGGTTTTTAGCCAACTTTTAAGCCTTTTAGCTTAAGTTTTTTTTTAGGTAGTATTTTATTCCATTTTAGCTTTATTTAACTTAATTTTAGTTCTTAAGTTTCAATTTAGTTTTTATTTAAGTGGGCATCTGTTGTATAAATTTTATGTAAATAAATTCCTTTAAACATCTTCTTTTTAAAGTTTCCCCTTTGATTGCTACCTGTGACTCTTCACCTGGTTTTAAAAGAAGCTGAAAGTTATGTTTTTAATTAACTACCCTCGGCCTCCATGTTACAAACACACCTTGTTATCACCAAACAAATTCTGTACATTATCTTCTTACATGTATATTTTCTTTTTTTAATTCCCCCTTCTCTCTATTTCTCTTTAGTCCGTGCATGTCTGAAGTGAGTTTCAATCTAAAAACATCTGTTTTTACCAGCATTTCAGTCAACGTTTGCCAAAGAAGCTTAACTTAGGCTGATTTAGTCAAACGCTGCATAACTTAGGCCAGCGCTCAGGAACTTTTACAAACTTTCACATCTTTCACCAACGTTTATTTCCAAACGTCAGCAAATTTTCAGCATGCTAAAAATTCTCAACAAATACAACTTTCGACAGCGTTTGCCAACAAACACCAACAATCATTAACTTTTATCAACTTTTGCCAGCAGTCAGAAGTTTGCCAAAATGTCAGTAAAAGTTGGTCCAAATGTTGTAGTGTGAATCCACCCTAAAAAGCAGGTCCAGGATGGCAGGAAGCCTCCACAAATGCTACACATACGCTAGCCTAAGTTGGCAAAAGTTTGACAACCCTGAATGCAACGCTGGGAAATGATAGCAAAAGTTTGTAAAAGTAATTTCACCAACATTTGGACTGATTTCTCAAAACATCAGTAAAAGTTTGTCCAAACGTTATGGTGTGAACCCAGCTTTAGTAAGTCTCAACAGTAGTTTTTAATGCCAAAACAGGGTTTTGCAGTAGGGCAGCACATTAGTAAATCTGCCCCTAAGGAAGAAAGGACTTGTATCAACTGGCTTGACAGAGAGCTCGAGCTGGAAAGGATGTACAGCAGGTTAGGTTGATTAAAGACAGAAATGGTAATGTATTAACAAATGACGAGTGTATTGAGAAGGTGGAAGGAGTACTTTGAAGAGCTGATGAATAAAGAAAATGAGAGAGAGGAGGATGGATGAAGGAAAGATGGTGAACAAGGAAGTCCCGAGGATTAGCAAGGCAGAAGTGAGGGCATCTTTGAAGAGGATGAAGAATGGAAAGGCGGTTGGTCCAGATGGCATACTTGTGGAGGTAAGGAGATGTTTAGGAGAGATGGTAGTGGACTTTTTAACCAGATTATTTAACACAATCTTGGAGAGTGAGAGGATGCCCGAGGAGTGAATTTTCATGAACAAAGGTGATGCTCAGAGCTGTAATAACTACAGAGGCATAAAGCTGATCAGCAACACTATGAAGATATGGGAAAGAGTTGCTGAAGCCAGGTTAAGAGGAGAGGTGACAATCAGTGAGCAGCAGTATGGTTTCATGCCAAGAAAGAGTACTACAGATGCAATGTTTGCTCTAGGAATACTGATGGAGAATTATAGAAAAGGTCAGAAGGAGTTGCACTGTGTCTTTGTGGATCGATTCAATTCAATTCTACTTTTTTTATATAGCGCCATTTCACAACAACAGTCATATCATAGCACTTTCAACTGTAGGGAAAACCCCCACAATTGCAGAAAGACCCCAGCAATCAGGCGATCCCCTGTGAGTAAGCGCTTGGCGACGGTGGAGAGGAAAAATTCCCTTTAACTGGAAGAAACCTCCAGCAGAACCAGTCTCAGGGAGGGACAGTCATCGGCTGCGACTGGCTGGGGGGTGAGGGGATAGAGAAGATGAAAAGAACAGACATGTAGAGAGCAAACAGCACGATGAGGACTCAATCTATGGGAAAGAACAAACAGATGTTAATGACCAGCAAAAAAAATATTTCATTGAGCGTGAAGAAAGGAGTGAAGCCCAGTGCAATTATTGGAGGTCCCCCAGCTGCCTAAACCTAATAGCAGCATAACTAAGGGAGGGTTCATAAACATATGATCCCTCCCTAATAGTAGGCTATATCAAAAAGGAAGGTTTTAACCCTATTCTTAAAAACAGAGATTGAGTCTGATGCCTGAATCCAGATTGGCAGCTGGTTCCACAAGAGAGGAGCTTGATAACTGAAGGCTCTACCCCCCATTGTACGTTTGGAGATTCTAGGTATTACAAGTAATCCAGCATTTTGGGAGCACAGTGCTGTTAGGATAATAGGGTAATATCAGATCTTTTAAATAAAAATGGGCCTGATTGTTTAGAACTTTGAAAGTGAGAAGAAGAATTTTAAACTTAATTCTAAACTACAGTATATGGGAAGCCAATGAAGGGAGGCCAGAACCGGAGAGATATGATCTCTCTTTCTAGTACCTGTTAAAACTCTTGCAGCAGCATTTTGGATCAACTGAAGACTTTTTAGAGATGTTTTAGGACAACCTGATAATAAAGAGAGTTACAATAATCTAATCTAGAGCTAACAAAAGCGTGTATCAGTTTCTCAGCATCACTTTGAGACAAGATGCTCCTTATCTTGGCAATATTACGCAAATGATAGAAGGCAGGCTTAGAAACAAATTTAATATGTGAATTGAAAAACAGATCTTGATTATAAATAACTCCAAAGTTCCTCACAGAGCTATTAAGAGAAAGAGTAACTACATCCAAAGTAAAAGTTGATTTGGAAAGGTATTTCTAAGGTTTTTTGGACCAACAAGAATGACTTCAGTCTTTTCTGAATTTAATAGCAGGAAATTACAAGTCATCCAAGCTTTGATTTCCTTAAGACAGGCTTCTAACTTGGCTAATTGATTACTATCATCTGGATTCATTGACAGGTATAATTGTGTGTCATCTGCATAACAATGAAATGTATACAGTGCTTTCTAATAATGTTGCCTAACGGAAGCATATATAAACTAAAAAGAGTAGGGCCTAGCACAGATCCCTGTGGAACTCCATGACTGAACTTTGAGTTGACAGAAAACTCATTATTGACATGAACAAACTGGAACCTATCAGATAAATAAGAACTAAACCACTGCAACAAAGTTCCATTAAGTCCAGCATAGTGTTCTAATCTATCAAGTAGAATATTTTGATTCATAGTATCAAAAACTGCACTAAGGTCTAAAATGACAAGTACAGAAACAAGTCCATTTTCAGATGTGATCAGGAGGTCATTAGTGACCTTCACTAAGGCTGTTTCAGTACTATGATGGATTCTAAACCCAGATTGAAACTCTTCAAATGGACCATTTCCCTGCAAGTGGTCAAATAATTGCGTAGCAACAACTCTTTCTAAGATTTTTGAAATGAAAGGGAGATTAGAGATTGCTCTTTAGTTAGATAAAACTCCTGGATCCAGCGTTGGCTTTTGGAGTAAGGGTTTAATTACAGCAGTTTTAAAAGCCTGCGGTACATGGCTTAAAGTTAATGAAGAATTGATTATTTGAAGAACAAAGCTACCAATAAATGGGAAGACTTCTTTAAATAACCTGGTAGGAATAGGGTCTACAAGACAAGTTGACGGCTTGGATGAGGAAACTATTTTTCCTAACTCTAAAAGGTCAGTTGGAGTAAACTGATCCAAACAGATGTCAATTGAAGGAGCTGTAATAGTTACTGTATTTAAGTTAACAGTGTGAAGAATCTGACTTTTTTTTTCTTCTGATTTTATCTCTGATAGATGAAATCTTATTATTGAAAAAGTTCATGAAGTCCTGACTTGTAAGCTCTAAGGGAATGCTAGGATTGACAGAGTCCTGACTCTTTGTCAGCCTGCCTACAGTGTTGAAAAGAAACCTGGGATTATTCTTGTTCTCTTCTATTAATGCAGAGTAATAACTCGTTCTAGCTTTTCTAAGAGATTTTTTTATAGATTAAAAGATGGTTTCTCCAAGCTAAATAGATTTCATCTAAATTAATGGGGCGCCATTTTCTTTCTAATTGACGAGTCTTCTGTTTTAAGTTACGAGTTTCTGTGTTGAACCAAGGAGTTAGAAATCTCTGATTAGACTTTTTTTCTTTTTTAAAGGGGCTACCATGTCTAGAGTCTGATGCAGAGAATCTGTAACACTATTTGCCATGTTATCAATTACAGAAGGAGCAAGCTGTCTATAGCTTATTTCCGTTGTGTTGACACATGGCATAGAGGAAACAATCTGCATAAATTTGGTAACAGCATCATCTGAGAGGCATCTACTATAGTAATACTTTTCCTTAGGAGCCAAATAGTCAGAAATAGTAAAATCAAAGGTTAACAGACAATGGTCTGACAGGACAGGGTTATGAGGAGACTCTACCAGATTTCCTATTTCTATTCCATATGTCAGAAGAAGGTCCAACGTATGGTCGAGATAATGGTAGAATTTCCTACTTTCTGAGAAAACCCCATCAAGTCTAATATTGAATTAAATGCCAAATTAAGGTAATCGCTATCTACATCTACATGTATATTAAAATCCCCTACTATAATTATTTTATCTGATTTCAGCACTAAATCAGCTAAGAATTCGGCAAATTCGGATAAAAACTCTGAGTAGGTTGATGGAGGACAATAAACTATGGCAAATAAAATTGGGTTTAGCCTAAAATTGCTAAAATGCCCAATACTGAGGACCAGGCCCTCAAAGGAATTATAATGGGTTTTTTTTGTTTTTTGGGTTTTTTTTGCTTTACATTAACTAGTAATTTGGAATGGTAAGTTGTTGCTACTCCTCCTCCACGACCTGAACTTCTGGGATTTTGATAGTTTAAATAACCAGAGGGAGTCGATTCATTCAGACCAACATAATCCTCTTGCCCTAAACAAGTCTCTGTAAGGGATATTAAATCAATCTAATGATCAATTAACAGATCATGGACTAGCAGAGACTTGGGAGTTAGAGACCTAATATTTAACAAACCACATTTAATTTTTAAATTACGAGGATGAACAGAGGCCAAATCATAAAATTTAGAGGCTTCATGTTTAATTTGAGTTTTACCAACTTTTGTTTGATCACTTTGGGATGCTTATACATTATATTTTTATTTACTTTAGAGGGAGCAGACAATGATTCTCTGATGGGGAAGACAGGGGCTAAGTTGAGGGGTGGCGGATGAAGAGGAGCTGCAGAGAGGCGTGTAAGACTTCAACTCTGCTTCCTGGTCCCAACTCTGAGTTGTCAAGGTTTTGGAAATTTGGATAAAAATGATGCCCGATTGTTACATAAATGAGACGCACCATCCAAAGTGGGATGGACACCGTCTCATCTAATAAGACCAGGTTTTCCCCAAAATGAGTTCCAATTGTCAATGTAGCCCACATTGTTTGCAGGACACCACACAGACAGCCAGCAGTTGAAGGATGACAAGGGGCTAAACATGTCATCACTGGTCAGATTGGGGAGGGGCCCAGAGAATACTACAGAGGCAGACATTGTTTTGGCAAAGTCACACATCGATTCCACGTTAAGTTTTGAGACTTCCGACTGCCGGAGTCGGACGTCATTAATGCCAGCGTGGATAACGATTGTGGAGTATTTACAGTTACTTTTAGCCAGCATTTTCAAATTTGACTCAGTGTCACCTGCTCTGGCCCCAGGAATACATTTGACTATGGCCACTGGAGTCTCTAGGTTTACGTTTCTGACTACAGAGTCGCCAATGACCAGAGTTTTTTCCTCAGCGGGTGTGTCGCTGAGCAGGGAAACACGATTAGAAACATGAACAGGTTGGTGGTTAACCGGGGCTTTGCGACTAGGCTTCCTTCTCACCGTCACCCACCCAGTCTCCTCGTTGCTGAGGAGGACCAGAGGACCGCTAGCAGGCCGCCCTAAGCTAGGGACAGAAAGTATATGATAGGATGCCAAGAGAGGAAGTGTGGTACTGTATGGAAAAAGTCAGGAGTGGCAGAGAAGTATGTGAGGGTGGTGCAAGACATGTATGAGGACAGCGAGACGGTGGTGAAGTGCGCTGTAGGAGTGACGGATGGATTCATGGTGGGGGTGGTATTACATCAGGGATCGGCTCTGAGCTCCTTTTTGTTTGCCATGGTGATGGAGAGGCTGACAGATGAGGTCAGGCAGGAGTTTCTGTGGACCATGACGTTTGCAGATGACGTGATCTGCAGTGAGAATAGGGAGCAAGTGGAAGAGAACCTGGAGAGGTGGAGATATGCTCTGGAGAGAAGAGGAATGAAAGTTTGTAGAAGCAAGACAGAATTCATGAGTGTGAATGAGAGAGAGACAGGCTTAATGGTGAAGATGAAAGAGTAGCGGTAACAAAAGTAAATGAGTTTAAATATTTGGGGTCAACCATCCAAAGCAATGGAAAATGCACAAGAGAGGTGAAGAAGAGAGTGCAGGCAGTGGAGACGAGTGTCAGGGGTGATTTGTGACAGAAAGTTAGCTGCAAGAGTGAAAGGGAAGATTTACAAGATGTAGTGAGACCTGTTATGATGTATGGTTTGGAGACGGTGGTGCTGACAAAAAGACAGGAGGTGGAGCTGGAGGTGACAGAATTGAAGATGCTAAGATTTTCATTGGGAGTGACTATGAGGGACAAGATTTGAAATGAGTATATCAGAGGGACAGCTCAGGTTGAGCGGTTTGGAGAAAAAGTAAGAGAGGCAAGGCTGAGATGGTTTGGACATGTGGTTAGGATCACAGGGGCAACGGTAGAGTGTCAGAGACTTCTCAAAAAATAATAAAACAAAGTGCGTCAGTTGCTCATGTCAATACATTTCAGTATTGTTAGTTCAAAACACCATATTGCTTTACCACTAAGTGTTGTAGGTCCCTGGCTTTCTTCTGATAGCAACTCCTCATTTAGAAATACACCAGCAGAGAAGGTGAAGGTCAGATGGTGCTGGCCCAGGGTCTGCCCCGCTGGGAAAGAGTAAAATGGCTTTTCATTTAAGAACCTGTCTTTCCTCCTGGTGACACTCAGGCAGTGGCTGCTGGCATGACAATTGGTTACACAGAGACAATAGAGAGCTACTGACATCAGATACAAATAGACTTAGCTATAACCAATAGCATCATTTAGTCAGAATGATAAATGTAGACTTACAGCTAGTCACTTGTAGCTTTGCAGGTGAGATGCTCAACATTGCTGCTTCCAGATGTTGATCCTCAGCCATCCCTGTGGTGAAAAAAAGAATTAGAATGACCAAAAAAACAAGAATTAGTACATCTGATTTAAGGTGAATAAAAACATTTTTCACATATCAGATAGAATGTCTAAAATGAGCCAAAGTCAACCAGCTGATCATCATCTGGGGATGTTTCAGCAACAACACCCACTCCACTGACCTCAATGTCCAAAAGAGACTTGATCTCTGGAAAGCTGAAGGCAGAGTTTATCAATGACTGCAGGCTATTCATCCTGTTACCGTCAGCCATGCTAATACCTGAAGCCTCCTCCTTCTGAAGAACCTTGATAAGACACATAATGTACTTAATATCACTTTTCATCAGCCATCTGAAGGAGTTTCCTTTAAACTTTTCAAACTGGAGGATGTAGTCTCCCAGCATCTCCATCATGTCTGTCACATGCTCTGTCAGGCCACAGCAACAACATTTTAGAGAACAAGGTCTTCCCTCATGGGAGTAGAATTGTCCTGCAGGGTGTGGTCATCTTTAATCCACCTAGTATTTGAAAGCGAGAGAGAGAGAGAGAGAGAGAGAGAGAGAGAGAGAGAGAGAGAGAGAGAGAGAGAGAGAGAGAGAGATTTTTGATTTTTAAAAGATCTTTAATAAACACATTTGTCCATCAGTCAATACAATTTCTATGTCATGCTATATTACACAGAAAATTAATCCCCCAAAAAACGCCCAAAAAAAAGCTGTCCATCATGAACTGAACAGAGGACATTCTCCAGGGACCAGAGGGTCCTGAAACCTTCCACATCCCCATTCCCCATAAAAAACTGAAAGTCCAGCCTGATTCTGGCTTTAAGTAGCCTCACAAATAAAATTTTGACATCAACATCACTCTCAACATTCTCAAGTTTTCTTCTCCGGCTTACATAGATAGCCAACTTTGCCTGCCCTAAAACAAAGTTCAGTAGTTGACACTTCTGCTTAAAACGACGATTGTACATAAAACCACAAATGAAAACCTGCTTAGAGAAAACTTCCTTAAAAATATGAAAAAGTTCTGTGAGAAGTTCAAAGAGGCCACTCAGGCGCTGACATTCAATAAAACAATGAAAAACAGTCTCCCTAGAGGAACAAAAAACACACTGATCACTGACACTGCTGTTAATCACAGAAACAAAAGCATTGACAGCAATAATACCATGCAGGACCCTCCAATGTAAGTCTCCATGCCTCTTAGGGAGAGGGGCTTTATAAAGAGCCCTCCAGGCAGGCCGATGCCCTTTTCCTAGTTTAAAACAGGCTCTCCAAGGAGTGTCCACACAGGTGTTCAATCTGTCCTTGTTGAGTGCCATCACCACCAGTCAATCACCGGCATGATGCCGGCCGGGAAAAACCGGCAGCAGAAGCTACCGTTCCCCGACACACTCACTCCAACACTCACACCCCAACACACCCACACTCAACCCACTATATTAAACACACACACCTCAAACACACAAGATAGAGAAAAAGTTAGAAAATACAAATTTTAACGTACTCACTCGACACCACTCCACACCCCTGCTCCCACAAACGCCCACGCATGCGCACGAGAGAGATTGATTTGATTTTTAAAAGATCTTTAATAAACACACTTGTCCATCAGTCAATACAATTTCTATATCATGCTATGTTACACAGAAAATTAATCCCCCAAAAAACGCCCCCAAAAAAGCTGTCCATCATGAACTGAACAGAGGACATTCTCCAGGGACCAGAGGGTCCTGAAACCTTCCACATCCCCATTCCCCATAAAAAACTGAAAGTCCAGCCTGATTCTGGCTTTAAGTAGCCTCACAAATAAAATTTTGACATCAACATCATTCTCAACATTTTCAAGTTTTCTTCTCCGGCTTACATAGATAGCCAACTTTGCCTGTCCTAAAACAAAGTTCAGTAGTTGACACTTCTGCTTAAAACGACGATTGTACATAAAACCACAAATGAAAACCTGCTTAGAGAAAACTTCCTTAAAAATATGAAAAAGTTTTGTGAGAAGTTCAAAGAGGCCACTCAGGCGCTGACATTCAATAAAACAATGAAAAACTGTCTCCCTAGAGGAACAAAAAACACACTGATCACTGACACTGCTGTTAATCACAGAAACAAAAGCATTGACAGCTACAGTATAATACCATGCAGGACCCTCCACTGTAAGTCTCCATGTCTCTTAGGGAGAGGGGCTTTGTAAAGAGCCCTCCAGGCAGGCCGATGCCCTTTTCCTAGTTTAAAATAGGCTCTCCAAGGAGTGTCCACACAGGTGTTCAATCGGTCCTTGTTGAGTGCCATCACCACCAGTCTGTAGAGTGCCTTACCACTGGCTCCTCCAAAGTCCACACCAGTGGGAGCACAGAATGCCAGTAAGGAGCAAGGAGCGACGTCAAAGTCCATATAGAGCATGAGAGAGGGAAAGGGGTCAGTGCTTTCTGGCTGCAGCGTGCCATTGCTAAAGTCCAAGAGTAGGGAGTGCTCAAGTCCATGAAGCTCCTGTTTCCAGTGTGCAAGAAGGCCATCGATGAAACGAATCGACCTGACACCAAGATGAGCTGCTAAAGCTGAGGCGTTGTTGAGGCCAGGACCAGCCAGTTCCACCACTTGCTTCAGAGTGAGAATGTTCCTGGAACACAGCCTATCAAGGAAGGTCCTTCCAACTCCCGGCAGGACACCAAGGCGACCACCAAAAACCAGCGGCTCCCTCAACAACCAGTAGAGGGAATCGCATGGCCCTCTTTGTTTTTTAAAAAGAGTCCACACTGAAAAGAGACTGCGGTAAAAACTGGGTAAAGACAGTGCATTAGAGTTCTTAAAATCCATTAAAAACACAGGGAGGTCTAGCCCAAGCCCAAGGACTCTCTGTAAAATAACACAGGCCAAAGGCCTCCATACCAGGTCCTGGGGGCCCGTCAGCAGTCTCTGTATGAAAGTCAGTCTAAAAGCAGCACCTCTACTAGCTAAATGAATCACTCCTTGCCCCCCCTCCTCTTTGGGAAGAAATAACAGGGCTTGAGGAACCCAGTGGAGTCCACCCCCCCCCAAAAAAGTCCACCAAAACAGACTGAATTTTGGACAACAAACCAGCAGGGGGGTCCATGCACATGAGGCGGTGCCACAGGGATGAGGAAACAAGATTATTTAAAATGAGCACTCTTCCTCTAAAAGATATTCTTGGCATTAGCCACTTCCACTTGTTTAGTCTCCCGTTAATCTTCTCTATGACCCCATCCCAATTTTTTTGCTCAAACTGCTGATTTCCAATAAAGACGCCAAGATACTTAAAACCTCCTTTTTTTCCAAATCAACCCACCCGGCAGCGTAAGCTGATTTTCTAGTTTCTCCCCCACCATCAGAGCCTCGCTTTTTCCCCAGTTTATCTTTGCAGAGGAAAGTTGGCCAAAAAGATTGACACTCCTAACCAGAACGTCAATGTCACTCTGCTTGTTTAGCAGAATGACTACATCATCTGCATAGGCCGACAGCTTGAACGTGGTGTCACAGCCAGGAAAAGTAACTCCTGATAGATCCCTTCTCAGGCAGTGAAGCAAAGGCTCTATGGCGAGGGAGTACAGCATCCCTGAGAGAGGGCAGCCCTGCCGAACCCCCCTCTGGACTTTTAAAGGGGCAGACAGGCCCCCATTTATCTTCAGCACACTCTCAATGTCACTGTACAAGACCCGTATCCTGGCTATGAAGCCTGGGCTGAACCCAAAAGCTGTTAAAACTGTCCATAAATATTGGTGTTCAACCCGATCAAACGCCTTTTCCTGGTCAATTGAAATCAAACCAGTTTCTACCGCCAATGAACCAGAGACCTCCAAAATATCCCGAATTAAAGTGACGTTGTCACTAATCAGCCTGCCAGGCACACAGTAAGTCTGGTCTACATGAATGAGCTCGCTCATCACCTTTCTCAGTCTTCGGGCCAGAGCTTTTGAGAGAATCTTATAGTCTGTGCAGAGCAAAGAGACTGGCCTCCAGTTCTTTAGGCTCTGGAGGTCCCCCTTTTTCGGCAACAGTGTGATGATGGCCCTCCTGCAGGTCGTGGGTAGGGTCCCCCTTTCCAAGCTATCTTGGAGAACCTCCAGCAGGTCTGGACCAAGCAGGGGCCAGAATTCCTTAAAAAAGTCCACAGAGAGACCATCTATGCCTGGTGATTTTCCATTCTGGAGGCTCATTAGCGCCGTATGCAGCTCAGACAGAGACAGTGGAGCATCCAAGCCGGCAACAAGGTCCTCTGAGAGCACTGGAAGACCATCAAGGAAAACCTGGCCCAGTGACGTGTCCTCCCTCCACTCTGCTCTAAACAAATCACTGTAAAAGCTAGCAGCTTGTTTCCTGATCTCTGCTGCTGTGGAGATTGTTCTCCCGTCATCGCCCAACAAGGAGTGAATGAGCTTTCTCTGTCCATTTTTCCCCTCCAGTCCAAAAAAGTACTGGGAGGGCGAGTCCATCAGAGCTACATCCATGTAGCGCGAGCGGACCAGAGCACCCTGTGCGGTGACCCCTAGCAAGCTAGCCAAGGCTGACCTTTTTGACTTAAGAGCCTCTAAGTGCTCCTGTTTTCCGGTAGAACTGAGTAACTCCTCTAGCTCTACCACCTCAGTCTCCAGAACTTTCAAGGATTGGGTCAAGCTACGAGTGACATTTTGAGTGTACTGTTGGCAGAATTGTTTTATCCGTGCCTTACCAAAATCCCACCACATTTGGAGAGAACTAAAAGAAGATTTTTGTTCCCTGTGTGACTTCCATACATCATGAAAAACTCCCTTAAAAAACACATCATTTAAAAGTGTATTATTAAAATGCCAAAAAGCACTCTTACACTTTACATTTTCAATGAAAACAGAACAAATCAGCAGGCAGTGATCAGTGAAACCAACAGGACAGATACAACTATTTTTAAAAACACTCATTTGGTGTTTAAAACCATAGAAACGGTCTAACCTAGCCATAGATAAGAGGTTATCTTTAGCATGGCTCCAGGTGTACTGCCTCTGGTCCCCATGATGTGATCTCCACACATCGGCCATTTCATGTGCCTTCACTAGTTCCCTCAGCCTATTGGCAGAAGCAGGGTGAGGTTCCTGATGGTTCCTGTCCAGTCTGTGGTTTAATGTACAGTTAAAATCACCCCCCAGAAATAAAAAACTATTTGGATTACAGGATCTAACCGTATCTGATAGCATATTAAAGACCCTGATCCTTTCTGCTCTCTGGGTTGGCACATACACGTTTATAAGAACCAAGTTTACGTTTTCAAACTGTACCTTTAGCAAGAGTACATGTCCTTTCACCACCTCTTCTACCTCATAAGAGACAGGCACACAACCCCGAGAGAAAAGTACAGCCACCCCTCCACTATTATTGGATTTGTGGCTAAAAAAAATGCAGCCATCCCACTCTTTTCTCCACTGGCACTCAATGTCTACAGTGCTGTGAGTCTCCTGGACCATCAGCACGTCAAGTGCCTTTAAATTAAAAAGCTTGTATAAAGAGGCCCTTTTTACATCATCCCTGGCCCCGTTTATATTAAGAGTGCCAATTCTAAGGTGGGGCATTAAAAAGGATAAAAATAAGGTACAGTAAAAAAACACACACATAGCATAAAAGGGAAGAAACAAACTAAGAGTCAACATGACTCTTAATAATTTGTGATTTCAGTTTGACAACCAGTTTCTTTAAACGAAAAATTTCCTGATCAGTAAAAGTCTCATTCCCATCATTCAGTTTCATCAGCTTGCGAGCTGATGCCACAAAT
Source organism: Pholidichthys leucotaenia (assembly GCA_020510985.1). Taxonomy (NCBI): domain Eukaryota; kingdom Metazoa; phylum Chordata; class Actinopteri; order Cichliformes; family Pholidichthyidae; genus Pholidichthys; species Pholidichthys leucotaenia. The sequence goes on along the minus strand of CM035847.1, from coordinate 155,890,190 downwards.
AACTCCAGATCTGGAAAGTAATTTTCCACTTTCACAGCTCTGCTCCCCTTGGTCACCTGGAGAAATTGCCTAATTTTGGTAAAACAATAGGAGCTTTGCTCCTCCTGCGTCTGCGTCTGCATCATTTCAGACTCAGCTCCACTTTCGTCAGAGACGCTCTCATCTAGTAAATCTAACTTCCCAACCCTACTAGATTTAGCAGAGCTCTGCAAGTTTTCAGCACTTTTTCTTTTTTGTGCAGCTTTAAAAGGATCCTCTTCAGCAAAACTACATTCCTGCATTTCTTCATGAACTGCAACGTTTGTCATGCAGTGTTTGCTCTGTGTGTCCCCTACAGCCTCAAACCGCTCCTCCCCCGCCTGCAAAGTCTGTTCATTCACGTTCCTTCGTTTAACTGCACTTTTACTTACACCCTCCACCTGTTTACCCCGGGCGACAGGCTCGTCACAATGATCAGAGCTGCCGCCAGACAGAAATTCCCCACCATCACTGTTTGGGGGGGCAACTACCGCGCCCGCCGCGGCCACCCCAGCAGAGGCGGCCGCGGCCGCCCCAGCACAAGCGGACGCGGACGCGGACGCGGACGCGGACGCCCCCGCAGAAGTAGAAGCGGACGCGGCCGCGGATGCGGACGCGGCCGCAATCGCCCCAGCAGAAGCGGGCGCCGCAGCGGCATCCACCGCACCACATTTAGCTCTACCCTCCGGACCACCAGAAACAGCGGCGTCACCTTTCCTACCGCCAGTGCTCTTTGTGTTCGCCTTTTCAGGACATGACCTAATAAGATGGCCTTCTGCGCCACACGCAAAACACTTCATGGTTTCAGATGTTGCAAACACCAAGTAGCTAAAGCCGTCAATCCTGAAATTAAAAGACGCATTCAGTTCAGCAGAGCTGTCTTTCAAAACCATGAAACACTGCCTCCTATGACATACAACATGCTTCAGCAGGGGTGATTTACTACCCAGAGAGACCATTCTGATAGGGGACACAACCTGGCCAAAACGGGACAACTCTCTAATCAGCTGATCATTTTTAACGAAAGGAGGAGCGTTTGAGATGGTGATCCTCCTAGACGGATTCGCCAGCGGTAAAACGGGAGTAAAAGTGTCACCTATGACCACTCCCTGTGCCACCACCTGATCAGCTTTTTCAGTCGAATCCAGAAAGATCACAATTGCGCTGTTCATCCTCGATGCTGATTTTATGCTGCCATGCCCAACCACCTGTCCTACAGCGAGGCTGGCCTCCTCCACAGAACAGGGAACTGTCGGGAGGATTCTCACGCCATGACGCCGGGTTAAGCGCTCAAACTCCACACCACCATCAATCACCGGCATGATGCCGGCCGGGAAAAACCGGCAGCAGAAGCTACCGTTCCCCGACACACCCACTCCAACACTCACACCCCAACACACACACACTCAACCCACTATATTAAACACACACACCTCAAACACACAAGATAGAGAAAAAGTTAGAAAATACAAAGGTTAAAGTACTCACTCGACACCACTCCACACCCCTGCTCCCACAAACGCCCATGCATGCGCACGAGAGAGAGAGAGAGAGAGAGAGAGAGAGAGAGAGAGAGAGAGAGAGAGAGAGAGAGAGATTTTGATTTTTAAAGGATCTTTAATAAACACACTTGTCCATCAGTCAATACAATTTCTATATCATGCTATGTTACACAGAAAATTAATCCCCCAAAAAACGCCCAAAAAAAAGCTGTCCATCATGAACTGAACAGAGGACATTCTCCAGGGACCAGAGGGTCCTGAAACCTTCCACATCCCCATTCCCCATAAAAAACTGAAAGTCCAGCCTGATTCTGGCTTTAAGTAGCCTCACAAATAAAATTGTGAGATCAACATCACTCTCAACATTCTCAAGTTTTCTTCTCCGGCTTACATAGATAGCCAACTTTGCCTGCCCTAAAACAAAGTTCAGTAGTTGACACTTCTGCTTAAAACGACGATTGTACATAAAACCACAAATGAAAACCTGCTTAGAGAAAACTTCCTTAAAAATATGAAAAAGTTCTGTGAGAAGTTCAAAGAGGCCACTCAGGCGCTGACATTCAATAAAACAATGAAAAACTGTCTCCCTAGAGGAACAAAAAACACACTGATCACTGACACTGCTGTTAATCACAGAAACAAAAGCATTGACTGCTATAATACCATGCAAGACCCTCCACTGTAAGTCTCCATGCCTCTTAGGGAGAGGGGCTTTATAAAGAGCCCTCCAGGCAGGCCGATGCCCTTTTCCTAGCTTAAAATAGGCTCTCCCAGGAGTGTCCACACAGGTGTTCAATCTGTCCTTGTTGAGTGCCATCACAACCAGTCTGTAGAGTGCCTTACCACTGGCTCCTCCAAAGTCCACACCAGTGGGAGCACAGAATGCCAGTAAGGAGCAAGGAGCGACGTCAAAGTCCATATAGAGCGTGAGAGAGGGAAAGGGGTCAGTGCTTTCCGGCTGCAGCGTGCCATTGCTAAAGTCCAAGAGTAGGGAGTGCTCAAGTCCATGAAGCTCCTGTTTCCAGTGTGCAAGAAGACCATCGATGAAACGATTCGACCTGACACCAAGATGAGCTGCTAAAGCTGAGGCGTTGTTGAGGCCAGGACCAGCCAGTTCCACCACTTGCTTCAGAGTGAGAACGTTCCTGGAACACAGCCTATCAAGGAAGGTCCTTCCAACTCCCGGCAGGACACCAAGGCGACCACCAAAAACCAGCGGCTCCCTCAACAACCAGTAGAGGGAATCGCATGGCCCTCTTTGTTTTTTAAAAAGAGTCCACACTGAAAAGAGACTGCGGTAAAAACTGGGTAAAGACAGTGCATTAGAGTTCTTAAAATCCATTAAAAACACAGGGAGGTCTAGCCCAAGCCCAAGGACTCTCTGTAAAATAACACAGGCCAAAGGCCTCCATACCAGGTCCTGGGGGCCCGTCAGCAGTCTCTGTATGAAAGTCAGTCTAAAAGCAGCACCTCTACTAGCTAAATGAATCACTCCTTGCCCCCCCCTCCTCTTTGGGAAGAAATAACAGGGCTTGAGGAACCCAGTGGAGTCCACCCCCCCAAAAAAAGTCCACCAAAACAGACTGAATTTTGGACAACAAACCAGCAGGGGGGTCCATGCACATGAGGCGGTGCCACAGGGATGAGGAAACAAGATTATTTAAAATGAGCACTCTTCCTCTAAAAGATATTCTTGGCATTAGCCACTTCCATTTGTTTAGTCTCCCGTTAATTTTCTCTATGACCCCATCCCAATTTTTTTGCTCAAACTGCTGATTTCCAATAAAGACACCAAGATACTTAAAACCTCCTTTTTTCCAAATCAACCCACCAGGAAGCGTAAGCTGATTTTCTAGTTTCTCCCCCACCATCAGAGCCTCGCTTTTTCCCCAGTTTATTTTTGCAGAGGAAAGTTGGCCAAAAAGATTGACACTCCTAACCAGAACGTCAATGTCACTCTGCTTATTTAGCAGAATGACTACATCATCTGCATAGGCCGACAGCTTGAACGTGGTGTCACAGCCAGGAAAAGTGACTCCTGATAGGTCCCTTCTCAGGCAGTGAAGCAAAGGCTCTATGGCGAGGGAGTACAGCATCCCTGAGAGAGGGCAGCCCTGCCGAACCCCCCTCTGGACTTTTAAAGGGGCAGACAGGCCCCCATTTATCTTCAGTATACTCTCAATGTCACTGTACAAGACCCGTATCCTGGCTATGAAACCTGGGCTGAACCCAAAAGCTGTTAAAACTGTCCATAAATATTGGTGTTCAACCCGATCAAACGCCTTTTCCTGGTCAATTGAAATCAAACCAGTTTCTACCGCCAATGAACCAGAGACCTCCAAAATATCCCGAATTAAAGTGACGTTGTCACTAATCAGCCTGCCAGGCACACAGTAAGTCTGGTCTACATGAATGAGCTCGCTCATCACCTTTCTCAGTCTTCGGGCCAGAGCTTTTGAGAGAATCTTATAGTCTGTGCAGAGCAGAGAGACCGGCCTCCAGTTCTTTAGGCTCTGGAGGTCCCCCTTTTTCGGCAACAGTGTGATGATGGCCCTCCTGCAGGTCGTGGGTAGAGTCCCCCTTTCCAAGCTATCTTGGAGAACCTCCAGCAGGTCTGGACCAAGCAGGGGCCAGAATTCCTTAAAAAAGTCCACAGAGAGACCATCTATGCCTGGTGATTTTCCATTCTGGAGGCTCATTAGCGCCGTATGCAGCTCAGACAGAGACAGTGGAACATCCAAGCCGGCAACAAGGTCCTCTGAGAGCACTGGAAGACCATCAAGGAAAACCTGGCCCAGTGCCGTGTCCTCCCTCCACTCTGCTCTAAACAATTCACTGTAAAAGCTAGCAGCGTGTTTCCTGATCTCTGCTGCTGTGGAGATTGTTCTCCCGTCATCGCCCAACAAGGAGTGAATGAGCTTTCTCTGTCCATTTTTCCCCTCCAGTCCAAAAAAGTACTGGGAGGGCAAGTCCATCAGAGCTACATCCATGTAGCGTGAGCGGACCAGAGCACCCTGTGCGGTGACCCCTAGCAAGCTAGCCAAGGCTGACCTTTTTGACTTGAGAGCCTCTAAGTGCTCCTGTTTTCCTGTAGAACTGAGCAACTCCTCTAGTTCTACCACCTCAGTCTCCAGAACTTTCAAGGATTGGGTCAAGCTACGAGTGACATTTTGAGTGTACTGTTGGCAGAGTTGTTTTATCTGGGCCTTACCAAAATCCCACCACAATTGGAGAGAACTAAAAGAGGGTTTTTGTTCCCTGTGTGACTTCCATACATCATGAAAAACTCCCTTAAAAACACATCATTTAAAAGTGTATTATTAAAATGCCAAAAAGCACTCTTACACTTTACATTTTCAATGAAAACAGAACAAATCAGCAGGCAGTGATCAGTGAAACCAACAGGACAGATACAACTATTTTTAAAAACACTCATTTGGTGTTTAAAACCATAGAAACGGTCTAACCTAGCCATAGATAAGAGGTTATCTTTAGCATGGCTCCAGGTGTACTGCCTCTGGTCCCCATGATGTGATCTCCACACATCGGCCAGTTCATGCGCCTTCACTAGTTCCCTCAGCCTATTGGCAGAAGCAGGGTGAGGTTCCTGATGGTTCCTGTCCAGTCTGTGGTTTAATGTACAGTTAAAATCACCCCCCAGAAATAAAAAACTATTTGGATTACAGGATCTAACCGTATCTGATAGCATATTAAAGACCCTGATCCTTTCTGCTCTCTGGGTTGGCACATACACGTTTATAAGAACCAAGTTTACATTTTCAAGCTGTACCTTTAGCAAGAGTACATGTCCTTTCACCACCTCTTCTACCTCATAAGAGACAGGCACACAACCCCGAGAGAAAAGTACAGCCACCCCTCCACTATTATTGGATTTGTGGCTAAAAAAAATGCAGCCATCCCACTCTTTTCTCCACTGGCACTCAATGTCTACAGTGCTGTGAGTCTCCTGGACCATCAGCACGTCAAGTGCCTTTAAATTAAAAAGCTTGTATAAAGAGGCCCTTTTTACATCATCCCTGGCCCCGTTTATATTAAGAGTGCCAATTCTAAGGTGGGGCATTAAAAAGGATAAAAATAAGGTACAGTAAAAAAACACACACATAGCATAAAAGGGAAGAAACAAACTAAGAGTCAACATGACTGTTAGTAATTTGTGATTTCAGTTTGACAACCAGTTTCTTTAAACGAAAAATTTCCTGATCAGTAAAAGTCTCATTCCCATCATTCGGTTTCATCAGCTTGCGAGCTGATGCCACAAATAACTCCAGATCTGGAAAGTAATTTTCCACTTTCACAGCTCTGCTCCCCTTAGTCACCTGGAGAAATTGTCTTATTTTAGCAAAACAATAGGAGCTTTGCTCCTCCTGCGTCTGCGTCTGCATCAGTTCAGACTCATCTCCACTTTCGTCAGAAGCGCTCTCATTCAGTAAATCTAAATTCCCAACCCTACTAGATTTAGCAGAGCTCTGCAAGTTTTCCGCACTTTTCCTTTTTTGTGCAGCTTTAAAAGGATCCTCTTCAACAAAACTACATTCCTGCATTTCTTCATGAAACGCAACGTTTGTCATGCAGTGTTTGCTCTGTGTGTCCACTACAGCCTCAAACCGCTCCTCCCCCGCCTGCAAAGTCTGTTCATTCACGTTCCTTCGTTTAACTGCACTTTTACTTACACCCTCCACCTGTCTACCCCTGGCGACAGGCTCGTCACAATGATCAGAGCTGCCGCCAGACAGAAATTCCCCACCATCACTGTTTGGGGGGACAACTACCGCGCCCGCCGCGGCCACCCCAGCAGAGGCGGCCGCGGCCGCCCCAGCACAAGCGGACGCGGATGCGGACGCGGACGCCCCCGCAGAAGTAGAAGCGGACGCGGCCGCGGACGCGGATGCGGCCGCAGTCGCGGCCACGACCGCCCCAGCAGAAGCGGGCGCCGCAGCGGCATCCGCCGCACCACATGTAGCGCTACCCTCCGGACCACCAGAAACAGCGGCGTCACCTTTCTTACCGCCAGTGCTCTTTGTGTTCGCCTTTTCAGGACATGACCTAATAAGATGGCCTTCTGCGCCACACGCAAAACACTTCATGGTTTCAGATGTTGCAAACACCAAGTAGCTAAAGCCATCAATCCTGAAATTAAAAGACGCGTTCAGTTCAGCAGAGCTGTCTTTCAACACCATGAAACACTGCCTCCTGTGACATACAACATGCTTCAGCAGGGGTGATTTACTACCCAGAGAGACCATTCTGATAGGGGACACAACCTGGCCAAAACGGGACAACTCTCTAATCAGCTGATCATTTTTAACGAAAGGAGGAGCGTTTGAGATGGTGATCCTCCTAGACGGATTCGCCAGCGGTAAAACGGGAGTAAAAGTGTCACCTAGGACCACTCCCTGTGCCACCACCTGATCAGCTTTTTCAGTCGAATCCAGAAAGATCACAATTGCGCTGTTCATCCTCGATGCTGATTTTATGCTGCCATGCCCAACCACCTGTCCTACAGCGAGGCTGGCCTCCTCCACAGAACAGGGAACTGTCGGGAGGATTCTCACACCATGACGCCGGGTTAAGCGCTCAAACTCCACACCACCATCAATCACCGGCATGATGCCGGCCGGGAAAAACCGGCAGCAGAAGCTACCGTTCCCCAACACACTCACTCCAACACTCACACCCCAACACACACACTCAACCCACTATATTAAACACACACACCTCAAACACACAAGATAGAGAAAAAGTTAGAAAATACAAAGTTTAAAGTACTCACTCGACACCACTCCACACCCCTGCTCCCACAAACGCCCACGCATGCGCACGAGAGAGAGAGAGAGAGAGAGAGAGAGAGAGAGAGAGAGAGGTTTTTTTGAGTTTTAAAAAAATGGCTTTATTGTACAATTCAAAAATGTAAGAACACCAATATCATGCCCCCAAGTGTGTCACATCTCAAAAGTGCAAACATAACTCATCCCCCTGTCCCACAGAACACAAAACATTCCCTACAGTCCATCTATTGGTGAATGCCTCCAAATTGTCCACCATTTGATAGTAAGAGAACTCCACCTGGAGTCTGACTTTCAACAAGGCCTTGAAAGCAGACACAGGATCCACATTGCCAGCGTTGGTAGTCCGATTTTTCCTTGTCAGCCAGATGGCAAGTTTAGCAGTACCAGATAGGAAGTTCATCAAAGTGTGCACAGACTTCTTTGCCACTTTATACTTTGGACCGTAAATGAACAAACCAAAAGAGAAACATTCACCCAAAGCCTAAAACCACACTCGCAAAAGATCAAAAAGGCCAGATAAACGAAAACATTGAACAAACAAATGCTCCAGGGTCTCAACTTGGGAACAAAACAAACATTCCTCCCCCCACACACACAGTTTGATCCAGGCGTGCTCTGTATTTATTTGTAGCTATTGCCCCATGAACAATCCTCCACTGGAGATCTGCCGTCCGTTTCTCAGTAGGGAGCTTGTGCATGCACCGCCAGCTGCCTTTCGGGGAGACCTCTGGCCCCAAAAAACCCGCCTACTTCGACTCTCTCATGTCCATCAGAGAGCGCAGATTCAGAACCTTCACACAGATGTGATACACCGTCTTCATCCCCACAAACTGGAACCTGCCCAGACGAGGATTTCTGAAGGCCAGCAGGTGATCCTCTCCCCCCTGCCACTCCCCCACATCTGGACTTATGGAAATGGCAGGAAAGTTGGACACAGTGTCGTCATCGCATTGAGTGGAAAGAGTCCGGTTTGTCGCAAACGCTCGAAGTGGTTGTGGCAGGGCGGCGCACACTTCCCCCACCACCCTCTGCAGCAGTCTGACAGATGTAATGTTGACACTCCGCCTCAGCGTTTCCATCGATGTGGTCGACATCTTCATAAGATGACCAAGCTTGGTACAGCATGCCTCTCGTAAACAAGTCCGCAGACTGACCGACTGCAGCACCTGAGTGTCGATGAATTGATTGAAAAACAGTGGTTCGTCGAACAGCCACATGCCCGGTGTCTCGTCAGGGAAGCGGGCTACGGTGAAAACTCGCCATGCATGCAAGACGGATGTGTAAAAAGCAGAAAGTCCAGTAAGGTCCACCGCCCCAGATGTCACGAGGAAGAGCTGCTTATCGTAGCCCAAGCGGCCAACTCTCCTCGGGAGCAGTTTTGCAGTGTCCATCCAGCAGGGGCCGCATCTGTAAAGGAGGCGTTGTGCAGTCTGAAGCCTAAAGCAGGTGATGTTGGAGTGTATGTCCACCAGGCCCTGTCCCCCCTCGGCAACAGGCAGGTAGAGAACAGGAGCACGGACCCAATGCCGACCAGACCAAAAGAAATCCACGATGATCTTCTGAACCTCCTCCACGAGGCTCCTGGGCGGTGTCAAAGCAACAAGCCTATGCCAAAGAGCCGAAGCGACCAGATTATTGGCGACCAGAACCCTGCCCCTATATGACAGCTGTGGTAGCAACCATTTCCATTTAGAAAAGCGAGCACACACCTTGTCCTTAACACCCTCCCAGTTCTTGCGTTCAAATGCCTCCGAACCCAGAAAAAACCCCAACAATTTGAGACCGGCCATCCCCCACTGAAGACCGCCGGGTAGCCGAGGAACGTCCTGATGCGACCACTGGCCCACCAATAGACCCTCACTCTTGGCCCAATTCACCCTGGCAGAAGATGCCCTTTTACAAACAGACAAAGTGTCCACCAGACGCTGTACATCAACATGGGACGTGATGAAAACGCTGACGTCATCCGCGTAAGCAGACAAGATGATCGGGCGGCAACTGCTGGAGGGCCCCAGCAGAACCAGACCACCCAGCTGAGTGTGCAACCTGCACAGCAAAGGCTCAAGAGCCAAGCTGTACAGTGGACCTGAGATTGGACAACCCTGGCGTATTCCCCGGTGTACAGGGATTGGCTGACTCAGCCCTGCCCCCATCTTTACCAAACACTCAGCTCCAGTATATAACAGAGAGAGAGAGAGAGAGAGAGAGAGAGAGAGAGAGAGAGAGAGATTTTGATTTTTAAAAGATCTTTAATAAACACACTTGTCCATCAGTCAATACAATTTCTATATCATGCTATGTTACACAGAAAATTAATCCCCCAAAAAACGCCCAAAAAAAAGCTGTCCATCATGAACTGAACAGAGGACATTCTCCAGGGACCAGAGGGTCCTGAAACCTTCCACATCCCCATTCCCCATAAAAAACTGAAAGTCCAGCCTGATTCTGGCTTTAAGTAGCCTCACAAATAAAATTTTGACATCAACATCACTCTCAACATTCTCAAGTTTTCTTCTCCGGCTTACATAGATAGCCAACTTTGCCTGCCCTAAAACAAAGTTCAGTAGTTGACACTTCTGCTTAAAACGACGATTGTACATAAAACCACAAATGAAAACCTGCTTAGAGAAAACTTCCTTAAAAATATGAAAAAGTTCTGTGAGAAGTTCAAAGAGGCCACTCAGGCGCTGACATTCAATAAAACAATGAAAAACAGTCTCCCTAGAGGAACAAAAAACACACTGATCACTGACACTGCTGTTAATCACAGAAACAAAAGCATTGACTGCTATAATACCATGCAAGACCCTCCACTGTAAGTCTCCATGCCTCTTAGGGAGAGGGGCTTTATAAAGAGCCCTCCAGGCAGGCCGATGCCCTTTTCCTAGTTTAAAATAGGCTCTCCAAGGAGTGTCCACACAGGTGTTCAATCTGTCCTTGTTGAGTGCCATCACCACCAGTCTGTAGAGAGCCTTACCACTGGCTCCTCCAAAGTCCACACCAGTGGGAGCACAGAATGCCAGTAAGGAGCAAGGAGCGACGTCAAAGTCCATATAGAGCGTGAGAGAGGGAAAGGGGTCAGTGCTTTCCGGCTGCAGCGTGCCATTGCTAAAGTCCAAGAGTAGGGAGTGCTCAAGTCCATGAAGCTCCTGTTTCCAGTGTGCAAGAAGACCATCGATGAAACGATTCGACCTGACACCAAGATGAGCTGCTAAAGCTGAGGCGTTGTTGAGGCCAGGACCAGCCAGTTCCACCACTTGCTTCAGAGTGAGAACGTTCCTGGAACACAGCCTATCAAGGAAGGTCCTTCCAACTCCCGGCAGGACACCAAGGCGACCACCAAAAACCAGCGGCTCCCTCAACAACCAGTAGAGGGAATCGCATGGCCCTCTTTGTTTTTTAAAAAGAGTCCACACTGAAAAGAGACTGCGGTAAAAACTGGGTAAAGACAGTGCATTAGAGTTCTTAAAATCCATTAAAAACACAGGGAGGTCTAGCCCAAGCCCAAGGACTCTCTGTAAAATAACACAGGCCAAAGGCCTCCATACCAGGTCCTGGGGGCCCGTCAGCAGTCTCTGTATGAAAGTCAGTCTAAAAGCAGCACCTCTACTAGCTAAATGAATCACTCCTTGCCCCCCCTCCTCTTTGGGAAGAAATAACAGGGCTTGAGGAACCCAGTGGAGTCCACCCCCCCAAAAAAAGTCCACCAAAACAGACTGAATTTTGGACAACAAACCAGCAGGGGGGTCCATGCACATGAGGCGGTGCCACAGGGATGAGGAAACAAGATTATTTAAAATGAGCACTCTTCCTCTAAAAGATATTCTTGGCATTAGCCACTTCCATTTGTTTAGTCTCCCGTTAATTTTCTCTATGACCCCATCCCAATTTTCCCGCTCAAACTGCCGACCTCCAACAAAGACACCAAGACACCCAAAACCTCCCTCCCTCCAAATCAACCCACCAGGCAGCGCAAGCCGACCCTCCAGCCTCTCCCCCACCACCAGAGCCCCGCCCCCCCCCCCCCCCCAGTCCATCTCCGCAGAGGAAAGCCGGCCAAAAAGATTGACACTCCCAACCAGAACGCCAATGCCACTCCGCCCATCCAGCAGAACGACTACATCATCCGCACAGGCCGACAGCCTGAACGCGGCGCCACAGCCAGGAAAAGCGACCCCCGACAGGTCCCCCCCCAGGCAGCGAAGCAAAGGCTCCACGGCGAGGGAGCACAGCATCCCCGAGAGAGGGCAGCCCCGCCGAACCCCCCTCCGGACCCCCAAAGGGGCAGACAGGCCCCCACCCACCCCCAGCACACTCCCAACGCCACTGCACAAGACCCGCATCCCGGCCATGAAGCCCGGGCTGAACCCAAAAGCCGCCAAAACCGTCCACAAACACCGGTGCTCAACCCGATCAAACGCCCCCCCCCCGGTCAACCGAAACCAAACCAGCCTCCACCGCCAACGAACCAGAGACCTCCAAAACATCCCGAACCAAAGCGACGCCGCCACCAACCAGCCCGCCAGGCACACAGCAAGCCCGGTCCACATGAATGAGCCCGCCCACCACCCCTCCCAGTCCCCGGGCCAGAGCCCCCGAGAGAATCCTATAGCCCGCGCAGAGCAGAGAGACCGGCCCCCAGCCCCCCAGGCTCCGGAGGTCCCCCCCCCCCGGCAACAGTGCGATGATGGCCCCCCCGCAGGCCGCGGGCAGGGTCCCCCCCCCCAAGCCACCCCGGAGAACCTCCAGCAGGTCCGGACCAAGCAGGGGCCAGAACTCCCCAAAAAAGTCCACAGAGAGACCATCCATGCCCGGCGACCCTCCACTCCGGAGGCCCACCAGCGCCGCACGCAGCCCAGACAGAGACAGCGGAGCATCCAAGCCGGCAACAAGGTCCCCCGAGAGCACCGGAAGACCACCAAGGAAAACCCGGCCCAGTGACGCGCCCCCCCCCCCACTCCGCTCCAAACAATTCACCGTAAAAGCCAGCAGCCTGTTTCCTGATCTCTGCTGCTGTGGAGACTGCTCTCCCGTCATCGCCCAACAAGGAGCGAACGAGCCCCCTCCGTCCATCTTTCCCCTCCAGTCCAAAAAAGCACTGGGAGGGCGAGTCCATCAGAGCCACATCCATGCAGCGCGAGCGGACCAGAGCACCCCGTGCGGCGACCCCCAGCAAGCCAGCCAAGGCCGACCCCCCTGACCTAAGAGCCTCCAAGTGCTCCTGCCCTCCGGCAGAACCGAGCAACTCCTCTAGCTCCACCACCTCAGTCTCCAGAACTCCCAAGGATTGGGTCAAGCCACGAGCGACACCCTGAGTGCACCGCTGGCAGAATTGCTTTATCTGTGCCTCACCAAAATCCCACCACACCTGGAGAGAACCAAAAGAAGATCTTTGCTCCCTGTGTGACCTCCACACATCATGAAAAACTCCCCCAAAAAACACATCATTTAAAAGTGTATTATCAAAATGCCAAAAAGCACTCTTACACCCCACATCCTCAACGAAAACAGAACAAACCAGCAGGCAGTGATCAGTGAAACCAACAGGACAGACACAACCACCCTTAAAAACACCCATTTGGTGTTCAAAACCATAGAAACAGTCCAACCCGGCCACAGACAAGAGGCCATCCTCAGCATGGCTCCAGGTGCACTGCCTCCGGTCCCCACGATGCGATCTCCACACATCGGCCACCTCATGTGCCCCCACCAGCTCCCTCAGCCTACTGGCAGAAGCAGGGCGAGGCTCCTGATGGTTCCCGTCCAGTCTGTGGTCCAATGTACAGTCAAAATCACCCCCCAGAAATAAAAAACCACCTGGATCACAGGATCCAACCGTATCCGACAGCATATCAAAGACCCTGATCCCCTCTGCTCTCCGGGCTGGCACATACACGTCTACAAGAACCAAGTTCACGCTTTCAAGCTGTACCCCTAGCAAGAGTACATGTCCCCTCACCACCTCCTCCACCCCACAAGAGACAGGCACACAACCCCGAGAGAAAAGCACAGCCACCCCTCCACTACCACTGGACCCGTGGCCAAAAAAAATGCAGCCATCCCACTCTCCTCTCCACTGGCACTCAACGTCCACAGTGCTGTGAGTCCCCTGGACCACCAGCACGCCAAGTGCCCCCAAACCAAAAAGCTTGTATAAAGAGGCCCCTTCCACATCATCCCTGGCCCCGTCCACATTAAGAGTGCCAATTCCAAGGTGGGGCATCAAAAAGGACAAAAATAAGGCACAGCAAAAAAACACACACATAGCACAAAAGGGAAGAAACAAACCAAGAGTCAACATGACTGCCAGAAAACTGCGATTTCAGTTTGACAACCAGTCTCTCCAAACGAAAAACCTCCCGATCAGCAAAAGTCTCATTCCCATCATCCGGCCTCATCAGCCTGCGAGCCGACGCCACAAATAACTCCAGATCCGGAAAGCAACCCTCCACCCCCACAGCTCTGCTCCCCCTAGTCACCCGGAGAAACTGTCCAACCTTAGCAAAACAATAGGAGCCCTGCTCCTCCCGCGTCCGCGTCCGCACCAGTCCAGACCCATCTCCACCCTCGTCAGAAGCGCCCCCATCCACCAAATCCAAATTCCCAACCCCACTAGACCCAGCAGAGCTCTGCAAGTTTTCCGCACCCCTCCTTCCCGTGCAGCTTCAAAAGGATCCTCCCCAACAAAACCACACTCCTGCATTTCCTCATGAAACGCAACGCCCGTCATGCAGTGCCCGCTCTGCGTGTCCGCCACAGCCCCAAACCGCTCCTCCCCCGCCTGCAAAGCCCGCCCATTCACGCCCCCTCGTCCAACTGCACTTCCACCCACACCCTCCACCTGTCCACCCCGGGCGACAGGCCCGCCACAACGACCAGAGCCGCCGCCAGACAGAAACTCCCCACCATCACTGCCCGGGGGGACAACCACCGCGCCCGCCGCGGCCACCCCAGCAGAGGCGGCCGCGGCCGCCCCAGCACAAGCGGACGCCCCCGCAGAAGCAGAAGCGGACGCGGACGCGGACGCGGCCGCAGCCGTGGCCACGACCGCCCCAGCAGAAGCGGGCGCCGCAGCGGCATCCGCCGCACCACATGCAGCGCCACCCTCCGGACCACCAGAAACAGCGGCGCCACCCCTCCCACCGCCAGCGCTCCCCGTGCTCGCCCCCTCAGGACATGACCCAACAAGATGGCCCTCCGCGCCACACGCAAAACACCCCACGGCCCCAGACGCCGCAAACACCAAGTAGCCAAAGCCATCAATCCCGAAACCAAAAGACGCGTTCAGTTCAGCAGAGCCGTCCCCCAACACCACGAAACACTGCCCCCCGCGACACACAACACGCCCCAGCAGGGGCGATCCACCACCCAGAGAGACCACCCTGACAGGGGACACAACCCGGCCAAAACGGGACAACTCCCCAATCAGCCGACCATCCCCAACGAAAGGAGGAGCGCCCGAGATGGTGATCCCCCCAGACGGATTCGCCAGCGGCAAAACGGGAGCAAAAGTGCCACCCACGACCACTCCCTGCGCCACCACCCGACCAGCCCCCCCAGCCGAATCCAGAAAGACCACAACCGCGCTGCCCATCCTCGACACCGACTCCACGCCGCCATGCCCAACCACCTGCCCCACAGCGAGGCCGGCCCCCCCCACAGAACAGGGAACCGCCGGGAGGACCCCCACACCACGACGCCGGGCCAAGCGCCCAAACTCCACACCACCATCAACCACCGGCATGACGCCGGCCGGGAAAAACCGGCAGCAGAAGCCACCGCTCCCCAACACACCCACCCCAACACCCACACCCCAGCACACACACACCCAACCCACCACACCAAACACACACACCTCAAACACACAAGACAGAGAAAAAGCCAGAAAACACAAAGTCCAAAGCACTCACTCGACACCACTCCACACCCCCGCCCCCACAAACGCCCACGCACGCGCACGAGAGAGAGAGAGAGAGAGAGAGAGAGAGAGAGAGATTTTTGATTTTTAAAAGATCTTTAATAAACACATTTGTCCATCAGTCAATACAATTTCTATGTCATGCTATATTACACAGAAAATTAATCCCCCAAAAAACGCCCCAAAAAAAGCTGTCCATCATGAACTGAACAGAGGACATTCTCCAGGGACCAGAGGGTCCTGAAACCTTCCACATCCCCATTCCCCATAAAAAACTAAAAGTCCAGCCTGATTCTGGCTTTAAGTAGCCTCACAAATAAAATTTTGACATCAACATCACTCTCAACATTCTCAAGTTTTCTTCTCCGGCTTACATAGATAGCCAACTTTGCCTGCCCTAAAACAAAGTTCAGTAGTTGACACTTCTGCTTAAAACGACGATTGTACATAAAACCACAAATGAAAACCTGCTTAGAGAAAACTTCCTTAAAAATATGAAAAAGTTCTGTGAGAAGTTCAAAGAGGCCACTCAGGCGCTGACATTCAATAAAACAATGAAAAACAGTCTCCCTAGAGGAACAAAAAACACACTTATCACTGACACTGCTGTTAATCACAGAAACAAAAGCATTGACAGCAATAATACCATGCAGGACCCTCCACTGTAAGTCTCCATGCCTCTTAGGGAGAGGGGCTTTATAAAGAGCCCTCCAGGCAGGCCGATGCCCTTTTCCTAGTTTAAAATAGGCTCTCCAAGGAGTGTCCACACAGGTGTTCAATCTGTCCTTGTTGAGTGCCATCACCACGAGTCTGTAGAGTGCCTTACCATTGGCTCCTCCAAAGTCCACACCAGTGGGAGCACAGAATGCCAGTAAGGAGCAAGGAGCGATGTCAAAGTCCATATAGAGCGTGAGAGAGGGAAAGGGGTCCGTGCTTTCCGGCTGCAGCGTGCCATTGCTAAAGTCCAAGAGTAGGGAGTGCTCAAGTCCATGAAGCTCCTGTTTCCAGTGTGCAAGAAGACCATCGATGAAACGATTCGACCTGACACCAAGATGAGCTGCTAAAGCTGAGGCGTTGTTGAGGCCAGGACCAGCCAGTTCCACCACTTGCTTCAGAGTGAGAACGTTCCTGGAACACAGCCTATCAAGGAAGGTCCTTCCAACTTCCGGCAGGACACCAAGGCGACCACCAAAAACCAGCGGCTCCCTCAACAACCAGTAGAGGGAATTGCATGGCCCTCTTTGTTTTTTAAAAAGAGTCCACACTGAAAAGAGACTGCGGTAAAAACTGGGTAAAGACAGTGTATTAGAGTTCTTAAAATCCATTAAAAACACAGGGAGGTCTCGCCCAAGCCCAAGGACTCTCTGTAAAATAACACAGGCCAAAGGCCTCCATACCAGGTCCTGGGGGCCCGTCAGCAGTCTCTGTATGAAAGTCAGTCTAAAAGCAGCACCTCTACTAGCTAAATGAATCACTCCTTGCCCCCCCCCTCCTCTTTGGGAAGAAATAACAGGGCTTGAGGAACCCAGTGGAGTCCACCCCCCAAAAAAAAGTCCACCAAAACAGACTGAATTTTGGACAACAAACCAGCAGGGGGGTCCAAGCACATGAGGCGGTACCACAGGGATGAGGAAACAAGATTATTTAAAATGAGCACTCTTCCTTTAAAAGATATTCTTGGCATTAGCCACTTCCATTTGTTTAGTCTCCCGTTAATTTTCTCTATGACCCCATCCCAATTTTTTTGCTCAAGCTGCTGATTTCCAATAAAGACACCAAGATACTTAAAACCTCCTTTTTTCCAAATCAACCCACCAGGCAGCGTAAGCTGATTTTCTAGTTTCTCCCCCACCATCAGAGCCTCGCTTTTTCCCCAGTTTATTTTTGCAGAGGAAAGTTGGCCAAAAAGATTGACACTCCTAACCAGAACGTCAATGTCACTCTGCTTATTTAGCAGAATGACTACATCATCTGCATAGGCCGACAGCTTGAACGTGGTGTCACAGCCAGGAAAAGTAACTCCTGATAGATCCCTTCTCAGGCAGTGAAGCAAAGGCTCTATGGCGAGGGAGTACAGCATCCCTGAGAGAGGGCAGCCCTGCCGAACCCCCCTCTGGACTTTTAAAGGGGCAGACAGGCCCCCATTTATCTTCAGTACACTCTCAATGTCACTGTACAAGACCCGTATCCTGGCTATGAAGCCTGGGCTGAACCCAAAAGCTGTTAAAACTGTCCATAAATATTGGTGTTCAACCCGATCAAACGCCTTTTCCTGGTCAATTGAAATCAAACCAGTTTCTACCGCCAATGAACCAGAGACCTCCAAAATATCCCGAATTAAAGTGACGTTGTCACTAATCAGCCTGCCAGGCACACAGTAAGTCTGGTCTACATGAATGAGCTCGCTCATCACCTTTCTCAGTCTTCGGGCCAGAGCTTTTGAGAGAATCTTATAGTCTGTGCAGAGCAGAGAGACTGGCCTCCAGTTCTTTAGGCTCTGGAGGTCCCCCTTTTTCGGCAACAGTGTGATGATGGCCCTCCTGCAGGTCGTGGGTAGGGTCCCCCTTTCCAAGCTATCTTGGAGAACCTCCAGCAGGTCTGGACCAAGCAGGGGCCAGAATTCCTTAAAAAAGTCCACAGAGAGACCATCTATGCCTGGTGATTTTCCATTCTGGAGGCTCATTAGCGCCGTATGCAGCTCAGACAGAGACAGTGGAGCATCCAAGCCGGCAACAAGGTCCTCTGAGAGCACTGGAAGACCATCAAGGAAAACCTGGCCCAGTGACGTGTCCTCCCTCCACTCTGCTCTAAACAAATCACTGTAAAAGCTTGCAGCTTGTTTCCTGATCTCTGCTGCTGTGGAGATTGTTCTCCCGTCATCGCCCAACAAGGAGTGAATGAGCTTTCTCTGTCCATTTTTCCCTTCCAGTCCAAAAAAGTACTGGGAGGGCGAGTCCATCAGAGCTACATCCATGTAGCGCGAGCGGACCAGAGCACCCTGTGCGGTGACCCCTAGCAGGCTAGCCAAGGCTGACCTTTTTGACTTAAGAGCCTCTAAGTGCTCCTGTTTTCCGGTAGAACTGAGTAACTCCTCTAGCTCTACCACCTCAGTCTCCAGAACTTTCAAGGATTGGGTCAAGCTACGAGTGACATTTTGAGTGTACTGTTGGCAGAATTGTTTTATCTGTGCCTTACCAAAATCCCACCACATTTGGAGAGAACTAAAAGAAGATTTCTGTTCCCTGTGTGACTTCCATACATCATGAAAAACTCCCTTAAAAAACACATCATTTAAAAGTGTATTATTAAAATGCCAAAAAGCACTCTTACACTTTACATTTTCAATGAAAACAGAACAAATCAGCAGGCAGTGATCAGTGAAACCAACAGGACAGATACAACTATTTTTAAAAACACTCATTTGGTGTTTAAAACCATAGAAACGGTCTAACCTAGCCATAGATAAGAGGTTATCTTTAGCATGGCTCCAGGTGTACTGCCTCTGGTCCCCATGATGTGATCTCCACACATCGGCCATTTCATGTGCCTTCACTAGTTCCCTCAGCCTATTGGCAGAAGCAGGGTGAGGTTCCTGATGGTTCCTGTCCAGTCTGTGGTTTAATGTACAGTTAAAATCACCCCCCAGAAATAAAAAACTATTTGGATTACAGGATCTAACCGTATCTGATAGCATATTAAAGACCCTGATCCTTTCTGCTCTCTGGGTTGGCACATACACGTTTATAAGAACCAAGTTTACATTTTCAAACTGTACCTTTAGCAAGAGTACATGTCCTTTCACCACCTCTTCTACCTCATAAGAGACAGGCACACAACCCCGAGAGAAAAGTACAGCCACCCCTCCACTATTATTAGATTTGTGGCTAAAAAAAATGCAGCCATCCCACTCTTTTCTCCACTGGCACTCAATGTCTACAGTGCTGTGAGTCTCCTGGACCATCAGCACGTCAAGTGCCTTTAAATTAAAAAGCTTATATAAAGAGGCCCTTTTTACATCATCCCTGGCCCCGTTTATATTAAGAGTGCCAATTCTAAGGTGGGGCATTAAAAAGGATAAAAATAAGGTACAGTAAAAAAACACACACATAGCATAAAAGGGAAGAAACAAACTAAGAGTCAACATGACTGTTAGTAATTTGTGATTTCAGTTTGACAACCAGTTTCTTTAAACGAAAAATTTCCTGATCAGTAAAAGTCTCATTCCCATCATTCAGTTTCATCAGCTTGCGAGCTGATGCCACAAATAACTCCAGATCTGGAAAGTAATTTTCCACTTTCACAGCTCTGCTCCCCTTGGTCACCTGGAGAAATTGCCTAATTTTGGTAAAACAATAGGAGCTTTGCTCCTCCTGCGTCTGCATCATTTCAGACTCAGCTCCACTTTCGTCAGAGACGCTCTCATCTAGTAAATCTAACTTCCCAACCCTACTAGATTTAGCAGAGCTCTGCAAGTTTTCAGCACTTTTTCTTTTTTGTGCAGCTTTAAAAGGATCCTCTTCAACAAAACTACATTCCTGCATTTCTTCGTGAACTGCAACGTTCGTCATGCAGTGTTTGCTCTGTGTGTCCGCTACAGCCTCAAACCGCTCCTCCCCCGCCTGCAAAGTCTGCTCACCCACGTTCCTTCGTTTAACTGCACTCTTACTTACACCCTCCGCCTCTTTACTCCGGGTGACAGGCTCGTCACAATGATCACAGCTGCCGCCAGACAGAAATTTCCCACCATCAATGTTTGGGGGGGCAACTACCGCGCCCGCTGCGGCTACCTCAGCAGAGGCGGCCGCGGACGCGGA
The DNA here is from genome assembly GCA_020510985.1 of Pholidichthys leucotaenia. Classification (NCBI taxonomy): domain Eukaryota; kingdom Metazoa; phylum Chordata; class Actinopteri; order Cichliformes; family Pholidichthyidae; genus Pholidichthys; species Pholidichthys leucotaenia. The sequence continues at coordinate 155,870,131 of CM035847.1, read as the reverse complement.
CGCGGACGCGGACGCGGACACCCCCGCAGAATCGCGGCCGCGACCGCCCCAGCAGAAGCGGGCGCCGCAGCGGCATCCGCCGCACCGCATGTAGCGCTACCCTCCGGACCACCAGAAACAGCGGCGTCACCTTTCTTACCGCCAGTGCTCTTTGCGTTCGCCTTTTCAGGACATGACCTAATAAGATGGCCTTCTGCGCCACACGCAAAACACTTCATGGTTTCAGATGTTGCAAACACCAAGTAGCTAAAGCCGTCAATCCTGAAATTAAAAGACGCGTTCAGTTCAGCAGAGCTGTCTTTCAACACCATGAAACACTGCCTCCTGTGACACACAACATGCTTCAGCAGGGGTGATTTACTACCCAGAGAGACCATTCTGATAGGGAACACAACCTGGCCAAAACGGGACAACGCTCTAATCAGCTGATCATTTTTAATGAAAGGAGGAGCGTTTGAGATGGTGATCCTCCTAGACGGGTTCGCCAGCGGTAAAACGGGAGTAAAAGTGTCACCTATGACCACTCCCTGTGCCACCACCTGATCAGCTTTTTCAGTCGAATCCAGAAAGATCACAATTGCGCTGTTCATCCTCGATGCTGATTTTATGCTGCCATGCCCAACCACCTGTCCTACAGCGAGGCTGGCCTCCTCCACAGAACAGGGAACTGTCGGGAGGATTCTCACGCCATGACGCCGGGTTAAGCGCTCAAACTCCACACCACCATCAATCACCGGCATGATGCCGGCCGGGAAAAACCGGCAGCAGAAGCTACCGTTCCCCGACACACTCACTCCAACACTCACACCCCAACACACCCACACTCAACCCACTATATTAAACACACACACCTCAAACACACAAGATAGAGAAAAAGTTAGAAAATACAAAGTTTAACGTACTCACTCGACACCACTCCACACCCCTGCTCCCACAAACGCCCACGCATGCGCACGAGAGAGAGAGAGAGAGAGAGAGAGAGAGAAGGAAAAATTGTTTAGCTTTAAAGAATTTTCTCATACAGATACTGATATTTCAACCATCCATCAATCCAGCTTCTACCGCTTTTCCTGGAGGTCCGGGTCGCGGAGGCAGCAGTTCAAGCAGAGAAGCCCAGACTTCCCTCTCCCCACCCACCTGCTCCAGCTATTCAGAGCGGATACCAAGGCGTTCCCAGACCAGTTGGGAGACATAGTCTCTCCACCGAGTCCTGGGTCTGCCCCGGGGTCTCCTCCCAGTGGGACGTGCCCGAAACACCTCAAGTGGGAGGCATCCAGGAGGCATCCTAATCAGATGCCCATACCACCTCAGCTTACTCCTTTCAGTGTGGAGGAGCAGCGGTTCTACTCTGAGCCTCTCCCAGGTGACTGAGCTCCTCATCCTATCTCTGAGGGTGAATCCAGCAATCCTACGTAGAAAGCTCATTTCAGCCGCTTGTATCCACAATCTCATTCTTTCGGTCATTACCCAAAACTCGTGACCATACAGTAGGTGAGAGTAGGAACGTAGATTAACTGGTAAATCAACAGCTTTGCCTTGGAACTCAGCTCTCTCTTCACCACAACAGACCCGTACAATGGCCGCATCACTGCAGATGCTGCTCCGATCTGTCTGTCAGTCTCTCGCTCCATTCTCCCCTCACTCGTGAATAAGACCCCAAGATATTTAAACTCCTCCACTTGGGGCAGGGAGCCTATCCCCAACCCAGAGAGGACAATCCACCTTTTTCCGGCTGAGGACCATGGACTCGGACTTGAAGGTGCTGATTCTCATCCCATCTGCTTCACACTCAGCGGCAAACCGCCCCAGCAAGAGCTGTAGGTCATTGCTGGATGAAGCCAACAGGACAACATCATCTGCAAACAACAGAGATGAGATCCTGTGGTCACCAAGCATGACACCCTCCATTCCCTGGCTGCGCCTAGAAATCCTGTCCATAAAAATTATGAACAGGATTGGTGACAAAGGGCAGCCTTGGCGGAGTCCAACTCTCACTGGGAATGAGTCCGACCGAGTGTTGGCAATACGAACCAAACTCTCACAATGGTCATACAGAGACAGAATAGCTCGTAACAACAAGCCCGATACTCAATACTCCCGAAGCACCCCCCACAAAAAACCACAAGGAACGCGGTCGAATGTCTTCTCCAAGTCCACAAAACACATGTAAACTGGTTGGGCAAACTCCCACGAACCCTCGAGAATTCTCGAGAGGGTAAAGAGCTGGTCCATTGTGCCACGGCCAGGACGAAAACCACATTGCTCCTCCTGAATCTGAGGTTCGACCAACGGCCGGGCTTTCCTCTCCAGTACCTTGGCATAGACCTTCCCAGGGAGGCCGAGGAGTGTGATCCCTCTAAAGTTGGAGCACGCCCTCCGGTCCCCTTTTTTGAAGGGAGGAACCACCACCCCAGTTTACCATGCCAAAGGCACTGCCCCCGACCTCCACACAATGTTGCAGAGGCGTGTCAACCATGACAGCCCTCCAAAATCCAGGGTCTTGAGGTACTCAGGGCGAATCTCGTCCACCCCCGGGGCCTGGCCACCAAAGAGATTTTTAACCACCTTTGTGACCTCAGACCCTGTGATAGGCGAGTCGTCCCCCTCGCCCACAAGCCCTGCTTCCTCTGTGGAAGGCGTATCAGTGGGATTGAGGAGATCCTCAAAGTATTCCTTCCACCACCCGACGATATCCCCAGTCGAAGTCAACAGCGCCCCATCCGCACCATACACAGTGTGGACAGGGAGCTGCTTTCCCCTCCTGAGCCACCGGACAGTTTGCCAGAATCTCTTCAAGGCCAACCGAAAGTCTTGTTGCATAGCCTCACCAAACTCCTCCCATACCCGGGTTTTTACTTCAGCAAACACCCGAGCTGCACTCTGCTTGGCCTGCCGGTACACCTCAGCTGCCTCGGGAGTCCCACAAGCCAACCAAGCCTGATAGGACTCCTTCTTCAGCTTAATGGCCCCCCTCACCACTGGTGTCCACCACTTGATTTGGGGTTTGCCAACACGAGATGCACCGACCACCTTGCGGCCACAGCTCTGGGCCACCGCTTCAACAATAGAGGTGGAGAACATGGCCCATTCAGACTCCATGTCTCCAGACTCCCTTGGAATGTATGAAATACCCCTCATGGATTGTCACCTTATCGTGGTGGGGGGTTTGCGTGCCCCAGTGATCCCAGGAGCTATGTTGTCAGGGGCAATTTGCCTCTGATAGGGTCACCCAAGACAAACTGGTCCTGGGTGAATGGCCAGACTAAGAACAATCCAACAGACTCTCATCATAAATTCTAGATCAAGGATTCAGTGTACCCCGCCCAGTATGGGGTTACCGGGGCCCCACCCTGGAGCCAGGCCTGGGGGAGGGGCTCGATGGCTAGCGTCTGGTGGCCGGGTTTCCACCCACGGGACCCGGCCGGGCCCAGCCCGAAGGAGTTACATGGGTCCACCCTCCAGTGGGCTCACCACCTGCAGGAGGGATCATGGGGGTCTGGTGCTATGTGGATTAGGTGGCGGTCAAAGGCGGAGACCTTGGCGGACTGATCCCAAGCTTTCTAAACTGGCTTTTGGTACGTGGAATGTCTCCACATCTCCAGCCACCTCACCCTTCTCCCTTTTTTTCTGAATAATATTTCATACATTATTCACACAAAAAGGGAGAAGGGTGAGGTGGCAGGCAAATTCTTTTAGATATAGAAAATACGTTGAAATACAGTGGGGCAAAAAAGTATTTAGTCAGCCACCAATTGTGCAAGTTCTCCCATTTAAAAGATGAGAGAGGTCTCCAATTTTCATCATAGGTATACCTCAACTATGAGAGACAAAATGAGGAAAAAAATCCAGAAAATCACATTGAAGGATTTTTAATGAATTAATTGGTAAATTCCTCGGTAAAATAAGTATTTGGTCACCTACAAACAAGTAAGATTTCTGGCTCTCACAGACCTGTAACTTCTTCTTTAAGAGGATCCTCTGTCCTCCACTCGTTACCTATAATAATGGCACCTGTTTGAACTCGTTATCAGTATAAAAGACACCTGTCCACAACCTCAAACAGTCAGACTCCAAACTCCGCTATGACCAAGACCAAAGAGCTGTCAAAGGACACCAGAAACAAAATTGTAGACCTGCACCAGGCTGGGAAGAGTGACTCTGCAATAGGTAAGCAGCTTGGTGTGAAGAAATCAACTGTGGGAGCAATTATTAGAAAATGGAAGACATACAAGACCACTGATAATCTCCCTCGATCTGGGGCTCCACGCAAGATCTCACCCCATGGGGTCAAAATGATCACGAGAACGGTGGGCAAAAATCCCAGAAATACACGGGGGGACATAGTGAATGACCTGCAGAGAGCTGGGACCAAAGTAACAAAGGCTACCATCAGTAACACACTATGCCGCCAGGGACTCAAATCCTGCAGTGCCAGACGTGTCCCCCTGCTTAAGCCAGTACATGTCCAGGCCCGTCTGAAGTTTGCTAGAGAGCATTTGGATGATCCAGAGGAGGATTGGGAGAATGTCATACGGTCAGATGAAACCAAAATAGAACTTTTTGGTAAAAACTCAACTTGTCGTGTTTGGAGGAGAAAGAACACCATACCTACTGTGAAGCACGAGGGAAGAAACATCATACTTTGAGGCTGTTTTTCTGCAAAGGGACCAGGACGACTGATCCGAGTAAAGGAAAGAATGAATGGGGCCATGTATCGTGAGATTTTGAGTGAAAACCTCCTTCCACCAGCAAGGGCATTGAAGATGAAACATGGCTGGGTCTTTCAGCATGACAATGATCCCAAACACACCGCCCGGGCAACGAAGGAGTGGCTTCGTAAGAAGCATTTCAAGGTCCTGGAGTGGCCTAGCTAGTCTCCAGATCTCAACCCCATAGAAAATCTTTGGAGGGAGTTGAAAGTCTGTGTTGCCCAGTGACAGCCCCAAAACATCACTGCTCTAGAGGAGATCTGCATGGAGGAATGGGCCAAAATACCAGCAACAGTGTGTGAAAACCTTGTGAAAACTTACAGAAAACGTTTGACCTCTGTCATTGCCAACAAAGGGTATATAACAAAGTATTGAGATGAACTTTTGTTATTGACCAAATACTTATTTTACCAAGGAATTTACCATTTAATTCATTAAAAATCCTTCAGTGTGATTTTCTGGATTTTTTTTTTCTTATTTTGTCTCTCATAGTTGAGGTATACCTATGATGAAAATTGGAGACCTCTCTCATCTTTTAAGTGGGAGAACTTGCACAATTGGTGGCTGACTAAATACTTTTTTACCCCACTGTATATCAGATTAATACTGTAGTTATGATTCAGTTTCCTAAAAGAATATTCTGCAACTACAAGTATTTTCTCTAAATATCATAAAGCACTCTGCACTTCGATCTGCAGTGTATAATAACAGTTGTTTAACAGTGGAGCTCAGCATAAACCCATTAGCAATAGCGTTTAACCAGATAGGCATTACTGGCAAGCTACTAACACATCATCACCATGTTCATTCATATTTTAGCATATCAATTCATGACTACTGAAATATGGCCGCTATATGATCTCAATGCGAGTGAGCTTTGCTAACATTAGTAAGAGATAAACACAACAGTATGAAGAATGAACCAACAAAGTTATTTAACATTTCACCACAACAACCATATACATATTCACCCCATTTCAAAACATAACTAGCAGTGTCTCAAAAGCGAAAAATGAAACTTACACGACTGAACTAAATTAATTAACAGCAATGACTGTGTTGCTTCACTGTCATGAGGCTGAGCGCGGTGATACACCATGCTCAGTCTTTATTTCTGATTATTTCCTGCATTTTCCAAGTGTTGTGTGTTTATTTTACTGTATGTTGGTTTTGGATGTGTTCCTAGCTGTCAGTCGTTCTGCTATACATTCGTGTTCTTATTGTGATTATTATTATTATCTTGGTATTTAGTTTCTGGCGTTTATATTTTGTTTCTTTGTGGCAGGAGCTCTCTACCTCGGTTTCCAGACACTCCCACCTTGTTATCACTCTTTTTGTGCTGCTCAGTCGTTATGCCTAGTAATTAGGTCCACCTGCCCACTCATGTGTTCCACACCTGATGGCACTTGCAGTGTTTAATTGTCTGCCTTATTTAAGACTGCTTCTTTGTTTACTCATTTGTCAGTGCCTCATGATTCTCTGTTGATTCTCTACTCCGTCGGAACCCCACCCTGTTCTGACGTGCATTCCTGTTTGTATCCTAGCTATTTTCCTGCACTCCTCCATTGATGTAAGTTTAATTTTGCTCACTGTTTGAACTTTATGTTTTTCTCAATAAATTGCACAACTATCAGTCCAGTGCTTAGGTCTTTGTTCCTGCCTTGTGGGGCAAATCATGACAGTAGATACTGACCAGTTAAGATCCAGCTGCTGCTAGTTTGTAGTTTTTTGGTTCACTCACCTGCTTTTTTTCTGGAGCAGTCCATATGTCACCAGCTTCCATGGACTCTGCAGGTGGGCGCGGGTACCCGATGAGCCTGGGGTGGGAGTGCTGCAGAACCCTTATGGAGATGGACGGGCTCATCTCTGCAGCTCGCATTGGTCCTACCCTGAAGGACGCATTGTGGTATCTGGGTCTCGCGTAGGCAGCTGCTTGCCGGTGCCCTCAGCTCAAGGAGCATGCTGAGGGGGTGGAGATAATTTCTCTGGTGGCGGCTCTGCAACATGAGAACAGTGAGATGGTGAGGAATTCCCCAAGGAAACCTGGGCCCGCGCCGAAGGGGAGGAGTTCCCGGGCCTCTGTAGTATCGGCTCCTCACCAGTATCCAGCACCCGCTCCTGCTCCTGCTCCACCTGCTCCACCTGCTCCACCTGCACCAGAATGCTGTTATCCAGGGAAATCCTGCTAGAAGAACGCCTCCATCTCTCAGGCAGCAGTTTTTCCTTTGCCGAGGCAGAAGACTCCCGCAGCAGTGCTCTCTTTGTATTTTTCCTCTCTGGCTGTTCTGCCAGCTTCCTCTCTCTCCGAAGCTGCTGTTTCCCGCTTCTTGTCTACGTTCTCTCCCGCTGCTGAGAGGTCGGCTGTTTTCTCTCCGGCTCCACCCGTCTCTGTGTCCACAGGGGCGGCTCCTCCATGATCGTCTGAGGGGCCTATATCCACCATAGCCACGGAGAGGAATGACTCCACACCTGCTGCAGCAGGAAACATTGTACCCCGGGAACACAGGTAAGTGTCTTTTCATTTTCCCACAATTTAGGATAATATGCCTTATCTGATTCCCAGTGGTGAGGCTCAGTGTTTGCAGTCCCCTGAGGCCTCACCGCCTGCTGCAGCCATTAATTTCTCATCTGCTCTCTCCATGTCTCCTCCTATTCTCCCCAAGTGTCCACCGACTACTGGGTTGAGCCGCCGGGTGATAGAGGAGCCTGTGGCCCTGGACGACCTGGTTCCAGTGCCACAGCCATGGCTCAGATGGAGGGACAGTGTTGTCTGTGATCCGGAGCCTGCGCCGATGAGTGAGCGTCCCCGGGCTTAAGCTGTGCTGGATCCAGTTCCAGCAGAGAACTGACCTCCTGTTCCCAAGCCAGGTGAGCCACTAGCGTGGGTCACATCACTGGGGGGTCCCAGGACTGCATCGACCACCATGCCTACTGCTGGGGCTGCCACAGCAGAGTCCACACTGGACCTCCAGAGGACCGGGCCCGAAAAACCATTGTCTGTATTGACGGAGATCTGGACGGCGGTGGAGTTCGAAATCAGGCAAGTGCTCTCTTTTGTCTTTGTTGTTTCTATTTTGGAGAGATCTTGCCTGGCTCTTGGTGGGGAGAGCCAAGTGCAGCCGTCAGCTGTACCTGAGCTCACCTCGCTGGGCTCCACTGCTGCCAGTGACCCTGACCCAGTTTCTCTGCCTCTCTTGCCTGAGCTTTCCCCCAGGGTCACCGAGGATTGTCCCCCTTCGCTGGAGGTCTCCATGGGACTGGCCTCACCGCCTGAGATTTCCGTGGGTCCAGCTCCCCCTGCCGAGGTCATTGTGGGTGCTCCGTCCCAACCTGGGACCTCCGTGGGCGTTGCTCTCCCTCTGGATGAGGTCCTTGTGGGTGCTCTGTCCCAGCCTGGGACCTCCATGGGTGCAGCTCCTCCTCAGTCTGGGTCTCTGTGGGTTCTGTGTCCCAGTCAGGAACCGTCATGGGTGCTGCGCCCCAGCCTGAAACCTACTTGGGTGCTGCGCTCCAGTGTGGGCCCGCCGTGGGCGTTATGCTCCAGCCCGGGGGCCACCATGGGTGCAGCTCTGGCCCAGTCCGGGTCCACCGAGGGTGCAGCTTTGGCCCATTCCGGGCTCAACAAGGGTGCAGCTATGTCCCAGTCTGGGACCACCGTGGGTGCAGCTCCGCTTCAGCATGGAACCACCGTGGGTGCTGCGATATCTCAGTCCGGGACAACCAAGGGTGCTACAGGCCAGTCCGAGGGCATCGTGGTTCCCCCTCCTCTGCCTGACACCATCGTGGTTCCCCATCCTCTTCCAGACATTGTTGTGGTTCCCCCTCCTCTGCCAGACATTATCGTGGTTCCCCCTCCTCTGCCACACACCATCGTGGTTCCCCCATCTCTGCCAGACGCTGCCGTGCTTCCCCCTCTTCTGCCAGATGCCGTCGTGGTTCCCCCTCCTCTGCCCGAGGCCACCGTGGTTCCCTCTCCTCACTCTGATGTGAGCTCAGATTCCCCAACTCCTCCATCTGGCTCTCCGCTGGTTCTTCCAGTTTGGCGGCCACCTCCTGGACCACCCTTTCTGTTCAGGTGGTTAAAAAAACTCTAGCCAACCACCCGATATACTGTGCCATGGGGTTGGGTGGCCCACGTTCTCTGGTAGGCCATCCAACTCTTTCCATCATGTCATCTGTCGGGCCTGGGACTTTGGCCGCCAGCCGGAAATGTCCAGCTCTTTGGTCCAGGGGGCTAAGGTGATAGAGGTTTTGCCTGTTGTGGGCCCTGAGTGGGGTTTTGTTTTGTTCCCTCCTATCCTGTTCCCCCCACCACCCACCCGGGATGGGTTATTGTTGTGCTCCTATTGGGGGGGGGGGGGGGGATCTTTCTTTTTCTTTGATGTCACCCTGGGGTGTCCAGATTCCATCCCTTGGGTGGGGGCTCTGTCGCGAGGCTGAGCGTGGTGTGTCACCATGCTCAGGCTCCCAATTTATTTCTGATTATTTCCTGCATTTTCCCAGTGTTGTGTGTTTATTTTATTGTAGGCCACATTGTCTCTTGAAGTTAATTTTGTTTGAGTGCCTGTCTGCAGTCCGCTGCCTGTTCTCCATCTGTGCCCCTCTGGTCTCCGGATTCACCTCCACCTAACCTCTCGTTGGTGCCCTCCGAATACCATGATCTTGGTCCCGTTTTCAGCAAGGTTAAAGCGCTATCACCCCCCCCCCCACTGCCCCTATGATTGTGCCATCAACCTCCTGCCGAGGGCTCCATTACCATCCAGCCGGCTCTATAGCCTCTCTGCCCCTGAGCGAGAGGCGATGGACAAATATATCAAGGAGTCCTTGAATGCTGGCATTATCAGGCCCTCGTCCTCGATGGTGGGGGCGGGGTTCTTCTTTGTATGTAAAAAGGATGGTTTGCTCAGGCCTTGCATTGACTTCAGGGAACTGAACAATATCACAGTCAAGGACAAGTACACTCTCCTCCTTATTAACACTGCTTTTGATTCTCTCCAGGGTGCCACAGTGTTAACCAAGCTGGATCTCTGCAACGCATATCACCTGGTTCGTATCAAAGAGGGGGATGAGTGGAAGACAGGGTTCTGCACCCCTAGTGGCCACTTCGAGTACTTAGTAATGCCTTTTGGTTTAACCAATGCACCTGCTGTATTCCAATGTCTCATTAGTGATGTACTGAGGGATTTTCTGGACTCATTACCTCCACCAAGGAGGTTACGTTTTCATCAGCGTTGGTTTGTCTGTCTGTCTGTCTGTCTGTCTGTCTGTCTGTCTGTCTGTCTGTTTGTTTGTTTGTTAGCAAGATAACTCAAAAAGTTCTGGACGGATTTTCATGAAATTTTCAGAGATTGTCAGAATTGGGGTATCCTACAGATGATTACATTTTGGTGGTGATCCGGATCACCGGGGGAACTGTGGCACTTGGCGGAGGTCTGCGCTCTCCGAGTGCTTTTCTAGTTTGTTTTTGTTTACCTCGATGACATCCTTATCTTTTCCCAGTCTCTGGAGGAACATCGTGTGCACATCAGACGGGTCCTGCAGCACCTGCTGGAGAACCAGTTGTACGTCAAGGCTGAAAAGTGTGAGTTCCACACCATTTCCACCACTTTTCTGGGGGTTTGTCATTTCCCATAAAAAGATTATAGTGGACCCAGACAAGGTAAAGGCGGTGGTGGAGTGACCAGTTCCATCCTCCCGTAAACAGTTACAGCAGTTTTTGGGCTTTGCAAATTTCTATCTCCGCTTTGTCAAAAACTATAGCATTATTGCCCTACCTCTCACCCACCTCACTTCTACCAAGGTGCCATTTTGTTGGACTGAAGAAGCGGAGGCGGCATTTGTTCAACTGAAATCTGTGTTTTCTTCTCTTCCTTTTATGGCTCAGGTGGACCCCTCCCTGCAATGCCTGGTGGAAGTGGACGCCTCGGATTTCGGGGTAGGAGCAGTATTGTCCCAGCGCTCTCCCGCCAACGACAAGATCCGCCCCTGCGCCTTCTTTTTCCCGCCATCTGTCACCTGCAGAGAGGAATTATGACATTGGGGACAGGGAGCTGCAGGCGGTTAAACTAGCCTTGGAGGAGTGGCGCCACTGGCTGGAGGGCGCCTCCCAGCCCTTCGTCATTTGGACAGATCACAAGAACCTGGAATATCTTAGGATGGCCAAACGACTTAATTTCAGACAAGCCTGCTGCTCCCTGTTTTTTGGCAAATTTAATTTTTCTATCACTTACTGCCCGGGGTCGAAGAACACCAAACCAGATGCGCTTTCCAGGCAATTTTCTCCTGAAGCATCTGAGATGCCGCCTCATCCTATTGTTCCACCTTTGTGCATCGTTGGTGCCCTCTCTTGGGACATCAAGGAGAGGGTTAGGAGAGCACAGAGACCGAGGCCGACCCGGGCGGGTGGCCAGCAGGACGGATGTATGTGTCCTCTTCTGTCCAGGATGAAGTCATCAGTTGGGTGCACTTCTCCAAGATGATGTGTCACCCTGGAGTAGCGGGTACTGTGGCCCAGTTATAGAGGACCATCTGGTGGCTCTCATTGCAGAGGAACGTTGGGGAGTTCATCCGAGCCTGTCCTCAGTGTGCTACCTGCAAGTCATCCTCCTCTCCCCCTTCGGGCCTACTGCATCCTCTCCCCATCCCTAGAAGACCCTGGTCCCATGTGGCCCTGGACTTTGTGACCAGTCTTCCTCTGCAGGGCACACTGTCATCCTCACTACTGTGGATAGGTTTTCCAAAGCTGCCCACTTTATTCCTCTGCAGAAGCTCCCTGTGGCTAAGGAGATGGCGGACCTCCTTGCTTTGCATGTGGTGCAGCCTTCATGGTATTCCAGTGGACATCGTGTTGGACCATGGGCCCCAGTTCATCTCTCAAGTTTGGAGGACCTTCTGCAAGGCTATTGGGGCCATGGTGAGCCTGTCCTCTGGTTACCATCCACAGAGCAATGGCCAGTGTGAACGCACTAACCAGGAGTTGGATACAGCTCTGAGGTATGTCACGGCCTCCAATCTGGCGTCCTGGAGTTCCTACTTACCTTGGGTTGAGTATGCACACAATTCCACTGTTTCCACTGCTTTGGGTCATTCTCCTTTTGAAGCATCCCTAGGTTAACACCCCCCCTACCCCCGTGTCCGGAAGAGGAGGAGGACATTGCCATTCTGTCCATCCAGTCCGACGTGAAGCGCTGTCACCCGCTGTGGAAGGCTACCCGGGCTGCGCTGCAACGCACGGTGAGCCACAACTCTGACATCGCCAACCGCCACAGGGCCGGCTCCACCTTACCGGGTCGGACAGCAGGTATGGTTGTCGACCAAGAATATCAACCTGAAAACTGAGTCCAAGAAGCTTTCACAGTGCTTTATTGATCCATATACTGTACCATTACTCACATTGTCAATCCAGTTGCTGTGCGCTTGGCTCTCCCTCCCTCCCTCCACATTTGTCCCACCTTCCATGTGTCTCAGGTGAAGCCGTTTGTGTCCAGCCCTCTGTGCCCCCCTCCCAAGACTCCGCCCCCACCAGTGATGTTTGATGGTGACCCCGCATACAAAGTCAACCGCATTCTGGACGTCCGACGCAGGGGTCGTGGTCTACAATACCTGGTGGACAGGGAGGGTAATGGTCTGGAGTGGAGGTCCTGGGTGCATCCTTCCTTCGTGATGGATCCACAGCTCATTAGGGAGTTCCACCGAATGCACCTGGGTAAGTTGGATCAGCTGCCAAGAGGCGTCCCGTGTGGGGCGAGTACTGTGGTGATTTGCTCTCTGTGCCTGCTGCCTTAATTGCCTCCACAGCTGCACGCACACCTGTTCTCCCCATTAGGCAGCCTTCTTAAGGAGCACTGCCTCTCATTCTGCACAGAGACGTCAACGCTCCACTTGGCTGTAGAACTCTGTGCTAGAGTCCTCTACTCTTTCTACTAGGGAATTTCGCCTCCCTCATCTTTCCTACAACGCCTGATCATCTGGGAGTTTCATCTTCCCAACACCAAGTAAGCTTTCTTCAAGAAATCATTCCCCTTCGCTCCTTTTCTCTTCTTCCCTGTGCACAGGTAGATTCCCCTGGGCGGACTTTCTCCTCCTGGCGGCGGACCGGGACTCTCACCTACACTCTGAAGATACACTGTTTTCCATGAATAAACTATTCTGCATTGCCACACCTGAACCATTAACACCAGCACGGACATGCGATGGACCGAGGCAGGCAGATGGGGCAGATTGGAGGTTCTTTGGCGCCACAACTTCTCACCTGCACTGTAACACTGATTAACCACTTGTTTATGCAATCCATTTACAGAGACCTTATACTCTTGTCTGTCCTGTCTCCTAGGGTTGCCAGACTGGTCCTCGCTCTGCTCGCTCCCCTGCACTCATCCTCATTCACACTCCCACACACACTCATTCACGCATCAAATAAAGATAATTGTGTTTATTCTGAGTCTGTGTCTGCATCTGGGTTTGTCCAAACATGTCATCTTACAGACTTAAAGGTCATAAATGAGCATTTTAGAGTATTTTACTCAGAAATTTACACCTCCAAATCAACAGCTACACAGGAAGACTATGGTAAGTTTTTTTTTATTCACTTCATTTCCCCAAGTTAGATGCAGCTTCCAGGGAATGTCTGGAACGTAGAATTCTCAGTGCCCAAGTTACAAGATGCCATCAGATCATTCCCCACCGGGAAGGCGGCGGGTCCTGAAGGGTTTGGGCCAGAATTTTACCAAGCATTTCAAGGGGTCCTTGCACCTTCTTTGCTGACAATGATTAGAAACACGTTTCATAACAGACAGCTTCCATCCTCTTTTAGTGAAGCAAATATTTGTGTTCTATTAAAAAAGGACAAAGATGAAACTGACCCGGGTAGCTACAGGCCTATTGCTCTACTAAATTATGACCTGAAAATAATTACAGAAGTTCCAGCAAACTGGCTTGGTAAAAATATAGCAAGTATTATTCACCCAGATCAAACAGTATTTATTCCTGAGAGGTACTCATTCTGTAATGTTCGCAAAATTCTTAATACTGTATCATGTATGCAGATTACAGCAAAGATGACAGAGCTGCTATACTGTCCTTAGATGCTCACAAGGCATTCGATATGATAGAATGGCCGTACTCGATTGCAGCGCTCAAGAAATTTGTGTTAGGCAACACTTTTATACAGTGGGTTAAAATCTTACATAACTCAAAATCCTCCATCTTAACAAATGGGGACAGATCCAATCTGTTCTCTTTACAATGTGGTGCCCAACAGGGGGACCCACTGTCCCCTTTACTGTTTAATATAGCACTGGAGCCCCTGGCCATTGGCACCATGGGGCACCCAGACATTAAAAGCATTAAGTTGGGCAGCACTGAGACCCGTGTTACCCTGTACGTGGACAACCTTTTGGTCTGTTTAGCTGATCCGGTGGCTTCAATTCCAATTTTACTATAACATATTAACTCCTTCAGAAGCATCTCTGGCTATACTATAAACTGGGGAAAGAGCAAATTCATGCCCTTAACAGACCAACTCACTGATGACTTCTTGACAAAACTGCCTCTTAGAGTGATGAAGGAATGTTTCATCTATTTAGGGCTTAGACTAACTAAGAACCCTCAACATCTTTTCAGATTTAACTTTACAGAAGCTATAGAGAAACTTAAAAAAAAATATTGAGTCCTGGAGAACATTGCCCCCATTTATGATTGGTCGGGTGAATGCAGTTAAGATGGTGAGTCTACCTAAGTTTTTATACCTTTTTCAGAACTTGCCCATATACTTAAATGCATCGTTTTTTAAGAAGCTCAACTCTGTTATTTTACCATTTGTGTGGGGTTACATCTACATAGGATATCTAAGGCCCACCTCCATAAACTCACTAGCAAGGGTGGCCTGGGACTGCCTGTTTTTAACCATTACTACTGGGCAGCTAATTCCAGGGCTCTAACCTCCTGGAAGTGTGCAAGTGACAATGTTGAGGAGAACCCTTTATGGTTGCAACTGGAAGCTGCTGCTGTTACAATGTCCTCACTACCCACTCTTCTTTTCTCTGATTTTACCCCAGTAGCCAAATTAAAGTGGCTTGTCGGGTTCCGAATGTTTCCATACATGCTCCAATATGTAAAAATCATTAATTTTTGCCTGGACAGTTGGATGGGGTGTTTACAATCTGGAGAAAGAGAGGTATCAGAAGTTTTTCAGATTTGTACATCAATGACCAATTTGCATCATTCACTCAGTTAAGTACTAAATTCAATATTCCAAACTCACACTTTTTCCACTACCACTAAGTCAAACAGAATGTCAAGGAAAATTGTCCACAATTTGCTTTCACTTCCACAACCCACCCTTTTCTTGAAAACCTCTTGCTCCCTCCACACTCAAAACACTTAATATCGAAATTTGTGTGCTCTTTCACAAACCCAGTTTCCTCTGATTTCATAAGGGAACCTTGGGCCAAAGACTTGAACTCTGAAATATCTGTAGAACTCTGGGAGGAGGCACTGTCCCAGCTTCATTGTTGTTCTATTAATTCCCAGTACAGATTCATTCAATACAAGGTGTTGCACAGACTGCATTATTCAAAAACAAAGCTTTATTGTATTTTTCCAGCTGTGTCCCCTGTCTGTGATACAGTAGGTGTCATGCTGCTGAGGGTCCATTAGCACATCTCTTGGTTTAGCCCTAAACTGCAAAATTTTTGGTCGGCTGTATATTTGAGCACCTGTCAAAAGTCTATTCCAGAGACATTCTGTCTAACCACGAACTGGCCATCCTTGGATGCTCTACAGAGACTTCAGTCCTACCGCACGACACACAGGTTGCTCTGCACCTGGACATGGTTGTGACCAAAAAACTTATTCTTCTAACCTGGAAGTCTACTTCTCTACCGTCTTTTGCCCACTGGCTCAGTGAGATGTTGTCTGTTATTCAGATGGAAAGACTGCACTTGCACAAACCTAACAAACAGAACAAATTCAAGAGAATCTGGGGACCGTTCCTAGCCCAGTGTCATATCAACACACATACTTTGTGACCTTAAACCCCAAGAGCGGGCTTACTGCAGATATGTTTGTTTTTTTTTCCTTGTAAGCAAAAAAAAAAAAAAAATGTACATCTATTGGTAGCCCTTCTTTTTTTTCTTTTTTTTTGTGGTGTGTGGGGGGGGGTGCAGGGGGTGGGAGGGGGGTGCATTTACTCCCGGGTTGTGTGTTTGTGCTGTCCAAGTTATGTGACATTTCTTATGTGAAAATACATAAATAAAATACTTTAAAAAAAGAAGTTTTCCAATGGAAAATTTGAGACTTGCAGTCAACAAAGTGGCAACAGCGCCACAAGAGCTATAGTGGCGGAAAATATATTACATCTACAGTGGTATAACACTACCATTGAAAATGAATGGGAAACGGTTTAGGGCCGTTTAGTTAAAGAATTCAAGGGTCCGTTGTAGGTAAGAGTAGGAGGTTTCAGATTATGGTGTTATGGGTTCACATCCTGGCCTGGGATAACTAGTGTCCGTGTACCTTGCATGAGTGCGGAAACGACTTTGTAGGTGTTAGTTTACCTTGTCTGTGGGTGAAAATGACTGTAGGTCTGTCCGCCTTGACAATGAAGGGTTGAAACAGACTTGAGATCCCTGGCTAAATAGGCAGTTGGACCATAACAGCCCCTTTTTTTAAATTTGAGCCCCTGCCCCGTATATGCTCTTTGCACGGCCCTGGCTTGCATCCTGTTCCACCATAGGGTCTGGTACAGATGAAATGCACATGCGCCCCCCCCCCCCCCCCACACACACACACACACACGGGCTCCCTACCTCAAGCAAATAGTCTGTAATGCTGTTACCACAGGCACAAATATTGCCAGCTCACACAGCTGATGAAATATTCTCTGTTTACTCTCCTCAAAATGTCCCGGTAAATCTTATGTGTGTGTGGTGTGTATATGTGTGTGTGTGGTTGTATGTGTGTGTAATGAGAGGATCCTGAAATAACACAGCATAGCAGAAGAATACATAAATTTTCACAAGGGAAGGTAACCGTGATGTGATTAATTTGGTCTTTCATGCTATTTGTGGTTTCCTGTAAATAGGAACCAAAGACATGCCGGCTCATTGAAAGCCGGGGTTAACTTTATGTTATCACAAAATAATGCTCCAAGGATACTTTCTCTACTCTTTATTGCCAAGAACATCAGATTCAATCTAAATCAGAGTGAAAATAAAATTCTCTTTTTAAACACACACACACTGTGTCCCATTATATTACAGTATTTGGCAGTTTATGATAAATTCATCCAGCACTCATGACCAATCAGTATTTCCACCAAACCAAGCCAACCAGTCTTGCAGACAATATGAAAACAGGTTATCAATGCGAGTGAAGACACATTGGTTTATCAGGGAGACTGACCTAAATGAAGACTGTTCTCATGCTGGGACTATATGTTAGGATATCATGGGTCTATTTCATTTCCTTTGGTTTTCTGTGCTTTGGAACTGCTTTCATAAAGAAATCTGTGTTGTGACCGGTGTCCTGCAATCATGAATATCAATTTCCCACCCTCTGACGACCTCCACCACCTCACACTCACCCACACCGACGTCCATAACGCACTGAGTCATATCAACGTACGTAAGGCTGCTGGCCCTGACGGCATACCTGGGCATGTGCTGAAGGCATGCGCTGAGCAGTTGGCAGGGGTCTTCACGGACATCTTCAACCTGTCCCTGGCCCAGGCGGTGGTACCAGCGTGCTTCAAGACCACTTCTATAGTACCAGTGCAGAAACATTCAACACCATTGTGCCTAAATGACTATCGCCCTGTGGCACTGACCCCCATAGTCATGAAGTGCTTTGAGCGACTGGTCTTGGCACAGCTCAAAAAATGCCTGCCCCCTACAATGGACCCTCACCAGTTTGCCTACCGGAGCAACAGGAGTACAGAGGATGCGGTTTCTACAGCACTGCACTGTGTACTCTCACATCTGGATGACAAGAACACCTACGCAAGAATGCTGTTTGTTGACTTCAGCTCAGCATTCAACACATTTATCCCCTCCAAGTTGATCACTAAACTTGGGGACCTGGGAATCAGTACCTCCACCTGCAACTGGATCATGGATTTTCTGACCAACAGACCCCAGCATGTTAGGTCAGGCCCCAACCGTTCTTCCATCATCACACTCAACACTGGTGTACCACAGGGCTGTGTGCTCAGCCCATTCCTCTACTCCCTCTTCACCCATGACTGCAGGCCTATGTATGGATCCAATTCCATCATAAAGTTCGCAAATGACACCACGGTGATCGGTCTCATCAGGGACAACGATGAGTCAGATTACAGGGCAGAGGTTGAGCACTTGGCTACTTGGTGCGCTGACAATAACTTGCTCCTTAACACCAGCAAAACCAAGGAGCTCATAGTGGACTACAGGAAGGAGAGGGGAGAGGCACATGACCCCATCCATATCAATGGCATAGCTGTTGAATGTGTCCCCAGCTTCAAATTCCTGGGGACCCACATCTTGGAGGACCTGTCCTGGTCAGTTAACACCACCAGCCTGATCAAGAAGGCCCATCAGCGCCTCTTCTTCTTGAGGACACTGAAGAAGAACCATCTGTCAACTGACATCCTGGGCAACTTCTACCGCTGCGTGATAGAGAGCACCCTGACCAACTGTGTCACAGTCTGGTATGGGAGCTGCTCTGTCGCTGACCGTAAGGCGCTGCAGCGGGTGGTGAAAACCGCCCAACACATCACAGGGACTCCACTTCCAGTTATAGAGGACGTCTACAGGAAAAGATGTCTGCGCCAGGCACGCAGCATTCTTAGGGACTCCAACCATCCTGCTCATGGACTGTTCCAGCTTCTCCCCTCCAGAAGGCGTTTCAGAAGCCTTCGGACTACAACCAGCAGGTTTAGGAACAGTTTCTTTCCAACAGCTGTCACGTTATTGAACTTAGTTCCCCGCTGACTCTCTTACAATCATCTCTTACCATCCTCACCTGTACATAACTGCCCACCTAACGTATTGTACATTATTTGCACATAACAGTACTCTTAACTTTCTGCACAGCTGCATATATTTGCTTAAATTGCACATACTGTCAATTACTGTATATACTGCACTGCTGTCCTTTGCACTTCTGATTGGATGCTAAACTGTGTTTCGGTACCTTGTATTCATACATGTGTAATGACAATAAAGTTGAATCTAATCTAATCTAATCTAATGAAGTCATCATCTGAGAAGTTCCTGCAGCAGGGGCTGCAAAGTCTTTCAATGACAATCTCAGGTGTGTGAGAGCATGGATTCAGAGATACCAAATATTTTGTGAGAGGATTACTGCAGATAGACACGTGACATTTCTTGGATTTTTTTGAAAGCTAGTTCACTTTTTTGTAACTATCTGGACGTTCTATCCGTGGCTTCTGTTATTTTTGAAATGTTTGCACAATTCTGTTATCATTAGTCTGGTGGATTATCTTCAGTTGTTAGTTCAGTTATGTTTTCTCCCTGATTTGGTTCATTATGATTATTATTTGTATTGTGTGTCCTCTGTGCTTCTCCCAGTGTCCTTTGTCTGCACAGCCCTGCCCTGTTGTCTGTTAATTAGTCCCAACTGTCTTACCTTAAGCTTATTATCTGTTCTCCGTTATATATATATGTCAGTGTGAGTCTGTGTGGTTGCGGCATCGTTGCAGTATTGCCCTCTGGTTCTTCCTCATTGTCAGTCTATTTGTAAGTGTTACCATTATCACTGTATTTTGTGTTTCAAAGCCCTCGAGCTACATTCATCTGCCTCTTTGTTAATAAATTATCTTGCACTGAAGTCCGTCCCACCTGAAGGAGTCAATTCTTCCAGTCTGCCGGAGGTTGTTTTCTGATAGAATGATGCCACCACAAGACCCTTCAGGTACGGACTACAGCAAGTTTGGACTGGATGAGGTTGAGTGTGGGGTGGCTCAGCTGATCAGGGCATATGTTTCTGAAGCCCGGTCATGCCACACTCGGGAGGAGGCCATGATGTTCCTGGACGTGACGGCTGAAGTAGTTATGGATCACCCCAGTCTGTGGGACTACCCTGGTTTAACTGGACTGTCTACCTCATTGAACAACTAGCTAAATTCGCTCCACAGACTGGTGAAAAGCCCGGAGCCTGTGCCGTCAAGACAGCATTCCCCTCCTCGTCACCCTTGACCTTCAACACCAACATGACCAGCCGTGCAGCCTGTTTTCCCTGACCCACAATCTATTGCCGTTCCCTGAGTCCCTGTGGAGTACAACGGGACCTGCAGGATGTGGGGTAGTCCGGGTTGAAAACGAGGCTCTGGTAGATGCTGCTTCTCCCGGCGTTCCGCCGCTGCTCCACCAGCTGAGCCTCCAATGCCCACAGCTCCAGCTTTTCCTCCTTCTCATCACTCTTCTCTCTCTGCTCCAGCCCCATAGAGTTTTCCAGCCCTGGAGGGCCCTCCTACGCCGGTTTCTACAGCAGTTGCAGTGCCGGCTCCCACAGTTGCTGTGCTGATGCCCTTTCTTTCAGACTGCCTCCTCTGCTGTTCTGCCAACATCTCCAGAGGTCATCACACCAGCCCCTCCGGGGTCTTCCAAGGTCATCACACCACCAGCAGCTTCACCTGAGACTGACAACCCAGCAGCAGTGAACCAGGAGTTAAGGCAAGTGCTTTTCCCCTTATTTTCAACATCTATTTTTGAAAAGGCTTGTCTTGCTCCTGATGCGGGGTCCCAAGTGCAGTTTCCATCTCTCTCTGGGTCCTCTCTTGCAGTCTCTGCCGCTGACAACTGTGGCAACCCATCTTGTGTTTCTTCCTTCCCATTCAAGGTGGCTGTTGCAGAAATGGAGGAGGATGCTTTAGCGGTCTCTGTGATGCACATCCCAGCTCCAGTGCCAGCTCCTCATCACTCCTCCGCTCCATTACCTGCTCCATGGCACCTGCCAGCTCCAGTACCTGCTCCACGGCGCCTCCCGGCTCCAGTGCCTGCTCCTCAGCGCCTCCCGGCACCAGTACCTGCCCCTTGGCGCTTCCTAGCTCCAGTACCAGCTCCAACAGCCATCTCTCCAGCAGTGCTTCTTGAGGTCATCACCCCGGTAGCAGGAGACCAGGAGTTAAGGTAAGTACCTCTTCATTTATGTTCTACCACTATTTTCAAAAAGACTTGCCTTGCTCATGGTGGGAGGATCCAAGCACACTCCCACCAGTCTCTGCTGCTTATGACTGTGGTGGTGCTTCACTGACCTCCTGTTTTCCTCCATCGTCCGAGGTCGCCATGTTGAGGAAGAAGCCGCAGGAGGACCAAGCTCCATCATCTCCACTCTATCATCTCCAATCTCCATCATCGGAGCAGGTCACTCCATCATCACCGTCTTCAGAGCGGTCCACTCTCCCCATCATCCTGGATGTCGAGCTGTCCACTTCACCCTTTGTCCAAGAGGTCAGGAGACCTCCACCCTTTGTCCAAGAGGTCAAGACACCTCCATTCATTGTCCAAGAGGTCAGGAGACCTCCACCCATTGCCCAAGGCATAGAGCAGTCTGCTCCACTTGTGCTGTCTGAGCAGTCTGCTCCACCTGGGTCATCAGAACAGTCTGCTCCACTTGGGCCGTCAGAGCAGTCAGCTCCACCTGGGCCATCAGAGCAGTCCACTCCACCTTCGTCACCTGGGGTCACTACTCTTCAGCTGCTTTTGGCCCCTGTGCCAAAGGTCCCTCAGGTTCTATCTTCTGAACTAAAAACTCCTGTGCTGGTGATTCCTAAGCAGAAAGCTCCTATATTGGTACCTCTTGTGCTAGAATCGTCTATATTGATGCCTCCAGAGCTAAAAAAAAAAAAATACTATGTTGAGGCCCCAGAAGTTAAGAGTTCCTGTACTGTTATTTTCAGAGCCAAAAGCTCCTATGTTATCTTTGGAGCAGAAGGCTCCCATGTTATCTTCATCTCGGAGCAGAAAGCTCCCATGTTGTTATCGTCAAAGCAGAAATCTCCCATGTTATCTTCAGAGTAAAAGGCTCCCATGTTGCCATGTTCAGAGCAAAAAGGCTCCCATGTTGTTGTGTTTAGAGCAAAAGGCTCCCATGTTGCTATCTTTAGAGCAAAGAGCTCCCATATTGTTATGTTCAGCGCAAAAAGACTAGGGCTAGGTTGGCTAGGTTGTAAGTCCTGCAGTGTTGCCAGCCCTGAAGGCTGCGTCCCGAGCCCTCAGGTGTCTGTGGACTTCTGCTGTCATCCATGGCTTCTGGTTGCCACGAACAGTGATGGTCTTGCAGTGAGTAACATCATCAATACATTTGGCTATGTATGCCACAACAACCTTGGTGTACTCCTCTAGGTTTGTGTGTCTATTGTGAGTGGCTGCATGCTTGAAAATGTCCCAGTCTGTGGTGCTGAAGCAGTCTTTCAGAGCATCAAAGGCCCCCTCTGGCCATACATGTACCTGCCTCTTTGTTGGTCTGATGGCTTTCACTCTATTAGTTTCTGTGCACTTTGTTAACTTTTTCTTGGCATTTTCAGATGAAATAATGAGTCCATCACTACAACAGTATTATGGTTTGCTAGTCGAGACAATACATTCAACTCTAGGGGCAACAGTGGCTCAAGAGATAGAGCTGGTCATCCAAAAAACCCCTCTCCCCAGCCATCCTGCCATTGTGACCTTGGTCAAGACACTTTACCTACCTTGCCTCCAGTGTCCATGACACTGGTATATGAATGTGCATGAATGTCTGGCGGTGGTCAGAGAGGCTGCTGATGTGGATTGGCAGCCACATTTCCATCAGTCTGTCCCAGGGCAGCTGTAGCTGCATTAGTAGATTATCACTATCACTGTCTGTCTGGAGTGAATGAATAAGTGACTCATCATAAGCACTTTGAGCTTTCATGTGACATGTAAATTGTCATATAAATCTAATTCATTATTATTATTATTATTATTATTATTATTATTATTATTATTATTATTATTATTATTATCATTATTATTATTATTATTAGTAGTAGTAGTATTATTATTATTATTATTATTATAGCCTCTCTATTTCATTGTAAACATGCCTAGCCAGATGATTACAAGGGCTGGACAGTCATGCAATTCGCACATATTATAAGAAGCCACTGATATTAACTATAATGTAAAGATTATTAGAAAACCACTGAAGTGGAGTGATACATAGTCGGTAAAATGTCCTAATGTGTTTATCAGGGAAAATAGTAACTCCTGGAACCCCTACTGTCCAATCAGATTACTAGGTCAGAACTAACTGTTGTGCAATGCTCTCTATCACCTCCAGTTTCTGTTCAATATATTATACATCTCATCATACAAAAACTTGCACTGTTACACTTTCTAATTGATGGTTTTTAATTATTAGTATTTTGCAATGTCTGAGGAGACTTTTCACTTCATGGACTCACATTAGTTAAAGACCCTTTCCAAGTGAATAAAAAACAGAAGTCACATGAGTGATTTACTTAAATGATAATGACACCTTGGCAGATTAAGACAAACTTAAAAAGATAAGATAAGATACAGTACCTAACAAAAGTGAGTACACCCCTCACATTTTTGTAATATTTTATATGATACTTTGATACAATGTAAAGTAGTCATTGTACAGCTTGTATAACAGTGTAAATTTGCTGTCCCCTCAAAATAACTCAACACAACCATTAATGTCTAAACCGCTGGTAACAAAAGTGAATATACTCCTTGAAAATGTCCAAATTGTGCCCAAAGTGTCAATATTTTCTGTGGCCACCACTATTTTCCAGCACTGCCTTAACTTTCTTGGGCATGGAGTTCACTAAAGCTTCACAGGTTGCCACTGGAATCCTCTTCCACTCCTCCATGATGACATCATGGAGCTGGTGGATGTTAACGACCTTGCGCTCCTCCACCTTCCGTTTGAGGATGCCCCATAGATGTTCAATAGGGTTTAGGTCTGGAGACCTGCTTGGCTAGTCCATCACCTTTACCATCAGTTTCTTTAGCAAGGCAGTGATCGTCTTGGAGGTGTATTTGGGGTGGTTATCATGTTGGAATAATGCCCTGTGGCCCAGTTTCCGAGGGGAGGGGATCATGCTCTGCTTAAATACTGTATGTCACAGTACATGTTAGCATTCATGCTTCCCTCAATGAACTGTAGCTCCCCAGTACTAGCAGCATTCATGCAGCACCAAAGCATGACACTCCCACCACCATCCTTGACTGTAGGCAAGATGCACTTGTCTTTGTACTCCTCACCTGGTTGCTGCCACACATGCTTGACACCATCTGAACCAAATAAGTTTATGCTGGTCTCATCAGACCACAGGACATGGTTCCAGTAATAAGGGGTAAGGGGATAAGGACCTGTACTTACATAGCGCTTTTCTAGTCTCAAAGACTACTCAAAGCGCTTCACTAGTCATCATCAGTCTGTCGTGGGTGACAATGACTGTTTCATTTAGGTCTGATCAGATTCCTCCACACAGCTCTGCCCTTAGCCTTCCGCTGCCAGGAACTCCTGTCTATATCCAACTTCTTCAAGTTTCTTTTTACAGCGTCTTTAAATCTGAGCCTTGGTCTACCCTGATTGTGTTTGCCCTTGCATAACTGTGAGTAGAGTAACTGTCGAAGGAGATGCTGGTGGTCCATCCTCTCAACATGTCCAAGCCATCTCAGGTTCCTCTGTATTAGTATGTCCTCCATTGATGGCAGACCAGCTCATTTCAACACTTCTATGTTTGTTATCTTGTCTTTCCATGAGATGTTCATTATGGCTCGAAGGTGTCTCATCATGTACGCGTGGAGTTTCTTTACCTGCACTCTGTAGACAGTCCAAGTTTCAGCACTGTACAATAGAGTAGCCAGTACTGTCGCTCTGTACACTTTGCATTTCACACGAATAGACACATGTTGATTGTTCCACAGTCTCTCCCTCAAGTTTCCAAACACAGCGCTCTCTCTTCCCATTCTGAGAGATAGGTCATCCTCCAGCCTAGCATTGTCTGAAATAGTACTCCCTAGATACTTGAAAATTTTGCAGTTGACTAGTGGCTCTGTACCAATGCTGATCTCTTCTGGTAGTGATGTTGATAATTGGAACTTTGGTGGTTTATAAAGGCACTCCGTCTTCTTGATGTTGATTTGGAGGCTGAATTGGCAAGCTGCTCTTGCAAATTTCTCCACTAAAGATTACATATCTTCCACACTGTGTGCAACTAGAGCACTGTCGTCGGCAAAGAGCATTTCTCTTACTACCTTTATCGATGTCTTACTCTTGGCTTTAAACTGTGCCACATTGAACAAGTCTGCTTCTTTCCTTGTTTGAATGTATACTCCTTCTGAAGTGTCTTTGAAGGCCACCTCAACCATGGCTGCCAGATATAACGAGAAGAGTGTAGGTGCCAGCACACACCCTTGTTTCACCCCATTGCTTACTGAAAAGTCTTTAGATACTAAACCACTCATTGCCACATTTGCTTGCATACCTGTATGGAGTGCCTCGATCAGGCTGACAAACTTCTCTGTACAGCCATATTTCTTGAGTACCTGCCAAAGTCCTTGTCACAAAACAGTATCAAAGGCTTTACTGAAGTCTGTGAAGACTACATAAAGTGGCATGTTCTGTTCGATACACTTTTCTTGAACCTGTTTCAAGCAGAAAATCATGTCCATTTTGCTTCTTCCACTTCTAAAGCCACACTGGGTTTCCAGTAGTACATTCTGTGAGATGTGTTCATTGAGTCTGTTCAGTAGTACATATGAGAGAATCTTACCAACAGTGGCTAGCAGTGATATACCTCGGTAATTTCCACAATCTTTCCTGTCACCTTTCTTGAACAAAGGCACAATACTTGCATCCTTCCAGTCTTGAGGTACTTTCTGGGCATCCCATATCTCTTGGATGAACTTGTGCAGGCAGTTGGTCAGCTGAACACCACCAAATTTCCACACTTCTGCTGGAATTCCATCCCTTCCTGGAGCTTTACCATCCTGTGTTGTTCTGATAGCTGCCATTAGTTCATCAAAATTTGGTGGTTCATCCAGACTTGATACAGCTGGTCACTGCACTAGATCTCCAGGGTTGTTTAGTAGTTGGTCAAAGTGGTCTGCAAATCTGTCCAGGATCTTGTCTTTCTCCTGCAAAACCGTTTCATCATCCATAGCCTTTAGTTGGATCAATCCTCTTGGTTTAGGGCCGTAGATTTCTCTCAAACCTGTGAAGAATGTTTTCATGTCCTTCCTGTCTGCTGCAGTTTGAAGTTCTTCCACTTTTTCATCCCACCAGTTGGACTTCATCTCTCTGGTGTACTTCTGTAGCTCACTCTGAGCCTTTGAGTATTTCTTCTTCTTCGACCTTGTGTTAAACTGTAGGTTTTCCTGCCTAGTTGTATTCCTCACTTCTAGTAGTTTCTTCAGGTGTTCATCATGCTCATCAAACCAATCTTGATGTTTCCTCTCAGGGTGGCCTAATACATCACTCGCAGTCTGATACACCATATCCTTCAGTGTTGCCCATTTCTCTTCTATCTCATTCTCTGAGTTGTTGCTGTCCCAGTCTTTCAAGTGTTCATCCATTTCCTGTGTAAGTTCTTCCTGCTTCTTTTGGCCTTTCAGTGCACTAGTGTTTAGCTTCCGTGGTGGCTTTGCACCCATCCTGCAGTGCTGTTTTTGTCTCCAAATCCTTAATCTAAATCTCAGCATAACATGATCAGTACCACAGTCCGCGCCTTTCATTGCTCTGGTGTCCAATACATCACTTATGTCTCTCTGCCTGACTATGATGTAGTCTAACAAGTGCCAGTGCTTGGATCTTGGGTGCATCCATGTCTTCTTGTGTGTGTCCTTGTGCTTAAATAGAGTGTTGGTTATCACAAGGTTGTACTCTGAACATAGTGCAAGTAGAAGTTCTCCATTAGCATTGCACTTACCTACTCCATGACTGCCTAGCACTCCTTTCAATTTCTCAGTGTCTGAACCAACTCTGGCATTAAAATCCCCAACGAGTATCAGCCTATCATCAGTCGGTACACGCCTGATAGTCTCACATAAATCACTGTAGAACTCTTCCTTCACCTCCTCTGTGTTGGTCATTGTTGGGGCATATACACTGATGAGTATGGCATACATCTTCCACAGTAGTGGGAGTTTCATAGTCATTATTCTGTCATTGATTGGCACCGGTTCCTCATCAAGTATTGCTGCTATTACCTTTCTAACTGCAAAGCCCACTCATGCTTCTCTCCTTTCTTGAGTTGATCTCCCACTCCAAAAGAAGATGTACTCGTGGTCTTCCAAGCTGTCATATCCAGGGAATCTTGTTTCACTAAGTGCAGCTATGTCTGCATTGTACCTGTTCATTTCCAGGGCCACAAGCGCGGCTTCTGGGCACTGTGATGTTGTTCTGTCCAACAGAATGTGTACATTCCATTCTGCTACACACAAGGCTGCTGTTTTCCTCTTCTTTTGTCTTCCTGCTCCTAGCTTACTTTTTGCTGCCTGTCGGAGTGTGAGCAAATCAGTGCAGACCTTGTAAGCCTGGGCAACGTCCGAGCCCGTATGAGTTGCTTTCTGACTGACCATTTCATGAAACTGCTTGCAGAGTATTTGAGTACCGCTAGCTTTTGCTGGACTAGCAGCACATTCTTGGCAGATAAAACTATTATCAGTGGCAAGAATGGCAGTAGTCCAAAATATCCAGTAGATACTGTTTCATATATCTGGATTTTTTTAAATTTATTTATTTATTTTTTTGCTTACAGCGTTTTCTTGATTTAAACATCCATCATCTTTCAGTAGGAAATCCACACAAGTTTTTGTACACGAGGCCCCTGCTCACCCATACTAATCCCAAACACATTCACACAACAAAACCTAAAATAGGGAGGATGGGTGGACTGCCATCCTGCCTGTTGTGTCCAGAATGCTGGGAATCAACATTTATTACATTTACCATTAGCACTAAAAGAGGCAGAGGTGTAGCTAAACATTTGACACAGAGAGCATACCAGAGGAGAAGGGGAAGGAGAGCTAGTAGTCATAGCTATTGGCTAACCCGAAGCTAACACAAACACTGATGAAAGGTGAACAGAAGGCTAAAGAGGGTGATTAGATGACACAGTGCGCACACAGGTGCAAGAGGCTTGTTAAACAGAAGTAACAGCTGACGGTAGATGAAAAAAGTGATTAAAATACAATTAAAGGCAATTATCCTCAGGAGATTGAGGAGAGCTAACCACAGAGTAAACCACACCGACAGCCATGCCAAAAAAAAGTTATAACTTTCCAATAAAAATTTTAGTTTACAATAAAACCTCACTAATTTGTTATGATCCAGGCAAGTGTCTCTCTCCTTACTCTGCAGCCTTCTCTCCTTAATTAGGCACAGCTGCCCCTTCCTCATCACCTGCTGCTCATCAACTGGCTGCCTATAAAGGTCCTAATAGTGATGGGACCACTTCACTAGTTCTAACCCTCTATTCTAAGGGCCTATAGATGACAGATATCTAGGGACAATTTAGAGCAACCAATTAACCTAACATGCATGTCTTTTGATTGTGGGAGGAAACCGGAGCCCCCGGAGTAAACCCATGCAGCACAGGGACAACATGCAAACTCCACACAGAAAGGTTCCTACCCCTGCCAGCCTGGGGATCCATGTCCTTAGTCTGCTCTTCTTCAGCAAACTGTTTGCAGGCTTTCTTGTGCATCATCTTAAAAAGGGGCTTCCTTCTAGGACAACAGTCGTGCAGTTCAATTTGATGCAGTGTGCGGCATATGGTCTGAGCACTGACAGGCTGACCCCCCACCCCTTCAACCTCTGCAGCAATTCTGACAGCACTTATACTTCTATTTTCAAAAGACAACCTCGATATGACGCTGAGCACGTGCACTCACTTCTTTGGTCAACCATGGTGAGGCCTGTTCTGAGTGGAACCTGTCCTGTTAAACCGCTGTATGGTCTTGGCCACCATGCTGCAGCTCATTTTCAGGGTGTTGGCAGTCTTCTTCTTCTTCTTCTTCCACGGCCATCATCGAGTCCATCCTCACCTCCTCCATAACCGTGTGGTACGCAGGAGCCACTGCCAGGGACAGACTAAGGCTGTAGCGCGTCGTGCGCACTGCTGAGAAGGTGATCGGCTGCAAGCTCCCATCTCTCCAGGACCTGTACATCTCCAGGACCCGGAGGCGTGCAGGCCAGATCATAGCCGATCCTTCACACCCTGGTCACGTACTGTTTGCCCCCCTCCCCTCAGGTAGAAGACTTCGGCCCATTCAGACTAAAACCTCCCGGCACATGAACAGCTTTTTCCCCTCTGCCATCAGACTGCTGAACATTAAGTGACATATATTGACTCTTGTGCACTATATACAGCAGCTCATGCCGTTCATCACTGTTTTTCTGTTGCATTATCGACTGCACTGTGGTAACCCATATTATCTGCTACTTGCTAATTTATTTAAATCTGCCTTGACTAGTATTACTCATTATTATAATAATAATAATAATAATAATAATAATAATAATAATAATTATTATTATTATTATTATTATTATTATTATTATTATTATTATTATTATTATTATTATTACTTATTATTCTACACTTATTGCATGTTTTTAGTCTTTTAGTTTTTTTAGTTTATGTCATTATTTCATCATGTTTTTAATGTTGTAGCATGGCACCGAGACAAATTCCTAGTTTGTGTACTACATAAACAATGGCAATAAATCTGATTCTGATTCTGATCTGATTCTGATTCTGATTCTTATAGCTTAGACCACATTACACCGGTTTTAGCAGCACTTCACTGGCTCCCAGTTGGTTTTAGGATTCAGTTTAAAATTTTAGTTCTTGTTTTTAGAGCTATTCATGACCAGGTCACTAAATACTAAATGGGCTGCACGGTGGCGCAGTGGTTTAGCACTGTGGCAGCACAGTTTTACCCTCGGCCGGGGGATCGCGGGGATCATGAGATCGTGGGTTCGATCCCAGCCCCCGACCAACAGTGAGCTGTGTGGAGTTTGCATGTTCTCCCCATGTTGCGTGGGTTTACTCCGGGATTTCTCCGGTTTCCTCCCGCATACCAAAAACATGTAGGTTTAGGGCGCTTGCGCACGCAGCGACCGGCTAGCTGGTGGCTTGTCACCAGACTGCAAACCGAATCTACCTACGGGTACAAATAAGTAAAAAAAAAAAAAAAAAATACATCACCGAGCTGCTTAAAGTGTATAACCCCTCACGGTCTCTGAGATCCTCAGATCAACTTTTACTCGCTGTCCCATGAACCCATTTTAAAACTCGAGGTGATAGAGCCTTTCAGGTAGTGGCAACAAGATTGTGGAATGGTCTACCACTGTCTTTGTGCTCAGTAGATTCTGTTGACGCTTTTAAAAAACAGCTGAAGACACTCCTGTTTAAACAGGATTTTTAGTTTAATTATGGATTATGGTTTTTATGTTTTTAATGTCTTTATACTTGTTTTTCAATGCTTTTATTGTTGTATTTGTGATTGTGTGTGTTATTTTATTGTGAAACACTTTGTGATTCTTTCTGTGAGAAGTGCTATATAAATAAATTTTACTTACTTACTTACTTTATGTAGAACAACATTTTTTTTTACATCCTCAGAGAGTTCTTTGCCATGAGGTGCCATGATGAACTTCAAGTGACCAGTATGAGAAAGTGTAAGCAATAACACCAAATTTAACACACCTGCTCCCCATTCATACCTGAGGCCTTGTAACATTAACAAGTCACATGACACTGGGGAGGGAAAATGGCTAATTGGGCACAATTTGGACATTTTCACTTTGGGGCGTTCTCACTTTTGTTGCCAGCGGTTTAGACATTAATGACTGTGTGGTGAGTTATTTTGAGGGGACAGCAAATTTGCACTGTTATACAAGCTGTACAACGATTACTTTACATTGTATCAAAGTGTCATATCTTCAGTGTTCCATCCATCCATCCATCTTCTACCACTTTTCCGGAGGTCCGGGTCACGGAGGCAGCAGTTCAAGCAGAGAAGCCCAGACTTCCCTCTCCCCAGCCACCTGCTCCAGCTCTTCAGAGGGGATACCAAGGCGTTCCCAGACCAGCTGGGAGACATAGTCTCTCCACCAAGTCCTGGGTCTGCCCCGGGGTCTCCTCCCAGTGGGACGTGCCTGAAACACCTCAAGTGGGAGGCGTCCAGGAGGCATCCTAATCAGATGCCTATACCACCTCAACTGACTCCTTTCAATGTGGAGTCATTTGTGCCTATGCACCAAATGATGTTTCAGAGTACCCACCCTTTTTGGAGTCTGTGACTGGGGTGCTGGAGGGTGCTCCTCTTGGAGACTCCATTGTCCTACTGGGGGACTTCAATGCGCACGTGGGCAACGACAGTGAAACCTGGAGGGGGGTGATTGGGAGGAACGGCATGCCCGATCTGAACCCGAGTGGTGTTCAGTTATTGGACTTCTGTGCTAACCACAGTCTGTCCATAACGAACACCATGTTCAAGCATAAGGGTGTCCATATGTGCACCTGGCACCAGGACACCCTAGGTCGCAGGTCGATGATCGATTTTGTTATCATGTCATCAGACCTGCGACCGTATGTCTTGGACACCCGAGTAAAGAGAGGTGCAGAGCTGTCAACTGATCACCACCTGGTGGTGAGTTGGATCCGATGGCAGGGGAGGAAGCCATTCAGACCTGGTAGACCCAAACGTATAGTGAGGGTGTGCTGGGAGCGTCTGGCTGAGGCCCCTGTCCGGGAGGTCTTCAACTCCCACCTCCGGAAGAACTTCAACCACATTCCGAGGGAGTCTGGAGACATGGAGTCTGAATGGGCCATGTTCTCCACCTCTGTTGTTGGAGCGGCGGCCCAGAGCTGCAGCCGCAAGGTGGTCGGTGCATCTCATGGTGGCAACCCCCGAACCAAGTGGTGGACACCAGTGGTGAGGGGGGCCATTAAGCTGAAGAAGGAGTCCTATCAAGCTTAGCTGGCTTGTGGGACTCCCGAAGCAGCTGAGGTGTACCGGCAGGCCAAGCGGAGTGCAGTCCGGGTGGTTGCTGAAGCAAAAACCTGGGTATGGGAGGAGTTCGGTGAGGCCATGGAACAAGACTTTCGGTCGGCCTCAAAGAGATTCTGGCAAACTGTCCGGCGGCTCAGGAGGGGAAAGCAGCTCCCCGTCCACTCTATGTATGGTGCGGATGGGACACTGTTGACTTCGACTGGGGACATCGTCGGGCGGTGGAAGGAATACTTCAAGGATCTCCTCAATCCCACTGATACGCCTTCCACAGAGGAAGCAGGGTTTGGGGACAAGGGGGATGACTCGCCTATCACAGGGGCTGAGGTCGCCAAGGTGGTTAAAAATCTCCTTGGTGGCCGGGCCCCAGGGGTGGATGAGATTCGCCCCGAGTACCTCAAGGCCCTGGATGTTGTTGGGTTGTCATGGTTGACACGCCTCTGCAACATTGCGTGGAGGTCGGAGGCAGTGCCTTTGGCATGGCAAACCGGGGTGGTGGTTCCTCTCTTTAAAAAAGGGGACCGGAGGGTGTGCTCCAACTTTAGAGGGATCACACTCCTCAGCCTCCCTGGGAAGGTCTATGCCAAGGTACTGGAATCAGAATCAGAATCAGAATCAGAATCAGAATCAGAATAAACTTTATTGCCAAGCATGTAAAAAAAACACACGAGGAACTTGACTTGACATTGGTGCGCATGCGCGCGACACAATGACACGGCAGCCATAATAGGCGCCTCATCAAACAGAGATAGATAAGAAAGGGAGGGGAGGGGAGGGAACGACACAAGGGGGGGAGGAGAGAAAAAAAAACTTCGTTATCAGAATACAGCTTATATTTAAGCAGATTATGATTACAATGAAAAAAAAAATCTCTCAATAGCACAGAGCAACAATCAACCACAAAAAACCAAAAGACCAAAAGTCAGAGAGAATCAGTGAATGGATGGGTGTAATTCAGTATTATGAATCAGTGTGTTCGTGTATGTTGAATGCAGGTGGGTGTTTATCAGTTACTGGAGGCAGCAAAATCTCTCCCAGCCGAGATGTTATGTCTTAGTGTCTGAAACGCGGAAACATGTCCTTGAGGCATGGCAGATGGAAATTTCCTGAGCCAGTCACATGTCAATGAGAGTTCAGATGCAGTCCCAGTATGTTTATGAAAGAGAAGCACAATCTTCTGTTTTGCCTTAATCCAGGAGGAAAATAGACAACAGGGCGAATTCAAGGTCTGATAGACACAGATCACTCAGAGCATAGAATTTTACATCTCCAGCAATCCTGTGTTCATAATTTCCATACATAGGCTTTAAATCCATTCCTTGGAGGCACCAAAGACGACTCCAGATGTTTCCCTTCTAGAACATGGGTAAACATGTCCGGTAGAGTCCATCCCTCTACAATGCATGCAGATGGTAATTTCCATGTTATCATTGCCGATAGTTAGTGCACTCCCCCGTCTAGTCGAATTGTTGAGAAGCAGCTATGCCGGGACCGCTTTTAATTAGCTCTTCCAGTTAATTTTTCGATACACCAGGAAAAACTCCAGAGCCAATCAGCAGAAAATCCTGTGATCCTAGCCAAACCAGGTAGATGTTTCCACATCCTCAGTCGAATCATGCAGACACATGCATTCCAATCCATGGGTCTCTCCATAGGGGCTCCCCCTGGCCCGAATTTATATAAAATGTTGTTAATCTTATTAAAGCCGCTCACCAAATCCATTCTTTTCGTTTGGTTCAAGATTCAGCCAGAAGACAGCGACGCAGACAAGACAGCAAGCTGGGATTCTCAGTTAGGGAGGGAAGGAGGGTAAAAGGGAGCAAAGAAAAAGGCGTCTGTTCTCTCTGAAGGGCAGAAGCAGAAAGCAGTACTGGAGAGGAGAGTCCGGCCGTTGGTCGAACCTCAGATTCAGGAGGAGCAATGTGGTTTTCGTCCTGGCCGTGGCACATCGGACCAGCTCTTTACCCTCTCGAGAATTCTCGAGGGTTCGTGGAAGTTTGCCCAACCAGTTTACATGTGTTTTGTGGACTTAGAGAAGGCATTTGACCGCGTCCCTCGTAGATTTTTGTGGGGGGTGCTTCGGGAGTATGGGGTATCGGGCTTGTTGTTACGAGCTATTCGGTCTCTGTACGACCGTTGTGAGAGTTTGGTTCGTATTGCCAACACTCGGTCGGAGTCATTCCCAGTGAGAGTTGGACTCTGCCAGGGCTGCCCTTTATCACCGATCCTGTCTCATAATTTTTATGGACAGGATTTCTAGGCGCAGCCAGGGAATGGAGGGTGTCATGCTTGGTGACCACAGGATCTCATCTCTGTTGTTTGCAGATGATGTTGTCCTGTTGGCTTCATCCAGCAATGACCTACAGCTCTTGCTGGGACGGTTTGCCGCTGAGTGTGAAGCGGCTGGAATGAGAATCAGCACCTCCAAGTCCGTGTCCATGGTCCTCAGCCGGAAAAAGGTGGATTGTCCTCTCCAGGTTGGGGACAGGCTCCTGTCCCAAGTGGAGGAGTTTAAGTATCTTGGGGTCTTGTTCACGAGTGAGGGGAGAATGGAGCGAGAGATCGACAGACGGATTGGAGCAGCATCTGCAGTGATGCGGACGTTGTACCGGTCTGTTGTGGTGAAGAGGGAGCTTAGTTCTAAGGCAAAGCTGTCAATTTATCAGTCAATCTACGTTCCTACTCTCACCTATGGTCACGAGCTTTGGGTAATGACCGAAAGAACGAGATTGCGGATACAAGCGGCTGAAATGAGCTTTCTCCGTAGGATTGCTGGACTCACCCTCAGAGATAGGGTGAGGAGCTCAGTCATCCGGGAGAGGCTCAGCGTAGTCTTCAGTGTTGTCCCATGAAAAGATATAATCAAATATTTACAAAAATGTGAGGGGTGTACTCACTTTTGTGAGCTACTGTAAGCCTTTATTAGTCCCACAATGGGGAAATTTCAGGATTGCAGCAGTACAAAGATAGCAACACTCAGAGCAATAGTAAATAAGATAATAAGATAAGAATTGGTTAACAAAAGCAGTAAATAAATATACATATGTACACAGTTATATACACAGTGCAGGGTCATTGCAGTTAGATGGTATCAACAGCATTACAGTTAGTTAAATTACTCTGCAAAATATAAATAAATATAGACCCAGACAGAATATTTCATATTTGAATGAACAGTGTTGTTGCCACCCTCAATAATAATTGTAATTGTCTTATTTTTGTATTGGAGGGGGCAATCTCTATTGTGCAAAGCTGTGACATTTAATATGTCCTCTATGAGCAGCACTGGTTTGATTATAAAGTCTGACAGCCATAGGCAGAAAGGACCTGATTTACATCTAAATTCAACTTTTTTAATTCTATCTGGAGATACAGTCATCCTAAAGGAGAGCCCTGTCTTGAATGATAACTGATAAATACTTACTGAAAAACTGTGTCGGCTGGCAAACAGTGATTTGACATCCGGTGGGAGAGTGCTGTTGTCGTCGGCCTCCGTCGGTCTATGACGACCATGGAAGAGAATCCTAAACGTCTACTCTGCTGGAACAGAACCGCCTGTGGCTGAACAGGCCGATGCGCGAATGGCAGTCCCTGTCACACAGGTCGCACTTGT
This sequence comes from Pholidichthys leucotaenia, assembly GCA_020510985.1. Taxonomy (NCBI): domain Eukaryota; kingdom Metazoa; phylum Chordata; class Actinopteri; order Cichliformes; family Pholidichthyidae; genus Pholidichthys; species Pholidichthys leucotaenia. The sequence continues at coordinate 155,834,792 of CM035847.1, read as the reverse complement.
GGGTGGTCTCCGTGCTGCTGGGTCTGTGGCGGTTCTTCCTGCGGGCCCTTTTTTCGTCTGCAGCAGCAGTCAGTCTCTCTTCACCCGCCTTGAGCTGTCTGGTCAGGGTGCCTCTCCATTTGGAGCGGTCCGTTGCAAGGTCCTCCCAGCGCTCTGTGTTGATCTCCAGGGCTATCATGTCTCTCTTGCAGACGTCTCTAAAACGCAGCTGTGGGCGGCCAACGTCTCTCTTTCCAGTTGCCAGTTCTCCATAGAGGACGTCTTTGGGGATTCTGCCATCCTCCATACGGTGAACGTGGCCTAGCCAGCGGGCCCTGCGCTGTCTGAGTAGAGTGAACATGGAGGGAAGGCCGGCGCGGGACCGAACTTCTGTGTTGGGCACTTTGTCCTGCCAGGATATGTCCAGGATGTGGCGAATGCAGCGCAAGTGGAAGGAGTTCAGTCTCTTTTCCTGCCGGGCGTATGTTGTCCACGTCTCACTCCCATAGAGCAGTGTGCTGATGACGCAGGCGTTGTACACTGCCATCTTCGTCTTGACAGAGAGTTTGGGATTCTCCCACACTCGTGTGGTGAGGCGAGCGAGTGTGAAGGCTGATTTTCCAGTCCTCTTGTTGATCTCTGTATCAAGGGAGAGGTTGTTGCTGATCGTGGACCCCAGGTACGTGAACTGATTCACGACCTCCAGCTCGTAGTCGTCAATGGTGATGGTTGGTGGTGCTTCCGTGCCTTGCGCCAAGACGTTAGTCTTCTTCAGGCTGATGGTAAGCCCGAAGTCCTTGCATGCGTGGGAGAAGCGGTCCATAAGGGTCTGAAGCTCCTGCTGTGTGTGGGTTGCGACTGCAGCGTCGTCTGCGAACAGCATGTCTCTGATTAGAGCCTCGCGTACTTTGGTTCTGGTTTTCAGGCGGGCGAGGTTGAAAAGTCTGCCGTCAGATCTTGTGTGCAGGTAGATTCCCTCTGTTGCTGTGCTGAAGGCATGCCTCAGGAGCATAGCAAAGAAAATCCCAAAGAGGGTTGGAGCAAGTACACAGCCCTGTTTCACTCCGCTGCGTATGTTGAATGGCTCTGAGACGTTGCCATCGTGCTGCACTATCCCCTGCATGTTGGTGTGAAACAATTCAATGAGGCTTTGCAACTTTGGTGGGCATCCTATCTTTGGCAGGATCTTGAAAAGGCCCTCTCTGCTGACCAGATCGAACGCTTTGGTGAGGTCGATGAAGGCGACGTACAGGGGCATGTTCTGTTCTCTGCAGCTCCTTGATCCCTCCTGCAGGTGGTGAGTCCACTGGAGGGCGGACCCATGTAACTCCTTCGGGCTGAGCCCGGCCGGGTCCCATGGGCGGAAACCCGACCACCAGACGCTAGCCATCGAGCCCCTCCCCCAGGCCTGGCTCCAGGGTGGGGCCCCGGTAACCCCATACCGGGTGGGGTACATTGAATCCTTGTTCTAGTATTTATCATGAGTCTGTTGTATCGTTCTTAGTCTGGCCCTTCACCCAGGACCAGTTTGTCTTGGGTGACCCTACCAGAGGCAAATTGCCCCAGACAACATAGCTCCTGCGATCACTGGGGCAAGCAAACCCCCCACCACGATAAGGTGACGATCCATGAGGGGATGCCAATAAACCTTACTCATATAATTGAAAGCCCATCACTCAACTAGTGATGCAAATGTAAGAGAAACAAAATGTACATACATTTCATTCTTTCTTTCTGACTCATTTCCTTTTCAATTTACCTGTTTTTATCACACCTACTGTTTGTATTATCTGATCTTCCTGTTGAGTGACTTTGAAATGATTATTTGAAATCCTTCTGATACAAGGACTCGTTACCAATTACCCAAGCTATTGCAGCTTTGTCAGTTTCCTGAATGGGATTCCTCAACCAAAGCAGGAAATCTGACTGAAAAAGCAAAATTGGACTTTAATTAGCTCAGTTCTGCTGTGTTCTCTGTTTATGAACTGTTTCCCACACGGAATACATTTATTATACAGTTTTATGAGAAGTTTGAAAGTATGTTATAGTTTCATCTCTGCTGTGTAGCATTTAATTTGAAGGGAGAAAGTTTAATTCTTGAAGTTAAAACAATTTGCGTTGACAAATAATTAATTTAAAAGGATTGTGTTGGGTGCTTCACTTAGAGGTCAAGGAATGGGTCAGGGAACCAGTGGCACTGGGTGCTTTCCATGTACTTTAACCCATAAGAACCCAGTCCCCCATAATTTTCCTTGAAGGAGAAAGAGGTCGTGGTTATTATGGGTTAAGGAAAAGTACTGGTGTAAAACAGTGTTAGTATGGTAACAAGCCTTTTTTTGATAATTGCTGGATACTTTCCATGTACTTTCAGTGAATGTACTGGTGTCAGACAGTGTTAGTATTGTGAAATGTCATAATAACAAACCCTACTTTTGAGAAAATAATTGAGGGGTACTTTCTGTACTTTTCTCATGAGCTTTACTCATTGTACAGTAATAAGGCATTAGGAATATTAACCTTGACCTTTGACCTTTTCAACCCAAACCCATAGTCAGAAGTCAGGATCACAAGGTGAGCCTATGTAGCAAGTTTGGTGACCCTAGCTTTACTCGCTGTACAGTAATAAGGCATAAGGAATGTTAACCTTGACCTTTGACTTTCTGACCCCAAACACATAGTCAAAAGTCAGGAGCTCAAGGTGAATCTGTGTACCAGGTTTGGTGGCCCTAGCTTTACTCATTTTATAGCAATAGTAAATTTAGCATTTACCATAGTGCAAATGGAATGTTAATTTTGACCTTTTGACCCCAAACTCATAGTCAGGTCAGGGTGTAAGTCATCCAAAATTTGTCTTAAATACAACTGTTGTATCAATTTGAAAAGCCTACATCATTTCTTTCAGTAGTTATTGTATTTACAAGATTTAGGGAAAATCTGACTTCTGGCCTTTAACCTCAAGGTCATCCGATAAGAGTCAAATTGCAATATGCACATCATCAGTGTATATCAAACCATTTTTTTTTTTTTTGTTACTTATTTGTACCCGTAGGTAGATTTGGTTTGCAGTCTGGTGACAAGCCACCGGCTGCTGGTCGCTGCATGCGCGAGCGCCCTAAACCTACATGTTTTTGGTATGCGGGAGGAAACCGGAGAAATCCCGGAGTAAACCCACGCAACACGGGGAGAACATGCAAACTCCACACAGCTCACTGTTGGTCGGGGGCTGGGATCGAACCCACGACCTCATGATCCCCGCGATCCCCCGGCCGAGGGTAAAACTGTGCTGTCACAGTGCTAAACCACTGCGCCACCGTGCAGCCATGGTACCAAGTTTCAAAATATTTGGAACAAAACGGTAGGAGGAGTTGGTTTCACAAGACAGTTACTATCTATGAAGTGAAGTGAAATAGGGGGTCATAAATTTGGGGCTACAACTCCTGCAAAAATCATCCAATCAAAGCCAAATTGCAATATGCGGACATCAGTGTATATCAAAGTCTGGTACCAAGTTTCAGCCCAAATGGAACAAAACTGTAGGAGGAGTTGATTTCATAAAAGTGGGGCGGACGGACCTATAACATAATTCCCCTTCAACCCCTTTGGGCTTTGACCGGTGGGGAATAAAAAACATGGCTTGTTACCCCAATATTTCAGTGTACAAACACTGTTCTCATTGTTTACAGGACTTTCACTGAAAGTACCCTGTAATTTCCTAGTACTTCACAGGCTGTGTTAAAAAGTGTTACCAATAACTTTTTAAAAAAATCACACCAGTCTGTATAATTTGTACAACAAGCAAGATGCTAGATACTGGTGATATGTTTTAAATATTTTATTGAAAGTGCCTTGATCCTTTCAATTATGTGACAGCTTACATCCTAGTGACAGGAGTTGCTACTGCATATTTAGAATGGTGGTTCAGTAGTTAACACAGCAGCCTCATAACAAGAGGATCTGGGATTTAATTTAGGGTCAAGCTCAGATAAAGTCCATCTGTGTAGTTTGCATGTTTTCCTTGTGCAGTATAGGTTTCCTCCCACAGTTCAAAGATGGGGTCATGGCAGTGGCCTCCCCAGTTCTAGATGTGACACACTGTAGACATAAAAATATTGTTTCATTCTACTGTCTGTGCCTTGCTGTGTAGAGACTAAATTACAATTAAGTCAGCTTTCTTTCTCAATATTCAAAACACTTTTTTGGAACGCATTCAAAGATCATTGGTACAGTTATACAACAAGCAAGTACTCAGGAAAGACTATGCAGTCATCAGTAGTCTTTTGTATGGGCTTTATAATAAGTTTATCAAGTCACATTCATCTCTGCCACAAACTTTCAACTTGCAAACCGAACCAAAGAAAGAGCAGCTTCATTTCTGGGCCCATTAGATTACAAAAAAAAAAAAATAAAATAAAAATGTTCAGTAATTTGCATCGGGGCCACTAAATACCAATCTTGTCTTCTTAGAAATGTATAAATATGAATGAATTTATGTGAAAATGTTGTTGTAATAGGGACTCTGATACTGAGAAGTGGGACAAGATATTTAATAATGACATAAATCAATAACAAAATTAAACTACACACAGAAAATTCCTTGCCCCCGGCAAGTCAGGGAGTCAAATAAGGAGCCTTCTAGCTATAAGGCAACAGCACTGGACATTGCTCTTTATATTGCCCAATAAAAAACAATATGTATTTATCAGACTTACACATACACCATTTCATAAATGCGTGCCCATACACTGGCTCTAATACACATCCATTCTCTCCAAATCTCCTACTCTTTATCTCTCACTCTTCATAATCAGTCACCAAAGCCCATTGCTTTGACAGCAGACATATGAGCAGCAGGAGCAGAATGTGCCAGCTTATCAGCCATTTAGCAGCCGATGACCTGTGGCGCAAATGACCCTAACATGATAAAGTGTCTGAACCCTACAAATTAAATTACAGGTCAAAGGGGAGCACACTCATCAGAATGCAGCATCTATCACCATAGCTATTGATCGCCCAACAATAAGTGTGTGTGTGTGTGTGTGTGTATGTGTGTGTGTGTGTGTGTGTGTGTGTGTGTGTGTGTGTGTGTGTGTGTGTGTGTTTGTGTGAGTGAGTTGTGTAAGAGAGCATATGTGTATAAATGTGTGACAAGCTATGTGGTGGGAGGCAGAGAGGGTTCAGTTTCTTTGAAGAGCAACATAACTCAAACTGAAAAGGACAAATATTATCTGTCCAACCTGAGACAAAAAAAGAGGAAAAATCAGTAAGACAGTACAATTACAGATGACAAAGATTGTTTGCAGTACCCTGTTGTACTGAGTGATCCGATACAAACTGCAGTGAAAATGCTGTATAAAAATTATAATATTTCTACCCAATTAATTATGGTTCCAAGGTTGTCATAGCCAGGAGCGGCACTGGGGTTAAGCTCCCAGTGCTCATAAAATGCTCCTTATGGCGTGTGTCTTGAAAAGCCTCTGACAACTCCTAGCCTGCCCGTGTGGTTTAGTCTCTAAGCCCGGCGGAACTGCTTTTACTAATAGGAGAAGGGGCGAGGGCGGATGTCTGGCGCCTTAAAACCAGATGCTTCGGGTAGATGGTGGCTCATCAACCTGGGAAGGTAGCCCATCTAGGGGAAGGTAAACCCTGATTTCAAACCTCCGCTGCCTTGCGGCACACCCGGTCACGGGAAAGGCTTCGGGAGTCAACCCTGAGGAAAAATCCGGAGTCGGAGTCCCTAAGGCAGTTCTCTGTTGTGCTCAACATCGTTCTGGCAGCTCCTGCAACGGCGCTGGTGCCAAACTGTAGCAGCCCTGCTGTTCCTTTGGATTCATCAGTGTCGTGGAGAGGGGGGACATGCTGCATGGGCAACATCTTGTCCTCCATATCTTCCTGCCCAGGCTTGAATCCTACCAACGCCCAACGCTGGAAGGTAGAACACTGGATCACTGGAGAGGACACTCCAGCTTCGCCTTTGGCGTAAACAAAACATGGGGAATGACAGTTACTGGTTATAAGCCACCGCTCAATTGGCGTAGAGCGCGGCGCCAGGGGTTGTTCCCGATGGTGGGAGGGATCATCGGATCTCACTGGACAGCTACCGCCCGCCTCAAGCTGGGCAGCCCTCAGCCAATAAGGTGTTGTCCCGCCACAGCTTGCTTTCCTCACTGGGTGCATGGGAATGAGGAGAAGTCCGAACGGCAGGCTGAGAACCTTTGCACCAGGCAAGACAAAAAAAACAAAAGAGACCAACTCTAAAACTGGGAACTTGGAACGTCCGCACTATGATGACAGGACTCGCTGCTAACCTCAAGGACATCAACGACACCAGGAAGACTGCCATCATCAATAATGAGCTGAAGAGACTGGAAGTGGATATCGCCACTCTCCAGGAAACACTGTTGGCTGACGCAGGCACACTGAGAGAGAAGGACTACACATTCTACTGGCAGGGAAAGGGCAGTGACGAACACGGGGAACACAGAGTGGGCTTCGCAGTGAAGAACACCTTGCTGAAGATGGTGGAACTGGGCAGCAATGGCTCTGCATGACTCCTCACCCTCCACCTGAACACCACTCAAGGCCCAGTCACTCTCGTCAGTGTGTATACCCCAACACTGACAGCCACACCAGAGGCAAAAGACGAGTTCTACGAGAATCTCACAACAACTGTCAGGATCATCCCCAACTCTGAACAACTCATTCTCCTTGGAGACTTCAATGCCAGAGTGGGTGCTGACCACGACTCCTGGCCCTCCTGTCTTGGACCATTTGGCGTGGGCAGAATGAACGACAACGGACAGTGGCTGCTCGAGTTCTGCACATATCACGATCTGTGCTTCACAAACTCGTTCTTCAAGACCAAGCCCCAACACAAGGTTTCCTGGCGACATCCGCGCTCAAAGCACTGGCACCAGCTGGACTTGATCCTGACCAGGCGCACCTCACTGAAGAACGTGCTAATCACCCGTTCGTTCCAGAGTGCAGATTGCCACACAGACCATTCATTGGTGTGTTGCAAGGTCAAGCTGCAGCTGAAGAAATTCCATCGTGCTAGACAGCCTGGAAAGGCATGGATTGACACCAGCAAGATGGCCCAACCAGAACTTGTTGAGCAGTTTGCCTCCACCCTTGAGAAGGAACTTGGTGTACCACAAGAAGAAGAATCTGCAAAGCAGAAGTGGGAAGAGCTGCGAAACACCATCCACCGCACAGCCTTGGCTACCTTTGGGAGGAAGACCTCAAAGTCACAGGACTGGTTTGATCCCAAGTTTACCGAGATGACCCCCGTCATTGAAGCCAAGTGCTCAGCACTTGCTGAGTACAAGAAGTACCCAAACGAGAAGAATCTCCAGATTCTCAGGGCTGCAAGAAGCAAAGTTCAGCAGACTGCTCGGCGCTGTGCCAACGAGTACTGGACTCAGCTCAGCCAAGACATTCAAACCGCTGCCATAACAGGGAACATCCGTGGTATGTACGATGGCATCAAGAAAGCATTTGGTCCGGCTCAGAGCAAGACGGCCCCCCTCAAATCCTCCACTGGGGAGATGATCACAGAAAAGAACAAGTAGATGGAGAGATGGGTGGAACACTACTCCGACCTCTACTCCAGACAGAACACTGTGACACCATCAGCCCTTGATGCCATCAACTGCCTGCCATCCATGGACGAACTTGACGCCGAGCCAACCATCAACGAACTCAGCAAGGCCATTGATAGCTTGGCCGCTGGCAAGGCACCCGGCAACGACGGCATACCCCCCGACCTGATCAAGCACTGCAAGACCGCCCTACTCAGAATCAGAATCAGAATCAGAATAAGTTTATTGCCAAGCACATTTACAAGTAAATAACAGGTAAATATACGAGGAATTTGACTTGACACTGAAAACGTCATAAATGACATTCTCAATGACGCGGTGAGCCATGGAGGCGCCTGTCAGCAGGAGGGGAACAGTAGGCAGTGGGGGAAGGGGAGGGTGGACACAGTAGGAGAGAGAAAAAGGCATTGTTGATCAGAATAAAGTTCATATATGACCGATATTATGATTACAAGAAAAAAACTCTCAATGCACAATTAGCAGAAAATAGAATCCCCACAATGACACAAAGAGAGCAGTGAGTGAATGTCTTCATCAGTCAGTATAAATGGATCAGTATGTGTGAGTTGGGTGCAATCAGTGGCAAATCAGTTAGGTGGACAACAATAGTCTCTTCCTCAGCAGATGTTATGACTACAGTCTGAAGCAAAGGCACGTGTCCTTGAGCACGGCAGATGGAATAGTTGAGCCAGACAGCTGTCCTTGAGAGTCAGATGCTGCCCGCCAGTGTTATGAAAACATTATACTGTTGATTATCAGGAGGACTGAATGCTGAGGGGTGCCGAAAAAAACAGGTCGAATAGCACTGACTTCAGAGAAAAAACTTTCTATTCTCTTACGGATTCAGTGCTCCAATTCCATCATGGCCAGGCATTGAAATCGATTCTTGAACAGCTCTCAGCGTGATCGTGATGTAATCCATTTTCCTATACAGTTCTCCATTGGCCGCTGTCAGAGTCCTGCCCAGTTGGTCAATTTGATGAGTGAGCTTCGCCGGGTCCACTTTTTGATAAGCTCTGTCCATCTTCTTCAATTTGCGGTGCACCAGAACAATCCCAAAGCCAATCAGTAGAATTCCGATGACCATTGCTCCGAAAAGATATAAATCTTCAATATCTTCTATAGAAAGATCACACAGGCACAAGAGTTTCCAATTGCTTGTGTCCTTTAAATAACCTGCAGCAGCAGTTCCTGCAGGACAGATAGGCTCCCCCGGGCCCGATTTCCTCGTTGAAAAAACAGTGTCAATTGCATTCAAAGCCCAGCTTATTAAATCCATAATTTCGTTAGATAAATCAGCAGTAAAGACACGCAGACACAGACGATAGCAAGCTGGGATCCAGTCAGTTAAGGAGGGAGAGAGAGATAGGTAGCCGGAGCGGGGAAGAAAAGCGTCTGCTCTCTTTGGAGTGCGGAAGTGGCAGTGTACTGTTGCCATTGCATGACGTCCTCTGCCAGTGCTGGAAGGAAGGTTCTGTACCACAGGAGATGAGGGACACCAATATCATCACCCTCTACAAAAACAAAGGGGAGACAAGCGACTGCAACAACTACATGGGCATCTCCCTCCTCAGCGTTGTTGGCAAAGTCTACGCATGAGTTGTTCTCGTTTGTCTACAGAAGCTTGCCGAACGTGTCTACCCCGAGTCTCAGTGTGGCTTCCACGCTGAGCAATCAACGGTAGACATGATATTCTCCATCCGCCAACTCCAGGAGAAATGCAGAGAACAGAACATGCCCCTGTACATCGCCTTCATCAACCTCACCAAAGCGTTCGATCTGGTCAGCAGAGAGGGCCTTTTCAAGATCCTGCCAAAGATAGGATGCCCACCAAAGTTGCAAAGCCTCATCAAATCATTTCACACCAACATGCAGGGGACAGTGCAGCACGATGGCAATGTCTCAGAGCCATTCAACATACGCAGCGGAGTGAAACAGGGCTGTGTACTTGCGCCAACCCTCTTTGGGATTTTCTTTGCTATGCTCCTGAGGCATGCTTTCAGCACAGCAACAGAGGGAATCTACCTGCACACAAGATCTGACGGCAGGCTTTTCAACCTCGCCCACCTGAAAGCCAGAACCAAAGTGCGCGAGGCTCTAACCAGAGACATGCTGTTCGCAGACGACGCTGCAGTCGCAACCCACACACAGCAGGAGCTTCAGACCCTGATGGACCGCTTCTCCCAGGCATGCAAGGACTTCGGGCTTACCATCAGCCTGAAGAAGACTAACGTCTTGGCGCAAGGCACGGAAGCACCACCAACCATCACCATCGACAACTATGAGCTGGAGGTCATGAATCAGTTCACGTACCTGGGGTCCACGATTAGCAACAGCCTCTCCCTTGATACAGAGATGGACAAGAGGATTGGAAAATCAGCCTTCACACTCGCTCGCCTCACCACACGAGTGTGGGAAAATCCCAAACTCTCTGTCAAGACGAAGATGGCAGTGTACAACGCCTGTGTCATCAGCACACTGCTCTATGGGAGTGAGACGTGGACAACATACGCCCGGCAGGAAAAGAGACTGAACTCCTTCCACTTGCACTGCATTCTCCACATCCTGGACATATCCTGGCAGGACAAAGTGCCCAACACAGAAGTTCTGTCCCGCACTGGCCTTCCCTCCATGTTGGGGCTTCACGGTGGCGCAGTGGTTAGCACTGCGGCAGCACAGTTTACCCTTGGCCGGGGGATTGTGGGGATCGTGGGATCGTGGGTTCGATCCCAGCCCCCTACCAACAGTGATCTGTGTGGAGTTTGCATGTTCTCCCCGTGTTGCGTGGGTTTACTCCGGGATTTCTCCGGTTTCCTCCCACATGCCAAAAACATGCATGTTAGGTTAATTGGCTGTTCTAAATTGTCCCTAGATATTTGTTTCCTATAGGCCCTTAGAATAGAGGGTTAGTATTAATGAAAGCGCTTTGAGTGGTCTTTGTGACTAGAAAAGCACTATATAAGTGCAGGTTAGTTAGTTAGTTAGTAGTTCACTCTACTCAGGCAGCGCAGGCTCCGCTGGCTAGGCCACATTCACCATATGGAGGATGGCAGAATCCCCAAAGACGTCCTCTGCGGAGAACTGGCGACTGGCAGGAGAGACGTTGGCCGCCCACAGCTGCGCTTTAGAGACGTCTGCAAGAGAGACATGAAGGCCCTGGAGATCAACACAGAGCGCTGGGAGGACCTTGCAACGGACCGCTCCAAATGGAGAGGCACCCTGACCAGACAGCTCAAGGTGGGTGAAGAGAGACTGACTGCTGCAGCAGATAAAAAAGGACCCGCAGGAAGAACTACCACAGACCCAGCAGCACGGAGACCACCCACAAATGCAATCTGTGTGACAGGGACTGCCATTCGCGCATCGGCCTGTTCAGCCACAGGCGGTGCTGTTCCAGCAGAGTAGACGTTTAGGATTCTCTTCCATGGTCGTCATAGACCGACGGAGGCCGACACTACCCGATTAACATAATTTAGTTTGTGTCTAAATCAATTCTTTTGCTTAACAATGGCTGCAGCATCCTAACTATGATGTTAAAGTGAGAGAAAGATTAAAGATAATAGCATCCACTTTTTTTCAATGCAATATCCGATTTACATATAATTCTCAAAATTAGCTGTTTTGACTCTTACGGATTTGCCATGGGACGTCATAAAATGGTAAACGCAGCCCACCACCATCCTTGATATGTGCCAGCTGCTCTGTTATTGGCCAGCCTAGCTGTCTGTCACACAGCTAACAGTAGCCATGTTTACATGGCCAAAAGTAACTGGATTAAAAGCCTGATCCGAATAAAAATGCTTCATGTAAACACGTCAATCTGAATATTCTGACCTGAATGTATTTCTGCCATTACAGCAGCTAGCGGAAGACATGGCGGGAGTAAAACCAATCTGATCTGTATCGTCCTATCTCCCTCTGTTCGTCATATGTAGAAGTATGTACTGCTGGGCTTGTAGCTTCATTACGGAGACCAGCAGAAGCAAAAATACAGTCTGAATAACACAATGCAGGTCCATTTCAAAAAGAGAAAGACACGAAGCAGGGTTTGTTTACATCAGAAGTTCCTTCTTCTACTATTTCCAGAATGTTGGATAATTGTACACATGTCAAAATGATTTAGTCCGTTCAAACGTGTGACGCATGGAAACGCACGTCCTAATCTGATCTACTTTTTCAGGCTCCATGTAAATAGTAATGTTCTGATCTGAATTGTAATCAGATTGAAGAAATTTTGCACATGTAACCGTGGCTAGTGTTACGTGAAGTTTGTTTACCAAGTGTGTTACGTAAAACTATCAACACTGGAGAGTAAACTAGTTTGAAAATTAGACTTGCAGACAGTTGGACCAGGATCTCTGCAGCTAAAATGGAGTGTCAGGAGTTTTGTTTTTTTTTTTTTTTTTTCCACTCACATACTCCTGCTATGGATGTGCTAATGAGTGCTAGTGGGCTGTCAGTGTAAACAACCATCTTCCAGGTGCAGTTTCTGGAGGAGGCAGTGACATTTTTCCAGCCAGATAACATTGTAAACTTAAACATGATGGTGTTTTTCAGATGTCCACAGCAGGTAGAAAGCAGCTGTAGAAGTTATGAAGGCAACTCCACCCCTCTGTAACTCGCTCAGACATGAATTTGCATCTACTCGTGTCTTTGCATCATGTTTACTAGCATTTGTGCACTTGAAAAATCTGTGGTTTCCCATTTGGTCTGAACACACCTTTAGGCATTATTTCAGCTTATTTTCTTGTAGTATTATTGATAACTGGGATCAAAGGTGGCTAGCTGAAACTAGCAGTTTAGTCACTCATTTAAAAATGCTTCTTGTGCTTCTTGTGCTCAGGGACTGGCCATATCCTGTCGACCACTGAAACCACACCCCTGTCCATCAGTGATGCTTTGTTTCATTCATTCTTTGAGACAAATTTACAATAGCTGGTTCAGGCTAGATCATAGCTAGCTAGCTAAAGATAGCAACAGTGACATAAGAGAGAGAGGGAGCGGAATCCAATTTGAGAGATTTAAAGAGACATGCACAAGGATGAAATAATAATTAAATAATAAAAGAAAATTTGACCAAAAATATGTCACGAACATTTCATTAAAACCTGTGGGAGCTGTTAAATTGTGAAAAAAAAGTGCAGTGAATGACCCCTTTAAGCGTTTTCCACATTATTCTCATGGCTCATATCTGATTGCTGAACCTTTGACTCCCACATTCACTGCCAAATTTCTCTCCACAGACTAAGATGTGAAAATAGTCTATAAACAGTGTTGTGATACAAATTGCCCTTTCTGCTCTACATGCCCACTAATTCCATCTTACTGACCAGTCTGCAGTTATAGAGACCGATAATCCCTACAAAACAGCATCACAGCACAATTTATCACACTACAGTGCATATTGTTGTTTGGCATAGATTTCATATGTTCATCCATTCTAGAGGTTGTAGCTCATTAACTGGCTATTATAAAGTTTGCCGATCATTTTCAAACACTACTACAGAAATATCCTAAATGAGATTCATCACCTTGTAAAGCATTATCTAAGCAGAATGAACTCATAATTTAGTTATAAAGTGAAAAACAACTGTTATTAGATATTCTTCACATTCTCTTCTACAGTCATACTCTTTTATTTGAGTCTTTATCAATAGTGATATTTCTATCAACTTTGCAAACAACCACAGGCCAGATGAACTCAATGAAAATAAAAAAGACCATAGCAAGTTTAAGACCATAGCAGAATGGAGAAAGATTTAATCTTGCAGCCCTTTCTCACTCTGTAATATATTACTGATTGGTCAGAATCGTTGGTCTCATTGTTTCCCGCTTCAAATACTGACTGCAGGTTTACATTTACAATTTCAGTCTATAACATAGCCAAATCCTCACTGGTTGTATACTGACAGACTCCCTTCCACATATGTCAGTAATGCTGACAGCTGTGACCAGACAGCAATATATTACATGCTCAGAATGAGAATAGATTGGACCTTCTGGAAAACAATGTAACGTTTGTACTGATTTATTGCACAAATACATTGTAATTCAGTCTGCAGGAAGGAGGCTTGTTGCTTACAGTATGTACAGTAATGCTAAGGACAGAACATGTTAAAACATATTTAATAAAGATAACGTGGCATAAGCTAATCATGCCAGCTTCTCTGCTTTATGTAGGCACTCATTCTAATTCCTAATCCGCTTGCCTGCACATAAGGCACGGCACACAAATAATTTTGAGTGATTCTTGTTTGACTCTGGTTTATGGTGGCGGAATGAGTCATGACTGATCCTATTAACATCCATTAATGACTCATTTATTAAGAGCTAATGTACTTATACCAACAGTGCTCCACCTAAGCTTGTGCTATGCTATATGGTCTTCTCATAGATGTGCACACACATAAAGTCAGACAAAGCAGACTAACGTGATGCAGGGTTGTGTTAATACTTAATAAGAAAAGTGTAATTTTAATAAATTATCAAGCACACACAAAATATTAGACATCACATAAATAGACTATGCGACATGCAGAGAGGCTACTACTGAGTTTCATAAGCTGGCTTCTTGGACACACTGTGGGAAATAAACTGTAAGTAATCTTAGGATGTGGCCAAGGTGAGGTGAGATCATTTGTATGACATACAGTGCTGTGAAAAAGTGTTTGCCCCCTTCCCAAATTCTTATATTTTTACATATTTGTCACACTTAAAATGTTTCAGACCATCAAACAAATTTTAATATTAGACAAAGACAACCTGAATAAATACAAAATGCAGTTTTTAAATGATTTCATTTGGGAAAAAAAGCTATCCAAAACTACCTGGCCCTATGTGAAAAAATAATTGCCCCTAACCCTAATAACTGGTTGTTCCCCACTTGGCGGCAACAACTACAGTCAAGCATTTGCGATAACTAAAAACCAGTTTTTTATATCACTGCTTAGGAATTTTGGCCCAGTTTTCTTTGCAGAATTGTTTTAATTCATCCACATTGGAGGGCTTGAGCTTGAGGTCACAAACTGATGGCTAGGTATTCTTCAGGATTTTCCAGTAGAGTAGAATTCATGGTTCTGTCAATTACAAGTTGTCCGGTTTCTGAAGCAGCAAAGCATCCCCTCCCCAACGCACTACCACCGCCATGCTTAGCTGTTGGCATGATTTTTTAATTTTTTTTTATGAAATGCTGTTAGTCTTTTGCCAGATGTAATGGGATGATTCCAGAAAGTTCAAGTTTTGTCTTGTCAGTCCACAGAATATTTTTCAAAAAGTCTTGGGGATCATCAAGATGTTCTGTTTTTTTGTGTTTTATTTATTTATTTATTTATTTTTGGGGGGGCAAATTTCTTGGCCTTTGTGGTCTTTATGGTTTTCCCCTTGGAACCCTCCCATGGATGCCATTTTCCCCAGTCTTTCTTATGGTTGAACTGGTGTCCAAACTGATTCAAGTGAGGCCTGCAGTTCTTTAGATGTTGTTTTGGGTTTTTGTTTCTCATCTGTTCTTGAGTTTCGTTAGATTGCAGCATGATGCGTTGTTTTTAAAGATTTTTAAGTGTAACTAATTTTGTCAGACTTTTTGTATTTAAGTGATTTCTTGATTCAACAGGTTTGGCAGTAATCAGGTCTGGGTGTGGCTAGTGAAGCTGAACTCAGCTTTTCAAAAAATGTGGTTAGTCACATTTAATTTATTATGTAATACAGTATGACTTTTTCACATAGGGCCAGATAGGTTTGGGTAGCTTGTTTAATTTAACTTAATAAATGAAATCATCATTTAATAACCTCATTTTGTATTTATTCAGATTATCTTTGTCTAATATTAAAATTTGATGATTAGAAACATTGTGTGACAGAGTGTGACAAATATGAAAATACACAGCAGGGAAAATAAGTATTGAACACATCAACAATTTTCAAATTTTTGATGGAGCCACTGACCTGAGATTTTCACCAGACATCAGTAACAACCCAAGTAATCCATACATACAAAGAAATCAAAGCAACTATTTTCACAAAACAAGTTATATTTAATAAAGTGGAATTACACAGGGAATAAGTATTGAACACGCTTGGTGAAATTCATTGAATATTTAGAAGAAATGCCTTTGCTGGTAATAACAGCTTCCAGACACCTCCTGTAAAGTGAAACTAGGCACAGGCATTGCTCACGAGTGATTTTAGCCTCCATAGGTTTTCAATTGGATTCAGGTCAGGTGAATGACTGGGCCATTCTAGCAGCTTTATTTCCCTTCTCTGGAGCCAGTTGTGCGTTTCCTTGGCTGTGTGTTTGTGACAATTGTCTTGCTGAAATGTCCACCCTCATTTCATCTTCAGCATCTTGGCAGATGGCAGAAGGTTCTTATCAAGAAAGTCTTTGTACATTTGTCCAGTCATCTTTCCTTCACTTATATGAAGTCTGCCTGTACCATGTGCTGAAACACACCCCCACATCATTATGGGATGTGCAGTGTCATTCCTCCTCCAAACAAGCTGTGTGTTGTGGTATCCAAAAAGTACCAAAAAGTACAATTTTGGTCTCATCTGACCAGACTGTATTCTCTGAGTATTTTACTGGCTTGCCCAAATGTTGTGCAGCAAACTTTAAATGAGCTTCAACATGCTTTTTCTTCAGCAAGGGAGTCTTGCAAGGTGAGAGGGTACAGAGCCCATGTCGGTTGAGTGCATTACTTGTTGTCATGGGTGGCGGGAGCACACCCCTCCCATCCAGTCTCACCTTCTCCAATTCATTACTGCACCTGAGGCAAAAGACACACCTGTGCCCACTCATCAGCCAGCATACTTAAGGAGGCCTCCTCCACGCAATCTACGCTGGCTCGTCTGGGTATACTGCCCGTGTTCAGGCAAGCTATTTACAAGTTTAAACGTTAACACATCGTTAACATTTATTCTCTTCTCTTCCTCAGGTTGCTGCCACCATGTAGGTGTGTCACCGGGACTGCGCGTGCTCTCCTGCCCCACCACACTGTTCTTCAGAGAGTCATCCACCCGGTCAGGCACCATCAGCTCCACTACCCCTCCTTACCCTACTGGTTCGTCTATTCCCCGCTGGGTCCTCTCTGGATTTTCCTAGAAAGTGGCAATTTGGCTCACCCATTTCCCCTTACTCCATTCCTCAGCTCGCAGCTCTTGTCTTCTCTCCACAGGTCCTTTCCTCTGGCGAGTGACTGTTTCTGTAGCTGTGCGCTTTGGGATTTTGCTACTAATAAAATTGTCAAACGTGCCCTTCTGTGTGGTTCCTTCGTGTGTTTGCCATCGTGCAGGTGAGTTGTCAAAACTTAATACGTCATGACAATTGTTTTCTTTGAAACAGCAGTACCTGCTAACTCCAGGTCTTTCTGGAGCTCTCCACGAGTTGTCTTTGGCTCTTGGATAACTCTTCTGATAATTATTTTGACTCCTCTGTCAGAAATCTTGCGAGGAGCTCCTGGTCATAGCCGGTTTATGGTAAAATGATGTTCTTTCCACTTCCAAATGATAGCTCGAACAGTGCTCACTGGAACATTCAGCAGTTTAGAAATGCACCTGTAACCAATGCCATCATTATGTTTTGCAACAATAAGGTTGTGAATGTCTAGAGAGAGCACTTTGCTTCTACCCATCATGAGTTTTTTTGTGGTGTGACAATCTGATATTCGCAGACCTTTTTAAAGGCTATCAGTCAGGACTTAACCAGCTGAAATTAATTTGCCCTGATGGGGGATGAAATGGCTTTCTAAATTCTGATGGATTTCAGCTGGTTTCTTGGCTTTCTATGCCTTTTTACACCTCTTTTTCTTCATGTGTTCAATACTTATTCCCTGTGTCATTCCACTTCATTAAATATAACTTGTTTTGTGAACACAGTTGCCTTGATTTTTTTGTATGTATGAATTACTTGGACAGCGTGTGGTTCATGAGTGTTTTCTTTTGGCTTTCTTTTGTTTTTTGGGTTGTTTGCTCTGGTTGCAGTCCTCTGTGCCTGGGTCCCCCCCCCTCCCCAGGGTGGGTTGTTTTTCTCTGTGTGGGAGGCTTTGTTTTCTTATCTTTCTCTGTGATATTACCCTGGGATGTCTGGGCTCCACCCCTTGAGGAGGGGGCTCTGTCATGAACCTGGGGCACGGGTTAACGCCGTGTCCAGTTTCCCTGCCCAGTGAGCATTTTTCTGTCTGCTCACTGTTATCTATTCTGACTGTTTTGAGTTCGGTTGTGTTTGTATCTTTATGGGTACTGGTTTGTTTATTTTGACAGCGCTGTGCAGCTTCCGGCTGTCAATCTTTTTGGGGCTGCACAGCTGCTGTCCATTCTGCTACTCATGAATTACACTTGTCTCTGATTATATGTTGTATTTATGGAACACGACAACCTCTGCCCGTTGTTATGTCCTTCTTGTATGTGAACCCATCCTCTGGATCGCTATCTCCATTTCCTGAGTGTGTTTGGGGTTCCGCTGTCAGGATGAGTTGGAGTGCTCTGTCCAGGTACGTTTTTCGCTTTTGTCTCAGCCATCGAGCCCCGCAGCTCTCGGGTGCACTCTGGCTGGATTCTGCTCCTGGTCAAGTGTTCTCTGGCTTCCAGTTCCCCTGGACTTGGAGCCTCACTTTCCTCCAGCGTTTGTGTTAGTGTTTCATTATTATCATCTTGCACTTCATTTTGTTGTATTTGTATGAAACGTTCTTGTTAGTGCTTTAGTTAATAAATGTGCCAACCTACAGTGACCGTGTGGTGCCCTATTTGTGCCTGCAAAACGGGTGCATTATGACACAAAACCTTCTCCGGGTCAGCTTAGTTGTCATCTTCCATATACAGGCGCATCTCACTAAATTAGAATGTCATCAAGAAGTTGATTTATTTCAATTATTCAATTCAAGAAGTGAAACTCATGTACGTATTATATAGTTTCATTACACACAGAGTGATATACGGTATTCCAAGTTTTTATTTCTTCCAATTTTGATGGCTATGGCTTGCAGCAAATGAAAACTCCAAATTCAGTTTCTCAAAAAAATTAGAATATTATATAAAATTAGTTAAAAAAAGATTTTTAATAGAAATGTTGGCTGATTGAAAAGTATGTCCATTTACACACTCAGTACTTGGTCGGGGCCGCTTGTGCATAATTACTGCATCAGTGCAGCATGGCATGAGGTGATCAGCCTGTGTTACTGCTGAGGTGTTATGAAGCCCAAGTTGTTTTGATAGCGGCCTTCAGCTTGTCTGCATTATTGGGTCTGGTGTATTTCATCTTCCTCACAGCAACTCACCCTTGGCCGGGGGATCCTGGGTTCAATCCCAGCCCCTGACCAATAGTGATCTGTGTGGAGTTTGCATGTTCTCCCCGTGTCTGCGTGGGTTTACTTTGGGATTTTTCCAGTTTCCTCCCACATGCCAAAAACGTGCAAGTTAGGTTAATTGGCATCAAACTGGGGATTCTAAATTGTCCCTAGGTATGACTGTGAGACTGAATGGTTGTCTGTCTCTCTGTGTTGGCCCTGCGATGGACTGGCGATCTGTCCAGGATGTATCCTGCCTCTCGCCCAAAGATGCTGGGATAGGCTCCAGCACCGCCACAACCCGAAAAGGATTAAGCGGAAGAAGATGGAGGTGGATGGATGAATTACTTGGGTTGTTAATATCTGGTGAAAATCTCAGATCAATGGCTCCATCAGAAATATGTTTAATGAGAAAAATGTTGACATGTTCAATACTTATTTTCCACACTGTGTGTGCATATATATATATATATATATATATATACATGTAAAAGAATTCAGGAAGTGCGCAAATACTTTTTTACAACACTGTAGGATGGCTTAGATTTTTTTCTTTGTATTTTTTGCTGTCATTGAATTAATTTAAAATAATGTCAAGCAAACAAAAGGTTATAGTAAATACAAACAAAAAAGAGGTAGGGTGAAAGAGGGAGAGAGAGAGAGAGAGAGAGAGAGAGAGAGAGAAAGAGAGAGATAGAACAAGAAGAGAGAGGCTGCTGAAAAGCACTTATAGGTGGAGACATATGGATTTGTCCATGTGGTAGTGATCATGTCAGCGATTTTCCATGGGCAAACTCCTTCCACACTTTCATACCATGTGAATATGTCACCACTAGTGACACACACAGACATGGGCATTTCCTGCCTCATCAGGCCTCATCCTCGCTCACTCAAACTCTTTTGCTCTCTCATTAAAAAGCACTTACACTCAGTAGGTTGGCGTAAATACATAAATTTATAGCTTAGTAGATAAGGGACCCTCAACAGATTCTCCCCTTTTCTAAAAACACAGCCTGTATTTCTAAGGGAAAACTCTCAGAACGAGCAGCTGTCTGTTCACAATGTCAAGTTCAACTTTTGGCTTAGCTTCTTAACAATCAGTTCCAAAACATTGTTTGAAGAATGGCTGAGGAGCCTCACATGAAGGTATTTGGTGGTGCAGAACCAATCAATATGCCAATAATCCCAGGAAGAGTCAACAAAAATGAAAACATAGAGTGGGGATTTAATTTACTACCAAATCATGTGAATATAAGAAAAAGGCAAAAAATCAAAAGAATCCAAGAGAGGGGAATGGTAGGTACGCATAATTTGCGTGTATATATCCGTGTGTGTGTGTGTGTGTGTGTGTGTGTGTGTGTGTGTGTGTGTGTGTGTGTGTGTGTGTGTGTGTATGATTTTCACATAGTAGTACTGACTGAGACCAGTAGCAGTGAAGCATGTACTGGAATCAATAGCACTTCAGCCAGAGAGCAAATCAATGAACGCTGCACTGAAATGGAATACATGGTCAAGGGAGAAGCTGAGGGGATGGCTGAGTGGAGAGATGGGGTGGGGGGGACAAAAGGATCTGAACATAGGCCAAGAGGTAGAGGAAAGAGAGGTGGGAAAATGTGAAAGTATAAATTAGTGGATTAAAAATACATTACCTGAATTAAATTAAAGAGGAAGATTTAAACAGGAGGAGTCCATAGTGGAAGGTTAAACAACAACAACAAGAAAAAAAGAAAACAAGTGTAAATATAAGTGTGACGTAAAGAGCAATTTATCAGTGTAGGCAAACTTCCGCATGATAGCTAAGCATTTGTAAGCAGGGGCGTAGCCGGGGGGGGGGGGGGGCTGAGGGGACTGCAGCCACCCCCCCCCAAAAAAAAGGGAGAAGAAGAAAAGAAAAATGTAAATAAAGAGCTGGTTTTGAGTAGTTTGCATTGAAAACGTTAAGAAATCTGTAGTTGACAGGGGGCTGTAGTTGACAGGGGGCTGAAGCTAAAGCTTTTCCCCAGGCGAACGCCCAGTACATTCACAATGGTGGTGGTGGTTGAGGTTCAGCCCCCCTTCACAAGTTCTTGGCTACGCCACTGGTAAGCTTACTTAAACCCCCTGTGACGACCAAAAAAAGCAATGTGGAGAAATTGGCTCCAATGAGCGGGAGCATGAACAATAAACAGAGTCACAAAGACAGGAAAGACAAAGACTGCATGTGAAGCAGGTGTGGTTGAGTGTTGGTTTGGGTTTCTTTCATTGAAAACATTCAGTGAATTAATGCCATTTTTAAGCATGTGTGTGAATACATCCTTGGGTTCAGGTGTTTTCTTTTTATCATTTCTTATTGACAGCAATATGGTGCAGGCATGACTCCTACCCTCTCCATAATTGAAGTTTATTTGGGATGTGTTGAACTTCAATAGAGGCTGGTTTGATTTCCTCTGGGAGTTTAAGGGCAGTCACAACAACATTGAGGGCGCAGTTTACTAAAGGTTTGCGTGTACAAAAATGTGCAAACATGATATTACCATCAAAAAAAAAGAAAGATTGCAAACTGATCTACCAATGCCATGCAAATGAGTCAAAATAGTGCAGTGTGTGGATTTTTCACCTTTGCCTTTAAAGATTATGTAAAGCGTTTCATTTTTGCACCAGTGTAGAAATTACTGGGAGGGAAAAATGCATTCACTGAGCACATACAATTATCATGACGGCAAGCAATTGTGCTAGCTGTTTTTGCATTTACATTTAAACACTTCCAAAAGCAGGTGCAATGATCATTGTGCACAGGTGGCTGCAGTTGTTCTGGTAAGGGAGAGGCATAGAAGAAATGAAATTGCCACCACAACGTGTTTATCTTTAATGTTAACATAACTGGAATAGCAGAAAAACAAAAACGATTATTTTGATGAACATTCTGAGTCATCTAGGCAGGTATGTATGTCATGACGCACCCGTCAAACGGGCGCAAATAGGGCACCACACACTCACTGTAGGATGGCACATTTATTAACTAAAGCACTAACAAGAATGTTTCATACAAATACAACAAAATGAAATGCAAGACGATAATAATGGAACAAATGCTTGAGGAGAGTGGGGCTCAACGTCCAGGGGAACTGAAAGCCAGGGAACACCTGACCGGGGCAGAATCCAGCCGGAGTGCACCCAAGAGCTGCAGGGCTCAACGGCTGAGACAAAGGGAAAAAAAAGATGTACCTGGACGGAGCACTCCAATTCACCTTGACAGCGGAACCCCAAACACACTCAGGAAATGGAGATAGCGATCCAGTAGATGGGTTCAACTATAAGAAGGACACAACAACAGGCAAAGGTTGTTGTGTCCCTTAAATACAACATATAATCAGAGACAGGTGTAATTCATGAGTAACAGAATGGACAGCAGTTGTGCAGCCCCAAAGGGATTGACAGTCGAAAGCTGGACAATGGTGTCAAAATAAACAAACCGAAAACCATAAAAATACAAACACAACAAAACTCAAAACAATCATAATACTCTTATAGATAACAGTAAACAGACAGAAGATGCTCACTGGGCAGGGATACTGGGCACGGCTTTATCCCGTGCCCCAGGTTCATGACAAAGCCCCCTCTTCAAGGGGTGGAGCCCAAACACCCCAGGGTAATATCACAAAGATAAGAAAACAAAACCTTGCACACACAGAAAAACAATTCACGCTGGGGGGGAAGGAGGGGGAACTCAGGCATGGAGTGACGATAACCGACGATAGTAGGCATGGAGTGATAGTAGGCATGGAGTGACGATAAACAACCCAAAAAACAAAAGAAAATCAAAAGAAAACATTCATGATCCACACGCTGTCCACCAGGTGGCAGCACTGGACTCTAAGTCAGACTGATCAGTGGACGGAGAAGTTCAGGCGGTCTTCCTGAGTCCCATGACCACCAGCATCTGTGCTGGAACATGTCAGGTGGCCACCCTGTGACCCAGAACCAGCAGAAGAAGCAGCCCATCCGGCGGCCTCCCAGCATTACTAAGCCAACAAGCCACGAGAGCCACCCGGGAGGCACCCACAGTGGCCCCGGGCTGGGATGTAGCAGCACCCGCAGCGGTCCCGGGCTGGGACGTAGCAGTACCCGTGGTGGCCCCGGGCTGGGATGTAGCAGCACCCTTGGTGGCTCCGGGCTGGAGCGGAGCTCCACCCTCGGTTCTCCGGGCTGGAGCATAGCTGCACCATTGCTGGCTCTGGGCTGGAGCGGAGCTGCACCCTCGGTGGCTCAGGGCTGGAGCGGAGCTGCACCCTTGGCGGCTCTGGGCTGGAGTGAGGCAGCACCCTCGGTGGCTCTGGGCTGGAATGGAGCTGCACCCACAGTGGCTCCAGGGTGGAGCGAGGCATCACCCGCGGTGGCTCCAGGCTGGAGTGAGGCAGCACCCGCGGTGGCTCCGGGCTGGAGCAAAGCTGCACCCATGGTGGGCCCGGACTGGACAATGGCTGCAGCCACGGTGGGCCCAGACTGGGCCATGGCTGCACCCACCATGGACCCTGACTGCAAAGGACCTGCACCCATGGTGGTCCCAGGCTGGGGACAGAGCACCCGTGATAACCTCCACTGGACGGGAAGCAGCACCCAAAGGAACCTCAGCCAGAGGGGGAGCAGCATCCACGGAGACCTCGGCAAACCTCCTCTGGCAAACCTCTTCGAACAAATGGGAGGTGAAGGCTGCATCCACAAACTATTGTGCAAAATCACTGTCCATCAATAGTGGGGCTAGCCGCTTCAAATTTCCTTTGATTAGTGGGTCCCCGGCGTACTGAAGGCATGACGAACGCGTGCGCACTTGTCAAAAAACAAGAGGGAAAACAGATAGATAGTTATGAAAGAAAAAAACGCCAAAACCTACAGCAGCTGGTATCCACACTGGTTGTGTCCTTCTGTCATGATGCACCTGTTTCACGGCCGCAAATAGGACACCAGGTTGGCACATTTATTATCTAAAGCACTAACAAGAACTTTCCATACAAATGCAACAAAATGAAAAGCAAGATGATAATAATGCAACAAATGCTGGAGGAGAGTGGGGCTCAACGCCCAGGAGAACGGGAAGCCAGGGAATTCCTGACCGGGGCAGAATCCAGCCGGAGCACACCCAAGAGCTGCTGGGCTCGACGGCTGAGACAAAGGGGGAAAAAAAAGACATACCTGGACAGAGCACTCCAATTCACCTTGACAGCGGAACCCCAAACACACTCAGGAAACGGAGAAAGCAATCCAGAGGACAGGTTCACGTATACAAAAGACACAACAATGGGCAAAGTTTGTTGTGTCCCTTAAATACAACATATAATCAGAGACAGGTGTAATTCATGAGTAACAGAATGGATAGCAGCTGTGCAGCCCCAAAGAGATTGACAGCCAGAAGCTGCACAGCGCTGTCAAAATAAACAAACTGAAAACCATAAAAATACAAACACAGCAGAACTCAAAACAATCATAATAATCTTATAGATAACAGTAAACAGACAGAAAATGCTCACTGGGCAGGGATACAGGGCACGGCTCTAACCCGTGCCTCAGGTTCATGACAGAACCCCTTCTTCAAGGGGTGGATCCCAGACACCCCAGGGTAATATCACAAAGACAAGAAAACAAAACCTTGCACACACAGAAAAACGATCCACCCTGGGGGGGGGGGGGGGGGAACTCAGGCATGGAGGGACCATAACCAGAGCAAACAACCCAAAAAACAAAAGAAAATCAAAAGAAAACATTCATGAACCACACGCTGACAGCCAGAAGCTGCACAGCGCTGTCAAAATAAACAAACTGAAAACCATAAAAATACAAACACAGTAGAACTCAAAACAATCATAATAATCTTATAGATAACAGTAAACAGACAGAAAATGCTCACTGGGAAGGGAAACTGGGCAAGGCTCTAACTTGTGCCCCAGGTTCATGACAGTGTATGCTGTCTGAAAGCTCAGTCAAGTCATCGGAATTCAAGTATTTTTTACTTCTAAAACATTTCACCATTCAGTCAAATGACTTTATTAAAAATATATACACTACCATTCAAAAGTTTGGGGTCACCCAGACAATTATTTTGTTTTTTCCATGAAAAGTCACACTTATTTACCACCCTGAGTTGTAAAATGAATAGAAAATGTAGTCAAGACATTGACAAGGTTAGAAATAATGTGTCACATGGGATGAGACACCGTGTCATCCGGCGCTCAGACCATATTCATATTTCCATATACTCCATATACTTTTTTCAAACCAAGATGGCGCCCACAGCGGTCGCCATGGTGCTTCGCTGCCCTTTAATTTTTATAATTTGTTTGTTTTTGTTCATTGATTGTGCGTCTGCCGGTTCATACACCCGTGAAGAATTATTAAATATCAGGACTCTTACTCCCACGGACCTTCTCCCAGTATTTTTAGCTCCTGCCGCCGATCTGATTCATTGTTTGGCCCAAAGAGTAAGACGGCGGAAAAGAGGAAAGCGAGGGGGGATTCTCGCTCGGCTGCGTAGGAGAGGCACGCGAACAGCCTTGCCTGGCATATTTCTATCCAATGCCAATTCTCTCTTGAACAAGGTAGAAGAATTAAGACTGCTGATGCGATTTAAGGACCTCGCTTCCTCGTCTGTCATCTGTTTCTCTGAGACCTGGCTTAAAGAGAACATTCCAGATAGCGCGATCAGCCTCGAGGGATTTCAGCTGTTTCGTGCTGATCGCGTCACAGAGCTCTCCGGTAAGTCTATTGGAGGAGGAGTGTGCTTCTATATTAACAACAGCTGGTGCTCTGATGTAACGGTGATTTCCAAACACTGTTCTCCCGCCCTGGAATTTCTTTTTATTAACTGCAAGCCATTTTATTCCCCGTGGGAGTTCGCCTCATTCATCCTCGTCGCTGTGTACGTCCCTCCCGACGCGGACACGCGCGAAGATCAGCGCGTGCTCGCGGATCACATCCAACTCACGGAGCGGAACTTTCCAGACTCCCTGGTTATTGTGGTGGGCGATTTTAACCAGAGCAATCTGAGTCACGAGCTCCCCCGCTACGAACAGTTTATTAAATGTCCAACCAGAGGAAATAACACGCTAGATCACTGTTACACCACAGTGAAAGACGCATATCGCGCTGTTCCCCGCGCTGCGCTGGGACTATCTGATCACGTGATGATCCACCTCATCCCCACATACAGACAGAGACTGAAACTCACTAAACCTGTTGTGACCACCATGAAGAAATTGACCAGTGAAGCTGGAGAGAAACTGAACACATGCATGGAAATAACTGACTGGGGCATGTTTAAAGGAGCCACACATGATCTTAATGAGTACACAGACACTGTGAACTCATATATCAACTTCTGTGAGGAGAACATTCTTCCATCGCGCACCAA
This sequence comes from Pholidichthys leucotaenia, assembly GCA_020510985.1. NCBI lineage: Eukaryota > Metazoa > Chordata > Actinopteri > Cichliformes > Pholidichthyidae > Pholidichthys > Pholidichthys leucotaenia. Next base: position 155,808,561 of record CM035847.1, on the reverse strand, counting down.
GGTGAGATACTCTAATGATAAGCCCTGGTTCACGGCCAAGCTCAGACAGATCAGGAATGAGAAGGAAGCAGCGTTGAAAAGTGGAGACAGGGACTGCTACAGAGAGGTCAAATATCGGTTTAACAGAGAGCTGAGGAGAGCTAAATCTGTGTATTCTGAGAGACTCCAGCAGCAGTTCACTGCTAATGACTCGGCTTCTGTGTGGAGAGGACTGAGGCAAATCACCAACTATCGGCCTCAGGCTTCTAAAGGTCAGGATGACAAAGCCCTTTGTCAAAAACTGTCCCAACATTACGTCCGTTTTGACACCTCGTCAGCTGTGTCCAACTCACCCACTCCACCCAGCTCCACTGCCTCCTCAGCCCCTAATTCATCAAAAGCGGTCCCCCCCTCCTCCTCCTCCTCCTCCCCCCCTGCCCTTGTCATCAGTGAGCAGGACGTGCACAGACAGTTCTCCAGACTGAACCCGCGCAAGGCCCCCGGGCCGGACGGTGTGTCTCCCTCCACCCTGAGACACTGTGCGAAAGAGCTGGCTCCTGTCTTCACAGACATTTTTAACACCTCCCTTAAGCAATGTCACGTGCCGACCTGCCTCAAATCCTCCACCATCATCCCTGTCCCCAAGAAGCCACGGATTACTGGACTTAACGACTACAGACCTGTAGCGCTCACCTCTGTAGTCATGAAGTCCTTTGAGCGCCTGGTCCTGTCTCACCTCAAGTCCATCACCACACCCCTCCTAGACCCGCTGCAGTTTGCCTACCGTGCTAACAGGTCTGTGGACGACGCAGTCAACCTGGCCCTCCACTCCATCCTGCAGCACCTGGACTCCCCGGGAACCTACGCCAGGATTCTGTTTGTGGACTTCAGCTCCGCATTCAACACCATCCACCCCGATCTGCTCCAGGACAAGCTGTCCCTGCTCAACGTGCCTGACTCCCTCTGCAGGTGGATCACCGACTTCCTGACGGACCGGAGGCAGCATGTGCGGCTGGGGAAGTCTGTCTCGGACCCTGTTAGCATCAGCATTGGATCACCCCAGGGCTGTGTACTTTCCCCCCTACTCTTCTCCCTTTATACCAACTCCTGCACCTCCTCCCACCAGTCTGTTAAGCTGATTAAGTTTGCGGACGACACCACCCTCATCGGGCTCATCTCCAACGGCGACGAGTCCGTCTACAGGAAAGAGGTGGCCCAGCTGGTGTCCTGGTGCAGCCATAACAACCTGCAGCTGAACACTCTGAAGACAGCGGAGATGATTGTGGACTTCAGGAAAGTCACAACCCCCCTGCCCCCCCTCACCATCACAGGCTCTCCCATCACCATTGCAGATTCCTTCCGCTTCTTGGGCACCACCATCACCCGGGACCACAAATGGGAGCCAACCATCAGCTCCCTCATCAAAAAGGCCCAGCAGAGGATGTTCTTTCTGCGGCAGCTGAGGAAGCTCAAGCTACCCACCAAGATGCTAGTGCAGTTCTACACGGCCATCATCGAGTCCATCCTCACCTCCTCCATAACTGTGTGGTATGCAGGAGCCACTGCCAGGGACAGACTAAGGCTGCAGCGTGTCGTGCGCACTGCTGAGAAGGTGATCGGCTGCAAGCTCCCATCTCTCCAGGACCTGTACATCTCCAGGACCCGGAGGCGTGCTGGCCAGATCATAGCCGATCCTTCACACCCTGGTCACGTACTGTTTGCCCCCCTCCCCTCAGGTAGAAGACTTCGGTCCATTAGGACTAAAACCTCCCGGCACATGAACAGCTTTTTCCCCTCTGCCATCAGACTGCTGAACATTAAGTGACTTATTGACTCTCGTGCACTATGTACAGCAGCAAAACCAGACTCATGTCATTCATCACTGTTTTTTCTGTTGCATTATCAACTGCACTGTGGTACCCCATATTATCTGCTACTTGCTAATTTTTTTAAAACTGCCTTGACTAGTACTACTCATTATTACTATTATTATTATTATTATTATTATTATTATTATTATTATTACTTATTTTTCTACACTTATTGCACGTTTTTAGTCCTTTAGTTTTTTAGTTTATCTCTTTATCTCATCATGTTTTTAATGTTGCAGCATGGCACCGAGACAAATTCCTAGTTTGTGTACTACATGAACAATGGCAATAAATCTGATTCTGATTCTGATTCTGATTTTGATATTCCCCCTCAGCCCGGTTCTCTCTATGACAGCGTCTCAGTGGGCTCCCAGCTGTCAGTGTTACGGGACGGCTGGAGCCCAATTAACCCTCATCAGCTGAGGCGCTGCTAATGGATATAAAAAGGAGCAGCTCTGATCATTCGGGGCTGTGACTTCGCTCACCATAGGCTGGAACCCCTTCGCCTGGCACTAGCCCCCTGCCCTTCGTTCTGCTTTATATGTGAGTGTTACACTTGTATGATTATTTGTACTTGTTGGCCCCACGAGGCCGTGTTCCTTGTCCCCTATTCCCTATTATAATAAAACATTGCAAACTCACTGGCTCGCCCTCGGCTCTCAATGTGTGGCTCGCGAGGGCCACACGTAACATAATGATTTGTATTTGAAATAATAATTTTTTTCCTTCAAACTTTGCTTTCGTCAAAGAATCCTCCATTTGCAGCAATTACAGCATTGCAGACCTAACATGATTGCACAAGGGTTTTCTAATCATCCATTAGCCTTCTGATGCAATGAGCAAACACATTGTACCATTAGAGCACTGGAGTGATAGTTGCTGGAAATGGGCCTCTATACACCTATCTAGATATTGCACCAAAAACCAGACATTTGCAGCTAGAATAGTCATTTACCACATTAGCAATGTATAGAGTGTATTTCTAATTAGTTTAAAGTTATCTTCATTGAAAAAAAGTGCTTTTCTTTCAAAAATAAGGAAATTTCTAAGTGACCCCAAACTTTTGAACGGTAGTGTACAACTAAAAAATTGCCAATAAAAATTGCCTTTTTATTTTTCACCCAAAAACACTATTTAATGGACAAACAAACTCAAGCAAATATTCACAGGACGTTTCTATGACCATCAGCTACACAACTACTGTAAATAGTAAAAGCTACAGTGGGAGATAAGTCTTGCTGGTAGCTTTGTGTTTTAACTTTCCTTTTTCCATTTTAACTTTCCTTTTTCCACCATTCAGCCGCTGCTGCTGGGTGACAAGCTGTGGGGGATGCCGGTTGACAGATCTGCGATCTCCAGGATTACTGACTACCTGACAGGCAGGCCACAGTTTGTCTGGCTGGGCAGTGTCTTGTCTGATGTGGAGGTTAGTGATACAGGAGCTCCACAGGGGACTGTGCTTTCTCCTTTTGTCTGCACTTTATATACAACTGACTTTCAGTACACCACAAAGTCATGCCACCTGGAGAAATTCTCTGATGACTCGGCTGTTGTTGGATGTATAAGAGGGGGAGAGTACAGGGCACTGGTAGACAGATTTGTGGAGTGGACCAAGCAGAATCACCTAAAGATGAACGTCAGCAAGACCAGAGAGATGGTGATTGACTTCAGGAAGAAGAGGACACCTTCACAGCCCTTGCAGATTGGGGGGGAGGATGTGGAGGTAGTGGAGGACTACAAATACCTGGGTGTCATGATCAGTAACGGACTGCACTGGAAATCTAACACCGATGCTATGTACAAGAAGGGGATGAGCAGACTCTACTTTCTGAGGAAGCTGAGATCTTTCAACGTGTGCAGCAAGATGCTGGAGCTTTTCTACCAGGCCGTTGTTGCCAGCGCCATCTTCTTTGCTGCTGTCTGTTGGGGTAGCAGTATCAGAGCTAGTGACACCAACAGATTTGACAAGATTTTCAAGAAGGCTAGCTCTGTAATTGGTCTCAGGCCAAAGACCTTTGAGACTGCAGTGGAGAGGAGGACACTGAACAAATTGCAATCCACAGGGGTGTAGCTGGGGGGGCTGAGGGGGCTGCAGCCCCCCCCCCCCAAAAAAAAGAAGCAAAAGGGAGAAAAAAGAAAAAAGGTAAATAAAGAGCAGGTTTTGAGTAGTTTGCATTGAAAATGTTAAGAAATCTGTAGTTGACAGGGTGCTGAAGCTAAAGTTTTGTCCCGGGCGAACACCCCGGGCATTCAGAATGGTAGTGGTGGTTGGGATTCAACCCCCCCCCCCCCTCACAAATTCCTGGCTATGCCGCTGAATCAGTCATGGACAATCCTGATCACCCCCTCCACCACACACTGGACAGACAGCAGAGCACTTTATCCAGCAGCCTGCTACAGCTTTGCTGCCAGACGGTCAGGTACAGGAACTCTTTCCTGCAACATGCCATTTCACTGTACAATAAGTCACTCTAATGTTGAACTCTGGTCAAAACTATGCTGCCATACTGCACCTTGCAGTCTAATTGATACCTCACATTGCACCCTGCGCCTGTTAGTCCTGCAATGTACAGCAAGTACAATTCATGTATCTATACGGGTCATCATCTATTAATCTACGATGCATAGAAGTTATTTAGGCAATTTTACTTTCCATGGATAATCCCTTTTTCTTCTATGCTGTGTGTGTTTCTGTCGTTTCGGTTGTCAACTGTTATGCTGCTGTAATTTCCCAGTTTGGGATAAATAAAGTACATCTATCTATCTATCTATCTATCTATCTATCTATCTATCTATCTATCTATCTTATTATGCTAAGCAACAAGCTAGAAAGTCCCACTTCTATGTGATCTTCAATGTGGCCCAGCCAAGGACTGAACCCGTAACCTCCAAGCTACGGGGTGAATGCTCTACCTAGGACACACCTTCCTATAGCCCCAAAACAAATTAAAGTTGAATTAAACCGGAACTGTGTTTACTTATATCTCAAGCTATTACTGTATCTATTAAGTTTCAGGGTGTGATGGAAATACATTATGATGCTCTTTCATTCCTCTCCCCCTCTCCTACCAACATTTCTCATTTGCTAAACTCTTCATGGATGTAAAACACCGGTGACAGTGACACATGAAACATGCAAAACTGTCTTTCAAATGCAGTAGCCTGCACTAATTTTTGCACCTGTTGCCAGGGACACAGTTTTTCTCAGTAAGTCACCCGCAAAGCACCCACCAAGGAAATGTGCAATTTTAAAGGCTGCATGCACAATTTATTATCTGCTATTTGGAATTTTAGTAAAAACTGCCCCTGTGTGAAGAAAAGGCTCAAAAGGTTAAATGCAAACAAAATGAACCCAAACATATTTAACAAGACTTTAAACCTCAACTTCTCAAAACTGCAGATTTTTGCTTCAAAGAACTTTCATTTTGTGAAGATGTCTAACTCTATGTGTGGAAATTCACTGATGCACAAAGATTAGGATCCATTTGTCTTGTATTTAGTGATGTCATGAAATATCTGTAGAAATTTGACTTCTGGTGGATTTGTCTTCTCTATTCATTAAACATGGTTTACTGTATGTCATCGTTGCACACTGCCCTGCATCAAGCCTGAATTTTGAAGTCATACAAAAATAAATTCCACCACAAAATCGCATGTCATCATGTTGAAAAAAAAAGTAGATATAACCTTTTATTTACCGAAAACATTGCTTGAAAACGATATTTATCCTTAAATGAAGGCAATATACAGTCACATGAAAAAATTTGGTCACCCCATACTTTTATTTAAAAGAACTTAAGCAAAGTCTCTGAGATATGAAAAAAAAATATTACCAGCAAACAGTAATCCATACTTAGTTTTTTGTTTAACCCTAGAGCACTATCGCCGGGTGATTTTCACCCGAGCAAATGTATTTACATGATTTTCAATATGTTGCATTTTTGAATGAATGAATGAATGAATGAATGAATGAATGAATCTTTATTTCGGATAGTACAGGTTAAAAGGAACTGAATAATAGAGCAAAAGGGGAAAGAAAATCCAACAAGGTCAGATTAAACAATAACTCCTCTGATTATACAATTCAACATAAGTTATCCGAAATGGGTGATGGCTGAAGCCGCAGCTTATATTGCCCACCCATTTTCCATCCAAGAATTAAAAAGGAAAAAAAAAAAAAAAAGACAAGAGCGATTACAATTAAAAAAATAGAAACGAAGCTAAGACAAAGTGTGACAGAAAAAAAAAAAAAAAAAAAAACTAAGCTACAACACAACACAGGCTGGATATGACAATCCTTATGTGATTTTACATGTCATCTTGTATATATGTTTGGAGTATTTCTTCCTTTAGTTTTAGTTTAAATTGTCCAAGCGTTGTACATGATTTTAATTCAGGTCCAAAATCATTCCATAATCTGACTCCTTGCACTGAAACACAGTGTTGCTTGGTGGTAGGTCTCACTGTAGGTTTTTGAAATATACATGTTCCTCTAAAATGATATTGTTTCTCCCTTATTTGGAACAACTTTTGGATATTTGCGGGCAGTGATAGATTCTTCACTTTAAACATTATTATTGCAGTTTTAAAGTCAACCAGATCTTTCAACTTGAGAGCTTTTAATTTAAGAAAAAGTGGGTTTGTTGGTTCCCTGTAAGCTGCTTTGTTTATTATTCTAATAGCTCTCTTCTGAAGCATAAAAAGTGGATATATGTTTGTTTTATATGTATTTCCCCATACTTCATTACAATATGTCATGTATGGGAGTATTAATGAATGATACAAGGTATCAAGGGTTGATTCAGCAAATATTTCACTCTGTGTAATATTGCAATTGATTTGGATATTTTACCTTTAATATAATTAATATGTGACTTCCAACACAGTTTATTATCAATTATTACTCCAAGAAATTTAGTTTCAGATACCCTTTCAATCTCTACACCATTTACACTGAGTTTAGATACTGAGTTGTTGTGATGGTTGTTAAAGACTATAAATTTTGTCTTACTTAAATTGAGCGTTAATTTGTTTGAATCAAACCACAGTTTAAGCTTTCCTAATTCCTTTCCGAGTGTATCCAGAAGTTGTTCCAAATTGTTTCCACTGCATAATAGATTAGTGTCATCAGCAAACAATATTAAGTCCACTTTTTCTGAAACTTTACATATATCATTTATATACATATTGAATAATAATGGCCCCAAAACTGAATCCTGTGAGACTCCACAAGTAACCTTCAGTATCTGTGAGTTTTTGTTACCAACACATACATACTGATATCTATTCTTTAAGTAACTACTTAACCAGGACAGTGCTACCCCTCTAATACCACAAATTTGTAGCTTCTTTAATAATAAATTATGATCCACTGTATCAAATGCTTTTTTAAGATCCAGGAATACTCCAACTGAATACTCTTTATTTTCAATGGCTGTTGATATTTTTTCTATAAATTCCATTAGAGCAAATGCAGTTGTCCTCTTGTGTCTGAACCCATATTGCTGCTCGCACAATAAGTTATTCTTCAGTATGAAGTTGTCAGTTCTCTCATAGAATATTTTTTCAAGTATCTTGGAAAATTGCGGCAATAGTGAAATTGGTCTATAGTTTGAGAATTCCCCTCTGTCACCCATCTTGTATATCGGAATTACTTTAGCTATTTTCATTGCATTGGGAAATATACCTGTTTGGAGAGACAGGTTACAGATATACGTCAGTGGTTTCACTAAGCATTCAATAATAGTTTTGACTAAGAGCATGTCAATACCATCACAGTCCGTAGATGTTTTACTTTTAAACAATTTAACAATTTCAATGACCTTTCTCTAGTCTGTGTTCGTTATGAAAATGGAGTCTTTTATAGCAGTGTTATTGCATATTGTATCACCTCTAGGCACCGTAGTGGGTATTTCTCGAGCCAAATTAGGACCAATGTTAACAAAAAAGTTATTAAATTCCTCTGCAGGTGAAGCTGCACTCACAGACTGAGTAGTTTTATTATTTTTTGAAAAATCGGTTGGGTTGCTTGTATTTCTGCTTTTATTTCCAAGAATACTGTTAAGTATTGTCCATGTATTTTTAATATTGTCTTTGTTTTTCTCCAGTTCTTTACTGTAATAGTCTCTCTTACTACATCTTATTATATATGTTAACTTATTTTTGTATGTTTTATACCGCTGCTCTGCTTCTTTTGTCCTTTTCTTTAGGAAAGCTTTATATAATAAATTTTTCTTTTTACACGCCTTTTGTAATCCTTTGGTTAACCATGGCTTATCGGCAAATTTATGTTTAAGCTTTTTTTTTACTAATGGACAGTTTTTTTCATAAAGAGTGGTTATAATGGTTACTACTTTTGGTTACTACTAGTAACTACTAGTAAGTAAGTAACGTACTTGACTCTCTTTCACTATTGCCGGGTGAAAATCACCCAAAAGCATGCCTGTAGGAAAAAGTGGGCTTTGGGGTAGGGAAACACCCACACCTTCAAAGATGTCAAAAACAATGGTGAAGCTACCCAGGGACCCATGACACTCAGAAAAGTAGTAATGGATGTGCAGCAGAAAGTCTAAGCTCTCTCTCCGCGGATGCAGCGGGCCAGCTGGATGTCTTTGGGCATGATGGTGACCCTCTTGATGTGGATGGCGCACAGGTTGGTGTCCTCGAAGAGACCCACCAGGTAGGCCTCGCTGGCCTCCTGCAGAGCCATGACGGCGGAGCTCTGGAAGCGCAGGTCGGTCCTGAAGTCCTGAGCGATCTCCCTCACCAGGCGCTGGAAGGGCAGCTTACGGATGAGCAGCTCCGTGGATTTCTGGTAGTGACGGATCTCTCTCAGAGCCACGGTACCAGGCCTGTAACGGTGAGGCTTCTAGTAGTTACTACTAGTAACTACTTTTGGTTACTACTTTTCTGAGTGTCATGGGTCCTTGGGTAGCTTCACAATTGTTTTTGACATCTTTGAAGGTGTGGGTGTTTCCCTACCCCAAAGCCCACTTTTTCCTACAGGCATGCTTTTGGGTGATTTTCACCCGGCAATAGTGAAAGAGGGTAAAGTACGTTTTGGGTGGATTTCACCCGGTGATAGTGTTAGTGTATAAAATCAGAACACTTTCGCTATAAAAAGTAACACCATCACTTTCGCCGGGTAATTTTTACCCGATATAATATATCCAACAAAAAGTACTTGTCATAAAAAATAGATCAAAATATGACAACACATGATAAATTAGAGTGGTTTTCTTTTATTTTCAACTGTGGCAGGTGTAACAAAATGAAAAAAAAAAAATCATAGGAGGACATGCTTTACTGAAAAATTAGGAATTCATGAACAAAAAATTCCTAAAAAAAAAAAAAAAATGATACTGAAAACTTGGTCTTTGGTCCACCCATTGCTGGGACATGTGAGACTGCTTGTAAGGAATAGGTAAGTAAAAGTGGTCCTGGAATTTGCATGCTATCCTTATTTAGTGCAGTGGTTATGAATAAATATCACAAAGTGGTGATTTCAAAGGGAATTCATATGGTGAAAACAATATTTTAGTCAATTGGTCATTTTTACCCACTCAAAAAATACCATTTTTTGTTCCTCTCTCCTGCAGCTGTTCGCGTGTCAAGGAGTCTGTGCCTTCACCAGGGAAGTCTCACATGTCCCACGAATGGGTGGACCAAAGACCAAGTTTCCAGTATCATTTTTTTTTTTTAGGAATTTTTTGTTCATGAATTCCTAATTTTTCAGTAATTTTGGAGCATTTTATGGGGGTCCTCCTATGACATTTTTTTTCATTTTGTTACACATGCCACAGTTGAAAATAAAAGAAAACCACTCTAATTTATCTTGTGTTGTCATATTTTGAGCTATGTTTTATGACAAGTACTTTTTGTTGGATATATTATATCGGATAAAAATTATCCGGCGAAAGTGATGGTGTTACTTTTTATAGCGAAAGTGCTCTAGGGTTAATTAATCTAACTAAAAAAATGACATACTGTGCATACATACATACATACATACATACAGTATCTCACAAAAGTGAGTACACCCCTCACATTTTTGTTAATATTTTATAGTATCTATTCATGGGACAACACTGAAGATATAACACTTTGATACAATGTAAAATAGTCAGTGTACAGCTTGTATAACAGTGTAAATTTGCTGTCCCCTCAAAATAACTCAACACACAGCCATTAATGTCTAAACTGCTGGCAATAAAAGTGAGTACACCCTGAAGTGAAAATGTCCAAATTGTACCCAGTTAGCCATTTTCGCTCTCTGGTGTCATATGACTTGTTAGAGTTACAAGGACTCAGGTGTGAATGATGAGCAGGTGGGTTAAATTTGGTGTTATCGATTTCACACTCTGTCATACTGGTCACTGGAAGTTCAACATGGCATCTCATGGCACAAACTCTGAGGATCTGAAAAAAGAATTGTTGCTCTACATAAAGATGGCCTAGGCTATAAGAAGATTGCCAGCACCCTGAAACTGAGCTGCAGCATGGTGGCCAAGACCATACAGCGGTTTAACAGGACAGGTTCCACTCAGAACAGGCCTCACCATGGTCAACCAAAGAAGTTGAGTGCACGTGCTGAGCATCATATCCAGAGGTTGTCTTTTGAAAATTGACGTATGAGTGCTGCGAGCATTGTTGCAGAGGTTGAAGAGATGGGGGGTCAGCCTGTCAGTGCTCAGACCATACGCTGCACACTGCATCAAATTGGTTTGCATGGCTGTCGCCCCAGAAGGAAGCCCTTTTTAAAGATGATGCACAAGAAAGCCCGCAAACAGTTTGTTGAAGACAAGCAGACTAAGGACTTGGATTGCTGGAACCATGTCCTGTGGTCTGATGAGACCAACATAAACTTATTTGGTTCAGATGGTGTTAAGCGTGTGAGGCGGCAACCAGGTGAGGAGTACAAAGACAACTGTGTCTTGTCTACAGTTGAGCATGGCGGTGGGGGTGTCATGGTTTTGGGCTGCATGAGTGCTGCTGGCACTGGGGACTACAGTTCACTGAGGGAACCACGAATGCTAACATGTACTGTGACATACTGAAGCAGAGCATGATCGGAAACTGGGCTGGAGGGCCAAAGGACAGTATTTCAACATGATAACCACCCCAGACACACCTCCAAGACGACCACTGCCTTGCTAAAGAAACTGAGGGTAAAGATGATGGACTGGCCAAGCATGTGTCCAGACCTAAACCCTATTGAGCATCTGTGGGGCATCCTTAAACAGAAGGTGGAGGAGCACAAGGTCGCTAACATCCACCAGTTCCATGATGTCATCATGGAGGAGTGGAAGAGGATTCCAGTGGCAACCTGTGAAGCTCTAGTGAACTCCATGCCCAATAGAGTTAAAACAGTACTGGAAAATAATGGTGGAAACAAAAAATATTGACACTTTGGGCACAATTTGGACATTTTCACTTAGGGGTGTACTCTCTTTTGTTGCCAGCGGTTTAGACATTAATGGCTGTGTGTTGAGTTATTTTGACGGGACAGTAAATTTACACTGTAATACAAGCTGTACACTGACTACTTTACATTGTATCAAAGTGTCATATTTTCAGTGTTGTCCCATGAAAAGATATAATAAAGTATTTACAAAAATGTGAGGCGTGTACTCACTTTTGTGAGATACTGTACATACTGGACATATTTGTGGCATGTGCAAAAGTCTGGGCATCCACTTAATTAGGCACACCAATAAAAAAAAACACCATAATATGATATTTGTCAAGGGGTTATTACAATTTTTGCATGTACAGTATCAAGCTTATCTAGTATCCCATGGGCCAGTTAATGTTGATGAATTGTTGCAATCTTTAGATTTGCCAGCTTTTCTGACAAATGTTTCAAAAAATTAGGGTTTGCCTCTGTCATTAAGTGACATTTAATGACATGTCATTCCTTGCATTTGTGCAAATGTTTGAAAAACTATTTGTGATAGTACTGTAACGTTCATGAGCGATTTGTTTGAATGCACTAGTTTTTATGGTTGAATGTACTGTACTGAATCACTGACTGGAACTGTACTGTAAGCCAGGGATCACCAGCTCAATCTCCAGCCCAGGCAGCAAACGAGCCCCGCCCGATCTCTTCAGCCTACTCTCAGTTCAGTGATTGGTAGGAAGGTGGCGCTCCAGTGCAGCACTGAGTGATTTGGTGTACGAATCTTTGAAAATTGATCTTTTTAGCCAATGAACTGGAAGTTACTCAATATGTTTTAGTGAATTGTGGATCCCATTGTTAGTTTATGAAAGGCAGTTGGCAAAAATGAAGGACTTTTATAAAATGTTAGCGGCAGGTGTTTGCAATGATAAGCAAATATTTGCCACTGTTTGGGAATGTCTTGGAGTGCTTGCCAGCACCAGGTAAAATACCAGTTGAATGTCATGTTAATCTTGGACCCAACCGTATAAAAAAAGTGAGCAGACCCTCCCCAGCATTCACATTTCAAGGGGTCATAAATGTTGTTAGACAGTGGCTTGTGTTCACTAGCGTTCACTGCTTGGCAAATCAAAAAGGACTTTGGTGACACGTTACAACCATTTGTATATTACACCTACAGTATTTCAATTTCAATTCAACTTTATTTATATAGCACCATTTCACAACAACAGTCATCTCATAGCACTTTCAACTGTTGGGGAAACCCCCACAATTGCAGAAAGACCCCAGCAATCAGGTGATCCCCTGTGAGCAATCACCCATCGTCAGATAGTCTGATTTGCACCCATTTGCTACTGTTCACTGAAAAATAAATTTGCAAATACAATTTTTGACTATTTTCAAAATTTCTTCATGACAAGAAAAACTGTTTGCAATCTTAAAAACAGTTTGTAAACTGTTTTGCAACCTTTTAGGAACCCTGACAAAACCCAAAAATTGCAATGCTCGACAGCATTTGCTACTCTGTAGGATACTAGCTTGACATTTAAATGATCCATCACAGGTGTTTTACCAGACCAGATTACAAAATTCCCTTTACTTGAACTTTAATAGACTCATTTGAAGGTTCTGTAGAGAAGCGTAGTGTACTATAGAGAGAGAGAGAGGAAAAAAAAAACACTTTTCAGGTAGAGTTATAAAAACACCTTACAATATTACAAGCTACAGTGAATGAGCAAGTGCAGATTAGTGTAAAGCTCTTTTTAAAGAATGACTGGAGAGAAACTTATTTTCCCACTTTAAAGCCTGAATGCATGTAACAATAGCCTCAGAAGTAAATGGACAATCATTTTGTTATAGAAGTAAAAGACTGGCATTCACAATTACTTCTAAACCTGCATTGACATTCTTAATATCAGTGTTAAAAAGTACATAATATACTGCAGATACCTTGTGAAATAATCCTCTACTATATCATCTCAGCTACTATACAGTAGCTGTATGGGGCTCTTAAGATTTTCTCATCAGTGGTTTTAATAGCCTATAACTCAAGGTAAAAAAAAAAGACTACCAACAATCGTGTCTTCACTAAAACCTCTGATGAATGTACCACTAACAAATACAGTAATGACTAAAATATATTTACAAAAATGATTTTGGTACCTTACAGTATTCTTGCATTTCCTTATGAAAACAAATCCTAAATGTTCTGTCTTTGTCTGCGTGTATTCAGGTTTTGCAGTCACGTGACCTCTCCTCAGGCATGAAAAAATTCATGTTGCTCTGGCTACCCCATACACACCAATGCAATATTAAAATGAGACTTTAGCACTATCCAGTCAGCAGAACCTCTTAAAATTGGGTTGTGTGACTTTGTTGGAGCATATGACAATTGCACACGTGTCGGTATGTTGAGAACTTATCTGTGAACGGTCTGAAATGTGATTCTTATCTCATGGTTGATCGTTTGTTTACATCGTGTCAAGATGCTAGCAACATCCTGAAACGATCGTGATATTGACAACTACCTAATTAAGTCAGAATCACTTAATACAGCAGAAACTCTGGAAGTATGCAAAAGTCTAAGTACTGTGTTAGCTTTATTGTAGCTGTAAGGCAACATCGTGACAAGTCTCTGGTGCTCATTACAGCTAAGGTAAGCGCTGTCTGCATATCCAAATATTATATACAGTATATAACCTTGTCAAAAAAAAAAATATATAGCAGAAATATGTTAACTTTTATTAAAAATCTTAGTGATGTCTGCAAAAGTGGGTAGTAAACACCAATGTACTGTACATGTTTAAAATCAAGCTAGGACTGGGATACTAGGACATATTATATAATAAAAACATCCTTATCTCCCACAAGATGTTCCGTGGCCCTCATTTATCAAACGTGTATAACAGAAAAGTGGTCGTACGATCATTTCAACGGGCACATTGCTACTTATCAATCTGAGCGTGATTGTACCGTGCGCTCAAATCTCAGATTAGCTCTGAGTTGGGGTACACAAATTTTCAAGTCTTTGAAGACTTCCGTGCAGCAGAGAAACCTGCTGTGTGGGAGAATTATTTCATCATATGAAATTATAATGAGCAGTGCACACTTTCAGGAGATAACAGATTTAAGCAGATTTTTTAAAGTAATTATTTGATGAAATGCATAAAACTGAATTTATTTTCTGAAATATTCTTACAGTTGAGCTGCAGGGGTTTTCAGTTGTTTTATTACTGCATTTATACAGTCATGTGAAAAAATAAGGATACCCGACAAAAGCCTGTGTGGTTTTTCAAAATATGTAACCCGTGCTGGCAAAATGAGTTGCGTCATTATGAGCTACAGGTGCAAGAAGTCATAAATCATGAAACTTTCTTTGTTTGCTAGCGACAAGTCCTGGGAAAACCCCGGTGAGTGTCTGGTATCATTGTAAAGCTAAGAAATCGTACTTTCTAAAAATACATATGTTTTGGTGGAAGACATACAGTAACTCCCGACCGATCGAACGCAAATTAAACCTAACCAAAATATTTTAAAAATCGGCTTTTTCCGAGTCCATTTTTGTACACTTCCTACAAATTAAATATCATTTTGAAGGTCTTTCAATACAGAATATAGAAAAAACGTGACCTCAGTTTTGATAATTTCCTCAAAGTGACTCATTTTGCCAGCATGGGCCACATATTTGGACATATTGGATATTTAATACCAATTTTAACAATGCTGGGAGATTCAAGTAATATAACTAAACAATTAAAACTGAAGAAAATACTTTTTAAAATTTTCTGTATGATATAATTCTAAAAATATGCAGTTTCTGGTGAGGAATAAATTAGTACACCCCCACATTTATTCCCACATAAAATTGCTAAAATCACACACAGGTGTATTACATCAGGTGGACATGATTAGAACATCGTTACTCAGCATTTTGAAGGAGGCTTGTCCTATTTAAACCTCAGACATTTAGGGGCAGATTTACTAAGGCAGCGCAAATTTGTGAGTGCACAAAGCAGACAGTGTGCCTAAGGGAGTTATTAATTTTTGCCAGTAATCTACAAAAACACTAAAAATTATGAACACAGACACAGTGACTTCATTTCAGTAATGACCACCCATCCACGGAGAGCACCACAAAATTGTGCACAGGCACACCTGAGGGAAGCAGGTCATCAACACAGGACCAGCCAGTGTGGAGGAGCATGATATAGGAGTTTTCATTGTTTTTTTTGGTTTTTTTTTGGGGGGGGTGGTTGTTTGTTTGTTTTTTTGTTTGTTTGTTTTTTTAGCTTTTTTTAACCTTTAGTTTAAGCACAGTAAAATAAATAAAATAAAATAGTTTATTTTTGTTCATCATATTTCAAAGTTTTTATTTTAATTTAATATGGCAGACTCCTTTGTTTAATATGTATAAATTATTTGTATATAATTTAAAAAAGGACTACTCATGAATAAATTGATTATTTGACCGTCACACACTCAGGATTGATCGTCACTTCCTTGTGGTAACGTATCGTCATTTCCTGTTTTGCTGTCTGTCTGTGTGGTTTGCTCTCCTCACTCTCCTGAGCTTTTGGGTTAGCCACTAGCAATAGCTACTAGCTCTCCTTCCTCTCCTTCTCTGGTGTGCTCTCTCTGTCAGATGTTTAGCTACACCTCTGCCTCTTTTAGTGATAACGGTAAATGTAATAAATGTTGTCTTTTTGAGGTTCTCGAGGCGAGGTTGTCTGATTTGGAATCCCGGCTCCGCTGCATTGAAACACTGTCTGCGCCAGTTACTCTCGACGGACGCCCCTTAGCTGCAGTGGAGCTAGCTAGCTTAGGCCCCCCTGTTAGCGGTCCTCCGGCTCTCCTCAGCAGCGAGGAGACTGGGTGGGTGACGGTGAGAAGGAAGCCTAGTCGCAAAGCCCCGGTACACCTCCAACCTGTTCACGTTTCTAATCGTTTTTCCCCACTCAGCGACACACCCGCTGAGGAAAAAACTCTGATCATTGGCGACTCTGTAGTCAGAAACGTGAACCTAGAGACTCCAGCGGCCATAGTCAAATGCATTCCTGGGGCCAGAGCAGGCGACATCGAGTCAAATTTGAAAATGCTGGCTAAAAGTAACTGTAAATACTCCACAATTGTTATTCACGCTGGCATTAATGGCATCCGTCTCCGGCAGTCGGAAGTCACGAAACTTAATGTAGAATCGGTGTGTGACTTTGCAAAAACGATGTCTGCCACTGTAGTATTCTCTGGGCCCTTCCCCCAATCTGACCAGTGATGACATGTTTAGCCGCTCATCATCCTTGAACCGCTGGCTGTCTGTGTGGTGTCCTGCAAATGACGTGGCTACATTGACAATTGGAGCTCATTTTGGGGAAAACCTGGTCTTATGAGACGAGACAGCATTCATCCCACTTTGGATGGTGCTCCTCATTTATCTAACAATCTGGCATCTTTTTTATCCAAATTTCCAAAACCTTGACTACTCAGAGTTTGGACCAGGAAGCAGAGTCGCAGTCTTACACGTCTCTCTGCAGCTCCTCTTCATCCGCCACCCCTCAACTTAGCCCCTGTCTTCCCCATCAGAGAATCATTGTCTGCTCCCTCCAAAGCAAATAAAAATATAATATATAAGCATCCCAAAGTGATTAAGCAAAATATTGGTAAAGCTCAAATTAAACATAAAGCCTCTAAATTGAATGATTTTGCCTCTGTTCCTCCTCATAATTTAAAAATTAAATGTGGTTTATTAAATATTAGGTCTCTAACTCCCAAGTCTCTGTTAGTCCATGATCTGTTAATTGATCATCAGATTGATTTAATATCCCTGACAGAGACTTGGTTAGGACAAGAGGATTATGTTGGTTTAAATGAATCAACTCCCTCTGGTTATTTAAACTGTCAAAATCCCAGAAGTTCTGGTCGGGGAGGAGGAGTAGCAACAATTAACCATTCCAAACTACTAGTTAATGTAAAGCAAAAAACATGTTATAATTCCTTTGAGTGCCTGGTCCTCAGTATTGGGCACTTTACCAATTTTAGGTTAAACCCAATTTTATTTGCCATAGTTTATGGTCCCCTATCAACCTACTCAGAATTTTTATCAGAATTTGCTGATTTCTTAGCTGATTTAGTGCTGAAATCTGACTTTAATATACATGTGGATGTAGATAGTGACTGCCTTAATGTGGCATTTAATTCAATATTAGACTCCATTGGGTTTTCTCAGAAAGTAGAAAATTCTACTCATTACCTCCACCATACATTGGACCTTGTTCTGACATATGGCATAGAAATAGAAAATCTTGTATTGTCTCCTCATAACCCTGTACTGTCAGACCATTGTCTGTTAACCTTTGATTTTACTATTTCTGACTATTTGGCTCCTAAAGAAAAATATTATTACAGTAGATGCCTCTCAGATGATGCTGTTACCAAATTTATGCAGATTGTTTCCTCTATGCCATGTGTTAACACAACGGAAATAAACTATAGACAACTTGCTCCTTCTGTAATTGATAACATGGTGGATAGTGTTACAGCTTCTCTGCATCAGACTCTAGACTTGGTGGCCCCCTTAAAAAAGAAAAAGTCTAATCAGAGATTTCTAACTCCTTGGTTCAACACAGAAACTCGTAGCTTTAAACAGAAGACTCATCAATTAGAAAGAAAATGACGCTCCACTAATTTAGATGAAATCTATTTAGCTTGGAGAAACCATCTTTTAATCTATAAAAAAATCTCTTAGAAAAGCTAGAACGAGTTATTACTCTGCATTAATAGAAGAGAACAAGAATAATCCCAGGTTTCTTTTCAGCACTGTAGCCAGGCTGACAAAGAATCAGGACTCTGTCAATCCTAGCATTCCCTTAGAGCTTACTAGTCAGGACTTTATGAACTTTTTCAATAATAAAATTTCATCCATCAGAGATAAAATCAATCAGATTCTTCCCACAGTTAACTTAAATACTGTAACTACTACAACTCCCTCAATTGATGTCTGTCTTGATGAGTTTACTCCAATCGACCTTTGTGAGTTAGACAAAATAGTTTCCTCATCCAAACCTTCAACTTGTCTTTTAGACCCTATTCCTACCAGGTTATTTAAAGAAGTCTTCCCACTTATTGGTAGCTTTATTCTTCATATAATCAATTCTTCTTTAACTTTAGGCCATGTACCGCAGGCTTTTAAAACGGCTGTAATTAAACCCTTACTCAAAAAGCCAACGCTAGATCCAGGAGCTTTAGCTAACTATAGACCAATCTCTAATCTCCCTTTCATTTCAAAAATCTTAGAAAGGGTTGTTGCTACGCAATTATTTGACCACCTGCAGGGAAATGGTTTACTTGACGAGTTTCAATCTGGGTTTAGAATCCATCATAGTACTGAAACAGCCTTAGTGAAGGTCACTAACGACCTCCTCATTGCATCTGATAATGGACTGGTTTCTGTACTTGTCCTTTTAGACCTTAGTGCAGCTTTTGATACTATCGATCATAATATTCTACTTGATAGATTAGAACACTATGTTGGACTTAATGGAACTTCGTTGCAGTGGTTTAGATCTTATTTATCTGATAGGTTCCAGTTTGTTCATGTAAATAATGAGTTTTCTTTCAACTCAAAGCTTAGTCATGGAGTTCCACAGGGATCTGTGCTAGGCCCTACTCTTTTTAGTTTATATATGCTTCCGTTAGGCAACATTATTAGAAAGCACTGTATATATTTTCATTGTTATGCAGATGACACACAATTATACCTGTCAATGAAGCCAGATGATAGTAATCAATTAGCCAAGTTAGAAGCCTGTCTTAAGGAAATCAAAGCTTGGATGACTTGTAATTTCCTGCTATTAAATTCAGATAAGACTGAAGTCATTCTTGTTGGTCCAAAAAAACCTTAGAAATACCTTTCCAAATCAAACTTTCAGTTTGGATGCGGTTACTCTTTCTCTTAATAGCTCTGTGAGGAACCTTGGAATTATTTTTGATCAAGATCTGTCCTTCAATTCACATATTAAATTTGTTTCTAAGACTGCCTTCTATCATTTGCGTAATATTGCCAAGATTAGGGGCATCTTGTCTCAGAGTGATGCTGAGAAACTGATCCACGCTTTTGTTAGCTCTAGATTAGATTATTGTAATTCTTTATTATCAGGCTGTCCTAAAACATCTTTAAAAAGTCTTCAGCTGATCCAAAATGCTGCAGCAAGAGTTTTAACCGTTACTAGAAAGAGAGATCATATCTCTCCGGTTCTGGCCTCCCTTCATTGGCTTCCCATAGAGTTTAGAATTAAGTTTAAAATCCTTCTTACTTACAAAGCTCTAAACAATCAGGCTCCTTTTTATTTAAAAGATCTGATACTACCGTATTATCCTAACAGAGCACTACGCTCCCAAAATGCAGGATTACTTGTAATACCTAGAATCTCCAAAAGTACAATGGGAGGCAGAGCCTTCAGTTATCAAGCTTCTCTCCTGTGGAACCAGCTGCCAATCTGGATTCGGGAGTCAGACTCGATCCCTGTTTTTAAGAATAGGGCTAAAACCTACCTTTTTGATATAGCCTACAATTAGGGAGGGATCATGTGTTTCTGAACCCTCCCTTAGTTATGCTGCTAATAGGTTTAGTCAACCGGGGGACCTCCAATAATGCACTGGGCCTCACTCCTTTCTTCACTCTCAATGAAATATTTTTTTTTTTGCTGGTCATTAACATCTGTTTGTTCTCTCCCATAGATTGAGTCCCCATCGTGCTGTTTGCTCTCTACATGTCTGTTCTTTTCATCTTCTCTATCCCCTCACCCCCCAGCCAGTCGCAGCAGATGACTGCCCCTCCCTGAGCCTGGTTCTGCTGGAGGTTTCTTCCTGTTAAAAGAGAGTTTTTCCTCTCCACCGTCGCCAAGTGCTTGCTCACAGAGGATCGCCTGATTGCTGGGGTCTTTCTGCAACTGTGGGGGTTCCCCCTACAGTTGATAGTGCTATGAGATGACTGTTGTTGTGAAATGGCGCTATATAAATAAAGTTGAATTGAATTGAATTGAGCCAACAAGTTTTGCTGATCAAGGGTTTTATTTTGTGAATAACTGTTTTTATAAAATCTACAGGTCTCCCAGTCCATGACTTTTCAAAAATATGTGCATTTTATATTTTCTGAAGTCTGGACCATAATAGAATTAAACACGCACAATTTCACTTATTCTTCAGACCACCACAGCAGAGACTGCTGTCACTAAGTTACTACGATGTTGCAGTTTCGGAGGATGTGCTGTTTTTGTCCACTCCAGATAGGAAGGGCTATCCTACTTTATGGATACAAATTCATTCTTTAGGAAAGCTTTTTGATGTCCTGGTGTGTCCTGGTGTGTCATTGTATGTACTATCTCTGAATGTTTAGGCCGGCATGGTGGCCCAGTGGTTAACACTGTGGCAGCACAGCAACTCACCCTTGGTCATGGGATCTTAGGTTCGATCTCACCCCCTGACCAATGGTGATCTTTCTGTATGGAGTTTGCATGTTCTCCCCCTATCTGTGTGGGTTTACTCCGGGATTTCTCTGGTTTCCTCCCGCAGGGGCCAAAAACATGCAGGCTAGAATAAAGGCACTTTTCCACTAGCCCAGCACACCTCGGCACGTCTCGATTCACTTTGACACGGTTCAGCTCGCTTTTGTCTCTATTACAACCGTGTTAAGCTGGGGTGGGTGGGATTTCTATAACAGCGAGGCGGCGCCACAGTCCCGTGACGTAGAACACGTGACCCAAGCAAAACATAACACATACAGCTGTACAAGCCAACTCCTCGGTCTGTGGCTTTTTTCACTGTAAATACCAAAAAAGGACCGCCAGACAAGGGTACAGGCAGCGAGATGAAACACTCTGGAATAGTTCTGCAGCTTCTGGGAGAGCCAAAGACGTGAGGATACAAACTAGGTCATATATGACGGTAAGCTAATGTTGCTAATGTTAGTTTGCTATAAGTACGTCGTACTACACTTTAATGTCTGCAAGTTATCGCTGTTAGGTACTAAAATATGTATGCTGTGTGTGTTTCAGATGGCTCTGTTGTGGGGAAATTACTGCTTCATTCAGTCTGGGCGTTCAGCACAGCCTGTCATGGATGTCATCAGCCTGTCACTGATGTCAGCACAGCTTCACAAACGATCAGTGGTTATAGAGCTTAAAAATGTCTGTAGAAACATTTATTTCCTGTACAACAAATTGCTCTGATCTGCGTGAAAATCATGGAGAGACTGTTGAGACATCATGGACGTACCCGCTCCAGCTGCAGAGTCTGAGGTGGTGTCATAGAAAAAAATGATCAGGTGACACAATTTGATCGCCATGTTAATAACTATATTAGCCACAAAATATATATTCAAAAAGTAACCAGTACTGAGTTAGGTATAATAAGATATATTTGACAGTTATCAAGCATTTTAGGCCAAAACAAACTTGATCTAGGATTAAAAGCAATTAGAATAATGCAGTCACAAGGTTACATGGAAAATATTTGATTTACTAGATACATGTACTGTAGAAATATATATTCTCTGCATCAACAATGTACTAGACATGCATTCATGTAGTATTGCACTGGGAATTGCACTGACAGTAAACCTCTGACGTTTTTGCAGATGTCTCTTTTTTTATATGTGAAGGTTACCACCATGTGGTATAAATTAAATACTGAAAGATTGGAAAAGCTAAGAATAATCCAGCAGTTTGAGAAATCACTTTTGGTTTGGTGTAAGTCTGTCAACAGAATTATGAACCATAAAGCAGTTTGTGTTAAAATGTTAAATCCCATTAAACCTAATCCGGGGGCTTCCAATCATGTGTCATGGGGGGCCAAGACCCTGCAGGTTCTCTCTTCTACCCAGTCTCTTCAGCAAGTGTTCTCACTGATCAGTCAGTGGAAGAAGTTCAGTGGAATCTGCTGTTGAAGACACTGGTTGGCGGTAAAGCCTGCAGGGTCTTGGCCCTCCATGGCACATGATTAGACACCCCCACCCAAACCCATTATGATGAAGAGCAGATGCTAATATGACCCAGAATTCCTCCATATACTGGTACTGTCACTAAAGTATGCAGGGTCTTCTGCGGTGGCACATTTAACAATACAGTCTTCAGTTAATAAAATAATTGTTTTGGTTACTTTTTTCTTAAAAATGAACCATTATTTTCAAGGTCACCGATAAATCCTTTGTACAGTTGACTCTTTTCCCACCGGTGTCTTAACAGACAAAATAGAAAATCATGATGCAAACACATAAGTCACTAAATTGTTTATTACAATCAGCAGCAAATTGCAGATTATTCAGAATGTGCAAAATTCAAACTGTAAAAAAAAAAAAAAAACTGGAATGGTCAAACACAGCAGCCACGCTGCCTAACTGAGAAGCAACTGGATTGGCCCCTCATACTGGTCCTGGTTCAGCATATCTTCAGCCTGCATCTCTGTAAATAGTGAGACAAGGTCCAGTTGGGGTGGACAGTTTACCTCTTGCCTAGACAAAAGACAAATGGGTGGTGTTAATTAAAGCAAGTTTAAAACATATTTGGGAAATACACTTGTTGCTAAAAGCCAGTGGTGGAATGTGAATTAATGAATGAATCTTTATTTCGGATTGATTAAAAGTAAAGATTAAAAGAAAATAGAATAATATAACAAAGGGGAAAAAAATCTAACAAGGTCAAATTAAACAATAACTCCTCTGATTATACAGTTCAACATAGGTTATCTGAAATGGGTGATGGCTGAAGCTGCAGCTTATATTGCCCACCATATTTCATCCAAGAATTCAAAAGAAAAACAAAACAGGAGGGATTACAATTTGAATGTGACAATAAAGTACTTCGTTGTTGTATTTAACCACAATTTTCATGTAGCTGTGCTTCGGTAGATTTTACAAGGGCTGGGTTACATTTAAAATCATCTGGTTTTACTATGACCTCAGCAATCAGAATGAATTAATACATTCACTTGAATGGAATCTAGTACTTTAACTGAAGGTGTGCATCACCGAGTATGGAGTCGCTCAGTCAAAATATGAAGTTTTTATCAATAAAAGTTTGTCTTGTCTGTAAAAGTGTCTCTTCTTGCCCTGGCTTCAAGTGTGGGCGGTGTTTTGTACTAGCATTGCTAAAATATAAAAGGAAGCACTACAATGGGTCTCAAATATTTGTAATGTGTCCTGTTACTGCATGAGTTTATTGATGATAGACTATAAACTACACATATAAAGTAAATTATATTGACGATTGAACATCTCACATTCGCCAAAACATACAGTTATAAACATAACTCACAAAGGATCACACAAGTGATCTGACAAAAAAATAAATACATTAACAAGCGGTTTATTTTACATTTGATGTGCCATATTCACACAATCAAATAAATCTCAGTTCAGTCCCTTTTATATTAAGTGGAAATTGTGCTACTTTGGTTTTGACACTTTACCTATAAAAGCAAAGGATTTCAGTACTTTCCACAGTGGCGAGGTAGGTTGTGTGGCAGCTGCTTTACTCTTGCCTAGATGAACGACAGAAATGGATGGTGGTTAGTTTCAAGCAAGTTCAACACTTATACAGGCACATCTCAAAAATTAGAATACCATGAAAAAATTCAATATTTTTTTCACTCATTTCAGAAAGTGAAACCCATATATAGATTCATTACAGGGACAGTGATATATTGAAAGTGTTTATTTTAATATTGATGATTACGGCTACAGCCCATATTAACCAACACCTCAGCGGCCAACATTTATATTTAAAAACTATTTTTTTAAAGTTAATTTTATGTAATATTCTAATTTTTTGCCAGATTGAATTTGGGGTTTTCAGGGGCTGTAAGCCATAATCATCCAAATTAAAATAAATAAACGCTTGAAATATATCACTGTCTGTGTAATGAATCTATATAATATACGGATTTCTCTTTCTGAAATGAGTGACAAAAAATATTGAAGTTTTTCATGACATTCTAATTTTTGGAGATGTACCTGTATTAGGGAAATACACCTGTGAATGTCAGTGGTGGGATGTGACAAAAATGCTCCGTTTCCCTGACAAGCACTGCAGGATCCACAGAATAGGTGTGTGGGTCTATTCTGACACTTCAGAAAATTATATGAATGACTTTATAAATCACTGGTTTGAAAAAGCAATTTTAATATGACGAGATTTCGGCTCCTGTGGTTCATTTCACCAGTATCCACAATATAAACAGGGAGGCTAACCCCTGGCATGTGGAAACACATTCTAGCATTAAATTGCACACAATTTAATGCGCAGCACCAAAGTGCAGCACGTACAGAAACCAGGACTTTAACCAGGATTAACATATTTCATCGTTTTGCTCTCACAAGCGAATACTTAGGAGAAAACAAGCGCGAATCAGCAGTTGGTACTAGCTAGCTACTAGCTAAAAATCGTTAGCTAAAACTCGTTAGCCAGCACAAAACGGCGCTGTATGGCTCAAAAAAAGTGAGCTTACCACCAACAGGATAAATAAGCGAACAGATGCACATTATTACAAATCACTCACCATCGATGGTTCTCTCACGTTCGTCTTCAGCTTGTCCGTAGTCCGGTTCTATGCTGGGCTGCCATCTGTATCGGTCCGGGTCACTCCTCACTGTGGATCTGCCACCAAGCAGAGAAAACTCCGCACCTCTTCGTTGGACCACGGTGTAGAGTTCCGCAAAACCTACAACGCTGTCTGTATTAATATCGTATTTACTCCGTGACCGAGTTAGTCCGTGAAATATTGCAAATGGCGGTCATGGGTAGATTCATCAGAAGATGGTCGCTTTCGTGACGTTACGACCTGACCAATCAGCGGCGACCAGTCTTTTAACGTCACAACACAGCACGACTCAGCACGGTTGTACCCTGCCCTTGAGCAGGGACGAAAATTGCGGCTGTTAAACCATGTTGGGGCTAGTGGAAAGAGCTACAAAGCATGCTGAGCTGTCCCGTGTTGGGCTAAGGGGGGCTAATGGAAAAGGCCCTTAATTGGCATCAACTGGGAAGGCATGAATGTGAGTTGTCCCTTGCCCCTTGCCCCTTCCCCCCAGGCCACAGTTGTAAATAAGAATGTGTCTTAATCTGTCCTGCCTGGTAAAATAAAGGTTAAATTAAAAAAAAGTTTGCTTTTATTCTTGTTTTTAATCCTATTTGTGAAGCATTTTGAGATTTTGCCCCGAAATGTAAAGTGCGGTATAAATGAAATAAATTAGTAGTATTAGTAGTAACAGTAGGCTATACATAAACCAGTGAAATTTAAGAAATCTTCTGCCGGCTGATGTTGAGTTCAGCACAATGTCGATGTCTGTGAGATCATTTCTGTTTATGTAATCTGTTCTGTCATGCCAAACAAAGTCACGTGCAGAGAGAAGCTTCTGTCTCTTTGGCCATGTGCCCTCGGTTCTTGCGGGTGTCTCGGCACCGACAATTGCTGTCATGTCAGGCGCAGATGAATTAAGGCAAGCTTTTTGGGGGTGTTAAATCCTGATGCATTTAGCAGGAGATTGACAACCGCAAACCTTAGTAAATCACCTTGAACCAGTAATTTAAATACTCTCCTCCCTCAAATTTACGCTTTGACATAACATCTCTTATAAATACATATGCAATGAAGCCAGGTGCAAAATTAACATAGTCCACACCTTTGCACCACTAATTTTGCCCTGCATCCTTTAGTAAATCTCGACAGTAGTTTTTTAATGCCAAAACAGGGTTTTGCGATGGTGCATCATGTTAGTAAATCTGCCCCTTAGTTTGGTGTGCGCCTGACTGTTGAAGTGAGAGTGAACACCATGGTGAGATCAAAAGAGCTGTCTGAAACCTTCAGAAAGAAGATTGCAGCAGCTTATGAGTCTGGTAAGGGACTTAAAAAGATCTCAAATGAATTTGAAATCAGCCATTCCACTGTCTGGAAAATAGTCTACAAGTGAAGGACATTCAAAACAACTGCCAACATATCCAGGTCTGGCTGTGCAAGCAAGTTCACCCAGACAGCAGACCACAACATGCTAAAAGAAGTCTCCAGAAACCCTAAAATGTCATCACGGGATCTATAGCAGGCTCTTGCTACTGTTGATGTGAAAGTGCATGCCTCTACAATCAGAAAGAGACTGGACAAGTTTACCAGTTTAACTTGCATGGGAGCTGTGCAAGGAGAAAACCTTTGCTCTCTAAGAGAAACCTGAAGGCCAGACTGACATTTGCCAGAAAGAATGTAGACAAAGACCAGGACTTCTAGAATAATGTTCTTTGGACAGATGAGTCTAAAATTTAATTACTTGGGCACCAGAACAGAGAACATGTTTGGCGTAGACCAAATACAGCATTCCAGGAAAAAAAACACATACCAGCTGTGAAGCATGGAGGTGAAATTGTTATGGTTTGGGGATGCTTTGCTGCAGCAGGACCTGGCCAGCTCACCATCATAGAATTCACCGTGAATTCTACCGTGTAGCAGAGGGTGCTTGAGGACCACGTGAGACCATCTGTAAAAAAATTAAAGCTGAAGTGGAACTGAACCCTGCAACATGACAATGACCCAAAACATACCAGTAAATCCACCAAGAACTGGCCAAAAACTAAGAAATGGAGAGTCCTGGAATGGCCGAGTCATAGCCCAGATGTTAATCCCATTGAGATGCTGTGGGGTGACTTGAAACGGGCTGTACAGGGGGCAAAAAAGTATTTAGTCAGCCACCAATTGTGCAAGTTCTCCCACTTAAAAGATGAGAGAGGTCTCCAATTTTCATCATAGGTATACCTCAACTATGAGAGACAAAATGAGAAGAAAAAAAAATTCAGAAAATTACATTGAAGGATTTTTAATGAATTAATTGGTAAATTCCTTGGTAAAATAAGTATTTGGTCACCTACAAACAAACAAGATTTCTGGCTCTCACAGACCTGTGACTTCTTTAAGAGGCTCCTCTGTCCTCCACTCATTACCTGTATTAATGGCACCTGTTTGAGCTCATTATCAGTATAAAAGACACCTGTCCACAACCTCAAACAGTCAGACTCCAAACTCCACTATGGCCAAGACCAAACAGCTGTCAAAGGACACCAGAAACAAAATTGTAGACCTGCACCAGGCTGGGAAGACTGAACCTGCAATAGGTAAGCAGCTTGGTGTGAAGAAATCAACTGTGGGAGCAATTATTAGAAAATGGAAGACATACAAGACCACTGATAATCTCCCTCGATCTGGGGCTCCACGCAAGATCTCACCCCGTGGGGTCAAAATGATCACGAGAACGGTGAGCAAAAATCCCAGAACCACACGGAGGGACCTAGTGAATGACCTGCAGAGAGTTGGGACCAAAGTAACAAAGGCTACATCAGTAACACACTACGACGCCAGGGACTCAAATCCTCCAGTGCCAGACGTGTCCCCCTGCTTAAGCCAGTACATGTCCAGGCGCGTCTGAAGTTTGCTAGAGAGCATTTGGATGATCCAGAAGAGGACTGGGAGAATGTCATATGGTCAGATGAAACCAAAATAGAACTTTTTGGTAAAAACTCAACTTGTCGTGTTTGGAGGAGAAAGAACACCATACCTACTGTGAAGCATGAGGGTGGAAACATCATACTTTGGGGCTGTTTTTTCTGCAAAGGGACCAGGACGACTGATCCGTGTAAAGGAAAGAATGAATGGGGCCATGTATCGTGAGATTTTGAGTGAAAACCTCCTTCCATCAGCAAGGGGATTGAAGATGAAACGTGGCTGGGTCTTTCAGCATGACAATGATCCCAAACACACTGCCCGGGCAATGAAGGAGTGGCTTCGTAAGAAGCATTTCAAGGTCCTGGAGTGGCCTAGCCAGTGTCCAGATCTCAACCCCATAGAAAATCTTTGGAGGGAGTTGAAAGTCCGTGTTGCCCAGCGACAGCCCCAAAACATCACTGCTCTAGAGGAGATCTGCATGGCGGAATGGGCCAAAATACCAGCAACAGTGTGTGAAAACCTTGTGAAAACTTACAGAAAACGTTTGACCTCTGTCATTGCCAACAAAGAGTATATAACAAAGTATTGAGATGAACGTTTGTTATTGACCAAATACTTATTTTACCGAGGAATTTACCAATTAATTCATTAAAAATCCTTCAATGTGATTTTCTGGATTTTTTTTTTCTCATTTTGTCTCTCATAGTTGAGGTATACCTATGATGAAAATTGGAGACCTCTCTCATCTTTTAAGTGGGAGAACTT
This sequence comes from Pholidichthys leucotaenia, assembly GCA_020510985.1. Lineage (NCBI taxonomy): Eukaryota > Metazoa > Chordata > Actinopteri > Cichliformes > Pholidichthyidae > Pholidichthys > Pholidichthys leucotaenia. The sequence continues at coordinate 155,780,079 of CM035847.1, read as the reverse complement.
GCACAATTGGTGGCTGACTAAATACTTTTTTCCCCACTGTATTTCAAGTGTTTATTTCTTTTAATTTTGATGGTTATGGCTTGCAGCTCAAGAAAACCCGGAAATCATTTTCTCAAAAAATTAGAATATTACATAAGATCAATTTAAAAAAATATTTTTTTTCCACAATATTTTTTATTGAACCTTTTTTTTACAAACATGGCACAAAAAGTCAAACACTAACACTAAAGTAATTTAAAAATTAAAAAAAAACACTAACAACAACAACAAAAAAAATGTACTAAAAACAACAACAACCATTAACAAAAGCAAGTCAACAACAATGCTCCTCTGTTTAATCTAGGTAATCTATTACATAAGAATACATAATATACATTCACCAGTTTGGAATTTTCAAGGTCCACACATATTATTCACCTTCTTCTTCAGAAGTTATGTTTAATTTCTTTACATAATCAATGAAAGGTCTCCATATATTCTCAAACACATTTTCCTTTAATTTCAGTATATATGTTATTCTTTCTAGTGGAAGGTTTGTTAACATCTGTCTTAACCACTGAGTCACATCTGGTCTATGAGTCTTTTTCCACAGTAGTGCAATACATTTTTTGGCATTAAGCAAACCGAGGTCTATGAATGCTCTTTCACTCTTATTAAAGTTATGTTTTTCTGGATACAGACCCAACAAAAACAGTTTAGGGTTAAATGTGAATTGTTTTGGAATTATTTTTTAAATTGTTACCCTCACCTCTTCCCAAAACATTCTGATTTTTCTACATCCCCATAAACAGTGAAATAGGGTTCCTTTACTTTCCATACATTTTGTGCATGTATCTGGTATGTTTTTGTTATATCTAGTTAACTCCACTGGTGTAACATACATTCGCATTAACCATTTAAAATGTATCAGTTTAAGATGTACATTTATTGATTTGGTTTGAGCTTCTGCACAAGCCATTTCCCATTGTTCCTCTGAAATTTCAATTTGCAGGTCTTCTTTCCAATAATTCAGTCTTTTCTGTGAGTTTTCACTTGAGAATAGTGTCAATGAGTTATGAAACTCTGAAATAATACCCTTTCTCTTACTATCTTTCATCAAATTTTTTTCCAAGGATGAATAAGTAGGTCGGGTGAGAGCATTATTTTGATTTGATCGAATAAAATTTCTAAGCTGAAGATATTTTAAAAAATGTGTTCTATTAAGATTGAATTTAATCCTCAGTTCTTCAAAAGACATTATGTTATCTGAACGTGACAAATCAAAGTCTTGAATCTTTTGAATCCCTTTTAAATTCCATACTTTAAATACAGCATCCGCTCTCCCTGGTGTAAAATATTGATTACCCCATATAGGGCTAAATTGTGACAGTAAGTGTGGTTCTTTTAAATATTTTTTGGTTTCACACCATATTTTGATCATGTGCTTTACAATTGGATTTTTAACTTGTTTCTGTAATTTTTTAGCCGAGTCTGAGTATATGAATAAGGGAAGAGGTAAAGGTAAATTGTATGATTCCATTTCAGTCCAGTGAGGAGGATCATTTGATGAAAAATAATATGTCATAGACCTCAGTTGTGCTGACCAGCAATACAACATAAAGTTTGGACATTTCAGACCTCCACGATCAAATGGTAAATATAGTAAGGACAAACTTAATCTAGCCTTCCTGTTGTTCCATATAAATTCCACTAACTTTTTTTTAATTCTTGAGAATAGATCTGAAGGTAGTGGTAAAGGAATGTTTTGAAATAGATAAAGTATTTTTGGTAAGATATTACTTTTAAGTATATTAATTCTCCCGATCAGCGACATTGGTAGTGACATCCATCTCTGAAGTAACACATTAATATCTGTCATTAAGGCTTCACAGTTGGCACTGGCAACTGATTCTAGCTTAGGCAAAATTTGAATTCCTAAATATTTAAACTGATTTACAACATTGAATTGATTTACCTCAGGAGCTGGGTGATTTCTCTGGGTCTCATTTAGCATTATTATTGAAGATTTTGTTTTATTTATTTTATATCCTGATATTTCCCCAAAGTTCTTTATTAAATTTAACAAGGTCGGAATTAATTTTTTAAAATTTGACATAAAATTATGTCATCGGCATACAGGGAGATTTTATGTTCTGTTGGTCCTACTTTAATTCCATATATTTGTGGATGTAAATGTACTGCCATCGCTAAAGGTTCAATTGCCATAGTAAACAGTAAAGGTGAAAGTGGACAGCCTTGTCGACATCCTCTATTGATTTTTATTGATTTTGAGATATTGCTGTTTGTTAGGATTTCTGCTGTAGCATTATTGTATATTTTCTGGACCCATTTTATGAAATTTTTTCCAAGTCCAAACCTTTGTAGGACTTCAAAAATATAGGGCCATTCGACCCTATCAAAGGCCTTTTCGGCGTCCAATGATAGGAGAGCTGTATCCGGTGCTTCTTTATTGGAATAAATAATATTAAATAGTCTTCTTACATTATGGAAGCCTTGTCTTCCCATTATAAAGCCATTCTGATCTTGGTTAATAATATTTGGTAATATTTCTTGTCGTTGTTTTGCTAAAATTTTACAGATTATTTTAAGATCAGCATTTAATAGGCTTATTGGTCTCATGTGTTCACATTTATTAGGGGGTTTACCTGGTTTTGGCAACAGTATAATTAAGGCATTATTCATGTATGGTGGTAAATTACCATTTTGAAATGCTTCTAAAACCATTTCCAAAAGTGGTTTTATTAATTTATTCTTAAATTTTTTATAGAGGTCAACTGGAAGACCATCTGATCCTGCTCTTTTACCTGATTTCATATTATTAATGGCTTGCCCAACTTCTTCTTGACTAATTTTAGACTCCAGTATCTCCCTGTTTTCATTTGGAATACACGGTATAGATAATCCACCCAAAAACCCATTTAGTTTTGTTAAGTCAGTTTCATTTTTTGTATCATATAGTTTTTCATAATAATCTCTAAAGGCACTATTAATTTCTAAAGGATCTATAGCTACCTGTCCGTTACTTATAATACTGGTAATTGGTGTTTTAAATTCTAATTGTTTAATCTGCCATGCCAATAATTTTCCTGATTTTTCACCTTGTTCATAAAAAGTTTGCTTCAATCTTAGAAGACTCAAGGCAGCTCTATTCACTGATTTTTTTTTATCATATTCAGCTCTCAGAATCAGTAATTCGTTCTCTAACTGTGGGTTACTTCCTGCATACACCTTTTCTTGAAGAATTTTTATTTTACGTTCCAATTGAACTCTCTCCTCTCGAGTCTTCTTAGATTTTGAACCTGTATAACTAATAATATGCCCCCTAATAAAAGCTTTGAAAGCCTCCCACTTTATACATGCCGTTGTTTGTGTAGTATTAATATCAAAGAACTCATCTATCTGTTTTTCTATGTACTTAATAAATTCCTCATCCTGAAGCCATTTATGCTGAAAATGCCACCTACCTGGATCCTTTGTCAATTTCTTATCTACATATATTAGACAGCAGGGTGCATGATCAGAGATCACAATGTTATCATAGAAACAGTTTTGAATCTTGGACCTTAATTCTGTAGAGATCAAAAAGTAATCAATATGTGAGAATGTCTTATAGGTATTAGAATAACAAGAATAGGCTTTGACTTGTGGTTTCATTTCTCTCCATATATCTAGCAATCTCAATTCTTTCATAAAATGATTAATAGTCATCCTACATCCATTGTGCATACAATCCAGTCCTGTTGATCTGTCTATACTGGGATTCAATGTACAATTAAAATCCCCTGCTATTATATGTTGCCCTGTAAGTGATGATAAAGTGAGGAATAAATTAACAAAGAAGTTTTGATCATCAATATTGGGGCCGTATAAGTTCACCAAATTTATATTTTCTAATAACAAAGATCCTTGGATGATTAGATATCTTCCAAATTTGTCTCCAATTACATTTTTCACTTGAAATGGGACTGTTTTGTGTATGAGAGTCATAACTCCCTTAGCTCGGGATGAAAATGATGAGGTTAACACATTACCTTGCCATCTTCTCCTAATTCTTTTTACATCCTCCTCTATTAGATGAGTTTCTTGTAAAAATACAATTTTTGAATCTATGTCTTTTATTTTATTCATAACTTGTTTAAATTTTTTTAGATTTTGTAGACCTCTGCAATTCCATGAAGTTAAATTAAGATTAACGCTTTGATATATGATCAATAAGGAGTTTGAGATTACCTTGCAATATGAACATGCTCATACAGAGAAGCAAAAACATGGATGATAGAACATTCATCCTACAAACCAAACAAAAACAAAAATAAATTCCCCTTCCCCACATTTGTGGTAATCCTCCCAAAATCAAAAAAATTCCATCTCCCGTTATAGCTAGTGACTGTTCCACACCTGCGAGGATCAGTCAAACCACTCTCTCTTTCTCCTCTCAATCACCCTGGCTCTACCATTTTTATGACATGACATTAACTCTCTTCTGTAGTTTTTTCAACATAATTTCAAAGTTTTATAGCAACTTTGTACATCATAGCTTTTTTTTTTAATACAGTCTGTATTTTGTAGACATGTTATATGTTTCAGATCAATCAGATGCCTGTACAAATGCTTAAATGTTCTACCTTTGTCATGTTCATGCTTAGCTCCCACCAGTTTCCTTTTGGATCTGCTTAATAAGCTCCTGCGCCTCTTGAGGGGTTTTAAAGATGTGGGTTCTCCCCTTATATGTGACCAGCAGTCTTACCAAATGAATCACTCCGTGACAAATCCCGAGGTTGCGCAGCTCTTTGCGGGCAGGGTCGAACTGCCTCCTTAATTGTTGAATTCCTGTGGCCAAATCTGGGTAGAACCACACCTGTTGATCCTGGTATTTGATTTCCCCTTTAGCTTGCGCTGCGTTGGTGACCATCACCTTGTCTCTGTAGTTGAGGAACTTCATAATCAGCGTCCTCGGTGGTGTCTTATTATCTCTCGATGGGCCGATTCGGTGAGCGCTCTCTAAGACGACCAATGACTGCAGGTCCGCGTTGTTCAGTGCTTCTGGAATCCACTTTTCCAAAAAGGAACATGAGTCCTGACCCTCCGCTCCCTCCGGGAGGCCCACGAGCCTAAAATTATTCCATCGCGAGCGGGATTCCAAGTCCAGGACGTTATCTTCCAGACGTTTCCATTTTAATTCCAGTGTTTGCAACTTTGATTGTAGGCTGGTGACGTCATCTTCAGCGCTTGAAATTCGGAGCTCCGCCTGTGATACTCGTTCCATACAGTCGCTTATTTCCTTTCTCATTCCTTCTATCGCTGCTATAATCCCATCAAATTTAGACGAAAACTCTGTTCTCATGGAGTTGATGGCAGTGAGCACTGCGTTTGTCCACTCTTCAGCAGTTCCCGCTCCGCCGCTGGCTACATCTTCCACCATCGTCTCTGGATTTTTTTCTGTTTCGCCTCGAGCGTGGAAGTCTGTTAGTTTGGGTTGTTTTGTCGAATTGCTTTTTCCTTCACCTAATTTCCCAGCCTTGGTCTTTACCATATCCACGCCTAAATGCTGGGATGGGTTTTTGTTCCAATTAAGAGAGTTTTAGTAAACTTTTCATTTTTAGGAGCAGAGCAGTGTGAAACACGTCTTCCTACGTGGCCGGCATAACCGGAAGTCAAAAAAAAAAAAAAAAATTAATAGAAATGTTGGCTGACAAAGTGTTTCCATGCACATACTCAATACTTGGTCAGGGCTCCTTTTACATGAATTAACTATTTGACTGTGAGTGGTACCGGTCTGCGCCTGTCAGCTTATCAGTCAAAGCAAAGCCGGTGCCGCTAAATAGAGTCAGAAATGTACAAAGCTTTTAACACCACAATATGGCAGAAAGGTATAGCTTTTCGCTTACCACGGAAACCAGATATGGTCCAATACAATCAGTGGTTCAAATTTCTGTTTGCAGAACGACCCGTCTCATTTGTTGCGGACGAGACAAGATGGCGAGAAAAACATTCTCTGCTGAAGAAGTTTTAGCTCTAGTGTGGGCCGCTTCCGGGTCAGATGAAGAGATTAGCCCAAGTTCGTCGTCTGAGGAAGAGTCCAGCTCAGATTATGTGCCTTCGAACAATGGCACAATCAGTTCTGGTGAAAGTGGAGATGGTCCTTGTACGCGCGAGACTGGAGGTGCTTTTTCTGTGTGCAGCCAAGCCCAGAATGGCACAGGAGCATCGTCTGCAGATTGTTCTGCTTTGCCGAACCATGGCCGCTGGGTGATAAGGCCCAGAACAGTTCATGGGCGATGTTCGGGAGCGCACAGCACCCAGTGTTTCCCAGCCTGCGCCATTTGCATGCCGTGGAAGAACAACCACGAGCAGTCGAGATCCAACAGGAGGTTTGGACAATGATGCCTGGGAGCTTCGTACAGATGAAGATGCTTATCAGCCGTGGCTCAAACCATTTGAAGAGCCAGTTGGATATCGTGGAAAGGTAAATATCAGTTGAATATGTCATCTGCACTCCCCATTGATTTTTTGTCTCTGTTTTGGACAGAGGACTTGTGGAGGATTCTCACCGACAAAACAAACAGGTACATATTGTGGCATAAACTGTGTTTTATTCGCTTTATTTTTCTAATTTTGACAATGAATGCAAGTTGTAGCATTTTCAGGTTACAGATAATTACAGGTTACAGCTGTTGCAAAGTTTGATTGGCACAATGCGCAAGGGTGATCACCATAAGCAAATGTAATTACCGTATGCAAATGTGATCAACACATGCAAGGTTACAGCTGTTCCAATTTCCAGTTGGCACTGTGCCTCTAACTTTGACCATTCTGAAGGTATTGTCATTTGAAATTTTGAAGTCAAACTCTGCGTTTTCCTGCCATATATTCCGCACAGACAAGGGGTTAATACTGCATCACTGTGGCATGGCATGAAGGTGATCAACCTGTGTTACTGCTGAGGTGTTATGAAGGCCCAGGTTGCTTTGATAGCGGTCTTCAGCTCATCTGCATTGTTGGGTCTGGTGTCTTATCTCCCTGTTGACGATACTTCATAGATTCTGTATGGGGTTTAGGTCAGGAGAGTTTGCTGGCCAGTAAAATATTGTGATACCATGGTCATTAAACCAGACTTTGGTACTTTTGGCAGCAGTGTGGGGAGGTGCCAAGTCCTGCTGGAAAATGAAATCAGCATCTCCATAAACCTTGTCAGCAGAGGGAAGCATGAAGTGCTCTAAAATGTCCTGGTAGACAACTGCATTGACTTTGGACTTGATAAAACACAGTGGACCAACACCAGCAGATGACATGGCTCCCCAAATCAGGTACCAAGTCTTGTCACTTGGAAATCAAGGTCCCAGAGTCTGGAGGAAGAATGAACACCATGGAATCCAAGTTGCATGAGGTCCAGTGTGAAGTTTTCACAGTCAATGATGATATGTGGAGCTATGCCATGTGCTGGTGTTTTTCCACTGTGTTAATCAAGTTCAATGTCAGTGCAGCCATCTAACAGGACATTTTACAACACTTCATGCTACCTTCTGCTGACAAGCTTTATGGAGATGCTGATTTCATTTTCCAGCAGGACATGGCATCTGCCCACACTGCCAAAAGTACAAATACTGTACCTGGTTTAATGACCATGGAATCAGCAAACTCCATCCATCCATCCATCTTCTTCTGCTTAATCCTTTTCGGGTCATGGGGGGGGGGGGGGGGGGGCTGGAGCCTATCCCAGCATCTTTGGGCGAGAGGCAGGGTACACCTTGAACAGATCGCCAGTCCATTGCAGGGCCAACACAGAGAGACAGACAACCATTCACTCTCACAGTCATACCTAAGGACAATTTAGAATCCCCAGCTTGATGCCAATTAACCTAACATGCATGTTTTTGGCATGTGGTAGGAAACAGGAGAAATCCCAGAGTAAACCCACGCAGACACGGGGAGAACATGCAAACTCCACACAGATCACTGTTGGTCAGGGTCTGGGATCGAACCCAGGATCCCCCGGCCAAGGGTGAGTTGCTGTGCTGCCGCAGTGCTAACCACTTCGCCACCGCACTCTCCTGACCTAAATCCCATCGAGAATCTATGGTGTATTGCCAAGAGGAAGATAAAATACACCAGACCCAGTAATGCAGACGAGCTGAAGGCCACTATCAAAGCAATCTGGGCTTCCATAAGACCTCAGCAGTAACACAGGCTGATTGGCTCCATGCCATGCTGCATTGATACAGTAATTATGCAAAAAGAGCCCCGACCAAGTATTGAGTGTGCACATGGACATACTTTTCAATCAGTCAACATTTCTATTAAAACTCAATTTTTTTTTAAATTAATTTTATGTAATATTCTAATTTTTTGAGAAGCTGAATTTGGGGTTTTCATTTGCTGCAAGCCATAACCATCAAAATTAAAAGAAATAAACACTTGAAATATATCACTGTGTGTAATGAATCTATATAATATATGCGTTTCACTTTTTGAATTGAATTATTGAAATAAATCAACTTTTCGATGACATTCTAATTTGAGATGCACCTGTATATCTGTACTGTAAGTCTCCTGTGTGAGCACTGTTAAAATATTCTAAAAAACAATATATAACAATATATCTCTCGGCGCCACACCAGTCGGCTGCCTTTTGCAACAGCGGCTCGATTCTGAGTTTTTTTCCCTTCCTCTCTCTTTTGATCACTTTTTTTTTCACCCCACTTATATCACGGACACACAGATCGTCCCAAATGTCTCCTGAGCCGGTGGACGGAGCCACTGTTTATAGCAGGATTCGATACAACAGGGAAGAGCTGCTAGCATTTAACCGCCACCCGGTCCCACTGGAAAAACTCGACATACCGAGAGAACTGAGGCGAAAACGCCGCGGCTGCCGGGCTGGAATAAGGCGGAGGACAAAAAATATAAGGTACAGACCCTCCCTTCCATCTGTTGTCATGGGAAATGTACGGTCGATACTGGGAAAGTTAGATGAGCTAGCGGCTATCTCCCGTTATGATAGCACTTACCGGGAGTGCTCTCTCCTTTTGTTTACTGAGACGTGGCTAACTGAACTAGCAGCAGATGCTAACATTGAGCTGGAGGGTTTTCAAATGATACGAGCTGACCGAACACCAGAGAGTGGCAAAACTAGGGGCGGTGGAGTGATGATGTATGTTAACAACAACTGGTGTAGACCGGGACATATCACTGTTAAACAACGACACTGCAGCAAAGACATTGAGTTGCTAGCTGTTAGCATGAGGCCTACATATCTCCCGAGAGAACACTCACACATGATCTGCATTGTTGTTTATGCAAATCCGACGGCGAACGCTGGGACAGCGCGTGACGTCATCCATTCAGTAACCAGCAGGCTGCAGACAGAACACCCAGATGCTCTTCTCCTCATCTCAGGCGATTTCAACCACGTTTCACTGTCTCCCATTCTGCCCACTTTCACCCAGTATGTCACATGCCACACTAGAGACAATAAAACACTGGATTTGTTCTACGCAAACACTAAGGAGGCGTACACCTCATCACAACTCCCCCCACTTGGGAGATCGGATCACAACTTGGTTCATCTCCGACCGGTGTACAAACCCCTAGTGCACAGACAACCTCCGGCCATGCACACTGTGGAGTTATGGTCTGAGGAGACAATGGACACTCTAAAGGACTGTTTTGAAGCCACTGCCTGGAAGCAGCTCTGCGATCCACATGGTGAGGACATCGATGGCCTCATTCACACCTTCACGGGCTACCTCAGCTTCTGTGTGGACAAATCCGTTCCCACCAAGACCATACGGCGTCACTCAAACAACAAACCCTGGATCAACCCTGAGATAAAAACACTTCTGAGAGAGAAGAAGAGGATCTTCAGGTCGGGGAACAGGGAGATGCTGAAGTCCGTACAGAGGGAGCTGAGGAGAAAGATCAGAGAAGGCAAGGACAGCTTCAGGAAGAAGATGGAGGACAAGCTGCAACAGAGCGACATCAGCGGGGTCTGGAGAAACCTCAAAACCATCTCGGGGCTCCAGAATACCTCCCCCCAGGCCACGGGGGGCAGGGAGTGGGCGAACAACCTGAATCTGTTTTTCAATAGATTTGACCAACCGCCCTCCCCCCTGTCTGCACAACAACCACTGCTGCCACTAAGAAATCAAGTCCTGCTGCTCACTCCCCACTCCACCGACACCCCCCCCCCCCACTCCCAACACACAGCCCCCCATCCTGACCCTGACCAAGACCCAGGTGAGGACGGAGCTGAGGAAGATCAAGGCGAGGAAGGCGTCGGGACCGGACGGCATCAGCGCAAAGCTCCTCAAGTCCTGTGCAGACCAGCTGTGTGGGATTGTGACGTATATCTTCAACATGAGCCTGAAACTGGGGAGGGTACCACAGCTTTGGAAAACATCTTGTGTGGTACCTGTACCAAAAACTTCCCACCCCAAAGACCTGAACAGCTTCAGACCGGTGGCCTTGACGTCCCACTTGATGAAGACCCTGGAGAGACTGCTCCTTGCTCATCTCCGCCCCCTGGTGGAACCAGCGATGGATCCACTCCAGTTCGCCTACCAGCATGGCATTGGGGTGGAGGATGCGGTGATCTTCCTCCTTCACCGTTCTCTGTCCCACCTGGAGAAGCCCGGGAATATGGTGAGGATCATGTTCTTTGACTTCTCCAGTGCTTTCAACACCATCCAACCGATGATCCTGAAGGACAAGCTGCTGCGCGCAGGGGTGGACCAGCACCTGTCATCATGGATCCTGGACTACCTCACGAACCGGCCTCAGTTTGTGAGAACCCGGGACTGTGTTTCCGACACGATCATCAGTAGCACGGGGGCCCCCCAGGGAACGGTGCTGGCTCCCTTCCTGTTCACTCTTTATACTGCGGACTTCTCACACAACACAACACATTGCCATCTACAGAAGTTCTCTGATGACTCTGCGATCGTTGGTCTCATCTCCAGCGGAGATGAAGCTGAGTACAGAGGGCTTATCCAGGACTTTGTGGACTGGTGCCATCGGAACTGCCTCCAGATCAACGCGAGGAAAACTAAGGAGCTGGTGGTGGACTGCCGCAGGCATGGGCAGCCCCTCACAGCACCAGTAAATATACAGGGAACAGACATCGAGATGGTGACATCCTACAAGTACCTGGGTATTCATCTGAACAATAAACTAGACTGGTCACACAATACTGACGCACTCTACAAGAAGGGACAGTGCAGGCTGTTCCTGCTGAGGAGACTCAGGTCTTTTGGTGTACAAGGGGCGCTGCTGAAGTCATTCTATGACACGGTGGTGGCATCAGCCATCACTTTTGGAGTGGTCTGCTGGGGCAGTGGCATTACTGCAGCCGATAGGAAGAGACTGAACAAACTGATTAAGAAAGCTAGCTCTGTCCTGGGGCAACGCCTTGATCCGATGGAGGAGATAGGAGAGAGAAGGACGGTGGCTAAACTGTCATCTCTGCTGGAGTCCGAGTTCCACCCTATGCAGGACATACTGGATGCACTGAGGAGCTCATTTAGCAGCAGACTACATCATCCCAGGTGCACAACCGAGAGGTTTCGTAGGTCCTTCCTACCAACGGCTGTCAGACTGTACAACCTAAGCAGGGCTGCTCGCAGAGATAGCAAAAAGACGTAACAAACTAATAGTTTTTTTTTTTTTTTTTTTTTTTTGAATGCAAAAGATGCAATAGACTTACACAATGGTCCTCTCCGGCATACAACTAGGAACATACCGGTCGCTATGGAGGGTGAGAATATGTATGGGCACATAATCATACCATGTAGGATAACTAAATAGACGGTTATGCTGTTTCATCCCACCTAGCAACAATGCTCTGCACTGTGTGTGTTTATATATTTACATATTTATTCCATCTAGCTACAATGCTCTGCACTGGGTGTGTTTATATTTATATATCTATATATTTATTCCATCTAGCTACAATGCTCAGCACTGGGTGTGTTTATATTTATATATCTATATATTTATTCCATCTAGCTACAATGCTCCGCACTGTGTTTTTATATATCTACATATTATTCCATCTAGCTACATTGCTCCGCACTGTGTGTGTTTATATACTTGCATATTTATTCCACCTAGCTGCAATGCTCCGTACTGTGGGTGTTTATATATTTACATATTTATTCCATCTAGCTACAATGCTCTGCACTGTGTGTTCATATATTCATATATTTATTCCATCCAGCTACAATGCTCTGCACTGTGTGTCTGTGTGTGTGTGTGTGTGTGTATATATATTTTATAGTAATATGTACATATGTAGTATATTAGCTGCTCTTGCTTGCTTTTTTTTTTTTTTTTTTTTCTTGCCTTCTGATTGTTGCTCTGAGTGTTGCTATCCCTGTGCTGTTGCAATCCTGGAATTTCCCCGTTGTGGGACTAATAAAGGCTTATCTTATCTTATCTTATCTTATCTTATCTTATCTTAAAATATTTCTTTGAATAAGTTTTCTGCTGTGTAGTACAGTATCTCATAATAGTTATCCCATACAAATTACACACGTGGACAAAATTGTTGGTACCCCTCTGTTAATGAAAGAAAAACCCACAATGGTCACAGAAATAACTTGAATCTGACAAAAGACCATGAAAATTAACCAATGAAAATCAGGCAATGCTTTTGAATTGTGGTTCAACAGAATTATTTTAAAAAACAAGCTCATGAAACAGGCCTGGACAAAAATGATGGTACCCTTAACTTAATATTTTGTTGCACAACCTTTTGAGGCAATCACTGCAATCAAACGATTTCTGTAACTGTCAGTGAGACTTCTGCACCTCTCAGCAGGTATTTTGGCCCACTCCTCATGAGCACACTGCTCCAGTTGTCTCAGGTTTGAAGGGTGCCTTCTCCAGACGGCATATTTCAGCTCCTTCCACAAATGTTCAATAGGATTTAGATCAGGGCTCATAGAAGGTCACTTTAGAATAGTCCAATGTTTCGCTCTTAGCCATTCTTGGGTGTTTTTAGCTGTGTGTTTTGGGTCATTATCCTGTTGCAAGACCCATGACCTGCAACTGAGACCAAGCTGTCTGACACTGGGCAGCACATTTCTCTCTAGACAGATAGATAGATAGATGTGTGGGATAACCCCCACAACAGACTGGGACAGGCACAGCGCTCGGCTAGAGCAATTAACAAAACAGTGAAATGTGTGTATTAATGTCAACAGGCAGCCCCGCTTCTTCTGGCTTTTTCCGGCTCAGTACTGTGATGTTAATGTGCCATTCATGCATTATTCATGCTTCCCACCCTTACTGTGATCCATAGACTGATAACAATATGTAGATGTGCCTTGTAACCTCTTTTGTCCTACAGCTCCGGAGCAGAGGCGAATTCCGGCCAGCAATCTCCTTATTGTTATGTGTGTCTCTCAAATGCAAATGCCCATACCTACTGCTGTGAATGCCTTTCATGTATTGTCTGTAGTTGGGTATATAAGCTGCATTGATCTGTAACTCACTCTCTCACTCTTCTACTGCACGCATTGCTTATCTGCTGAAGAGCCTCCGGGTTCACTCTGGCGCGCATGCACGGCGCTGGGGCGAGCTCCGTGATGGCGGTATGATTTAATAAACCTACTTAAAACCCTCAGTTCGCTGCTTATTTTATCATTCGCCACAGATGTACTTTATTGATCCCAAACTGGGAAATTACAGTGTAACAGCAGCATGACAGTTGACAACCAAACAACAGAAACACACACATGACAGACAAAGGGATTACCCATGGAAAGTAAAAAACTAACACGACTATAAAACCTATATACATCATAGCTTAACCTCTTGCACTCTGGTGTACCGCAGGCAGACACGTCTCTGCGTCCTAGAGTGCACGAGGGCGCACGAGGGCGCACGAGGGCGCACGAGGGCGCACGAGGGCGCACGAGGGTGCTGCGTCCTAGAGCGCACTGAAAAAAAAAGCTGCATTTCCATTCTTCCACTACAGACACAGCCGTGAACAGAAAGCCAAAGGAGTGCTTTGATTGGTTTAGATGTGATTGACCTCTCATTCGACTAATAAGAGCCTTGAATTGGGTTTCTGAAACCTTGAAGAACCAATGACTGAAAACCTAGCAAGAAGGACCCGCCTACCAATGGCTGCGAATACAGCCAGCCAATTGAAGCACAGAAGTTCGAAAGCTGTTTTGTGTAAAGCTGGGTGACACAGGTGTTCGCCAGTCTTTTTTTCTTACTACTGTTCTTATTTGTTTTGAAAAATCGTTCGCCAAAACCGCAATCATGGAAGCGCAAAACCGCAATAATGGAATTATGGTTTGACCGGGTCGCGTGACCAGAGCCACGAGTCCGTAACAAGCGGACCAGCGTCATGTTCGTCTGACAATGAGGAAGAGAAGTTCGCCAGCGACTTTGCTGTTGTGGACAGGTAAGTGTTATAAGCTAAATTATTCTTTATCCCTGAAAATTGTAATCCAAATGACTTTTGACCGATCGGTAAATTACAACTGTGCGTTATCGCAACATGACGGACCCGGATGTTGCGAACGGCCCCCCCGTCATGTTGTGAAGCCCCCCCCCCCCGCTACTCTTCTGTAGAGGATTGCAGCTATACTGCAGATATTTTAGTCCAACTGTGCGTAGTAGACCGCGGCGCACCGTCACTGCTTTCAGTCATGTAGCGATGGCCGATGTCCGTCCTCTGTAGCGGGTGGGGGGGGGGGGGTTGTTATCTTCTACATTACAGATATTTTAGAATAATTTTTAGTGCACTGTAGGTTATTTTTTCTTGTAAAAAAAAAAGCCACACATTTTTTATGTGGCATGCTTCTTTGTGTGTGGAGGCTTGTTTGTTCATTCATTCATTCATGAATGAATAAACAACCCCCCCCCCACACACACACACAGCCCTTCACCTTTCATTAGAGCCCAAGATGAAGCTTCTATATTGAATCATTCAAAAGTTACAGGCATTTTTCCAAACTGTGCCATTTGGCACAATTTGGCACAGTTCAAAAACGCCTGGGAACAACCTAAGAAAAAAGCTGTGTAATATATTCATTTTTTGTGGTATTGTTACAAAATTTTGACCTCAGCTGGATAACACTTGGTTCTACATTTCTGTTGCATTTTCCAGCCAGTATCTGAAGCTGTGTGTTATTTGCAAGCATTTGTATCCAAAAAAACACCCAGGCGAAATTTATTTTCTTCAAGTTCAGTGTGTTTAGATGACTGTTACTCAGTGGCAGGAGCACTGAGAGAGATTATGACTGTTTTGCCAAAAAATTCTAAGTGTTTTCTTTTAAATGAGACCAACCCCATGAAGATGCTGCAAAGGGTTGAAGAACAGCTTTTGATTTACTTTGGGTACGTTATTTTTTGGCGTTTTTAGGGAAATTGACCAGAGTGCAAGGGGTTAATATATGATGACCCATATAAACACATGAATCATCCCATTGCACAAAGAAGGACTATCAGGAGCAGAGTGAAAAGTGATGTACCAGTTAGTCTGTAAGATGCAGTGTAGCAGCATAGCTATGCCAGAATACAACATCATAGTGAGTTATTGTACAGTGAAATTGCATGTAGCAGGAAAGATTTCCTGTACCTGGCCGTTTGACAACGAAGCTGTAGTAGTCTACTGGAAAAAGTGCTTCGCTGTCTATCTAGTGTGTGGTGGAGGGGGTGATCAGGATTGTCCATGATGGATTGCAGTTTATTTAGTGTTCTCCTCTCCATCACTGTCTCAAAGGTCTCAGGTCTGAGACCAATTACAGAGCCAGCCCTCTTGATAATCTTGTCAAGTCTGTTGGTATCTCTGGCCCTGATACTGCTACCCCAACAGACCGCAGCAAAGAAGATGGCGCTGGCGACAACAGTCTGGTAGAAAAGCTCTAGCATCCTGCTGTACACGTTGAAGGATCTCAGCTTTCTCAGGAAGTAGAGTCTGCTCATCCCCTTCTTGTGCGCAGCATCGGTGTTGGATCTCCAGTCCAACCCGCTGCTGATCCTGACACCCAGATATTTGTAGTCCTCAACCACTCCCACATCCTCCCCCCTAATCTGCAGTGGCTGAGAAGGAGCCTTCCTCTTCCTGAAGTCAATCACCATCTCTCTGGTCTTGCTGACATTCAACCTCAGGTGATTCTGCTCCGTCCACTCCACAAATCTGTCTACCAGTGCCCTGTACTCCCCCTCCTCTCCTCCTCTTATACACCCCACAACTGCTGAGTCATCAGAGAATTTTTGCAGGTGGCATGACTCAGTGTTGTACTGAAAGTCAGTGGTGTATAAGGTAAAAAGAAAAGGAGAGAGCACAGTCCCCTGTGGCGCTCCCGTATCACTAGCCACCACTCCAGACAAGACACTGCCCAGCCTGACAAACTGTGGTCTGCCTGTCAGATAGTTAGTAATCCAGGAGATCACAGAGCTGTCAACCCCCATCACCCGCAGCTTCTCACCCAGCAGCAGTGGCTGGATGGTGTTAAAGACACTGGAGAAATCAAAAAAAGTGATTCTCACAGTATCTCCTCCATCATCCAGGTGCAGATGGGCTCGTTGCAGCAGGTAGATGACAGCATCTTCAACTCCTAAATGGGGCTGATATGCAAACTGCAGAGGGTCCAGCCACGTCTTCACCTGCGGCCTCAGGTGGGCTAAGACCAGTCTCTCCAGGACCTTCATCACATGAGATGTGAGGGCAACTGGTCGGTAGTCATTCAAATCCGATGGAGATGACTTCTTGGGGACAGGATCCAGGCAGGATGTTTTCCACAGCACCGGTACTTTCTCCAGACTCAGGCTCAGGTTGTACAGGTGTTTCAGTACCGGAGCTAGTTGGTTGGCACAGGTCCTCAGGGTCCTTGCGGAGATGCCGTCAGGGCCCGAAGCCTTCCACTGACGGAGTCTCTCCAGCTGTTTCTCCACCTGATCTGTAGTCACCATGAAGTGAGGGAGGGTCCTGGTGCCCCCTGAGGAGGAGGAGGGGGGAGATGGAGAGACGTTCTGCACGGGAGTGTGGGTGGGGAGGGGTGCGTGGGTGTCTGGTTGTGTTGCCCTGGTGACAGACTGTGAGTTGAACCTATTAAAAAACAGATTCAGTTCCTCAGCTCTCTCCTGGCTCCCAGATGGCTGCCAGACTCTCCCTTTGTACCCAGTTATTTGTTTCATTCCCTCCCACACATCTTTAGTGTTGTTTTGCCTGAGTTTCTCTTCCAACTTCCTCCTATAATTGTCCTTGCACCTTCTCAGCATCTCTCTCAGCTCACGCTGCACTCCCCTCAGCTTCTCCTTGTCTCCGGCCCTAAAAGCTCTCTTCTCTTTGTTCAGAAGTACTTTCAGGTCACTGGTGACCCATGGTCTGTTGTTGGAGAAGCAGCGTACAGTTTGAACTGGCATGGTCATGTCTTCACAGAATCTAATGTATTCTGTGATGCAGTCGGTCATATTGTCTATGTCCACCCCATGTGGTTCACAGAGTACGCTCCAGTCCGTCGTCTCGAAGCAGTCCTGCAGTGCATCAGCAGCCTCCTGTGTCCACCTCCTCACAGTCCGTGTATAAGCAGGCTGCCTTTGCACAAGGGGAACATACTTGGGTGATAACATGACCATGCAGTCATCTGATTTACCAATGGCCGGTAGAGCTGTGGCACTATATGCATCCCTGACATTGGCATACAGTAAATCCAGTGTTTTGTTCTCTCTGGTGGGACAGTCAACAAACTGGTGAAAGTTTGGTAGTGTTTTTCCCACTGAGACATGGTTAAAATCACCTGTGATGGCCATGAATGCATCCGGGTGTTTCTCCAGTAATGTGGCCGCAGTGGAGCTGATGACATCACAGGCCACCACTGCGTCAGCTGACAGAGGGACGTAGACGATAACAATTAAAGCGCACTTCATTTCTCGCGGCATATAATAGGGTCTCACACTGACAGCCAGCAGTTCAATGTCCGGGCTGCAGCATTTTTCCTTCACATAAATGTGCCTGGGGTGACACCATCGTTCATTAACAAGAAGTGCCACTCCTCCTCCTCTCTTTTTCCTGCTGCTTTTCCTGTCTCTGTCCCCCTGTATAGTCTTGAAGCCAGGTATCGCTACGTTTACATCCGGGATCTGTGAGTGTAACCACGTCTCCATAAAACACATGAAACGACACTCACGATACTCCTTTTGCGTCCTGACCAGCACTGTAAGCTCGTCTGTTTAATTACCCAGCGATCGCAAGTTTCCAGTGATGATCATCGGGACAGCCGGCTTATGCTTCCTCCTCCTCCTCCTCCTCCTCACCTTCGCTCCAGCCCTTCGCCCGCGGTGTCTCCTCTTCAGCTTATCCGGGATGAGGGGCTTCGCTGCCGGCTGCAGCACTCCAGGCCCCAGCCTCCTTAGCGCAATCAGCTGTTTGCGTGTGTAAACAATGCGTCCGCCCCCACCTCTGTTGATCTCCATTGCCCGAGGAAGAGAAAATGCAACGAAAACTAGTAAAAAACCGACTAAAATAGAGAAAAAAAAGTTGGCCAGTCTTAGTCCGAGTATTCCTACAGAGCCCCGGTTAATAAGAGACACACTATTTACAGGTATAAACAGATAGAAACACAAAGACACGAGACAGTTGCTGCTGTTACGGCCACCCTGCCTCCGGCGCTATTAAAAAAAAAAAAAAATGCCTTGATAGTCTTGAGATTTCATTGTACCCTGCACAGATTCAAGACACCCTGTGCCAGATGCAGCAAAGCAGCCCCAGAACATAACAGAACCTCCTCCATGTTTCACAGTCGGGACAGTGTTCTTTTCTTGGTATGCTTCATTTTTGTGTCTGTGAACATAGGGCTGATGTGCCTTTCCAAAAAGTTCCAGTTTTGTCTCATCTGTCCATAGAACATTCTCCCAGAAGCTTTGTGGCTTGTCAATATGCAGTTTGGCAAATTCCAGTCTGGCTTTTTTAGGATTTGTTTTCAACAGTAGTGTCCTCCTTGGTCATCTCCCATGAAGTCCACTTTGGCTCAAACAACGACGGATGGTGTGATCTGACACTGATGTGCCTTGACCTTGGAGTTCACCATGAATGTAAGATAAGATAAGATAAGATAAGATAAGCCTTTATTAGTCCCACAATGGGGAAATTCCAGGATTGCAACGACACAGGGATAGCAACACTCAGAGCAATAATTCAGAAGATATATGTACACACACACACACACACACACACACACACACATTATATATATATATATATATATATATATATATATATATATATATATATATATATATACAGTGCGGAGCATTGTAGCTAGATAGAATAAACAGCATAATTGTCTATTTAGTTACACTACATGGTATGAATATGTACCCATACATATTGTCTCCCTTTGTAGCAACTGATATTGTCCTAGTTGTATGCTGGAGGGGACCATTTGTGTAAGTCTGTTGCGTCTTTTGCATTCAATACTATTAGGTCGTCACGTTTTTTTGCTATCTCTGCGGCAGCCCTGCTTAGGTTATACAGTCTTGACAGCCATAGGTAGGAAGGACCTGCGAAACCTCTCGGTCGCGCACCTAGGATGATGTAGTCTACTGCTAAATGAGCTCCTCAGTGCGTTCAGTATGTCCTGCATGGGGTGGGACTCGGACTCCAGCAGAGATGACAGTTTAGCCACCATCCTTCTCTCTCCTATCCCTTCCACTAGGTGAAGGCGTTGCCCCAGGACAGAGCTAGCTTTCTTGATTAGTTTGTTCAGTCTCTTCCTATCGGCTGCTGTAATGCCACTTCCCCAGCAGACCACTCCAAAAGTGATGGCTGATGCCACCACCGTGTCGTAGAATGTCTTCAGCAGCGCTCCTTGTACACCAAAAGACCTGAGCCTCCTCAGTAGGAACAGCCTGCGCTGTCCCTTCTTGTAGAGTGTGTCGGTATTGTGTGACCAGTCTAGTTTATTGTTCAGATGAACACCCAGGTACTTGTAGGATGTCACCATCTCAATGTCTGTTCCCTGTATGTTTACTGGTGCTGTGAAGGGTTGTCCTTGCCTGCGGCAGTCCACCACCAGCTCCTTAGTTTTCCTCGCGTTGATCTGGAGGCAGTTTCGATGGCACCAGTCCATGAAGTCCTGGATAAGTCCTCTGTACTCAGCTTCATCTCCATTGGAGATGAGGCCGACGATCGCAGAGTCATCAGAGAGCTTCTGTAGATGGTAGTGTGTTGTGTTGTGTGAGAAGTCCGTAGTATAAAGGGTGAACAGGAAGGGAACCAAAACCATTCCCTGGGGGGCCCCCGTGCTACCGATGATCGTGTTGGACACACAATCCCGGGTTCTCACAAACTGTGACCGGTTATTGAGGTAGTCCAGGATCCATGATGACAGGTGCTGGTCCACCCCTGCGCACAGCAGCTTGTCCTTCAGGATCATCGGTTGGATGGTGTTGAAAGCACTGGAGAAGTCAAAGAACATGATCCTCACCGCGTTCCCGGGCTTCTCCAGGTGGGACAGAGAACGGTGAAGGAGGAAGATCACTGCATCCTCCACCCCAATGCCATGCTGGTAGGCAAACTGGAGTGGATCCATCGCTGGTCCCACCAAGGGGCGGAGGTGAGCAAGGAGCAGTCTCTCCAGGGTCTTCATCATGTGAGACGTCAGGACCACCGGTCTGTAGCTGTTCAGGTCTTTGGGGTGGAAAGTCTTTGGTACAGGTACCACACAAGATGTTTTCAACAACTGTGGTACCCTCCCCAGCTTCAGGCTCAGGTTGAAAATGTGCTCCACAATCCCACACAGCTGGTCTGGGCAGGACTTGAGGAGCTTTGCGCTGATGCTGTCCAGCCCCGAGGCCTTCCTCACCTTGATCTTCCTCAGCTCCGTCCTCACCTGGGCCTTATTGAGGGTCAGGTTGGGGAGCTGTGTGCTGGGAGTGGGGGGTGTTGGTGGAGAGGGGTGTGGACAGCAGATCTCGATGACTTTAGAGGCAGCAGTGGTTGTTGTGCAGTCGGGGGGGAGGGCGGTTGGTCAAACCTATTAAAAAACAGGTTCAGATTGTTCGCCCACTCCCTGCCCCCCGTGGCCTGGGAGGAGGTATTCTGGAGCCCAGAGATGGTTTTAAGGTTTCTCCAGACCTCGCCGATGTAGCTCTGTTGCAGCTTGTCCTCCATCTTCTTCCTCAAGCTGTCCTTGCCTTCTCTGATCTTCCTCCTCAGCTCCCTCTGAACGGACTTCAGCATCTCCCTGTTCCCCGACCTGAAGATTCTCTTCTTCTCTCTCAGAAGTGTTTTTATCTCAGGGTTGATCCAGGGTTTGTTGTTCGAGCAACACCGTATGGTCTTGGTGGGAACGGTGTTGTCCACACAGAAGATGATGTAGTCCGTGATGGTGTGAGTGAGGCCATCGATGTCCTCACCATGTGGATCACAGAGCTGCTCCCAGGCAGTGGTTTCAAAACAGTCCTTTAGAGTGTCCATTGCCTCCTCAGACCATAACTTCACTGTGCGCATGACCGGAGGTTGTCTGTGTACTAGGGGTTTGTACACCGGCAAGAGATCAGAATCAGAAAAGATTTATTGCCAAGCACATTTACAAGTAAATAACAGGTAAATATACAAGGGATTTGACTTGACACTGAGAACGTCATGAATGACATTATCAATGACGCGGCGGCCATGGAGGCGCCTGTCAACAGGAGGGGAACAGGAGCAATGGGGGAGAAAGGGGGGGGGGGTAAACAATAGGAGAGAGAAAAAAAGCATTGTTTATCAGAATATAGCTCATATATGACCGATATTATGATTACAAGAAAAAAACTCTCAATGCACAATTAGCAGACCATATAATCCACACAATGACACAAAGAGAGCAGTGGATGAATCAAGCACAAGAGATGAATCAAGTTGTGATCCGATCTCCCCAGTAGGGGGATCGGTGATGAGGTGTACGCCTCCTTAGTGTTTGCATAGAATAAGTCCAGTGTTTTATTGTCTCTAGTGTGGCATGTGACATACTGGGTGAACGTGGGCAGAATGGGGGACAGTGAAATATGGTTGAAATCACCTGAGATGAGTAGAAGAGCATCTGGGTGTTCTGTCAGCAGCCTACCAGTTACTAAGTGAATGGCGTCACACGCTGTCCCAGCGTTTGCCGTCGGATTTGCATAAATAACAATGCAGATCACGTATGAGTATTCCCTCGGGAGATAGGTAGGCCGCATGCTAACAGCTAGCAACTCAGTGTCTTTGTTGCAGTGTTGTTGTTTAACAGTGATATGTCCCAGTCTGCACCAGCTGTTATTGACATACATTATCACTCCTCTGCCCCTTGCCTTCCCACTGTCTGGTGTCCGGTCTGCCCGTATTGCGTGGAAACCCTCCAGTTCGATGTTAGCATCTGTTGCTAGTTCTGTTAGCCACGTCTCAGTAAACAACATCAAGCTAATCTCTCTGAAGATGCTCTCGTAGCGGGAGATAGCCGCTAGCTCATCAGTCTTATTGAGTAGCGATCGTACATTCCCCATAATAACGGATGGGAGGACGGGTCTGTACCTTATATAACTCACCCACCGTCTTACTCCAGCTCAACATCCACGCCGTTTCCATCTTATTTCTCCCGGTATGTCAAGTTTTTGCGTTAGCATCGTGGGCCGGTTAAGTGCTAACAGCTGGTCTCTATTGTAATGCCTCCTGCAATAAATAGTGGCTCCGTCCGCTGGCTCAGGAGACATTTAGGTGATCTACGTGTCTGTGATGGATAAGGTGTCGCTGGATCAGAAAGATTAGCAAGAGAGCCAGATAGTAAATAGAAATAGGAAGAAATTGATCCGCTGTTGCAAAAAGGCAGCCTACTCGTGTGGCGCTGGAAGTAGGTAGGAAGTAGATAATGTAGATAATGTGTTTAGAGGTTGTTCTGGGCTCTTTTGTTACCATTCGTATTATCCGTCTCCTCCTGCGGCCATGTCCAGGGAGGTTGGCTGCAGTCCCGTGGATCTTAAATTTCTGAATAAATTAAATTAAATTAAATTAAATTAAATTAAATCACCCTTTATTGTCATTCAACTGTACAAACAATCATGTACAGTAGAACGAGATTGTGTTTTACCGGTCTACTGTGTTAATCACACACACCTTAAGTGTAGAATCAGAGGGCCGCCGCCATGCAAGGCGCCGCCACAAATTTCTCTCCTCCATTCCATTATTGCTGAGCACCAAGCTGGACGGCAGGAAGTTCCACTTTTATATGGTCTTCAGCATGACCCGACCGGGATGTCAGGAATAATATGTGCAACTGTAGTCACAGGAACATCAAGCTGCTTGGAGATGGTCTTATAGCCTTTACCTTTAACATGCTTGTCTATAATTTTCTTTCTAATCTCCTGAGACAACTCTCTCCTTCGCTTCCTCTGGTCCATGTTTAGTGTGATACACACCATGTCACCAAACAGCACAGTTTGTCACCCTTTAAATAGGCCGACTGACTGGTTACAAGTTTGTAGACACCTGTGATGTTAATTAGAGGACACATCTTGGCTGAACATGTCCCTATGGTCACATTATTTTCAATCTTTTCTAGGGGTACCAACATTTTTGTCCAGGCTTGTTTAATGAGTTTGTTTTTTAAAGTAATTCTGTTGAACCACAATTCAAAAGCATTGTCTGATTTTCATTGGTTGATTTTCATAGAATTTTTATTTATTACCACTTTTGTCAGATTCAAGTTATTTCTGTGACCATTGTGGGTTTTTCTTTCATTAACAGAGGGGTACCAACAATTTTGTCCACGGCTGTATCTGTTAAGTAAACCACAGCTTTACACCCAAAAGTGCCTGGTCCAGGTGATCTGCTGCATTTGGATTAAAAAAATAAAATTCTCCAGATAAGCACGTGAAATTCAGAATAGCAGAGAAGATGTGGGGGAATTATTTGATTTTGCCCTCTGCATTTCTACACATTATTGAGCAATGAGAGCCGTAGCTGAGCCAATGTGCACAGCACACATCAGACAGCTGTTTGGGACGTCTTTCTGTGCTTCTAAACAGTAAGTAATAAATTATCATGTTTGACAATATGCTTAAAAATGACAGCATGGACAACATTTAGTCAGACAGATTGACTGAGATTAACCAGATACACAGTTTCATAAACACCACATATGTATGCTTGATCATATTTACACCCAAATGTGCGCCGATTTCTACGCATTCTTGCTAAATGAAGGCTATTATATATTTGACTGTTCTTGCTAGTTTCTGTTTGTTGAAGGGGCAGCTCTTTTCAGTGCTGAGATCAGTTTCTCTGTCTGATCGTTTCACCAGGAAATCTGTAAACGGCCCTCATTTTTCTCATGTAATTTTGACAGTATACAGCTGCACAGCTGTGGTCTATAGTCATTAATAATCTAGTGCTAGCTTCCAAATAAGCCCTATTCTCCCAGAAACATTATTGATATATAGGCTACCTTTTGTACAGCATAGGTTAATTGACATCAAAATGGGGATTCTAAATTGTCCTTAGGTGTGACTGTGAGAGTGAATGGTTGTCTGTCTCTCTGTGTTGGCCCTGCGATGGACTGGCGATCTGTCCAGGGTGTACCCTGCCTCTCGCCCAAAGATGCTGGGATAGACTCCAGCCCCCCTGCGACCCGAAAAGGATTAAGTGGAAGAAAATGAATGAATGAGCTCCGTGTGTCTTCCTGCCGCTTTCACTCCAGTGAAGCCACACCCCGTTCATGACATGGTGACAACAACTGCCAAACTTGAATACTGGAGAAAAACACAGCACATAAAAGAGAAGAAATCAAAATTTCAATGTAACTTGAAGTTGTGCTAGCTTGTAGCACATCTCTTTCCAGCTGGGCAGTGCATGTTTTGGTCTCTGTGTGTCTTGCTTTCTTGCCAGACACTTCCAGGAAATTGTTTCACTAATTTGTTGCAAACAAAATTGAAACTGCTCTGTCTTTGTTAAAAGCCAACTGGAAACAAAGTGTGGGTGAGGAAAGATTTCATGATGACTACCATTATTTTTATCCATTCTGTTGTCATTTTTTTTTCCAAATAGATAATTTTTTTATTTGCAAAATATTCAGCCAACAGCTCAAATGTAAATAATATGATAGTTTGTGACATGTATTTTTTTTTCACAACTGTCATAATTTTAAGATAATGCACCTTATTCAAAGGTGAGTGGATGCATTATTTTTAGAAAATTGTTTGTTTGAATGAAAATTTCATCATCTGAGACTATTAAAACATTTTTTTGTTTCAGATCATGATCAGATCCTTTCGCATCTGATGATGAAAGTGAAAAAACAGTTTGTGTCTGAGCAGGTAGATGGAGTATGGTATTTTACTGATTAATAAAACGAAAAAAAAATCTAAAATCTCTGACTGACAAACAGTAGCTGAAAACATTTAATGTGTTTGGTTAGCTTATAACTTTTTAATAGTGGTATAACTTTCACAAATTATTCATTCAAATGTACTTAACGGGGGTGAACGATTGGCTACAGTGTAACCCAGGTTCTCTGAGTGAAGAAGACTGCCTATCCACCCTACATACTCCATATGTTTGGGGATTGATTCCCTCAGCACAGCTGACATGGATACTCCTTAAGACACATCACCTGTGGTGGCCACGCACTGATTAGGTTCCTGGCTATAAAGGCACAACGCATGAGTGGCTTCGTTGGCTAACCTTGATTGGAATGTTTTTCCGAGTAGCCTGGAGCTGGAGAGATAATCTTCTCCACTCAGAGAACCTGGGTTACACTGTAATCAACTGTTCTCTGTCATGTCGAGACTATCTCTCCATCCATCCATCCATCTTCTACTGCTTTTCCGGAGGTCCGGGTCGCGGAGGCAGAAGTTCAGCAAAGAAGCCCAGACTTCCCTCTCCCCAGCCACATGCTCCAGCTCTTCAGAGAGGATACCAAGGCATTCCCAGACCAGCTGGGAGACATAGTCTCTCCAGTGAGTCCTGGGTCTGCCCCGGGGTTTCCTCCCAGAGGCACGTGCCTGAAACACCTCAAGTGGGAGGCGTCCAGGAGGCATCCTGATCAGTTGCCCAAACCACCTCAACTGGCTCCTTTCAATGTGGAGGAGCAGTGGTTCTACTCTGAGCCTCTCCCAGATGACTGAGCTCCTCATTCTATCACTGAGGGTGAGTCCAGCAATCCTACGAAGAAAGCTCATTTCAGCCACTTGTATCCATGATCTCATTCTTTCGGTCATTACCCAAAGCTCATGACCATAGGTGAGAGTAGGACCGTAGATTGACTGGTAAATCGACAGCTTTGCCTTAGAGCTTAGCTCCCTCTTCACCACAACAGACCGGCAAAATGTCTGCATCACTGCAGATGCTGCTCCGATTTGTCTGTCCATCTCTTGCTCCATTCTTCACTCATGAATAAGATCCCAAGATACTTAAACTCCTCCACTTGGGACAGGAGCCTATCTCTCCACCCTACATATTCCATATGTATGGGGACTCTGTAAGACACACCTCGAACAAACCAGCAGAACCCATTGCTCCCGTGGGAGTATGAGATGGTCTACGAGTTTGAAGGAGACATCACCACCACCAAAGTGCTCACCTATGTGTCCACCACCACAAGGAACTATTTACAAGTATACTTATCTGTGACCTTGGCACAAGATGCCGCCAAAGCCAAGCTGGCCTGCCAGATGCTGAGGCCAGCTGCTGAGGTGGCCTGCAGGTGTGTCAAAACCCCCAAGCTGGCACGCCCACCAATAAGGAAGGAACGACTTAATCCAGCCAAAGCTACCCATGGGGCTCTGGCCCTGAAGGCTTACTACTTCTTTCAGGTCCTGTCCTGCTGTATTGATCCCAGCACATGTTCTCCAAATGAGCTGCTGGATGCGATGTTCATACAGTAGAACCTGATAAAGGTTGATGTCCATTAGGCTGCTGCACAAATCTCTGAAAGAGAACCTGTGAAGCAATCTGTCTAAAGCAGACGGGGGTCTAGGTGACAGTGGACCAATGAGCACACACTATGTGCAGATAGTGCTTGTGGGAATTGTAGTTTCATAGTCTCACATTACAGATAGGTTTTAATTTAGATGCCGTCTAAAGAAACTACAACCCGCCAAGCCCTGCACGTCAGAGTCTACAAACCACCAGAAAAGTCTCTGATAACACCAGAAAAAGTCACTAGATTTGTTGCTAGTTGCTTTTGACAGAAAAAGTCGCCAAGAGGGTTTGAAAAGTCACCAGATTTAGCAAGAAAGTTGCCAATTTGGTAACAATGATGCTGAATCTGCAGCATCTGAATCTCATACACTTTGATTGACAGCTCTCCTAGCCTATCCACAGCCTTTCAAGCCTAATAAACCTGGAGCTGCTTTTACTGGACAACTCGTCCATGAAAGGCTGCCCTGCAGGATGTAAACTGATCCAACATTCATTCATTCATTCATTCATTCATTCATCTTCTTCCACTTAAACCTTTTCGGGTCGCGGGGGGGCTGGAGCCTATCCCAGCATCTTTGGGCGAGAGGCAGGGTACACCCTGGACAGATCGCCAGTCCATCACAGGGCCAACACAGAGAGACAGACAACCTTTCACTCTCACAGTCATACCTAAGGACAATTTAGAATCCCCAGTTTTG
Organism: Pholidichthys leucotaenia; assembly: GCA_020510985.1. Taxonomy (NCBI): domain Eukaryota; kingdom Metazoa; phylum Chordata; class Actinopteri; order Cichliformes; family Pholidichthyidae; genus Pholidichthys; species Pholidichthys leucotaenia. The sequence goes on along the minus strand of CM035847.1, from coordinate 155,752,485 downwards.
ATGCCAATTAACCTAACTTGTATGTTTTTGGCATGTGGGAGGAACCCGGAGAAATCCCGGAGTAAACCCACACAGACACGGGGAGAACATGCAAACATGGTGACAATAAACTCTCTCTTAATACCTTGAAAACAGAGCAGGGGAAAGTGATTTTGAAAATGTTTCACGCTAGAAATACAGTGGTGTGAAAAAAGTGTTTGGCCCCTTTCTGATTTCTCATTTTTTGTATGTTTATCACACTTAAATGTTTCAGATCACCAAACAAATTTAAATATTAGACAAAGATAACACAAGTAAACACAAAATGTTGTTTTTTTTTAAATGAAGGTGCTTATTATTAAGGGTAAAAAAAAAAAATCCAAACCTACATGGCCCTGTGTGAAAAAGTGACCCCCCCACCCCCGTTAAATCATAAATTAGCTATGGTTTATCACATCTTTGGAAAGCTGAGTTCAATTTCTTTAGTCACACCCAGGTCTGATTATCGCCACACCTGGTCTCAATCAAAAAATCATTTAAATAGGACCCTGCCTGACAAATTGAAGTAGACCAAAAGATCCTCAAAAGCTAGACATCACGCAAGTGTCAGGAAATGCCCCTCGGGGCAGAGAGGAGAAACCCACGCACTGGACTGCTAGTTTGTGAAACTGGGTTAAAGAAACAAAACACAAAGTCCGACACAGTGCTCCAACACAAAAATTCAAACTGTCAAGCAAACAAACTTACAAGTTACACACACCAGAACAAGGGCTGGGTTCTGGTGAAGACGAGGGGAGAGAAACTCAAGACTCCGGCAAAGAGGAATGAACATAGCGGCCCTTAAATAAGGCTAGATACAAATGAAACAAATGATGACAAGTGTGAATCACATGAGTGGGCTGGGGAGAAAATGACAATCAGCTGTGAGTCATGAGGAGAGGAGACGGAGCTGACAGTTCAGCAGGAGCACCGCCCACAACCAGGGAAAAAAACCTGGAAGTTCCCCTGACAACTGCAACCCCTGAGAAAGAAAGAGACGACACTGGCAAAAATAAAGTGGAAACAAATAAGGACAAATAAACACAAATCTGTAAATAACAAAACTACACTGAACATAAACAGGAAAATAAATCATACAATGAAACAATACCGAATATGTGAAAACAAATTAGAAATAGCATCACAGGCATAGAACTCCAAAATACAATATTATACAAATAAGGAAAAACAAAAAGGCAAAGAGACAAAGCACGGTGAAATGCCCCCATGCTCAGATCGTGAAAGAGCCCCCCCTCCTTCAAGGGGTGGATGCCAGACACCCCAGGCAACATCAAAAGAAGATAAGGACCCACCCACACTAGGAACCCACCCCACAAAAAGACAAGAAAACAACCCCACCCCGGGCAGGAGAAGGAGGACCCAGGCACATAGGGACCAAAACAAAGCAGAGAAAATAAGAAGAACTCCCATGACTCACACCCCAGCAAAACCCAGGCTAGGAGAAAACAAAAACTAAAAAATCCCACTCAGGATCCACACCAGACAAAACCAGGGACCTAGGCCCCTTAGACCAAGGAGCTAGACTGTTCCAGTGGCCAGCCAAAGTCCCAGGCCTGGCAGACGGCGAGGTAACAAGAGTCAAGTGGCCTGCCGGAGAATATGAGCCACCCAACCCAACGGTACAGTCTGTCAGGCGATTGGCAAGAGTTCTTTAAACACCAACACAGAAAAGGTGGTCAAGTGGGGGCCGCCCAACCAAGACAACCAGAGATGAGGAGGATGGAGGAATGGGGGGGGGGGCACGGTGACGTCAGGCGGAGGAGGGGGAACCATGACGGCATCTGGCAGAGGAGGGGGAACCATGACGCCCTCAGGCTGGCCACTAGCACCCTCGGTGGTCCCGGACTGGGACATCGCAGCACCCGCTGTGGCTCCGGGCTGGAGCAAAGCAGCATCTGTAGTGGCTGCAGGCTGGAGCAAAGCAGCACCTGCGGTGGACCCGGACTGGGCCAAAGCTGCACCCACGGTGGACCCAGACTGGGCCAAAGCTACACCCACGGAGGCCCCGGGCTGGGACGGAGCACCCCCGAAGACCTCAACCAGAGAGTAGTAGCACCCACGGAGGCCCCAGGCTGTGAGGGAGCACCCGCCAGGACCTCGGCAGGAGGAGCTGGACCCACGGTGGTCTCGGGCGGTGAGGCTGGACCAACGTAGACTTCTGGTGAAGCTGGACAATCCTCATTGACCCTGTGAAAAAGCTCAGATGGGAGGGGCAGAGAAACAGGGTCAGGGTCACTGGCGGCAGTGGAGCCCGGCGAGGTGAGCTCAGGTGCAGCTGATGACTGCACCTGGCTCTCCCCAGCAACAGCCAGACAAGATTTCTCCGATATAGAAACAACAGAAACAAAGGCGAGCACTTGCCTGAGCTCAAGCTCCACCACCGTCCAGGACTCCGTCGATCAAGATGATGATGTCTTGGGCCCGGCCCTCTGGAGGTCCAGCTCGGACTCTGCTGTGGTGGCCCCAGCAACAGGCATAGTGGTGGATGCAGTCCCGAGAACCCCCAGCGAAGTGACCCATGCAGATGGCTTGCCCGACATGGACACAGGAGGTTGACTTCCTGCTGGTGCTGGATTCTGTCCTGCTGAGGCCAGGGGACGCTCCATCGTCAGCACAGGCTTCAGCTTGGTCGCAGCGCTCTCCCTCCATCCAGACTGTGGCTGTGGGACTGGGACCAGGTCCTCCAGAGCCACAGGCTCCTCCATCGTCTGGCGGCTCAATTCAGGGGCCAGCAGACACTCAGGGGGGGAAAGGAGGAGACACGGAGAGAGCAGGTGAACAGTCTAAAGTTGCAGCAGATGGGGAGGGCTCAGAGGACTGTCTAATCTCAGCCTCACCGTCAGGAGTCAGGCAAGATAATTTACGCTTAATTGAATGAGAAGAAAAAAACACTTGCCTGAACTCCTGGGCTTTGATGTCTTCTGCTGTAGTAGGTTGGGAATCAGCCCTCTCCATGACTTCAGTAGAAGTAGGGAACCTTTGAGGAGCTGCCCCTGCAGCCACTGTGATGGGCGGAGCTGGGGAGGAAACGGCCAAACCCTCAGCAGTGGGGGAATCGCCGAGGAGAAGGAAGAGGCAGCAGCAGTGGGAGAAAAAGCTGACGGTACAGCCGAAGAAGATAAACTAGAAAAAGGGACTGCTGCGGGAGTTTTCAACCTTGGTGATGAGGAAACTGCTGACGATGAAGTGGAGGCGCTCTTCCGGCGGGATTTCCTTGAGTAACGGCGGGGAGCAGGAGGTGGAGACATAGGCTCGTGGTGAAAAAGGAGTCAGGGGATGCTCACTCATCGTCTAAAACTCTGGGCCCCCTGGTGAAACCTCCTCCAGCTCCTGGGGAAATCCGGGAGGAGCCATGGCTTGTATTCCAATAAAAGCTCCGTCTCTGGTAAAATAACCAACCTGCGCTCCTCCCACTCCTCAGCCGATGGTACGGGGCAGTGTTCGGGAGGAGGAGGCAGAGCTGGCGCCGGAGAGCAGCGAGAGGATGGAGGCTTCCGTGTTTGAGGGTGCTTGCTCTTTGATGGTGCAGACACAGACATCGGTGTGATCTCCCCCAGCCTGTGACTCATGGATGGTGGGGCGATTATGGAGAGGAGTAGGTCTGCAAGCTCCGGGTGGTCCCACAGGCTAGGGCATGTCTCGAGTACCTGCGCCGCGCCCTTCAGGCACTCTTGGGCTGCCTTGGGAGTATGGGAGGCACAAGCCTGTGAAAGAATGTCCTCCAGGACACACACAGTCCACCACTCCACTTCACTCAGACCAGGAATAGAAAAATCTGGGGTGGGAGACATGACTACCCCAGGTGAAAAAAAACAAAAAATACCCCAAGAAAAACCAGGAACTGCAGCAGCTGGGTCTCCAACTGGCCAGAGTCTTCTGTAAGGGAGTGCCCCTTGGGGCAGAGAGGAGAGACCCACGCACTGGACTGCAAGTTTGTGAAATTTATGAAAGAAACGAATCCCAAAGTCCGACACAGTGCTCCAACACAAAAATCCAAACTGTCAAGCAAACAGACTTACAAGTTAAACACACCAGAACAAGGGCTGAGTTCTGATGGAGATGAGGGGAGAGAAACTCAAAACTCTGGCAAAGAGGAATGAACATATTGGCCCTTAAATAAGGCTAGATACAAATGAAACAAATGATGACAAGTGTGAATCACATGAGTGGGCTGGGGAGAAAATGACAATCAGCTGTGAGTCATGAGGAGAGGAGACGGAGCTGACAGTTTGGCAGGAGCACCGCCCACAACCAGGGGAAAAACCCAGAAGTGCCCCTGACAGCTGCAGCCCCCGAGAAAGAAAGAGAAGACACTGGCAAAAATAAAGTGGAAACAAATCATCATCATCATCATCATCATCATCATCATCATCATCATCATCATCATAGCAGTCTGTCAGGGGCGACAATGACTGTTTCTTTTAGGACTGATCAGATTCCTCCACGCAGCTCTGTCCTTGGCCCTCTACTGCCAGGAACTCCTGACCTTGCTAACCCAGGTGATGTCCGAGCCGGTATGAGTTGCTTTCTGACTGATCATTTAATGAAACTGCTTGCAAAATATTTGAGTACCGCTAGCTTTTGCTGGACTAGCGGCACATTCTTGGCAGATAGCGGTATTATCAGTGGCAAGGACAGGCCAAGACAAACTGACTCCAGTATCTGTTGCAGTTACTGACCAGATGATAGGTTTGTTTATCTCTGCTCTTTGTATAGTGCATGTCACGATGCACCGACTGGCAAAAGTCCACCACAGACCTGTGACAGATATTGTTTTTTGTTCTGCCAGGATGCCCTATTTCACCTTCCACACCCTCGGAAGGGAGGGGTTGTCGGTTGAGCCGCCAATGGCCCAACCCATGAGACAGGTAGTACCGGTTTTCGTGGTTATCCGGTAGCAAGCAAGCCAGTGCCTGACCTAACAGTGTCAGTGCCTCATTAGGACAAATAAATCCAAATATGTAAATAACAAAGCTACACTGAACATAAACAGGAAAATAAATCATACAAAGAAACAATACCAAATATGTGAAAACAAACTAGAAATAACATCACAGGTATAGAACTCTAAAATACAATATTATACAAATAAGGAAAAACAAAAAGGCAAAGAGACAAATCAAATCCCCCCGTGCTCAGAGTGAGACAGCAAGAAATTCAGGAAAAAAGGAGAACCAAAGTAATTGAGCTCTATCAGTCTGGAAAAGGTTATAAATACATTTCTAAAGCTTTGAGACTCCAGCAGACCAAAGTGAGAGCCATTATCCACAAATGGTGAAAATATGGAACAGTGGTGAACCTTCTCAGGAGTGGCCGGCAGACAAAAATTGCCCCAAGAGCGCAGCGATGACTTATCCAAGAGGCCACAAAAGACCCCACAACAACATCCAAAGAACTGCAGACCTCACTTGCCTCAGTTAAGGTCAGTGTTCATAACTCCACCATATGAAAGAGACTGGGCAAAAATGGCCTGCATGGCAGAGGTCCAAGACGAAAACCACTGCTGAGCAAAAAGAACATAAAGGCTCATCTCAGTTTTGCCAGAAAACATCTTGATGATCCCCAAGACTTTTAAGAAAATATTCTGTGGACTGATGAGACAAAAGTTGAACTTTTCGGAAGGTGTGTGTCTCATTACATCCGGCATTAAAGTATCACAACATTTCAGCAAAGGAACATCACACCAACACTAAAATATGGTGGTGGTAGTGTGATGGTCTGGGGCTGTTTTGCTACTTCAGGACCTGGAAGACTTGCTGTGGTAAATGGAACCATGAATTCTGTTGTCTACCAAAAAATCCTGAAGGAGAATGTGCAGACATCTGTTTGTGATCTCAAGCTGAGGCGCACTTGGGTTCTGAAGCAGGACAATAATCCAAAACACACCAGCAAGTCCACCTCTGAATGGCTTAAGAAAAACAAAATGAAGACTTTGGAGTGGCCTAGTCAAAGTCCTGACCTGAATCCGATTGAGATGCTGTGGCATGACCTTAAAAAGGCAGTTCAGACTTGAAAGTCATCCAGTGTGGCTTAATTACCACAATTCTACAAAGATGAGTGGGCCAGAATTCCTCCACAGTGCTGTAAAAGACTCCTTGCCAGTTATCGCAAACGCTTGATTGCAGTTGTTGCTGCTAAGGGTGGCCCAAGCAGTTATTAGGTTTAGGGGCAATCACTTTTTCACACAGGGCCATATAGGTTTGAATGTCTTTTTTTTTTCCCTTAATAATAAACACCTTCATTTAAAAACTGCATTTTGTGTTCACTTGTGTTATCTTTGTCTAATACTTAAATTTGTTTGATGATCAGAAATATTTAAACGGTGCATGCGCACGCAACGACCGGCAGCTGGTGAAAAAAGTTTGACGTCTGTGTCTCTGTTTTTATGCACTGTAATGTGTTTTAACGAAATTCTCTGTGTCGTTTTTGTCCATGAATGTTTGTGAACTATATAACGAAGAGCTCCCTGGTTCCATCAGTATGGATTTCCTCCTTACTTTTGCACTGTCGTTTCTTCACTACCGGCTCTTTGTTTTGGAGGTAAGCGCAATCGCGATCATGCCGGGTATGTTCATTCAGAACAGCTCTGCTTTTACATCTTACACCCGAGATGAGCTTTTGAATATTGGTTTACAAAACAACGATAACGACCTTTTTATCAGCAACCTACATCTGAATCTACGTCTCATCCCGGAGCTTTGGAGAACTCCCGACGCTCGGCAGGCTTCCCGGCCGACCGGAAGTGCTCGCAGGCGGCGTAAGGACCATAAACAAAGGAGGGGTAAGCGCGGTGGGCTAAGAGCTAAGCTAAAGCTAACACCGCACCGGCTATCGCTACCCAGTATTTTCCTTGCTAATGTACGGTCTCTGGCGAGCAAAATGAGTGAACTACGGCTTCGGATCACCAACAATAAGAAACTTATGAACTGCAATATCATGATTTTTACGGAAACATGGCTTCACAGTGGAATACCCGACAATGCTATCGAGCTAGCCGGCCTACACACGCTCCGGGCAGACAGAGCAGCAGTTGACTCCGGTAAGACAAGAGGGGGGGGGAGTGTGCATTTATATTAACAAGGCTTGGTGCACGAACTCTGTCACTGTTGAGAGACACTGCTCAGCTAACCTGGAGTTTCTCGTGGTTAAATGTAGACCTTTCTATCTGCCACGCGAGTTCACTTGTACCATCATAACAGCCGCTTACATTTGTCCGGATGCTAATGCTAAGCTTGCTATGAAAGAACTGCATGCAGCTATTAGCAAACAACAAACTGCACACCAAGAGGCAGCATTTATTGTGGCGGGTGATTTTAACCACTCTAACCTCAAGACAGTGCTTCCTAAATTCTACCAGCATGTCTCCTGTCACACAAGAGAGGACAAAACATTGGACCATGTTTACACCAATATTGTGGGAGCCTACACAGCAACTCCCCTCCCCCACCTAGGTCAGTCTGATCATTTATCCTTGTTCCTTACCCCCAAGTATGTACCGCTCATCAACCGGGTGAAGCCATCAGTGAGGACCATCAAAGTGTGGCCAGAGGGGGTTGACTCTGTACTCCAGGAGAAGTTTAGGAACACAGACTGGAGTATGTTCACCTCTTAGGCTACCTGTAGCTCCCACATAAACATCAACTCTTACACCCACTCAGTCCTGGACCATATCAACACCACTATTGACAGTGTCACCACGGAAAGACAGATCACCACATACCCAAATCAGAAGCCGTGGATGAACAGAGAAGTGCGACTTCTGCTAAAAGCACGTAACAATGCCTTTTAGATCTGGTGATGCACAGGCCTACAGTTCATCCAGGGCAGATCTGAGGAGGGGCATCAAGAAGGCCAAGCACAGCTACAAGCTGAAGGTGGAGGAACATTTTGGGGACTCTGACCCCCGACGTATGTGGCAGGGCATTCAAGCTATCTCTGATTATAAGCCCAGCAACTCCATACCTATAGCCATGACTGTGCCCTTTCTCAATGAGCTAAATAACTTCTATGCTCGTTTTGACAAGGACAACAACGAAAAGAACATCAATTTCCCACCCTCTGATGACCTCCACCACCTCACACTCACCCACACCGACGTCTGTAATGCACTGAGTCATGTCAACGTACGTAAGACTGCTGGCCCTGATGGCATTCCTGGGCGTGTGCTGAGGGCATGCGCTGAGCAGCTGGCAGGGGTCTTCACAGACATCTTCAATCTGTCCCTGGCCCAGGCCGTGGTACCAGCGTGCTTCAAGACCACTTCAATAGTACCAGTGCCGAAACATTCAACACCATCATGCCTAAATGACTATCGCCCTGTGGCACTGACGCCCATAGTCATGAAGTGCTTTGAGCGACTGGTCTTGGCACAGCTCAAAAAAAGCCTGCCCCCTACACTGGACCCTCATCAGTTTGCCTACCAGAGCAACAGGAGTACAGAGGATGCGGTTTCTACAGCGCTGCACTATGTACTCTCACACCTGGATGACAAGAACACCTATGCAAGAATGCTGTTTATTGACTTCAGCTCAGCATTCAACACAGTTATCCCCTCCAAGTTGCTCACTAAACTTGGGGACCTGGGAATCAGTACCTCCACCTGCAACTGGATCATGGATTTTCTGACCAACAGACCCCAGCATGTTAGATCAGGCCCCAACCGTTCTTCCGTCATCACACTCAACACTGGTGTACCACAGGGCTGTGTGCTCAGCCCATTCCTCTACTCCCTCTACACCCATGACTGCAGGCCTATGTATGGATCCAATTCCATCATAAATTTCGCAGATGACACCACAGTGATTGGACTCATCAGGGACAATGACGAGTCAGATTACAGGGCAGAGGTTGAGCACTTGGCTACTTGGTGCGCTGACAATAACCTGCTCCTTAACACCAGCAAAACCAAGGAGCTCATAGTGGACTACAGGAAGGAGAGGGAAGAGACACATGACCCCATCCATATCAATGGCATAGCTGTTGAACGTGTCACCAGCTTCAAATTCCTGGGGACCCACATCTCGGAGGACCTGTCCTGGTCAGTTAACACCACCAGCCTGATCAAGAAGGCCCATCAGCGCCTCTTCTTCTTGAGGACATTGAAGAAGAACCATCTGTCAACTGACATCCTGGGCAACTTCTACCGCTGCGTGATAGAGAGCACCCTGACCAACTGTATCACAGTCTGGTATGGGAGCTGCTCTGTAGCTGACCGCAAGGCGCTGCAGCGGGTGGTGAAAACCGCCCATCGCATCACAGGGACTCCACTTCCAGCTATAGAGGACGTCTACAGGAAAAGATGTCTGCGCCGGGCACGCAGCATTCTTAGGGACTCCAACCATCCTGCTCATGGACTGTTCCAGCTTCTCCCCTCCAGAAGACGTTTCAGAAGCCTTCGGACTAGAACCAGCAGGTTTAGGAACAGTTTCTTTCCAACAGCTGTCACGTTATTGAACTTAGTTCCCCGCTGACTCTCTTACAATCATCTTTTACCATCCTCACCTGTACATAACTGCATAACTACATAACTACATCTAACTTATTGCACATTATTTGCACATAACAGTACTCTTAACTTTCTGCACTGCTGCATATATTTGCATATATTTGCTTAAATTGCACATACTGTTAATTACCGTATATACTGCACTGCTGTCCTTTGCACTTCTGATTGGATGCTAAACTGTGTTTCATTACCTTGTATTCATACATGTGTAATGACAATAAAGTTGAATCTAATCTAATCTAAAAATGCCGGGAAGAATACAGTATTCCAGAGACATGTTACTGCATTTAAACACGGATAACACAGCATCTGTGTTTGAGTCTGTGCCGCAACTGCCGGACTTTTTTTTAAGAGATTTTCATGGACACAGCGATGAAAAGAGAGACAAGAGGAGGAAACGCGGAAAGCGTGGAGGCGTAAAATTAAGCCTGAGGAGGCGTCAGCTTAACCGCATTCCTCTTCCTTCCATTATCATGGGGAACGTACAATCCCTGAGAAATAAAGTGGATGAAATTCAAGGGAATGTACGATATCAGAAGGACTTCAAGAACTGATGTGTCATGGCTTACACAGAGACGTGGCTTACGGCACATGACCCACATGCAGACCTGTGGATTGACAGCTTTGGAGCCCCACTTTGCTCGGATCGGCAGGAAGAGGTAACGGGGAAACGTCAGGGGGGCGGCGTATGTTTATACATTAATAAACAGTACTGCACATCTGTCACGGTCAGAGAGCGCATCTGTACACCTGATGTGGAGCTTCTGTCCGTATCGCTATGCCCCTTTTATCTGCCCCGCGAGTTCCCCCAACTTTTCATAACGATTGTGTACATTCACCCGAGGGCGGATGCTGACTCCGCCTCCAACACCGTCTTTGATGTGGTCCAGCGGTTGCAGTCGATTTCCCCAGAGGCTCCAAACTTTATTCTTGGGGATTTTAACCATGTTTCTTTAAAGAAGACACTTAAAAACTTTTATCAGTATATCTCCTGCCCAACCAGGCGAAAAAAGACATTGGACCTGTGCTATGGATCCATTGAGAGGGCCTATAAATCACTTCCCCTTCCTCCTTTAGGATCCTCAGATCACAACTGTGTACATTTGCTGCCCACATATAAAACTGCTCTCAAAACAGGCAAGGCGAAGACCAGAGACACAGATGTGTGGACAGAGGATTCAGTGCACTGCCTCCAGGAATGCTTTAACTGTACGGACTGGGAGGTGTTCACACTGGCCTGTGGGGATGATGTGGACTCTTTGGTGGACGTCACATGCTCATACATGGCTTTCTGTAGAGACATGATCGTTCCACGTAAACGTGTCAAAATATATCCCAACAACAAGGCATGGGTTACAAAATCAGTTAAATTCTGCTTACAGAGGAAAGCACTTGCCTTTAAACAGGGGGTTGTTTCTGAGCTACAGGTTACCACAAAAGAGCTGAAGTCCGAAATTTTAAGAGCAAAACAGAATTATAAATCAGAGTTGGAAAGCAAGATGGCAACAAAGAAACTTGGTTCAGCCTGGGCCAGTATGAAAACTATTGCAGGCCTTCAGAGCACAGAACGCAGTAATCATGTGTTTTTAGATGGTTTTAATTCAGACACAGAGCTGGCTAATGCTCTTAATTGTTTTTATGGTCGTTTTGATTCCTTTGATTTTAGCACAAAAACTCAAGATTTGAAACAGAAACTCAAAGACAATCAGCACTTTAATATTGAGGTGCAGGATATTAAAAGGGCGTTCTGTGCTATAAAAGTGAACAAAAGTCAGGGCCCTGATAATATATGTGGGCGATTGGTAAAGTCCTCTGCACATGAATTGAGTCCTGTATTTCACTACATTTTCAATAAGTCCTTACAGACACAACACGTGCCTAAGATCTGGAAAGATGCCGTGGTTGTTCCCGTTCCAAAATCCAGCTGTCCTAAAACAGTAAACGACTTTAGACCAGTTACTTTGACTTCAATTTTAATGAAATTTTTTGAAAAACTGGTCAGATTTGAGGTCCTAAAGCAGACTGAGCATGCATTGGATCCTCTGCAGTTTGCCTACAGGCCTCACAGAGGAGTAGAGGATTCCACTGTCACTCTGTATATGCATTCTATGGTTTTTTCTCATATATCATACTGTTTGACAGTCTGGGCTCAAGCAGCCCCTTCCACAATAAGACATATAGGTTCATTATATAATCAAACCCTAAAAATCTTGGACCAAAAGCCCATTAGGTGGCATCACTGTAATGTTTTAAAAAAATACAACCTATTGAGTTTTGAGAGTTTCATTGACCTCTGTTTTCTGAAATTAACGTTCAAATGTTTCCATAAATCAGCACCCGAGCCACTTGCTGGTTTCGTCCAAAGACAGGACGGCAGCAGAGCCACCAGGAGTTCTGTTAACAATAACTGTAAAATATTCCACCGCAGAACCACATTTGGACAAACAGCTTTCTCTATAAAGGGCAGTCACATCTGGAACACAATGCCAAATGTAATTAAAATAATAACGGACTTTAAAACATTCACTAAAAATGTTAAAAACTGGCTGAAAAATAAACAAGAATGTATTCATATATGAATTGATTGTCTGCAAAGTGAGAGTGAATGAAGGGAAGGAATGAATGTGTTTGTTTATAATGAGTGACGAAGGGAGGGAGGCCTGAAATAGGCAAATGTGAATCAGGTTGTTATATTTGTGTATTTATAATATTTATAATATTTATAATTGTGTATTTATAATCTTTTTGCATTGATGTATGTGGTTATTGTGTATTTTCTTTTCCTTTTTTTACTTGATTCTCTTTTCTAGAGCCCATCCAGGGACAAGAGTTGCAAATTAGCTAATAGCTATACACTCTATGTGCAACACATCTGTTTAACATGCTTTTTAAACATCTGGATTTTAATGGGACACACGCCAGGCTTTTATTTGTGGACTTTTCTTCCGCCTTTAATACAATCCAACCTCATATTTTAGTTGAAAGGCTCCTGCAACAATTTGATTTGAGCAGTAATCTGGTGGGTTGGATTCTGGATTTTTTAACCAACAGGACACAGAGAGTAAGGGTCAATGGTACATTGTCTGACCAAAAGTGCTCTTCTACTGGCTCTCCTCAGGGGTGTGTGTTGTCACCACTACTTTTCATCCTGTACACAAACATGTGTCAGAGCAGACATGACAACAGACACATTATAAAGTATGCTGATGATTCAGTTGTTGTCAGTCTCCTCCAGGATGGTGAGAGTGGCCACGGCCCAGTAGTTGATGATTTTGTTCACTGGTGTGAGGATTCCTACCTGCAGCTGAATACGACAAAAACTAAAGATATGATTATTGACTTCAGGAGGAAAACTCCCAGGCACAAAGTCACTGTACTAAAAGGCCAAACCATTGAATGTGTGCAATCCTACAAATATATTGGGACGATTATTGATAGTAATGTAAACTTCGAAGAGAACTGTGGAAGGGTGTGCAAAAAGGGTCAGCAACATTTGCATTGTTTCAGGAAACTTGCACGCTTCCAAATTGAACGAACCATAATGATAATGCTTTATTGGGCTTTTATTGAATCTGTTTTATCCTTTTCTTTAGTGTCATGGTTTGGTCAGATAAAACTGAAACAGAGGAAATCCTTGGACGAGGTGGTTAAATGGTCCAGTCGTTTGCTTGGTGAGTCACAGCTGAGCCTGACATCCCTGTACACCAGACAGGTACAGAGGATTGCTTCCACCATTTTAAATGATGACTCCCACCCTTTGCACTGCCACTTTCAGCTTCTTCCCTCCAGACGGAGGTTTGCTGTCCCAAAAAGTAAAACCCAGAGCTATAAAAACAGCTTTGTTCCTGCTGCTGTCAAGGAGTTGAACAAGATGTAACAATATATTGCACATAATTTAGTTACCTATTTATTAATTTCATTTTATATTTACTTATTTTTGTAGGTTTTTTATTTGGGTTCTAAATCTTTTATTGGGTTTTAGACTTTTGAGTTTTTAACCTCTTTGACTAGTCTTTAACTTTTTAATATGACCCTTCTCTCTTATCTCTGTTTTTTCTCTCATCTCTTTGTCTTATATCCTGATTGATGGAGCCTTGAGTATTTTTGTCATGTTTATAGTCAGCTTCATGTGTGCCTGTGTTTGTGTTTATGTTGAATGTAATTGTGGTTTGTAAATATGGATGTCACCTGACTGCAAAACAAATCTACCTACGGGTACAAATAAAGTAACCTGAACCTGAACCTGAACCTAAATGTGACATACAAAAAAATGAGAAATCAGGAAGGGGGCAAACACTTTTTCACACCACTGTATGTTATTTAGTTGCTGAATCTGTTTTTATTTGATACATGCATTTAAAAGTTTGTACCCCCCCCCCAAAAAAAAAACAAAAGAAAAAAAACACTGCAACACACCCAACATTTCACAGAGACGATGAATGGGAGGCGGAGGAGAGAAAGAACTACTGATTCCCTGCCTGCTCTACTGTACTGAATTACTGACTGGACCATTTCACTGAGCTCATAATGTAGTACTGACATGAGTTAGTTGCGCTTACAGAGCCAGATGAACTCAGATGTACATCTTCAATGCTGCAGCCGCCTGCTCCATTCAGCCGACTCTCTGTTCAGTGAACATACTAGTACACTATGATTGAACCTGCTGCTCTGCTGAGTCTCTTTTTTCAGTTCAGTGAGTGGTAGGTAGTTGGGGTGTCCGTACAGCACTCAGTGATTCCATGAACGAATAATTGGAACACATATTTTTTCGTGAATGAACCACAAGTGAATCAGTATGTGTCACGCCTCGCCGCTCATCGGCGGCGCCAGCTGCACGCACACCTGCACATCATCAGCGGCGAGGGATTTAAGCCGCCTCGCCCTGGGCTTCGGCCTGAAGCCGTCAGACTTCGTTCGTCACTACTGTTGTGAGTAACCTCTACCTCTTCAGCAATTATATCGGTAAGAAGCCCTTACCTTTTCCCCTTCAAGTCTGCTCCCCTGTGCACAGGTGGATTTCCCGGCGGCGGACCATTCCTCTCCGTCTCCACTCCCTCGCTGCTGCACCGGGCCCTCCAGGTCGCTGTCTACCGGACTCCGTCCTTGCTGTGCCAGCCACCTGCTAACTCCAAGTAAGCTCATCTCTATTTTTCTCCTGTGTTGGTGTGTGCCCGTCACCCTTCTCCTTGTGCTTCTCCCATAGGGTTGTCCGGCTGTACGGTCTCCTGCCTCCGTGCCCGACGCAGACGCCGCCACCAATACATCCACATCTCGCAGACACACATCCATACACACTTGTTGTTAATAAAGCTATTCGAGCTACTCTGAACCTGCGTGTGTGTCTCCTGAGCTGTGCATTATGACAGTACGGCTTCAGCAGAGCGGCTCGGCAGACGGCGGGCTCACACGCCGACTTACCACTCTCGAGGCTCGAGTGGACCAAATAGCTTACCAGCAACAGGTGATTCTTAACCAGTTGATCAGTATTACTAACCGATTGGACCGCTTGGACCCCCAACAGCCGTTCCCCCCGGCTCGTCAGGGTGGCGCGGCTCCTGCTGCTCCAGCGGCCGTCCAGCAGGCTCCGGTAGCACCGGCTTGGCTCACGCCCATTCCGACCCCCGCCCGCTTTAGCGATAAGCTCGGCGGAGCGCGGGGGTTCATAATGCAGTGTGAGTCCGTGTTTCACTGTGTGCCCGGAGACTTTCCTTCAGATCATAGCCGAATTGGTTATATTGGGAATCTCCTAGAGGGGCGAGCACTAACCTGGACTTACGCCGTAATGGCGAGGCCCAGTTACGCCACCCTCACTTATGACCAATTCGTGAGACAATTCCTGGAGGTCTTTGATCATTCTCGTACCGAGACAGTCCAGGTCGATCGGCTTCTCAGCCTCCAGCAGGGAAGCCGGTCGGCAGCGGACTATGCGATCGACTTCCGGGTAGCGGCGGAGGAATTGGGCTGGGATGAACGTTCATTCTGTGGCCTTTTCCTCCGCAGTCTCAATGATGATCTGAAGGATGAACTGGCTGGGCGGGGCATCCCGGAGACTCTAGCGGAGCTAACGTCCCTAGCTATCAGTTTGGATAACAGGCTGCGCGAGCGCTCCTCGGGGCGGAAGTCGTCTTCTTCTCGCTCTCGTGGAGCCTCGTCGCGCCAGTACCAAGCTCGCCCCCTGGTGACGCTGCCACCATCGCGCCCCGAGGAGTCGGAGCCGATGGTGACGGGCTGGACAAAGCTCCCCCCTGCGGAGAGACAACGCCGCCGTGAGTTGAATCTCTGCATGTATTGCGG
This sequence comes from Pholidichthys leucotaenia, assembly GCA_020510985.1. Classification (NCBI taxonomy): domain Eukaryota; kingdom Metazoa; phylum Chordata; class Actinopteri; order Cichliformes; family Pholidichthyidae; genus Pholidichthys; species Pholidichthys leucotaenia. Next base: position 155,736,647 of record CM035847.1, on the reverse strand, counting down.
AGACAGCCAACACACGGTGGAGCTTTGTCCACAGAAGCCAAACGGCGGGGTCCGCGAGTCACTGTAGGGGGCCTCGCGGACATCAATCGGTTAAGTCCCCTCACCCAATTGAAGCTGCCCATCCGATTTTGTCACAACTCCACTGGGCATCTCACTCATGCACTGGTGGATTCGGGCGCGGAGGGCAGTTTTATTTCACAAAGCCTGGCAACCCGATTGGGCATCCACTGCCAAGCACTAAGAACTCCTCTCTCCCTGGTCAACCTCTCCCAACAATCCTGGGATACCCCCTGGCTACGCCTCCACAACCCCGTCTTGGATTGGAAGTCTGCCAGGGTGTTGGCATGGAGCACAATCTGTATGAGCACCTGCTTACAGTCCGCTGCCTGCTCTCCGTCCTCTCCCCCAACACCTACGGACGCTGCGCCCCCGGACCTCTCCCTGGTGCCATCGGAATTTCACGACCTGGGTATGGTATTCAGCAAGTCCAGGGCGATGTCTCTTCCTCCACACAGACCCTACGACTGTGCAATAAACATCCGCCAGGGGGCACCCTTACCCTCTGGGCGACTCTACAGCCTGTCGGCGCCGGAGAAGGAGACCATGAATGCCTATCTCAAGGAATCGCTGAGTGCCGGAGTTATCCGTCCCTCGTCATCACCATTGGGGGCAGGATTCTTCTTCGTGGGCAAGAAGGACGGTTCCCTCCATCCTTGCGTCGACTATCGCGCCCTAAATGATATCACGGAGAAGGATCACTACACCCTGCCCCTCATGGACACCGCCTTCCACTCCCTCCAGGGGGCGACTTGGTTCACCAAGCTGGATCTACGCAGCGCATACAACCTCGTCCGGATCCGGGAGGGAGATGAGTGGAAGACAGCCTTCCGTACCCCGAATGGCCACTTCGAGTACCTGGTGATGCCGTTCGGGTTGACCAACGCTCCAGCCGTCTTTCAGCGCCTAATTAATGACGTCCTCCGGGATTTCATTGGCCTTTCTGTGTTCGTCTACCTGGATGACATCCTCATCTTCTCCAAGTCCAGGGACGAGCACTGGGTCCATGTGAGGCGGGTCCTCCAAAGACTGCTGGAGAACCGGTTGTATGTGAAGGCCGAAAAATGTGAATTCTACGCTAAGACAACATCCTTCCTCGGGTTCATCATCTCCCACGACCAGGTGCTTCCGGACCCAGTGAAGGTGAAGGCGGTGGTGGAATGGCCCACACCTGCATCGAGGAAACAGGTGCAACAATTCATCGGGTTTGCAAATTTCTACCGCCGCTTTGTCCCTAATTTTGGCACCATCGTCGGCCCGCTGACCCGCCTCATGTCTTTCTGCAACTGTGGGGGTCCTCCCTACAGTTGATAGTGCTATGAGATGACTGTTGTTGTGAAATGGCGCTATATAAATAAAGTTGAATTGAATTGAATTGAATGTCTCCTAAGATCCCGTTCCGGTGGACCGAAGAGGCCGCGGCTGCTTTTCAGGCGCTGAAGGCGGAGTTCTCCTCCTCCCGGGTCCTTAGCCAAGTCAACCCGGCGCTGCAGTGCATCGTGGAGGTGGACGCTTTGGACACAGGAGTGGGGGCGGTTCTATCCCAGCGGTCGCCAGGTGATGGAGTCAAACGGCCCTGCGCCTTCTTCTCTCGGCGCTTGTCCCCGGCGGAGCGGAATTACGACGTGGGGGACAGAGAGCTCCTCGCCATCAAGCTCGCGCTGCAGGAGTGGCGTCACTGGCTAGAGGGGGCGGACCTGCCGTTCGTGGTCCTGACAGACCACAAGAACTTGGAGCACCTGAGATCTGCCAAGCATCTGAACGCCCGCCAGGCGCGCTGGTCCTTGTTCTTTGCCAGGTTCCGCTTTAACATCACCTTCAGGCCTGGCTCCAAGAACGGCCTGCCCGACGCCCTCTCTAGGCAATTTGCCCCTGAGGAGTCTGAGGACACGGTCCACACTATCCTACCCAGGTCGTGCGTCGTGGGAGCCGTCACCTGGGACATTGAAAGCAAGATCCGGAAGGCGCAGGAAGTGGAACCTGACCCTGGCGGCGGACCGGAGGGGAGGCTGTTTGTGCCATCCCCGGTTCGGGGGGAGGTCATCCACTGGTTGCATACGTCCAAGCTCACCTGCCACCCTGGTTCCTCCCGGATGATCGACCTCCTTCAACGGTCCTTCTGGTGGCCGGGCCTGCGGAGGGACGCTGCCCGCTACGCCCGGGCCTGCCCAGTATGTGCCACCAGCAAATCAGGTAATGCCCCTCCAGCGGGTTTGCTCCAGCCTCTGCCCGTCCCTGGCAGGCCCTGGTCGCATATCGCCCTGGATTTCATCACCGGACTCCCAGTCTCAAACACCTTCAACACCGTCCTAACCATCGTGGACCGCTTCTCCAAGGCGGCACACTTCATCCCGCTGCGGGGTCTTCCATCCACCCTGGAGACGGCGAACCTCCTAGTCCAACACGTGGTCAGGCTGCACGGGACTCCGGTGGACGTGGTCTCGGACCGGGGGCCCCAATTTTCCTCTGAGGTTTGGAGGTCATTCTGCAATGCCCTGGGAGCCAAGGTGAGCCTCTCCTCTGGCCATCACCCCCAAACCAACGGGCAGTGCGAGCGGACCAACCAGGAGCTGGAGGCTGCGCTCCGCTGCGTCACTGCGTCCAAACCTACGTCCTGGAGTAACCATCTCGCCTGGGTTGAGTACGCCCACAACACCGCCCGCTCTTCTGCTACAGGGATGTCCCCCTTTAAGGCATCCCTGGGTTACGACCCCCCTCTTTTTCCAGCGCAGGAGAGTGAGGTAACGGTCCCCTCAGTTCGGGCGCACCTCAGACAGTTCCGCTCCATCTGGGCGTCAGCACGCAGTGCACTTTTACGCACGGTGGAGCGCAACAGAACCACGGCGGACCGGCACAGAAGACCTGCCCCAGCGTACCAGGTGGGTCAGCATGTCTATGTGTCAACCCAGGACGTAATTTTAAAGGGCGAGAGGAGGAAGCTGGCACAGCGTTTTATGGGCCCATACCCCATCACCAGGATCATCAACCCGGTGGCTGTGCGTGTAGCTATTCCCCCCTTCCTCCGCATCCATCCCACCTTCCACGTATCCAAGGTGAAGCTGGCAGTCTCCGACCCCCATTGCCCTCCTCCTGCTGCGCAACCCGCGCCCCGGATGATTGATGGCCATCCGGCCTGGCCTGTCTCCTCCATCCTGGACTCCCGGCGCCGGGGTTGTGGGTTGCAGTACTTGGTGGACTGGGAGGGTTATGGGCCTGAACATCGGCAGTGGGTACCCTCGTCGTTTGTGTTGGACCCATCCCTCATTACTGAGTTCCACCGAGCGCACCCGGAGAAACCATCGCCAGGAGGCGCTGCTAGAGGGGGGGAGTACTGTCACGCCTCGCCGCTCATCGGCGGCGCCAGCTGCACGCACACCTGCACATCATCAGCGGTGAGGGATTTAAGCCGCCTCGCCCTGGGCTTCGGCCTGAAGCCATCAGACTTCGTTCGTCACTACTGCTGTGAGTAACCTCTACCTCTTCAGCAATTACATCGGTAAGAAGCCCTTACCTTTTCCCCTTCAAGTCTGCTCCCCTGTGCACAGGTGGATTTCCCGGCGGCGGACCATTCCTCTCCGTCTCCACTCCCTCGCTGCTGCACCGGGCTTTCCAGGTCGCTGTCTACTGGACTCCGTCCTTGCTGTGCCAGCCACCTGCTAACTCCAAGTAAGCTCATCTCTATTTTTCTCCTGTGTTGGTGTGTGCCCGTCACCCTTCTCCTTGTGCTTCTCCCATAGGGTTGTCCGGCTGTACGGTCTCCTGCCTCCGTGCCCGACGCAGACGCCACCACCAATACATCCACATCTCGCAGACACACATCCATACACACTTGCTGTTAATAAAGCTATTCGAGCTACTCTGAACCTGCGTGTGTGTCTCCTGAGCCGTGCATTATGTCAGTATGACTTAGTGATTCACAAAAACAAAAAGCTGTTTTGGGCCACCTACCAATATACAGATGTAATCTAAATTATTCAACCCCCATTGCAAATTAGGTTTCTTGGCAAAATGTACAAACTAGCAGCTGTTTGCAATAAACAAATCAAACAAAAGCAATTTAAATAGCTCAACACAACTAATATTACAAATGGTTTCTCCAAATTCAACACAAAGTGCCACTTTTAATAACTACTGCAATCTCAAAATTATTCAACCCCTTTGTGATAAGCATATTTAGTACTTATTAGAGCACCCTTTAGCTATTATGGCCTGCTGGAAACGTGATGTATAGACAGACACCAGCTTCTGGTAGCGTTCCTGAGGAATCTTAGTCCATTCCTCATGGGCAAAGGCCTCCAGTTCACTAATATTCTTGGGTTTGCAACCATCTTTTTCAAGTCCCACCAGAGATTTTCAGTGTGGGGTTCAAGTCAGGTGACTTTGATGGCCACTCTAGTATCTTCTAAAACTTCTTCTCAAACCAATCCTTGGTGGACTTTGAGGTATGCTTGGGATCATTGTCGTGTTGGAAGGTCCAATGATGCCGAAGCTTCAGCTTCCTCACAGACAGTGTGATATTTTCTACCAGGATTTCATGATACTTGACTAAATCCACCTTGCCATCCTCACGGTGCAGGTTTCCGGTGCCATCGGAAGTGAAGCAGCCCCCGAGCATCACTGAGCCACTGTCATGCTTCACTGTAGGCAGGGTGTTATTTTCAGCGTATGCTTCATTCTTCCTCCTTCACACATACTATTGGTCCATAGGCCCAAAAAGTTCCAGTTTTGTTTCATCCCTCCACAGAACAGAATCACAAAACCTCTTTAGCTTATTTATATAGTTTTGAGCAAATTGGAGCTGACTTTTCTTGTGCTTTTGGGACAGTAGTGGTGTACATCTTGGAGTTTAGGCAATTGAGCCCTACAGCATCTGGTATGTGCATACCTGTGGAAACTGAAACCTCAGGGCCTGCTGCCACTAAGTCTTGCTACATTTCTTTTGCAGTCAGTCGAGGGTTTTTGATCACTTGCCTCCCCTGGACTCTGATGGAAGCCGTTGATAGCTTCTTCTTTCTCCCACATCCCGGTAGTGCAGCCACTAAAGTGCCTTTGCTATCTTTTTGTATATTTTTCCTTACTTGTGCAAGGCAGTGAGCTATTCTCTGAACATTTTGGACAATTCTCTTGACTTAGCCATATTTCTAGCATGCAATCAAGCATTTCAATCAACAGTCCAGGTTTTTGATGTATTCTATCTCAAGCACACCCCAATGCAACTAATGAAGCCCTTGATTGGTTGCATCAGGTGTGCTTGAGACCACACCTGATTATGTACCCTTATGAGAAATTGTATTCAGGGGGTTGAATAATTTTGAGACTCCAGTAGTCATTGAAGGTTGGATTTAGAGTTGAATTTGGATAAATCCTTTAATATTAGTTTTATTTAAGTATTTAAACTGTTCTTGTGTATTGCAAACACCTGGAAATGTTTACATTTTGCCAGTAAACCTAATTTCCAGTGGAGGTTGAATAATTTTGATTGCAACTGTAATCTGATAGCTGTCACTGACACTGCAGTTTACAGAAAAGGCAAAAGGTCAGATAAAAAATAGAAATAACATTGTCTTTGCAGATACTGTACACAAGCAGCAGCTAATTTAAATGGTTCTGAAGCAAATCATGCCCAGTTTGACTGCAGAACCATCTGGACTCTGCTTTTCAAAGCAATTAATAACTATTGGTGGGAGAGCATAACTGGAAAAGATGGAAATATATTGTTTTTAATAAACATTGTGAGTGTCTTTTTCAAATAAAACCCCAGACTACTGGTAGATAGAACACTTGACATAAAGAACATCAAGAAATGCAATGAGTACTTACCAATGTTAAAGATCTTCTCCTTTATAGTCAGAAATAGCATGTCCCACAACTGCATTAAACACTTATTACTTTCTTACTGATGGATCACTCGCTCTGTCTCTCTATGTGTACTGTATATGTGTGGCAGCTTAATGGGGATTTGTAATAATGCATTTGTGAGTTTTTCTTTTTTTTATGAGCCATCAGATGTGAGGGTATCTCTCTCAGCTGTGTGCACATTAATAACATTTGAGGTGTGTCAAATAAAATTGCTGGTCGATACAGCTTATTTGAACTCAGAATGAACCAAGTTTATTAGCTTAACAACAACACCATTACACACACGGCACGTCACTCACTTGTCTGCTGACTAATTACATTTCCCAGCATTCATTGTGCTGCTATACATCTAAATCACTCAGACATTCAACATATCAGCCTGCTTGTTTATAATCAGATACCTTGACATCTCCCCCTCAAATTATATTCCTCCTGGATTACAGGGTCAAACAATAATAACTCCATCCATCCATCCATCCATCTTCTCCCGCTTAATCCTTTCGGGGTCGCGGGGGGACTGGAGCCTACTCACCATCATGAATTGCCCCTCAGGGCAGAGAAGAGAAACCCAGGTGCTGAACTGCAGTTTGTGGTAATTTAATGAAAAAACACAAGTCCAAAAGTGTACAAAATAAAACTTACAAACAGACGTAACAGGGGAAGGATGGATGAAACATCAGGACAAGTCAGGGTACCGATGGGAACAGGAATGGGATTCCTTCATTAGACTCTGGCAACGAGTGAATAAACAGACAGACCTTAAATAGGCATGCAAACAATTATCACAAATCCCATCAGGTGTGAATCACATGAGCGGGCTGGAGGAGAAAGTGATTACAATCAGCTGTGACTCTTGAGGAGAAGAGACGGGGCTGACAGCTTGGCAGGGGCACCGCCCACAACCAGGGAAAAACCCGGAAGTGCCTCTGACAGCTGCAACCCCGGAGAGGAAGAGCGAGAAGGACCCAGCAAGATATAAATATAATGCGATGACAAATAAAGACTGAAGGAAAAATACAAGTAAACCCAAATATGCAAATAACAAAACTACAATGAACATAAACAGGAAAATAAGTCACACTAAGAAACAATACCGAATATGTGACAACCAACCAATAAAATAGCAGGAATAGAACTCAAAAATACAACGCTATACAAATATGGAAAAAAGGCAAAGAGACTGAGCACTGCGGAATCCCCCGTGCTCAGCTTGTGACAGAGCCCCCTCCTCAAGGGGTGGATTCCAGACACCCAGGGTAGCATAGAAAAGGAAAAAAGGACCCACCCACATAGAAAACCCACCCTACAAAAAATAAGAAAACAACCCCTCTCCAAGCGGGAGGAGGTGGACCAAGGCACGGAGGGACCAAAACAAACTAGAGAAAATAAGAAAAACCCTCATGACTCACACCCCAACAAACCCAGGCTAGGAGGGAACAAAAAACAAAAACCCCACTCAGGATCAACACCAGGCAGAACCAGGCACCTAGGCCCCCTGGACCGGAGAGCTGGACAGTTCAGGCAGCCGGCAAAAGTCCCAGACCTGGCCGATGGCACGATGGAAAGAGTCGGGTGGCCTGCTGGAGAATGTGGGCCACCCAACCCAACAGCACAGTGTGCCAGGTGGTCTGCCAGAGCTCTTTTACTGCCTGAACAGAAAGGGTGGTCAAGGGGGCGGGTGCCCAACAGGGAAAACCAGCAATGAGGAGGATGGAGGAGTGGGGGAAACCACGACAGCCTCGGGCAAAGGAAACGGAACCCCAATGGCCTCAGGCAGAGGAGACAGGACCATGATGGCCTCGGGCAGAGGAGAGGGGACCAAGACAGCCTTGAGCAGAGGAGAGGGGACCACCGTGGTGCCAGGCAGAGGAGAGGAGGCCATGACAGCCTCGAGCAGAGGAGAGGGGACCACGGCAGTGTCAGGCAGAGGAGAGGGAACCCCGATGCCTTTGGACTGCCCTGCAGCACCCTCGGTGGACCCGGACTGGGACATGGGAGCACCTGCGGTGGCTCCAGGCTGGAGCAAGGCTGCACCCATGGAGAACCTGGACTGGGCCAGAGCTGCACCCACAGTGGACCCGAAATGGGCCAGAGCTGCATCCACGGTGGCCCCTGGACTGGCGCATAATGCCCATGGTGGATCAAAGCTGGAGCGCAGCACCCACTTTGGATTAACGCTGGGGTGCAGAACCCACGACATCTCCCAACTGGGACTCAACAACCACGGCGACTCGGACTGAGGAGGAGCTGCACCCATGGAGGTCCCGGGCTGGGACGGAGCACCCACGATGACCTCAGCTGAAGTGGAAGCAGCACCCACAGAGGTCCTGGGCTGGGATGGAGCACCCGCAAAGACCTCAACCGGAGAGGGAGCAGCACACACGGAGGCCCTGGGCTGGGAAGGAGCACCCGCAACAACCTCAGCTGCAGGGGGAGCAGCACCCATGGAGGCCCTGGGCTGGGATGAAGCACCCGTGAGGACCTTAACAGGAGGAGCTGGACCCATGAAGATCTCAGGCAGCGAGGCCAAACCTATGGAGACCTCTGGCGAAGTTGGACGGACCTTGGTGACCCTGGAAAAAGGCTCAAACAAGCAGGACAGGATCAGGGTCACCGGCAGCAGTGGAGCCCACCAAGAGCCAGGCAAGATCTCTCCAAAACAGAGAGAGTGAAAACAAAGAAGAGCCTTTGCCTGAGCTCAAGCTCGACTGCCGTCCAGGACTCCGTCAATCCAGGCGACGACGTCTCTGACCCAGTCCTCTGGAGGTCCAGCTTTGGCTCTGCTGCGGTGGCCCCTCCAGCAGACATGGTGGTGGATGCAGTCCCGAGACCCCCCCAGTGACGTGGCCCACGCAGGTGGCTCGCCCGGCATGGACACAGGAGGTCGATTCCCTGCTGGCGCTGGATCCTGTACTGATGGGGCCAGGGGAAGTTCCATCATTGGCGCAGGCTTTAGCTTGGTCACAGCACTCTCCCTCCGTCCAGACCTTGGCTGCGGGGCTGAAACCAGGTCCTCCAGGGCCGCAGGCTCTTCCATCGTCGGGCAGCTTGATTCTGGGACCAGCAGACACTCGGGGAATAGGAAGAGACATGGAGATAGCAGGTGAGGTAGTGTAATCTGCAGCAGGTGGTGAGGACTCAGTGGACTGCAATAACTGAGCCCCACCACCGGGAATCAGGCAAAGTAATTCATGTGTTGGTAATAGAGAATGGTAAAAACGCTTGCCTGGGTTCCCGGGACACAGTGGTTTCTGCTGCAGTTGGCTTTGAATCAACCCTCTCTGTGGCTACTGTGAACGTGGACCCCTCAGAGGATCATGGAGGAGCCGCCCCTGCAGACACGGTGACAGGCGGAGCCGGGGAGGAAACGGCCGGACCCTCAGCAGCAGGAGAATGCGTCAAGGAGACAGGAGTCACAGCAGCAAAGGAGGAAGAGGAGGCTGACGGGACAGCCGGCATAGGAGAACTAGAAAGAGAAACTGCTGCGGGAATTGTCTGGCTCAGCGTAGGAGAAACTGTTGACTGAGAGGTTGAGGCGTTCTTCCGGCAAGATTTCACTGGATGACGGTGGGAAGCGGGAGGTGGAGACATTGGCTCATGGCGAAGTGGGAAGGCCCCGGAGCCAGGGGACGATCACTCGTCGGCTCAAACTCTGGGCCCCCAGTGAAACCTCCTCCAACTCCTGGGCAAAATCCGTGGTAAAGCCATGGCTTATATTCTAGCAGCAGCTCAGTCTCTGCTAATGTGACCTGCCTGTACTCCTCCAGCTCCTCGGCCAATGGTGCGGGACTGTGTTTGGGAGGAGGAGATGGCGCTGCCGCCGGAAAGCGGTGATAGGCTGGTGGCTTCCATGTACACGGATGCTTGCTCTTCGTTGGCACAGGCACGGACATTGAAGCGATCCCCCCCAACCTGTGACATGGATTGTGGGGTGACTATGGAGAGGAGTAGGTCAGCGAGCTCCAGGTGGTCCCACAGGCTGGGTCATGCCTTGAGTACCTGCGCCACGCCCTCCAGACACTCTTGGGCTACCTCGGGGTACGGGAGGCATGAGCCTGTGTGAGAATGTCCTCCAATATACGTACAGTCCACCGCTCTACTTCGCTCAGACCAGGAGTTGGAGAATCCAGGATGGCAGACATAGCAAAACACGAGGTGAAATACAAAAATTGGGGAGGAGTAGGAGAAAAAAGGCAAACCTTCACTGCCGCTGGTGTTTTAAATTGGCTGTGTCCCTTTTTGGCCACGTCCTACTGCCAAAAATCGCCAAACCACAAGTGAGTCAAACAAAAATAACCACAAACTGCAGCAGTTGGGTCTCTAACTGGCTGGAGTCTACTGTCATGAATTGCCCCTCTGGGCAGAGAAGAGAGACCCAGGCGCTGAACTGCAGTTTGTGGTATTTTAATTAAAAAACACAAGTCCAAAAGTGCACAAAATAAAACTTACAAACAGACGTAACGGGGAGAAGGATAAATTAAACATCAGGATGAGTCTGGGTACTGATGGGAACAGGAATGGGATTCCTTCATTAGACTACGGCAACGAGTGAATAAACAGACAGACCTTAAATAGGCATGCAAACAATTATCACAAATCCCATCAGGTGTGAATCACATGGGCAGACTGGAAGAGAAAGTGATTACAATCAGCTGTGAGTTATGAGGAGAGGAGACGGGGCTGACAGCTTGGCAGGGGCACTGTCCACAACTAGAGAAAAACCAGTAAGTGTCTGTGACAGCTGCAACCCCCAGAGAGAAAGAGAGAGAAGGAACCGGCAAGATACAAATATAATGTGATGACAAATAAAGACTGGAGGAAAAATACAAGTAAACCCAAATATGCAAATAACAAAACTACAATGAACGTAAACAGGAAAATAAGTCATGCAAAGAAACAATTCAGAATATGTGAAAACCAACCAAGGATAAAACAACAGGAATAGAACTCAAAAAATACAACCCTATACAAATATGGAAAAAAAGGCAAAGAGACAGCACGGCGGAATCCCCCATGGTCAGATTGTGACATTCACTTACATTCCTCTAACTTAGTAATGCTAGTGTGCAGTTTTAACTCTTATTAAGGTATCATGTACTGTATGTACAACTTTATATGCACTTCTTGCAAAGTGAAGATTATCATGTTGATTTCCTTTGAACATTCTATTAGTAATCAACCAAACAAAGGTAACATGTAACCACTTTCGTATTACCTCAAATTTTACACATCCAATCTTATGACAGGTTTACAAACTGGGCTACATACGGCTCCCAGACAAAAATTTTCATCTCTGTCTTTCTTATGTGTGACTTCTCTTACTTAGTTTGAAAAGCACTTTCTCTCCCATTGGCCTCTTTTCCCACATTTTCTGCATTCGGAATGCATTGGTTGGCATTTGGCAGGGACTTTATGCTTTTTTTTGCCACATTGTGGGACTAGTAAAGGCTTATCTTATCTTATTTTATCTGCTGCATCTGGGCTCTTCTGCCGCTGACTGGGTAGGGATATGCACTCTTTGCCTTTTACTTTTATGGGTTGCTTCCCACCTCTCCTTGGTGGTCTGCCTCCTGTACAGTTAGTGTAGCTTGTTGCTCCTGTTGGTTTATCTGCCTTGCGACGTCTTCAGCTTTCCTGACCATTTGCACCGCAGTCTCCAATATGAGGTCTGACATTAACTGTAGTCTCCTGGAGAGCTCTTTATCTTGGATTTTGACAACCAGTCTGTCTCGTATAGGTTCATTTTTTCTTTGCACCAAAATCACAGTTTTCACTCAGTTCATACAGTGGTCTAATAAAAGATTTGGCCATTTCACCCTGTTTTTGTACTATGGTGAAAACATAAATTTTCTCAGCACTGTATCGTAGTTGTCATCCTTCTCTTCTCCCACAAAGGTGAAAGACTTAAAAGGAACTCCGATTATATTGGCATGTTAGCTCTATATCTAACATATATATATATATATGTTAGATATAGAGCTATATCTATAGAGCTGTTAGATATAGAGCTGTATCACTTCCGGCGCCACACGAGTCGGCTGCCTTTTGCAACAGCGGCTCAATTCTGAGTCTTTTTTTTTAGTTCCTCTCTCTTTTGATCCGGTGACAACTCTCTGATCCGGCACACCTTTCACTCCATTTATATCACGGACACACAGATCGCCCCAAATGTCTCCCGAGTCGGTGGACGGAGCCACTGTTTATAGCAGGAGACGGTACAGCAGGGAAGAGCTGCTAGCACTCAACCGCCACCTGGTGCTAATGGAAAAGCTTGACATACCGGGAGAACGGAGGCGAAAACGCCATGGGTGCCGTGCTGGAGTTAGGCGGAAGGCAAGAAATATAAGGTACAGACCCACCCTTCCATCCGTTGTTATGGGGAATGTACGATCGTTACTGGGAAAGGTGGATGAGCTAGCGGCTATCTCCCGCTACGATAGCATATACCGGGAGTGTAGCTTGTTTCTATTCACAGAGAGTTGGCTAACCGAATTAGCAGCAGATGCTAACATTGAACTGGAGGGTTTCCCCGCGATACGGGCAGACCGAACATCAGACAGTGGCAAAGCAAGGGGCGGTGGAGTGATAATGTATGTTAACAACAACTGGTGCAGACCGGGACATATCACTGTTAAACAACAACACTGCAGCAAAGACATTGAGTTGCTAGCTGTTAGCATGCGGCCTACATATCTCCCGAGGAAATACTCACACGTGATCTGCATTGTTGTTTATGCAAATCCGACGGCGAACGCTGGGACAGCGCGTGACGTCATCCATTCAGTAACTGGCAGGCTGCAGACAGAACACCCAGATGCTCTTCTCCTCATCTCAGGCGATTTCAACCATGTTTCACTGTCTCCCATTCTACCCTCGTTTACCCATTATGTCATATGCCACACTAGAGACAATAAAACACTGGACTTATTCTACGCAAACACTAAGGAGGCGTACACCTCATCACAACTCCCCCCACTCAGGAGATCGGATCACAACTTGGTTCATCTCCGGCCGGTGTATAAACCCCTAGTGCACAGACAACCTCCGGCCATGCGCACAGTGAAGTTATGGTCTGAGGAGGCAATGGACACTCTAAAGGGCTGTTTTGAAACCACCGCCTGGGAGCAGCTCTGCGATCCACATGGTGAGGACATCAATGGCCTCACTCACACCATCACGGACTACATCAGCTTCTGTGTGGACAACACCGTTCCCACCAAGACCATACGGTGTTACTCAAACAACAAACCCTGGATCAACCCTGAGATAAAAACACTTCTGAGAGAGAAGAGGAGGATCTTCAGGTCGGGGAACAGGGAGATGCTGAAGTCCGTACAGAGGAAGCTGAGGAGAAAGATCAGAGAAGGCAAGGACAGCTTCAGGAAGAAGATGGAGGGCAAGCTGCAACAGAGCGACATCAGCGGGGTCTGGAGAAACCTTAAAACCATCTCTGGGCTCCAGAATACCTCCCCCCAGGCTACGGGGGGCAGGGAGTGGGCGAACAATCTGAATCTGTTTTTCAATGGGTTTGACCAACCACCCTCCCCCCCCGACTGCACAACAACCACTGCTGCCTCTAAAGACATCAAGTCCTGCTGCCTTACTCCCCACTCCACCAACACCCCCCCACTCCCAACACACAGCCCCCCAACCTGACCCTCACTAAGACCCAGGTGAGGATGGAGCTGAGGAAGATCAAGGTGAGGAAGGCGTCGGGACCGGACGACATCAGCGCAAAGCTCCTCAAGTCATGTGCAGACCAACTGTGTGGGATTGTGGAGTACATCTTCAATCTGAGCCTGAAGCTGGGGAGGGTACCACAGCTGTGGAAAACATCTTGTGTGGTACCTGTACCAAAGACTTCCCACCCCAAAGATCTGAACAGCTACAGATCAGTGGCCTTGACGTTCCACATGATGAAGACCCTGGAGAGACTGCTCCTTGCTCACCTCCGCCCCCTGGTGGGACCAGCGATGGATCCACTCCAGTTCGCCTACCACCATGGCATTGGGGTAGAGGATGTGGTGATCTTCCTCCTTCACCGTTCTCTGTCCCACCTGGAGAAGCCCGGGAATGCGGTGAGGATCATGTTCTTTGACTTCTCCAGTGCTTTCAACACCATCCAACCGATGATCCTGAAGGACAAGCTGCTGTGCGTAGGGGTGGATCAGCACCTGTCATCATGGATCCTGGACTACCTCACAAACCGGCCTCAGTTTTTGAGAACCCGGGACTGTGTGTCCGACACGATCATCAGTAGCATGGGGGCCCCCCAGGGAACGGTTTTGGCTCCCTTCCTGTTCACCCTTAATACTGCGGACTTCTCACACAACACAACACACTGGCTTATCCAGGACTTCGTGGACTGGTGCAATCGGAACTGCCTCCAGATCAACGCGAGGAAAACTAAGGAGCTGGTGGTGGACTGCTGCATGCAAGGACAACCCCTCACAGCACCAGTAAATATACAGGGAACAGACATTGAGATGGTGACATCCTACAAGTACCTGGGTGTTCATCTGAACAATAAACTAGACTGGTCACACAATACCGACACACTCTACAAGAAGGGACAGCGCAGGCTGTTCCTACTGAGGAGACTCAGGTGTTTTGGTGTGCAAGGGGCGCTGCTAAAGATATTCGACGACACGGTGGTGGCATCAGCCATCACTCTTGTGAGAGTGGTCTGCTGGGGCAGTGGTATTACAGCAGCCGATAGGAAGAGACTGAACAAACTGATCAAGAAAGCTAGCTCTGTCCTGGGGCAGCGCCTTGACCCAGTGGAGGAGATAGGAGAGAGAAGGACGGTGGCTAAACTGTCATCTCTGCTGGAGTCCGAGTTCCACCCTATGCAGGACATACTGAATACACTGAGGAGCTCATTTAGCAGCAGACTACACCATCCTAGGTGCACAACCGAGAGGTTTCGCAGGTCCTTCCTACCTACAGCTGTCAGACTGTACAACCTAAGCAGGGCTGCTCGCAGAGATAGCAAAAAGACGTGACAACCTAATAGTTTTGAATGCAAAAGACGCAATAGACTTACACAATGGTCCCCTCCGGTATACAACTAGGAAAATACCGGTCACTATGGAGGGTGAGAATATGTATGGGTACATAATCATACCATGTAGGATAACTAAGTAGACGGTTGTGCTGTTTCATTCCATCTAGCTACAGTGCTCTGCACTGTGTGTGTTTATATATTTATATATTTATTCCATCTAGCTACAATGCTCCGCACTGGGTGTGTTTATATATCTACATATTTATTCCATCTAGCTACAATGCTCCGCACTGTGTGTTTATATATTCATATATTTATTCCATCTAGCTACAATGCTCCGCACTGTGTGTGTTTATATATTTACATATTTATTCCATCTAGCTACAATGCTCCGCACTGTGTGTTTATATATTTACATATTTATTCCATCTAGCTACAATACTCCACACTGTGTGTTTATATACTCATATATTTATTCCATCCAGCTACAATGCTCCACACTGTTTATATATTTATATATTTATCCCATCTAGCTACAATGCTCCGCACTGTGTGTCTATATATATATATATATATACGTATATATATATATATATATATATATATATATATATATATATATATATATATATATATATATATATATATATATTTATAGTTATATGTACATATGTATACTTGCTGCTCTTGTTTTTTCTCTTGCCTTCTGATTGTTGCTCTGAGTGTTGCTATCCCTGTGCTGTTGCAATCCTGGAATTTCCCCACTGTGGGGCTAATAAAGACTTATCTTATATGCTTTATTTTGATGTTAGTAACATAACTATAATATAATTTTTTTGAAAATAATTCCCAGTTTTATATATTTTTAAAAAACTTTATTACGATGTAAATCACCATTTTTGTTTACGTTGCAATGCATTCTGGGTAGTGACGTAGATTGGTTGTGGCCGGTATCAGCAGCGGTCTGTAAACAGCCTTTTCAGTTCTAACCAGTGCGAAGCCAAAGCAATAAAGACAATGACGAAGACACACAAAGTGAAAATGGACTTGAGAATGAAGACAGCAGCCGCGAGGAAGCTAGAGCTGGTCATGTTGGATGGTGTTTTTGTGAGCATCTGTTATAAAGAGCTCCACTTCATTTCTGCCGTTGTCCATGGTACCTGATGCTATAAATGTATCTTGTTCAGTCACTTGTTAAAGTGGTATAACAGGATGCATGCCTGCTTTACAGATCTGTCCTGTATCACAGCACATCAAAGCTTTGATGCCGTTTGCATTAAGCCATCGTTTGTAGCCAGACACACCTGTGAGCTCTTTCATGAGCTGGGGGCGACGAAAATCCTCAAAATCCTCAGGGCTAAAGTGATGAGACCACAGCTGCGGGTCTTTGGGAAGTTGGACTCTTCCAACCGCATCCTCCCACTTTTAATAATAATAAGAAGAAGAATGCATCAGATTTATATAGCGCTTTATCATAGACACTCAAAGCGCTCAAAGCACACACTCAAGCGTGCACTCAAGCGTGTGCTTTGAGCAATATAGCGGCTTTATCATAGACACTCAAAGCGCATGCTCAAGCATGCGCTCAAGCGTGTGCTTTGAGCGCTATATCGCTTTATCATAGACACTCAAAGCGCACTCTCAAGCGTGTGCTTTGAGCGATATAGCGCTTTATCATAGACACTCAAAGAGTGACGGAAACGTGGCAGCCAATCTGCGCCAACGGCCTCTCCGGCCACCACCGAACATTTTTGCACATTCATACCCAGTGCTATGGGCACTGGAGGCAATGCGGGTGAAGTGTCTTGCCCAGGGACACAACGGCAGGGTATCTGGGGAGAGCGGGATTCGAACCGCCAACCATCGGGTTATTAGATGACTGCTCTACCTCCTGAGCCCCTGCCGCCCCACTTTTTCCTCAACTTTCCCTCTTTAGGAAAGCTATGGAGGCTTACCCCTCTCTGTTTATTTCCCTTTGATTGGAAATTACATCCAAAAGCCGCGCAATGTGGCATTTTCACTGACAAATGGCAGTAGTTTGTAGCTTCGCTTCTTGGCTTGTATAAGACAGAAAAAACGGCTGCAACCATTCAACGTCACTACCCAGAATGCATTGCGACGTAAACAAAAATGGCGATTTACATCGTAATAAAGTTTTTTAAAGATATATAAAACTGGGAATTATTTTCAAAAAAATTATATTATAGTTATGTTACTAACATCAAAATAAAGCATATAGAGCTAACATGCCAATATAATCGGAGTTCCTTTTAAAGATATTCTCCGCTTCGTAGCCCATAGCATAAATGAGCATGCTAACCTGGACCACTTCATTAGCCAATTTAGCAGTCGACCTGTAACTTGAGAATCCCTGTCTCCAGGCAGGCCAGACTCAGGGCCACTCAAAGCTAAAGTTCTCTGGTGGGTTAAACTTAGTCATAGTGTCGGGTGTTTCTTGGTGCTGCGTAACTAAGGTAAAAGGTAAAAGCAAGATGGCACCTGTGTGTGGCCACTCTGCTGCTGTCACTCAGATTTTAAGTTGTTTTTGTTTTCTTGTATACGTTTTCTATGTTTTCTTATCAACCCTTAATGCTGACATTGTCTCTGCTGTTTGGGGTTATGACCGTTCTGCACTGTTTGACATCAGCGTTTCTGTGGAGAAACAGTTTTACAGCTGGGAGAGATACAGACAAACCTTTCCGCCCCTGTTTGTGTGCCCTTCCTGCTCTCCCGAGTTCCTGCTCTTTTACACGGCCTAAGATTCTGGCAAAGAAGAGGGCCAGGAAGAGGGGATGTAGAGCAGGATTCTAACTTAAAATGTGGTGTTCTCCTTTGGCTGAGGTGTGCTGGTCACTACGTGGGACTCATAACCGGTGTCTGCGGCCGGTTCCCCTCCGTGATGACGCTGCACTCTGGTCAAAACCGCAGCTCTCGTTACTCCCCGGACAAGATCTTTCTCGATGTGGTCAATGGACAAGTGGAATTGGAATTGGCGCATGGACTGGCCATGATCCTGTTGCCGAGGATCATGTCTATTTCATCTGACCGGTGTTCGTCTGCTGTGCGCGGCCGGATGCTCTGGGGCCACAGGAGGTGTTTACTGTAAGTGCCACTGCAACCAGCTGAGACTGCCTGTGCTCCACCATCACCAATTCAGATTTCTCTTCTTAATGCTCATTCTATCTCAAATAAGTCACTGTTTTTGAACGAGTTTTTTACCAGTCGGAAAATGGATTTTATGTTCTTGACTGAAACATGGCAGAGGGAAAACGAGTTTGTTCATCTGAACGAACTTTGTCCCTCTGGGTGCTCCATCATTGAGACGCCTCAGCTGGGCCGCCGGAGGGAGGACTCGCTGCTGTGTATTGGGACACATTCACATGTAAAAGGATCCCAGCACGTTTTCCCTCATTTGAGTCTCAGATGATTAAGCTGGGCTCTAATGATTTATTTTACTGCATGTTAATTTATCATCCTCCTGGTCCTAAAGGTGATTTTATCACTGATTTTTCATCCTCTATTATTAAACTGGAGAAGGTTCTAATTACTGGGGATCAAAAGAGCACGGTTTTTGAATGGTCTTCAGCATTCAGCATAGGCGCTCTGCCACTAGGGGCACTGCGCCTGTCAACCGATATAACGTGCCAAACACTCCCCAGCTGGACTGAAGATTTGTACTGATCATGCCAGTTCACAAGGTGGCAGGCACGAGTTGGAGGACTCATGGATGTCACGTAATACACCAAAGAGGAAGAAATCCTTCTTATTCTTCTTATTCTTCTTCTTCTTCTTCTTTGAGATTACAAAACAAAATGAAGGGCATCCATCGTTGTGGACATAAGTGATCGCAGACGGACAAGCAAATTCGGAGGATTTGGTCCCGAATTTGCCAACAATGATTCTAAAAAGAGATCATTTAGCTTATGAAGGTAGATGGTTACATGTTCTTATAACACAGGGAGCGCGAAGCTCGTTGATTCATCTGCCGGCACCCGGCGCACCATGTGACTGTAAAGCAATCGGCAGTTGCATATCATCATATAAGGTAAATTGCCATGAAATAAAAGCGAAATTAAGGTGGAATAATCAATAACAGTTTCTGGATGTAGGAGAGAAAGCTAAAATGACTGGGAGAGGAAAAAATAACGTCCAGAATGCTGTAAAAGGACACCGCCCTGCCAGTGGTAAGTGACAAATATCTTTGTTTGTTTGTATGCAAATTAGATGCATAAATTTACTCCTATCTGAAACTTTGGATCATATTCTACATTTTTCTAATTGACAGTAAGCCATTATCTCTTACCACTTTCAAGTTATAGCCTTGGAAAGTTCTGACATCTGATCTGAATATTTTCTTGAAAAAAAATCTTTACCACTCTTGACCACCAAGGGTTATGTCGCAGTTTGGCGACATACATAGTTAAAGTGTTCATTCATGTGGATGATACCTCATGTGATACAGCTGTGGAATTTTTGTTACAGAAGCTTGTGGCCTTACACAGCATATTTTTGGGCCTACACACAGTAAGGGCCATACTTTGGACTTGGTATTTTCACTAGGCTTAGATGTTTCTAATGTGCACATTGAGGATATACTTGTGAGTGATCACCACTGTATATTGTTCAGCCTAAATAGTTCTTCAGAGCCTCCACCCTTGAAAATTAGGACACAAAGACGAACAGTCAGTCAAGATGCTACTGATAGGTTTTCTGTCTTATTTGACCCTTGTGCAGTAGTGAGGGGTAATGACGCTGATGCTTTTGCTCAGTCACTTAATGACCACTGTTTAAATATCCTGGATAAAGTTCCACCTATTAAAAATGTCACCTCTCAAAAAAAGTATTTCCCTTGGATGAACAATTATATCATGACTTTATTTATTTATTTATTTATTTGTTTATTTGTCAGGGACAGTGCAATAAACATAGACAAAAAAAATCTGATGTGTTGCACAAAGAATGTATAGCATTAAGCT
The DNA here is from genome assembly GCA_020510985.1 of Pholidichthys leucotaenia. NCBI lineage: Eukaryota > Metazoa > Chordata > Actinopteri > Cichliformes > Pholidichthyidae > Pholidichthys > Pholidichthys leucotaenia. The sequence goes on along the minus strand of CM035847.1, from coordinate 155,716,748 downwards.
AATTTGCAACTCTTGTCCCTGGATGGGCTTTAGGGAAAAGAAACAGGTAAAAAGAGAGAAAGATAAGGAAAAAAAAGTATCTTTAAGAAGAGACTGTCGTAAGGTGGAACGTCTTTGGAAATCAACAAAACTGGAGGTACATATGCTTCATATAAAGGAACTGAGAACTTCCCTAAATGATGTATTTGTCATAATTGGCCCTTTCAGGGGCAGAAATAAGGCACCATTCGCCTGCTGCAAGTTTGCACATTTAATAAATAATAATAATGACACAAATGCCAGCCACAAAGGGTGATTACAAAAGGACGATAAACATGGACCATGAGGGGTGACTACAAAATACAATAAGGGAAAAACCATGAAAGGTTGCTTACAATTAAAGTCACGAAGCAGAGAATAAAGCAGAGACTTAGACAGGAATCAGGCGTGGGGATTCCTGCCTACACAAGGTGAGGTCGCAGAGAGGATTGAACCTCGCCAGCGAGCTTAAATAATACTAGGGAAAGACCAAAATGAGAACCAGGTGTGGATGCACGAGTGAGAACATAATTAAAGACACTAAACAGTTGTGACAGGCTGCGAACAGATTTGACAGGCGGAAGTCATGCCACAACGCTGTCAAAATAAAAGCACAAACAATAATGGAAGAAAATCAGGACTAAGTACCATCCATCCATCCATCCATCTTCTACCGCTTTTCCGGAGGTCCGGGTCGCAGAGGCAGCAGTTCAAGCAAAGAAGCCCAGACTTCCCTCTCCCCAGCCACCTGCTCCAGTTCTTCAGAGAGGATATCAAGGCATTCCCAGACCAGCTGGGAGAAATAGTCTCTCCAGCGAGTCCTTGGTCTGCCCCGGGGTCTCCTCCCAGAGGGACGTGCCTGAAACACCTCAAGTGGGAGGCGTCCAGGAGGCATCCTGATCAGATGCCCATACCACCGCAACTGGCTCCTTTCAATGTGGAAGAGCAGCGGTTCTACTCTGAGCCTCCCCCAGATGACTGAGCTCCTCACCCTATCTCTGAGAGTGAGTCCAGCAATCCAGAGAAGAAAGCTCATTTCAACCGCTTGTGTCCGCAGTCTCGTTCTTTCGGCCATTACCCAAAGCTCGTGACCATAGGTGAGGGTAGAAACGTAAATTGATTGGTAAATCGGCAGCTTTGCCTTAGAGCTCAGCTCCTTTTTCACCACAACAGACCAGTACAATGTCTGCATCACTGCAGATGCTGCTCCGATCAGTCTGTCAATCTCTCGCTCCATTCTCCCCTCACTCGCGAATAAGACCCCAAGATACTTAAACTCCTCCACTTGGGGCAGGAGCCTGTCCCCAACCCAGAGAGGGCAATCCACCTTTTTCCGGCTGAGGACCATGGACTCGGACTTGGAGGTAATGATTCTCATCGCCGCTGCTTCACACTCAGCGGCAAACTGTGCCAGTAAGAACTGTAGGTCATTGCTGGATGAAGCCAGCAGGCCAACATCATCTGCAAACAACAGAGATGAGATCCTGTGGTCACCAAGTATGACACCCTCCGTTCCCTGGCTGTGCCTAGAAATCCTGTCCATAAAAATTCTGAATAGGATCGGTGACAAAGGGCAGCCCTGGAGGAGTCCAACTGTCACTGGGAATGAGTCCGATTGAGTGTTGGCAATACGAACCAAACTCTCACAACGGTCATACAGAGACCAAATAGCTCGTAACAACAAGCACGATACCCCATACTCCCAAAGCACCCCACCCACACACAAAAAAAAACACGAGGGATGCGGTCGAATGCCTTCTCCAAGTCCACAAAACACATGTAAACTGGTTGGGCAAACTCCTACGAACCCTCGAGGATTTTCCAGAGGGTAAAGAGCTGGTCCGATGTTCCACAGCCAGGACGAAAACCCCATTGCTCCTCCTGAATCTGAGGTTCGACCAACGGCCGAACTCTCCTCTCCAGTACCTAGGACTAAATACTTAATGCAGAAAAAGGATAATAACCAAAAGATCCGAGCAAGGTACAGACCCGCGCTTGTCATCATGACAGTATTGAAGAATGCCAGGACTGAATATTTTTCACAGCTCATATCGTCAAACAGGAAAAATCCTAAAGTCCTGTTTGACCCCATCAGTTCTATTGTTTGTCCGTCTGCCCCCCAAATCCCAGTGTTTTCTCAGGCTGATAGCAATGCCTTTCTTAATTTCTTTATTGATAAGATCAAAGATGTCAGGGCAAACATTTCTCCTTCAAATTTGTGTGACTCTGTCTGTGATGTTTCTCCTCCTCATATGTGAACATTTACACCTTTGAGATTGTATGAAGTGACTGCTCTGCTTGACAATATGAAAGTTTCGTCCTGTCCTAATGATGTTCTTCTCACAGCACTGCCTAAAAAAGTGCTTGATATTATTGGACCACATGTTACAGATATCTTTAACACATCACTTCTGATGGGTGTGGTTCCCAGCTCATTTAAAGCAGCTGTTGTTGAACCAATTCTTAAAAAAAAAAAAAAAACAGCCTTGATCCAGCAGTCTCAAAGAACTATAGGCCAATATCAAAGCTTCCATTTCTGTCAAAAATCTTGGAGAAAATTGTTGCAGAGCAGCTCACTTCTTTTTTAGAGAAATATCACATTTTAGACAAATGTCAGTCGGGTTTCTGCAAATTATATTCAACAGAAACTGCTTTACTTAGGGTCTCAAGTGACATTTTGAGTGCAGCCGACTCGGGACAATACACAGTTGTGCTTTTATTGGATCTCTCAGCTGCTTTTGACACTGCTGATCATAAGATTCTGATTAATTGACGTCGAGATGTGGTTGGGCTTTCAGAAGTGGTTTTAGAATGTTTTTTTTCTCATATCTCTCTGACCAAAGTTTTAGTGTTTTTATTACCCAGTTTCTGTCTGAATCAACACACCTTACCTGTGGGGTACATCAGGGTTCTGTCTTGGGTCCAATACTTTTTCTTTTATATCTGCTTCCTTTAAAACAGATCATTGGCAAGTGCAGTGATGTGTCTTACCATCTTTATGCTGATGACATCCAGCTGTACTGTTCATTTAGGCCCACGAGTTTCACAAATTAACTTCCTTAGCTAACTGCTTGTTCAACATCAATCAGTGGTTAAGTGATAACTACTTACAAATTAACTCCGAGAAAACAGAAACTCTAATCGTTACCCCTGACAGTGTCATTCCTTTAATTAAACAGCACATAGGTCCTTTAGCATCTTCTGTCCAGCCCTATGTTTGTAGCCTAGGTGTTATTTTTGATTCAGCAATGTCTTTGGAGCGTCATTCTAAACAGTAAATAAAGAACTGTTTTTTCCATCTCCGTAATATTTCCAAATTGAAATCCCTTGTGTCCAAAGTCGAATTGGAGATGATTATCCACATTTATATATCCTCGCTTCTGGATTTTTGTAATAGTCTTTTTACTTGTTTAAATAAGAAGGAACTTGACCGCATTCAGATCATTCAGAACTCTGCTGCAAGACTTTTAACTGGAACATGAAAACGGGCCGACATTATACCTGTTTTAGCCTCTCTGCATTGGTTACCAGTGAATTTTAGAATACATTTTAAAATTTTGGCCCTAACTTTTAGAGCCTTGCATGGACAAGCTCCTCCTTATATCTCGGACCTGCTACAGCTCTATACCCTAACCCGTAGCCTGAGGTCAGCAGGGCAAATGTTACTTGTGGTCCCAAAAACCCATTTGAACACACGAGGCGATCACTCCTTTGAAGTAGTTGCAACTAGGCTGTGGAATGCTGTTCCCTTTTTACTTCATTACATAGATACTGTGGATGTATTTAAAAAGCAGCCAAAGATGTTTCTTTTTAAACAGGCTTTTATTTAGATAAGGGTTTTATTTTTTTTATTTATCTATTGTATTTTATTGTGTTTTTCAATCTACCCTCTCTGTATTTTCTGTATTTTCTTTCTACTGCTTTGTGAAGCACTTTGCGATTTTTATATCTGTGAAAGGTGCTATATAAATAAAATTTACTTACTTACTCTCAAACCTCTTCTGACACCATGTTAAATAAAACTGCTGACCGATACAGCTTATTTGAACTCAGAACGAGCCAGGTTTATTAGCTTTACAACGACACCATTACACACACGGCACGTCACTCACTTGTCTGCTGACTTACTACATTTCCAAGCATTCATTGCACTGCTATAGGCCTAAATCACTCAGATACGCAACATATCAGTTTGCTTGTATATAATCAGATACCTTGACAAGGTGAGTTCAAATACCATCGCATGTCTGGATACATGTGCATGTGTAATACAAGCACAGGCACAGCCCAAGCCACAAAACACAATTCTTCCCTTTCTGCACATCTCTGCCTCACATTCATTCACCCACATACAGTAAGAATGCATACACATATGTGGACTCTCTCTCTCTCTCTCTCTCTCTCTCTCTCTCTCTCTCTCTCTCTCTCTCAGTCCATCTCACATGCACACTAATATCTGCTCTCTTTGGGTGTGATAAACTTGCTTATGACAGCTAATAACTCCCTATTCCCTCTGGTCTTAATTAGAGCCAATTATTACAGTGTTTGATTCTCTCTCTTTCTTCTCTCACACTCCTCTTCACACTGTTGCACAGCTTGATTCCTGAGTGCTGTTTAGAGTGAATGTGTAGAGGAACTCCTCTGCTCTCTTTGCTGGGGGTCCTCACTCTCAAACACAAATTATTTTGCTGAGATTAGTTTGCATTTAAGATAAGATAAGATAAGATAAGCCTTTATTAGTCCCACAACGGGGAAATTCCAGGATTGCAACAGCACAGGGATAGCAACACTCAGAGCAACAATCAGAAGGCAAGAAAAAAAAACAAGCAAGCAAGAGCAGCTAATAAACATATGTACGTATTACTATAAAATATATATATATACACACACACACAGACACACAGTGCAGAGCATTGTAGCTGGATGGAATAAATATATGAATATATGAACACACAGTGCAGAGCATTGTAGCTAGATGGAATAAATATGTAAATATATAAACACCCACAGTACGGAGCATTGCAGCTAGGTGGAATAAATATGCAAGTATATAAACACACACAGTGCGGAGCAATGTAGCTAGATGGAATAACATGTAGATATATAAATATATAAACACCCACAGTACGGAGCATTGCAGCTAGACGGAACAAATATGCAAATATATAAACACACACAGTGCAGAGCATTGCCGCTAGATGGAATGAAACAGCATAACCGTCTACCCAGCTATCCTGCATGGTATGATTATGTGCCCATACACACTCTCACCCTCCATAGCGACCGGCATGCTCCTAGTTGTATGCCGGAGAGGACCACTGTGTAAGTCTATTGCATCTTCTGCATTCAAAAAACTATTAGTTTGTTACGTCTTTTTTGCTATCTCTGCGAGCAGCCCTGCTTAGGTTGTACAGTCTGACAGCCGTTGGTAGGAAGGACCTACGAAACCTCTCGGTTGTGCACCTGGGATGATGTAGTCTGCTGCTAAATGAGCTCCTCAGTGCATTCAGTATGTCCTGCATAGGGTGGAACTCGGACTCCAGCAGAGATGACAGTTTAGCCACCGTCCTTCTCTCTCCTATCTCCTCCATCGGATCAAGGCGCTGCCCCAGGACAGAGCTAGCTTTCTTAATCAGTTTGTTCAGTCTCTTCCTATCGGCTGCAGTAATGCCACTGCCCCAGCAGACCACTCCAAAAGTGATGGCTGATGCCACCACCGTGTCATAGAATGACTTCAGCAGCGCCCCTTGTACACCAAAAGACCTGAGTCTCCTCAGCAGGAACAGCCTGCGCTGTCCCTTCTTGTAGAGTGCATCAGTATTTAGGGGTCTTGGCTCAACTTTGCTCCATGAAATTTAAAGTTCTGCCCTTCGTTTCACTGCCTTTGTGAGCATTTCAAAGTTTGGAACGGCATGATAGATGGAGGGTATGAGGAGGGCATGAACTGAACTTGAACTGACAACATAACTGATGCTTCTTTCATCTCCAAAACTCCATGTTTCAGGGGAAAAGTGTCCTTTTCCCACTGACATTCATAAATGTTTTCAAATTATAGAGCCCGTGTTCAAAGTAATGCATTGACCTGGGGTCATGCAACTAGTTCAAACATACAAAAGATGCATTATGTTTAATGTAAAAAATTCAGTGTGAAGCTTTTAATTGGGATGTTTGTAGAGATGTTAACGTAATGGGCCACAGTCCAATTAACCAAGGAATTCAAAACATTATTATAAAAACTGCATATCATACTGCATTGAAACTGCTTATGGAAGAATTCAATATTGGTTTCTCTAGTAAAATTTGTTTATTGGTTCCAACATTTTAGAAATAAATCCTCACAAGTTAATGTATATTTCATATGGTATAAAGTTTAGGATAAAATCACATTTTTTTTCTATAGATTGATGATATATGCTGTGACATGCTGGTCATCTCATACTCTGTTCAGGAATAAGATATATCTTGGACTCTGCCACATTTCTTAGTACTTTCAAGAACTGATATAAGATTTTAGGAACTGAGGATAACTAGATATTTTATAATCAAATAAGTCTGGAAGTGATTTATTGCATGAGACCTTTTTTACACACCACCACTACCACCCATAAGGCACATGAAAGCCTCCAAGTTGCCTTACCTATAAAAGCAGGAAAACTCTGGAGAAATACAAAATGATACTTTAGTGGTAGTTTAACAAGCAAATGACCTCATGTATAATGCACAAATTAACTCCCGTTCCTTGGACGTCATGATTTAAAGGAAGCACGTAGGGAGAATCTGAATATTAAATATTCATCATAACAACACACACAGACACAGTGAAAGAAAAATGACTGCTTTTGATTGCAGATGACTAAGATCGCTGTGGTCAAAACAACAAATGATTATATATATTTGGACAATGCAGCACCAATTTGTTGAAACTGTTTCTTTATGGGGTTCTTTTACTCTGACAGGGCACTGCAATCAGTTCAAGGAGGATGACCCAAATGCACTGAGGCAGAAAGCACAAAAAGTAACTTTTCAAAGAATTACTGGGGTAGAACAAAGTTTGGCTGGCTGTACAGTGGTGTAAAAAAGTGCTTGTCTCCTTCCTAATTTCTCATTTTTTTGTATGTTTGTCACACTTAAATGTTTCAAATCATCAAACAAATTTAAATATTAGACAAAGATAACACAAGTAAACACAAAATGCAGTTTTAAAATAAAGGTGTTTATCGTTAAGGGTAAAAAAAAAAATCCAAACCTACGTGGTCATGTGTGAAAAAGTTATCACCCCCTTCCCCGTTAACTGTGGTTTATCACATCTTTGGAAAGCTGAGTTCAATTTCTCTAGCCACACCCAGGCCTGATTACTGCCACATCTGTTCTCAATCAAGAAATCACTTAAATAGGACCTGCCTGACAAAGTGAAGTAGACCAAAAGATCCTCAAAAACTAGACATCATGCTGCGATCCTAAGAAGGTCAGGAACAAATGAGAAACAAAGTAATTGATATCTATCAGTCTGAAAAAGGTTATAAAGCCATTTCTAATGCTTTGGGACTTGAGCGAACCACAGTGAGAGCCATTATCCACAAATGGGGAAAAAAAAGAACAGTGGTAAACCTCCCCAGGAGTGGCCGGCCGACCAACATAACAACAAAAAAGGGACAAGAAAACAAAAGGAACACCCCCCCCCCCAACCGGAATAATACAAACTAGAAAAGCACTCGGAGAGCGCAGACCTCGACCATGCGCCACAGTTCCCCCCATACAGTGTTTGTGTGTACGTTTTCAGATTCCTTGACCATGAAAACATGACTAGCAATTTGATTGACAATGATATGATTAGTGGTTCAGTAGTTATTCACGAAAATGACATTTTCCGTAATGGCGGCCACAGTTCCCCCCATACAGTGTTTGTGTGTATGTTTTCAGATTCCTTGACCATGAAAATATATGACTAGCAATTGGATTGACAATGATAGGATTAGTGGTTCAGTAGTTATTCAGGAAAATGGCATTTTCCATAATGGCGGTTTTCTTCTGGACGGTGATCCGGATCACCACCAAAATTTAATCAGTTCTTCCTTGTACCATTTCCAACAATGCCTGAAAGTTTCATCGAAATCCGTCCAAAACTTTTTGAGTTATCTAAGCTGGGCAGAGGCTGAGGGCCCACAGTGACCTTAGACAGAGGCGTAGCACCCTCGAAGGCCCTGGACTGGAGCGGAGCACCCACGGAGGCCAAGGACTGGGGTGCAGCACCCACGGAGGCCCCGGGCTGGGGCGCAGCACCAACAGAGGCCCCGGAATGGGGTGCAGCACCCACAGAGGCCCCGGACTGGGGTGCAGCACCCACAGAGCCCGGTGAGGGGAACTCAGGAGCAGAGGACATCTGCAATTGACTCCCCCACCACAAGCCAGACCAACCAGACAAAATTACTCTAAACCTGCAAAAGGATGAACAGAAAAGAGTACTTGCCTGGACTCTAGCTTCTCCGCCATCCGGGACTTCGGCGAATCTCCTGCAACGACCCCAGTAGCAGGGGTGATGGTGGGTGCAACCCCAGAACCTCCAGGTGAAGCAACTGATGCTGATGGCTCTTCCGGTGTGGCAGCTGGAGGTCACCTCACCGCTAGCACCAAGTCCCACGCAGTTGAAGCCAGGAGACATTCTGCTGTCGGCACAGTCTTCAGGTCACAGGAAGCACTCTCCCTCCATCCGGCTCGTGGCTATGGGGCTGGAACCAAGTCCTCCAGGACCGCAGGCTCCTCCATCATCCGGCGGCTCCATCCCGGGACCAACGGACATTCAGGGGAAATTGGAGGAGACCTGAGGGTAGCAGGTGAGTAACTAACATCAGCAGCAGGCGGTGAGAACTCAGTGGGCTGCAAAAACTGAGTCTTACCACCAGAAGTTAGGCAAGATAGTTCTTTATTGTTGGGAAAAAATGAAAAAACACTTGTCTTTCCTACCGGGACATAATGGAAGCTGCTGCAGATGAACCAGATGTTCTCCCAGGAGTGGCGGAGGTCATCTGGCGAGATTTCAGAATCCGGGGCCACTGGATCGTCAGCGCAGACTTCAACATTGACAAGACCCTAGCCCTGAGTTGCAGGGCCAGAGAACGCCTCACCAATAGCGCCGGGTCCCACAACACCGAAACCAGGGGACGGTCTCTCGTCAGCACAGGCTTCGGAACACAGAAAGCGCTTTTCTCCCTTGCAGAGCGTGGTTGTGGGGCAGGACCATGGCCCCCGGGATCCACAGGCCCCTCCATCAGCCAGCGGCTCCCTCCCAGGACCGGCAAATATTTCAGGGAGAAAGAAGAAACAGATGAGGAAGTGGTAGCAGCAGCAAGTGGTGAAAGCTCAGCCAAATTGCTCCGCTGCTGCTGAGCTTCACCGCCAGGATTAAGGCAAGCCAATTCATTATTAGGCTTAGATAAATGAAAAGGTACTTGCCTTAATTCCCGGGGTTTGGTGGTGGCTGCTGTGGGTCCAGACGACATCCCTTCAGGAGCTGTGATGGTTGTTCGGTGAGATGGGCGGAGCACCAGAGTCGGGAGACGCTCTGTCATTGACTCAGACTCTGCTCTGCCCGGTGAAGCTCCCTCCAGCTGCTGCAAAATCTCAGGAAGGAGCCACAGCTTATATTCCAGTATTAGCTCCGCCTATGCCGCCAAAACTTGCTGGCATTCCTCCAGCCCTTCTGCAGTGGGACTGGCGGGAGGCGCGAGGACATTGTGCTCGAGCCGGGCGCCTATGGACTCTTCCTGCATCGGCGGGACGGCTGATGGTGCGGGCCGCTGTTGGAGGGGAGAAGGTGGGACTGCGGCTGAGCGATGGCGACTCTCTGGAGTCCTCCATACCCGGGGACGCTTCTTTGTCAGCACAGGGATGGATGAGGGGGAGTTTTCGCACAACCCGCGGAGCATGGGTTGCGGGTTGGTAGCTAAAACAAGGAGGTCCATGAGTTCTGGATGGCTCCACAGGCTGGGCCACGCTTCCAGTACCTGTAGTGCACAATCCAGACATTCCCGGGCCGCTTCAGGCATGTGGGAGGCATGAGCTGCTGATATAATGCCCTCCAATATTTCGATAGCCCCGCACTCCACCTCATTGAAACCCAACCCAGAATAATCCGTGAATGCTGGGATAGTAGCGGGGGAAAACTGACTGAAACAAAATGTACAGAAGGGGAAAAACAAAAGAGCAAACTCACAGTTGCTGGTGTCCCACACTGGCATCACCCTTCTGTCATAAACTCCCTTTTCAGGGCTGGATAAAGGCATCAAACGCCGGCTGTGAGTTTGCAAATTTAATTTTGAAAAATACACAAACACAAAAATAACACAGGAGCTAACTACCCAGCTAGGACTAACAGCAGGATACAAAGACTACGAGAAAATAAGACGAGGAGCACTCGTCTGAAAACCAGAGGAATGGCATGAAATAAACACAGGAAGAATCCAGAGAATCAACAAGGAATTCATATCAGGCAACAAGGTGAAAACATGAACTTGTGTTAGACCGTGGAGAGAGAAGGGTGCTGAGCCGGACAACCATGCAACAGCCCCTTAAATAAGGCGAGGAGGAATTACAACAATTGGGAACAGGAGCGAGGGGTAATAATCCCCAAAATACAGACAGCTGTGCCAAACCGTGAACTTGAGCAGCAGGAGGTAGTAAGCGCGCAGCGCTGTCAAAATAAAAGCACAACCAGAAAAAGGAAACCCATAACACAAGTAAGGACCTGACTGCCCAATAAAACATAAACAGAAGATGAATGAGGAATGCCAAGGGAATAGATATACAAGGGTAGACTCATGTCTTTACAGGAAATAATATTTGCACAAGAAACTGAAGTAGTCATGGCCGCATAAATATAAATGGCCGGATAATAACAAAACTAAGAACAGGGACTTTCATAAACAGAAGACTGGCAAACTTAAATCACAAAAACATCCAAAATCAAACATGAGGTCAAAAAATAACACTGAGGAGAGAAAATGCAGAAAATAATCAGGAATGAACTGAAAGCGTGAGTATGGTATGTACACCGTGCTCCGCATCACAACAATACCTTCATTTAAAAACTGCATTTTGTGTTTACTTGTGTTATCTTTGTCTAATATTTAAATTTGTTTGATTATCTGAAACATTTAAGTGTGATAAACATACAAAAAAAATGAGAAAAGAGGAAGGGGGCAAACACTTTCACACCACTCTATATTGTGTATGACAAAAGACATCTGTGATTTCCTTTTATTTTCACTCCTCATGTCTTACTTAGCACCTGAGATGACTTAATGTATGAATTTGTGCCATTTCTAAAAAGAAATTTAAATGGTAGTACAACAAACATAAGTAACATTTCCATATCCCTTTTTTGAGGAGAAGGGCCTTTTTCTTTACTCAACAATGTTAAGATGTGCTGCTTAGGAAAGCAAGTGGAGGTGGAAAATGGACCCAGGTTGCAGGCAGGACTTTGGTGCAAATAATAATTTATTAACAAAAAACTTAAAAGGGCAAACAAAAGGTGCAGCACAGGGGCTGGAAATAAACTCAGGTGTAATAGATAAACACGGAGAATTAATGGAACACATGGGAACATGACGGGAGGATTGACACACAACATAAATCCATGTTACAATCATCAATGACCCAACAGTCAACTGAAAACAAAAGCCAACATATAGAGGGAGGAAACTAATCAGGGGAACACAGGACAGCTGGGATGACAATCTGGAGCTAAACAGGAGCACACATGAGGAAAGGTGTTTACGGGTACTGAAAACATGAAGAGGTGGAAACAATGGGTAAACCAATGTAAACATAAGACCAAAAAAATGTATGTTTACGAATTTAAATGTGTTTTTTTTAAATGAAAGTGAACCTGTAACCACGTGACTATGATCCTCGGGGTAGGAGCATTATACCAAATTAATCACACCTGTGGATGCACACCTTATATATACCCCTTGCATCCACCCATTCTTTCTCTTTCTAACAACCGGGAGGAGGCTGCCTCCACCAACGAAGGACAATGAATGGCAACAGTTTCACTTTCATTCATAAAACTGCATTTGCATCCATAAATGTATGTTTTATTTCATTTCAGTGAACCTGTAACCACATGGTAACCGTATACCAAATGAGTCCTGAGGAGAATGGAGGTGGCATCACCCACAGGTTGAAGTGGTACAATACCCCAGTCATGCCATTAAGCACAAACACAATCAGATGAGTTTGGCTCCCTTATTGTACTTAACTGAGTGTGTACAAGTTAAGTTGGTTCCTCCAGGCAACTGGAGCTGAAAACAAAACCTTTCGTGCACAAGGCACACATGCTGGCTCACATAAGGGAAAACTAAGATGCAACTTAAGAACCTGCTGTGACCCCCAGAACAGATGAGGGGATGACTGATGAGGCCAGGTTGAGCCCATAGAACGGAACATGTTGAGGAAGAAGCCCGGGCAGCGGCTGCGCATACATCCTCCAGGTTGCCTCCCTAACAATGCCTACGTAATGGCCAATCCCTGTGTTGAGTGGGCCACCAGCCTCTCTGATGGTTCCACTCCAACTTGTACATACGCAAAGGCAATCAGGTTGACTATCCAATAGGACAGGTGCTGCTAAAAGATAGGCCCGCTCATTGCAGACTCCCAATAGAACACAAAAGCTTGTCTGAAGAGCGGACAGACCTCGTACGATCAGCATAAACCTTAAGGGTCCTTACCGGCACATCCTAAGGAGCCTTTCAGCCTCTGAAGAAGTGTGTGGGGGAGGGTAGAAGGCTTGAAGCACGAGAGGGTGAGAAAACAACCCCGCTGGTAGCACTTTGGGTTGAAAAGCTGGGTTGGGCCTCAGGTGGGCCAACCGATCACCATCAAATCTAAGACATACTGCATCCACAGAGACTGCATTTAGTTCACTGACCCTCTTGGCTGAGACAGTTGCCAAGAGAAAAAGCAGTCTTCCCAGAGATCAGACGAAGGTCAGCAATGGAGAGTGGGTCAAAAGGGGGCAAGCATAGAGCCCTGAGAACTGTCTGGAGATTCCAAATGAGCAACAAAGGATGCCAGAATGGGTGGCTCCATCTCACGCCGCTCAAAAAATTGCCTAGCCAAGGGATGTGCCTCAGGTGACAAGCCATCACATTTTCCATGGGCAGTTGGCACTGCTGCCAGGTAGGCCCTGATAGTTGACTCCACCCAACCTCGGTGAAGAGGTACTGGAGGAAAAAAAGAACAAGATGACAGAGATGTGACATGTCAAGGGATTCTCACCCTTGGTCCGACACCAGTTCAAAAACACTCTCCACTCCACACTGCATTGCAGCTGGGTAGATGAGCACCGTGAAGCCTGTACGGTGTCTATAATCTCCTTCTCTAAGCCAAGTTTCCACAATTGCTCCCATCTAAGGGCCAACATGAAGCCTCAGGAGCTGTGGATTCAGATGCCAAATCCCACCCTCCGCCTGTGAGAGCATATCCTGTCTTATTGGGAGAGGCCAAAGACGGCCCTTCAACATCTCGTGGAACTCTGCCATCCATGGTCTTTGTGGCCAATTTGGGGTCATCAAAATTACTTGAACAGACAGTAGTCTCACCTTCACAAGGAAAGTTGGCAATGACGCACCCTCGCATGGAAAGAGGGAGACCCCAGTTTGTTCTGCTGGTTGATGTACGACACCACAGCTGCGCTGTCCGTCCGTACCAGAATTTTTCTGCCCTGAATGACTGGAAGAAAAAGTTCCAGAGCCAAACACACTGCTTTCATCCTGGGATGGTTTATACACCAAGACTGCTGTGCCGGAGCCCAGTGTCCCCGAACAAACCTGCCCTCCCAGACTGCACCCCAGCCTGCCTGGGAAGCATCAGTTGTAATGTCACCCTGCAACCCTCTTGTTCCAGGGGAACACCATCTCAGACTGCTGATCAGTGTCTCCACCACCTGAGAACCATGAGGCTCCTTTGGAAGAACTAGCCTCCTCCTTTTGTCTCTGGGCAAAACCACCTTCTTAAGCGCGAACCTCTGTTGAAGGGGACGCGCATGTAAAAGACCCAGTGGCACCACCTGGGCAGCTGCAGCAAAGAAGCCTAAGATCCTCTGGCACTGCTGCACTGATACAGTCCTTTGTGAAATGCAGCTCTTGATGCATTCCCTGATAGTATGTCTTCTCTTTGGAGTCAGGGATGCCCTCATGGCAACTGAATCCAGGGTGAGTCCCAAATACTTGACAGTCCTGGTTGGAACCAGGCAGCCTTTCATCACATTCAAATGCAACCCGAGTGCCACCAGGTGAGCCAATATGGTCTCCATATTGCTCCTCGCTACAGCTTCTGATGGCACACAACCAGCCAATCGCCCAGATAACTGAACTCGAATGCCCCTCTGCCGCAGTGGTGCGAGTGCAGCGTCCATGCATTTGGTGAATGTCCGAGGACAGGGACAGGCCGAAAGGCAGGATATCATGACCAAAGTATTGTCCTGAAGGAACCCTGAGGAACTTCCTGTGGCCGGATTTATGGGAATATGGAAATCAGCATCGTGAAGGTCCATTGCTGTGAACCAATCGCCTGGCCCTATGGCCTGAATAATGTCCTCAGCCTGAGCACTGGACAAGGGAGCACCTAGAGATACCTGCTCAACCGCCTCAGGTCCAAAACCGGACGGAGACCCCCGGTTCACTTAGTTAGTTAGTTAATTCCCTCCCACAGCATGTGGGACACTATACGGTGTATAAGGCAGCACCTATCCCGTTTCTCTGACCTTAGGCCATACAGCCACTATAAGTAGCAAAAGCTACATTGGGGGGGTCAGTCCTCTGGTAGTTCTGTGCACCACGCACCAATCTGCTTGGAGACAAGGAATAGGCAGTGTAAAAAGCCTTGCCTCTCTTCTCCTGAAGACAGAGACCATATTACGTTCTTTCTCAGCAGGTTAGAGACCTCGCTGCCCAAAACCGCGAAAAGAGTGTCATCCTACTTTTGCTTCCAGAACCCCTTGAAGTTGGGGAATGAGACCTGAATTGTAGGCGGTATCCACACTCCAGTGCATCGATCACCCATGGACATGAGGTGCACCGATGCCAACTCATGAGGTGCGCTGCGAGAAGGTTGACGTCAGGGAAGAGTACTGTGAGAGACGCTGGAGGGGCTTGGCAGGACCATGGCCTATACGCTCCCGAGAGTGCGGACATGAGTGCTGCTGAACCTGCACCTACTGTCGGGAGCCCTCTGCCTCAAGAGACCTGAGCTCTGAAAGGAACCTGGCTCTGTGAAACAGAACCGTTTTGGGTTCTCACCCCTTCAAGAGGTCTCTGGATGCTCGACCTGGATGGTCCTAGCCGATGATAGGACTGCATGCGCAGTCTCACCTTCTGCGCCTCATCCAACACTGCCTCTGCTGCTGGCCCAAAGACCTCAACAGGCGCTACCGCATCCTTCAAAACAGCAGCCTTGTCCGTATCCACAATACAGACTAACTCAACCACACATGCTGCTGGGCCATGGTAAGCTAGCCAGGGAGTTCCCAAGTGCTGTAGCCTGTGAGCTAGCTCCTTGAATCACAGTGTCCACCACCTTTACCAACTCTGGTAAAAGGCCAGTTCTGCTTTTGACTCTAGGTCCCTTATCAGACCTTCTAAATACACTAAAGTGTATTAGCGCTTGCCAGCCTAGAGGCCATAGCCACAGACTGGTAGGCGCTAGCCGCTCACCCATCAGTGGCACAACACTTGCCGTTAGGGTGGCGTATAGACTTGCTGCCTGTGGGGGAAACTCCAGCCAGCAGTGCAAAGGTAGAGTCACCTTCAACGCACTATCCAAGCCCTGCTCTTCAGCACAACTCAAAATACTGAGTCCAGAACAAGGGGCAGCAGCCTCCTTTGACACGTCCACTACTTCTGCAGATGTTCCACACAATCAAGATAAACTGACAAGAGAACCCACCTCTGGGTTGCAGGACCTCTGTCCCAAGCCGAAGCCTTAGGCAGACAAGATGGGGGAGGAAGCCCCGTAGCTGATGCTGCCCAGAGAGCTGTGCTCTGACAGATATATCATAGGGCTTAGGAAGGTCTTCTCGACCGGAGACTCACTGTCGACTTCATCATCATCCTCAGACAGACATCCACTCTCCCAATGGCACCACAGCCAGAGCTGATGATCTTACCCAAGTCGTCAGAGGCCACGAGAGACACTGCATCAGGATACGGTCTCAGGGCACACACGGGAGCCTGGTGCAGCATATCCAAAGGCGATGGTGATTTGCAGCCATATGTTGAATGGTCTTACGCATTTCCTCCAAATGGCTCTGCAAGAAATCCACCCAGTGGATCGCGTAGCTGGTTCCCTTCAATCCGCTTCTGCTTCCTGCTGGTCTTCCCAGATCCAGCTGGAGCACTTAAACCTGGAGGCATGGAGCCCTGGGCTGGTGGCATACCAGTGTCTGAACTATTTTCCCCTCGTTCGCTGCCCGCAGAAGCCATTATTCCTCCAAGAGAACAATAGGAGAAACAACAAGACAGTTATTATTATTAATATTATTATTATTGCTATTTTAACAGGCCAAAGGGCTGTTCCATGAGGTACAAGCACGCTAGTAGCTCAACATAGCAATATCAGATTTCAGTTCCCATCTGTATGCAGTACCACTACCCCACAAAAGGTGGGGGAGTGCACCAAGCACAGGAGAACTCAGTACCCACACAAAGAACGCGTCTCCTTTTTTTAAAAAAGACGACTGCCAGTCGAGTAAAGGAAAACAATACAGAATTAATGGCAAATTGTACCATGCTGTTAAATTGTTAAGCAATTCCTGCTTGACGAAGGCAAAGTATATCACATACCCCAAGCAGATAAAGCATATCACGTGCTGTTAATCTGTTAAACAGTGTTTTCTGCCTGAAGAGTAAGGATAGTACATACCTCACGCTGCTAAACTGTTAACAGTTCCAGCTGAAAAGAAGGCAAGTGTATATTACATACCTCTAAGCAGGTACGGACAGTGCACGTCACGCTGCACAGCCGCTGCAACCCTTTTCTCATTCAGCAGAAAAACACAATTTTTTGACACAGCGATGGGGTACCAAAGGTAAGGCAGCCCAAAACAGCACAGAAAAACACAATTTTAAACAGACTGGTATAAGCTCTTACCGACCAGGACAATAGAAAGAGGAAGAAAGGGTGGATGCAAGGGATATACTGTATATATAAGGTGTGCATCACAGGTGGGATTAATTTGGTATCATGCTCCTGCCCCGAGGATCATAGTCACATGGCTACAAATTCCCTGAAATGAAATAAAACCAGACAATGGACAAAAACAGGGGCAGGGGAACACAAAGACCATAATAATGGTACTAAAGACAAACAGAGGATGACATAACATACCGGGGAGACACTGACGACAGTAACTATAATAATAATGCACAGGAGGCAAATAATAATAATCAAAGTGGAGAAAGCACAAAGACGTCAAAATGATACTAATAAGACTAATAAACAGGATAACTAGGAAAAAAGCAAAGACTAAGACAAGAATATTTATTAAACCAAAACATAGCAGTGATCAAGATAATAACAACCAAACACAGGAGACAAAAATTGCAAATAATATTCATAAATAATCACAGGGAGATCAAAAATAACATAAAGCGTGGGCATGATCCCAACATCATGCCCCCCCCCCCCAAAAAAAAGTGCTGAATCCAGACGCTCTTCAAACAAAGCAAAGAACACCCCAATCGAGCGGGAGGAGAATACAGGCACAGTGGGAAACAAACACAGAAATAATAGGCAACGGAAACATAAGACAACCAAAGTCTGTGGCCCACCCAGCCAAGGAATGAACATGCATAGGTGAAAGCAACTTGGGAGCTCCAAACTTAGGAGGTAACAACATGGACACTCTAAATTCAGATGACACCATGGAGACTTTACACTCAGGAGATGACAATATAGACACTTTAACTTCTGGAGATAACAACATAGACACTGTAACCTCTGGAGATGACAACAAGGAATTCTTGTACTCAGGAGATGATAACAACAAGGAAATTTTGCACTCAGGAGATGATGACAAGTAAATTTTGCACTCAGGAGATGATGACAATGAGGAACTCTTTACCTCAGGAGGTGTCGACATGGAACCTTTAACCTCAGGAGGAGGCAATATGGAGCCTGATTAAGGCTCCATATTGCTATATGAACACTGATTAAGAAAATTAAGAGACAATGATAATCCATATCCACACACATGGCAAGAATAGTTCTTTTGACATACCATGTCACTGTACTTTAAAAAAAAAACTAAACAAAACAAACAAAAAAACTTATGACTGACTTGAGTAGACATCAATTATCCCCAGTTAGAGGAAGTCATTTGACACAGAGTGAGGAAAGTCAAACTCTGAAAATATGCCATTATGCTGAACATAAACCACAAGAGATGGAGAATGATATTGATCCTGATAATCACTTTTTCAATAATATTCATAACCATTGTGAATATTACACTGAAAAGCAATTCAAAAGTCAAGTGCAACTAGATGGTAAACTATCAATAATACACTTAAACAGCAGAAGTCTTAACAAAAACTTTCCACAGATTCAGGACTATTTAAAACAGCTAGATAGAAAATTTACAGCTATCGCAGTCTCTGAAACTTGGCTTAATGAAGAACAGGCTCCCCTGATGGCAATAGAGGGATATCAGATGTTTCTTATTAACAGATCTCAAAAAAAGGGTGGTGGTGTTGCACTGTATATTGATGGCCTGTATAGGTGTAAGCTTGTAAATGGAATGTCCTTTGCACTACCAGGGATTTTGGAATGTGTTACTGTTGAGATTGACCAAGATAAAACAAAAAATCTAATTATAAGTTGTATATATAGAACGCCGGGAACTTGCATTCAGACATTCACAGATAAATTAGTCGAGCTGTACAATAATATTACTAGTAAGAAAATGGTAGTAATTTGTGGAGATTTCAACACTGATCTACTAAATCCATATCAACAAAATGTAATTACAGAGTTCATAAACTCTATGTACAGTATGAGTCTATATCCCACAATAACACATCCCAGTAGAATCACAGTTCACACTGCTACACTTATTGACAACCTGTTTGTTAATATTATTGATAAGAAAATAGAAAGTGGATTATTGATAAATGATATAAGTGACCACTTGCCAACCTTTGCACTTATCCATGGCCACACGGGGGCCAATACAGAAAAAAATTTAAAATCGTTCAGATACAAATCACAAAATGCAATCAGTTCTTTTAAAGAAGACTTGCTGAAGCAAGACTGGACAGAAGTCTTTGTATCGGATGTAAATGAAGCCTATGACACATTTATAAACATTGCAACCACTCTTTATGAAAAAAATTGTCCATTAGTAAAGAAAAAGCTTAAACATAAATTTGCTGATAAGCCATGGTTAACCAAAGGATTACAAAAGGCGTGTAAAAAGAAAAATTTATTATATAAAGCTTTCCTAAAGAAAAGGACAAAAGAAGCAGAGCAGTGGTATAAAACATATAAAAATAAGTTAACATATATAATAAGATGTAGTAAGAGAGACTATTACAGTAAAGAACTGGAGAAAAACAGAGACAATATTAAAAATACATGGACAATACTTAACAATATTCTTGGAAATAAAAACAGAAATACAAGCTACCCAACCGATTTTTCAAAAAATAATACAACGACTGAGAGTGTGAATGCAGCTTCACCTGCAGATGAATTTAATAACTTTTTTGTTAACATTGGTCCTAATTTGGCTCGAGAAATACCCATTACAGCACCTACAGGTGATACAATAAGCAAAAACACTTCTATAAAAGACTCCATTTTCATAAAGAACACAGATGAGAGAGAGGTCATTGAAATTGTTAAATCGTTTAAAAGTAAAACATCTATGGACTGTGATGGTATTGACATGCTCTTAGTCAAAACTATTATTGAATGCTTAGTGAAACCACTGACGTATATCTGTAACCTGTCTCTCCAAACAGGTATATTTCCCAATGCAATGAAAATAGCTAAAGTAATTCCGATATACAAGACGGGTGACAGAGGGGAATTCTCAAACTATAGACCAATTTCACTATTGCCGCAATTTTCCAAGATACTTGAAAAAATATTCTGTGAGAGAATTGACAACTTCATACTGAAGAACAATTTATTGTGTGAGCAGCAATATGTGTTCAGACACAAGAGGACAACTGCATTTGCTCTAATGGAATTTATAGAAAAAATATCAACTGCCATTGAAAATAAAGAGTATTCAGTTGGGGTATTCCTGGATCTTAAAAAAGCATTTGATACAGTGGATCATAATTTATTATTAAAGAAACTACAAAATTGTGGTATTAGAGGGGTAGCACTGTCCTGGTTATGTAGTTACTTAAAGAATAGATATCAGTATGTATGTGTTGGTAACAAAAACTCACAGTTACTGAAGGTTACTTGTGGAGTCCCACAGGGTTCAGTTTTGGGGCCATTGTTATTCAATATGTATATAAATGATATATGTAAAGTTTCAGAAAAAATGCATTTAATATTGTTTGCCGATGACACTAATCTATTATGCAGTGGAACCAATTTGGAACAACTTTTGGATACACTCGGAAAGGAATTAGGAAAGCTTAAACTGTGGTTTGATTCAAACAAATTAACGTTCAATTTAAGTAAGACAAAATTTATAGTTTTTAACAACCATCACAACAACTTAGTATCAAAACTCAGTGTAAATGGTGTAGAGATTGAAATGGTATCTGAAACTAAATTTCTTGGAGTAATAATTGATAATAAACTGTGTTGGAAGTCACATATTAATTATATTAAAGGTAAAATATCCAAATCAATTGCAATACTACACAGTGAAATATTTGCTGAATCAACCCACACTATATACCTTGTATCATTCATTAATTCTCCCATACGTGGCATATTGTACTGAAGCATGGGGAAATACTTATAAAATAAACATATATCCAGAAGAGAGCTATTAGAATAATAAGCAAAGCTGCTTACAGGGAACCAACAAATCCACTTTTTCTTAAATTAAAAGCTCTCAAGTTGAAAGATCTGGTTGACTTTAAAACTGCAGTAATAATGTTTAAAGTGAAGAATCTATCACTGCCCGCAAATATCCAAAAGTTGTTCCAAATAAGGGAGAAACAATATCATTTCAGAGGAACATGTATATTTCAAAAACCTTCAGTGATAACTACCACCAAGCAACACTGTGTTTCAGTGCAAGGAGTCAGATTATGGAACGATTTTGGACCTGAATTAAAATCATGTACAATGCTTGGACAATTTAAACAAAAACCAAAGGAAGAAATACTCCAAACATATATACAAGATGACATGTAAAATCACATAAGGATTGTCATATCCAGTCTGCGTTGTGTTGTAGCTTAGTTTTTTGTCACATTTTGTCTTAGCTTTGTTCTGAATTGTAATCGCTCTTGTTTTGTTTTTCTTTTGAATTCTTGGATGGAATATGGGTGGGCAATATAAGCCGCGGCTTCAGCCATCACCCATTTCGGATAACTTATGTTGAACTGTATAATCAGAGGAGTTATTGTCTAATTTGACCTTGTTGGATTTTCTTTCCCCCTTTGTTATATTATTCAGTTTCTTTTAATCTGTACTTTTAATCTATCCGAAAAGATTCATTCATTCATTCATTCATTCATTCATTCAGGAGGAGGCAATATGGAGCCTTTAACCTCAGGACGTGACAATATGGAGCTTTTAACCTCAGGAGGAGGCAATATAGAACCTTTAACCTCAGGAGGTGACAATATGGAGCCTTTAACCTCGGGAGACAATGACAACATAGAACTTTTAAATTCAGGAGATGACATGGGAGCTTTTTGCTCTGGAGAAAACAACATAGAATCTTTGAGCTCAGCAGATGGCAACAGTGGAGCTCTTTGCACATAAGATAACAGAAGTTTTTTGCTCTGTAGATAACATAGAAGTTTTTTGCTCTCGTCGGCCTCCGTCGGTCTATGATGACCATGGAAGAGAATCCTAAATGTCTACTCTGCTGGAACAGCACCGCCTGTGGTTGAACAGGCCGATGCGCGAATGGCAGTCCCTGTCACACAGGTCGCACTTGTGGGTGGTCTCCGTGCTGCTGGGTCTGTGGTGGTTCTTCCTGCGGGTCCTTTTTTCATCTGCTGCAGCAGTCAGTCTCTCTTCACCCGCCTTGAGCTGTCTGGTCAGGGTGCCTCTCCATTTGGAGTGGTCCGTTGCAAGGTCCTCCCAGTGCTCTGTGTTGATCTCCAGGGCCTTCATGTCTCTCTTGCAGACGTCTCTAAAGCGCAGCTCTGGGCGGCCAACGTCTCTCCTGCCAGTCGCCAGTTCTCCGTAGAGGACGTCTTTGGGGATTCTGCCATCCTACATACGGTGAACGTGGCCTAGCCAGCGGCGCCTGCGCTGCCTGAGTAGATTGAATATGGAGGGAAGGCCGGCGCAGGACAGAACTTCTGTGTTGGGCACTTTGTCCTGCCAGGATATGTCCAGGATGTGGCTCTAGAGATAACAATATAGGAGCTCTTTGCTCTGGAGACAGTACCTGAGGGGCCTTCAGCACAGGGGCTAACAGCAGCTGAAGAGCGGAAACCCCAGGCGGCAAAGGTGGAGCAGACCACTTGGACCAACCAGGTGGAGTGGACTGCTCAGATGGCCCAGGTGGAGCAGACTGCTTGATCTCTTGGACGACGGGTGGAGCAGACTGCTCGACCTCTTGGATGGAGGGATGGATGGAGGTCCCCTGACCTCTGGAACGAGCAGCTCAGGCGATGATGGAGTGTGCAGCTCGGATGATGGTGGAGTTGTGGCGTGCACCTCAGGGACAGCTGGAGCTGTGGTATGCCCCTCAGAGACAGCTGGAGCTGTGGTGTGCACCTCAGAGACAGCTGGAGCTGTGGTGCACATCTTGGAGACAGCTGCAGCTGAAGCCTGCACCATGGAGACTGCTGGAGCTGTAGTGTGTACCTTGGAGAGTGCTGGAGCTGTGGTGTGCACCTTGAAGAGTGCTGGAGCTGGAGTGTCCTCCTCCATCCTTGCCACCTCAGATAGGAAGGAAGAAACACAGGATGGGTCACCACAGTTACCAGCACCAGAGATCAGTGGAGAGGACCCAGAGGCAGATAGGAACTGCACTTGGGTCCCCCCACCAGAAGCAAGACAAGTCTTTTCAAAAATGGATGTTGAAAATAAAGGGGAAAGCACTTGCCGTAAGTGCTTTTCCTGGTTCACTCCTGCTGGGTTGACAGTCTCTGATGAAGCTGCTGGTGGTGTGACGACCTTGGGAGACACTGGGGGAGTTGATGTGATGACCTCTGGAGGCGCTGGGAGAACAGCAGATGAGGCTGTCTGAGGCGCACCAGAGGGCGAGGGCACCAGCACAGCAGCTGTGGAAGCCAGCACTGCAGCTGCCATGGGAACAGGTGTAGAAGCTGCTGTGAGAGCCAGCATTGGAGGGAGTCTTGGAGCTCGAGCGGCATGGGGAGGTGTGGTTGACAGAGGCACCAGATCCTGGGCACGCCTTGTCATCGGCGCAGGCTGCAACACAGATGAGCTCTCCTCCTACCCGCGGAGTGATTGGTGGGCTAGAGAGGCTGGCGCAGGAGCTGGAGAGCTGAAGGCCAGTGCTGGGTGAGGCGAGATGCATAACGGAGCCAGGGAGCATCTTACCGACGGAACAGGCTCCCGTGATGCTGAAATAAGGGGACGCTTTATAGTCGGTGCAGGCCGCGGCGCAGATGGTGCTCTTTTCTCCAGCCCATGGAGTGGCTGTGGGGCTGGTGAGACTGGTGTCAGAGCTGATGAACGGGAGCATGTGGAGGGAGACGCCGAGCCCGGGAAGCTTCATCGTCAGCACAGACTCTGACGCAGACGATAAGTCTCCCACCATATGCTGGTACATATGTTGCAGGTTGAACACTAAAATTAAGAGTCCAAGCAGCTCCGGGTAGCTCTGCAGGTTGGGGGTAGTGTCTGTCACCTTGGCCGCAACATTCAGGAAGCTCAGGATGGCCTCAGGCATGTGAGAGGTGCAGGGGGACAGCAATGAGGTCCTCGATAGTTTCAGCTGCCCATACCTCATTAGCGTCCAGCCCAAGCCCCCAGAACTCCATACCTGCTAGGTCAGGGGTGTCCAACCATGTGCCATGGAGAGCCAAGACCCTGCAGGTTTTCTCTTCTACCCAGTCTCTTCAGCAGGTGTTTTCACTTATCAGCAATCAGTGGGAAGAAGTTCACTGAAATCTGCTGTTGAAGACACTGGTTGGAGGTAAAACCTGCAGGGTCTTGGCTCTCCATGGCACATGGTTGGACACCCCTGTGCTAGGTCCTGTGTTGGTTGGGTGATTCTGTTAAGATGTGCTGTTTAGGAATATTAGGATGTGTGCATGGGCGGAGACCATGCTCATGCTTTAAGTTTATTCTTATTATTTTCTGTGTTTATCATTATCATTTTCCTGGGTTGTCAGTATTATAATTCTGCCTTGTGTATTTATGTCTTTGTTGGTTTTCCCCTTAGTCTAGTTTATTGGTATTATTCTGATCTTGGGCTTGAGTTTAGTTTGTATGATTCTGTTTGTTATCATTATCATTATTTGTCATGGTCATGTTTTCCCTGATGTCCTGTTCATGTTTTGTGTCTCCCCTGCTGGTGTTCATCTGTGCAGCCGTGCCCCCCTATCACCTCTGTCTTCCTCAAGTGTCAGCTGTCAGTGATTATTGTTTTTCCGTTTGCTCCTGATATTGCACACCTGTTTGTAATTATGTTCATCCTGCCTTGTGTACTTAAGGGACGCCGTCCTTTAGCTGGGTGTGGCATCCTCCTGTCTTCCGTCTATTCTTGTCTTGTCAAGTTGTTGTGTCTACCAAGTTTATGGAGTTTGAGTTTTGTAGATTTGTTGTGTTTTTCCAACCAGTGTGCTGCATTTCTTTATTTTGAGTTAATAAATCTTCACGAACTAAGCTCTTGTGTTTGGGTCCTGTTAACAACAAATCACCGCTGACATTAGGACACCACCAGTGTGGACCCAGCGGGCTTAGTTTGCTCTGAGCTGTGACGGAATATTGCTGCTTACCGATGAACAGCTGTAGGCCATGGAGAGGTTGCGGACTCTGGTCACCGCGGCCTGCAGCTGCACCAATCCGGAGGAGGAGAGTCAGTTCTGGACAGCAGAAATCCTTCTTCTTACTTACAAATCTCTAAACAATCAGGCCCCTTTTTATTTAAAAGATCTGATACTGCCGTATTATCCTAACAGAGCACTACGCTCCCAAAATGCAGGATTACTTGTAATACCTAGAATCTCCAAAAGTACAATGGGAGGCAGAGCCTTCAGTTATCAAGCTTCGCTCCTGTGGAACCAGCTGCCAATCTGGATTTGGGAGTCAGACTCAATCTCTGTTTTTAAAAATAGGGTTAAAACCTTCCTTTTTGATATAGCCTACAATTAGGGAGGGATCATGTGTTTCTGAACCCTCCCTTGGTTATGCTGCTAATAGGTTTAGTCAGCCGGGGGACCTCCAATACTGCACTGGGCCTCACTCCTTTCCTCACTCTCAATGAATTTTTTTTTTTTTTTTTGCTGGTCATTAACATTTGTTTGTTCTCTCCCATAGATTGAGTCCCCATCGTGCTGTTTGCTCTCTACATGTCTGTTCTTTTCATCTCACCCCCCAGCCAGTCGTGGCAGATGACTGCCCCTCCCTGAGCCTGGTTCTGCTGGAGGTTTCTTCCTGTTAAAAGGGAGTTTTTCCTCTCCACCGTCGCCAAGCGCTTGCTCACAGGGGATCGCCTGATTGCTGGGGTCTTTCTGCAACTGTGGGGGTTCCCCCTACAGCTGAAAGTGCTATGAGATGACTGTTGTTGTCAAATGGCGCTATATAAATAAAGTTGAATTGAATTGAATTGAATTGTGTACGGGAGCTACCCCACCTGGGTACGGGAGCTTGGGTAGGCCCCCGACCCATCTTATTCTCCAGTCCAGTGGCCCTGGGACTATGGGAGACCACCTGAACTGCCTTGCCATTTGGTCCAGTGGCCCTGGAACTTCAGTTGGCTACCCGACCCACCTTGTTTTTGGTTTGGGACCTGCAACTTTGATTTTGCCCCATGAACTGTTGTTTCTTTTTTGTTTTGGATTTTGGGGGGGGACTTGTTTTCTGCCTGCCTGGACTTGTATCCCCACCGCCCACCCTGGGAGGGTGATTTTTTTCTGTTTTTGGTGTTGTTTTAGGGTGTCTGGGACCCACCCGTTAAGGGGGTGGGGGGTATCCTATGTTAGGATCTGTGCATGGGCGAAGGGCCATGCTCACACTTTAAGCTTATTCTTGTCATCTTCTGTGTTTATCATCATCATTATTTTCCTGGGTTGTCAGTATTATAATTCTGCCTTGTGTATTTATGTCTTTGTTGGTTTTCCCCTTAGTCTAGTTTATTGGTATTATTCTGATCTTGGGCTTGAGTTTAGTTTGTAGGATTCTCTGTTTGTTGTCATTGTCGTTATTTGTCATGGTCGTGTTTTCCCTGATCTCCTGTTCATGTTCCGTGTCTCCCCTGCTGGTGTTCATCTGTGCAGCCCCACCCCCCTGTCACCTCTGTCTTCCTCATGTGTGACCTGTCAGTGATTATTGTTTTCCGTTTGCTCCTGATTTTGCACACCTGTTTGTAATTATGTTCATCCTGCCTTGTGTACTTAAGGGACGCTGTCCTTCAGCTGGGTGTGGCGTCCTCCTGTCTTCTTTCTAGTGTCAAGTCGTCGTGTCTACCAAGTTTATGGAGTTTGAGTTTTTTTTACGTCTGCTGTGTTTTTCCAGCCAGTGTGCTGTGTTTATTTTGAGTTAATAAATCCTCACGAACTAAGCTCTGGCATTTGGTGTTGTTAACAACACATCACCGCAGACAAGGAAAGCCAGTGGAGGTGGAAAATAGACTCAGGGTGCAGGCAGGACTTCGGTGGAAACAATAATTTAACAAAAACTCAAAAGAACAAACACAAAATGCAGCACAAGGGCTGAAAATAAACTAAGGTGTAACAGATAACAAAACTCATGAAGAATTACTGGAACATTAACATGCAACATAAAGCCATGCTACAATTAGTGAAAGGAAGGCAGGCACTGATCTTATCCAGGAAATATTTGGCAAGGTGTGTTTCGTGGTGTGCATCGTGACCTATGTGTTGACGTTGGACCATATGACTGGGTCAGGAAGCCATTCATGATTTTGCACGCAACAAGAAATAAAGTGAGCAATGGTACCCAATGGAACTCCCCATCCCTCACATTTTGTTTTGTCATGTTTGACTATGTAAGTGATTTGTCACAGCCAATTTTCAGATGGAGCCAGCACCAAAACCACGGACTTCTCCCGTTTGGGAACAGTTTGAGCTTGTTTCTCCCATTGATGTATTTTTGACAAATAATGGCTATTTGCAACTGAAGTGATGGCTTAGTGGTAGTATATCCATTTTGCGAGTGGGAAATCTGGGTTCAATTCCCAGTTGTTATTTTAATTTCATATTTATTTATTTTTTGCAAGGTGAAGTGTCTCTTGTGTTTCAAAGAGCTTGGATCATTATTACGCATCATTATGCTGAGGCACTATTGCCATTGTGCCCTGCATGAGAATAAGGCCAGAGTTGAATATACTGGGACAGTATAACACTGTTGAAAATTTATTATTTCTTAATAAAAATGGATAAGTAGTACAAGCACATGAAGTAACACAGACACATTCACTGGAGTCACCCCAGTTTTATTTCTTTTTTTCCCTTATGATCATTGATATTTCTTAAGACAGCACACTTATTGAAATTGAAAAATACACATTGTAAAAGTCTGCATGCTGTATACTTTATCGACTACATGGTCTAGTAGAGCAAATGAAGTTCCACATGAGGCCTCGTCTATGTGAACCATTTTAATGAAAGGCTCAAGTGTTCAAGAAAGCCTCAACTACTCATAACTAAGCAATAGCTTCGAGGTAGAATGTCTGTCCTGCAATTGAGAAGCTAGGGTTCAAGTCCCAGATGGGTCATTCAAATAATTTATTTTTATTTTCACAGTGAAGTGTCTGTCGTGTTTCAAAGAGCTTGGATACAACTGTTACGACCCTTAATTGAGATTTCCAGGGGAGATAAGATAACAGGATGCAACACAACCACTTGCTGCAGCACACCAAAGGAGAATCAACACAAAAAGCACCACGGGCCTGCTGGTTGGCAAAATAAGTGCAAATTTATTTACAAGTGAAACTCAGAACTAACAGAGGAAGAACTCAAAAAGGAAGCGACAGCAGTGTCAGGGTTCTCCCAGGCCAAAATAAACAAAATCCCATTCTTTCTAGAAAGGAAAGAGAAGCTACCCTAATGAAATAAAATACAAAAACTTGCCTACCTGGCTCACCACAAAACAGGAGAAAATGTGAATCAAAAGAAATGGCAGAGAACCCCTACAGTCGCTCGTTTAACATTAAACACTTCAAAGTGCATAGGTATTAAACAAACTGGCAAAAACTGAAAGCCTAATACACTGTTCAAAAAGATGAACCAAAACAGTCCACACACTAATGCCCAGTGGCCAAATGGCCCAGGACGCTGGAGGCAAGATTTTTAAATAGGCAGCTTAGTGATGGTTGATGCTGAGCAGCTGCAGGAGCCCAGGTGGGGAGTTCAAGATCCCCTCAGGAATGTAGGAGAAACCGGGCTCACCAGGGTGGATGCCAAACAGCCATGGAAGCCCAGGTGTGTGGTTCAGGGTCTCCTCCTGAATGTAGAAGAAACCTGTTATGGGGAGAGAAGGGGCGGGGGGGGGGGGACAAAAAACAAAAACAGGAAAAGAGTGCCTCTCTTCCCAGAAGAGAGAAACACCATTAAGGCACGTCACACCCCCTCCCATCAAGATAAACAGTTTACTTATAATTAACCCTCGTTTTTCCAAAGAAATTTACTAAGATTACACTCTAGATAGAGCGTCAGCAACTATGTTGTCTGAATTTATCTTTTGTTCTTATAAAAGACAGAAATAAAATAGAAGACGAAGGCTGCAGTGTACAGTCGAAACATGTTAAGAAGGTAAAGACATCTCCTTTCCATTTTATTTTTGTCTTTTATAAGAACAAAAGATAAATAATTAAAAGAAGACAAAATGAACCTATTTGACCTATGTTGTCTGTACCCTTGTTGTGCCCGATTTCAATATTGTACTCCTGAACCAGTAATGCCCAGCGCATGAGCCTCTGGTTATGATTATACATGCGACTGAGGAATACCAGAGGATTGTGGTTGGTGAAAATAACTGTGGGATCTGTAGTGGAGCCAACATAAACTTCGAAATGCTGGAGAGCAAGGAGCATAGCTAGAGTTTCTTTCTCAGTGGTAGAGTAGTTAAGTTGACGTTGCTTAAACTTAACTGAGAAGTATGATACGGGGTGGCTGATGTCATCTGTGCCATCCTGCAGTAACACTGCTTCAGCTCCAGTAGCGCTGGCATCCACTTCAATCTTAAAAGTTTTTGTGAAGTTGGGGCCAGTCAGTACAGGAGCACTACAGAGGAGAGACTTGGCACAATCAAAGGCATGTTGACATTCTGGGGTCCACAGGAAATGTTCTTTTGGACTGTATAACTTTGTAAGAGGAGCTACAACCACTGAAAAATTTTGACAAAAACATCTGTAAAAACCAACCAATCCCAGGAACCAGAAGAGCTCTCGTCGGGCTCTGGGAACAGGGTAGGACAGAATAGCCTCCACCTTTGCAGTCAAGGGGCATACCTCTCCGTGTCAAACTTGCTTCCCTAGGTAGGTCACAACAGCTTTCCCAAACTCACACTTTGCCAAGTTTAGGGTCAAAGAGGTTTGGGCTAGACGGGCAAAAACAGTGGTTAAGCTCGTGATATGTTCAGACCAGTTGGAGGAATAAACCACAACATCATCCAATTATACATTACAGTTAGGGATGCCACTCAGTACTGTATTCATCAGTCTCTGGAAAATTGCTGGTGCGTTACGCATACCAAAAGCCATCACAGTATACTGGAGAAAATGATCTGGTGTAAAAAAAACTGAAATTTCAGATGCTCTTTGAGTGAGGGGGACCTGTCAATACCCCTTCAACAAGTCCAATTTTGTAATGTATGTCGCCCCCCCCCCGCCCCTGCTGTCAATACAGTCTTCCATTCATGGTAAGGGGAATGGGTCAGGTACCGTGACTGCATTCACCTTATGGAAGTCTGTGCAAAACCGTGGTGTACCATCTGACTTGGGCGTTAACAGGCACGGAGAACTCCATGCACTATGGCTAGGCTTGGCCAACCCATTCTGCAACAAGTACTCTACCTCTTTCTTCATCAGCTCTCTTCTTTGGAGGGCACTGGTAGCCATGTTGCTTGATGGGGAACATGTTCCCAACATCTATATCATGCTCTAGTACAGTGGTGTGAGAAGGCACATCTCCAAAGAGAGCAGGATGGGACCCAATCATATTCTTCACATTCTCCTTCTGGACATCTGAAAGGTCAGAGAGGTGAGCATCCAAGTTATTCAGAACTGTGGAGTTTGGTAGCCCGCCACACTTAAGGTCATGGTCATGGTCTTCAGCCCATTGTCGTTCTCTACTGGAATAGACAACAGAGGCAGAAGACACAGAATTAATACCATGTTGTTGGTCAGGTGAACCTGACGTGTCCTAATCATTTTCTCCATCATGAAACAGCTTAAGCATATTTATGTGGCATAAATGTGTCCGACGCCTTCGGTCAGGAGTGTGGATGATGTAGTTTGATTCACTGACTTTACTTTTAACTTCATATGGTCCAGAGAACTGGGCAGAAAGGGCAGGACCAGCTGTAGGCCGTAACAAGAACTTTATCACCTGCCTGAAAATTGCGTTGAATGGCTTGTATGGGCTGGATACCACATGTTCAACACCCAATGACTGCAATGTTTGCTTAAACAACTTTGAAAGTTGGCACCCTGGTCTGTCTGTACCACTTTAGGAAGACCAAAAGTTGTGAAGAATTTAAGCATGGCCTTAATTACAGCAGGGGCAGTGATTTTCCTGAGGGTGACCACTTCAGGGAAACGTGTGGCTGTACACACTGAAGTTAATAGGAATTGATGACCAGCCCTTGTTTTGGGTAGTGGGCCCACACAGTCGATAATTAACCGTTCAAACGGTTCCCCCACGTCAGGTATTGGATTAAGAGGAATAGGTGGTAAAATTTTACCAGCAATTTGACAAACACTACAAGTTTTGCAAAACTTTTCCACATCTTTCTTCAACCCAGGCCAGAAGAAATGTTGGAGAATACAGTCAAATTTTTGTAACCCCCAAATGTCCAGACCATGGATGATCATGTGCCAACTGTAATACCTTCTGTCGGTGATCAGCAGGGACCACTTATTGATGCACTACCCCCCAATCATCATTTCCAGCATTTTTCAACAAAGGTCTGGAAGCCCATTGTCTCATTAACAGACCCTTGTCCAAGTAGAAGCAGTGAGCCTTGTTTTTAAATTGACAATTCACACATTTTTGCGAAACATCTGGTTAGGGTAATGTCAGATTTTTGATAGTTAATCAAAGACTTGTGTGATATAGGCGATGACGAGGACTCAGTGGAAGCTGTTAGTTCAGGAGGCACAGGCTTCTCAGGGTCACCTGGGAGAGGTTTGTCTTCTGAAAAGGTAGATGCCAGTACAGAGTCAGCTAAAGTTACTTCTTCCAGCCTGTGAGTCTGAGATCTGGTAAGGACACTAACAGAAAATACTTCTGGATGGGTTTTCAAAACCTCATCTGTGTCAGGTGAGAGATTGGGAGTGTCCACTACTTCAGGATTAGCCAGTACCTGCCCACCAGCTAAATCATTCCCCATAATGAAGTCAATCCCTGGCACAGGAAATGAGTGACGAACAGCAACGTTGAAGGGCACCGTCTATCAAAAAGTATTTCCTTTTCTTGTGCAAACTCAGCAAAATGTTTCCTTTTATTATGAAAGCCCTGCCTGTATGCTTCAGGAATCAATTCATAAGCTCTGAGAACTGTGCTTTAAGAGTTTCATAATTGAGACCATCCTCAATAGAAAGAGATGCACACCCTTCTTGTGCCTTACCAACCAGTTTGCATTGAAGCAGAGATAGCCATCAGGCTAAAGCAGCTTGAGTTAGAGTTTCAGAGATGAGCTACTGAGCCTTCCTTGGTGCTTTTAAAACCTGATGTTAATTCTTCCTCACCTCTTCTCCCAGCCTCAACTCCTCCAGCATTCAGTATTAGCAAGTGCATTGCTCTGGTTCCTCCATTTCGGGAGACTGAAGTAGAAACCCATTTCAACAACTTTGAATGGGTTGTTATCACCTTACAGAGGCCTAAGAATGCCTGGGCAGTTCTCCTCCAGGATCTATAAATAGGCAGCTCAGCGATGATTGATGCAGAGCAGCTGCAGGAGCCCAGGTGGGTAGTTCAAGATTCCCTCAGGAATGCAGGAGAAACCAGGCTCACCAGGGTGGATGCCAAACAGCCATGGAAGCCCAGGCATGTGGTTCAGGATCCCCTCAGGAATGTAGAAGAAACCTGTTATAGGGGAGAGAAGGAGGGGAAAAAAAAAAAAAAAACAGAAAAAAAGTGCCTCTCTTCCCAGAAGAGAGAAACATCATTAAGGCACGTCACAACAACAATAACACATCATTATGCTGAGGCACTATTGTGCCCTGTATGACAATAAGGACAGAGATGAATGTACTGAGAAAGACAGTATGACTGTTGAAAAGTTATTTCTTAAAAAAAAATGGATAAGTAGCACAAGCACATTCACTGTAGTCACTTCAGTGTTATTATTTTTTTTGCCTTATGATCATTGATACTTCTTAAAAGACAGCACATTTATTGAAATTCAAAAAAAAAATACACATTAAACCAACAGCACCCTTGTAAAAATCAGCATGTTGTATACATTTTGTCCACTAGATGGCCTGGTAGAGAAAATGAAGTCCCACATGAGGCCTTGTCTGTGTGAACCATTTTGATGAAAGGCCTCAAGTCCTCCAGAAAGCCTCATTTACCCATCACGAGTTACAATCATCAATGACCCAACAATCAACTGAAAACAAAAGCCAACATATATAGGGAGGAAACTAATCAGGGGAACACAGGACAGCTGGGATGACAATCAGGAGCTAAACAGGAGCACAGATGAGGGAAGGTGTCTACAGGTACTGAAAACATAAGGAGCTGGAAACAATGGGTAAACCAATGTACTCACAAGACCGAAAACCAGACAAAGGACAAAAACAGGGACAGGGGAACACAAAGACCACAATAATGGCAGTAAGGACAAACAGAGGATGATATAGCATACCGGGGAGACACTGATGGCAGTAATTATAATAATAATACACAGGAGGCAAAAAATAATAATCAAAGCGGGGAAAAAACAAAGACATCAAAATGATCCAATTAAGACTAATAAACAGGATGACTAGGAATAAACCAAAGACTAAGACAAGAATATTGATTAAACCAAAACATAGCAGTGATCAAAATAATAATAACCAAACACAAAAAACAATAATTGCAAATAACATTCATAAATCATCACAAGAAGAACAAAAATAACATAAAGTATGGCTATGATCTCAACATCCTGCCCTGATTCAAAACAAACAGATACAGTTAAGAGGGAAGTATTGGGGTTAGACGTAGGGAAGAGACATGCAGGAATGATTTCTGTGGTTGGTAATTGAACCAGGAATCACTCCAGTTGAGCAACACTATGATATGCATTATGACCATTAGATTAGCGGACAGCACTCCATATACCTTTTAAAAGCCTTGAAACTGATATGAACAGCATAGGTTACCTCGGTGGTGCAGTGGTTAGCACTGTGGCAGCACAGTAAGAAAGTCATGGGATCGATTCCACCCCTGACCATCTGTGACCCTTCTGTGTGGAATTTGCATGTTTTCCCCGTGTCTGTGTAGTCTAGGTACTCCGGTTTCCTCCCACAGGCCAAAAACATGCAAGTTAGGTTAATTGGAGACTCTAAAGTGGCCCTAGGTGTGAATGGTGAAGAGATTGGCGTCATACTGTGGCTGCCTCATCCATCCAGGTGGATGCCCTGAATTTCCTCGGTCTAATAAAGGATTATTAAAAAACAGGTTTCTCTAAATCACTTGAGTTATTCAGCTAAAAAAAATATTTAATTGGTTAAACCATTATACAACCATACTGCCATTCTTTAAAAAGTCTGCACATCTTTTTCCCACTTGTGTTAAACTTCAGTAATGACACCTTGATTGCAATAACTGTAAAACTCAAGCTCATTTACTGGTGTTTGTCAGCAAATCAAAGTAAAACAAACAAGAGGGCACTCAAAGACTGCACACCTCTGCCAAGGGGTGGGTCTGTCTATCTGTTAGCAAGATTATGCTAAACTAATGGATGTATATGGATCAACTTCAAGGGAAGCAGTATGTCAATGAACTCCCAACAAACTCTCAAATAGTGCTCAAGAAGCCTCAACGATCTCATCGATCTCCCAGTGATCTCTCAATGATCTCTCAATATCTCCACTGTGGTCTTTCAGTGAACTCAATTGGTCTTTGATTGAACATTCAGCAATCCCTAACTTCAGAGATCATTGGGAGATTGATGAGCTCCTTAAGTGTTCAAGATGTGTCAAGGAGGTCCCAACAAGCTCATCAATCGGTAGAGCTCTCAATAATTTTTCAGTTAACTCCAAACTGAAATTGAATCTTTGATCTTCTACAGTACATTTACACAGAAATTTCCTTGATTCATCACAGGTGAAAAAAAAGACCACCATGGAAACACCTGCACATCCTTGCCTATAGCTCCTCCTCCAGATTAATGGGTCACAGGCAGAAGTGAGCTGGGAAATGGGTGGCGAGGAAGCACAAAAGAGAGAAACCAGAAAAGTCCCAGGAATCCAAACAAATGTCCGACAGGAAGAAAACCAGAAATGCAAATGGTAAACAAGAAGGAGGATTCAGGGGACACCATGGAGACAAGAGGCATTTACGGAAAGACACTGGTAAGCAGGAATACAGACAGGTGAACTGGCAGGAAAACAAAAGCTATGACAAGGGAGACAAAAGACTATGTATGAGGAGCTGATAGGGAAATGAGGTGCAGATGGAAACAATTAGAGTGAGGCAGAGGATTGGGAGAAAGGGGGGTAAAATTATTAAAGCTACACAAAGAAAGTGATTAGTAAAATAAACAGAAAGTGGCAAGAGGAAAAAAAACAGATGAAATCAAACATAATGGTCAAAGTTCAAATGTGTCTTTATGAAAAATTAAAGACAAGGCGGTGGCAATAAAACTGATGGTGTTTTCACATACAGGCTTTAGTCCATATTGTGTTTCCTTTAGTGTGCAGGTGCACACCAAAACAACTGGACCAAGACTCCCAAGAAGAGGTGGCCTAAGTAAAACTGGACCAAACACTATGAAATGCATGATTTGGGGGAACTGCATTATGAGTAAACCTTATTCTTTCATTTGAACACCCAAAACATACTACAGGATGAATGCAACTTTTTTTTTATTCCAACAAACTCAGCAGCAGGATGTTGTGTCAGAGAGGTCAGTTTTCTGTGTCCCAGGTTCAATACTCATATACAGTAACTGACAACTCATACAAGTGACTTCCTGACTGATTGACTTCCTGTGGTAATGTATTGTCACTTCCTGTTTTGCTCAGTGTCGATGTGGTTTGCTATGGTTAGCTCTTCTCCTCCTGAGGATTATTGCCTTTAATTGCTTTTTAATAGCTTTTTTTCTTCTATCGTCACCTCTCACTTCTGTTTAACAAGCCTTTTGCACTTGTGTACGCACTAGTGGTGGTAAAACTGAAGCCTCATGAAGTAATGAACAACTTTGAGACAGTTGATTCATGAATGACAGTGTTATGAAGCATTTAATTGAGTGCCATCTACTGACTGTCAGAACTGCATCTGAGTGGAAGACCTGAAAAAGCCTCAATACTCTGTATCAGAGCCTGCACTACACTTTTTTATGTCCTTTTAACTCCTTGCACTCTGGTCAATTTCCCTAAAAACACTAAAAAATAACGTACCCAAAGTAAATCAAAAGCTGTTCTTCAACCCTTTGCAGCATCTTCATGGGGTTGGTCTCATTTAAAAGAAAACACTTTGAATTTTTTGGCAAAACAGTCATAATCTCTCTAAGTGCTCCTGCCACTGAGTAACTGTCATCTAAACATACTGAACTTGAAGAAAATAAATTTCGCCTGGGTGTTTTTTTGGATACAAATGCTTGCAAATAACACACAGCTGTCAGATCCAGGCTGGAAAATGCAACAGAAATGTAGAACCAAGTGTTATCCAGCTGAGGTCAAAATTTTGTAACAATACCACAAAAAATGAATATATTACACAGCGTTTTTCTTAGGTTGTTCCCAGGCATTTTTGAACTGTGCCAAATTGTGCCAAATGGCACAGTTTGGAAAAATGTCTGTAACTTCCTTGTGGTAACGTATCGTCACTTCCTGTTTTGCTGTCTGCCTGTGTGGTTTGCTCTCCAGCTCTCGAGCCACTAGCTATGGCTACTAGCTCTCTTTCCTCTCCTCCTCTGGTGTGCTCTCTCTGTCAGATGTTTAGCTACACCTCTGCCTCTTTTAGTGATAACGGTAAATGTAATAAATGTTGTCTTTTTGAGGCGCTCGAGGCGAGGTTGTCTGATTTGGAATCCCGGCTCCGCTGCATTGAAACACCGTCTGCGCCAGTTAATCTCGACGGACGCCCATTAGCTGCAGCGGAGCTAGCTAGCTTAGGTCCCCCTGTCACCGGTTCCCCGGCTCTCCTCAGCAGCGAGGAGACTGGGTGTGTGACGGTGAGAAGGAAGCCTAGTCGCAAAGCCCCGGTTCACCACCAACCTGTTCACGTTTCTAATCGTTTTTCCCCGCTCAGCGACACACCCGCTGAGGAAAAAACTCTGATCATTGGCGACTCTGTAGTCAGAAACGTGAACCTAGAGACTCCAGCGGCCATAGTCACATGCATTCCTGGGGCCAGAGCAGGCGACATCGAGTCAAATTTGAAAATGCTGGCTAAAAGTAACTGTAAATATTCCACAATTGTTATTCACGCCGGCATTAATGACATCCGTCTCCGGCAGTCGGAAGTCACGAAACTTAATGTAGAATCGGTGTGTGAGTTTGCAAAAACGATGTCTGCCACTGTAGTATTCTCTGGGCCCCTCCCCAATCTGACCAGTGATGACATGTTTAGTCGCTCGTCATCCTTGAACCGCTGGCTGTCTGTGTGGTGTCCTAAAAATGACGTGGGCTACATTGACAATTGGAGCTCTTTTTGGGGAAAACCTGGTCTTATGAGACGAGACAGCATTCATCCCACTTTGGATGGTGCTTCTCATTTATCTAACAATCTGGCATCTTTTTTATCCAAATTTCCAAAACCGTGACTACT
Organism: Pholidichthys leucotaenia; assembly: GCA_020510985.1. NCBI lineage: Eukaryota > Metazoa > Chordata > Actinopteri > Cichliformes > Pholidichthyidae > Pholidichthys > Pholidichthys leucotaenia. The sequence goes on along the minus strand of CM035847.1, from coordinate 155,679,213 downwards.
CAGAGTTGGGACCAGGAAGCAGAGTCGCAGTCTTACACGCCTCTCTGCAGCTCCTCTTCATCCGCCACCCCTCAGCTTAGCCCCTGTCTTCCCCATCAGAGAATCGTTGTCTGCTCCCTCCAAAATAAATAAAAATATAATGTATAAGCATCCCAAAGTGATAAAGCAAAATATTGGTAAAACTCAAATTAAACATAAAGCCTCTAAATTGAATGATTTGGCCTCTGTTCCTCCTCATAATTTAAAAATTAAATGTGGTTTATTAAATATTAGGTCTCTAACTCCAAAGTCTCTGTTAGTCCATGATCTGTTAATTGATCATCAGATTGATTTAATTTCCCTTACAGAGACTTGGTTAGGACAAGAGGATTATGTTGGTTTAAATGAATCAACTCCCTCTAGTTATTTAAACTGTCAAAATCCCAGAAGTTCTGGTCGTGGAGGAGGAGTAGCATCAATTTACCATTCCAAATTACTAGTTAATGTAAAGCAAAAAACATGTTATAATTCCTTTGAGGGCCTGGTCCTCAGTGTTGGGCACTTTAGCAATTCCAGGTTAAACCCAATTTTATTTGCCATAGTTTATCGTCCCCCATCAACCTATTCAGAATTTTTATCCGAATTTCCTGATTTCTTAGCTGATTTAGTGCTGAAATCTGATAGAATAATTATAGTAGGGGACTTTAATATACATGTGGATGTAGATAGTGACTGCCTTAATGTGGCTTTTAATTCAATATTAGACTCGATTGGGTTTTCTCAGAAAGTAGGAAATTCTACTCATTACCTCCACCATACATTGGACCTTGTTCTGATATATGGCATAGAAATAGAAAATCTTGTAGTGTCTCCTCATAACCCTGTACTGTCAGACCATTGTCTGTTAACCTTTGATTTTACTATTTCTGACTATTTGGCTCCTAAAGAAAAATATTATCACAGTAGATGCCTCTCAGATGATGCTGTTTCCAAATTTATGCAGATTGTTTCCTCTATGCCATGTGTCAACACAACGGAAATAAGCTATAGACAGCTTGCTCCTTCTGTAATTGATAACATGGTGGATAGTGTTTCAGCTTCTCTGCATCAGGCTCTAGACTTGGTGGCCCCCTTAAAAAAGAAAAAGTCTAATCAGAGATTTTTAACTCCTTGGTTCAACACAGAAACTCGTAGCTTAAAACAGAAGACTCGTCAATTAGAAAGAAAATGGCGCTCTACTAATTTAGATGAAATCTATTTAGCTTGGAGAAATCATCTTTTAATTTATAAAAAATCTCTTAGAAAAGCTAGAACGAGTTATTACTCTGCATTAATAGAAGAGAACAAGAATAATCCCAGGTTTCTTTTCAGTACTGTAGCCAGGTTGACAAAGAGTCAGGACTCTGTCAATCCTAGCATCCCCTTAGAGCTTACTAGTCAGGACTTTATGAACTTTTTCAATAATAAAATTTCATCCATCAGAGATAAAATCAATCAGATTCTTCCCACAGTTAACTTAAATACTGTAACTACTACAACTCCTTCTATTGATGTCTGTCTTGATGAGTTTACTCCAATCGACCTTTGTGAGTTAGACAAAATAGTTTCCTCATCCAAACCTTCAACTTGTCTTTTAGACCCTATTCCTACCAGGTTATTTAAAGAAGTCTTCCCACTTATTGGTAGCTTTATTCTTCATATAATCAATTCTTCATTAACTTTAGGCCATGTACCGCAGGCTTTTAAAACGGCTGTAATTAAACCCTTACTCAAAAAGCCAACGCTAGATCCAGGAGCTTTAGCTAACTATAGACCAATCTCTAATCTCCCTTTCATTTCAAAAATCTTAGAAAGAGTTGTTGCTACGCAATTATTTGACCACCTGCAGGGAAATGGTTTATTTGAGGAGTTTCAATCTGGGTTTAGAATCCATCATAGCACTGAAACAGCCTTAGCGAAGGTCACTAACGACCTCCTCATTGCATCTGATAATGGACTAGTTTCTGTACTTGTCCTTTTAGATCTTAGTGCAGCTTTTGATACTATTGATCATAATATTCTACTTGATAGATTAGAACACTATGTTGGACTTAATGGAACTTCGTTGCAGTGGTTTAGATCTTATTTATCTGATAGGTTCCAGTTTGTTCATGTAAATGATGAGTTTTCTCTCAGCTCAAAGCTTAGTCATGGAGTTCCACAGGGATCTGTGCTTGGCCCTACTCTTTTTAGTTTATATATGCTTCCGTTAGGCAACATTATTAGAAAGCACTGTATACATTTTCACTGTTATGCAGATGACACACAATTATACCTGTCAATGAAGCCAGATGATACTAATCAATTAGCCAAGTTAGAAGCCTGTCTTAAGGAAATCAAAGTTTGGATGACTTGTAATTTCCTGCTATTAAATTCAGATAAGACTGAAGTCATTCTTGTTGGTCCAAAAAACCTTAGAAATTCCTTTCCAAATCAAACTTTCAGTTTGGATGCAGTTACTCTTTCTCTTAATAGCTCTGTGAGGAACCTTGGAGTTATTTTTGATCAGGATTTGTCCTTCAATTCACATATTAAATTTGTTTCTAAGACTGCCTTCTATCATTTGCGTAATATTGCCAAGATTAGGAGCATCTTGTCTCAGAGTGATGCTGAGAAGCTGATCCACGCTTTTGTTAGCTCGAGATTAGATTATTGTAATTCTTTATTATCAGGTTGTCCTAAAACATCTTTAAAAAGTCTTCAGCTGATCCAAAATGCTGCAGCAAGAGTTTTAACAGGTACTAGAAAGAGAGATCATATCTCTCCGGTTCTGGCCTCCCTTCATTGGCTTCCCATAGAGTTTAGAATTAAGTTTAAAATCCTTCTTCTTACTTACAAAGCTCTAAACAATCAGGCTCCTTTTTATTTAAAAGATCTGATACTACCGTATCATCCTAACAGAGCACTACGCTCCCAAAATGCAGGTTTACTTGTAATACCTAGAATCTCCAAAAGTACAATGGGAGGCAGAGCCTTCAGTTATCAAGCTCCTCTCCTGTGGAATCAGCTGCCAATCTGGATTTGGGAGTCAGACTCGATCTCTGTTTTTAAGAATAGGGCTAAAACCTACCTTTTTGATATAGCCTACAATTAGGGAGGGATCATGTGTTTTCTGAACCCTCCCTTAGTTATGCTGCTAATAGGTTTAGTCAGCCGGGGGACCTCCAGTAATGCACTGGGCCTCACTCCTTTCCTCACTCTCTATGAAATATTTTTTTTTTTTTTTTGCTGGTCATTAACATTTGTTTGCTCTCTCCCATAGATTGAGTCCCCATCGTGCTGTTTGCTCTCTACATGTCTGTTCTTTTCTTCTTCTCTATCCCCTCACCCCCCAGCCAGTCGCAGCAGATGACTGCCCCTCCCTGAGCCTGGTTCTGCTGGAGGTTTCTTCCTGTTAAAAGGGAGTTTTTCCTCTCCACCGTCGCCAAGTGCTTGCTCACAGGGGATCGCCTGATTGCTGGGGTCTTTCTGCAACTGTGGGGGTCCTCCCTACAGTTGATAGTGCTATGAGATGACTGTTGTTGTGAAATGGCGCTATATAAATAAAGTTGAATTGAATTGAATTGAATTAACTTTTGAATGATTCAATATAGAAGCTTCATCTTGGGCTCTAATGAAAGGTGACACTCAGGGCTGTGTGTGTGTGTGGGGGGGGGGGGTTGTTTATTCATTCATTCATGAATGAATGAACAGACAAGCCCCCACACACAAAGAAGCATGCCACGTAAAAAATGTGTGGCTTTTTTTTTTACAAGAAAAAATAACCTACAGTGCACTAAAAATTATACTAAAATATCTGTAATGTAGAGGATAACAACTCCCACCCCCCACCCCCCGCTACAGAGGACGGACATTGTCCATCGCCACATGACGGACCGCGGCGCACACCGCGGTCTACTACGCACAGTATATCTCTATATCAAAATATCTGCAATAATAGATAGATGTACTTTATTGATCCCAAACTGGGAAATTACAGTGTAACAGCAGCATGACAGTTGACAGCCAAACAACAGAAACACACACAATAGACAAAGGGATTACCCATGGAAAGTAGAAAAGAAACTAACACGACCATAGAACCTATATACATCATAGCTTAATATATGATGATGACCCGTATAAACACATGAATCATCCCATTGCACAAAGAAGGACTATCAGGAGTAGAGTGAAATGTGAGGTACCAGTTAGTCTGTAAGGTGCAGTGTGGCAGCATAGCTATGACCAGAATACAACATAATAGTGAGTTATTGTACAGTGAAATTGCATGTGGCAGGAAAGATTTCCTGTACCTGGCCGTTTGACAACGAAGCTGTAGTAGTCTACTGGAGAAAGTGCTTCGCTGCCTACCTAGTGTGTGGTGGAGGGGGTGATCAGGATTGTTCATGATGGATCGCAGTTTATTTAGTGTTCTCCTCTCCACCACTGTCTCAAAGGTCTCCGGTCTGAGACCAATTACAGAGCCAGCCCTCTTGATAATCTTGTCAAGTCTGTTGGTATCTCTGGCCCTGATACTGCTACCCCAACAGACCGCAGCAAAAAAGATGGTGCTGGCGACAAGTCTGGTAGAAAAGCTCCAGCATCCTGCTGCACACATTGAAGGATCTCAGTTTTCTCAGGAAATAGAGTCTGCTCATCCCCTTCTTGTGCGCAGCATCGGTGTTGGATCTCCAGTCCAACCCGCTACTGATCCTGACACCCAGATATTTGTAGTCCTCAACCACTCCCACATCTTCCCCCCCTAATCTGCAGTGGCTGAGAAGGAGCCTTCCTCTTCCTGAAGTCAATCACCATCTCCTTGGTCTTACTGACATTCAACCTCAGGTGATTCTGCTCCGTCCACTCCACAAATCTGTCTACCAGTGCCCTGTACTCCCCCTCCTCTCCTCCTCTTATACACCCCACAACAGCTGAGTCATCAGAGAATTTTTGCAGGTGACATGACTCAGTGTTATACTGAAAGTCCGTGGTGTATAAGGTAAAAAGAAAAGGAGAGAGCACAGTCCCCTGTGGCGCTCCCATATCACTAGCCACCACTCCAGACAAGACACTGCCCAGCCTGACAAACTGGTCTGCCTGTCAGGTAGTCGGTAATACAGGAGATCACAGAGCTGTCAACCCCCATCCCCCACAGCTTCTCGCCCAGCAGCAGTGGCTGGATGGTGTTAAAGGCACTGGAGAAATCAAAAAAAGTGATTCTCACAGTATCTCCTCCACCATCCAGGTGCTGATGGGCTCATTGCAGCAGGTAGATGACAGCATCTTCAACTCCTAAATGGGGCTGATATGCAAACTGCAGAGGGTCCAGCCACGTCTCCACCTGCGGCCTCAGGTGGGTTAAGACCAGTCTCTCCAGGACCTTCATCACATGAGATGTGAGGGCAACTGGTCGATAGTCATTCAGATCCGATGGAGATGACTTCTTGGGGACAGGAACCAGGCAGGATGTCTTCCACAGCACCGGTACTCTCTCCAGACTCAGGCTCAGGTTGTACAGGTGTGTCAGCACTGGAGCTAGTTGGTTGGCACAGGTCCTCAGGATCCTAGCGGAGATGCCATCCGGGCCCGAAGCCTTCCGCTGACGGAGCCTCTTCAGCTGTTTCTCCACCTGATCTGTAGTCACCGTGAAGTGAGGGGGGGTCCTGGTGCCCCGTGAGGAGGAGGAGGAGGGGGATGGAGAGAGGTTCTGCACGGGAGCGTGGGTAGGGAGGGGTGTGTGGGGGTCTGGTTGTGTTGCTCGGGTGACAGACTGAGTTGAACCTATTAAACCTATTATAATATCTGCAATCCGCTACAGAAGAGTAGCGGGGGGGGGGCGTTCATGGTCCAGACGCGGCACATGGACTGGACCCGTGCGCTGCAGTCTTCATGTTGCGATGACGCACAGTTGTAATTTACCGATCGGTCAAAAGTCATTTTGATTACAATTTTCAGGGATAAAGAATAATTTAGCTTATAACACTTACACATAATCATACCATGGGCACATAATCATACCATGTAGGATAACTAAGTAGACGGTTATGCTGTTTCATTCCATCTAGCAACAATGCTCTGCACTGTGTGTGTTTATATATTTGCATATTTATTCCATCTAGCTACAATGCTCCGTACTGTGGGTGTTTATATATTTATATATCTACATATTATTCCATCTAGCTACATTGCTCCGCACTGTGTGTGTTTATATACTTGCATATTTATTCCACCTAGCTGCAATGCTCCGTACTGTGGGTGTTTATATATTTACATATTTATTCCATCTAGCTACAATGCTCTGCACTGTGTGTTCATATATTCATATATTTATTCCATCCAGCTACAATGCTCTGCACTGTGTGTCTGTGTGTGTGTGTATATATATATATTTTATAGTAATACGTACATATGTTTATTAGCTGCTCTTGCTTGCTTGTTTTTTTTTCTTGCCTTCTGATTGTTGCTCTGAGTGTTGCTATCCCTGTGCTGTTGCAATCCTGGAATTTCCCCGTTGTGGGACTAATAAAGGCTTATCTTATCTTATCTTATCTTACCTGTCCACAACAGCAGTGTCGCTGGCGAACTTCTCTTCCTCATTGTCAGATGAACATGACGCTGGTCCGCTTGTTATGGACTCGTGGTTCTGGTCACGATTATGGTCAAACCATAATTCCATTATTGCGGTTTTGCGCTTCCATGATTGCGGTTTTGGCGAACGATTTTTCAAAACAAATAAGAACAGTTGTAAGAAAAAAAGACTGGCGAATGCATGTGTGTCACCCAGCGGCTTACACAAAACAGATTTTGCAAGGGACTCACGCTTTCGAACTTCTGTGCTTCAGTTGGCTCGCTGTATTCGCAGCCGTTGGTAGGTGGGTTCTTCTTGCTAGGTTTTCAGTCATTGGTTCTTCAAGGTTTCAGAAACCCAATTCAAGGCTCTTATTAGTTGAATGAGAGGTCAATCACATCTAAACCCATCAAAGCACTCCTTTGGCTTTCTGTTTGCGGCTGTGACTGTAGTGGAAGAACGGAAATGCAGCTTTTTTTTCCAGTGCACCCTAGGACGCACAGTGTGCATCCTAGGGCGCCCTCGTGCGCCTTAGGACGCAGAGACGTGACCGCCCGTGGTACACCGGAGTGCAAGAGGTTAATTCACTTTAATTAGATCCCCCTGCATGTAATCTCTCAAATGATAGACAGCTTTCAGAATTTTTAGTCACTGATGGAAAAATTCTGTCGAAGGACAATTTTCAGTGAACGAAACCTCTGAGATATATACACTACTCACAAAAAGTTAGGGATACTCGACTTTCAGGTGAAATTTCAGGATGCACACAAAATGCTCTATAACCTTTACAGGTGAATTTAATTTGACCATCTCTAACCTTTTGAATGCACATGTCCAACTGTTAAATGTTTCAGTACTTTTTGCATAACTTGCTATTCTCTAACAAGGTGCTTAATGGCAAAATTAACAACAGGTGTTTGATCCATGAATCGACCAATAAATGTTCTGGTTCAATTAGAATTGGTATTTAAAGAGTCTTATTCATCACACTGTTCACATTTTGACGTCATGAGACCAAGACGATGCCTAACAATTGATCAACAGTACCTCGCCATTGGGAGGCTTCAAACAGGATGTTCTCAGAGGGCAGTAGCCACTGAGCTTAGAGTGTCACAGAGTGTCATCAGCAGGTTGCAACAGAGATACAGAGAGACTGGAAGAGTCACATAAAGGCATAGAAGTGGACATCCTTTGGCCCCATCCCATGCTGATGACCGCTTCACTGTGAACAGTGCCCTGCAGAACCACATAATGAATGCCACTCAACTCCAGGCACATTTAAGGGAGGTGAGAGGCACCCAAGTTGTCATGTCAGACCATTCAAAACCATTTACATCAGCATGGTCTGCATGCGAGATGACCTGCAAGGGTACCTGACCACACCACCAGGCACAGGCATCATCATTTGCATGGGCAGGGAGCATTTACGCTGGACAAGGGATCAGTGGGCCTCAATGCTGTTCTCTGATGAAAGTCTATTCACGATGAGCAGAAATGATGGCCACCAACGATGTTGAAGACTTCAAGGAGAGCACTATGCATTAGTCACTGTTGTCACCATGTTACAGTCTGGGTCGGTGTGTCTAGTCAATACAGAACTGCCCTACACCTTGTGAATGGTACAGTGACAAGCCAATACTACCTGAATAACATCATTAATCCAGTCACTTTGCCCCTGCATGAACAACACAGGCCCAATTTCATCTTCATGGACAACAATGCTCCAGTTCATCGAGGTCACATCATTAGTGAATGGCTGCTAGAAGCTGGGGTACTTCAGATGGAGTGGCTTGCACTTTCTCCAGACCTGAATCTGATAGAAAACCTATAGAATCAGATGAGTCGCCATGTAGAGGCTTATAACCCTGCACCCTACAATCTCAGTGACCTAAGGGCCACCCTTCAAGAAAAGTGGAATGCCATGCCTCAGCAGCAGCGTTGGGAGTAACGTGTTACTGTAACGCCACTACTTTTTCAGTAACATGCTGTGTAATAGAATTATTCAGTAATGCGTTACAGTTACTGAAATCTGATCAGATGCATTGCGCATTACTTGTTTTATTAATATGGATAGATTTTTTTTTTTAGCGCAAATAAATGAATATACAAACTGATCCTTCATAGCTGGCACAGCCATCAGTTGATGTGACCTGTTGCAGAGATCCTGTGAGTCTTAATTACTGATCAGAGGAAAAGATGAAGCTACTTTGTTTTTGTGGAAATAGACAGATTATTTTTCCTTTGTCGCAATAAAAGACAAAAGCATATTGGTAGGTTGCAAACTAAAGAGATGGTTGAGACTTACAGCAGTCTTCACCTCCAACATAGCTAGTGCTATGCTATGCTAACAACACCGTGAAGTGGATCTACTGTATTCTGAACAGCCACGGCTGGATGTAAAGTGGAAATACTCTTGTCTCAATGCCCACAGCTGGATTTCAAACACAGGTATGCATCTGGACAGTTTGTGACCCAGCAAGAATTAAACGGACTACTTGTCAAATACGTTGTTACAGACTGAAGACGTGATAACACTTTCCATCAGACAGCTGGATTGTGATCCACTGAAATTAAAATGCATTTACTTGCTACCTGAATAAAGATTATTCATTCAAAAATGGACTTTGATCTCCAAAAGGAATTTGAAGGACTGGATCATGTCTCTGTCACAGCAGACATTTGGACTTTGGATAATGGACATTTTCTTTGGATCACTGCACATCAGATTAAATCCAAAATCATAAAGGTAAGAAAAGCATGGACAGCTTTATGCAGTGTTGCCAACTCTCACTCCAAAATGAGGAAATTACTGGCAATATTGTGGATTTTCTTCAGATTTTTCCCACAATAAGACTCCTCAAGGCAGGATAAAGCAGACTGAACATGTTCTAAAAGCTCTGTCTGAAACAGTCTGTTTTTAGCCTGACATTAGTAAGCCCATAATGTAATCCATTACTTAAATTATCTTGCTATGTGTGCAAGACGTCCCACCCGTGGGAAGTTTAACATTGACTGGACACTGGTTGAAATGGTAAGGGATTTAAATCTAGCGCTGTAAATCAGGTATGTGTCTATTAGTATATTACCAATTTTCTCCAGAGTTTTGAAAAAAAAAACTGTTGCTACACAATTATTGGAGTATATGAAGTCTAATAATTACTTACATCCTCTCTATGGTTTCTGACCAAATTATTCATCTGAGAGTACTAACTCCTACTTGACTGAACAAATTAAAGACAAAAAAAATCAATAGATAAAGGTCAGGTTGCGGGAGCTGTTTTACTGGACCTAAAAAAAACAAACAAATAACCTTTGATGCAGTGAATCATTACATTTTAGTTACAAGAAAATTTGGCTATGCAATGTTTTTGTCTTGTCTGTGTGACAGACAACCATGTGTAATGGTGAAAAATGAAATGTCTTCTTTCTTAGATTCTTAAAATTCTAGTTTTCCACCCACAGAATGTTTCACATTGGCTGGAAATTGGCAAGAATGCTAAGGGGTTAAGCATACATTTAAAAGAAACGTGAAAGTTACTTTTCCAAGTAACTAGTTACTTTAATCATGCAGTAATTGGTAAAGTAACTCAGTTACTTTTAAAAAGAAGGAACCAGTAACTGTAATTAGTTACTATTTTTTAGTAACTTGCCCAACACAGCAATGCTCCACGCTGTGTGTTTATATATTTACATATTTATTCCATCTAGCTAAAATGTTCCGCACTGTGTGTGTTTATATATTTATTCCATCTAGCAACAATGCTCTGCACTGTGTGTGTTTATATATTCACACATTCACATATCACTGAATCTGAGTCCACATTGAAATACTGTGTGATTGTATATTTTTTCATATATTTCTGCAAAGTGTGGTTAGTCCGAGTAAATAACTGCATATATTCCTGTATATATTTGCATCCTTTTATAGAAACGTGGACAGACTGTAATTTACTGTACATACTCTGGTTGTCATTGAATCCTTATTTAAATCCTTCACCTGAACAACGAGAGCAAGTTTTTAGCCAAAGTCAAATTCCTTGTATGTGTTGTGCATACTTGGTCAATAAAGCTGATTCTGATTCTGATTCTGATTCATTCCATCTAGTTACAATACTCCGCACTGTGTTTATATACTCATATATTTATTCCATCCAGCTACAATGCTCCGCACTGTGTCTATATATATATGTACATATGTATACTTGCTGCTCTTGTTTTTCTCTTGCCTTCTGATTGTTGCTCTGAGTGTTGCTATCCCTGTGCTGTTACAATCCTGGAATTTCCCCATTGTGGGACTAATAAAGGCTTATCTTATCTTATCTTAACACTGCTCAGTAGACAATAAGTTGACTTGTGAACAGCATGAGATGTCGTTGTCAAGCTGTAATTGACACTCAAGGGCACCTGACAAGTTATTCAGACTGACATTTTTTGTTGTGGTATACCCACCACTGTTGATGGCTTTTTGTTTCAATAAATTGTTTGAGATGAGGAAATCACCACTGCATTCTTCTACTTAAATTATCTACTGTCACGATATAAATCTCTGTCAGGGATGACCAGAGAGGCACTCCTGCTCTGTATTTATTTCTGTTTCTTTGTGTGTTTTGTTTTTCGGATTTATGATGTATTTTCTGTATTTATCATGATCTGTTTATTCTACAGTTGTGTTCCCATTGCTATTTTGTATTATCTATGATTTGGATTCTGTTCTGTCATTGTGTGTGTTGTTCATGTTTCCCCTGCATCTCCCTCTGTGTGTTAACCCCGCCCCCTCTTGTCAGCTGTTTGTCATTACTGATTTCTTCACTTGTTCCCGATTTCATGATTATGTTGTGCATTATTTAAAGGATGCAGCTCCTCTGTTTGGTGCTGCATCATTAGTCACTATTTGGCATCTCACACGTGCCTCAGTTCTGCCTGCCTTGTCGAAGAGTCAAGCGCTATAAGTTTGTCTGGCTTTATTGCCTGCGTTAGTTTTTGTTTCGGCTTCTGAGCCGCTTATTCTTAATAAATTATGTACACTGCTCACTATGCGTTGGAGTCCTGTTCTCTGCCCCGAAGTGCAAAACATGACAGAATGACGCAGCCAGTTTTGGATTCCGCTAGCAAGCCTGGCAGAAGGAGGAGGCTGAGTCACAATAAGCGTGAGTCTGTGGCCACTGTGGAGGATCTGGCGGACACCGCTCAAAGCAGCCTCACTCTGGAGGACGTTTGGGATTGCTGGGGTGGAGTAGAGAACTTGATGACACCTAGACCGAGTTCGCGATCCCATCCCTGGACCCAGAAACAGATGCTTCCTTCACCGCCTCAACTACGAGCTGTCTTCTTCTCGCCAGAGCCAGCTTACCAGCTGCCTGAAGGAAGCTTCTCAGCTGCAAATTGGCGTTCGGGGGCCCAGGGTGAAAAGATGATTTGAGGAGACACCGATCCTCTCATCGCTCCACCTCTTCACCCACAGCTCCCAGCCAGACGTTCTCCAGAACCACCCAGAGGGAGACATCTGAACATTCAGTGGCAGTAGAGGAGGAATTCAGGCAAGTATCTTCTTTTTTTAACACCAATAAATGAGAGGTCTTCCCAGGTTCCTGGTGGGAGGGGCCAGCGCTGGCCGGTTGCCGCTGCTAAGCTCTTACCACCTGCCTCTGCCATTCACTCTACTGTCTGCTCCATCTCTCCATTCTCACCTGCATCCCCTGTGTCTGTTTTTAAGAGAAGATAAGATAAGATAAGCCTTTATTAGTCCCACAACAGGGGAATTCCAGGATTGCAACAGCACAGGGATAGCAACACTCAGAGCAACAATCAGAAGGCAAGAAAAAAAAAAAAAGCAAGCAAGCAAGAGCAGCTAATATACATATGTACATATTACGATATATATATACGTATATATATATATATATATATATATATATATATATATATATATATATATATATATATATATATATATGTGTGTGTGTGTGTGTGTATATATATGTGTATATGTGTATATATATATATATATATATATATATATATATATATATATATACACAGACACACAGTGTAGAGCATTGTAGCTGGATGGGATAAATATATGAGTATATAAACACACAGTACGGAGCATTGCAGCTAGATGGAATAAATATGTAAACATATAAACACAGTGCGGAGCAATGTAGCTAGATGGAATAGTATGTAGATATATAAACACACAGTGCGGAGCATTGTAGCTAGATGGAATGAATATATAGATATATAAATATAAACATAAACACACCCAGTGCGGAGCATTGTAGCTAGATGGAATAAATATGTAAATGTATAAACACACACAGTGCAGAGCATTGTTGCTAGATGGGATGAAACAGCACAACCATCTACTTAGTTATCCTACATGGTATGATTATGTACCCATACATATTCTCACCCTCCATAGCTACCGGTAGTTTCCTAGTTGTATGCCGGAGGGGACCATTGTGTAAGTCTATTGCATCTTTTGCATTCAAAAAACTATTAGGTTTTTACGTCTTTTTGCTATCTCTGCGAGCAGCCCTGCTTAGGTTGTACAGTCTGACAGCTGTTGGTAGGAAGGACCTGCGAAACCTCTCGGTTGTGCACCTGGGATGATGTAGTCTGCTGCTAAATGAGCTCCTCAGTGCATTCAGTATGTCCTGCATAGGGTGGAACTCGGACTCCAGCAGAGATGACAGTTAAGCCACCGTCCTTCTCTCTCCTATCTCCTCCACCGGATCAAGGCGCTGCCCCAGGACGGAGCTAGCTTTTTCTGAGTATTTGCCAGTTCTGGGTGGAAACCGGATTATCTGGGAGGAGAGTGTTGCTTCAGAGGGCCCTCAGGCAGCAGCTGCCTCTACTCTGATGCTGTTGGACACTAAGTTTTGCCAGATTGGGACTGCTGCTCTGGAACCCCTGTGTGAGGGTGACGAGGAGGAACAGGAGGAGCGTAGACAGGCTGTACTGGCTCAAGAGGAGCTTATGCTGGATTACAAGCTGTGGCTCTTTCCAGAGCACCTATTCCAGCTGGGTCGGATCCAACTGGCTATGGATGTTCCAGCTTCAAAACCTGCTCCATGGCGCTACGCAGCTCCAGTTCCTGTTCCACGTCGCTTCACAGCTCTAGTACCTGCTCAGTGTAGTTCCACAGTTTCAGTGACTGCTCCGCATTGTTCTCCAGCTCGAGTGCCTGCTCCACAGAGCCGCCCAGCTTCAGAACCTGCTCCACGGTGCCACCCAGCTCCAGTTCCTGTTCCTTGTCGTCTCATGGTTCGTGTACCTGTTTCTCATCATCCCATGGTTCCTGTACATGCTCCTCATCGTTCTATGGCTCCTGTACTTGCATCTTGTTGTTCCCTAGTTCCCGTACCTGCTCCATGTCCTTCCATAGTTCCTGTTCCTGCCCCACCTGCCTGTGTTCCTCATCCTGAGGAGGTTACCCCTGCAGCAGAGAATCAGGAGCTCAGGCAAGTACTTTTCTTTACTTTCATAACATCTATTTTAGTTAAATCTTGCCTAGCTCCTGTTGTTTTTGGTGACTCCTCATCCTGCTCTTCTCCTTCGTCTGAGATGACCTGGTCGAGGATGGGGTTGCAGGAGGACTATGTTCCAGTTGTTGTTCCCAAGGTCAGGAGTCCTCTTGCCGATGATCCTTCCTCCCCGTTTAAGGTGGTTGGTTTGGGGCTGCATACCCAGATGTCAGGACTTCAGGACCTTCAGCCTTTGTCATCTGGTTTTGCCAATGGTTCGACTCATCTCTGGTGTTGCGGGCCAAGGATTTCTTGCCATGTGTTCCTGTGGCCGGAATTCCTCCATCATCTTCCAAGTTCTATGTTTCCAAGTTGCCATCTCCCAAGGTCTATGTTCCCAAGTTGTCACCTCTAGAGGGTGGAATGTTTTTATCACCTCTAGAGGGTAAAATGTCTGTGTTATCACCTCCAGAGGTTAAAGTAGCCATGTTGTCACCTCCAGAGGTTAATGTTTCCATGTTATCTCATAACCTTGAAAATCCTGTGTTTTCTTTGGCACAAAGAAATTCTACATTGGAAATCTTTGTTTTCCTCTGTACTAGATCCTTTGTTGTTTTCTGAGCTAAAGGCTCATCTGTTTTCTCACATCTGGTGGCTCAGGGATTTTGGTAGGCCACCCGATGCATCAGATTCCCCTCTCAGGTGGCTTATGAATTCAGGTAGGCCCCCTGACCAGTCGTGTTCTCTGGTCTGGTGGCCCTGGGACTTGGGCAGACCACCCGACCCACCTTGTTTTTTGGTCTGGTGGCCCTGGGACTGGGGCAGACCATCCGACTAGTTGTGGTTTTGGTTTTGGGCCATGGTCTATAGTTATGCCCATGGTTGGCACTCCTTGTTTTTGGCTCTGTGAAGGAGGAAAAGATTTTGTTTTGGCCTTCCTCGACTTGGGCCCCCACCTCCCACCCTGGGAGGATGTTTTTCAGTTTTATTTTTGATGTTACGTTGTGGGGTGTCTGGAGCCACCCCGGGGGGGGGGGGGGGGGGCTATGTCAAGGATGATCAGAGAGGCATTCCTGCTCTGTGTTTATTTCAGTTTCTTTGTGTGTTTTGCTTTTTGGGTTCATGTTGTATTTTCTGTATTTATCATGGTCTGTTGGTTCTACAATTCTGTTCTCAGTGTTATTTTGTATTATCTATGATTTGGATTCTGTTCTGTCATTATATGTGTTGATCATGTCTCCCCTGCATCTCCCTCTGTGTGTATTAAGCCCGCCTCCTCTTGTCAGCTGTTTGTCATTATTGATTTCTTCACCTGTTCCCGGTTTCATGATTATGTTGTGCATTATTTAAAGAATGCAGCTCCTCTGTTTGGTTCTGCGTTATTAGTCACTACTTGGCGTTTCACAAGCGCTTCAGTTCTGCCTGCCTTGTCCAAGAGTCAAGCACTGTAAGTTTGTCTGGCTTTACTGCCTGTGTTAGTTTTTGTTTCGGCTTCCGAGCCGCTTATTCTTAATAAATTATGTACACTGCTCACTATGCAGTGGAGTCCTGATCTCTGCCCCGAAGAGGCATATATACTGTATATATATATATATATATAGTATGGGTGTGTGTGTGTGTGTGTGTGTGTGTGTGTGTGTGTGTGTGTGTGTATAGTGACATAACGCACGGCTCAGGAGACGCACACACACAGGCTTAGAGTAGTTCAAAGAGTTTATTAACAACAGGAGTGAATGAGTGCGTGTCTGCGGGATGTAAATGTGTTGGTGATGGTGTCTGCTCCAGGCACAGAGGCAGGTGACCGTACAGCCGAGCAACCCTATGGAGAGAGCACAGGGAGAGGGTGACGGGCATACACCAACACAGGAGGAATTTATGGCGAGAGAAGGACTTACTTGGTGGGTCAGGACAGCTGGCACAACAAGGGGGTGAAGCCCGGAAGACAGCCACCTGGAGAGCTCCGTGCAGCAGCGAGGATTGGGCGATGGAGAGGAGATGTCCGCCGCTGGGAAATCCACCTGTGCACAGGGGAGAAGACTGAAGAGAAAAGGTAAGCGATCTTCTTACCAAAATGGTTACGCTGAAGGGAAGTATGCTCACAACGGTGAGGGACGAAGTCTGACGGCTTCAGGCCGAGCCTCCGGGCGAGACGGCCTTTATCCCTCGCCGCTGATGATTGGCAGGTGCGTGAGCAGGTGGCGCCGCTGATGAATGGCGCGCCGTGACAGTACTCCCCCCTCTAGCAGCGCCTCCTGGCGATGGCTTATCCGGGTGCGCTCGGTGGAAGTCCGCGATGAGCGATGGGTCCAACACAAACGACGGGGGCACCCATTGCAGAAGAGCGGGCGGTGTTGTGGGCATACTCCACCCAGGCGAGATGGTTGCTCCAGGACGTCGGCCTGGATCTGGTAACACAGCGGAGCGCAGCCTCCAGCTCCTGATTGGTCCTCTCACACTGCCCGTTAGACTGGGGGTGATGGCCGGAGGAGAGGCTCACCTTGGCTCCGATGGCGTTACAGAAGGATCTCCAAACCTCGGACGAAAATTGGGGGCCCCGGTCCGAGACCACGTCCACCGGAATCCCGTGCAGCCTGACCACGTGTTGGACGAGGAGGCCCGCCGTCTCCAGGGCAGTAGGGAGACCCCGCAGGGGAATGAAGTGCGCCGCCTTGGAGAAACGGTCCACAATGGTCAGGACGGTGTCAAAGGAGTTGGAAACGGGGAGTCCGGTGACGAAGTCCAGTGCGATGTGCGACCAGGGCCTGCCGGGGACGGGCAGAGGCTGGAGCAGACCCGCTGGGGGGGCATTTCCCGACTTGCTGGTGGCACAGATTGGGCAAGCCCGGGCGTAGCGGGCTGCATCCCTCCGCAGGCCTGGCCACCAAAAGGACCGCTGGAGGAGGCTGATCATCCGAGAGGTGCCGGGATGACAGGTGAGCCGGGAGGTGTGGAGCCAGTGGATGACCTCTCCTCGGACCGCAGATGGGACGAACAGTCTTCCCTCCGGTCCGCCGCCAGGATCAGGTTCCACCTCCTGCGCCTTCCGGATCTTGTCTTCAATGTCCCAAGAGATGGCACCGAGGACGCACGACCTGGGCAGGATAGTGTGGGGCGTCTCCTCAGCCTCCACGGGGGTGAACTGCCTAGAGAGGGCGTCAGGCAGGCCGTTTTTGGAGCCCGGCCTGAAGGTGATCGAGAAGCGGAACCTGGCGAAGAACAAAGACCAGCGCGCCTGGCGGGCATTCAGGCGCTTGGCAGATCGTAAATACTCTAAGTTCTTGTGGTCCGTCAGGACCACAAACGGCAGGTCCGCCCCCTCTAGCCAGTGGCGCCACTCCTGTAAGGCGAGTTTAATGGCCAGGAGCTCTCTGTCCCCCACATCGTAGTTCCTCTCCGCCGGGGACAGGCGCCGGGAGAAGAAGGCGCACGGCCGCTTGGCGCCATCGTCAGGTGACCGCTGGGATAACACTGCTCCCACTCCCGTGTCCGATGCGTCCACCTCCACAATGCACTGCAGCGCGGGGTCGACCTGGCGAAGGACCCGGGAGGAGGAGAACTCCGCCTTCAGCGCCCTAAAGGCAGCAGCGACCTCTTCAGTCCACCGGAACGGGACCTTCGGGGACGTGAGGCGGGTCAGCGGTCCGACGATCGAGCTGAAATTTGGGACAAAGCGGCGGTAAAAATTGGCGAAGCCAACAAACTGTTGCACCTGCTTCCGGGATGCGGGAGTAGGCCACTCCACCACCGCCTTCACCTTCTCTGGGTCTGGGAGCACCTGATCTTGAGCGATGATGAATCCCAGGAAGGATGTGGTCCTAGCGTAGAATACGCATTTCTCAGCCTTCACGTACAGACGATTCTCCAGCAGTCTTTGGAGGACCCGCCTCACATGGACCTGGTGCTCGTCCCTGGACCTGGAGAAGATAAGGATGTCATCCAGGTAGACGAACACAAAAAGGCCGATGAAATCCCGGAGGACGTCATTAATGAGGCGCTGAAAGACGGCAGGAGCGTTGGTCAGCCCGAACGGCATGACGAGATACTCAAAGTGGCCGTTCGGGGTACGGAAGGCTGTCTTCCATTCATCTCCCTCCCGGATCCGGACGAGGTGGTAAGCGCTGCGTAAATCCAGCTTGGTAAACCAGGTCGCCCCCTGGAGGGAGTGAAAGGCAGTGTCCATGAGGGGCAGGGTGTAACGGTCCCTCTCAGTGATGTCATTCAGCGCTCGGTAGTCTATGCAGGGGCGGAGGGATCCGTCCTTTTTCCCGACAAAGAAAAACCCTGCCCCCACGGGTGACGACGATGGGCGAATAATCCCAGCGCTCAGAGATTCCTTTAGGTATGTATTCATGGTCTCCTTCTCCGGCGCCGACAGGCTGTAGAGCCGACCAGATGGCAGGGGAGCCCCCTGGCGGAGGTTGATGGCACAGTCATATGGTCGATGCGGGGGAAGAGACATAGCTTTCGATTTGCTAAATACCATACCCAGGTCGTGAAATTCTGGAGGCACCAGTGACAGGTCCGGAGGTGCTGTATCCGCCACAGGGGGAGCCGCGGATGGGGAGCAGGCAGCGGACTGAAGGCAGGTGCCCATACAGAAGGTACTCCATGCCGATACCCCAGCGGACCTCCAGTCCAGGACAGGGTTGTGGAGGCGTAGCCAGGGATACCCCAGGATGACGGGCGACACAGAGTTGGGCAGGACGTAAAATACCATCTCCTCCCGGTGGTTCCCTGAGATGATGACTGGGACAGGCATGGTCTGGTGAGAAACTCTCCCAAGGGAGGCACGGGAGAGATGGACCAGGGAGATGGGGTGTTTTAATGCCTGACAGCGGATGCCCAATCGGGTTGCCAGGCCTTGTGAAATGAAGCTGCCCTCTGCGCCCGAATCCACCAGTGCGTGGGTGAGGTGCCCAGTGGGATTGTGGCAAAAACGGATGGGCAGCTTTAATTGGGTGAGAGAGTCTAACCGGTTGGGATCCGCGAGGCTCCCTACAGCGATTCGCGGACCCCGCCGACTGGCTTTCCGCGGGCAACGCTCCACAGTGTGTTGGTCACCTCCGCAATACATGCAGAGGCCCAACTCACGGCGGCGTTGTTTCTCCGCAGGGGAAAGCTTGGTCCAGCCCGTCACCATCGGCTCCGACTCCTCGGGGCACAATGCTGGCAGCGCCGCCAGGGGGCGAGCTTGGAACAGGTGCGGCGAGACTCCACGAGGGCGAGAAGAAGAAGACTTCCGCCCCGAGGAGCGCTCGCGCAGCCTGTTATCCAAACTTATCGCTAAGGATGTCAGCTCCGCTAGCGTCCCAGGGATATCCCGTCCAGCCAGTTCATCCCTCAGATCACTATTGAGGCTGCGGAGGAACAGGCCACAGAGGGAGCGATCCTCCCAGCCCAATTCCTCCGCCGCTACCCGGAAGTCGACCGAGTAGTCCGCTGCCGACCGGCCTCCCTGCTGGAGAGCGAGGAGCCGATCGACCTGGACCGTCTCGGTTTGAGAATGGTCAAAGACCTCCAGGAAGCGCCTCACGAACTGGTCATAGGTGAGGGTGGCATAACTGGGCCTCGCCATTACGGCGTAGGTCCAAGTTAACGCACGCCCCTCCAGAAGATTCCCTATGTAACCAATCCGACTGTGATCCGAGGGAAAATCTCCGGGCACACGGTGGAACACGGACTCACACTGCATAATGAACCCCCGCGCTCCGCCGAGCTTACCGCTAAAGCGGGCGGGGGTCGGAATCGGTGTGAGCCGAACCGGTGCCACTGGAGCCGGCTGGACGGCCGCTGGAACAGCAGGAGCCGCGCCACCCTGGCGAGCCGGGGGGAACGGCTGTTGAGGATCCAAGCGGCCCAACCGGTTAGTTAAATTCAATAATTGATTAAAGATCACCTGTTGTTGATAAGCTATTTGATCCACTCTAGCCTCGAGAGTGGAAAACCGGTGTGCGAGCCCGCCGTCCGCCGAGCCGCTCTGCTGAAGCCGTACTGACATAACGCACGGCTCAGGAGACGCACACACACAGGCTTAGAGTAGTTCAAAGAGTTTATTAACAACAGGAGTGAATGAGTGCGTGTCTGCGGGATGTAAATGTGTTGGTGATGGTGTCTGCTCCAGGCACAGAGGCAGGTGACCGTACAGCCGAGCAACCCTATGGAGAGAGCACAGGGAGAGGGTGACGGGCATACACCAACACAGGAGGAATTTATGGCGAGAGAAGGACTTACTTGGTGGGTCAGGACAGCTGGCACAACAAGGGGGTGAAGCCCGGAAGACAGCCACCTGGAGAGCTCCGTGCAGCAGCGAGGATTGGGCGATGGAGAGGAGATGTCCGCCGCTGGGAAATCCACCTGTGCACAGGGGAGAAGACTGAAGAGAAAAGGTAAGCGATCTTCTTACCAAAATGGTTACGCTGAAGGGAAGTATGCTCACAACGGTGAGGGACGAAGTCTGACGGCTTCAGGCCGAGCCTCCGGGCGAGACGGCCTTTATCCCTCGCCGCTGATGATTGGCAGGTGTGTGAGCAGGTGGCGCCGCTGATGAATGGCGCGGCGTGACATATAGTGGTATGACAAAAATGTTTGCCCCATTCCTGATTTCTCATTTTTTGTGTGTTTGTCACATTTAAATGTTTCAGATCATCAAACAAATTTAAATATTAGACAACGATAACACAAGTAAACACAAAATGCAGTTTTTAAATGAAGATGTTTCTTATTAAGAGGGAAAAAATCCCTAACCTACATGGCCCTGTGTGATAAAGTGATTGCCCCCTAAACCTATTAACTGGTTGGGCCACCCTTAGCAACAACAACTGCAATCAAGCATTTGCAATAACTGGCAATGAGTCTTTTACAGGGCTTTGGAGGAATTTTGGTCCATTCATCTTTGCAGAATTGTTGTAATTTAGCCACACTGCACATTAGAGGGTTTTCGAACATGAACCGCTTTTTTAAGGTCATGCCACAGCATCCCAATTGGATTCAGGTCAGGACTTTGAATTGGCCACTCCAAAATCTTTATTTTGTTCTTCTTAAGCCATTCAGAGGTGGACTTGCTGGTGTGTTTTGGATCATTGTCCTGCTGCAGAACCCAAGTGCGCTTCAGCTTTAGCTCACGAACAGATGGCCGGACATTCTCCTTCAGGATTTTTTGGTGGACAGCAGAATTCATGGTTCCATTTACTACAGCAAGTCTTCCAGGTCCTGAAACAGCAAAACAGCCCCAGACCATCACTACCACCACCATATTTTATTGTTGGTATGATGTTCCTTTTCTTAAATGCTGTTACTTTTACACCGGATGTAATGGGACACACACCTACCAAAAAGTTCAACTTTTTCTCGTCAGTCCACAGAGTATTTTCCCAAAAGTCTTGGGGATCATCAAGATGTTTTCTGGCAAAACTAAAAGAAGCATTTATGTTCTTTCTTGCTCAGCAACGGTTTTTGTCTTGGAACTCTGCATGAAGGCCATTTTTGCCCAGTCACTTTCTTATGGTGGAGTCATGAACACTGACCTTAACTGAGGTAAGTGAGGCCTGCAGTTCTATGGATGTTGTTGTGAGGTCTTTTGTGACCTCTTGGATGAGTCGTTGCTGCACTCTTGGGGTAATTTTGGTCAGCTGGCCACTCCTGGGAAGGTTCACCACTGTTCCATGTTTTCGCCATTTGTGGATAATGGCTCTCACTGTGGTTCGCTGGAGTCCCAAAGCTTTAGAAATGGCTTTATAACATTTTCCAGGCTGATAGCTCTCAGTTACTTTGTTTCTCATTTGTTCCTGAATTTCTTTGGATCACAGCATGATGTCTAGGTTTTGAGGATCTTTTGGTCTACTTCACTTTGTCAGGCAGGTCCTATTTAAGTGATTTCTTGACTAAGAACAGGTGTGACAGTCATCGGGCCTCAATGTGGCTAGAGAAATTGAACTCAGCTTCCCAAAGATGTGGTAAACAATAGTTATTTTATGTTTTAATGGAGGGCAATCACTTTTTCACAAAGGGGCAAGTAGGTTTGAATTGTTTCCCCTTAGTAATAAACACTATGGGGGACCCATGCTGTGGTATTCATCTCAGACTGGAAGGAAGGGAGATGCAGTAAATTCCTCTGACGGAAGAGCATGGGGATTAAGGGGCTGGGGGACAATAGGAATTGTGATGCAAGAATGAATTGTGATGCAAGACCTCAGGCAGCAGAGGGTGTGAGTGTTGTAATATAAAGGAGAGTCCCTGCGACATGAGGTCAATGTTTTCTGATTCTGAGAGATGTGAGAGAGTGAATAAAGTTCATCTGCTCTGAATGTTTGGCCTGATTATTCCTCTCTCCACAACACCTTCATTTAAAAACTGCATTTTGTGTTTACTTGTGTTATCTTTGTCTAACATTTAAATTTGTTTGATGATCAGAAACATTTAAGTGTGACAAACATACAGAAAATGAGAAATCAGGAAGGGGGCAAACCCGTTTTCACACCACTGTACACACACACATACACACATATATACATACACCTATGTGGTGTTGGTGTAGCCTAGCCTATGTGAGGCCAAATTTGGATCAGTTTGGCTGAAACCAACTTTGGCTACACAGATGTCAGAGCAGGACAGGTTAGTAAGTGGAGGGTGTTAGACTGCAGATCTAGAAAAGCGCTATATAAGTGCAGGTTAGTTAGTTAGTTAGTTAGATCAGGTGTATCATCATCCTCACAAGGTGGCTTGGAATGGGGGGTGTTTGAAGCTCACTATCTTCTTCTCTCGCTTACAAAGTGCTCTGGATTGTAGACCAAAGTGTCATGTACAGAGCTGGTGTTTCAGCTCCGCCCATGATTTGTGGCTGTAGCTTCTGATTTTTGTTAATTGGTTCCAGCTGGCAGGTTGAACCCTGAGCTAGGCCCTTGCCAGTCTACAGTCATACCCCTCTCTCTGCCAGAACACTCACCAGCTGTCAGTTATTTTCTCATTTGTTCCTGCACACACACACACATACACTCATACACAGACTCCCGCCACACTCCTGCATCCATTTGTCACCCATTAGCCTGCTTGGTATTTATTTGGTGACAGTGGGGGCATTCAGTGTTGTGGCGTAAGTCTACACTGCATAGCTCAGTCTGTAGTCACCAACAGATATTATCCCCTGGAGCTGTTGGCACCCTTTCCCTATGAACTTCTTCGGTGTGGCTCCCCCAGAGCCCACTGAGATCTGACACCCTCTGTAAGTCTCCCTCTTATTCTCATTTGCTGCCCAGTTCCGCCCTGGGAGTGTTCCCTGTGAACTGAGCTCAGGCGTCCATCGATTGTGTGCCAGACTGAATCTTCCAACTGAACATTTTTTTTCTGTATTTTGTGTGTTTTTGAGTTGTCCCGTTCTGTTAATAAACTCGTTCACTTCACCTGCATTTTAGGCTCAAACTAATTCAACTGTTTGCTGCGAGATTACGCAGCGGACATGACACAAAGTTCTTCTCAATAGTGGAAATGACTGTATAAGTGGCTTTATTTAAGGAAAATTAATTGTTAGTGTCATATTAGCTTTGTGGGAGAATTTAAGGTTATTAGCTCAAGGCTAGTTACCTACTTTGATGGAATTTTAAGGTTTAGATTTCTGCATGGTTTATTTTAAAGTGAGAAGCTGATTGGTGGTTTATCAGGTTCATTTAAAATAGTTATTCACGTCAGATAGAAAAACCTATTTTAATTTGGGATTTTCTTTGCAGTTTTTGGGTGTTAACAACAGACTAATTTTGGAGAATGTGGCCAAATTCACCTAAGGCTATTAGCTCATTAGAGTAATTTTCTAGGATGCACAGATTCTAATTTTATCCTGTTTATGGGCTTACTGTGACAGCATTGTCCTCATCAAGTCCCATGGAGGATTGTGTCGCTTGCTTTGCTTATGCGGACCCAGCTGCAAGTGGAGTCTGATTGACCTTGACGCGCTTTGACCTTGTCCCCACCTTGGCAACTTTCGTGGGAGGTTTGTCGTGCAGAAACCGGCCGGTAAGTTAGTCTCCTTGACCCTGGGTCAAGTATTGACATGAGCGCGGTTGCCTGAGAATAGCATGCACGGTTTGGGGTTCAGGTGTGTCAGCCTGCGAAGGGAGTGGGGCACTTCCAATTCCAAGAGTGATCAGCTCAGAGTTGTGAGTGTCTGAGCTTATAAACCAGCCCAGAGGCATGTCATTGGGCACGACTACGGCTTCAACCATTGGGTTGTGCACCGTAAGGATGGTAGTTTGGGAGCCAGTGCTTAAAAGCGGTGTAGCTCTCAAGGCCAAGCCTAGACTGAGAAGTTGAGGGGCAGGTTGAAAGGAAACCTGAGAATGGTCGAGTTTTTGTTTGGTCTGGAAGTGTACTCGAACTGGAAGGTTTTTAGAGTTGGTAGCCACAATGCAATGCTGTGAGCTTAGCACTTGGCATGCGTTGGAAGTGGTTTGGCCTTGCTTCAGAGGTCTTGGAGCTGAACTTGTGGCACAAACCTGAGAGTCTTGATTAGATTGGGGCTGCTGGTCAAGTGTAGTGACTGAGGGCATGGCTGGGGTGCCACTTTGGGTTTTGTGGCCTCCTTCAGGCGGAGGAGTCACTGCTGTTATGGCCAGGATATCAGCTGTCTCGTCCTTGTCCAGGATTTCAGTGAGTAGGTGCCTGATATTGTCAGTCTCTCCTTGGCTGACAGCAGAAGTTTCCTTCTTGTCCCCAGCTGTGAGATTGGATTTAACATATGCAGGTCTAGCCTCTGCTCCTGAATGATCATAGTGTTTGGTGGTGGAGACCCCATACCACGGTGATGCGTGTTCCATGGTCAGTATCTCCTATCCCTGATCCTAGGTACAGGGTAGTCAGACATGTCTGTTCTTTTCTTCTTCTTCCCTATCCCCTCACTCCCCAGCCAGTCGCAGCAGATGGCTGCCCCTCCCTGAGCCTGGTTCTGCTAGAGGTTTCTTCCTGCTAAAAGGGAGTTTTCCCTCTCCACTGTTACCAAGTGCATGCTCACAGGGGATCGCCTTATTGCTGGGGCCTTTCTGCAATTGTGGGGTGTTCCCTACAGTTTGAAAGTGCTATGAGATGACTGTTGTTGTGAAATGGCACTATATAAAGTTGAACTGAAAATTGAATAACAACATTAAGTGCATCGCTTCACTTGGGGTTGACATACTTCCAATTCTCTCCAGGATTAATAAAGTATTTCTGATTGATTTCTATCGAAGGAATTTACTTTGATCGAGTCATATTAATCAATTAATTAGAAATTGTTTCTTCCATCTGAAGAATATTTCTAAGTTGAGAACCCTGGTGTCAAAGGCGGAACTTGAGATGATTATACATGCTTTTTTCTTCTCGCTTAGACTATTGTAATTGTCTTTTTACCTGTCTGAGCCAAAAGCATCTTCAATGCCTCCAGGTTGTTCAAAATTCAACCTGGAGGCACAACCTGTTGTGGTCTTTCCAATTTTAATGCACTCTAAGAAAAGGGCTCACAACACCGGTTCTAGCAGCGCTTCACTGACTCCCAGTTGGTTTTAGGATTCAATTTAAAATTTTAGTTCTTGTTTTTAGAACTATTCATGACCAGGTCCCTAAATACATCACCGAGCTGCTTAAAGTGTACAATCCCTCACGGTCTCTGAGATCCTCGGATCAACTTTTACTGGCTGTCCCTCAAACCCATTTCAAAACTCGAGGTGATAGAGCCTTTCAGGCAGTGGCTCCAAAACTGTGGAATGCTCTACCACTGTCTTTGCGCTCAGTAGACTCTGTTGACACTTTTAAAAAGCAGCTGAAGACACTTCTGTTTAAACAGGCTTTTTAGTTTGATTATGTATTATGGTTTTAATGTCTTTATACTTGTTTTTAATGGTATTATTGTTGTATTTGTGATTGTGTATATTATTTTACTGTGAAGCACTTTGTGATTATTTCTGTGAGAAGTGCTATATAAATAAATTTTACTTACTTACTTTTATTGACACTACCGTCCATCCAGTTAACTTAATCCACAACTGTTACTTATTTGCCATCTCACTGAACATAATACAGGTTGTTCATCCGAGCGAACAGTGCGGTCATGCTCAAATAAACGGCTGTGGCTTTTATCCATTAAGTCAATTCAGTGGTTTTAATTTTTGTGTTAAAGTTGAAAGTGTCAATTAGAATGTCTAGGGATGTCTCTCAGTATTTTCCATTGTAGCAGAGTAAATTGAGTGGGTTGTAATTGTGGGTGATTGCAGATGATGAGGTTGTAAGCTGCGATCCAGAATGATTATGACATTTCTAGTCTAGCCATTTCCATGCTGTGATTATGTAGTTGGAGAAGAACGTGAGAGGTCACATTATGTAACATTCACCACATTACTTTTTTAAGGGTAATGACTTATGG
This sequence comes from Pholidichthys leucotaenia, assembly GCA_020510985.1. Taxonomy (NCBI): domain Eukaryota; kingdom Metazoa; phylum Chordata; class Actinopteri; order Cichliformes; family Pholidichthyidae; genus Pholidichthys; species Pholidichthys leucotaenia. Next base: position 155,652,800 of record CM035847.1, on the reverse strand, counting down.
CACGAGTGGCCTGATGTTGCAGTGGTTATCACTGTCGTCTCATAGCACGGTGATGTTAAATTGACCGTAGGTGTGGATATGAGTCTGAGGTTGTGTGTCTATTGTGGTGGCCCACTGGTATATTGGAAACATTTCCAAAGTGTACTCTACTTTTTCGCTATATGCAGCAGAGAAAGGCCCCAGCCCCCCCTGATCCCGAGTTCGGTGGATTTTGGACCACTGGGTTTTAAGCTGTCCAGTAAACAAAGGCTAATAAGAGTCAGTTTGTTAATTTGTTTTTGGAAATTTATAAATTTAAAGCCTTATTCATTACATGTTCTATTTTTATAATACTGCTGTTATTCAAATTACTCCTGCAAAGAGTCCCTTCTCCAACACATATAGCAGAATTAGTATTTCTGTCTAATCCCCAGTTTCATGATTCTACTAGACAGGAACCCAAATGTGAGGCACAAGCATAAAGGAGGCAGAGATCAACTTAGAGGAGTTATATTTATTGAACATGTAAGTAAATGAGTCGTGGCCTTCAGGGGAGAAGAAGGCGAGAACAAGTTATAGGAGCATGGTTTACAGTAAGTATAATTGTTTGTGTGGGCTTACTTGCTTTCAGTGAGCTTCTGAGCTGGTGAGGGTTCTCAGCTGGTGGGCAGTGAACCAGGGAGGTACAGTATTCATGTAGCAGCAACAAGGTAGTCCAGGTAGGTTTGAAGACCATACAAAGTTTCCAGATCAAGGTACTGATTATTTCCAGGTGGGTAGCAGAAGGGAGCCGATCCTGAGACTGAGAGACGGTTAGGTGATGCCCCCGTCACACTTAGTCAGAATCAGAAGGAATCAAGCAAACCAGCGGGAGTGAAGAATTTTCAAAATTCACACTGCATTCGAGAGGGAATTTCATATTGACCTAAATTTTTACAGGGGGAGGGGCTGTGGACTCAGCTGACTGATGTTCGGCAGCAGCTGGCCACGTTTTTATGTGATTCGGCTCTCCCTGGAATGCAGTCAGAATGTTTCAGATGTTGTTGGAATGCCGTAAGAATATTTAGAATGCAGTCGAAGTGCCATTAAATACATTTTGAATGCCGTTCGATATTTCTCCACTTCAAATGCACCTGGAAAGTTTTGAGCATGAGCAAAACATTCAGACCGGTCACAAGAATAGGCCAGAATATTTGGAATGCAGTCAGAATTTTTCAAATGCACTTCGAATCTCCAGGACTATACAAGGAAGCAGTGGAGCTCCAGTGGAGCTGCTCAGTAGCCACAGGTCAGTCTATGGTTGCACTAGGCAGCTTCCTGGTGTGAATGTTTAACTGTGTGAATGTGAACAGGGCATCCTTGAAAAAGAGACGTTGCCTCTCAATGGAACTACCCTGTATAAATAAAGGTTAAATAAAAAATAATAATAGTAATAATTCTGACGGCATTCCCCTCATTATGCCCCTAGTGTCAATAGGGTATTAATGTTTGAATGTTTGAGCCAAGCTTAAGTAAGTCCAGGTTTCCAGAGGGCAGTGATGTGATCAGGTAGATTTTCCAGAACTGAAAGCCAAGTAGTTTGTTGGAGGGTAAGCATGCACAAACCAAGCAGGGTGTGTCAGCAGGCAAGGAGTACAAAGACCAATGAACAGGTGTCATAAGCAAAGAGAAAAAGAGGTTCAACACAATGTTCTCTTGGGAGGTTTTACCCTTTAATGATCCCACAGCTTGCTGATCACCATCTGAGACCTTTTATACCAGGGACCATGATTACCCATAGGTGAACGTAATCAGCCAGATGTCTACACATGGCTCTCCGTGGCTCAGTGGAGAGACACTGTTCAACAGTGTAGCTCTAGATATGAACACTAGGCTGACATACTCACCTGATCACACTGCCCAGCTGTGGCGACTGATATACTTACCAATATAATTTGGAAAATTCTATGAAATTACACTCTGTATCAGTTATATTTATGTAGTTTGATGTTATATTGCATAAAGCAATGCCTGCTTCTGATTTCCTAGTCTTACATGTCTTACAACTATCGAGTAACTCAGAATTTATGTTGACTTTGGTAGAATTGCCTTTGTGAAACCTTTGACAGTTTTTTAGTTAAATTATGTTGAATACTATTACTAAGTTAAATGAGGCCAAACTTTTTTCATATTTGTGGTGCTCAACTTCAACCATATAGCAACTCTTGTTTTTGTAAAAACATCAGGGTGTTTATCATATATCGCCACTCAGCCACATAGCATAAAAACATGTTTTCCATAATATCTAGCCTTTACTAGAATCACTGTCATTTACAGCTATTTTTGCAATATTACACTCAGCTAGAAAGATACCTGACAAAATTCAAAGAACCAAGAAGTGTAGAAAGTAACATTGGCCCTCTTGTTCCTTTGCATTTTTTTTCTAGGGTCATTGATTTTATGTGGATATCCCCCACATGACAACAATGTTTTTTCTAGAGAGCTCCACACCAGAAAAGGCTCCTGGCCAACTTGAGGAACCCAACAACAAAGTACTGCCCACTCTTCAAACTCACCAGATTCAAGTCATATCTCTCTCTTTCTCAATTAGGTCTATGGAGACCTAGAAAAAAAAAAAGGGTCAGCTAGCAACATTCAAATGCCAGACATTATTCAGGTCCTATCTCCATGCCCTGGTACTGTCATGACGCTGTGCTGTTTGCCTGCTTTGCTGTTCACCTTCTTTTCTGTCCCCTCCTCCCCTTCTGTGTAGCTTCCAGAGAGTTGTGGTTGGGAGAGGAACACACCTGATCTCATTATTGGGAGTTTAGTTTAGTCAGCTAGTGCTATGGGCCAGTGCAGGAACGTACACTCAGTGTTCTTCTGCAAATCCAAACCTTTTGAGGATCAAATCTAAGAGTTTGTCTGATTATTCTGCCTGCCTGTCTTCTTCTGCAAGTAAGGAGAATTTAAGGTCTGGACTTTGACTACTCAGCTGCTTTTCTATTCTTCCCTAACTGTCCTCTGGAGACAATTATCTAAACCTTATTCTGACTTTGTATCTGCTATGGTCTAGTTTGCCTGTTGTGACAGGTATGAGGGGGGACTGAAAAGTTCATAGTGGTCAAATTTGACCAAATGTGGTTTATTTATCAACTGCAAAGATCCAAGTGCTGCAACACCAATGGAAGAAGTGTGTGGACTGAAGGGGAGACTATGTTGAAAAACAAACCACATTTGGTCAAATTTGACCACTATGAACTTTTCAACCTATAAACCTGTTAGCCTCCCCTCATAGGTTACAGCTGGTTTAGCAGAATGAGATGGTCATACATAACAGTATAAGTTACCAAACTTCAGTGTTGTGGGGAATTAAAAGCTGATATGCTGCTGTTATCAAATAAGAGTGTCTGCAGTGCTTGGTTTCTACTGCACATTATGAGCTTAAGGTGCTTCCTGATGTACAAATCAACAAAAACATTTATTTTATTGGACTTTAACTCACCACTTCACAACTAACTAGAACCAAAAGATTCATTGATAACAAACAAGCTCACTCACTCGCACTCATACCTATGAATCTCTCACAGATTTAGGCTTGGATGGCTCATTGACTTGCCATTATAAGAAGGAGCCTTCATTAGTTAGGATCTCCCTCTGTAAAAGATACCAACTGTGCATATTTGTGTGCATGTGTGTATCAGAGGGTGTCTAAGGCTTGTGCATCTAACCATCCAGCCGGTGTCCAGCCAAACACGTTCCCACAGAGGCGCATTCATTAGCAGGAGGGGCGCTATTCCCTGGCACTTGGAAACCCAGTGGAGCGTTAATGGCTGTGGCTGGATGCTGAAAGAAAAAGCAGATTGGGAGAGACTCAGACAAACGAAATGGAAGAAAGTATGTGGAACATCAAAGAGAATTTTGGAACAGAATGTTAACGAGATGCTGTCGGAAAATAATTCACATAAGGTCCATGCGTTTTACAGGCACTAGAACAGGGGTGTCCAACCATGTGCCATGGAGAGCCAAGACCCTGCAGGTTTTACCTCCAACCAGTGTCTTCAACAGCAGATTTCAGTGAACTTCTTCCCACTGATTGCTGATAAGTGAAAACACCTGCTGAAGAGACTGGGTAGAAGAGAAAACCTGCAGGGTCTTGGCTCTCCATGGCACATGGTTGGACACCCCTGCACTAGAAGTTACAGCAGCAAGGTAGAATAATGACAGAAATCATCACCAGTGGATATAATATCAAAAACAAGTATTCATTTATGGAAATGTGTGATGATGTAAGCATTTGCTCTTGAATTCAGAGTCATCAGTCATCCATATAATAGATATAATGTAGGCTTATAATGTAGTATATATACTGTATATATACTATATCGAAGATAGCGGCACGCATGGACGCTGCGGCCCCTCTTGGCATCAGCGAGTGTGAGAGTTTTGAGTGTTTTGATCATCCCAGACGTACATCCTGTAAAACTTACAACGGTGAGACCTTATTAAACATCAAGGTACTGCACGCTGCAAGAATCGCGGTGCTCGGTTGTGACTTGGACATTCTACACCAGCATGGAATTCTATCGGAGTTTATGCTGGAGGCTACCTGGGAAAGGAGGAGGCGTAAGCAGAGCAAACGCAAGAAAAAGCGAGGAAAAAGGGCCGGGATTCATGCTAGGCTAAAGGCTAACTCCTCCAGACCAGCAGTACCATTGCGCCTTCTCTCTAATGTCCACTCCCTCGACAACAAGCTGGACGAGCTACGTCTGCTGAGAGAAACCCGGAGAGAGTGGAGGGACTGCTGTGTGCTTGCGTTCACGGAGACATGGCTCCACGACAACATCCCTGATGAGGCCATTTAACTGGAAGGTACGACAACGTTCCGGGCGGACAGAGAAACTGCGAGCTCCGGTAAGAGCTGGGGGGGGGGGGGGGGGGGTGTGTGCTATGCATCTATGTTAACAAGAACTGGTTAACACCATGTTAGTATCTAACTAAACACTGCTCTCCGTTGACGGAGTTCCTTATTGTAAATTGTCAGCCATTTTATCTGCTGAGGGAATTCAGCAACGTGTTTGTAGCTGCTGTTTATATAGCGCCGAGCGCTAACACTAAAGCTAATGCTAAAGAGGCACTCGGAGAGATGCACGATGCTATTAGTGAAATCCAAACTTCACACCCAGACAGTTTTGTGGTGGTTGTGGGGGATTTTAACCGGGGTCTCGGTCGGGGTATCGGTTTTAACCACACCAGACTGTGCTCCCCAAGTTTAAACAATGTTTAGACTTTAAGACCAGAGGAGAGAATATGTTGGACTTGGTGTACACAAACACAGATGCTTATAAGGCAACACCTCGCCTCCACCTCGGCCTTTCTGACCACATATCCATGATGCTGGTGCCTGCCAACAAACCTTTACTGAAGTGCACCAGGCCAGTAGTGAAACAAATCAGAATTTGGCCAGAGAGTGCAGCCTCAGCACTGAGACTGTTTTCTGCACACAGACTGGGAGGTCTTCAAAATAGCAGCCTCCCAGGAAGACAAGACCGATGTGGAGGAGTATGCTGAAACAGTCACCAGCTACATCGCAAAGTGCACAGGGGATGTCGCTATAGTGAAGACCATCACTGCACGGGGCAACCATAAGCCCTAGAGGACTGCAGAGGTGCGCTCGCTGCTCACAGCCAGAGATGCAGCCTTCTGAGCAAAGGACAGGATCGCCCTCCGCTCAGCCAGGTCTGCGCTCTCAAAGGGAATTAAGACGGCGAAGCACGCCTATGCGGAGAAAATCCAGGGACACCTCTGTGACACTAGGAACACCAAGCGGATGTGGCAGAGAGTTCGGACACTGACGGACTATAAGTCTAGACAGGGGGTCGATGATGACGACGCTTCGCTTCCAGATAAGCTCAACAACTTCTTTGCACATTTTGAAGCATCAAACTCGACAATCAGAGGGAGGACTGGCCCATCTCCACCATCGGTTGAGCCAGCTATCACCATCAACACAGCGGACACACGGAGGACACTAACCAGGGTCAACCCACGTAAAGCTGCAGGTCCGGACAACATCCCAGGACATGTGCTCCGAGACTGCGCAAGCGAGTTGGCGGATGTCCTGACTGACATTTATAACCCCTCCCTGAGTCAGGCCATCATTCCCAGATGCTTTAAGACCTCTACCATCGTACCGGTGGCAAAGAAACCAGTTGTGTCCTGTCTGAATGACTATCGTCCTGTTGCACTGACACCAATTGTGATGAAGTGTTTTGAACGGCTTGTCAAACCACACATCACAGCCTGCCTCCCTGCATCACATGACCCGCTCCAGTTTGCATATCGTTCAAACCGCTCCATGGAGGATGCTATAGTCACCACCCTGCACTCTGTCATCACCCATCTGGATCAGAAAGACACCTACGCCAGACTCCTGTACACTCATTTCAGTTCAGCATTCAACATCATTATTCCCCAGAGACTGATGGAGAAATTACTCCTTCTTGGTCTGAACACCACCACATGTCTCTGGATCCTGGATTTCCTGACTGAGAGACCTCAGTTTGTCCGGGTTGGAAATAACATCTCCAACTCACGCTGAGCACCGGATCCCCTCAAGGCTGCATACTCAGTCCACTGTTGTTTACACTTCTAACACATGACTGTGTATCCAGACACGAGGGGAACCAAATTAAGTTTGCAAACGACACCACGGTGGTGGGACTTATTCAGAGGGATGAGGAATCAATGTACAGGGAAAAAGTGAGAGACCTGGAGGGCTGATACAGGGAGAACAATCTGGTGCTCAACGTGGACAAAACGAAGGAGATGATTATTGACTTCTGGAGATCACAGCCTGAACACGTCCCTCTCAGCATCGGCGGCCGTTTAGTGCAGAGTGTGGAGAACATCAAGTTCCTTGGAGTGCAGATCTCGCAGGACCTGACCTGGAGCAAGAATTCCTTGGGGATCAGGAAGCGGGCCCAGCAGAGACTGCACTTCTTGAGGAAACTCAAACAGGCCTCTCTCTCCATCTGCATCCTCAAGACCTTCTACAGAGGTGTGGTGGAGAGTGTTCTGACGTACTGCATTGCAACACGGTACTCCAGCTGCAGTATGTCAGACAAAAAAAGCCCTGCAGAGGATAGTTAAGGGAGCTGAGAGGGTAATTGGAGTCTCCCTCCCCTCTGTCCAAGAACTTTTTCAGAACCGTTGTAGGAGCAGGGCACTGAACATTGTCAAGGACCGTTCTCACCCTCTGCATAAACACTTTGAACTTCTGCCATCTGGCAAACGATTCCGGAGCATCAGAGGCAGAACCACCAGACTGATTAACAGCTTCCTTCCACAAGCTGTTAGGATTCTGAACAGTTGATCCGGAATCTCTCATACATACTACTGCACCTACAGACATTATGTATATTATTTGTATATTATAGTTCTGGTTAGTTTTCAAGTATGTCTCAGGGAAGTGTGAATGGCTGCAGTGGGGTGTGAGTGTGTCTTAAATCATGTTCTTTTTACTTATATGGATGCTGAGAGAAACGCAATTTCATCTTGCCTGCACTACAGTTGTATGTACAGCAATATGACAATAAAGGTTTGATTTAGTAGCTGATATTTTATTTACTTTAACATACAAAATAGTAATTAAAAAAGCTTTCTTCAAAAATATTAAATTTGCAGGAACTAACACAACCTACAGTATATACAGTATGTATACGCCATGACTGGCGCCTAGCGGCTGCCCCGGCCTTGGATGCGCTCTGCAGAGCGTGCCCAAATGCCAAGTCACGTTTCGTTACCTTGTATTATACATGTGTAATGACAATAAAGTTGAATCTCATCTCATCTCATCTCATGTGTCAATAGCAGTGTAACATAATGTATTTTTTGTCATTTGTTGTTGAACTATATATAATCCCATCTTCCCCTGATGTTGGTCTGAACTTGATTTTCAAATCACTGGACTGTGGGAGCTACCCTTGCACTACTTCTTCCACTTCTTTTACTTCTTCCACTTATCAGTTAGAATTTGGCACTAAAAAACCAGGACCTTTAATTAGGTTTGGCCTTTAAAACAAGGTGGTTAAGGTTCGGAAAGAATTGTAGGTTATGTTTAAATGCAGTTCTTTACAACATTAAGCAGTATCCTCATGAATGTGTGCTTTGCTCTGAACTGTGTTAATGATCCCGCAGCTCACTTTGTAATGCCAACTGGAAACTATAACTGTATGAAGTAATGCCGAGGGTTCTGAGCATACTGCAAAATATTAAACACCCAGAGTGAGAACAGGCTGACCTGTAACATCCATAAATATATTTTTATTTTGTTTTTTTTATTATAAAGCATCAGACTTACTGATTTCTGTTGTGATATAACATGTTTTGGGAAAGAAAATGGCTTACATCTTAGCTTTAAATACCTTTCCGATCTATTTCCTATATATTCTTTTAAATGCTTCAATGGTCTTGGGCCTTCTTATCTATCTGAGCTGCTTTTATCTTATGAGTCCTCGTGGACCCTGAGGTCCTGTGGTACTGGCCTTTTAATAGTTCCCATAGTCAAGACCAAGACCTTGGTGAAGCCTCCTTTCATCATTATGGTCTTCATCTGTGGAACAGTCTGCCAGAGAGCCTCAGGGCTGCAGTCAATAGATGTTTTAAAGAACAGGCTAAAGACCTACCTTTTTTAATTTGGCTTTTAACAAACCTGTTTAACTATTATTGAAGTAATCATTTATGTTCCATTGTTTTATGTTCTTGGCGCCATTTGTTTTTAGATTTTCTTATTTTGATGTCTTTTTAGGCCAGTTTACAAGTATGGGTTTTTTAGTTCCATAGGTCGCTCTAGCTTGGGTGGGTGGGGGCTTTATAGCACTGCCTATAACTGTGGTGTGGGCCCCAGCCTGTCCTGTTGGGGTGGCCTCTGTGGCATGCTCTGTGGATATGGGCTGTGCGATCTCCCGGCATGGGGGGGCTCCACAGGATGGTTGCTTCTTCACATGGTGCCTCGCTGCCAAGCTATGTCTCTTTTATTTTATATGTGTGTAAGAGCAGTAGGGGGTGGTGTGTGTGCGCACGCATGCGTGCATGTGTGTGTCCTGTGGGTATGTTTATGGGAGGGTTGGAAGGGGTGGGGGATGCATTGTGTAAATATTTGTAACTAAATGTGTCTACTGTTTTTATCTATGTAAAGCACTTTGCACAGCATCTAATGTTTGAAAAGTGCTATACAAATAAAGTTTGATACATTTTACGTTATACCTGGCTTATGAATAACCTGGATACAATTCAGACTTTTTTTTCTATTTTTCAACAGATATTTGAAATTGGTATTATTTTTGACGGTATGGGAAGTGTTATACCAGTCAAATGCTGTTAATATGGCACAGGGACATAATGTTATGTTTCTTTTGCCTTCACAGTTGGTTAGTGTAGCTCTATAGAGTGAAAATGGGCACTACTACAGTATTTTCCAATATACCTCTTGACCTTTTTTTCCTGTACTTTATATGTAATATTGTATTGTAGAATGTTCCTCGCAGCGGCCTCTGTGTTTCATTTTATATGAAAGATTAAAACTGTCAGCTGGACAGAAGTAGAATAGAAAACCAATGAACTACCAGTTGTGTGTAAAGCTTATACACTATTGTCATTGCCTTCAGCACAGCCCTCATAACAAAGTTCCAGATTGTTCAGGACTTGTTGTGAATGTTGGCTGTTAAATTAAGTGAATCGTAGCAATAGCAGATGTTACAGCAGTGTTGTCTCTAAGCCACAAACACTATCTGTGTGGATGATGATGATCTGCTCACATTAAATATGACAGATGCATATAAGTGATAAGGATTCTATTCTACAGACACCTGCGCCCCATCTTTCCTTAACAGTCAGTCATGACATGCTTTCAGTTTAATGCACTTTCACCAATTTGATTGTTGTGACAGTATCGCACAGGCATTACATTTGTATTGGCTTCAAGAAGAATAAATACTCTTGGGCAGTTACCTCTATACTGTTGTCACATCCAATAAAACTATACTGACAACTCCTCCTGATTTTTGCAGCGAAGGCTGAAGTGGCACAGGAACACCAAACACAGATGGGAGGTGTTTGATCAGAAACGTTTTTCATAGAAATAAATATACTGTTGATTTAATTAAAAAGTGTCACTGCACACTTGCATTGAATGGTTACACCTCACTTGGTTCAGTGGGCAACACACACATTTCTGCATTTCACTGTGGGGTTCTCGCCCAGCTGGCCAATCTGTCACACTCAAATGCTGAATGATAAAAGCTAAAAAAAAAATCAAATTGTTTAAACAGGGTATCTGCATCTATAAAGATTAAGCCTTTTTACCACCTTTTTTGAGGCCACTTGATCAAATTTAAACCTCATATATTTGAAACAATAAAAAGTCTGTAACATTAAAATGAACCTTGTCCAATTATTTATCAAAACTGAAATTATTGCAAATTTTGAGTCATTAGTCCACCTCACATTAAATTTGCACTTCCTTTGGATCAAAAAATTCTCGCCAAGGTTCTAGCCACACGTTTGCAACTAGCCCTGCCTACTCTGATTTCTATAGACCAGACGGGTTTTATGGCTGGGGGGAATTCGTCATTTAACATTACTCGACTTTTGAACATCATTGGTTCCCCCAACCCTGTCATACCTGAGGTGGTGATTTCCCTAGACGCAAAGAAAGCATTTAAAAGGAATTCTGATTATATTGGCATGTTAGCTCTATATGCTTTATTTTTATGTTAGTAACATAACTATAATTTAATTTTTTTGAAAATAATTCCGTTTTATATATTTTTAAAAAACTTTATTACGATGTAAATCGCCATTTGTGTTTACGTCGCAATGCATTCTGGGTAGTGACGTAAAATGGTTGCAGCCGTTTTTTCTGTCTTTTACAAGCCAAGAGGCGAAGAATCAGAATCAGAATCAGGTTTATTGCCATTGTTCATGTAGTACACAAACTAGGAATTTGTCTCGGTACAATGCTGCAACATTAAACATAAGATAAAAGAAATAAACTATACATGTAATAAAGTGTAGGATAAGAACTACTGTAGTAGTTCTTATCCTACAGTAGTTCGAAGCTACGAACTACTGCCATTTGTCAGTGAAAATGCCAAATTGCGCCGCTTTTGGATGTAATTTCCAATCAAAGGGAAATAAAGAGAGCGGGGTGAGCCTCCATAGCTTTCCTAAAGAGGGAAAGTTGAGGAAAAAGTGGGGCGGCAGCGGCTCAGCAGGTAGAGCAGGTCATCTAATAACCCGATGGTTGGCGGTTCGCATCACGCTCTCCCCAGATATCCTGCCGTTGTGTCCCTGGGCAAGACACTTCACCCGCATTGCCTCCAGTGCCCATAACACTGGGTATGAATGTGTAAAAATGTTTAAATGCTCGGTGGTGGTCGGAGAGGCTGTTGGCGTGGATTGTCCGCCACATTTCCGTCACTCTGTCTGTGATCACACGCTGTAACGCATGCCTGATAAAACTGACATATGTATTAATCACGCTGTGATAATAGCACAATATCGCTCAAAGCGCGCGCATGAGACATGTCTGTGTTCGCACGCTTGTGTTGACCGTTCCTGCCTTTCGTCTCCTAACCGTGGTTTTGGGACGCAAGGGAGATGCATCTTCCTCCGCGGTCAATTCCCGAGTAAATCTCACTCTTGTGGTACACAGAAGCACAGGCCGTTTTGCTGAAGCGTTGGGGCTTTATTTATATACCGCACTGTTGTCAGCAACAAATTCTACCTGCTCCGGTCAACTCGCTCTTTCTACTTATCCGCACCAAATCACACACACCTTTCGGGGGGGGGGGGCTAGTTTCACTACGCTCCGCGAGTGTCTTTCCGCTTTGAGTGTCTCAAGCGTGCGCTCGAGGAAGCATTATTTTAAGGTGAAACTTATATATTGTTGATTTACTTACAATAGAATGCTCAAACACAAAAAATTGTCTACAAGCATGATGGGCACTGAACTAATAAACATGGACTCTGAGCAACATAAAGCAATTTCTCTGTTGCTTTCTCAGAATGCGGGTTGAACGTCCATAAGCAACACTCCACAGTCGATCCAGACTTTTTTTTTTTTTCCTGACTGTTGCCAGCCAGATCCTCGACATGTCAAGCCAAGCCAAGCGCTCGCTTTGAGCGATATCACAGCGTGATTAATACATATGTCATTTTTATCAGGAATACGCTATAGCGTGATCACAGACAGAGTGAGGGAAATGTGGCTGCCAATCCACACCAACAGCCTCTCCGGCCACCACCGAGCATTTAAACATTTTTACACATTCATACCCAGTGTTATGGGCACTGGAGGCAATGCGGGTGAAGTGTCTTGCCCAGGGACACAACGGCAGGATATCTGGGGAGAGCGTGATGCGAACCGCCAACCATCGGGTTATTAGATGACCTGCTGAGCCGCTGCTGCCCCACTTTTTCCTCCACTTTCCCTCTTTAGGAAAGCTATGGAGGCTTACCCCGCTCTCTTTATTTCCCTTTGATTGGAAATTACATCCAAAAGCGGCGCAATTTGGCATTTTCACTGACAAATGGCAGTAGTTTGTAGCTTCGCTTCTTGGCTTGTATAAGACAGAAAAAACGGCTGCAACCATTCTACGTCACTACCCAGAATGCATTGCGACGTAAACACAAATTGTGATAGTTTTTTAAAAATATATAAAACTGGGAATTATTTTCAAAAAAATTAAATTATAGTTATGTTACTAACATAAAAATAAAGCATATACAGCTAACATGCCAATATAATCAGAGTTCCTTTTAACAGGATTGAATGAGAAATACTTATACTATGTTTAGTCAAAATTTGGTTTCAGTTCTAATTTTATTGCACGGATCAGACTGCTATGTGATTCTCCCATTGCCCATATTCTTACAAACGGTGTGAGATCACCTTCATTTGCTCTCTGCCACAGTACTCAACAAGAATGTCCCCTCTCCTATTTACTTCAGCTATTGAATCGTTGGATATCTGGCTTCGAGAAGAGAGGGGAGTTGAAGGCATCACTAGAAACGGCATTGCCCATAAGCTGTCCCTGTATACTGATGATTTGTTGCTATATGTGTCGAATCCGACCTCGACTATCCCTCTTATTATAGAAATTTTAACTCAATTTGGTAGATCCTCAGGTTACAAATTAAACTTCAATAAAAGCAAACTTCTCCCTATCAATCACCCAGCCAGGAAAATACCACCATCCTCTTTCCCTTTTTACAGTGGTCTCAGAGGGATTGCAATATCTCGGAGTTTTTATTACAACCTCGTCTGGTGACCTTTTCAACAGAAACTTTCACCCTCTTATGGATAAGTGTAAACTTGACATGACCCGCTGGCCTTCTCTTCTTCTCTCTCTATCTGACAAAGTTAACCTTATAAAGATGGCGATTTTACCTACATTTCTTTATTTGTTCAAACATGTTCTAATTTTTATGAAAAAATCCTTCTTTTTTTTTGACAGTTAGACCAGACAATATCGTTGTTTTTTTGTGGTCGGATAAACCTCCTCAAATCAAAAAAGCTACCTTACAACTCCCCAAAAAACTAGGTGGTCTTGCAATACCTAATTTTATTCAATACTATTGAATAAACCCCTCCATAAGGAATTAGTCAGTGGTGCAGTCCCTGACACCTTAAGGTACACCTCCACTACTAGCCAAGTGCTAGTAGATGAATTCCCCTTTGGATCAGTGGTAGAGTGAGAGGTTTTGAGATCATAGTGTCATTGGTTCAAATCCAAGCCTGGGATGTGGGTGTATGTCTGCCTTGCCTTTGTGCAGAAGAGACTTTGGAGGTGTATGTCTACTTTGCCTAGGGGTGAAAACGACTAGGTCAGTCCACCTTGGTATAAGGGTTGAAACGGACTTGAAGATCCCAGGCTGAAATAGGTAATTCTGGCCTTGGCCCAGAAAGTGGGGGCTCATCTGGGTTTGACACCTGCGCCACTTACTAAAGGGGGGAGGTGTTACAGATACCCCTCCATAAGGAATTAGTTAGTGGTGTAGTCCCTGGCACCTGAAGGTACACCTCCACTACTAGCCAAGTGCTAGTAAAGCAATTCCTCCCTAGCACTTGGATAGTAGTGGAGGTAGACCCTAAGGTCTCAGGAACTGCACCACTGACTAATTCCCTATGGAGGGGGCCATAACAACTCCTCCATTAAGGAAGTGGTGCAGGTGTCAAATCTCAGATGAGCTCACATTTTCTGTTATGACCCACTTTCTGGGCAAAGGCCAGAAATGCCTATTTCTGTTTCAACCCATTCTCTGGGCCAAGGACAGAATCAGTGTTGCCAACTCCTCAGTAAGGAACGTAGCTATTGGCTGTCCTAAAAGTTGCTAGAAGTTGCTACATGATGTCATTGCCTAATTTGCATAATTGCTCATTTGCATGTAATTGTAATGGAACTACAAATTAATTTTCTTCTGTTGATTCTTGGTTTGTTTTAATTTTGCCATTTAAGTAGGCTATCACTTTTCAAAATAACTTCATGACTTTAATGCTTTGTCTAGACCCACATTACATAAATCAATTTTGTCCTGCATTGTTAAATGTTAAAAAATCATATTTAAGCAAAAGACTGTTATGTGGGGTGGGATTGCTAGCTCTACGTCCAACCCTCCTCCTTTATCCTGGCTTGGGACAGTACAGGCAGTATTTTTTTTTAATGTATTCTCGTTGTTTAATGTACTAGTGCATTGCCCGTAGAATGCAAGTATTCTTGTGTGAAAATGGGTATCCCAATTAGGCTTTACAGGCCCAAATGTAGGCTGTGTTTGAAAGTGGAAAACAAAGAGGTGCAGCCTATATGTCGGCAATCACATGTTAGACTTTGACAAATATAAAAGGGACTAAATGGCACTAAGATTTATCTGACTGTGTGAATATTAATTACAGAATACCTAATTACTGAAAATGAATGGTACATCCAATATTAGCGACTTTTTTAGATCCCTTGTTTATTTGTCAGATCACTTATTTGTCTGATCTTTTATCACTTATATTCATAATAGTGTATCTTGCACTTTGAGGAATGGGATTTGTTCAGTCACCATTATAATTATTTTACACACGTGGACAAAATTGTTGGTACCCCTCTGTTAATGAAAGAAAAACCCACAATGGTCACAGAAATAACTTGAATCTGACAAAAGTGGTAATAAATAAAAAATTCTATGAAAATTAACCAGCGAAAATCAGACAATGCTTTTGAATTGTGGTTCAACAGAATTATTTTAAAAAACAAACTCATGAAACAGGCCTGGACAAAAATGATGGTACCCTTAACTTAATATTTTGTTGCACAACCTTTTGAGGCAATCACTGCAATCAAACGATTTCTGTAACTGTCAGTGAGACTTCTGCACCTCTCAGCAGGTATTTTGGCCCACTCCTCATGAACAAACTGCTCCAGTTGTCTCAGGTTTGAAGGGTGCCTTCTCCAGACGGCATGTTTCAACTCCTTCCACAGATGTTCAATAGGATTTAGGTCAGGGCTCATAGAAGGCCACTTTAGAATAGTCCAATGTTTTGCTCTTAGCCATTCTTGGGTGTTTTTTGCTGTGTGTTTTGGGTCATTATCCTGTTGCAAGACTCATGACCTGCGACTGAGACCAAGCTGTCTGACACTGGGCAGCACATTTCTCTCTAGAATACCTTGATAGTCTTGAGATTTCATTGTACCCTGCACAGATTCAAGACACCCTGTGCCAGATAAAGGAAAGCAGCCCCAGAACATAACAGAACTTCCTCCATGTTTCACAGTAGGGACAGTGTTCTTTTCTTGGTATGCTTCATTTTTGCGTCTGTGAACACACAGCTGATGTGCCTTTCCAAAAAGTTCCAGTTTTGTCTCATCTGTCCATAGGACATTCTCCCAGAAGCTTTGGGGCTTGTCAGCATGCAGTTTGGCAAATTCCACTCTGGCTTTTTTATGATTTGTTTTCAACAGTGGTGTCCTCCTTGGTCATCTCCCATAAAGTCCACTTTGGCTCAAACAACAACGGATGGTGCGATCTGACTCTGATGTACCTTGACCTTGGAGTTCACCATGAATGTATTTAGAGGTTGTTCTGGGCTCTTTTGTTACCATTTGTATTATCCGTCTCCTCCTGGGGCCACGTCCAGGGAGGTTGGCTACTGTCCCGTGGATCTTAAATTTCTGAATAATATGTGCAACTGTAGTCACAAGAACATCAAGCTGCTTGGAGATGGTCTTATAGCCATTACCTTTAACATGCTTGTCTATAAATTTCTTTCTAATCTCCTGAGACAACTCTCTCCTTTTCTTTCTCTGGACCATGTTTAGTGTGGTACATACCATGTCACTAAACAGCACAGTGACTACTTGTCACCCTTTAAATAGGCCGACTGACTGATAACAAGTTTGTAGACACCTGTGATGTTAATTAGAGGACACATCTTGGTTGAACATGTCCCTATGGTCACATTATTTTCAATCTTTTCTAGGGGTACCATCATTTTTGTCCAGGCCTGTTTCATGAGTTTGTTTTTTTAAAGTAATTCTGTTGAACCACAATTCAAAAGCATTGTCTGATTTTCATTGGTTAATTTTCATAGAATTTTTATTTACCACTTTTGTCAGATTCAAGTTATTTCTGTGACCATTGTGGGTTTTTCTTTCATTAACAGAGGGGCACCAACAATGTTGTCTATGGCTGTAGTTTACTGTTCAGTGATGGAGTTAAGTGGAATAGTGAATTTCTTCTGTGTCTCTTTAATAAACTCATGCTTTCCTGTAACAGGACACATTTACATATATTTGAGATCCATTGTAGTGCATCGGTTCATATTTTAGCAATATTTCGTTATTAAAAGGTTTTTTTTAAACTGTAACCAACCGAATTAACTACAAAACACTCAATATCAATAAAGTACATCTATCTTCTATTATACACAGCAGAAAGGCCTATTTGATTACAACCGTTCTATCAGTGTTGCCCATTTGTCAGTAAATATTTAACTAAAATTAGTTTATTTCGTTATTTGGCCGTTTTTGTGTCCTGCTTCTGGTTGTTACTTGGAGGTATCCATTCTTTGGACAACAGTGAGGATCGTCACTTCCTTGTGGTAACGTATCGTCACTTCCTGTTTTGCTGTCTGCCTGTGTGGTTTGCTTTGTGGTTTGCTCTCCAGCCATTAGCTATGGCTACTAGCTCTCCTTCCTCTCCTCCTCTGGTGTGCTCTCTCTGTCAGATGTTTAGCTACACCTCTGCCTCTTTTAACGATAACGGTAAATGTAATAAATGTTGTCTTTTTGAGGCGCTCGAGGCGAGGTTGTCTATTTGGAATCCCGGCTCTGCTGCATTGAAACACCGTCTGCGCCAGTTAATCTTGACGGACGCCCATTAGCTGCAGTGGAGCTAGCTAGCTTAGGCCCCCCTGTCAGCAGTCCCTCGGCTCTCCTCAGCAGCGAGGAGACTGGGTGGGTGACGGTGAGAAGGAAGCCTAGTCGCAAAGCCCCGGTACACCACCAACCTGTTCACGTTTCTAATCGTTTTTCCCCGCTCAGCGACACACCCGCTGAGGAAAAAACTCTGATCATTGGCGACTCTGTAGTCAGAAACGTGAACCTAGAGACTCCAGCGGCCATAGTCAAATGCATTTCTGGGGCCAGAGCAGGTGACATCGAGTCAAATTTGAAAATGCTGGCTAAAAGTAACTCTAAATATTCCACAATTGTTATTCACGCCGGCATTAATGACATCCGTCTCCGGCAGTCGGAAGTCACGAAACTTAATATAGAATCGGTGTGTGACTTTGCAAAAACGATGTCTGCCACTGTAGTATTCTCTGGGCCCCTCCCTAATCTGACCAGTGATGACGTGTTTAGCCGCTCGTCATCCTTGAACCGCTGGCTGTCTGTGTGGTGTCCTAAAAATGACGTGGGCTACATTGACAATTGGAGCTCTTTTTGGGGAAAACCTGGTCTTATGAGACGAGACAGCATTCATCCCACTTTGGATGGTGCTTCTCATTTATCTAACAATCTGGCATCTTTTTTATCCAAATTTCCAAAACCATGACTACTCAGAGTTGGGACCAGGAAGCAGAGTCGCAGTCTTACACGCCTCTCTGCAGCTCCTCTTCATCCGCCACCCCTCAGCTTAGCCCCTGTCTTCCCCATCAGAGAATCATTGTCTGCTCCCTCCAAAGTGAATAAAAATATAATGTATAAGCATCCCAAAGTGATAAAGCAAAATATTGGTAAAACTCAAATTAAACATAAAGCCTCTAAATTGAATGATTTGGCCTCTGTTCCTCCTCATAATTTAAAAATTAAATGTGGTTTATTAAATATTAGGTCTCTAACTCCCAAGTCTCTGTTAGTCCATGATTTGTTAATTGATCATCAGATTGATTTAATTTCCCTTACAGAGACTTGGTTAGGACAAGAGGATTATGTTGGTTTAAATGAATCAACTCCCTCTGGTTATTTAAACTGTCAAAATCCCAGAAGTTCTGGTCGTGGAGGAGGAGTAGCAACAATTTACCATTCCAAATTACTAGTTAATGTAAAGCAAAAAATATGTTATAATTCCTTTGAGGGCCTGGTCCTCAGTATTGGGCACTTTAGCAATTTTAGGTTAAACCCAATTTTATTTGCCATAGTTTATCGTCCCCCATCAACCTACTCAGAATTTTTATCCGAATTTGCTGATTTCTTAGCTGATTTAGTGCTGAAATCTGATAGAATAATTATAGTAGGGGACTTTAATATACATGTGGATGTAGATAGTGACTGCCTTAATGTGGCATTCAATTCAATATTGGACTCGATTGGGTTTTCTCAGAAAGTAGGAAATTCTACTCATTACCTCCACCATACATTGGACCTTGTTTTGACATATGGCATAGAAATAGAAAATCTTGTAGAGTCTCCTCATAACCCTGTACTGTCAGACCATTGTCTGTTAACCTTTGATTTTACTATTTCTGACTATTTGGCTCCTAAAGAAAAATATTATTACAGTAGATGCCTCTCAGATGATGCTGTTTCCAAATTTATGCAGATTGTTTCCTCTATGCCATGTGTCAACACAACAGAAATAAGCTATAGACAGCTTGCTCCTTCTGTAATTGATAACATGGTGGATAGTGTTTCAGCTTCTCTGCATCAGACTCTAGACTTGGTGGCCCCCTTAAAAAAGAAAAAGTCTAATCAGAGATTTCTAACTCCTTGGTTCAACACAGAAACTCGTACCTTAAAACAGAAGACTCGTCAATTAGAAAGAAAATGGCGCTCTACTAAATTAGATGAAATCTATTTAGCTTGGAGAAATCATCTTTTAATTTATAAAAAATCTCTTAGAAAAGCTAGAACGAGTTATTACTCTGCATTAATAGAAGAGAACAAGAATAATCCCAGGTTTTTTTTCAGTACTGTAGCCAGGTTGACAAAGAGTCAGGACTCTGTCAATCCTAGCATTCCCTTAGAGCTTACTAGTCAGGACTTTATGAACTTTTTCAATAATAAAATTTCATCCATCAGAGATAAAATCAATCAGATTCTTCCCACAGTTAACTTAAATACTGTAACTACTACAACTCCTTCTATTGATCTCTGTCTTGATGAGTTTACTCCAATCGACCTTTGTGAGTTAGACAAAATAGTTTCCTCATCCAAACCTTCAACTTGTCTTTTAGACCCTATTCCTACCAGGTTATTTAAAGAAGTCTTCCCACTTATTGGTAGCTTTATTCTTCATATAATCAATTCTTCATTAACTTTAGGCCATGTACCGCAGGCTTTTAAAACGGCTGTAATTAAACCCTTACTCAAAAAGCCAACGCTAGATCCAGGAGCTTTAGCTAACTATAGACCAATCTCTAATCTCCCTTTCATTTCAAAAATCTTAGAAAGAGTTGTTGCTACACAATTATTTGACCACCTGCAGGGAAATGGTTTACTTGAAGAGTTTCAATCTGGGTTTAGAATCCATCATAGTAATGAAACAGCCTTAGCGAAGGTCACTAACGACCTCCTCATTGCATCTGATAATGAACTAGTTTCTGTACTTGTCCTTTTAGACCTTAGTGCAGCTTTTGATACTATCGATCATAATATTCTACTTGATAGATTAGAACACTATGTTGGACTTGATGGAACTTTGTTGCAATGGTTTAGATCTTATTTATCTGATAGGTTCCAGTTTGTTCATGTAAATAATGAGTTTTCTTTCAACTCAAAGCTTAGTCATGGAGTTCAACAGGGATCTGTGCTAGGCCCTACTCTTTTTAGTTTATATATGCTTCCGTTAGGCAACATTATTTGAAAGCACTGTATACATTTTCATTGTTATGCAGATGACACACAATTATATCTGTCAATGAAGCCAGATGATAGTAATCAGTTAGCCAAGTTAGAAGCTTGTCTTAAGGAAATCAAAGCTTGGATGACTTGTAATTTCCTGCTATTAAATTCAGATAAGACTGAAGTCATTCTTGTTGGTCCAAAAAACCTTAGAAATTCCTTTCCAAATCAAACTTTCAGTTTGGATGCGGTTACTCTTTCTCTTAATAGCTCTGTGAGGAACCTTGGAGTTATTTTTGATCAGGATTTGTCCTTCAATTCACATATTAAATTTGTTTCTTAGACTGCCTTCTATCATTTGCATAATATTGCCAAGATTAGGAGCATCTTGTCTCAGAGTGATGCTGAGAAACTGATCCACGCTTTTGTTAGCTCGAAATTAGATTATTGTAATTCTTTATTATCAGGCTGTCCTAAAACATCTTTAAAAAGTCTTCAGCTGATCCAAAATGCTGCAGCAAGAGTTTTAACAGGTACTAGAAAGAGAGATCATATCTCTCCGGTTCTGGCCTCCCTTCATTGGCTTCCCATAGAGTTTAGAATTAAGTTTAAAATCCTTCTTCTTACTTACAAAGCTCTAAACAATCAGGCTCCTTTTTATTTAAAAGATCTGATACTACCGTATTATCCTAACAGAGCACTACGCTCCCAAAATGCAGGATTACTTGTAATACCTAGAATCTCCAAAAGTACAATGGGAGGCAGAGCCTTCAGTTATCAAGCTCCTCTCCTGTGGAATCAGCTGCCAATCTGGATTTGGGAGTCAGACTCGATCTCTGTTTTTAAGAATAGGGCTAAAACCTACCTTTTGATATAGCCTACAATTAGGGAGGGATCATGTGTTTTTGAACCTTCCCTTAGTTATGCTGCTAATAGGTTTAGTCAGCCGGGGGACCTCCAGTAATGCACTGGGCCTCACTCCTTTCCTCACTCTCTATGAATTTTTTTTTTTTTTTTTGCTGGTCATTAACATCTGTTTGTTCTCTCCCATAGATTGAGTCCCCATCATGCTGTTTGCTCTCTACATGTCTGTTCTTTTCTTCTTCTCTATCCCCTCACCCCCCAGCCAGTCGCAGCAGATGACTGCCCCTCCCTGAGCCTGGTTCTGCTGGAGGTTTCTTCCTGTTAAAAGGGAGTTTTTCCTCTCCACCGTCGCCAAGTGCTTGCTCACAGGGGATCGCCTGATTGCTGGGGTCTTTCTGCAACTGTGGGGGTTCCCCCCCTACAGTTGATAGTGCTATGAGATGACTGTTGTTGTGAAATGGCGCTATATAAATAAAGTTGAATTGAATTGTTAAGTAATTCTGGCCATTCCACTCCACAATCATGGTGGTATTTTTATAAAGTTTTTAATTTTTAGATACTCGCATGGGAGGGTGGACTTGTGGTCCTGCAAAGTACAGTGGTACCACATGGGTGAAGCAGAAGCAGGTACTCCCATCTACTACTGTATAAGCAGGCTGGGCGTGCCTCCCCACAAAGGACTGTGGTCCGCCCAGTTGGGCTGCTGCTTCTCCTGGCATGTTCTGTGTTGATACACCCATATTCTTTGTCAAACTCGGTCCCCACTAATGTGCCGCCCAGTCTGCTCGTGCACCTGGTGTTCTCCACATATGGCATATTATCCTTTAGACCTATGCAATCACGACAACTTTATGGTATAATTTTTTTAAGCATTAAATCTTCAGTATTATCTTTTTCTCATCAGATTTGTCATTTTTCAGTTCCTTGTTTTGTCCAGGGAACACTGTAGTGACTAACAGGTTGTGATGCTGCTTATTATCCAATCAGCATGGCTGTAATGCCGTGTATTATCCAATCAGCATGGTCGTGATGCCATGTATTTTCCAATCAGCATGGTTGTGATGCCACACATTATCAAATCAGCATGGTCATGATGTCACGTATTATCCAATTAGCATGGCCATGATACCGCGTATTATCCAATCAGCATAGCCGTGATGCCACGTATTATCCAATCAGCATAGCCATGATGCCACGTATTATCCAATCAGCACGGAGTCAATCTGAAACCCCACCCACACTTCCTGAAGCCAGGGCATGAAGAGACAGAGCGGTGACAGAGTGTTGGCTAAACTTTTATTGATTAAAAATTACATATTTTGACTGAACAACTCCATACTCTGAGATGCACACCCTGGTAACCTCAGCAAAGCATGTATAAAATCTTAAGTCAGTCTGACAAGCGTTTCAAGAGATACGCATGGAACAGACACAAAGGTAAACACACACATAGACCGATATATGCTGCATTTATAGATAGATGCCCATGTATCATCCCCAATAAACGGCTTCCTGTAAAACAGGGCGGGATTAGCGGGGGGGGGGGGGGCATACACAATTCATTTGCAGTCTGAACACGAGTGGCGTGGGTCTCCTCTCTGACTGCAGCTACCTGCTGCACAAGGCTACTGTGAGACTGACCCTTTGTGAATCCCTTGGGATGGGGAGAGGCTCATGGTAGCGCCCGCTGCTTGTTGAGGATAGTATCTGCACACTAAGAGCAATAATGCTTTCATGTCAGTCTCCAAAACACCAGAAAAGTCTCCAGTAACTCTCAAAAAAGTCACTAGATTTGCCGCTAGTCACTTTTGACAAAAAAAGTCACTAATGAGTTGAAAAGTCACCAGATTTAGCGAGAAAGTCACCAAATTAGCAACACTGACCAGAACTGCCAAGTCAGTCTGGGATTTTCAAGTCCGCTTCAACCATTACGTCAAGGTGGACTGTCCTAATCACTTTCGCCTTCAGGCAAGGTAGACATGCACCTCCTAAGTCTTCCCTCTTCATACAGCAGCTGGCTTAGGGAGGTGTTAACACACATCCATCCATCCATCCATCTTCTTCCGCTTAATCCTTTTCGGGTTGCAGGGGGGTTGGAGCCTATCCCAGCATCTTTTGGGCGAGAGGCAGGGTACACCCTGGACAGATCGCCAGTCCATCGCAGGGCCAACACAGAGAGACAGACAACCATTCACTCTCACAGTCATACCTAAGGACAATTTGGAATCCCCAGTTTGAGGCCAATTAACCTAATTAAATGGGGAAAAAATTAGGTTTTCTCTTGCAGGTGCCAGTAAGATCTTCAATAAAACGTGGCAGCCCTTTAGAGAATACCTAGAGAGTGGCACTATTCACTCTGGAAAAGATTAGATGCCGCCAATACCCCCCCCCCTTTTTTTGTTTTTGTTTTTATTTTGTTTTTGTGATGGGAAGGGATAGTTATAGTGGTGTGAAAGTGTTTGCCCCCTACTTGAGTTCTCATTTTTTTTTGTATGTTTGTCACACTTAAATGTTTCAGATCATCAAACAAATTTAAATATTAAACAAAGATAACACAATTGGCACAAAATGCAGTTTTTAAATGAAGGTGTTTATTATTAAGGGTAAAAAAAAAAAAATACAAACCTACATGGCCCTGTGTGGAAAAAGTGATTGCCCCCTCCCCCCGGTTAAAACATAAATTAACTGTGGTTTATCACATCTTTAGAAATCTGAGTTCAATTTCTGTAGCCACATCCAGGCCTGATTACTGCCACACCTGTTCTCAGTCAAGAAATTACTTAAATAGGACCTGCCTGACAAAGTGAAGTAGACCAAAAGATCCTCAAAACCTAGACATCATGCTGCGATCCAAAGAAATTCAGGAACAAATGAGAAACAAAGTAATTGAGAGCTATCAGTCTGGAAAAGGTTATAAAGCCATTTCTAAAGCTTTGGGGCTCCAGCGAACCACAGTGAGAGCCATTATCCACAAATGGTGAAAATATGGAACAGTACCGAACCTTCCCAGGAGTGGCCGGCCAACCAAAATTACCCCAAGAGCACAGCGATGACTCATCCAAGAAGTTACAAAAGACCCCACAACAACACCCAAAGAACTGCAAGCCTCACTTGCCTCAGTTAAGGTCGGTGTTCATGAGTCCACCATTAGAAAGAGACTGGGCAAATATGGTCTGCATGGCAGAGTTCCAAGACAAAAACCACTGTTGAGCAAAAAGAACATAAAGGCTTGCCTCAGTTTTGCCAGAAAACATTTTGCTGATCCCCAAGACTTTGGGGAAAATACTCTGTGGACTGACAAGACAAAAGTTGAACTTTTTGGAAAGTGTGTGCCCCATTACATCTGGTGTAAAAGTAACAGCATTTCAGAAAAGGATCATCATACCAACAATAAAATATGGTGGTGGTAATGTGATGGTCTGGGGCTGTTTTGCTGCTTCAGGACCTGGAAGACTTGCTGTGGTAAATAGAACAATGAATTCTGCTGTCCACCAAAAAATCCTGAAGGAGAATGTCCGGCCATCTGTTTGTGACCTCAAGCTGAAGCGCACTTGTGTTCTGCAGCAGGACAATGATCCAAAACACACCAGCAAGTCCACCTCTGAATGGCTTATGAAAAACAAAATGAAGACTTTGGAGTAGCCAAGTCAAAGTCCTGAACTGAATCTGATTGAGATGCTGTGGCATGTCCTTAAAAAGGTGGTTCATGCTCGAAAACCCTCCAATGTGGCTGAATTAAAACAATTCTGCAAAGATGAGTGGGTCAAAATTCCTCCACAGTGCTGTAAAAGACTCATTGCTAACTACTGCAAAGGCTTGATTGCAGTTGCTGCTGCTAAGGATGGCCCAACCAGTTATTAGGTTTAGGGGGAATCACTTTTTCACACAAGGCCATGTAGGTTTGGATTTTTTTTCCTCCTTAATAATAAATACTTTGCTTTAAAAACTGCATTTTGTGTTTACTTGTGTTAAATTTGTCTAATATTTAAATTTGTTTGATGATCTGAAACATTTAAGTGCGACAAACATACAAAAAAATGAGAACTCAGGAAAGGGGCAAAGACTTTTTCATACCACTGTATGTATTCAATTCAACCTTATTTATATAGCGCCATTTCACACAACAACAGTCATCTCATAGCACTATCAACTGTAGGGGGAACCCCCACAGTTGCAGAAAGACCCCAGCAATCAGGCGATCCCCTGTGAGCAAGCACTTGGTGACGGTGGAGAGGAAAAACTCCCTTTTAACAGGAAGAAACCTCCAGCAGAACCAGGCTCAGGGAGGGGCAGTCATCTGCTGCGACTGGCTGGGGGGTGAGGGGATAGAGAAGATGAAAAGAACAGACATGTAGAGAGCAAACAGCAAGATGGGGACTCAATCTATGGGAGAGAACAAACAGATGTTAATGACCAGCAAAAAAAATATTTCACTGAGAGTGAGGAAAGGAGTGAGGCCCAGTGCATTACTGGAGGTCCCCCGGCTGACTAAACCTATTAGCAGCATAACTAAGGGAGGGTTCAGAAACACATGATCCCTCCCTAATTGTAGGCTATATCAAAAAGGTAGGTTTTAGCCCTATTCTTAAAAACAGAGATCGAGTCTGACTCCCGAATCCAGATTGGCAGCTGTTTCCACAGGAGAGGAGCTTGATAACTGAAGACTCTGCCTCCCATTGTACTTTTGGAGATTCTAGGCATTACAAGTAATCCTGCATTTTGGGAGCGTAGTGCTCTGTTAGGATAATAGAAAAGCTAGAACGAGTTATTACTCTGCATTAATAGAAGAGAACAAGAATAATCCCAGGTTTCTTTTCAGTACTGTAGCCAGGTTGACAAAGAGTCAGGACTCTGTCAATCCTAGCATCCCCTTAGAGCTTACTAGTCAGGACTTTATGAACTTTTTCAATAATAAAATTTCATCCATCAGAGATAAAATCAATCAGATTCTTCCCACAGTTAACTTAAATACTGTAACTACTACAACTCCTTCTATTGATGTCTGTCTTGATGAGTTTACTCCAATCGACCTTTGTGAGTTAGACAAAATAGTTTCCTCATCCAAACCTTCAACTTGTCTTTTAGACCCTATTCCTACCAGGTTATTTAAAGAAGTCTTCCCACTTATTGGTAGCTTTATTCTTCATATAATCAATTCTTCATTAACTTTAGGCCATGTACCGCAGGCTTTTAAAACGGCTGTAATTAAACCCTTACTCAAAAAGCCAACGCTAGATCCAGGAGCTTTAGCTAACTATAGACCAATCTCTAATCTCCCTTTCATTTCAAAAATCTTAGAAAGAGTTGTTGCTACGCAATTATTTGACCACCTGCAGGGAAATGGTTTATTTGAGGAGTTTCAATCTGGGTTTAGAATCCATCATAGCACTGAAACAGCCTTAGCGAAGGTCACTAACGACCTCCTCATTGCATCTGATAATGGACCAGTTTCTGTACTTGTCCTTTTAGATCTTAGTGCAGCTTTTGATACTATTGATCATAATATTCTACTTGATAGATTAGAACACTATGTTGGACTTAATGGAACTTCGTTGCAGTGGTTTAGATCTTATTTATCTGATAGGTTCCAGTTTGTTCATGTAAATGATGAGTTTTCTCTCAGCTCAAAGCTTAGTCATGGAGTTCCACAGGGATCTGTGCTAGGCCCTACTATTTTTAGTTTATATATGCTTCCGTTAGGCAACATTATTAGAAAGCACTGTATACATTTTCACTGTTATGCAGATGACACACAATTATACCTGTCAATGAAGCCAGATGATACTAATCGATTAGCCAAGTTAGAAGCCTGTCTTAAGGAAATCAAAGTTTGGATGACTTGTAATTTCCTGCTATTAAATTCAGATAAGACTGAAGTCATTCTTGTTGGTCCAAAAAACCTTAGAAATTCCTTTCCAAATCAAACTTTCAGTTTGGATGCAGTTACTCTTTCTCTTAATAGCTCTGTGAGGAACCTTGGAGTTATTTTTGATCAGGATTTGTCCTTCAATTCACATATTAAATTTGTTTCTAAGACTGCCTTCTATCATTTGCGTAATATTGCCAAGATTAGGAGCATCTTGTCTCAGAGTGATGCTGAGAAGCTGATCCACGCTTTTGTTAGCTCGAGATTAGATTATTGTAATTCTTTATTATCAGGCTGTCCTAAAACATCTTTAAAAAGTCTTCAGCTGATCCAAAATGCTGCAGCAAGAGTTTTAACAGGTACTAGAAAGAGAGATCATATCTCTCCGGTTCTGGCCTCCCTTCATTGGCTTCCCATAGAGTTTAGAATTAAGTTTAAAATCCTTCTTCTTACTTACACAGCTCTAAACAATCAGGCTCCTTTTTATTTAAAAGATCTGATACTACCGTATCATCCTAACAGAGCACTACGCTCCCAAAATGCAGGTTTACTTGTAATACCTAGAATCTCCAAAAGTACAGTGGGAGGCAGAGCCTTCAGTTATCAAGCTCCTCTCCTGTGGAATCAGCTGCCAATCTGGATTCGGGAGTCAGACTCGATCTCTGTTTTTAAGAATAGGGCTAAAACCTACCTTTTTGATATAGCCTACAATTAGGGAGGGATCATGTGTTTCTGAACCCTCCCTTAGTTATGCTGCTAATAGGTTTAGTCAGCCGGGGGACCTCCAGTAATGCACTGGGCCTCACTCCTTTCCTCACTCTCTATGAAATATTTTTTTTTTGCTGGTCATTAACATTTGTTTGTTCTCTCCCATAGATTGAGTCCCCATCGTGCTGTTTGCTCTCTACATGTCTGTTCTTTTCTTCTTCTCTGTCCCCTCACCCCCCAGCCAGTCGCAGCAGATGACTGCCCCTCCCTGAGCCTGGTTCTGCTGGAGGTTTCTTCCTGTTAAAAGGGAGTTTTTCCTCTCCACCGTCGCCAAGTGCTTGCTCACAGGGGATCGCCTGATTGCTGGGGTCTTTCTGCAACTGTGGGGGTCCTCCCTACAGTTGATAGTGCTATGAGATGACTGTTGTTGTGAAATGGCGCTATATAAATAAAGTTGAATTGAATTGAATTAATACGGTAGTATCAGATCTTTTAAATAAAAAGGAGCCTGATTGTTTAGAGGTGTGAAAGTAAGAAGAAGGATTTTAAACTTAATTCTAAACTCTATGGGAAACCTATGAAGGGAGGCCAGAACCGGAGAGATAGGATCTCTCTTTCTAGTACCTGTTAAAACTCTTGCTGCAGCATTTTGGATCAGCTGAAGACTTTTTAAAAATATTTTAAGACAGCCTGATAATAAAGAATAACAATAATCTAATCTCGAGCTAACAAAAGCGTGGATCAGTTTCTCAGCATCACTCTGAGACAAGATGCTCCTAATCTTGGCAATATTATGCAAATGATAGAAGGCAGTCTGAGAAACAAATTTAATATGTGAATTGAAGGACAGATCTTGATCAAAAATAATTCCAAGGTTCCTCACAGAGCTATTAAGAGGAAGAGTAACCGCATCCAAACTGAAAGTTTGATTTGGAAAGGAATTTCTAAGGTTTTTTGGACCAACAAGAATGACTGCAGTCTTATCTGAATGTAATAGCAGGAAATTACAAGTCATCCAAGCTTTGATTTCCTGAAGACAGGCTTCTAACTTGGCTAATTGATTACTATCATCTGGCTTCATTGACAGATATAATTGTGTGTCATCTGCATAACAATGAAAATGTATACAGTGCTTTCAAATAATGTTGCCTAACGGAAGCATATATAAACTAAAAAGAGTAGGGCCTAGCACAGATCCCTGTGGAACTCCATGACTAAGCTTTGAGTTGAAAGAAAACTCATTATTTACATGAACAAACTGGAACCTATCAGATAAATAAGATCTAAACCACTGCAACGAAGTTCCATTAAGTCCAACATAGTGTTCTAATCTATCAAGTAGAATATTATGATCGATGGTATCAAAAGCTGCACTAAGGTCTAAAAGGACAAGTACAGAAACTAGTCCATTATCAGATGCAATGAGGAGGTCGTTAGTGACCTTTGCTAAGGCTGTTTCAGTACTATGATAGATTCTAAACCCAGATTGAAACTCTTCAAGTAAACCATTTCCCTGCAGGTGGTCAAATAATTGCATAGCAACAACTCTAAGATTTTTGAAATGAAAGGGAGATTAGGGATTGGTCTATAGTTAGCTAAAGCTCCTGGATCTAGCGTTGGCTTTTTGAGTAAGGGTTTAATTACAGCCGTTTTAAAAGCCTGCGGTACATGGCCTAAAGTTAATGAAGAATTGATTATATGAAGAATAAAGCTACCAATAAGTGGGAAGACTTCTTTAAATAACCTGGTAGGAATAGGGTCTAAAAGACAAGTTGAAGGTTTGGATGAGGAAACTGTTTTGTCTAACTCACAAAGGTCAATTGGAGTAAACTCATCAAGACAGACATCAATTGAAGGAGTTGTAGTAGTTACAGTATTTAAGTTAACTGTGGGAAGAATCTGACTGATTTTATCTCTGATGGATGAAATGCTATTATTGAAAAAGTTCATAAAGTCCTGACTAGTAAGCTCTAAGGGAATGCTAGGATTGACAGAGTCCTGACTCTTTGTCAACCTGGCTACAGTGCTGAAAAGAAACCTGGGATTATTCTTGTTTTCTTCTATTAATGCAGAGTAATAACTCGTTCTAGCTTTTCTAAGAGATTTTTTTATAAATTAAAAGATGATTTCTCCAAGCTAAATAGATTTAATCTAAATTAGTGGAGTGCCATTTTCTTTCTAATTGACGAGTCTTCTGTTTTAAGCTACGAGTTTGTGTTGAACCAAGGAGTTAGAAATCTCTGATTAGACTTTTTCTTTTTTAAGGGGGCCACCAAGTCTAGAGTCTGATGCAGAGAAGCTGTAACACTATCCACCATGTTATCAATTACAGAAGGAGCAAGCTGTCTATAACTTATTTCCGTTGTGTTGACACATGGCATAGAGGAAACAATCTGCATAAATTTGGTAACAGCATCATCTGAGAGGCATCTACTGTGATAATATTTTTCTTTAGGAGCCAAATAGTCAGAAATAGTAAAATCAAAGGTTAACAGACAATGGTCTGACAGTACAGGGTTATGAGGAGACACTACAAGATTTTCTATTTCTATGCCATATGTCAGAACAAGGTCCAATGTATGGTGGAGGTAATGAGTAGAATTTCCTACTTTCTGAGAAAACCCAATCGAGTCCAATATTGAATTGAATGCCACATTAAGGCAGTCACTATCTACATCCACATGTATATTAAAGTCCCCTACTATAATTATTCTATCAGATTTCAGCACTAAATCAGCTAAGAAATCAGCAAATTCGGATAAAAATTCTGAGTAGGTTGATGGGGGACGATAAACTATGGCAAATAAAATTGGGTTTAACCTAAAATTGCTAAAGTGCCCAATACTGAGGACCAGGCCCTCAAAGGAATTATAACATGTTTTTTGCTTTACATTAACTAATAATTTGGAATGGTAAATTGTTGCTACTCCTCCTCCACGACCAGAACTTCTGGGATTTTGAGTTTAAATAACCAGAGGGAGTTGATTCATTTAAACCAACATAATCCCCTTGCCCTAACCAAGTCTCTGTAAGGGAAATTAAATAATCTGATGATCAATTAACAGATCATGGACTAACAGAGACTTGGGAGTTAGAGACCTAATATTTAATAAACCACATTTGATTTTTAAATTATGAGGAGGAACAGAGGCCAAATCATTCAATTTAGAGGCTTTATGTTTAATTTGAGTTTTACCAATATTTTGCTTATTCACTTTGGGATGCTTATATATTGTATTTTTATTTACTTTGGAGGGAGCAGACAATGATTCTCTGATGGGGAAGACGGGGGCTAAGTTGAGGGGTAGCGGATGAAGAGGAGCTGCAGAGAGACGTGTAAGACTGCGACTCTGCTTCCTGGTCCCAACTCTGAGTAGTCAAGGTTTTGGAAATTTGGATAAAATGATGCCAGATTGTTAGATAAATGAGAAGCACCATCCAAAGTGGGATGAATGTTGTCTCGTCTCATAAGACCAGGTTTTCCCCCAAAAAAGCTCCAATTGTCAATGTAGCCCACGTCATTTGCAGGACACAACACAGACAGCCAGCGGTTCAAGGATGACTAGTGGCTAAACATGTCATCACTGGTCAGATTGGGGAGGGGCCCAGAGAATACTACAGTGGCAGACATTGTTTTTGCAAAGTCACACACCGATTCTACATTAAGTTTCGTGACTTCCGACTGCCGGAGACGGATGTCATTAATGCCAGCATGAATAACAATTGTGGAGTATTTACAGTTACTTTTAGCCAGCATTTTCAAATTTGACTCGATGTCGCCTGCTCTGGCCCCAGGAATGCATTTGACTATGGCCGCTGGAGTCTCTAGGTTCACGTTTCTGACTACAGAGTCGCCAATGATCAGAGTTTTTTCCTCAGCGGGTGTGTCGCTGAGCGGGGAAAAACGATTAGAAACGTGAACAGGTTGGTGGTATACCGGGGCTTTGCGACTAGGCTTCCTTCTCACCGTCACCCACCCAGTCTCCTCGCTGCTGAGGAGAGCCGGAGGACCGCTAACAGGGTTAGCTATGCTAGCTAGCTCCGCTGCAGCTAAGGGGCATCCGTCAAGAGTAACTGGCGCAGACGGTGTTTCAATGCAGCGGAGCTGGGATTCCAAATCAGACAACCTCGCCTCGAGCGCCTCAAAAAGACAACATTTATTACATTTACCGTTATCACTAAAAGAGGCAGAGGTGTAGCTAAACATCTGACAGAGAGATCACACCAGAGGAGGAGAGGAAGGAGAGCTAGTAGCCATCGCTAGTGGCTAACCCAAAAGCTCAGGAGAGTGAGGAGAGCAAACCACACAGACAGACAGCAAAACAGGAAATGACGATACGTTGCCATAAGGAAGTGACAATCAAATCATGCGATTGTGGGGAACGTGAAATGAAGAAGCTGAGTGATTTTATAAATCAGGTTTAATGTCTGCTTCACATCCCCAACATGTCTCATCCCAAGGCAGAAGCAGAAAGAGGCTGATTGCAGTCAGACCCCCATACTTATGCATCACACAACAAAAGCCAACACATTATGCATTACACCACAAAAGCCAACTTCACACGTCCTTGTCATATCCTTCTGATGTCCTCCCGTTCCTTCGTCTGACCCCCGGGGGTCAGGAAGTCTTTTCAGGTCTGCACCGCCGCTCCTCCATCTCCTCGTTGCTCTCTGCAGGCGGTGGAGACTCATTGTCCTCTTCTGAGACGTGAGGTCATTCCACACATGTAATTACAACACATCCCCCTGTGTCTATCATATGCAGAAATGGATACATGAACTACAGCCCCCCCAAATGTCTAAGAAAAGGACAATATATGTAGGTTCGCAGACTATGATGACATCACCGGCATAACTATACAAGTTGATCACGTTAAAAAACACAGTGATAACAATAACAGTACAGTCTATGCCCCCTGTCCGCCTTAACTGTTATGATAACCCCGACAGCATATCTTAAAACACGTTATCACGTTCACATCAGTCTGTGTGTCGTCTGGGTTTCAACAGTCTTCCGAATCTGCTGTACGCCTGCCTCGGCGTCCCAGCGGCGCTGTCTTGTAAGGGATCTGCAGCTTGAGGGGAAAAAAGTGGTTATTTGATCCCTGCGGGGGGTTTGGGACGTGTCCCTTGGGAGGTCTACCACGTCGAGGTGCTCTCGCCACCTGTGCAGGTTCGTCGCTCAACATGAAGGCAGGCTTGAGTCTGTCAATGCTGACTGTCTCTTTTCTGTCCCCCAAATCCAGCAAAAATGCTTATCACCAGGTTCCAGCACTCTAAATGGGCCATCATATGGTGGGCGGAGGTTTGGCTTTAAAGCGTCGTGCCTAACAAAAACGAACTCGGCATTTTTTTAAAGCCTGGGGAACAAAAACCCGCGGAAAAGTGTGATGAACCGGTCCCGGGAGCATGACCGCTCCCGTGCTGCTTAGTGGTCTCAGAGCTGAGAGGCGCCCCGGCTCTGGATGTTCTGGTAAGAATTCACCGGGGAGCCTGAGAGGTTGTGCAAACACTAACTCTGCTGGGGAGGCGTCTAGATCCTCCTTGGGCGCAGAACGCAACCCCAATAAAACCCATGGTAGTTTGTTAACCCAATTTGCATCCGTTAGTGACGCTCTGAGGGCAGCCTTCAAAGACCTATGAAAACGCTCGCATAAACCGTTAGCCTGGGGGTGATATGCGGTAGTGCGATGGATTGTCGCCCCTAAGCTGCTGGCCATCGCAGACCAGAGTTCTGAGACAAACTGAGGACCCCTATCGGACGTGATGTCCGACGGGACCCCGAAACGTGCAACCCAGGTCGTTAAAAAAACGCGAGCCACTTCTGCGGCCGTAGTTGACGTCAGCGGAACCGCTTCTGGCCAACGTGTGGTTCGGTCCACCATTGTCAAAAGATGTGTGAACCCCTGCGACGACGGTAGGGGGCCCACGAGGTCGACATGCACATGGTCAAACCTCCTGGCCGGAATTGGGAACGGTTCTAAAGGAGCTTTCATGTGTTTGTGAATTTTGGCGCGCTGGCAAGACATGCATGTTCTTGCCCACTCCTTTACGTGCTTGCGCAGGCCCGGCCAAACAAACTTCTCCGCCACCATTTTCACCGAAGCGCGCACTCCCGGGTGCACCAGGGAGTGAATCGAGTCAAAAACACGGCGGCGCCACGCGGCCAGGACTACCGGGCGAGGTCGCCCGGTTGACACGTCGCAGATTAAGGAGGGCACACCATCACGCAAGCCCCTGCTCTCCAGCCTTAACCCTGTTGGTTCAGACTGGAGCGCGCGCACGTCCGCGTCACTGCCTTGTTCCGCTGCCATGGCTGCGTAATCTATCCCTACGTGGACTGGGGCCACGTACGCTTCCGTGTTGGGCTTGCGCCCTGCGGCTGAGGTAGTATGATCCGTCTCCGCGTGCCCTGACGATGTCACGGCACGGGAGAGGCAATCTGCCACCACATTGAGTTTGCCCGCTACGTGCCGAATGTTTGTGGTAAATTCCGAAATGGCGGCCAGCTGCCTTTGTTGCCGGCCCGACCAAGGCTCTGAGATTTTAGACATCGCAAAAGTGAGCGGTTTATGGTCGACAAAAGCCGTGAAACGCCGACCTTCCAGCCAAAACTGGAAATGGCGGATGGCTAAATGAAGCGCTAACAGCTCTCTGTCAAAAGTGCTGTATTTGCGCTTGGTCTCGTTTAGGGATTTGCTAAAAAAAAGCTAGCGGTTGCCAAACCCCGTTAACGTGCTGCTCCACGACCGCCCCTATGGCCAAATCTGATGCGTCCGTGGTAAGCGCTATGCGGGCCAAGGGGTCGGGGTGGGCTAAAAGCGCGGCATCAGCCAGGGCACTTTTTACTTCCGCGAAAGCGTGTTCCCGCTCCGGGGACCACACGACCGCGCTGGAGGGCTTTTGCTTTCTAAACGCGGCGTATAACGGCTGCATGAGCTGAGCTGCGCGGGGTAGGAAACGGTTGTAAAAATTTACCATTCCCCAAAATTCTTGCAGCGATCTGACAGTTTGTGGTCGGGGAAAATTTGCCACTGCGCGCACCTTATCGGGCAATGGGACTGCCCCTTCTGGGGAAACGCTGTGTCCCAAAAAATCAATCTGTGCCACACCGAATCGGCACTTGGTTGGGTTAATTATTAACCCGTGCTCTTCCAGCCTCTGAAAAACTATAGTGAGGTGATTTTCGTGTTCCTCCTCGGACGCGCTGGCGACTAAAATATCATCGAGGTAGATAAACACGAAAGGAAGGTCGCGTAACACAGCGTCCATCATACGCTGAAACGTTTGCGCTGCGCCTTTCAGGCCAAAAGGCATGCGCAGAAACTCGAAAAGACCAAAAGGGGTTATTACGGCCATTTTAGGGACGTCCTCAGGTCAGACTGGGACTTGGTGGTAGCCGCGGACCAGGTCTATTTTAGAAAAAATGCGCGCACCCGCCAGATGTAGTGAAAAATCTTGGATGTGCGGGATTGGGTAGCGGTCATGAGCTGTAGCATTGTTTAATCTGCGATAATCGCCGCAAGGTCTCCAGGAGCCATCAGCTTTCGGAACCATATGCAGTGGCGAAGCCCATGGGCTTTTCGAGCGCCGAATAATGCCCAGCTTTTCCAGGCTGGCGAACTCATCGCGTGCTATGGCGAGCTTGGTCGCGTCTAAGCGCCGAGCTTTAGCGAACACCGGGACGCCCGTTGTGGGGATGAAGTGCTCCGCCCCGTGTTTCGCTACTGTTGCCGAAAATTTGGGGACTGTGAGTGCTGGAAATTGGGTGAGGAGTTTGTCAAACTTACCTCCTGCTGTAGCGAGATTGGTCTGCACGGGTGGTGGGGACACGTGAGCTGCACAGGGGATAGAAGAGAATGACAGTGCATTGATTAAGCGTCTGTTTGCAAGATCAACCAACAACCCATGTGAACATAAGAAATCAGCCCCTAACATGTTGAAACTCCCCGCCGCTACGATAAAGGTCCACTCATAAGTGCGGCCGTGTAAGGACAGAGACAAGGTCTTTTCACCATAAGTGCTGATGATTGAGCCGTTCGCTGCCATTGCCCCGCTGCCGCGGGGTCCAGCCACCCGGTCAGCGTAGGACGGGCTGACGAAGCTCCTTTGAGCTCCGGTGTCTATGAGGAAATGCCACCCGGAGCCTTCATCAGTTATGTAGAGCAGCTTGTTGGCCTCGCCGAGAGCCGTAGCTGCTAACAGTTCCTGGCTTTGGAGTTTCCCGAGCTCTTGAAACTGCAAGGTGGTACACACTTGTATGCCCTCTCAGCGAATCGCCGGTGGTAGTAACAGAGGTCGTCTCATCTGTTGCGTCGCAGCCGCGTCACTGCCATGATGGGCAGGGTTTGATCCGTTGCCTCTGGCTCCCTGATGTCCTGGGCTTCTGCACCGAGGTCTGCCACTGCTGCTGTGGCCATCTGCTCGCCGCAGGAGTTGAGGAGTCACTGTGCTTCTCGGGCAAGCGCGCGGAAGTCCTGCTGGGTCTTACAACTCATGCTGGCCAGAGTCCCTCTCATGTGCGTCGGGAGAGTGCTGAGGAAGATGTGCTGAAAGAGGAAGTTGTCATTGTCTGTCTCTCTCAGCTGAAGCATGTCTTCCATCAGGGCCAACGGTCTGCGCCCACCGTGGCCATATATCGCCAGTAGTCTCTTGGCCCTTTCCTCGGCCGAGGGAACGAAGCTCTCAATGAGAGTAGCCTTCAGCTCCTCGTATTTGTCGCTGGCGGGCGGCTGCTGTATCACGATCCGCGCGCATTGTGCTGTGGCGGCGTCAAGCCTGGCGACGACGTGGTAGAACTTGGTTTCGTCCGTCGTCACCCCTGCGAGCGCGAATTGTGCCTCAGCCTGTTTGAACCATGAGTTCGGGTCGTTCTGCCAGAATTCTGGGAGCTTAATGGCGACGGCGCTTGCTTGGGCCGCCCCCGACGAGTCTGCAACGGGAGAACGCCTTTCGTCCATTCTCACGTCTGGTCACCAATGTGGGGAACGTGAAATGAAGAAGCTGAGTGATTTTATAAATCAGATTTAATGTCTGCTTCACATCCCCAGCATGTCTTATCCCAAGGCAGAAGCAGAAAGAGGCTGATCGCAGTCAGACCCCCATACTTATGCATCACACAACAAAAGCCAACAAATTATGCATTACACCACAAAAGCCAACTTCACACGTCCTTGTCATATCCTTCCGATGTCCTCCCGTTCCTTCGTCTGACCCCCGGGGGTCAGGAAGTCTTTTCAGGTCTGCACCGCCGCTCCTCCATCTCCTCGTTGCTCTCTGCAGGCGGTGGAGACTCATTGTCCTCTTCTGAGACGTGAGGTCATTCCACACATGTAATTACAACACATCCCCCTGTGTCTATCATATGCAGAAATGGATACATGAACTACACAATCATGTTTCTAGAGATGTTCTTAGAAGCCGTTTTGGCTTGCATTACCTTATTGTTGGTACTACCCTGAGCAGTATATTTATTTGATTACCTGCCAGAAAATGTCAAGCTGCATGGTTCTGTAAATGCCATTCTATGTGGACTGGAAAAATTAAAAATATTTATAAAAAATGGAAAAAAAATACAAATGAAAAATTGCAAAAACAATAATTACACCTGTCATCTTTAAGACCTATGATCTTAATTTTGGATAGACTAATTTAAGGTTTATAAAGACTTTATAAAGACATGCTGATACCCAGTTAAAAAATTGCAAAAGATGTTATTGGAGGTGAAGATTATGGGTAATATTATGACCATCTTGTCAATGGTCTAT
Source organism: Pholidichthys leucotaenia (assembly GCA_020510985.1). Lineage (NCBI taxonomy): Eukaryota > Metazoa > Chordata > Actinopteri > Cichliformes > Pholidichthyidae > Pholidichthys > Pholidichthys leucotaenia. Next base: position 155,615,304 of record CM035847.1, on the reverse strand, counting down.
TTTCTAAGGTGCAGAGTGCATTCATGGCTATATCCAAGTCCATTTTGTTATCACAGTAGCAGGAAAACTGTCTTTGGGACCCGGTGGGTGGGGACCACTGATCTAAGGTGAACTGTGATCATGATGGTGTGTTTACTTCAGAGGGAAAATGGGTTGTGCTGGCCAAAGGACATTCATGTGAGCAAAGAGAAAATGCACATGATAGTTGTGCTGCTTGACATTAAGCCAAGCATTATTTACAGACAATGCCCAGTCAGTTATTTTATGGAGGGCACACACATGTTAGATTATGTATGTAAACAGAATACTTTGTTACAGCAGAAAGGTTTGTTTGAAATCTTGAGATTGACACTCCCACCCAATCACGGGTTTTAGACAGCACCTCCTCTGTGCACCGCATCCTCACTGGCCACTGCAGCTACTGAGCCTCCAGCCACCAGTCTGTCCAGAACTGGTCAGAGCCCACACCAGCCGAGGCTCAGTGGATTGCTGATGCTCCTGTGTTTGTACCGTTCCTGAAAGTTGCAGTTTGTGATGAAAAGTGAAATGCATGCAGTTACTGTTTACTCATCCATTTCACAAAAAATAAAATACATTAATTAATGCCTAATCTATAGGCAACACTCTCCCTGTAAGTTCATGATTAAAATGAAAATGAGGATGAAATAACTATTTAGTGTGTCATCATATTATAATTAAAGCTAGATGTAACAAAACTTTGATTAGATTATAACTATTACAACCCTGCCCAATAAAATAGTGGAAAATGCCAGCACGCTGCAGAGCATTTCCACATGTGTCCATGTCACAATTTAAAAATGCAGTGCTTAATTTGCGGTCGACAGTCCACTACTGACTATAGATCTGCTTTTTGTTGATCAAAAGCATATTGAAAGAAAATGCACCATAATACCAATGCACTGAGATTGCGCATTGGCACCATTGCCAATGCATTGGCAATGGCATTGGCATACTTTGTCCAAGTATGCAGCACATACTTGAAAAACAGACTTGAAAATCAGACACTGCACTGAGAGAAACTAACAAAACCATAGCGCAAAACAAAGTGTGGTGCAAATGTGGTAGTGGCTCAGGAGATAGAATGGGTCATCCAATAACTGGAGGGTTGGTAGTTTGAATCCCACCCTCCCTGCTTTTGTGTCCTTGGGAAAGACACTTTACTATCATGATTCAAATAGTAATTGATGCAGAAGCAGGCAACAGAGAGAACAGGTGGCGAATTAACAATAATTTTATTGAGAATAGTGCAAGGGAGTGAGCTGCGGTGAGAGGTCTGACAACCCTATGGATGGAGAGAGAAAGCCAACGGTAAGTATAACAGCAGCAAGAAATAAATTCACAATGCTGATAATTATTTGTTTGCTTACAGGTGCTGTGGGGAGTTATGCGGTGAAAGGAATGGCTGGAACCTTCAGCGTCGCAGCAGAACAGGTGAATACTTGAAGGGGGGAGACTGGGCAAGGGGGACAGGTTAGGGAATGTTGGTAAGTGCACTTATGGGAGAATGGGTCCAGGTGAAGCCTCCACAGAGTGGGGAGTCTAATCTGCCAGGGTTGGGGTCCACAGTCCGCCTGGGTATCCTGGAGAAGGGGAAAACAGTTGAATGAAGTTCCAGATGCGTTGGAGGAGAGATACTGGCTGCACACGCGTCTGGAAGCAAGCCTGAAGTTATCAATGATCTCCTGATGAGTGGAGGATGCTGGGGCTATTTGAAGAGTCTGGTGATTGCCTACAGATGGTGAGTACAGCTGTGAGGAATGAGATGATTAGTGAGGGACACAGAGCGGTGTGTGGCCAAACCATGACATTTACCCCCCTTGTTTGGTGATGGTCAGACAGGCTGTTGGTGTGGATTGGCAGCCATGTTTCCACCAGTCTGCCTGAGGGAAGCTGTGGCTACAGAAGTAGCTTACCAGTGTCTGTCTAGGGAGTAAATGAATAATGGACTCACTGTAAAGCACTTTGGGTATTATGAAAAGTGCTAAATAAATACAATCAAAAAAATTTTTCACACTTTAGATTGTAATAATAGGGTCCAATATCTTAAAAATCCCATGAGAATATACAATAAAGACATTATTTTAAGTGATCTTAATTCCTGTTACTAGCAGGTTTCTTCTCCAGATATTTGGTTCCCTAGTCATAGGATAGATAAAAACAGATAAAGATGGAGTGAGTCTAATGAGAAGTCATTGTCCTTTTACGACATCCATATATCTAGAGCATTAATTTTTCTGCCGTGTGTTTATTTCTCCCAAAGCACAGATACACAACCATATTAACACATAATGAGATGATGTCGGGTCTTGACTATACTTGTCCTTAACATATTGCACAATTAGTTTTGAGATAATTAGCACAGCAGTTTGATGCTCAGCCACTTGAACATATCGGTAATAAATTGTAAGCAGAGAGTACATAGACACATGCTTGTAGACAACATAGAAAAGACAACCACCTATTTTAAATGCATGCCTTCTGTATCCCGCACAAAAGCACAGGGGGATAGACCAAAGCTCAACAAACCTTGAGTTATAAAAAAGAAATAACACCTTGAACATAAAGGCTTGAACTTGAAACTACAAAAGAGCAGTTCACACAAAGCGTAACATAGTGCCATGATGTAGTTAAAAGAGAGAAGAAAGGAAAAAGCAAACATGCACTCCACTTTTACCATCAAGTGCAGACCAGCTTTATTAAACATTTTAACAAATTCATCATTTGCAGCTGATCCCAAAATGGCAACAACTTGGCCAAGACTCTGGCTGTCTGAGCACAACCTTCCACACAGCCAGCACAAGCCATTAAGAGTCAAGAGTTCCAGCTATAGGTCAAATTGACCTGGTGAATCCAGGTGGATATCGCTTTCTTTTTCCTGTTAAAAGACTTTGATAATCAAGAGGAAATGCTGGTAAGTAGAAAAGACAGGATGAATTAGGATTAAGGCTACAAAGACATGGGTTGTGCACTAGTCCCCATTAGAGAGAGACTTCTGAATTTTTTATTTATTTTTTTTTTTTTTGCATCAAGAATAAGTCCTCCACCTGGGCATTTAACCAGAATTAAAGGTGCAAAAGTCACTATATTTTAAAACTGTTGCAGCCACTTTATAGAACGCAATCTGAGCCCAGGAAGGGAAGTCAACTAATGGCATAAATATAACTTCAGAACTGAACATAATTTTGCACTAATATTTATCAGTTTAAATGTGAATAAAAAGAACAGCATTCTGTTTTTGCAAATGAACTGCAATTTCAAATACATGCATGAAGACTGTCTGTATCCTCATGGCATTTCAGAACTTTTAATCCATTTATTTTGCATCACAACATGAAGTAGTAAATTTAAAAAACAATTTAAAAAAACAGCATTTGCTAAAAGAATAATAATGATAAGCCACTCAACACTACAGGCACAATCAAGTCTGCTGCCAAGCAATGTCTATCCAGTGGGACCTTCATCTGACTGGACAAAGATTTTCTGAGTGCACTAGTTGGGGTACATTTGTTTTAACTTAAGGCGCTTTTCCACTAGCCCAGCCCAGCCCCGATTGAAAACCCGACTCTACTCACTTCGGTTCGGTTCGGCCTCGGTTGCTTTTCAACTACTGCTGGCGCACCTGCTGTGGGTGGGATTTGTTGAACAGCAGGCGGCACCACACCCTCGTGACGTGAAACACGCGACCGAATCCTCCACAACAAACAAAATGGCTGATGACGAGGAGAGAAGGAAGGAGGAAGGAGAGAGGAATGACTGTGACATGAAACTGGTTAAATCTATGGTGCTGACTTGTTGTGCTCTGCACAATCTGTGTGAGAGTCATGGAGAGACGTTTGACACTACATTGGATGATGCAGTAGATCAGGGGTCACCAACCTTTTTGAAACCAAGAGCTACTTCATGGGTATCGAGTCATGTGAAGGGCACCAGCTTGACACACTCCTCTAAAATAACAAATTGTGTATATATATATATATATATATATATATATATATATATATATATAGACGTATATATATAAATAAATTAATATTATTAATCTCAGCAATTGTTCAGATGATCACTTCTACATTTCATTAAAAAAATGTCCAATTTTCACCAGTCCCTTTTAACCATTAAAAACTAAACCCTTTTAATTCATGAACTATGTTGAGCCATGTTTGAAAAAGTTATGCAACATTTAAGAAAAATCAACTTTCATATTAAATAAATCTTATCACATTTTTAACTGAACAAATCTGCTGCAATTCTGCTCAAAATCTGTTACATTTAATAAACACACTTTTGTGTGTTCTTCTTCACTGGAATTATATCCATACAGTTCTTGCCAAGAATCATGCTTGAGTAATAACCAGCACTGTCCTTTCATGAGAAGAAGCTAAACAAGCACTGAGAGTGCTTATATGCACGGTGGCGCAGTGGTTAGCACCGCGGCAGCAGTTTACCCTTGGCCGGGGGATCGTGGGGATCGTGGGTTCGATCCCTGCCCCCGGCCAACAGTGATCTGTGTGGAGTGTGCATGTTCTGGTTTTTCATACAAAAACATGCAGGTTAGGGAGTTAAGGGGCGCTTGCACACGCAGCGACCGGCAGCTGGTGGCTTGTCACCGGACTGCAGAACAAATCCACCTACGGGTACAAGATAAGTCCAAAAAAAAAAAAAAAGTGGGTAGTGAAGTGTCGCTCCACATAGTGGCGCTTCGCCGTCGCCCCGCAAATGAAACACACGCAGCTTCCTTTCACGGTAGTAAAAAAGAGCTCTTCCTCCCACTCACTTTGAAAATGATAAATTTTCTCTTTTTTTTGCCATGTTTTTGGCCTAGGAAACTGCACTCCGCTCACCATCTTCACTGCCCGCTAGCTTATGCTCCACAAGCGCGAAGGTTTTGTCATGCACACAATACTGACCTTTGAACTAGGTCAGAGTTCACCTTAACTTTACGTATAATAAACATATTTTCATTTTTTTTATTTTTAAGACATTGTCATTTTAAAATCTATATAAATGCAAGTTTGATTTTAAAAAATAGCGGCAGAAAAAATTACATCTTAGATGCAGCTCATTTACGAGTTGTGCTATTTTTAGAACAGGCCTGCGGGCAACTCATGTGGTCCCTGCGGGCGACATGGTACCCGCGGGCACCGCGTTGGTGACCCCTGCAGTAGATGAACCAGTGGTGGCAGCGGCACAGAGAGCAGAGGAGCAGGGTGGTGATATTGTAGTGAACTCAATATAAGCACCCTACTTGGCTTGCCAAGTGGGTTGATCCTATTGGCGACACAGGTAGAGTGCGGGACTCCGGAGCGGGAGGCGTGAGTTCGAACCTCCCAGTGGGACGTCGCAATGTCGAGCTGCACGTTACAATATAATACGAGATGCTGTGATGCAATACTTGTCTATTTCGTCCACATTTATGTGCATACATATTTCAAAAATGTTTTTGTAAATAAAATGTTGTGAATGGTCCATCTACCTGTCCTCTTGTTCATAACGCTTATCTGTTAAGAAGGTGCGAAGCCATCAGCCTAATGATGAGTCCACACTTCTCACTGTTGTGATAATTGCTCACGCTGAGCGCTCTGACAGCCCCGCTGTGGGGGTCACACACGACATGTTCCTCCCCACACTCAATTTTTTTTCCCGTATATTTTTCTCTTTGGTGTACAGAAATGGCAATACGCCTGTATTTGCTAAAATTGCATTTTCCCCGTATTAAAATACGGCGAAACCATATCACTTGACAGGTATGTAATTACATGCAGAAACACCGCACAGGCCATCTTCACAAAAATCCAGCTCGACAAGCCACTTTTGCTTAGGTGGAAATGCAAATTGAACTATAAATCATGTGCCTATACATGTCATATTTTCCCATGTAAAGGTCTCCCACTTTTACTTACAAATTGATTTTTAATTTTTGGGAAAAGGGAATATAAATTTTGCACTTGTTCGTAACAACAGTTGTGTGCAACAAAAACACAGTTGTGTATCCTTGTCCAATTTGTCTACTGTTATTAGTGCCAAATTTTTGCTAGATTCCTTCTTAATTTATTAAATTTTGACTGGTGATGCAACATTCAACTTACACGTACTTACCTTTATCAGTGTCTACAAGTTCAAGCACACCTGTACAACTGCTTATAACAAAAAATGTACCCGTTCAAGAGAAATGGATTCCGCATTGCAAATTTGTTTAAAATAAAAAAAAAAAAAAACTACCAAGACATTACGTTTCATTGTGTTGTTAAAAATTAAATTACCATTAGAAGGCTATACACCTGACCTGATGAACAGCAGCATGTGGAGTGAACAGAGAATGGAATGTGTATGTAATTATTGGCTTTTCTCATATGGTGTCATAACAGATAAACCAGACTTTTGATGCAAACAATACAATTTTATTCCAGAAGCAAAATTTACACACAAAAAACAGACTGGGCGATGACATCTCTGCGAGCTCTTCCCTTCGTAACGCAGTGTCCTGCTCCAGGGCTTCACGCGCATCTGCCCGCACATCTGCGGCCACCTGTCGCAAATGCTGCATGTACTCCTGATTCTTGCCGCTGGTCATGTTGCCGTTCCAAGAGCCGCATCTCTTCGTCATGCATGTTGGCCATCGCTAATGTAAGGTCAGCGATGGGAGTTGTCTGTTTTCGTCTTGCCTAGATGGAAAGACAGAAAGGCATGGTCGTTAAAGCTGGATCACTACATATATTATGGAATTACACAGGTGAAAGTCTGTGGTGGAATGTCACTATTATATTATGCTTCATTGCTGTATATAAGCTGAACTGTCATGTTGCTGCCCCTCAGTAGAGCAGATTTTGCAACACGCAGGGTGCTGTCTTCGGCTGCAGCCCCCCTGCAAAACTAAAAGGATTAAGATTAAGAATATGGAAGGATGGATGGGTAATGTTTAAACTAGTTGCTTGTAGTGTGGCTGCAGAAATCTGAATGGGTTAATACAGTCAGCTGACGTGAAGCATTTCAATGAAGCATGTTGATTTCAACGGCAGTTCATGAGCTTTAATTGTTTTTATAAAACAGGAATTACAGCACTTCAATCACCACACCTAAAAATGGTTGTGGAACACCGATAAGTGAAGACCAAAGAATAACCTTTTTGTACATTTAAAAAGACATTTTCAATTAATTAATATGCAGCTACAGGAAATTGCATTAATTTGGGACATAACTTGTTAGGCTCCAGCCCCCCGCGACCTGTAAAGGATTAAGCAGTAGAAGATGGATGGATGGATGGATGGATTTTCGACCCTGGTTTCTGCTGGACCTGTTTCAACCAAAAAAAAAATCGTGGTTATTGTGCATTACCGGCACTTGAACGTGATCCAGATGGAGCTGGTGATGTGGAGTCGATCCAGCTGGCGCTCCGGCAGACGCAGAGGCAGGAGAGTCCGGTGTGTCCATCATGTCCACTGAGGTGGACCCCTGTGATATGAAATGCGATTCTAGAAAGAAAATGCACGCAATTTAAAACTTAACACCAAAGTGCAACATGTACACAACACTCAAGTTTTTAACCAGAATACAATAAGCGTAATTCAGCGTTTTGTTCGCGCTAATACTTAACACAAAGCAAGCGTGAATCTGCAGTTGGCTGCAAAACAATAGGCAAGCCTCAGTAACAACCATTACCCACAATCTAACAACCTTCCTATTTCTTAAAAACAGTGAGCTTGGCACAGAAAGGATAAAGTGGCGAAAAGATGCGCAATATCAAAACACTCACCATCCACGGTTTCCAAGGCCGTGACCGTGACAGTGGCCGTGTTGAGCCCAATGTCTCTCAGCAAACCACTTCCACTCCTTCCTATCCGCTCAACTTTGACCATTGTGGTCCTTCACTGCTCGGTAATCACTTTTCAGCTTTTTCAGCTTCTCCCGACACTGTTTGGCAGTACGGATGTGCCCTTGGGAAGCCATCTGCTCGGACACCTGCATTTTGAGTAGATCCGTCCAACTCGCGCTGGATGCGATCGTCGGCCAATATAGAAAGAAAATTGCGCACCTCCTAATATATAATATTAGGAGTATATTATTATATAAGTATATTATACAGTATATTAATATAATATACGTTATTAAAGGGGCGCACTGTGTTCACTGGCTGAACAATTACAAATGGCGGTCGTGGAGTAAATTCAGCAGAAAAAGTCGCTTTCGTGACGTTACGACCTGACCAATCAGCGGCGACCAGTCTCTTAGTCATATCACAGCCATACTCAGCCCTATTCAGCTCGGTTAGACCCTGCCCTGGATCAGGTACGAAAAAAGTACCTGCTAACCGGTGCTGGGGCTAATGGAAAAGTGCCTAAAGCGGGCTGAGTGGTGCGGTGTAGGGCTAAGTGAGGCTAGTGGAAAAGGGCCTAGAGAACTGAAGGTGGGGCTTATTGGTTTGTGACATCATAAAACTCAGGAAGTACAATCCGTTTTTGTTGTAGGGAAATAAGTGTGTGTATTTTCTTTGTGAAATAAGCTTTTTGTATTGTCCAGTAAAAGGCTGTGTGATGTGTCTAGTGCGTTATAGAAGTGTACACTTCTGTCCTGCCGCTAGCTAGCCTGCTGTTTACAGCAAGTGAAAGGGGAGCCGAGTGCGCAGTCTCCTCTGCTAGTACATAGCCTCTCCACAGCAAGCCCCATGCATACCTCCTCGTGATAATGGATGGAAACTGGGTAGCGTGAGGCCCCAGGCTAAAATGCAGGGATTCAGAGGAGGTTTGGCCCCCAGACTTGCGGTACTCATGGCCCACCGGCATGTGGACATGCCCTGATACCCATGAACCAAATCCCCAACTATGGGTTAAATAGTATACAGACTACATAGTCCATTAGGAAAGTCCCCAACGGTGAGTAGTCTACTACTTCGGCGGATGAGGGCAGTGCCTGGCGGGCAGGTGCTAGAGAGGCGGGCCTTGATAAACAAAGCACCTGGCAGCCCGTTGCAGCCAACTTCATGAAAATCACACATTTTGGCCTGCCGAACCGCGTTGGACATGCTGATGGCCAACAGCATGTGCATGACCCTCGCGCAGCCAAAACCACCCTAAAAAAAATTCACAAGCGATTGGCCTTCGTCTTCAACTTGGACGATCCCTTCAAGCCCAATGGCGATGGAACTGCGAGTAACGGGGGCAGGTTTGGTATTACTGGAAGCCTCTAGCTCGCAACCACATATTGGCGGCGGATCTAAGATGATTGCTTTCCAATGAACTCTGCGGTGACATTGGATTTCGGTAGCTGGATCCACGACTGGGCTGGCCTATTTAGGACTCCCGCAGCCCACCCCATATGGGGAGGCCCCTAGAAAAGGTGAGGCAAACATCGGACACTGCAGACTTATCTGGCTAGCATGCCGCAGCTGGCAGATTACCCATCACAGCGGTCGGCCTACATATCAAAACCATAAAAATCAAAACTCAACCGCTTTCAACCACCACCTGGATTCTCAACCACCGATTGGATCTCTCATTACAAAACCCTTCATCCTGGATGCTTGGAACATCCGCACACTGCAGGACACGAGGAGCAGCTAGCACCCAGAATGTCATACAGCTCTGGTATGTAAAGAACTTGCACGCTTTAACATCGACATAGCAGCTCTAAGTGAGACTAGACTTGCTGAGGAAGGTAACATCAAGGAAACTGGATCAAACTACACCATTTTCTGGAAGGGAAAGGATACAGAAGATCCACGTATCCTTGGTGTAGGCTTTGCCATCCAATCCCAGCTTGTGGACCAACACAACCTTGTCCTAACTGCAATCAATGAGCGAATAATGACCATCCAAATCCCGCTCACCCAAAAACGTTTCCTCACTCTGATCTCAGTGTATGCACCTACACTTACACCTGAAGATGAAAGCAAGACTCCTATGAACTGCTCACACATACCATTCTTACAGTCCCAGAATGCGACAAGCTTGTTATTCTGGGTGACTTCAATGCCAGAGTTGGCAGTGACCACCAGCTGTGGAAAGGCATCATAGGCCTCATAGGTTAACTGCAGTAACTACCGCGGCATCTCACTACTGAGCATTGCAAGCAAGATCTTTGCTTGTAGCCTTCTCAACCGTCTTCTTGTAGTAGCTGAGGATGTACTTCCTGAGTCCCAATGTGGCTTTAGACCCTCTCGTGGTACAGTAGATATGATATTCTGTGCTCGACAACTCCAGGAAAAGAGCCAAGAACAACAACAACCATTCATGTTCATCTTCTGGGACCTCAAGAAGGCCTTTGATCGAGTTCCTCGCCCTGCTATGTGGGCTGTTCTTGCTCATTTTGGATGTCCAGATGATTTCATCGCTCTCGTTTGCGCTCTTCACAATGGCATGGTTGGTAGGGTTTGCCACCAAAATACCCTCTGACCCTTTTCCCATCACTAGTGGTCTCAAGCAAGGATGTGTCCTTGCTCCAACCTGCTTTTTGTTGTATATGGCTTCAATGCAAATTGAAATACCACCAACAACCCCTGGTATCAATCTGCGATACCGCTTGGACGGGGGGCTTTTTAATCTTGCTCGCTTTCACGTGAAATCCAAAACCTCGGTCACCAGTGTTCATGAATTGCAGTTTACAAACAATAATGCCACACCAGCTCAGACTGTTGATGACCTCCAGAGGATAGCTACCATTTAAAATGACTCTTATGAGCATTTTGGAATGGAAGTTAACACTGACAAAACCAAAATCCTCAATCAGCACTTGGTCAAACTTCCTCAAGGACCAACCTTAAGATTAACGGAAATCCTGTCGATGAAGTGGAGCATTTCTCTTACCTTGGTAGCATCCTCTCAAAAATACCAACTTGTGCAAAGGACATTGAAAACCGCATAAAAGCTGCACACTCCGCATATGGATGTCTTTGTCAACGAGTCTTCAATAATCATGCGATAACCATCGGCACCAAAATCATGGTTTTTGAGGCCATTGTTCTTTCCACCCTTCTTTACGCCTGTGAAGCCTGGACCCTGTATCGTCACGATATCAAGCACCTTGAGAACTTCCAACAGAGAAAGCTCAGACAAATACTTGGCATTCGTTGGGAGGATCGACTTTCAAACAATGAGATTCTCAAGCATGCTCTGCTGCCTAGTGTGGAAGCTACCATCTTGCAGCACCGCCTTCGATGGACAGGACATGTACAGATGGACCCCACCAGACTACCACGAATCATGCTCCAGGGGGAGCTTGAGACAGGAAAAAGACCACATGGTAGGCCAAAACTGTGCTACAAGGACCAGCTAAAATGTTCCCTGAAGCAAGCCAACATAGGCAAAAGATCTTGGGAACAACTTGCCACCGACAGAGCAGCCTGGAGAAGAAGAACTTGGGAAGGCACAGACTCATTTGAGAGGCTCAGAAAACAACAGGATGGTGATAAACACAAACGAAGACAAGAAAAACAAAACCAACCACGTCCCCCACCCACAATAAAATGTGACTTCTGCCCACAACAGTTCTATCCTAGGCTGGGCCTTCAGAGCCACATCCGCCATCGATCACAGATGGCAACGTCCTGAAAACTAAGACGAAACCAATGCTCGAACACAAGCTGGAGCTGACAAGCTTTTTATCATTTTAATGGCTGCATAATAATAATAGTAATGCATCAGATTTATATAGCGTTTTATCAAACACTCAAAGACGCTTTACAAGTAGATACATTATTCATTCACTCCAGACAGACAATGGTAGTGGCAAGCTACTACTGTAGCTACAGCTGCCCTGGGGCAGGCTGACTGAAACGTGGCTGCCAATCCGCGCCAACGGCCTCTCCGGCCACCACCAAACATTTATACACATTCATACCCTGTGTTATGGACACAGGAGGCAAGGTGGGTAAAGTGTCTTGCCCAGGGACACAACGGCAGGATATCTGGGGAGAGCAAGATTCGAACCGCCAACCATCCAGTTATTGGACGACCTGCTCTACCTCCTGAGCCGCTGCCGTCCCAAATGTTAATGTTAGCTTAAAACCCACAAAAACACAATTTTGCACAATATAGGACCTTTAAAATATTTTGGTCATGAAGGAGCATTACACTCCTGAACAAATTCTTAAAACTGGGGGGAAATGACAAGTATTCACATTTTGTGGTGGTATATCATAACCAGGTTGTAAGTAGAGGTTCAAAATGCAAAAACAAGAAATGGAAGCAGAAGACAAAAATAGTAGGCAGTTTACTGAAAACTACATTTAAACTCAAACAGCTATTCATCAGCTGATCAAAAGTTTTAAACCATAGTCCCCCCCACCTTCCCCCCCAAAAAAGCAGAACTAAAAGTGTCAAAAAAGGACTCGGTACTGAGTAGCCCCACCGTTCTTGCTGATCACTTCAAATTCAAATTTGTTTGGATATGCTTGATGCGAGTGTTTCCAGGTGGGAAACGCTGTGAAGGTGTCCGTGAAGACACAGGTCCAACTTATCCTTAGTCTTAAGTTGGGTAACTCATCCTTGACCCAACTAAATCCCCTTACTGTTGCTGACTGCAGCCCAATAACTATGAGATGACATCTAAAAAAGAAGGACTTAAAGAAAAAAAAAAAAAAAACATATTTAAAGACTATGTCTCCTCCAACGCCACAAACTTGCTCGTTTGGACTTTGCATATGAGCACCAAACATGGGACACTGAAAGGTGGAAGAAGATTTTATCCTCTGACGAGAAAAAAATTAACCAGAATGGTCCTGATGGTTTCCAACATTACTGACATGACGAGGAGATCCCACTAGGAATGTTTTCTACGTGACACAGTGGGGGAGGCTCCATCATGATTTGGGGTGTTTTTTCCTTCAGTGGACCAATGGAGCTGCAGGTTGTGCAGGGGTGTCAAACAGCAGCTGGCTATGTGGAGATGTTGGAGCGGGAATCTCTCTTGACTCGTTACCTCGTTTGTGTGGTAATGACTGGGTCTTTCAACAGGACAATGCTGCAGTTCACAATGCCCACCGGACAAAGGACATCTTCCAGGAGAAAAATGTCACTTTTTGGACCATCCTGCATTAGCACTGCGGCAGCACAGTTTACCCTTGGCCGGGGGATTGTGGGGATCGTGGGATCATGGGTTCGATCCCAGCCCCCGACCAACAGTGATCTGTGTGGAGTTTGCATGTTCTCCCCGTGTTGCGTGGGTTTACTCCGGGATTTCTCCGGTTTCCTCCCACATGCCAAAAACATGCATGTTAGGTTAATTGGCTGTTCTAAATTGTCCCTAGATATCTGTTTCCTATAGGCCCTTAGAATAGAGGGTTAGTATTAATGAAAGCGCTTTGAGTGGTCTTTGTGACTAGAAAAGCGCTATATAAGTGCAGGTTAGTTAGTTAGTAGTCTGCTGCTAAATGAGCTCCTCAGTGCATTCAGTATGTCCTGCATAGGGTGGAACTCGGACTCCAGCAGAGATGACAGTTTAGCCACCGTCCTTCTCTCTCCTATCTCCTCCACCGGATCAAGGCGCTGCCCCAGGACAGAGCTAGCTTTCTTGATCAGTTTGTTCAGTCTCTTCCTATCGGCTGCAGTAATGCCACTGCCCCAGCAGACCACTCCAAAAGTGATGGCTGATGCCACCACCGTGTCATAGAATGTCTTCAGCAGCGCCCCTTGTACACCAAAAGACCTGAGTCTCCTCAGCAGGAACAGCCTGCGCTGTCCCTTCTTGTAGAGTGCGTCAGTATTGTGTGACCAGTCTAGTTTATTGTTCAGATGAACACCCAGGTACTTATAGGATGTCACCATCTCGATGTCTGTTCCCTGTATATTTACTGGTGCTGTGAGGGGTTGCCCATGCCTGCGGCAGTCCACCACCAGCTCCTTAGTTTTCCTCGCGTTGATCTGGAGGCAGTTCCGATGGCACCAGTCCACGAAGTCCTGGATAAGCCCTCTGTATTCGGCCTCATCTCCAATGGAGATGAAGCTAACAATCGCAGAGTCATCAGAGAACTTCTGTAGATGGCAGTGTGTTGTGTTGTGTGAGAAGTCCGCAGTATAAAGAGTGAACAGGAAGGGAGCCAGCACCGTTCCCTGGGGGGCCCCCGTGCTACCGATGATCGTGTCGGACACACAGTCCCGGGTTCTCACAAACTGAGGCCGGTTCGTGAGGTAGTCCAGGATCCATGATGACAGGTGCTGGTCCACCCCTGAGCGCAGCAGCTTGTCCTTCAGGATCATCGGTTGGGTGGTGTTGAAAGCACTGGAGAAGTCAAAGAACATGATCCTCACCATATTCCCGGGCTTCTCCAGGTGGGACAGAGAACGGTGAAGGAGGAAGATCACCGCATCCTCCACCCCAATGCCATGCTGGTAGGCGAACTGGAGTGGATCCATCGCTGGTTCCACCAGGGGGCGGAGGTGAGCAAGGAGCAGTCTCTCCAGGGTCTTCATCAAGTGGGACGTCAAGGCCACCGGTCTGTAGCTGTTCAGGTCTTTGGGGTGGGAAGTTTTTGGTACAGGTACCACACAAGATGTTTTCCACAGCTGTGGTACCCTCCCCAGCTTCAGGCTCAGGTTGAAGATGTATGTCACAATCTCACACAGCTGGTCTGCACAGGACTTGAGGAGCTTTGCGCCGATGCCGTCCGGTCCCGACGCCTTCCTCGCCTTGATCTTCCTCAGCTCCGTCCTCACCTGGGTCAGGATGGGGGGCTGTGTGTTGGGAGTGGGGGGGTGTTGGTGGAGTGGGGAGTGGGCAGCAGGACTTGATTTCTTTAGAGGCAGCAGTGGTTGTTGTGCAGTCAGGGGGGAGGGCGGTTGGTCAAACCTATTGAAAAACAGATTCAGGTTGTTCGCCCACTCCCTGCCCCCCGTGGCCTGGGGGGAGGTATTCTGGAGCCCAGAGATGGTTTTGAGGTTTCTCCAGACCCCGCTGATGTCGCTCTGTTGCAGCTTGTCCTCCATCTTCTTCCTGAAGCTGTCCTTGCCTTCTCTGATCTTTCTCCTCAGCTCCCTCTGTACGGACTTCAGCATCTCCCTATTCCCCGACCTGAAGATCCTCTTCTTCTCTTTCAGAAGTGTTTTTATCTCAGGGTTGATCCAGGGTTTGTTGTTTGAGCAACGCCGTATGGTCTTGGTGGGAACGGATTTGTCCACACAGAAGCTGAGGTAGTCCGTGAAGGTGTGAGTGAGGCCATCGATGTCCTCACCATGTGGATCGCAGAGCTGCTTCCAGGCGGTGGCTTCAAAACAGCCCTTTAGAGTGTCCATTGTCTCCTCAGACCATAACTCCACTGTGCGCATGGCCGGAGGTTGTCTGTGCACTAGGGGTTTGTACACCGGCCAGAGATGAACCAAGTTGTGATCCGATCTCCCAAGTGGGGGGAGTTGTGATGAGGTGTACGCCTCCTTAGTGTTTGTGTAGAATAAGTCCAGTGTTTTATTGTCTCTAGTGTGGCATGTGACATACTGGGTGAACGTAGGTAGAATGGGAGATAGTGAAACATGGTTGAAATCGTCTGAGATGAGAAGAGCATCTGGGTGTTCTGTCTGCAGCCTGCTGGTTACTGAATGGATGATGTCACGCGCTGTCCCAGCGTTCGCCGTCGGATTTGCATAAACAACAATGCAGATCACGTGTGAGTATTCCCTCGGGAGATATGCAGGCCGCATGCTAACAGCTAGCAACTCATTGTCTTTGCTGCAGTGTCGTTGTTTAACAGTGATATGTCCTGGTCTGTACCAGTTGTTGTTAACATACATTATCACTCCACCGCCCCTTGCTTTGCCACTGTATGGTGTTCGGTCTGCCTGTATCATGGGGAAACCCTCCAGCTAAATGTTAGCATCTGCTGCTAGTTCAGTTAGCCACGTCTCAGAAAACAAAAGGAGAGAGCACTCCCGATATGTGCTATCGTAACGGCAGATAGCCGCTAGCTCATCTACCTTTCCCAGTAACAACCGTACATTTCCCATGACAATAGATGGAAGGGAGGGTCTGTACCTTATATTTTTTGTCCTCCGCCTTACTCCAGCCCGGCAGCCGCGGCATTTTCGCCTCAGTTCTCTCGGTATGTCGAGTTTTTCCAATGGGACCGGGTGGCGGTTGAATGCTAGCAGCTCTTCCCTGCTGTATCGTATCCTGCTATAAACAGTGGCTCCGTCCACCGGCTCAGGAGACATTTGGGACGATCTATAAGACAAATTAGACAAATTTTGACCAATGTTATAGACAAATGTTCTATAAGACAGATTTACTTTAGTTTACGGGGACAGCTGTGGCCCAGGTGTCGTGTGACCAACTATTGATCGGAGAGTCAGGAGTTTGATTCCTGCTTTGTCTGCAGTCTGCATGTTGAAGTGTCCTTGAGCAAGATACTGAACCCCCAGTTGCTCCTGGTGGGTCAGGCCAGCGCTGGTGTATGGCAGCTCTGCCGCCATCAGTGTGTGAATGGGTGGATAGCAGGATCTGTAAAGCACTTTTGTCATCTACAGATGAGAAAAAGCTCTCTATAAGTGAACGCCATTTACCATTTTACCATTTAGTTGGCTCAGACTTGCTACCTGAGCTAGGAGATAGCCAGTTAAGATTAGCAACAGTGAGGAAAGAGGGAGGTTTGGGTTAACTACCATTTAAAGAGCCATGCACTAAATGAACCTTTCTGAGGAGGGCTGCAAAAGATGTTTTACAATGATGCTGCAAAAATTAAATAGTTAAAGACAATTTGGCCAAAGTATGTCACAAACATTTCATTAAGACCTGTGGGAACTGTCATCATGTGAAACGTGCAGTAAATGGGACCTTTAAATCTGAAAATCTCATACGGCAGATAAAGAAAGTGGGGAAAAAATAGTTGACAATTAACACTGACTGGCAAAGATTTTATAGAAAATGGACGCAAGTCTAAAGGCCTTAAACCTGTGGGGCTGTGCTAACGTGTCCGAGGTGACAATCAGGAACAAGGTTAATCTAACATTAGCAACACTTCATTAGCCGTTTCATTAGCTGAAGCTCATGTTGTGTTTGCACACTCATTTCCGCTAAGCGAGAGTCCCTACAGCATTATTGCTCTCCTCTGATTTCATTGTGAGTGAAAAACTAAGAATCAATAGTAAAGATTTATATAACTCAGTTGTATGGAGACATTATGTAACTGCAATGACACATTCTACTTTTTTTAAGTATTAATCCTTTGAGAGATATTGTATAACTTTGTGTCACGCACTCCGTAACTTTTTCTCCTCTGCTGACCTGCTAGCAGGCACCCTGTCTGTTTGGAAATCTCCAGATGTGTAAATTAAGGTATAGCTTTTTCTTTCCTGCTTAGAGGAATATACAGATTTTATTGTAATACTCCGCTGAAACATTTTCTTTTAAAGAATATAATAGAATAATTTTGATGAATAGAGATGGTTGTTTAAGGATTTAATTAATGTTTATGCCAGAGATACTCAACTTGCTGAGGGCCACAAGTTATCTACATTAGCTTGATGTAAGACTATGCCAGCAACTGATAAATAATATATGCCACTGCATTCAACAGCTGAGAATGAATTTTAGTTTATGCTTTTCTTACAGCTGAAATACTTTAGACATCACAGAGTATAGCTGGAACCTCTTCAACAAATTTTATTAAGTGAATTAGAAAATGGTCAGCAGGCCAGCTGGCAACTGGGCAGGTCTGCTGTGGTCTGTGGGCCAGAATTTTAGTATCAAATGCTGTGGGCTTTAATCAATGCCAGTAGAGACTTTCCTGTTGTGTTTGAAATCTATAGCTGTTCTGGCTTTCAGGGTGCTTAAACAGTTTAGGCAACACATTATATATTGTATTTGTAAAAATCAATCTGTTGATGTTGTTCCAGCACTAAATTATTTCTACCATTTGTACCCTGTATTTTTCTGTTTCACTACAGCCCTTTGGTTTTTGCAACCACAGTGTGAGCAGCATTGCCTTATTTTGCTCACGTCTTTTCTTTTACTTGTTCGCTATTCTGAGTATGTTTGCTATTATTATATCTGTGATTATTATCATTATTTATTTTGCCAGACACTACTTAAAACTCTATTTCTGCTCAAAAACAATCTACCAGCAACACTTTCAGCATTAGAAGTGGATGACTGAGAAACCGGCATGCACAAAATGTGAGTGATTGCTGGTCTACACTCAGTATAAATGGAAATATGTTGTGTCTATCATTTCCCAATGTTTCTGCTTTATATTCTGTTCTTAGATCAGATAAAAGTTACTATGGGTGCTTGCACAAGAATGGGCTTTAGTTCTTTTTAATCCAGCTCCACTTCTTCAGCTTATTAAAAACAAGTCCCATCCACACAGCACTGCTTAAAAAAATGCCCACAACTCCACTCTGACGTTTACATTTCTCAATATAATGGGTAAGTGTATATTTACTAGGCAATTAGAATATCATAATTTGTAATTTAATTTCAGAAACTAATACCATATTCAAAATTAAATAAAAAAGATGTGAAATATATCCGTCATGGTGCAGGTTTTGGACCCAAATTCAGGAAACACAACAGGATGATGCAAATATTTCACTGAATTGTATACAAATGAGTGTTGCTCGCTGCACCAGTAGGCTTTTTGCCTGCAGAGACACAGAGGAGAATTAGTAAGTATCTGATATTGAATGCTATAATAATACAGTCAAGCTGACAGGGTCTTACTTTGTGGGTGAAAGCAATGAGATAGTAGAACACAAGTGAGGGGCAGGGGGATGCCAACCCACAGGTTTGAGGGGCTCAGAGGAGAAGGAGGGCATTAAGAGTCTTTTTTGTGGCGGTTAAGTTTGATCAAAGTCTTTTTATTATTTTTAATAATGACAAAATACACACACAAAAAAAACTAACCCTCCCACCCCCCACCCAGACCCTCCCGCAATACCAGATCAAAAGTACAACAGTCAGACATTCTTAAAACACACTTGATCATAAAAATGAGTGTTACATTACAACATAATGTTCATGTATCAATAATTGACGGAGCTGTGTTGTTAACAAAGGAGATGAAAGATAACCATGTGGCATGAAATTTCCCAACAGACCCCTTAATTGTATGTTTGATTTTTTCCAGATGGATATGAGACATAACCTCTCTGAGCCGCTGTCCAAATGTTGGGGGCAGAGTGTCCTTCCATTTACAAAGAATCAGTCTTCTAGCCAACAGAGCAGAAAAAGCGATCAGATTTGAATGAGACTTGCTCAGAGAGGAGTCTGATGGGGTCACACCAAACAATGCAATCAGAGCAGATGGATGTATCATTTGTCCACTTATTTTAGAGAAGGCCTCAAATATCAAGCTCCAGAATACATAAAGCTTTGGACAGAACCAAAACATGTGCAGTAATGTAGCTGGATGCCTTCTGATCCAAGATGGCGCCCACAGTGGTCGCCATGGTGCTTCGCTGCACCCTTTGTTTTTGTTTGTCAATTGTGTGTCTGCTTGCTCTTATACCCGTGAAGAACTTCTAAATATTAGGACTTTCACTCCCACAGACCTACTCCCAGTTTTTTTAGCTCCTGCCGCCGATGTGGTTCATTGCTTGGCTCGAAAAGTAAGACGGCGAAAGAGAGGAAGACTAGCGGGCGCTCTCGTCCGGCTTCGCAGGAGAGGCACGCGCACGGCGTTGCCTGGCATATTTCTGTCCAATACCAACTCTCTCTCTAACAAGGTAGATGAACTGAGACTGCTGATGCGTTTTAAGGACCTCTTCCTCGGCTGCCCTCTGTTTCATCGAGACCTGGCTCAGGGAAAACACACCGGACAGCGCGCTGCGCCTCGAGGGATTTCAGCTGTTTCATGCTGATCGTGACACAGAGCTCTCCGGCAAGACCACAGGAGGCGGAGTCTGCTTTTACATCAACAACAGCTGGTGCTCTGATGTAACGGTAATTTCCAAACACTGTTCTCCCGCCCTGGAATTTCTTTTTATTAACTGCAAGCCATTTTATTCCCCGCGGGAGTTCGCCTCATTCATCCTCGCCGCTGTGTACGTCCCTCCCGACGCGGACACGCGCGAAGCTCAGCGTGTGCTCGCGGATCACATCCAACACACGGAGCGGATTTTTCCAGACTCTGGTTATTGTGGTTGGTGACTTTAACCAGAGCAATCTGAGCCACGATCTCCCCCGCTACAAACAGTTTATTAAATGCCCCACCAGAGGAATAAACACGCTGGATCACTGTTACACCACAGTGAAAGACGCATATCGCGCTGTTCCCCGCGCTGCGCTGGGATTATCTGATCACGTGATGGTCCACCTCATTCCCACATACAGAGATTGAAGCTCACTAAACCTGTTGTGAGCACTACGAAGAAATGGACCAGTGAAGCTGAGGAGAAGCTGGAAACGTGCATGGAAATAACTGACTGGGGCATGTTTAAAGGAGCCACGCATGATCTGGATGAATACACGGACACTGTGAACTCTTATATCCACTTCTGTGAGGAGGACATTCTTCCAACGCGCACCAGGGTGAGTTATTCTAATGACAAGCCCTGGTTCACAGCTAAACTCAGACAGATCACGAAGGAGAAGGAAGCAGCGCTGAAAAGTGGAGACAGGGACTGCTACAGAGAGGTTAAATATCGGTTTAACAGAGAGCTGAAGAGAGCTAAATCTGTGTATTCTGAGAGACTCCAGCAGCAGTTCACTGCTAATGACTCGGCTTCTGTGTGGAGAGGACTGAGGCAAGTCACCAACTATCGGCCTCAGGCTCCTAAAGGTCAGGATGACAAAGCCCTTTGTCAAAGACTGTCCCAACACTATGCCCGTTTTGACACCTCGTCATCTGTGTCCAACTACCCCCCTCTCTCCAGCTCCACAGCCTCCACGATCCCTACTTCATCAAAGGCGCCCCCCCCCTCCTCCCCCCCTGCCCTTATCAGTGAGCAGGACGTGCTCAAACAGTTCTCCAGACTGAACCCGCGCAAGGCCCCCGGTCCGGACGGCGTGTCTCCCTCCACCCTGAGACACTGTGCGAAACAGCTGGCTCCTGTCTTCACAGACATTTTTAACACCTCCCTTAAGCTATGCCACGTGCCGCTCTGCCTCAAATCCTCCACCATCATCCCTGTCCCCAAGAAGCCACGGATCACTGGACTTAATGACTACAGACCTGTAGCGCTCACCTCTGTAGTCATGAAGTCCTTTGAGCGCCTGGTCCTGCCCCACCTCAAGTCCATCACCACCCCTCTCCTGGACCCGCTGCAGTTTGCCTACCGAGCCAACAGGTCTGTAGACGACGCAGTCAACCTGGCCCTCCACTCCATCCTGCAGCACCTGGACTCCCCGGGAACCTACGCCAGGATCCTGTTTGTGGACTTCAGCTCCGCATTCAACACCATCCGCCCCGCTCTGCTCCGGGACAAGCTATCCCTGCTCAACGTGCCTGACTCCCTCTGCAGGTGGATCACCGACTTCCTGATGGACCGGAGGCAGCATGTGCGGCTGGGAAAGACTGTCTCAGACTCTGCTAGCATCAGCACCGGATCACCCCAGGGTTGTGTACTTTCCCCCCTACTCTTCTCCCTTTATACCAACTCCTGCACCTCCAGCCACCAGTCTGTCAAGTTGATCAAGTTTGCGGACGACACCACCCTCATCGGGCTCATCTCCAACGGCGACGAGTCCGCCTACAGGAGAGAGGTGGCCCAGCTGGCGTCCTGGTGCAACAACAACAACCTGCAGCTGAACGCTCTGAAGACAGTGGAGATGATTGTGGACTTCAGGAAAGTCACAACCCCTCTGCCCCCCCTCACCCTCACAGGCTCTCCCATCACCACTGCTGATTCCTTCCGCTTCCTAGGCACCACCATCACCAGGGACCTCAAGTGGGAGCCGACCATCAGCTCCCTCATCAAAAAGGCCCAGCAGAGGATGTTCTTCCTGCGGCAGCTGAGGAAGCTCAAGCTACCCACCAAGATGTTAGTGCAGTTCTACACAGCCATCATCGAGTCCATCCTCACCACCTCCATAACCGTGTGGTACGCAGGAGCCACTGCCAGGGACAGACTAAGGCTGCAGCGCGTCGTGCGCACTGCTGAGAAGGTGATCGGCTGCAAGCTCCCATCTCTCCAGGATCTGTACATCTCCAGGACCCGGAGGCGTGCTGGCCGGATCATAGCCGATCCCTCACACCCTGGTCACGAACTGTTTGCCCCCCTCCCCTCAGGTAGAAGACTACGGTCCATCCAGACTAAAACCTCCCGTCACATGAACAGCTTCTTCCCCTCTGCCATCAGACTGCTGAACACTAAGTGACTTATTGACTCTCGTGCACTATGTACAGCAGCTCAACCAGACTCATGTCAATCATCACTGTTTTCTTCCTGCATTACCGACTGCACTATATGGTTCTCCACATTATCTGCTGCTCGCTAATATATTTAACTGCTGACCAGTATTACTCACTTATTCTACACTTTATTGCATGTATAGTTTCTTTTATTTTATCATGTTTAATGTTGCAGCATTGCACCGAGACAAATTCCTAGTTTGTGTACTACATGAACAATGGCAATAAATCTGATTCTGATTCTACATTGGCCACATGTAGGATCCAGATCAAGCTGGATCCTAGATAACTTCTTAGACCAATGGAGACGATGAACAACTTTAAACTGCATTACAGAGTGTCGAAGGCAGATTGAGGAGGTGTGAATCCTATTTATTATTTTAGTCCATGTTAGCTCTGATATCGATTCTCCCAAGTCTGCTTCCCATTTGTGTTTAAGCTTTTCCTAAAGTAGTCAATTGATACACATCCAAAATAGTATACATATTAGCCAAGATTTTTTTAGAATCAATTTTGCATTCAAAGATTAAATCTAACAGAGTTGATTGAGGATGCTGAGGGAAGCAGCGTGAGTTAGATGATGCAAAACATCGGAGCTGTAAATATCTGAAAAACTGACCTGCTTATTTTATATTTTTGACGTAGTTGTTCAAATTAAGCAAATTTGTTGTTTACATACAAATCATACAGTGACCATATCCCAGATTTTGACCAGCTATTAAAGGCTTCATCAATAACCGAAGGTATAAACATGTGGTTTCTGATTAGTGGTGCAGCAAGCCACATTTCGGTAGCCTTAAAGCTTCTTCGAAACTGATTCCAAATTTTGACCATGTGAATAACAACAGGATTAGATGTGTAAGATGAAAAAGGCTGTTTGAGAGGTAAGCTGGAACCTAATAAAGCTGCCAAAGAAGTATTTTTAACTGAAGCCCTTTCCAATTCCACCCAACTGGAATCAAGAGCATCCCTCTTCATCCAGTAGAACAATGTTTTAATATTTGCTGCCCAGTAATAATGGATCAAGTTTGGAAATGACATACCACCCACTGTTCGTGGTAATTGCAATATGTTTCCCTATCCTTGGTTGCTTCTTACTCCATACAAAACTTGATATCTGGCTATTAAGATTAAGAAAGAAGGATCTGATTAAAAAAAATGGGCAAACTTTGAAATAAATACAGAAATTTTGTATTTAAAGCACACACATCTTAATGGATTTGATTCTTCCTCCTAAAGAAAGAGGAAGACTATCCCAACGATCCAAATCTCTCTTTAGACTAGAAAGTATCAGCAAATAATTAGCTTTATAAAGATCACTAAAATTACACGTTACCCATATACCTAAATATTTAATTTTTCCAACGCTATTTTGAAAGGGGCCAATACGATATGTCTTTCATATCCAGAGGAGGTCAGCATTAGCTCACTATTTTGAAGGTTAACCTTATAATCAGATATTTTCCAAATTCTGAGAGTAATTTCAATAATTTTGGGATGCTCGAGCCAAGGTCCAATACAAACAGCAATGTATCATCTGCATAAAGAGAAACTTTGTGCTCCAAACCTGCCTGACAGGTTACCCCTGTAGTGGAATTCTGTCTCAAAGCTATGGCCAGCAGTTCCATAGCAATGGCAAATAAGAGTGGTGAGAGAGGGCACCCCAGCCTTGTACCGCGCCATAGCTCAAAGTAACTTGATACATTATAATTAGTCTGTACTGCTGCCATTAGGGTGGTATACAAGAGCCTAATCCAAGATATGAATCTTGGCCCAAACTTAAATGCCTTCAAAGTCTCAACCCTTTAGCTGCCCAGCTGACCCTATTGTGACTTAACCCCCTAGTGGTCAAGAGTGGTAAAAAATTTGTCAACAAAACAGTTCAGATTTCCAACTTGAAAATTACAAGAGATAATGGCTTACTGTCAATTAGAAAGATGTATAATATGATCCAAAGTTTAAGATGGGAATAAATTTACACATCTAATTTTCATAATGTCACAGCAGCTATATATAAATTGAATAACTCAGTCAAAAGTGGACTTTGGACACATTTACATATAGAATGGTCCGTTGCTTTTGACGCCAATTTGTCTACAGGAGTAAGTTTTTATCTAATCTTCAAAGTATATGAACCAGAATGTCAATAAAATGTAAAAAAAAAAAATTTCTCCCTTAAGTACCTGTTACCGGGAGGGGGGGGGCTCGCCCACCCACGTCACTGGTCTGTTTTTGTCCATTGTAGCCGATGTTGGTGTGTTTGTTCAGCAATTTGCACCGTGTACCACATCTGCAATCTCTTATGATTGCCCCATGTGAGTTTTGTTTGTATTACTTGGCTATTTTTTCTGTTTGGTGCATTTTTCCTGTGGGAATCCATGCCACCCGTGAGCACCGCCATCTTGGTTCTGGAAGGTCTGTCTTTTGTTACATCGACCTCGATGTAACACATTTACTTAGTAATTTACACCCATGTACCACATCTACAAATTCTTTTGATTATCCCACGTGAATTTCGTTTGTATTACGCAGCTATTTTTCCTGTTTCATGCAGTTTCCACCATCAACGCTGACGCAACGCTGAGGCAATGACCAAACAGCGGCATCCACATTGGTGTGTGAGCTCAAAGCAGAAAAAAAGTAAGAAGAATAATGAGGATTTCTCCTTCTTTGCTATATTCCATATCAGCCATGATTCCTTTGGCGCATGTCTGCCACCTTCTAAACTGTCAGATCAATAGAGATTAGTACAAATTCTCAGTATAGCCAGGGATGTCAGTAAATTGACACATGCAGTTGCTGTATTGTGCCACTGGGGGCGCATGACCCATCCATTTAATCTGGGCGATTAAAGGGTTAAAAAGGTAGTCCCACTTGACCAGATCAAATAACATTATTTCACAATCTGTACTAGCAGGTAAGGGCGGACTGTACAAAATATTAAACAAACGTCTAATATTAAAAAAGGAATGACGCCCTTTTATAAAGCCTTGTCTGATCAGGAAAAGTGATTTCTGGAACAACCCCTCAAGACGGCGAGGCAAAATGTTGGCCAAAATTTTTACATCCGAGTTCAAAGAAATCGGGTGATACGGATTACAATAGAGGGGATCTCTGTCCTTTTTCAGTAGTAAAGATGTAATTGCCTGATGCATAGAAGGGAGCAGAGATTTTAAAGTGAGAGATTCCTCAAATACAGATAACAGCAAAGGGGAAAGTTGAGCTTGTAGGGACACTAGACACAGCGGGTGGACATTCCTCTCACACCCAGAAGCAGGAACAGGGGCAGAACAATGGAATGAAGGGGGTAGCCCCCCCAAGGAGTAACTTGACAGACAATGAGGGCAGGGGGGTAAATGTATGGTCAGGAAGGTAGCAAGTGTTATGTTAATGTGTCACACATTCTCTTTGTACAGGAATGTAGTAAGTGTTATGTTAATGTGTCGCACACAAGCATAATGCACTAGCCCACTAGCCCAACTCTTTGTGCATACCATTGGGGCTATTTAAGAGAATGCAGAGAGAGTTGAGGAGCCTCTCCTACCAGATACTCGGCTCCAGCGGGCAACGCTGGGGTCCACCAGCAGTATTTATGTTAGAGGGTCAATAAAGAACCTGTGTCGACCTACGCTCGTGCCTCACCTCCACATCCTTTCCTTACACCCTCTACACTGGTGACCTGACGTGAAATGGACTCTCTCTCCCTTTCGCCGTGCTGTGGATTCCTTTTTCTCCACATTGGTGACCTGACGTGAAATGGACTCTCTCCCTTTCGCCATGCTGTGGATTCCTTTTTCTCCACATTGGTGACCTGATGGAGATGAACTCTCTCTCCCTTACGGCGCACACCACATGGTGACCTGACTTGGGATGACCGTCTGCTCCCTTTCACCGCGCTGTAGATTCCAGAGACCGGGGATTGCCTACATCCTTCACATCCACACTGGAGCGTGCGCGCCTTCTCCTCACTCCACGATGGTGACCTCCAGGGCCAGACGGAGAGCGCGGTGCTGGGACCGAGACACACGAGGATCAGCAACACGAGCAACGCACAGAAACAGCCTGAACAGGGAAGATCATCGGCGCCGTCTGCGTTGATTTCCATCAAGCTCCCCAACCCTGACTCACCTCCCAACAGCAGACTTTCTGCACACAGAAGCCCCGCACACACACACACACACAGCAGGATTACGAGGACAGTGCAACTTCCAGCTATGTGGTCACTGCACCAGGCTCGCGCCATGCACCAGGGACAAACCGGCTCCACAGATTTATACATCGTCCTCCGCCGCTGCACATGCCCAAGAAACACAGCTGATCACCATCCTCGGAACCTTTAGGGCTGCTCACGCACCTGAAGCAGACATGCAGCCCACACACGGGACTTAGAATGGGTTTCTCAGCCACGGCACACCATGGGAATTTACCCGATTGCCTTCCCCGATGACTTTAGGGCTGCTTCTGCACCTAAAGCCAAACTGCCAAGTCCCTCACACAGCTTCAGTTTTTTTTTTTTGTTTGTTTTTTTTTTCCCACAGCCGCTACACATCCTCGGGGAATTTGGCCGTTTGCCTTCCCCACATCCTTCCAGGACTGAGCCGCAAGAGGAGTCAGAGACTTTTTTTTTTTTTCTCACAGCCACTGCGGATCACCGCCAGGCTTATCGGGAAAGTCCCTCACCATGGCGGATCCACATGCAATTTTTGCGCGGTCCAGAAACTTTTGATGTCCTGGGCCGGCGCTCCATTACTTCCCACCCACCTCCCCCTCGTCCTCCACATCGCTACGCCCGCACCTCACTCCCTAAAGCCGTCTGATCGCCGGTTTGTTCCCTTACGCACAATGCGCACCGGCCCCATGCGCCCACAATCCACAGCCGTTCAACATGCTGGAACTCGGAGCAGAGCACACTGTCTTTTCCACCCCTCCCCCTTCCCCCCACAGACTTACATGCTCTCTGACACTCCTCACCAGCAGACAGTTAGACCGGAGCGGCAACCCCCCACTGCAGCCTCCACTGGCGTTGACTTGAACCCAAACGATGGGTGGGGTCACAGCCCTTTCTGGGTGTTCGGGGGGGGGGGGCTGTGTAGGGACACTAGACACAGCGGGTGGACATTCCTCTCACACCCAGAATCAGGAAGACGGGCAGAACAATGGACTGAAGGGGGTAGCCCCCCCAAGGAGTAACTTGACAGACAATGAGGGCAGGGGGGTAAATGTATGGTCAGGAAGGTAGCAAGTGTTATGTTAATGTGTCACATATTCTCTTTGTACAGGAATATAGTAAGTGTTATGTTAATGTGTCACATACAAGCATAATGCACTAGCCCACTAGCCGAGCTCTTTGTGCATACCATTGGGGCTATTTAAGAGAATGCAGAGAGAGTTGAGGAGCCTCTCCTACCAGACACTCGGCCCCAGCGGGCAACGCTGGGGTCCACCAGCTGTATTAATGTTAGAGGGTCAATAAAGAGCCTGTGTCGACCTACGCTCGTGCCTCGCCTCCACATCCTTTCCTTACACCCTCTACAATCTGAAATTTTTTTGAAAAAATCTGCTGGAAAGCCGTCTGGGCTTGGAGATTTCCACTTTGCATCTCTTTAATAGCTGATATTATTTCTATTAATGAATTATTCCTAATGAAATATCTTTCTCAAGCTCCAGAGACTGATCTAAATCAACAGATGAAATTTTCAAAAATCGAAAGAAGTCATTTATCTCAGATACGTTAATAGATGAATCTGGAGTGTAAACTGACTGATAAAAGTCTCTAAAACAGGAATTAATTTCCTGATTATCTGTATGACGGACACCATAACCATCCTTTATTACTGAGATTGTTTTACAGATCTTTGACGCAGTTGATTTGCAAGTATTCGCCCTGATTTTTTTCCCCCCATACTCATAATAATTACATCTCATTTTTGAAAGAAGATATTCTGCTTTTTTTGTAGATAAAATGTCAAATTCAGCTCTTCCTCTGAAAGAAGCAAAGGATTCAGACACCATGATCGAAATATATATTGTGAATGAATGAATCTTTATGAATGAATCTTTATTTCGGATAGATTAAAAGTAAAGATTAAAAAGAAACAGAATATTATAACAAAGGGGAAAAAATCCAACAAGGTCAAATTAAACAATAACTCCTCTGACTATACAGTTCAACATAAGTTATCCGAAGTGGGTGATGGCTGAAGCCGCAGCTTATATTGCCCACTCATATTCCATCCATGAATTCAAAAGAAAAACAAAACAAGAGCGATTACAATTCGGAGCAAAGCTAAGACAAAATGTAACAAAAAAAAAAAACTAAGCAAACAACACAACGCAGACTGGATATGACAATCCTTATGTGATTTTACATGTCATCTTGTATATATGTTTGGAGTATTTCTTCCTTTAGTTTTTGTTTAAATTGTCCAACCGTTGTACATGATTTTAATTCAGGTCCAAAATCGTTCCATAATCTTACTCCTTGCACTGAAACACAGTGTTGCTTGGTGGTAGTTCTCACTGAAGGTTTTTGAAATACACATGTTCCTCTGAAATGGTATTGTTTCTCCCTTATTTGGAACAACTTTTGGATATTTGCGGGCAGTGATAGATTCTTCACTTTAAACATTATTACTGCAGTTTTAAAGTCAACCAGATCTTTCAACTTGAGAGCTTTTAATTTAAGAAAAAGTGGGTTTGTTGGTTCCCTGTAAGCAGCTTTGTTTATTATTCTAATAGCTCTCTTCTGAAGCATAAAGACTGGATATATGTTTGTTTTATATGTATTTCCCCATACTTCAGTACAATATGTAATGTATGGGAGTATTAATGAATGATACGAAGTATATAATGTGGGTTGATTCAGCAAATATTTCACTCTGTGTAGTATTGCGATTTAGATATTTTACCTTTAATATAATTAATATGTGACTTCCAACACAGTTTATCAATTATTACTCTAAGAAATTTAGTTTCAGATACCCTTTCAATTTCTTCACCATTTACACTGAGTTTAGATACTAAGTTGTTGTGATGGTTGTTAAAAACTATAAATTTTGTCTCACTTAAATTGAGCGTTAATTTGTTTGTATCAAACCACAGTTTAAGCTTTCCTAATTCCTTTCCGAGTGTATCCAAAAGTTGTTCCAAACTGCTTCCACTGCATAATAAATTAGTGTCATCGGCAAACAATACTCGACTCAAGATGGCGACCGGGATGGTCACACTTTTTCAGTGCTGAGACAAAGTCACTGATTTTGCCATTAAAAGTGGCTGGCCTGCAGCGATCGGCGCTCGTGGCGAACACGCACGGGCTGAATTGCCACCCCCGTTGGATTGCCCTTTAATCGCCTTTCTCCAGCGACTTCCTGCGCCTTCCTGAAGCGATTGCTAAGCTAACACTAGTTAGCTTAATGCTGGCGCCAGTCTCTAAATAACTAACCTACAGCGATCGGATATACCTCCGGTGGATTACCCCTTTGATCGCTTTTATCCGGCCACTGTGAGTAAACTGACCAGCGATTCCAGCGCTTCCTTGTGATTCACTGATGTGCCCTACCTGAAGCGATTGCTAAGCTAACGCTAGTTAGCTTAATGCTGGCGCCAGCCATTCCACCTAACACCAGCCTGAATCAAAGCCCAGCTGCGAGGCCCAGCGGAGATGCTACCAGGCAGGCGGCTATTTGTTGACGGGGCTCAGCAGAGATTTCACCCAGGCAGACGGCGGTAGGCGGCGGTGCCCAGCGGAGGACTTACCGTGACTGCAGCGGTGGTGTGCGACGAGACTACCCGAAGCGATTGCTAAGCTAACGCTAGTTAGCTTAATGCTGGCGCCAGTCATTCCACCTTACACCAGCCTGAATCGAAGCCCAGCTGCGAGGCCCAGCGGAGATACTACCAGGCAAGCGGCTATTTGTTGACGGGGCTCAGCAGAGATTTCACCCAGGCAGACGACGGTAGGTGGCGGTGCCTAGCGGAGGACTTACCGTGACCTCAGCGGAGCTCGGTGGCAGCGGCGGTGTGTGACGAGACTCGGTTGGAGGAGCGGGATGGGAGACCAGTTACGGCGACTATGAGCAACGAGACCAGCAACGGAAGGGGCTAGTTGGCTAGCTGAGGCCCAGCTGGATTCGAGGACGATCGGATCAGATTCTGGCGATATAAGCAGAATTTATTTTACTATCCACAGATTTTCTTTTTCCTTCTTTCCAAGAAGGACCGAAGATGGCTGCCACCGGATTAAAAAGTGGGCTGATGGGCACCACTAATAAGCCTTCTCTACTTCTCTACTTCCTCTTCGTTTTGTCTTTGTGTGTCTGGACCTGCAACAAGAAGGATTTTCCGACAAACTCAACCAAAGGTGAAGTTAGAGTTTTATCTGTATGGATTTGGGCTTGGACATCTCACCCTACACTCTATGTGGTCTTTAAAAGGCCTGAGCAAAAACTTCCAAATTAAGGCAAACATGGCTGTTAAGCAAAAATCACAATATGGCAGAGGATATACAATTAAAGTTCTGTTAGTTCTGCTACTTCTGGCAGGAGATATTCACCTTAACCCTGGACCTGCCACTATTAAACAGCAGACCACTGGGTTAGCACAAAACCGAGCTGTACAAAAGCAAAAACAACATTTTTCCAAACTGTTAATCATGCACGAGTTCTTTGGGACACCAAGGCTAAACCAAAGGGGATCCTCGGCGGTCATTTAAACATACGGAGCATAATCCCCAAAAGAGAGGAGATTTCGGTGTTGCTGTTGGACTCAAATCTGGACTACCTTTGTCTCTCAGAAAGCTGGCTACACAGGAACATAGACACTAATATGATCGATATTGTGGGCTACCAGTGTTTTAGAAAAGACAGGCAGGTAGGGAGGGGAGGAGGTGTTTTAATTTACATCAAAGAGAAATATAAATGTCAACTGGTTGATTTGAATACTTCACTTGAATGTTTAGCTGTTAATGTATGTCTCTCTCCGGTAATGAATTTCAACATTGCAGTAGTGTACAACCCACCGTCACACAACTCTTCCTTTTATAATGAATTAAGTGATCTGGTTAAACAACTTGAGAAGAACAGAGAAACAATAATTCATGGTGACTTTAATATCAACTGGTCTGATAAAAAAGACAAACAAAAACTGAAAAGCCTCATGACTAAATTTAATTACCAGCAAATCATCAAAGGACCCACCAGGATAACCAAACAATCCAGAACACTTATTGACATGGTATTTACTAATAAACCAGAACGAATAACCAGAACCTATAATCTTGTAACTGGTCTCTCAGATCATAACATGGTTCTTGCTGTCAGGAAACTTACTAAAAAGTGACTACAGTATTTTGGGGGAGTCGATATTGACAAATCAAATTTTATTATCCCCAAATCAAAAAATGAGGAGTTTGAACATTACTTAGAGAATCAAAATTGGGAGCAGCTCATGTCAACATGTGAAGTAGATGATTGTTGTAATTTTATAACTGCAACAATCACAAAGTCTATAGAAAAATTTTCAAAGCAAATTAAAAGTAGACAACAGAAGATTAGCCTACCATGGTTAAATAATGAAATAAGAAAACTTATGAAGAGGCGAGACTATGCACTGAAAACATCACTAACCTCCAAACTACAAAATGATCACCTTGTGTACAAAAGTTTAAGAAATAAAGTGGTACATGAGCTGCGAAAATCAAAAATATCTTATTACAATAAACTGATAGATCATGCAAAGGGTAACAGTTCCCTATGGAGGCATTTAAATAACTTAACTAATAAAAAAAAACGATCAGAAGGGGGTAAGGGAACTTAGAATCAATGGCAAGACCGTCAGTGACAAGGCTACTTTGGCAAATGAATTTAATTCACACTTTGTGGGCTCTGTGGAAGACTTAACAAAAATTTTTGTGCTGCCAAATGTGCTCAACAACACAAATTCCATACTTCCAACAGATACTTTTCACATCGATGAGGTAAATGAGAAGTTAATTGCTGGCGTTGTTAAAACACTGTCAAACTCAAAAACTAATGATATCTACAATATGAGCACCTCCTTTCTCAAAATGCACAGCAAAATATTAATCAAACCACTGACTCATCTCATTAATCTCTCCATTAGGTCTAGTACATTTCCATCTGGCTGGAAAAAAGCTGTCGTCATACCAGTTCATAAATCAGGCAGTAAAGACGATATATGCAATTACCGCCCAATCTCTATCTTACCAGTCCTATCTAAGGTTCTTGAAAAAGTTGTAGCTACACAGCTGATAGACTACTTACAAGACAGTCAACTTCTTCATCCACATAAATTTGGTTTTAGACCAGGATACTCAACAGAAACAGCAAATTGTTGCCTTATTGAAAACGTCAAACAGTCCTTGGACAGGGGTAATGTGGTAGGAGCTGTTTTTCTAGATCTCAAAAAGGCTTTCGATACTGTAAACCACAGTTTGCTTTTATCCAAAATGGTATCTTTTAACTTCTCCCCAAATACATTAGAATGGTTTGCATCTTATCTCCAGAATAGAGAACAGTGTGTAAAAGTTCACCAGGATAAATCCTCATTTTTAAACAACCGCATGGGTATCCCACAAGGGTCCATTCTTGGTCCTTTACTTTTCAGCATTTTTATTAATGACTTGCCGTTACACTGCTCAGCTGCAACATGCCAACTTTATGCAGATGATACAGTTATTTACACAGCTGCCAAGACTCCAGCACAGGCTGCAGATGTACTGTCTACAAGTATGGTTGATGTCCAAGAGTGGCTCCTCAAGAACCATCTATTGCTGAACCTTCAGAAAACAGTCTCAATGTGCTTTTCAATCAAAAAATGTAACCTGCAACATTTTAAAGTTAATATACATGATCATGACATCAGTTTAGCTACAGAATTCAAATACCTTGGCATTGTACTAGATCCTCAACTCAAATTTAATCTTCATATAAAGAAAATTTCAAAAACAGTAAAAAAAAATCTGAACTGCTTTAAATTAATTAGATATTACATACCTTACGAAGCAGCTGCACTGTATATGCATTCTATGGTTTTTTCTCATATATCATACTGTTTGACAGTCTGGGCTCAAGCAGCCCCTTCCACAATAAGACATATAGGTTCATTATATAATCAAACCCTAAAAATCTTGGACAAAAAGCCCATTAGGTGGCATCACTGTAATGTTTTAAAAAAATACAACCTATTGAGTTTTGAGAGCTTCATTGACCTCTGGCTTCTGAAATTAACGTTCAAATGTTTCCATAAATCAGCACCCGAGCC
This sequence comes from Pholidichthys leucotaenia, assembly GCA_020510985.1. Classification (NCBI taxonomy): domain Eukaryota; kingdom Metazoa; phylum Chordata; class Actinopteri; order Cichliformes; family Pholidichthyidae; genus Pholidichthys; species Pholidichthys leucotaenia. Next base: position 155,581,736 of record CM035847.1, on the reverse strand, counting down.
ACTTGCTGGTTTCGTCCAAAGACAGGACAGCAGCAGAGCCACCAGGAGTTCTGTTAACAATAACTGTAAAATATTCCACCGCAGAACCACATTTGGACAAACAGCTTTCTCTATAAAGGGCAGTCACATCTGGAACACAATGCCAAATGAAATTAAAATAATAACGGACTTTAAAACATTCACTAAAAATGTTAAAAACTGGCTGAAAAATAAACAAGAATGTACTCATGTATGAATTAACTGTCTGCAAAGTGAGAGTGAATGAAGGGAAGGAATAAATGTGTTTGTTTATAGTGAGTGACGGAGGGAGGAAGGCCTGAAATAGGCAAATGTGAGTTATGTTATATGTGTTAAATGTGAGTCAGGCTGTTATATTTGTGTATTTATAATATTTATAATATTTATGTTAAATGTGAGTCAGGCTGTTATATTTGTGTATTTATAATATAATATTTATAATTGTGTATTTATAATTTTTCTGCATTGATGTATGTGATTATTGTGTATATTTTTTTTTATCTTGATTCTTTTTTCTAAAGCCCATCCAGGGACAAGAGTTGCAAATTAGCTAATAGCTATACACTCTATGTGCAACACATCAGATTAATTGTCTATGTTTATTGCACTGTCCCTGTCAAATAAACTAATCTACTACTACTATTAAATCCATTTTTTCCGAGACTTTACATATATCATTTATATACATATTGAATAACAATGGCCCCAAAACTGAACCCTGTGGGACTCCACAAGTAACCTTCAGTAACTGAGTTTTTGTTACCAACACATACATACTGATATCTATTCTTTAAGTAACTACTTAACCAGGACAGTGCTACCCCCCTAATACCACAATTTTGTAGTTTCTTTAATAATAAATTGTGATCCACTGTATCAAATGCTTTTTTTAAGATCCAGGAATACCCCAGCTGAATACTCTATTTTCAATGGCAGTTGATATTTTTTCTATAAATTCCATTAGAGCAAATGCAGTTGTCCTCTTGTGTCTGAACCCATATTGCTGCTCACACAATAAATTATTCTTCATTATGTAGTTGTCAGTTCTCTCTCAGAATATTTTTTCAAGTATCTTGGAAAATTGCGGCAATAGTGAAATTGGAAAGTTCCCCTCTGTCACCTGTCTTGTATATCGGAATTACTTTAGCTATTTTCATTGCATTGGGAAATATACCTGTTTGGAGAGACAGGTTACAAATATACGTCAGTGGTTTCACTAAGCATTCAATAATAGTTTTGACTAAGAGCATGTCGATACCATCACAGTCCATAGATGTCTTACTTTTAAACGATTTAACAATTTCAATGACCTCTTTCTTGTCTGTGTTCTTTATGAAAATGGAGTCTTTTATAGCAGTGTTTTTGCTTATTGTATCACCAGTAGGTGCCGTAATGGGTATTTCTCGAGCCAAATTAGGACCATTGTTAACAAAAAAATTATTAAATTCATCTGCAGGTGAAACTGCATTCACACTCTGAGTCATTCTATTATTTTTTGAAAAATTGGTTGGGTAGCTTGTATTTCTGTTTTTATTTCCAAGAATATTGTTAAGTATTGTCCATGTACTTTTAATATTGTCTCTGTTTTTCTCCAGTTCTTTACTGTAATAGTCTCTTTTACTACATCTCATTATGTTAACTTATTTTTTGTATGTTTTATACCGCTGCCCTGCTTCTTTTGTCCTTTTCTTTAGAAAAGCTTTATATAATACTTTTTTTCTTTTTACACGCCTTTTGTAATCCTTTGGTTAACCATGGCTTATTGACAAATTTATGTTTAAGCTTTTTCTTTACTAATGGACAATTTTTTTTCATAAAGAGTGGTTACAATGTTCATAAATGTGTCATAGGCTTCATTTACATCTGATACATGGACTTTTGTCCAGTCCTGCTTCAGCAAGTCTTCTTTAAAAGAACTGATTGCATTTTGTGATTTGTATCTGAACGATTTTAAATTTTTTTTGTATTGGCCTCCGTGTGGCCATGGGTAAGTGCAAAGGTTGGCAAATGGTCACTTATATCATTTATCAATAATCCACTTTCTATTTTCTTATCAATAATATTAACAAACAGGTTGTCAATAAGTGTAGCAGTGTGAACTGTGATTCTACTGGGATGTTATTGTGGGATATAGACTCATACTGTACATAGAATTCATGAACTCTGTAATTACATTTTGTTGATATGGATTTAGTAAATCAATATTGAAATCTCCACAAATTACTACCATTTTCTTACTAGTAATATTGTACAGCTCGACTAATTTATCTCTGAATGTCTCAATGCAAGTTCCCGGCGTTCTATATATATATACAACTTATAATTAGATTTTTTGTTTTATCTTGGTCAATCTCAACAGTAACACATTCTAAAATCCCTGGTAGTGCAAAGGACATTCCATTTACAAGTTTACACCTGTACAGGTCATCAATATACAGTGCAACACCACCACCCTTTTTTTAAGATCTGTTAATATGAAACATCTGATATCCCTCTGTTGCCATCAGGGGAGCCTGCTCTTCATTAAGCCAAGTTTCAGAGACTGCGATAGCTGTAAATCTTCTGTCTAGCTGTTTTAAATAGTCCTGAATCTGTGGAAAGTTTTTGTTAAGACTCCTGCTGTTGAAGTGTATTATTGATAGTTTACCATCTAGTTGCACTTGACTTTTGAATTGCTTTTCAGTGTAATATTCACAATGATTATGAATATTATTGAAAAAGTGGTTATCAGGATCAATATCATTCTCCATCTCTTGTAGTTTTATGTTCAGCATAATGGCATATTTTCAGAGTCTGAATTTCCTCACTTTTTGTTTGTTTTGTTTATTTTTTTTTGTTTTTTTAATAGAACATTGACATGCTATGTCAAAAGAACTATTCTTGCTCTGTGTGTGGATATGGATTCTCATAGTCTCTTAATTTTCTTAATCAGTGTTCATCTATATTTAGTTAAGTCAGTAATCTCTCTGATTATTATACTCTTTGCTTCCTCAGGTGTTCCATTTAGTTTGATCCAAACTCTACAATTTCTTGTCCATGTTGCCTGTATCTTATTTTGTCTTTTCAGCATCCGTGCTTGCCGTGCTATTTCAGCATTAGTTTTTGTTAGGTGTTCATTTAGGTAAACTTCTGTTCTCCATAGCTTTCTGGCCTGCCTCAGTATGTCATTCTTTACCCTTCTGTTCACAAAGTGCATCACAATTGATTTCTTTGTTTTATTATCCTTTCTGGGTAAAGCATGACAGGCTGAAATTGCATTTGCTTCAACCTTTATATGTCTACTATCACGGAACTGAAGCACCTGGTTTTCCAGGGAGACTGATTCGCCCAGGGGAGCCTCCTCACCTCTCATTCCTGCTGTAGCATGAGCATATTATTGATATTTAATGTCTAGTCCACTTATAATTAGATCATCCATACGAGAATATTGTTCAAGATCCTCGATGCGTCGCTCCAAGTCTGCAATTTTTTTGTCTTTCCTTAATTGTTAATTTTAATTCTCGGACTTCTTCCATTACCCCTAATATTTTAGCCTGCTGACTAGCCACTTTGGTCAGTTCTTCTGACATGAAGTTCAGAGATTTTTTGATCTCTTCCATTTCCTCCTTCTTTGGTGGCATTTCTACTGACCTGTGGATAGTAAAACAATCTCTGCTGGTGTCACCGGTATCCGACCCGAGCGACCTCGAATCCAGTTAGGCCTCAGCTAGTCCCCTCCGCTGCTAGCCCCGCTGCTTACCACCGCCGTAACAGAGCTCCTGTCCAGCTGGGGTACCGGCAGCTCCTCCACCGAGTCCCACCGCCGCTGTAGCCGAGCTCCAATCCTGCTCCTGTCCAGCTGGGGTCCTGTTAGTTCCTCCGCCGAGCCCCGCCGCTGCAACTGGGCTCCAACTCCGGCTCTTATCCAGCTGGCGCCCCGGTGGTCCTCCACTGGTCCCAGTCTCCCACCACAGCTGCACTTTAACTCCGATCCGGCTCCCGTCCAACTGCTGCCTTGGCTAGTTCCTCCGGCGAGCCCCAATCACCGGGGACAGAGTTGCTTCTCCGTGTCGGTGCTAGGACTAGCTATGGTGTTAGCTATAGAGATAGCGTTAGCCTAGCAAATGCTTCAGGTAAAGTGTAGCAGCGAACCACGAAAAGAAACGCCAATCAGTTCACTCACAAATGAAAGCAGTCCCAAAAGTCCAATTCTCACAGCGAGCGCAAAACAACTTTTAAAAACAGAGATCGAGTCTGACCCCCAAATCCAGACCGGCTGAACCACAACTAAAAAAAATTTATTTAAGCTGAGCCTGCAAGACTGAGACCACTCACGCCGCCATCTTAAAAAATTGTCTATTGGGAATAAGCATTTTCATTATCAATGGCCCATGATCAGAGATAACTATACCACTATAATCACATTCCCTCACCAGATTTAAGAGTCCTTTATCAATAAAGAAATAATCAATACGTGAATAAGTTTTATGAACTGATGGAAAAAAAAAAGGAATGTTTTTGAAGAAGGATTAGGAAAGCGCCAAACATCAACTATGCCATATTATTCCAAAAGAATGTGATAACGAGCCAATTTGGACAGAGACGCCCTCCCTAGAATGCTATGATCAAGCACAGAGTGCAAAATTTGGTACATCACCAACTATAAGGTTGTCTGCCGCAGAGTTTGGTGAATAAGAGAAGTTGCTGAAGAATACAGGATCTTCTCAGTTTGGCGCATAAAAGCAAGCTAATGTAACTGGCAATGTATATAATTTTCCAACCACAATCACATCTCGTCCAGCTGAATCAGATTGGACACTGGATACAGAGAACTATATATTATTGCTACTCCTGTGGACTTTGAAAATTAGACTGTAACATTTGACCTTTCCACTTTCTACCAAAGCTTTAGATTATCAGCTAATCGTGTAGGAGTCTCTTGTATAAAAAAAAAAAAAAAAAAAAAAAAAGTCTGCATTAAGCTGTTTCAGAGTGGTTAGTTGATTTTACATTCCAGCTTACAAAATTAACTGGACGACCGTTTAGCCTAGTAGTGTTCATGTAAGCCATTAAAAAAAAAATTAAATTTCAAATGTACATGCCCATACATATTATAAAACCATGATAACAAAGGAACAATATAAACAAAAGTCTGGCAAAAAAAAGAAAAATCGATATGGTATCATCCCTCCCCTTTCACCTGTATTAACCTGGTAAGCCCCACACCCAGCTAACAAAAACCCACACATTTAGTGCTTGTATGAGACTAAAAATGCTGATTACTACTTGTGCAGGCTCTCTCCCAACTCTCCATTATCTATATATAACCAAATGCACATCCCTAAGACTAAAAACAAAGAAATGAAATATATGAAAATCAACTGGATCCATGTAAGAAAGAGAAAACCATTACCCCATTAGTATAACTTTGTGTAAATAACTCTTATTTAAATAATTATAAAAAGAAAAGAAAAAAAAAAAATCAATAACTGAACCGGACTGAGTACTTCCCCTCTAGTAATTCAAACTGATAATTACAACAAAAACTATTGTCCACTTTAATTTTAACATCTTCTACAACAAAAGAGGTGACTGATAGAGTGGAACAAGTCAACTTAAAAAAAAAAAAAAAAATTCTTACAGTTTATGGTGCGTCATCCGAGGTAGTAATAATTTTCTCCTTCACATAATCCATGGCTCTTTTGGCATAAACCCTTTATCTTCTCCTCCGTGTATAATACGGAGCCGTGCTGGAAACAACAAGCCATAGCGGACACCTTCTCAGTCCCGCAGCCCGTGATTTAGCAACACTCGCTGTGTAATCAGGAAAAATGGCAACAGGCTCCCCGTTGAGGCGAAGCTGTCCAATGCTCCCTGCCCGACGTAGAATCTCAAGATAATCCTGGTGGTAATGCAGCCTAGCGATGATAATTCTCGGTTTGCTGCTCTTGATCCGTGGGCCAAAGCCCCAGTGTGCACAGTCGACCAGCGGCCTCTTCTCCAGGTGAAGCACATCCACCAGCAATTTAGACATTGCTGCAGAAGAACTAGAGCCAGGTGTCTCAGGTACACCAAGGATCCCAATGTTAGACCTCCTCATATGCCCTTCCATGTCCTCGCACTTCTTTGAGTTCCTTGAGCATCTTTCTCAAATCTTTCACCTCATTCTGCAGTTGGACCACTTCAGACCAGGAGGACAAACCGTTCTCCATCTCTGTCGTGTCTGCTCTCACCTGGTCGATGTCTGTGCGAAGAGCTGTCGTGCTGTTAATCATTTCAATTTTCACAGCCTGCAGATCATTTTTGAGGGGACTGAGACCTTTTGCGAGGACATTTCTGATTTCCGTTTTAATCACTGATAAGATGTCAGCCTTAAGAGCATCCAAAAATTCAAGTTTCAATACATCCAGGTCACCCTTCCACAGCAAGGGCAGAGGCGAATCACTCTGGTCCTGGGAAACACTCTGGCTGGAGGATGCATTGGACTTTGTTGCCGCAGGCCCCACGTACTTATATTTTCGTAAATTTGCCACCAGTTAAGCTTTAAAACAATTAATTTCAGTTGCTATAGCTTTAACAAGCTATTGCACAATCCACTATAGTTGGATGGCACAGGAAAATAACAAAAATGAGCAAGCTAGCAGTGAGCCCACGTCATGCACGTTTTACTCCTCTGCCATCTTGCCAGAGCTTGGGGAGGTTAAGTTTGTAATTACAGCTGCTTGTTCTTCACGAGCTCCCCATTGCTGAATAAAATTCATCATTTCCATCAAGGGAGCTTTATTTTGACTATCACTGTGATTATACTTTTTGATGAGAACTGTTAATAGTGCCAGGTGAAACAAACAGGATGTTAAAGTGTTAGGAAAGGAAATTGTATGAGGCATACTTGGAGTCCAGGGAGGAAAGGAACGGAGAAGTCTTCAGGTGAGAGAGCAAGACAATCTGAAGAGTAGGGCAGTGTGAGTCTGGAGGACAAGAAGTTAACGAAACAGCAGAGAAACCTGCACAGAATAGTACAAAGGTGACTGGTCAACTTGTCAATCTTTGATTATAAAGGCAAGAGACTTCAGTCAGCTGATGGTGCAGAGACTCCACAGCTGTTGCCAGTTAGCTCCTCTGACTCCTGATGAGAAGGTTGCATTATCATGCAAAGAGTGGAATGTGCCAAGATAATATGTGCACATCCAAAACCACCACAATATACAGTGGTGCAAAAAAGTATTTAGTCAGCCACCAATTGTGCAAGTTCTCCCACTTAAAAGATGAGGTCTCCAATTTTCATCACACACTACCGTTCAAAAGTTTGGGGTGACTTAGAAATGTCCTTATTTTTGAAAGAAAAACACTGTTTTTTTTCAATGAAGATAACTTTAAACTAATCAGAAATACACTCTAATATCTAATATACATTGCTAATGTGGTAAATGACTATTCTAGCTGCAAATGTCTGGTTTTTGGTGCAATATCTACATAGGTGTATAGAGGCCCATTTTCAGCAACTATCACTCCAGTGTTCTAATGGTACAATGTGTTTGCTCATTACGTCAGAAGGCTAATGGATGATTAGAAAATCCTTGTGCAATCATGTTAGCACAGCTGAAAACAGTTTAGCTGGTTAGAGAAGCTATAAAACTGACCTTCCTTTGAGCAGGTTGAGTATCTGGAAAAATTTCAAATACAAATTATTATTTCTAACCTTGTCAATGTCTTGACTATATTTCTATTCATTTTACAACTCATGGTGGTAAATAAGTGTGACTTTTCATGGAAAACAAAATTATTGTCTGGGTGACCCCAAACTTGAACGGTAGTGTAGGTATACCTCAACTATGAGAGACAAAATGAGGGGAAAAAAAAAAATTCGTAAAATCACATTGTCTGATTTTTAAAGAATTTATTTGCAAATTATGGTGGAAAATAAGTATTTGGTCACCTACAAACAAGCAAGATTTCTGGCTCTCACGGACCTGTAACTTCTTCTTTAAGAGGCTCCTCTGTCCTCCACTTGTTACCTGTATTAATGGCACCTGTTTGAACTCGTTATCAGTATAAAAGACACCTGTCCACAACCTCAAACAGTCAGACTCCAAACTCCACTATGGCCAAGACCAAAGAGCTGTCAAAGGACACCAGAAACAAAATTGTAGACCTGCATCAGCCTGGGAAGACTGAATCTGCAATAGGTAAGCAGCTTGGTGTGAAGAAATCAACTGTGGGAGCAATTAGAAAATGGAAGATATACAAGACCACTGATAATCTCCCTCGATCTGGTGCTCCACGCAAGCTCTCACCCAGTGGGGTCAAAATGATCACGAGAACGGTGAGCAAAAATCCCAGAACAACACGGGGGGACCTCGTGAATGACCTGCAGAGAGCTGGGACCAAAGTAACAAAGGCTACCATCAGTAACACACTACGCCGCTAGAGACTCAAATCCTGCAGTGCCAGATGTGCCCCCCTGCTTAAGCCAGTACATGTCCAGGCCCGTCTGAAGTTTGGTAGAGCGCATTTGGATGATCCAGAAGAGGATTGGGAGAATGTCATATGGTCAGATGAAACCAAAATAGAACTTTTTGGTAAAAACTCAACTTGTCGTGTTTGGAGGAGAAAGAACACCATACTACTGTGAAGCATGGGAGTGGAAACATCATGCTTTGGGGCTGTTTTTCTGCGAATGGACCAGGACAACTGATCCGTGTAAAGGAAAGAATGAATGGGGCCATGTATCATGAGATTTTGAGTGAAAACCTCCTTCCAACGGCAAGGGCATTGAAGATGAAACGTGGCTAGGTCTTTCAGCATGACAATGATCCCAAAAACACCACCCGGGAAACGAAGGAGTGGCTTCGTAAGAAGCATTTCAAGGTCCTGGAGTGACCTAGCCAGTCTCCAGATCTCAACCCCATAGAATAGCTTTGGAGGGAGTTGAAAGTCTGTGTTGCCCAGCGACAGCCCCAAAACATCATTGCTCTAGAGGAGATCTGCATGGAGGAATGGGCCAAAATACCAGCAACAGTGTGTGAAAACCTTGTGAAGACTTACAGAAAACGTTTGACCTCTGTCATTGCCAACAAAGGGTATATAACAAAGTATTGAGATGAACTTTTGTTATTGACCAAATACTTATTTTCCACCATAATTTGCAAATAAATTCTTTAAAAATCAGACAATGTGATTTTCTGGATTATTTTTTTTCATTTTGTCTCTCATAGTTGAGGTATACCTATGATGAAAATTGGAGACCTCTCTCACCTTTTAAGTGGGAGAACTTGCACAGTTGGTGGCTGACTAAATACTTTTTTACCCCACTGTATGTGTAATCAGTACTGAATAAATGAAAGTTATCTTTTCCAATAATATTGCAGAAAATCACTCACATTTTTACAATATTATAACTTAATGAGATACACTAGTATGGGCACATATTTTAAAAGTCCTGTTAACAAAGTGAGAAGCAGCACATGCATTGGAAGTTGCCATGGAAAAAAAAAAAAAAAACCACAGGAAAAATCCAGTCCGCACACAAATGTTGTCACTGGAGTCAATGAAAATCTTCACCCTAGAAGGAATTTTTAAGAAAAGCTTGTTTTTTGCGCCAAAATGGGTTTGCTTGAGGATGAAAGGTTAAAACCATGTATAAAAAGTTACATTTGTAACAATATCTGCCCACATGTGGACAAGGCCAAGAACAACCAGACCGAGAACCCAATAAAGTGATGGGGTTTTTTGCTTGTTTGCTTTTTTCTGAATAATCAGATTAACTCTTTTGTGGTCTTTGTGTTGAGAAAGCCTTCCCATCCAGAACCAAAAACTATTAAGTTCATGATTTTAGGACATGTAATTGTACATAGATTTTAATTTCTTTCATTTGTACACCTAAAACATAATGCAGGATGAATGAAATATACACCCTAATATCCACAGCACACACAAATAGATATCTCACATCTCACCAAAAAAATGCAGACACAGTTAGGAGAGAATGCATACTCAAAAAAACAAGGCAAAATTCAGGCAACAGGGACATCTAATTGTATAATATGCATCAAGTTTAATGGATCAACTCCAGAGGAAGCAAAAGTGCTCAACATCAGGAACATCAATGAGCTGGAAAAGTATGATGCTTGAAGAAAGAAAACATCATAAGGACCACACCATATACCCATGACAAGTTTGGAAAGAAGTTATCCATTTTCAGAATATGAAAATCTGGATTTAAAAACCTTTATGTACACTGATTATAAATCCCAAGGTTAATTTGGTGGTCTAGTGGTAGAGCAGCCACTCCATAGACCGGAGGTTATGAGTTCAAGCCTTGGCTGGGCCATACAAAAGATCATATAAAAATGTTACTTTCTAACTTGATGCTCAGCATAATAGAATGGGGAAAGTTATGGCAGCAGCCCCTCCAATAGGAGAAATGTAACTTTGTTCTGCTGTACATGTATGGATCGAATGACAATAAACTGCTTTCTTTTAGAGTGATGTGTCCCACATATGCAGGAATGTACAATTTTTCCGGAGACTACCTTTAGTGGTGGATTATTACAGTTTGAGGCTTGTGATTGCATGGGATGTGAAAACATCTGATTTTTTTTATGTTGTGAATGTGCATAGTCTTACTTAAATTACATTCTTTTTCCTAAACCCATTTAGAAACACCCTTTACTGCCTAGCTGTAAATACATCAACACAAGGCAAAACATAAAGGCCCACATAGGATGGCATATGCATGGTCACCTGGCTGATAAATATGTGCAACAGTCAGACACAGGAGAAATCTGGAATGTCAGTGATGCATTAAGGGGAGATCTTGCCAAAATGGGGATGTTCCTCAGCCTCCACAGTTATCTTTTGAATCGGCATCAGAATGCTTTTATTATCATTGCACAAAGTAAAACCAGCACAATGAAATTTGCTTACCTGGCCAAAGGCGAACTATTGTCCAAGAGCTGCCTTTTTTCCTGGATTGTTGAGGCAATTTCTGTTGCCTACATCAGCAAAGGCTTTCTTCTGCCCCAGGGTGTCGGGGCATACTGTACAAGGGGCATGGCCGCTTCTTGGTTGCTAATTAGGGGTTTATCTATGGCAGCACTGCACAATTTGTCGTGTTTTATTGTTTGACTATGACAGCCCTCAAGGTGTCTCACTTCTTTCAAGTGGTACTTTCCTGCTCTAAAGCGCAAAGACCCAGTCCTGGTTCTTTTAATTGTTCATTAAGGTGTGATTGTTGTCTCATATTATTGTTGTAGTCACAACCTCAAGATAGACCAAAGTCTCCCATGACCAAGACAAGACCATACAAGACCAAGTCAAGTCAAGACCAAGACCTTCATACACAGGGGTCTTGGTCTCAACTTGGGCTCTGCCTGGCTTGGTCTTGACTTGATCTTGATCACTTAACGACTTGGTCTTTCTACATTGTGATCTCAGTCTGGTCTCAGTTTTGTCTTAACAGCACTATACCATACTGAGTGTGCAGGAAAGGTTATGTATATAACCACTGTTCCCTTAAGGAGGAGATCTCAGCACAACACAACCATACCCCACCTCTCACTGGGCTCGTGCAAGAGCACCATGATACTGAAGGGGTTGACATGATGATGGGGGGTTATATGGGTAGGGGCATCAGTACGCACCCACCAAAAGGCATGATTAGAGGTTTCTTCACTGAAGTGCACACACTCTTGGTGCACTGAGCTTCCTTCCTCAGGCAAGATCATAAGGTTATATACATAATGTTACGATACAGTTTTTAAGGAAGTGGTGTTTGTTCTGATGAACTAAAGCAAACAACACTCAGACAACTTCAGTGCAAAATAAAGATTTACCATTCTAATCTAATGAAATTAAGAACTGAAGCTGTGTATTTTAGTTTAAGGTTAAAAGGGCTAGCCATACTGTAGCATAAGCGCACTGCATATCTGCAAATGTTTGCACATATTTTCTGATAATCATTTATCTCATATAACAAGAACTAACCGTCCTCACCCTTCTCACTTCAGATAACTGAACTTTGACCTCTTAAATGCCAGTCCAATTAGAAGAAAAGGTTGAGATTTACAGTCATTTAAAACGTGTCAATATCACCTTAAACATTCAAGGCTTTGTAATGAATATGCAGCTCTGCAAGTGCAAGTTATCTTCTAGGATACTGACAATTAAAAAAGCATAAAATAATGAAATATTGTCATTGCCCATAAAGGCAACCTATTTTGTCTCCTAATGGAACAGTTAATTCTGACGCCTGCAAAACATGCAAGCCACACTGTTTTCAGCACAGTATTGAGTAATCATTTAAAGAAGTATTGATGAGTTTCTATGTGACAGTGTGCAGCATACATTTGATGACATGTCAGACATGTCGGCTGTCAGACTGTACAACCTAAGCAGGGCTGCTCGCAGAGATAGCAAAAAGACGTAACAAACTAATAGTTTTTTGAATGCAAAAGATGCAATAGACTTACACAATGGTCCCCTCCGGCATACAACTAGGAACATACCAGTCGCTATGGAGGGTGAGAATATGTATGGGCACATAATCATACCATGTAGGATAACTAAGTAGACGGTTATGCTGTTTCATCCCATCTAGCAACAATGCTCTGCACTGTGTGTTTATATATTTACATATTTATTCCATCTAGCTACAATGCTCCGCACTGTGTTTTTATATATCTACATATTATTCCATCTAGCTACATTGCTCCGCACTGTGTGTGTTTATATACTTGCATATTTATTCCACCTAGCTGCAATGCTCCGTACTGTGGGTGTTTATATATTTACATATTTATTCCATCTAGCTACAATGCTCTGCACTGTGTGTTCACACTGGCTTTTCCCTGCACTGTGTGTTCATATACTCATATATTTATTCCATCCAGCTACAATGCTCTGCACTGTGTGTCTGTGTGTGTATATATTTATTTTATAGTAATATGTACATATGTATATTAGCCGCTCTTGCTTGCTTGTTTTTTTCTTGCCTTCTGATTGTTGCTCTGGGTGTTGCTATCCCTGTGCTGTTGCAATCCTGGAATTTCCCCGTTGTGGGACTAATAAAGGCTTATCTTATCTTATCTTATCTTATGTCTGACCTTTGTAGTTGGAGTAGGGAAATAGATGGATGAGCAGATGAATAAAGGATAAATTGAAAATTAAGCACCAAACAGCTCAGGAATTATCTGTTCCTCTCTTCAATCTGCATGTACTCAGACACAAGAATGCGCATATAGTATGACATTCAATGTTCAAATGTAGAGTATCCCGTCTCCTTGATATTTAATATTGCTGTGAAATGTCTGTATTTTTCCCATGTACTCTCTCTGCTGCATAAGGATATGTCATTCACTTTGATGCTTCAGTTTGTTTTGTGATGCTAAAAACCAACAGCCAAGCCAGAGATCTGGGTGTGATTCTGGACTCAGACTTGCATTTTAACAGCCACATTAAGACCATAGTGAAATCAGCCTATTATCATTTGAAGAACATAGTGAGGATTTAAGAATGATGTCTCAGCTGGATCTAGAAAAACTTGTCCATGCATTTGTCTTTGGGCAGCACGGTGGAGCAGTGGTTAGCACTGTGGCAGCACAGTAAGAAGGTCACGGGATCGATTCCACCCCTGACCATCGTGGGTTCGATCCCACCCCCTGACCATCGGTGACCCTTCTGTGTGGAGTTTGCATGTTCTCCCCGTGTCTGTGTGGGTTTCCTCCCACAGGCCAAAAACATGCGGGTTAGGTTAACTGGAGACTCTAAAGTGGCTGGCCCTAGGTGTGAATGTGTGTGTGAGAATGGTGAAGGGATTGGCGCTGCACCATGGCTGCCTCATCCATCCAAGTGGATGCTCTGTAATTTCAGTATTGTGGGTCTAATAAAGGATTATAAATAAATAAATATTTAAGTAAACTGGAGTACTGTAATGCTGTCCTCACAGGTCTCCCTAAAAAGTCCATCATACAGCTGCAGTTAGTTCAGAACGCTGCTGCTTGAGTCCCCACTCAGGCCAAGAAAGCGGATCAAATAACTCCAGTCCTCAGATCTTTACACTGGCTTCCTGTCTGTCAAAGAATAGATTTCAAAATACTGCTGTTGGTCTATAAAGCTCTGAATGGTTTAGGGCCAAAATACATTTCAAATCTGCTGGTCCATTATGAACCACCCAGAGCCCTCAGGTCATCAGGGTCAGGCCTACTAGCTGTGCCCAGAGTTAGAACCAAACATGGTGACGCAGCATTCAGTTTTTAAAAGATAAGCTAAGCTTTTTAGTCCCACAATGGGGAAATTGCAGGATTGCAGCAGCAAAGGGATAGCAGCACCCAGAGCAATACTAAATAAGATAAGAATTGATTTGCCAAAGCAGTAAATAAATATACATATGTACACAGATATATACACAGTGCAGAAGCATTGTGTCATGATTTGCCCCTTCGGGACAGAGAACTGAAACCCACGCGCAGAACTGCAGTTAGTGGAATTTATTACACACAAAAAACAAGTCCCAAAAAGTGCACAAAATACAAGTGAGGGAGAAAACTTACAGGTAAGTGCACCAGAGCAGGGCAGGGCTGTGGTGGAGACGAGATGAATACATCCAAGGCTGCGGAGATGAGAAAATGAAAATACAGCCCTTAAATAGGATCAAAAACCATTTACATAATAAATGATAGGTGTGGGTTATCTGAGAGGGCAGGAGAAAGCAATGAAACATAATTAGGACCAGCTGGGGTCAGTGAGAGAGGAACAAACCACAGCTGACAGGGCAACGCCCACATGGAGCACCACGCCACTGACAGCTGTCAACCAGCAAAAGAACAACAGTGAAGATATAAAGAATAAAATATCAACCCAAGCAGACTAAAATAAAATATAAATTAATACAAAATAAAAGTGTAACAAAACTAGAACACAAACAAGAAAATGGCAAACAGTACACGAATACAGAAACCCAAAAGGCATAAAATACAACAAACATGTAAATATAATGAAAAAAACCATGAGACCGAGCCTGGCGGAAACCTCCAGCTCTCAGCTCATGACACATTGCAGCTAGATAGAATAAACAGCATTACAGTTTGTTAAATTACCCAGCAGAATATAAATGTGGACCCAGACAGTATATTTCACATTTGAATCATAGTGTTGTTGCCACCCTCAGTAACACAGGATTACAAAAATAATACTTTTGTAAGTTGTCTGTGTTTTTTTCAACTGATTTAAGACAATTTTGCACCGCTGAATCCAAAAATGACATTCGTTTCTTTCGATCAGGTCAGGTTTTTATGCCAAGTTGATTTTTAAAAAATCTGATCTTCTGACTAAATTGATTACATTTTTGTGACATTATTGGTTAATTTTTGTTAATGTTTCTCATCCAAAATAGATTTTAAAGAGAAAAAATCATTTTCTAACACAATTTATTGATTAAATGTTACAAACTTTGATTACTGTAAACTGAATAGTAGACACTGATAAAGGTAAGTACATGTAAATTGAATGTTACGTCATCATTGTTCAAAATTCCGAGCTTCAACTTCCATTTATTCGAACCTCTAGAATGCTCAGCGGCAGGGATGTCTCTCTTCAGAGTCCAACAGTAATCAGCCATCAAGACAATTTATGACATCATGTCATAAATTGGCAAATGCAAACTCTTCAGAGTTCGAGAAATTTCAAGAAATAAAAAAGAATTTTGCATCATATAAAGCGAAAATACCCATACATATAAACAAAAACATAAAAAACATGTAGCCATAGTTCAAAAAGTTGACCTGATTGAGCAAAACCAATGTAATTTTTGGATTCAGCACATCAAAATTGTCCTAAATCAGCTTAAAAAACTTAGACAATAAATTTGGTGTCGACCAGTGTAATGATTGTTATTGTCCTAATTGTGTTTTGGAGGGGACGAGTTCTGTTGTGCAAAGTTGTTACGTTTAGTACATTTAATACAACCTCTGTGAGCAGCCCTGGTTAGGTTATAAAGTCTGACAGCCGTAGGTAGGAAGGATCTGCGGAAACTCTTTGTTGTGCACCTAGGATGGCAAAGCCTACCGCTAAATGAGCTCCTCAGTGCGTTCAGAGTATCCTACATGGGGGGGAACTCAGACTCCAGCAGAGGTGACAGCTTAGCCACCGTTCTAATCTCTCCTATCTCCTCCACTGGGTCAAGGAGTCGCCCCAGAACAGAGCTAGCTTTTTTGATCAGCCTGTTCAGTCTCTTCCTGTCAGCTGCCGTGATGCCACTGCCCCAGCAGACCACTCCAAATGTGATGGCTGAAGCCACCACCGACTCGTAGAAGGTCTTCAAGAGTGCCCCTTGCACAAGACCTGAGTCTCTTCAGGAGGAACAGCCTGTGCTGTCTCTTCTTGTCGAGCACGTTGGTGTTGTGTGACCAGTCCAGTTTATTATTTAGGTGAACACCCAGGTACTTGTAAAGTGTCACCATTTCAATGTCTGTTCCCTTGTTGTTTACCGGTGTTGTGGGGGGTTGTCCTCGCCTGTGTCAGTCCACCACCAGTTCCTTGGTTTTCCTCGCATTTATCAGATGCAGTTCCGCAGGCATCAGTCCACAAAGTCCTGGATAAGTTCTCTGTACTCCGCATCATCTCCATCAGAGATGAGGCCAATGATCACAGAGTTGTCATAGAACTTCTGTAGATGACAGTGTGGTGTATTTTGTGAAAAGTCAGCAGTGTAGAGGGTGAACAGGAAGGGAGCCAGAACTGTTATGCTCCTTACATGTGGAACAAACTGCCAGAAAGCATCAGGGCTGCTGAAACTCTCAGCTGCTTTAAATCAAGGTTAAAAACTCTTCTATTTGCTGCTGTCATTCAGTAGAACAATTGTTAGTCTCCCACAATAAACTGTAACTTTTATTTCTTGAACTTTATCTCTTATTCTATTTTAGCTTGTTTGTTTCTCTTTATTTTTTAGTTTGCTTTTAGATTCTTATGCATTTCTTTTGCAACTTGCTGTAATGCTTTAAGGTTTCATGTTAAGCACTTTGAACTGTGTTGTACATGAAATGTGCTATACAAATAAACTTACCTTGCCTTGCCTACACCTTTAAAGATGATGCATCACTATGCCCTTCCTGGAGTGATTCCCAAATGAGTTGCAGAATTCGTTTTCCTTTAAATTTGTGTTAAGAACTCCAACAACTAACAGATTTTTTTATTTTTTTTTTTTAAATCTGGCTCTGTGTGCATAAAGTCTGAAAGATACCATACACACCCATAGTGAAGCACCTAAGTATACTGTAATAGACCAGTGTCTGTCATCATGCCATATATGACTCAGAACATCAGTGGAAAAATATTAATGTACAATATGCACTCCAAACGAACCCGCCCAAATCCACAGACTCCTTCCTTAACATTTCCCTTTTGAAAATTCATAATGGGCATATGAGGAGAATAAAAAGGACAAGAACAGCCCAAAACTGATTAAAAATAAGCAGTACAAAGGAGAATATCTTCACATTACAGTATAAGAAATCCTTTCAACTCATTTCAAACAAAACACAGAAATACTGTACCTCACAGACATCTAATAGATGACATCATATCTCATTGCCTTGATTACTCAGTCATCCTGTTTCCATGGCATCTCAGGGGGGAACCAGTCTCAAAAACAGATTTGATTGGCCGCTGGGGTTGTTTCCTTCTGTGCTGTTAATTAGTACTCTCATGGCTTCTCTTTGGCCTATCATAAAGTTTGTGGAACAACAGGCTTTTATACTGAAATGCGCATTTGTGTGTGGAGAAATTTTTTTTTTTTAAAAAGTGCATACACAATTTTGAAACCCATGTGGGGATGAAATCGGGGAGATAAGAAAAACATGAGGTCGCTATGTTGCAAGAAAAATCAAAAAGAATGCAATTCAGTTTTTAGGACTATATTCGCAACATCCATTTATGTCAATAGACAGGTGTATAGATCATAAAATCATAACACAATTAGGTTTGAATGGTATGACGCACCAAGGATCAGTCAGTGTTACAACCAACACACATAATCTGTGTCATGAAAACTATAATTTTATTCCCTAATACGTTACTAAATATATGACCATTTTCTTAATAATAAAATAATAATAATAACTAGAGGGCACTCACAGAGTGCATTCCTCAATGACTCTTTCTGTTCCTCCCTCCTTCCTTCATCTGTCCATACATCTGTCCGTCCATCTTTCCTTACATCCATCCATCCATATAGGGCCTTGGTGGAGGTATGAGCTCTCGGACCATCTCCAAAATCTAATGGGTTCATCTATAGCCCAAGGGTCACCTCTAGTGAAAAATTTATCAAAATCCACTGAGCAGTTTTTGCATAATCCTGCTAACGGACAAACTGTCCCGATTACATTACCTCCATGGCAGAGGTCATGAAAGCACCATAGTTGCTGATGCCTTAGTGCTTGTGGCGTGGTAGCATGGAATAACTGAGTATTGTGTCAGTCTATGCATGCAAGCTTTTGAAATGCTTACTATTTGTTTATGTACACTAGTGCATGCCCGTAGAGAGCAAGTATTCCTGTCTGAAACAGGTAGCCCAATCAGGCTTTGCAGGCCCAAATGTAGGCTGTGTTTGAAAGTAGGAATACAGAGGTGTAGCGTATATGTAGGCAATCACACACGTTAGACTTTGACAAATATGAAAGGGACTGAACTGAGACTGATTGTGTGAATATTAATTACAGAATAATTTAAAATGAATGGGACATCCAATATTAGCCACTGTTTAAGAACCACTTGTTTATTTTTTGTCAGATCACTTATTTGTGTGGTCTTTTATGAGTTATATTCATAAATGTTGTATCTTGCACTTTGAGGAATGGGAGTTGTTAAGTCACCATTATAATTTAGTTTATATGTGTAGTTTAGAGTCTATTGTCAATAATCTCATGCAGTACTATAACAGAACACGTTTACAAATATTTAGACCCACTGTAGTGCATCCTTTTATATTTCAGCAATATTATAAGTACAAAACACTGAACATTATTATGATTATTTTGTATTTGTATCTTGTATACTTTATTGATCTCCAGAGGGAAATTCAGGGCATTCACGTACAGCGCCGATCCCTTCACCAGTCTCTCTCACTCTCACACACACACACACACACACACACACACACACACACACACACACACACACACACACACACACACACACACACACACACACACACACAGCAGAATGAGCCATTTGGCTGTAACTTTTGCATCAGTGTTGCCCATTTGTCTGTAAATATTTAAATAAAAATGATTTATTTTGTTATTTGGACATTTTTGCATCTTGTTGTCATTTAGTCAAAGAATGCATATGTGTTCACATGTAATGTGCAGTTGATGTAGTCATTCCACTCCACAATGAAGCAGCAGTCGGGACTTTTGTCTACCACTGACCGGGCAGGCTGAGCGTGCCTCCCCCCGAACGTTCATGGAATGCCCGGTGGGACAGGACGGGAGTCTCGGCTGCTGCTTTACCCGTGTGCCAGTGATGTCATTTGCGGCACCACGGGTCCCTGGCAGCGGGTCCCCGGCAGCCGCCCCCCACCCACGCACCTTGTGTTCTCTATGCTGAATATATCCATTAGACCTACACAATCACAGCAAGTTTGTGGTCTATATTTTGACTGAGCGGCTCCATACTCGTGGATGTACACCTCAGCAGCAAAGCACTTCTAAAATCTTTGTTTGTGAAGCGTTGTGGTAACTGACAGGTCGTGATGCTGTGTTATCCAATCAGCATGGTCATGATGCCGCATATTGTCCAATCAGCATGGCCGCAATGCGGCATATTCTCCAATGAGCACTGAGTCAATCCGAAACCCCGCCCACACTTCTTGAAGCCAGGGGATGAAGACAGAGCAGTCACACAGCGGTGGCTAAACTTTTATTGATAAAAATTACATATTTTGACTGACTCCATATTCGGGGATGCACACCCTAGTAGCTTCCGCAAAGCACATTTAAAATTTTTGGTCAGCATGGCGAACAGTTTGAGAGATATCTGAGGAAGACACACACACAGACAGAGATGTCTTGAATTTATAGATAGATATGATGCTGGCATCACCATTGAATGGCAGCATTTTTTTTTTTTTTTTTTGCAGTCGAGTGTCCTCAGGAACACTTGTTCCTTTCTTCGCTTATACAGGACAGGGGTCACCACTCCTCTCTGCCCACCTTTCCCTGTTCTATTATGCTGAGCACCAAGCTAGAGGGCAGAAAGTACCATTTTCACCTGGTCTTTGGTATGACCCAGCTGGGATTTGAACCCCAGCCTCCTGGGTGTGGGGCGGATGCTCTACCAACTGATCTACAACTCCTGTGTACATGGAATACATGGGAACTATTCAGCACTCTATAAACCCAAAGGCCCTAAAGAGTGTTGACTTGCTTGAACATTTAAATGTCTAAATCACTGAGTTTAATATTTCAAGTTTTTTTGCTTTCTTTATTTATCTTAATATACAGCGGGGAAAATAAGTTTTGAACATGTCAACATTTTTCTCATTAAACATATTTTCTGATGGAGCCATTGACCTGAGATTTTCACCAGATATCAGTAACAACCCAAATAATCTATACATACAAAGAAATCAAAGCAACTGTGTTCACAAAACAAGTTATATTTAATGAAGTGGAATGACACAGGGAATAAGTACTGAACACATGAAGAAAAAGAGGTGCAAAAAGGCATAGAAAGCCGAGAAACCAGCTGAAATCCATCAGAATTTAGGAAGCCATTCCATCCCACATAAGTGCAAATTAATTTCAGCTGACTAAGTCCTTACTGATAGTCTTTAAAAAGATCTGTGAATATCAAATTGTCACACCACAAAGAACTCATGATGGGTAGAAGCAAAGAGCTCTCTCTAGATCTTTGCAACCTCATTGTTGCAAAACATAATGATGGCATTGGTTACAGGTGCATTTCTAAACTGCTGAATGTCCCAATGGGCACCGTTGGAGACATCTGTCAGAAGGGGAAAGAACATCATTTTACCATAAACCGGCCATGATCAGGAGCTCCTCGCAAGATTACTGACAGAGGAGTTAAAAGAATTATCAGGAGAGTTATCCAAGAGCCAAAGTCCACTTGTGGAGAACTTCAGAAAGACCTGGAGTTGCAGGGAATTTCCCTCTGGGGATCAATAATGTATACAAAACAAAAATAAATTTAAAAAAAAAGCAATGCACTCAACCAACATGGGTTCTATGCCCGCTCTGCTCATAAGACTCCATTGCTGAAGAAAAAGCATATTGAAGCTGGCTTAAAGTTTGCTGCACAACATTTGACAAGCCAGTAAAATACTTGGAGAATATAGTCTGGTCAGATGAGACCACAATTGAACTTTTTGGATGCCACAACACACAGCATGTTTGGAGGAGAAATGTCACTGCACATCCCATCATTGTGTGTCAGAACTTGGACTGGGTCCCATGACCTCACCTTAAGTTATAGCCTGTATTCCTTGTTTTCAGGACATGTGCCCCAGTTCTCATCCTTGCTTTTAGATTGTATTTTGGGTGTTTCTGTATTTATGATTATTCATTATTACCTCAAGATTACCCAAGGAGGTAATGTTTTTACCGGAGTTTGTCTGTTCGTCTGTCTGTCTGTCTGTTACCAACATAACTCAAAAAGTTATGAATGGATTTTGACGAAATTTTCAGGAAAGGTGTATAATGGCACGGGGAACAGAGGATTAGATTTTGGTGATGAACTGAGAGTGCATACCTCAACCAAGGGCTTTGTTTGTATTTGTGCAGCAGGATTGCACAAAAACTACTGGATGGATTTGGAAGACCCCCTCATGGATCGTCACCTTATTGTGGTAGGGGGGTTTGCGTGCCCCAGTGATCCCAGGAGCTATGTTGTCCGAGGCAATTTGCCTCTGATAGGGTCTCCCAAGACAAACTGGTCCTGGGTGAAGGGCCAGACTAAGAACGATCCAACAGACTCTCATGATAAATTGTATATCAAGGATTCAGTGTACCCCGCCCGGTATGGGGTTACCGGGGCCCCACCCTGGAGCCAGGCCTGGGGGAGGGGCTCGAAGGCTAGCGTCTGGTGGCCGGGTTTCCACCCATGGGACCCGGCCAGGCTCAGCCTGAAGGAGTTACATGGGTCCGCCTCCAGTGGGCTCACCACCTGCAGGGGGGATCATGGGGGTCCGGTGCTATGTGGATTAGGTGGCGGTCAAAGGCGGAGACCTTGGCGTACTGATCTCAAGCTTTCTAAACTGGCTTTTGGTACGTGGAATGTCACCTCTCTGGTGGGGAAGGAGCCTGTGCTGGTGTACGAGGTTGAGAGATACCGGCTAGATATAGTCTGTCTCTCCTCAACACACAGCTCCGGTTCCGGAACCAGTCTCCTGGAGAGGGGCTGGAGCTTGGCCTTTTCTGGAGTTGCCCCGGGCGAGAGGCGACGAGCAGGGGTGGGTATTCTTGTATCGCCCCACCTTGCTGCCTCTATATTGAAGTTTTCCCTGGTGGACAAAAGGGTTGCTTCCCTGCGCCTTCGGGTTGGGAAACAGGTCCTGACCATCATTTGTGCCTATGCACCAAATGATGTTTCAAAGTACTCACCCTTTTTGGAGTCTATGACTGGGGTGCTAGAGGGTGCTCCTCTTGGAGACTCCATTGTCCTACTGGGGGACTTCAATGTGCATGTTGGCAATGACAGTGAAACCTGGAGGGAGGTGATTGGGAGGAACGGCCTGCCCGATCTGAACCCGAGTGGTGTTCAGTTATTGGACTTCTGTGCTAACCACAGTCTGTCCATGACGAACACCATGTTCAAGCATAAGGGTGTCCATATGTGCACCTGGCACCAGGACACCCTAGGTCGCAGGTCAATGATCGATT
Source organism: Pholidichthys leucotaenia (assembly GCA_020510985.1). Classification (NCBI taxonomy): domain Eukaryota; kingdom Metazoa; phylum Chordata; class Actinopteri; order Cichliformes; family Pholidichthyidae; genus Pholidichthys; species Pholidichthys leucotaenia. The sequence continues at coordinate 155,558,844 of CM035847.1, read as the reverse complement.
TTGTTATCGTATCATCAGACCTGTGACCATATGTCTTGGACACCCGAGTAAAGAGAGGTGCAGAGCTGTCAACTGATCACCACCTGGTGGTGAGTTGGATCCGATGGCAGGAGAGGAAGCCATTCAGACCTGGTAGACCCAAACGTATAGTGAGGGTGTGCTGGGAGCGTCTGGCTGAGGCCCCTGTCCGGGAGGTCTTCAACTCCCACCTCAGGAAGAACTTCAACCACATTCCGAAGGAGTCTGGAGACATGGAGTCTGAATGGGCCATGTTCTCCACCTCTGTTGTTGAAGCAGCGGCCCAGAGCTGCGGCCGCAAGGTGGTCAGTGCATCTCGTGGTGGCAACCCCCGAACCAAGTGGTGGACACCAGTGGTGAGGGGGGCCATTAAGCTGAAGGAGTCCTATCAAGCTTGGCTGGCTTGTGGGACTCCCGAAGCAGCTGAGGTGTACCGGCAGGCCAAGCGGAGTGCAACTCGGGTGGTTGCTGAAGCAAAAACCCGGGTATGGGAGGAGTTCGGTGAGGCCATGGAACAAGACTTTCGGTCGGCCTCAAAGAGATTCTGGCAAACTGTCCGGCGGCTCAGGAGGGCAAAGCAGCTCCCCGTCCACACTGTGTATGGTGCGGATGGGACACTGTTGACTTCGACTGGGGATATTATAGGGCGGTGGAAGGAATACTTCGAGGATCTCCTCAATCCCACTGATACGCCTTCCACAGAGGAAGCAGGGTTTGGGGACGAGGGGGATAACTCGCCTATCACAGGGGCTGAGGTCGCCAAGGTGGTTAAAAATCTCCTTGGTGGCCGGGCTCCGGGGGTGGACGAGATTCGCCCTGAGTACCTCAAGGCCCTGGATGTTGTTGGGCTGTCATGGTTGACACGCCTCTGCAACATTGCGTGGAGGTCGGGGGCAGTGCCTTTGGCATGGCAAACCGGGGTGGTGGTTCCTCTCTTCAAAAAAGGGGACCGGAGGGTGTGCTCCAACTTTAGAGGGATCACACTCCTTAGCCTCCCTGGGAAGGTCTATGCCAAGGTACTGGAGAGGAGAGTTCGGCCGTTGGTCGAACCTCGGATTCAGGAGGAGCAATGTGGTTTTTGTCCTGGCCGTGGCACATCGGACCAGCTCTTTACCCTCTCGAGAATTCTTGAGGGTTCGTGGGAGTTTGCCCAACCAGTTTACATGTGTTTTGTGGACTTGGAGAAAGCATTTGACCGCGTCCCTCGTGGATTTTTGTGGGGGGTGCTTCGGGAGTATGGGGATCGGGCTTGTTGTTACGAGCTATTCGGTCTCTGTACGATCGTTGTGAGAGTTTGGTTCGTATTGCCAACACTCGGTCGGAGTCATTCCCAGTGAGAGTTGGACTCCACCAGGGCTGCCCTTTGTCACCGATCCTGTTCATAATTTTTATGGACAGGATTTCTAGGCGCAGCCAGGGAATGGAGGGTGTCCTGCTCGGTGACCACAGGATCTCATCTCTGTTGTTTGCAGATGATTTTGTCCTGTTGGCTTCATCCAGCAATGACCTACAGCTCTTGCTGGGATGGTTTTCCGCTGAGTGTGAAGCGGCTGGGGTGAGAATCAGCACCTCCAAGTCCGAGTCCATGGTCCTCAGCCGGAAAAAGGTGGATTGTCCTCTCTGGGTTGGGGACAGGCTCCTGCCCCAAGTGGAGGAGTTTAAGTATCTTGGGGTCTTGTTCACGAGTGAGGGGAAAATGGAGCAAGAGATCGACAGATGGATTGGAGCAGCATCTGCAGTGATGCGGACGTTGTACCGGTCTGTTGTGGTGAAGAGGGAGCTGAGTTCTAAGGCAAAGCTGTCGATTTACCAGTCAATCTACGTTCCTACTCTCACCTATGGTCACGAGCTTTGGGTAATGACCGAAAGAACGAGATCACGGATACAAGCAGCTGAAATGAGCTTTCTCCGTAGGATTGCTGGACTCACCCTCAGAGATAGGGTGAGGAGCTCAGTCATCCGGGAGAGGCTCAGAGTAGAACCGCTGCTCCTCCACATTGAAAGGAGTCAGTTGAGGTGGTATGGGCATCTGATTAGGATGCCTCCTGGACGCCTCCCACTTGAGGTGTTTCAGGCACGTCCCACTGGGAGGAGACCCCGGGGCAGACCCAGGACACGGTGGAGAGACTATGTCTCCCAGCTGGTCTGGGAACACCTTGGTATCCTCTCTGAAGAGCTGGAGCAGGTGGCAGGGGAGAGGGAAGTCTGGGCTTCTCTGCTTGAACTGCTGCTGCCTCCGCGACCCGGACCTCCGGAAAAGCGGTAGAAGATGGATGGATGGATTTGGATGAAATTTTCACGAGAGGTGGTTCTTGGGCTAGAGAGGAACCCATTATATTTTGCTGATGATCTGAGAATGCATACCTCAGCCAAGGCTCTTATCTTCTCACAGTGTGTTAGCAGCAATACTCCAAAACTGATGGACAGACTTTGATGCCATTTTCACTACAAGTGGCTATTGGCCTACACACAAACCCATTACATTTTGGAGGTGATCCATGAGAAACGGAAGGAGCCTTGGCAGAGGTATGCACTCCGAGTGCTTTTCTAGTTTTGTCTGCATTTGTGCTCTGTAGGATTTGCTCCCTGCTTGCTTCTTAGTTGCTCATTATTATTACCTCAGCCAAGGAGGTAATGTTTTTACCGGGGTTTGTCTGTCTGTTTGTCTCTCTGTTACCAACATAACTCAAAAAGTTATGAATGGATTTTGATGAAATTTTCAGGAAAGGTGTATAATGGCACGGGAAACAGATGATTAGATTTTGGTGATGATCTGAGAGTGCATACCTCCACCAAGGGCTTTGTTTGTATTTGTGCAGTAGGATTACACAAAAACTACTAGATAGATTTGGATGAAATTTTTACCAGAGGTGGTTCTTGGGCTAGACAGGAACCCATTATATTTTGGTGATGATCTGAGAATGCATGCCTCAGCCAAGGCTTTTATCTTCTCACAATGTGTTAGCAACGATACTCCAAAACTGATGGACAGACTTTGATGCAATTTTCACCACAAGTGGCTATTGGCCTACACACAAACCCATTACATTTTGGAGGTGATCCATGAGAAACGGAAGGAGTCTTGGCAGAGGTATGCGCTCTATGAGTGTTTTTCTAGTTTATTATTATTACTACTATTATTATTGTTATTATTAGACCTTGGTGTTCATTGTCTCATCTCCCCAGGTTCACTGTCATTATGTCTCTTGCGTATCCCCATGTCAGTGATTGTCTGCTCATCCCAGCTGTCCTGTTTTCCATACATGTCATCATTGTTTCCACAGGTGTGTGCTATCAGTCCTGATTGGTCCCCCCGCCTGTTCTGTGTTTCCTCAATTATCCATTTTTTTTTTTATTTTATTTTTTTTTTTTGTTACTTATTTGTACCCGTAGGTAGATTTGGTTTGCAGTCTGGTGACAAGCCACCGGCTGCTGGTCGCTGCGTGCGCGAGCCCCCTAAACCTACATGTTTTTTGGTATGCGGGAGGAAACCGGAGAAATCCCGGAGTAAACCCACGCAAGACGGGGAGAACATGCAAACTCCACACAGCTCACTGTTGGTCGGGGGCTGAGATCGAACCAAGCCCATTGGTTGTCTCATCCATTGTCTATATATGTCCATTTCATCTGATGTGCTGCACTGGTGTCCTCATCATACCGGCGTGACCAACACGCTTCATGTCCTGTATCCTTGTTCCTGCCTTGCCTAGACTGTATCCTGCCGAGTTTTGTGCTTTTTGGAGTCTTTGCCATGCAGTGCCAAGTTTTGTTGTTTTCAGCCCTAGAGCTGCGTCAGTGATTCACCAGCAATAAATAAAAATCATTAGAACTTGAGTCTTGCACCTGGGTCCTGTATCTACAAACCCTGACAGTAGGACACCAGTCAGATGGACCCAGCAGATTCAAAGTTTTCTAAATTGGGATTCAATGAAAGGGAGGTGTGGGCTCCCTCTCCCATTGAGTCTCTGGTCGAGGAAGCCCCCTCCTCCGACATGCTGGGAAAAGCCCTCCGTCTCCTGAAAGGCGCCTCAAGAATAGTGGAGGATTTTCCCACCCTGCAGTGCTGCCCCCAGCTTGCTGGACTTCTTTGCCTTCTTTCCTACCTGTTGGTGATGGTCAAGTCACTGGTAGAGGCGTCAGTGGCGGCCAGGAGGAAGCAGAGAGAGAAGGGGCATTGTCAAGCCAAAGGGGGATGCAGCTCGCACCGGTGTCGAAGGATGCAGTGGCCCTGCTTTCCCTCTCCAGCGGAGGAACTCCAACTCTGTGTCCTCTTCTCTCTGCCTAGATCCAGCACCATGCCAGCGTGCATGGGCTCCTCATCAGGTGAGCTCCATGAACTTCCAGGAGGACTCGTCTGACTCTCCAAGAGAAAAGCCGAGACAGAGGCAAGTACCTTTCCTTTCTTTAATATCCACCACAGAAAGGTCTTGCCCTGTTCCGGTGAGGGTACTCTGCAGCAGCCAATTACCATTGCTTTCTGAGCTCTCTTCACAGTTATCTGCTGTCATCTCTGCTGCTGTTTTCATCCCTCCATCTTCACCTACATCTTCCCTTTTCTCTTCCCCGAGTGCCTTGTCTGATGTGCCCCCTGCAGCGTATGAATTCACTGCTGATTGGTGAGCATTGGTGGCTCCTGAGGTCAGCGCACTCCAACCAGCTACTCCTGAGACCGGCTTGCCTAAATTATCAGTTCCGGAATGAGACACATATCAGTCATTTGTTCCAAAGGCCGGTGCACATCCACCGTTTGTTCCAGAGGCCAGTGCGTATCTGCCTTTTTTCCGCTCCCCCGCTATTTGTTCCTGTACTCATGCACCCTAATCATCAGCTCCTGAGATCAGTGCACAGCCGCCGTTGGCTCCAGAGAGTGCTACGGAGGTCTACGTGTGCTTGTCATCTCTCACTGAGACCAATGCTTGCCTGCTGTCAACAGTCACTGAGCTGGAGGCTCTCCTGCTGCAGTCTTCTGAGCTGGAGGATTCTCTGGTGCTGTCCCCAGAGGTAGAAGCCCCTCTGCTGTCTGGTCCAGAGGCCAGCGAGCCTCCGCCATCAGCCGCTGAGAGCGATACACGCCAACTGTCAGCCCCTGAGGTCAGCACACTGCTATTGTCAGTTCCTGACTTCAGCACACTGCTGACACCCGCTCCGCACCCGATTTTGATCTCCAAAAGGAATTTGAGGGACTGGATCATGTCTCTGTCACAGCAAACATTTGGGCTGTGGATAATGGACATTTTCTTTGGATCACTGCACATCGGATTAAATACATATCATAAAGGTAAGATAAACATGAACAGCTTTATCAATCAATCAATCAAAACTTTATTTATATCACACTTTTCATACAAAAAATTGCAGCACAAAGTGCTTTACAAATTAAAAAAAACACAATTACGCCCCTTCCCACCCCACCCAACCTCATACAAGCAGACAGAAACACACACATGCACACACACACACGCACTCATCAATATGAGACATGGCCGAGCTCCAAGGAGCCAAGCGTAGAAGTACCATCTTAGGGAGCCATCAACACAAGTTGATGTATGCAGTGTTACCAACTCTTACTCCAAAATGAGGAAATTACTGGCCCCGGTGTCCCACATGCTGTGGAAGGGATTAACTTAACGTCACTTAAGAGCTCTCAAGGCAGAGTAAAGCAAACTGTACATGTTCTAAAAGCTCTTAAACACTGTTTTCAGCCTGACATTAATAAGCCCGTAATGTAATCCATTAATTAAACTATCTTGCATAAGATGATTTAAGTATGCATTTAAAAGTAACATGAAAGTTATTTTTTCCAAGTAACTAGTTACTTTAATCATGCAGTAATTGGTAAAGTAACTTACTTTTGAAAAGAAATGAGTAGTAACTGTAATTAGTTACTATTTTTTAGTAACTTGCCCAACATTGGTTATTACCAACAAAGGCTTTTGTACTAAATATTAAATGAATTTCACCAAGTGTGTTCAATACTTATTCTGTGTTATTCCACTTTATTAAATATAATGTTTTGTGAACACGTTTGCTTTGATTTTTGTATGTAAGGATTACTTGTGTTGTTACTGATATCTGGTGAAACTCTCAGGTCAATGGCTCCATTAGAAATATGTTTAATGAGAAAAATGTTGACATGTTCAATACTTATTTTCCTCGCTATATGTGGATAACACCTGGCATTGATTGATTTAACTTTGTTTCTAATTTGATAATAAAGCTATTTGAAAAATAGGTGCACCACACAGGCCGACGCATCCTTTGGAAGACACTCTGTTGAAGTCTATCCCCATCCAAGATGGCGACAGGACATTCAAAACATTGTCCTATATCTTCAAAACTAAACAGTCCATGCAAGAAATAAATGGTGTAGTTACTGAAAATGTTTTTGCTTTTCAGTAATAACCGCTATTTTAAAAGTTCAGCATGTGATTGAAGGGTACTGTAAAAATGTCACACTGCCATCTACTGGCCTGGCATAGTAATTAGCCAGGCCAGTTATTAGCTATCACAAGATGGCTGTGCGTCTACATGCTGTGGCTAGACGCACTAGACAACTGTGCTCATTTTTGTGTTTTTTTTCTGCCTTTTTTGTCCTCCTTCTGTGACGGACTAATTACCTACAGTTGCCAGTAACTTCTAGGCATTGGCCGCCAGTTTAACTCCGACATCCCCAGCACTCATGCCAGCAATCAATACCACATCACTGAGGAGATTGCCAGACCTCCGGGCGCTGAGTGGATTGTTACCAGTCCCAGCAAGAGGCGCAGACGGCTCCAAGAAAGAAAGAAGAAATGAGACTGTAGGGCTGACTTCCAAGCCCAGCTGCTCAAAAAACGCACCAAACCACCATTACCTTCAATTATCCTCACCAACACCAGATCCCTCATCAACAAAATGGATGAGCTGCGATCGGAGATTGCCAACAATCGCTATATCCAGGACTGTTGTGTTCTAATTGTGAGTGAGTCATGGCTTCACCCACGTATCCCACACGTCGCTGTGGAATTACTGGCCAAACTACACACTGTTTTGACCGCAATGCCGATTCTGGTAAGGGCAGAGGTGGTAGGCTCTGTGTTTATTTGCCTCAGGCTTGGTGTAATAACAGCAGAATAATTCAAAGCCATTGTTCACCTGATTTAGAGGCCATGTCCTTTTTGTGTAGGCCCTTCTATCTACCCTTTGAGCTAACGGCAGTAATTGTAACAGCTGTTTATGTCCCTCCTGACGCTAGCATTAGCTTAGCACTCAGCCATCTCCAGCACATCGTTAGCAGGCAACAGAAAGATCACCCCGATGCAGTCCACATTATTGCAGGGGATTTTTAACAAAGCATGCTTAAAGACTGCACTCCACAAATTCCACCAACATGTTAAATGTCCCACAAGAGGGGAAAGAACACTGAATCATGTTTACAGCAACATTAGGAACACCTGTAGAGCCACAACCCTGCCTCACCTTGGACAATTAAACAATCTCTGCCTGCTTCTAATACCTGCCTACATCCCCCTCAGGAAGAGTTTCCCCCAACCAAACAAACAATTAAAACCTGGCCTGAAAATGCTCTCCTCCAGCTACAAGACTGCTTTAGCTGTATAGACTGCAACATCTTTGAACAGCAGGACCTGGACTCCTACACCAAGTCTGTCCTCTTCTACATTAAATGCTGTGAAGAAAATGTGACAGTCACCAAACACATCTCGGTCTTTCCAAACCGGAAACCCTGGATGACCGGTGCGGTCTAGGCTCTGATCAGAGCCCGCAACTCAGCCTTCAGGCAGAGGGACAGCTCTCTGTATAGCATTGCCTGAGCCAACCTGAGAAGAGGCATAAAACTCGCTAAGAACGCCTAGAGGAGGAAGGTGGAGGTCTTCCTCACAGACAACAACCCCAGACAGATGTGGAGAGGCATCCAGGCCTTCACCAACTACAGGGGCCAGTGGCCCAAAACATCAGACAGCAGCCTCACACTGGCAGAGGAGCTTAACAGCTTCTTCGCCTGGTTTGAGCACACCTCCCCCCCAACCTGTCCGCCCCTCCTCACCTCTCTCCCTTCCCCTCCCCCTCTCTCTACAAGTGCATGAGGGGAGGAGGCAACTGAGAGTAGTGAACCCCCACAGCGCTGCTGGTCCTGACGGCATCCCAAAAGAATGTGCAGGCCAGCAGGCAGAGATCCTCACCAAGCTGTCCAACCTCTCCCTGACACACGCCACCGTCCCCCTCCTCCCTCAAGGTCTCCACCATCATCCCCCTCCCCAAAAATTCCTCAGCTGACAGCCTGAATGACTACAGACCCATAGCACTCATGTCTATAGTCATAAAGTGTTTTGTGCGACTGGTGTCCCACCACATCAGGGACTGTTTTTCCCCCTCCTTCAACCCCCACCACTTCGCCTACAGGGAGAACTGGTCTACGGAAGATACCATTGCCACCACGCTCCACAGAGGGCTGAGCAACCTGGAGAACCCAAGGAGCTACAGTTGGGTAAAAAAGTATTTAGTCAGCCACCAATTGTGTAAGTTCTCCCACTTAAAAGATGAGAGAGGTCTCCAATTTTCATCATAGGTATACCTCAACTATGAGAGACAAAATAAGAAAAAAAAATCCAGAAAATCACATTGAAGGATTTTTAATGAATTAATTGGTAAATTCCTCGGTAAAATAAGTATTTGGTCAATAACAAAAGTTCATCTCAATACTTTGTCATTGCCATCAAAGGGTATATAACAGAGGTCAAACATTTTCTGTAAGTTTTCATAAGGTTTTCACACGCTGTTGCTGGTATTTTGGCCCATTCCTCCATGCAGATCTCCTCTAGAGCAGTGATGTTTTGGGGCTGTCACTGAGCAACACAGACTTTCAACTCCCTCCAAAGATTTTCTATGGGGATGAGATCTGGAGACTGGCTAGGCCACTCCAGGACCTTGAAATGCTTCTTACGAAGCCACTCCTTCGTTGCCCGCGCGGTGTGTTTGGGATCATTGTCATGCTGAAAGACCCAGCCACGTTTCATCTTCAATGCCCTTGCTGGTGGAAGGAGGTTTTCACTCAAAATCTCACGATACATGGCCCCATTCATTCTTTCCTTTACATGGATCAGTCATCCTGGTCCCTTTGCAGAAAAACAGCCCCAAAGTATGATGTTTCCACCCCCATGCTTCACAGTAGGTATGGTGTTCTTTCTCCTCCAAACACGACAAGTTGAGTTTTTACCAAAAAGTTCTATTTTGGTTTCATCTGACCATATGACATTCTCCCAGTCCTCTTCTGGATCATTCAAATGCTCTCTAGCAAACTTCAGACAGGCCTGGACATGTACTGGCTTAAGCAGGGGGACACGTCTGGCACTGCAGGATTTGAGTCCCTGGCGGCGTAGTGTGTTTCTGATGTAGCCTTTGTTACTTTGGTCCCAGCTCTCTGCAGGTCATTCACTATGTCCCCCCATGTGGTTCTGGGATTTTTGCTCACCGTTCTCGTGATAATTTTGACCCCACGGAGTGAGATCTTGCGTGGAGCCCCAGATCGAGGGAGATTATCAGTGGTCTTGTACAGTATGTCTTCCATTTTCTAATAATTGCTCCCACAGTTGATTTCTTCACACCAAGTTGCTTACCTATTGCAGATTCAGTCTTCCTAGCCTGGTGCAGGTCTACAATTTTGTTTCTGGTGCCCTTTGACAGCTCTTTGGTCTTGGCCATAGTGGAGTTTGGAGGCTGGACAGGTGTCTTTTATACTGATAACGAGTTCAAACAGGTACCATTAATACAGGTAACGAGTGGAGGACAGAGGAGCCTCTTAAAGAAGTTACAGGTCTGTGAGAGCCAGAAATCTTGCTTGTTTGTAGGTGACCAAATACTTATTTTACTGAGGAATTTACCAATTAATTCATTAAAAATCCTTCAATGTGATTTTCTGGATTTTTTTTTTCTCATTTTGTCTCTCATAGTTGAGGTATACTTATGATGAAAATTGGAGACCTCTCTCATATTTTAAGTGGGAGAACTTGCACAATTGGTGGCTGACTAAATACTTTTTTGCCCCACTGTACGTGAGGATGCTCTTTGTGGACTACAGCTCAGCGTTCAACACCATCATCCCAGACATTCTGATCAATAAACTGAACCTCCTCCAGATCCCTCCCCCTTCACCTGCTCCTGGATAAAAAAATTTCTCACCAACCGCCCGCAAACAGTCAGACTTGGCCCCCACCACTCCTTCACACTGTCTTTCAGCACTGGCTCCCCCTAGGGCTGCATGCTAAGCCCACTGCTGTACTCCCTGTACACCTTTGACTGTATTCCAGTCACCCATCCACCCTCATTGTGAAGTATGCAGTGTTGCTGTAGTGCCAAGCAAACAACTTGAAACTGAATGTTGAAAAAAACAAAGAACTCATGCTGGACTTCAGGAAGAACAGACAGGACCACCCCCTCCTAATAAATGGTGACTGCATGGAAACCATCCCCACCTTCAGGTTCCTGGGCACCCACATCTCCTCTGACCTCTCCTGGACTGTCAACACCAAGGCCCTAGTTAAAGAAAGCCCAGCAGTGGCTGCACTTCCTCCATGTCCTGAGGAAGCACAACCTGGACCAAAAGCTGCTGCTGGTCTTCTACCGCTGCTCAGTGGAGAGCGTGCTCACCTACTGTCTGGGTGTGTGGTATGCCGGCTCCACAGCTGAAAACAGGAAGGCTGTGCAGAGGGTCATCAACACAGCCCAAAAAGTCATCAGTGGCCCTCTGCCCTCCCTGGAGGACATCTCCAGATCCTCCTGTCTCAGAAAGATCAAGGCCATCACAAGAGGCCCCTCACATCTCACCCATCACCTGTTTTACCTGCTCCCCTCTGGACGGCAGTTCAGATCAACCAGGTTCCACACCTCCAGACTGACAAATAGTTTCTTCCTCTGGGCCATCCGAACTGCAAACAGAGACCCCACCCCCCTCCCTCCAAACGTTCTCATGCACAGAACTGCGGACCTTTTTAATTATCATAATAACACACCTGTCTTTGCACTCTACACTTTCATGTATTCTGACCCATCCGTGAAACCACTACCATTCCTGTGTATATTTTCCATTATCCTTGGGCCATTTCATTCATCTGTGTGTTCTTCACTCGCCACTACCATACCCTACTAACCGTACCTGTGTATATACACTACCGTTCAAAAGTTTGGGGTCACCCAGACAATTATTTTGTGTTTTCCATGAAAAGTCACACTTATTTACCACCATGGGTTGTAAAATGAATAGAAAATATAGTCAAGACATTGACAAGGTTAGAAATAATGATTTGTATTTGAAATAATAATTTTTTCCAGATACTCAACCTGCTCAAAGGAAGGTCAGTTTTATAGCTTCTCTAACCAGCTAAACTGTTTTCAGCTGTGCTAACATGATTGCACAAGGGTTTTCTAATCATCCATTAGTCTTCTGACGCAATGAGCAAACACATTGTACCATTAGAACACTGGAGTGATAGTTGCTGGAAATGGGCCTCTATACACCTATGTAGATATTGCACCAAAAACCAGACATTTGCAGCTAGAATAGTCATTTACCACATTAGCAATGTATATTAGATATTAGAGTGTATTTCTGATTAGTTTAAAGTTATCTTCATTGAAAAAAACAGTGCTTTTCTTTCAAAAATAGGGAAATTTCTAAGTGACCCCAAACTTTTGAACGGTAGTGTACCTGTGGGCTATTTTTATCTCAGTCATACGTATGTTTAATCGTGTGTTTTGTAACTGTGTTTTATCTAATCCTTCTCTCTTACTTGCTCAGTAGCCTGGTGGAGCACCCACAATTTTGTTGTACTGTACAACTGTACAATGACAGTAAAGCCTATTCTCTTCTATTCTAGTCTGTTCTATTACAACAACTTTTTTCACTGCTTCAGTGAGTGTAAACGTGTTGTTTTGTGTTTATCTTGACAGCAAAGCCTTATCTCCAACCTGCTAATCACATTATACCAAGTGCTGCCAAATTTTGCTAAGATTTCTGGTCAAAGCTCTATACATAGTCCTTCATGTGTCTTTGTCTCAACTCAGATTTTGTTTTTGTTGGATATTGGCACAATGATTAGTTAATTTTACTCATATAGAGCATGTATATGAGAATGAGTTCTCATTTTCCTTTTGAAAATCAGGTGTAAAAACGCACAATTATCATGTATATCTCTGTACAGCTTGGCCTTTGTCATTTTTTTCCTACTTATCTCGTTATGTAAAACAGTTTCTGTTTTGACGTTATCAACAGATCTGAAGTGTATTACATCACTGTCTGAATCAGTATACTGCACTAGAAAAACGTACAGAACGTCATCATGGATTTCATAGAAACTCTTTCCACTTTATGCTCATGAGCCAGCTTTTCTGTTCACATCAACAAACAGCAGCATAACAAAAAACAAAACAAATAAAAATGCAACATGCATTGTACAGCTACAGACACTCAGAAGTGAATCTATCAGGAGTTGTAGAAAAATAATTTGAGTTCTTCTAAACATTTAAAAAAGATGACTATTGTAGGGATACATAATTCAGGTATATGGCCTTCAAGAAACCACACAGCCCACGCAGGTTACGATGGAAGAATTTGCAAATATATTTGACCAGGGATGGGCAACTTTGGTGGTAGTGAGGGCCACAAAATGTTTTCCTCCCTTCCCCAGATTTACATGTAAAACTTCTGGGGATTGGGGCTAGTGGTGTTGGTGGGGTATTTTCTTCAAAGTCAAAAGTCTCACAATTAAAGCTGAAAATGAAAATGAAAATAAAAGCTACTCAGTGTTTTATTATATTAGAATTAAAATAATTGATACAATTATATCATGACCTAATTTTTAAAAGTTTAAAACTTTTTTAAAAGTTTAAAAACTTTTTTTTAAAAGTCTCTCCATCAAAATGATGAGCAGAAAGAAATCCTGAACATTAATTAACAAAAAAGCCAAGAAGAAAAGGAAATATGATGAGGCTTAGCTTGTTCTAAGATTCACTGTGGGTGTGGACAGGCAGAGAAATAGTTGTGTGTAGGTGGGCTTGGTAATCGTATGGCTCTTAAAAATGGGGAATTAAAAAAAAAAAAGTTTAAGATCCACTGGTATAAATGAACAAAAAAATCAACAGTTTAAAACGACCAGTCTCTAAACTTTTATTGCTGACATGGGATTGAAACGGTGTCAGTTCAGTTGCGCTCTTTAGAATGAAATGTCAAAGCTTTGACTCCTTCGACACAATTAGAAGGAAAGCTCCAGAGCGTAATTGAGGCTTCACCTGCCCATCACTGCTGAGGAGCTGTAGCATTTATTCTTGTTTAAAAGCAGCCTACTTTGTACATTTACTGCTGTTTAAAGCCTATTAATGTGGTCTCAGCATGCAACACATACCTTACAACACGTTCTCTGGTGCACACTGCTCCCTCTATATCTCTGTGGCTTACTCACTCTCGCTCTCTCGCTCAACCACTCTCACACAGAGTTGCACCAAGGTTTTGATTAGAGCTCCTTCTGCTGGCGGATTTTATAATTGCATTTAAGAATACAATTCCATTCATTCATTCATCTTCTTCCGCTTAATCCTTTTCGGGTCGCGGGGGGGCTGGAGCCTATCCCAGCATCTTTGGACGAGAGGCAGGGTACACCCTGGACAGATCACCAGTCCATCGCAGGGCCAACACAGAGAGACAGACAACCATTCACTCTCACAGTCATACCTAAGGACAATTTAGAATCCCCAGTTTGATGCCAGTTAACCTAACTTGCATGTTTTTGGCATGTGGGAGGAAACCGGAGAAATCCCGGAGTAAACCCACGCAGAGACGGGGAGAACATGCAAACTCCACACAGATCACTGTTGGTCAGGGGCTGGGATCAAACCCAGGATCCCCCGGCCAAGGGTGAGTTGCTGTGCTGTCGCAGTGCTAACCACTCTTCCACCGCCCTGCCGAATGCAGTTCCAAATGTAATATAAAAGACACACTCCAGTGGCTCTAAAACCACCAAAAACCAATGTGCATTGCTCAAAATAGTATACTGCGGTTTTTTATACACCAAAAAACTTCCTTTGCCCTAAAATGGCTTGGACAGCGCTTTTACATCTTCCACCTACTTAAGTATGCACAGATCCATGAATATTCTCATTATCTCCACCCATACTCCCGCCCACCAGTAGCTGGAAGAAGACAAAAACTCAAAGAAGGCGATCCAACTTGAGGAAGTTAAAGTTCCATAGGTCAACCTGCAGAAGGATCATTCTCAATGGAGTGGAGCGTCACTGAAGCAGGCCCCGCGTGGAGGTTGGATGGCTCACCACCAGTCTCTGGTTACCCACTCACTGCAGATCGCCTTGCTGGGGGCCAGTGAGCAGTTGCCTCGGTCTGGTGTGCCCGCCAGCCGGCTCGCCTCCAAGCTTCGAGCTGCTGCAAGGCAAACTGCTCGCCGGCCCCCAGCAAGGCGATCCACGGTGAGTGGACAATCAGAGACCGTTCTTTTGGGGGAGCCGGTCTCACTCTCCCCAGCCTCAGAGCCAGGGAGAGCACTCTGAAGGAGCCGAGCATGCTGGCAGACACACCAACAGGTGCTCCCAGTGAGGCGAGGGGAGCCCTACAGCTGGGCAGCGACTCTCCGCTCCACAGAGAATGATCCTTTCTCAGGTTCACCTATGATGCCACTCGCCCCAGCTGTTGTGTCATGCACACCAGGGCTGTTTTCCCCAGCATGCAGGCTGCAAACACATGTCCTCTCCAGTATTTTTGCAGGGACACTGAAGGTTTTCCAAATAAAAATTAATCATTGCTGTCGTATTTTCATGTCTGTAGGTAAGACAAGCAATTTAAAAGAAGAGGCTTTCTTGCTCACACAGCCAAAAACTGAACATGTATAATCTGCTATCTTTCCCAAATTGTGAAAGCTCACGCTGTTCCTCGGCTCCTTTTTTTTTTTTTCTGTTTGGCTTCTCCCTCTTTCCCCGAGGCAGTGAACTCAGGTCTGTATCCATGCCCAATGCCCAATCAGGCTAAGCAGGACTGCTTACGTAGCTAGAAACACTCTGTCCAAAGTCACGCATTCGGGGGGAGCAGAGCTTAAAGGGTACCTGTGGTGGTCGTCTAAACACATTCAACTTGAAAACATTAGGCAAAGTATTCGTTATTTGGTTAAATAATTATTGCCAACCATATACCACCAGAGAAATATGCAAATACGACCGCAGGCATGGCCAGCCAATGAAAACTATGCGCGCAGCCATGACACATGCGGATGTGACGTCATTACGTTGGTACTGAAAAGTCAATACTCCGCCTGTATGAGAGACTAGGGTGCTTTTGTGAGTGTTTTTATTCTATTATGGCTGAATTGTCAGACTCTGAGGAAGAATTCGTCCAACATGGCTACAGGCTTGAGCCAGAAAGGTCTTCTGAGAGTGAAAGTGACGATGTGGTCCTCACACACAACGCAATTTCGTCTGAAAGGAAACATCTGTGCCCTGTTCCGAGATTGCGCAACCACTTTTTCGCTACGATCTTCCAACAAGGTGAGCTGGGTTTGGGTACACAAAAGAAGTGTTTATCTTTGTTTTTTTCGCTTATTATTGAGACATCCAAAGGCTTTACATTCTGCCATGTTGCGATATCCATATCGCATTGTATGTTTTTGTTGTTACAAGAGCGCCGAGCGTCTGCTGCTCTGTATATAGTATCATCGGCCGTCTGGCGGCCGTTACGAGCTCAGATCAGACGAGACGACCCGCTGAATTTAAGCATTTATTTATTTATTTTCTACTCGTTTTAGTTCTGCATTTTATATGAACCCTGAGTTTGAAATAAATGTTTGAATTTGAATATCCCGAAAGCCACTGCTCATCCGGGCACTCCAGGCTCAGCCAATATTGATCCAGATCGCGGTATCCACGACACTACGTCACAGGAAGCGTCCTGGCAGGCCATGTAGCCGCTAGTATGGCTGCGCCCATGTTTTGCTGACATAGATGAACCAGCACATCAGCAATGGATTTATATCGCATTGCTTTGAACTTGAACTCAAACTTGAACTAGAACGTGAGGCAGGGGCTCAATATAATATCTTTTTTTTTCACGACCACCACAGGTACGCTTTAAGTGAAACTTTACAGCAAGAAAACACAGATATGAGACATTTCATTGATTTTGCTCTTGATATGTCTTACTGTATAAGTCACAAAAAACATGTTACAGACATGTTAATGACAGAAAAAAAACTATTTTTGCTGGAGTGTCACTGATATACATAAATAAATGATTTTTGGAAATGGACTGGCGGGCCACAGTGAATGGAAGCAAAGGACAGTATTGCCAGACGTACGATAATTATCGTATTTGTACGATAATTTTGTCCTTTGTACGACGTACGATCAATAATTTCAAAATTCCCCTAATGTATGATAATTTGACCCCTTCATTACATGGCTACATTAATACATTGTTTGTTTTTACGCATCGTCTCATGTGTGCAGGCTGTGGGGAAAAGAAGATGGAAGACTCGTGTTGCAGTAGCAGTGAGGCAGTCTTGGATGGAGGTTAGTGATGGGATCCACAGTTCACTGAAACGTGCCTAGTCAAGCTAAAAAGAGCCGTTATAAATAGTTGTACACCGAATCACTCAGTGCTGTACTGGAGCTCCAACTGTCTACCACTCACCGAACTGAGAGTCGGCTGAACCGAGTGGGTGGGGCTCATTTGCTGTTCAGGCGGGGGATTCAGCTGCTGATCCTTGGCTTCAGTACAATATGTTCATCCATAAAAACTAGTACACTCGATGAATCGTCCGTGTACATCACAGCATTTACGCAGGCACGGCAGATTCATACAAGTAAGCAACATCACGAGCAGGTTGAGAAACAAATGGGGGGTTGCATCCCAGTTTTACTGGGTGGTTCAAACCTGTTGCTGGCATTAGTACTAAAGCTTTCTGTCGCTGCTGCAAAGTGCAAATGTCTGCAAAAATGTCACTGAATTGTAGTTCTCAATAAAACGGGTTTCTGCTTCAATTACCAGAGGTATTTTAGTAGTAGTTTAGTTGGATTGCTTGTTTATTCCTAATGTATAAACAGAGTACTTCTCAAAATATTTATGAGGCAAGACCTTGATATATGATGATTCAACAGAAGGCATACAGAAGAGAGTTAAGTACGAATGATATTTTGGGCCATTCAGTACAGGCGCATCCTGTACTCCACACAGGTAGAGGTGCATTTTTCCAACCAATCTGTTAGATTATTTAGAGGTAAAGCTGTGTTATAGGCTGTAATATGCACCTGTGATAATGTGTTACTGAAGCAGATGGTCTTGAGTCATGTCAGAATGAAAACTGTGTGTGTACGATAATTTTCCTCAAAATACGAATATTTTAAGTTACTGGTATGATACTTCAACATTTCCCATCTGGCAATACTGGCAGAAGATGCCAGTTGCCCATTCCTGTATAGGTGTGTTCAAATCAAATGCGAATTGGCAAATTTTTCAAGCAGTGCTATTACATTTTAACTTGATGTGAACATGTGAATAGACATGAATTCATTGTCTGAGGGAGTTGCAGACAGGGGAAATTGAGTTTTTAACTTCTACAGCTGTGTTCAACCTGCTGTGGAAATCTCCAAAACACAGTCATGCTTTGGTTTCCATTATCCAACGGGGTCTCACCTGAAAAAAAATTGTCCCTGCCTCCAAAATTTCACTTGGATGATGGGTTGTTTATATTGCTAGCCTGATAGCCTTGTTAGCGCTACTGTGGCAAGAGTTCATGGGTAAAAAACTCTGACACTCCGATTCAGTTGCAGAGCTCCCGGTCCATCTTTCTCCAAGTGGCAGTGGCAGTCTCATTTTCAAACTAGTTTGCTCTCCATTGTTGATACTTGATAGAAAAATTCCATATTATCTATACTATTATTGATATTAATAATGTATTATTATATTTGAGAAGTATCATACCTTTCATATGCCATGTTTAATGCTTATATGTGCATTCCATATAGGATAAGTTTATATATTCTTGGCCTGTTTCTGTGAGTAGTTTCAGAGAGTTCAGACTGAGGATCAGTACATGCGTAAGGAATTATCTAAGCCATTTATTATAATCTCTTTGACATAACTTGTTTTGGGTCACAGGAATGCACAGGAACTCCTTAACCTGTACAGATCAGTGGTAGATGGACATTCTGTTAGTTTTATGGATCTCATGTCTTCATGACCCATGTCTCCAGAGTGTCTGACGTCCGCCTGGATAGGCTCAGTTATCAGGACTGTCCCGTTCTGTCCCTTCCCTTATCCTCATCCTCCCTCTCCTTTCTCCTACCTATATACAGTATATCAGACTTAGAAGAATGGATCCTTTAGAGATTCTAGGTGTGTCTGAATATCATGCCTTGGAATCCCTCCCCCAGGTGGCCAATGGGGTGATTGCTTATATTTTTGTAATAAATGTACATAGATTCAACTTTCTGCCTGATTATTTGACTTTGAATAATTTAAGCTCAAAATTATTCTAACAATACTTTTACTCTGATGGCAGAATCTCAGTCTCATTACTAGCTAGTACTATTCCTCAGATGTAAACGCTCAAATGCGCAAGATTTGTGTGTGCTCGCCTCTTTCCATTGACTTTGTATGTATTCACACTGCATGAAAAATTCACTTCACACTTGGTCTGAATGCACTTTTAGACAATCTTGATCCTTCCTATGCTGGTAGAGGGCATTGATCATTATTGAAATGAACTCAAATCATCATTTTCTGTATTTTTGATTGGTCCCTACAGGTTTGTCCTCACAAAGAGCCTATTACAACTATCAAGAGCGGGCTTTTGCACCACGCTTCTCACATTGTGCCAGTGCTTTTGTTCGTTTCTGTCAGTGCATAGTCTGTTTTTCACACTTTACGAAATGACATCTAATTACCTTTGGACTGTGCACCCATTTTACACTGCCGGAAGGGGCTCCATTTAAAAGAGACATGACAGCAGCACAATTTCAGCACAGTAGTATTTTGATATTTTATGACAATGTACTTTAGATCAGGAAAAAGGTTGTCTGTCATCAGAAGCACATTGTTAATGCTATTTCATCAGCTTTTTTGAAATTGTGTCACAGATTGGTGACTGGTGTGCAGAGGGCAGAAGCAGTGGAGTAGAACTTTCTGCCTGAAGGTTTTAAAAACCTACAAACCTTTCTGCTGTGACAAAGTATTATTCTTTCCACACATAGGGCTGTATGACAACGATGCGGTTCATAATCAGTTCTCACTGACACAGAATGTGTTTATGGGCCTTTCCAAGTTCATTCACTTATCACAGTGACACAAAAATGAATTTTCTACCAGAAGCAAGGTGTGTAGAGGTTAGTCTAATTATTCAGAGGTGTGTTTTGGATAATCCAATCCAAGGCACTGCTGCCCATCCCTTTAATGCACAGAGGCACATTATCCAAAGTGAACTCTGATCATGACGGCTTGTTTAAGATAGGGTTTGTGCTGACTAAAAGGGCAAAAAAGCGGGTGATAGTAATGCTGCTTGGTAATAAGGATGACATCAATCAGAGTTGATGCCCAGTTAGTTATTTTAGAGAGAACAAACGGGAAGCGATAATGCTCTGCTGAAAAATCAAGCTGAATGGTTTAATGTAGTGTGCACAGATGCAACACACACAGACATGAATGGGTTTGAAACTTCAGGAAAAGAGGATGATGCCTGTGCAAACTTTCATAAAATAGAAGGATCATTATCAGTGGTGCAGAAGTCACTCCCGTTCTGTTGTGAGATGGAGTGCTCCCTCTCCTGTTGCTTTCGCCGACCAAGGATCTCCCCCATCTCGTGCAGGGGTATGTGGCTCTCTGTCCCAGTCCGTCCCGGGTGGAAGGGAATGAGGAGATTCAGTGCAGTGTCTAGCCAGCCGCTGACCCAAGCCACGAAGTGGGCCCTCTCTCAGTGGCCCCTCCCGGGGTTATAACAGTGGCAGTCAGGGCACTGGCAGCTTGAGAACCACCACTGTAGGAGCACAGTGCAGGTGGCTTCGGTCCGGCTGGAAACCCGGGGACACACAGCCGCAGGCATATGTGGACACATCTGTTCATTCATTCATTCATTTCCCTAAAATAAGCACATTAATGGAAAATAAGTCTGTGATGAAAATGAAAATGTGGATGGAATAAAAATCTTACTGACACACCTTGCCCCATACGTTGCATCCACACCAGAATGCATTCATGCTCCCTGGTCATTCATTCACCCCCCTAAAAAAAAATCATACATTAATGCCTCATCTGTAGACTCCAATAGTATGTCCGCAATTAAAATGAGAATGTGAATGGAATAAAAAAAAAAAAAGCTATTCAGCTTTATTTATTTATTTATACAGCGCCACATCACAACAGAAGCTGTTTCGTGGCGCCACAATGCAGAAAAAACCCCACAATCTCAGAAAAACCCAGCAATCAGACGATCCCCTGTGAGCAAGCACTTAGCTACAGTGGAGAGGAAAAACTCCCATTTAGCAGGAAGAAACCTCTAGCAGAACCAGGCTCAGGGAGCCTATGATACACTATTTAGTGTATCATTATATAAATTAAGTGATGGGTGATTATAACTGTTACAACTCTCTCCATTAAAATAACAGAAAATCCCAGTGCATGCCGTTTCCCCATGAGCTCGAAAGCTGTGCAATTTCAAAACATGCCACTGAAATAGCATTAAACAATGCACCTCTGACAGCACACTTCCTTTTTCCTGATCAAAAGCGTATTATCAAAACATGCACCATATTACCGGTGCACAGGAGATTGTGCTGTTACACCTCTTTGAAATGACTCTCCACCTTCCAGCGCAAAATGGGAACACTTTCTACTGATAATTAGATGGCATGACACAAAGTGTAAAAAACAGACAATGTGCTGACAGAAACTTACAAACACACTGGCGCACAGCGGGAAGTTTGGCCCGAAGGTCCACTGATGACTGTCAAAATAGGGCCTACAATCTGTAATGTTTGTGTCTTCAGTCATCTCCTTCCACCAAGCCAGGGTAGCCAGGGTAATAAAAAAATTAACTGGGCATCAGCTGTGATTAATGGCTACTTAATGCCAAGCAGCATTACTATTACATGCATTTTTGCTCACGCACACACCCTTTGGCTACTGCAAAAACCATTTTGAACAAGCCATCATTATCAGCGTTCACTTTAGATCATGCACCTCTGTTCATTAAAGGGATGGGCAGGAGCGCATTGGATTGGATTATCCAAAATACACCTCTGAATAATTAGACCAACCTCTTTGCACTTTTTGCCTGGTGCAGAGACTGTTTTCCCACTGCTGTAATAACAAAATAGACTGGGCCACACCCACAAAATGTGCCCTGCCACATCTGACAACTGATGAATGAATAGACTGTCCTAATGCATCCCTAAGTGTGACACTTCAGTTGTTTGGTCAGAGCATCTGGGTCATGTGTTGCTCAGACAAGTTTGTCTATCCAAACTAGTAAATTTTCAACATGCTGGTTTACTGTAGGTTATTCCCTAAACTCAGCTAAGGGAATGTTAAAGTCATGAACAAGTGGGAAAAAAAACATTGGCATTTTGCAGTGGTGGACCCTCAGGGCCAGCAAAGCCTTCTTTGCTGGCCTAAATACTATCAGAATTACATTTACAACCTACATTCTTATATTTGTTCCATGAGGATGTATTCAATTATTCCCAAAAGTCTATTCTCTTCATTTAGTAGCTTTTCTCTTGGTTGCACTCCTTCCAGTTGTGTAATGCATGTTAGAGGTTTTTTTGTCCAATCATATTTCAGCCATCTGTGTTGCCAGGGTCAAGCAAATCTGCCTTGGGCCTTCAGGAATTAACAGTGTGCTCTGTAGGTTAAATTAACTGTTAACCACTTGCACTCCGGGCAATTTTCCTAAAAATGCCAAAAAATAATGTGCCCAAAGTAAATCGAAAGCTGTGATTCAACCCTTTGCAGCATCTTCATGGGGTTGGTCTCATTTAAAAGAAAACACTTTGAATTTTTTGGCAAAAAAAACATAATCTCTCTACGTGCTCCGGCCACTGAGTTACAGTCATCTAAACATACTGAACTTGAAGAAAAAACCCTGAAGCTAGCAGGCCCATGTCAGCCGGAGAAAGGATTTGTCCGTCACTTCAATATTAGCAATGAGCGGTATCTTTGGATTACAGGGTCTGAGGAGTGCTGCAAATGATCTTGCTGGAAATGCCTGTTGTTTGCAATTGATCGAGTAGATACTTGGAGCCAGACAGGGTTTGCAAACTTGAGCTGTCTACTGTCACACCATGACGATTTGGGCAGCGTTCGCCAAACATAAAAATTGGTCTAAAATGCTGGGATATGCTGAAATTTTCACTTTTGGCTGCATGCATCACGTATCCATAATGACTTAGACACATACAGTGGGGCAAAAAAAGTATTTAGTCAGCCACTAGTTGCGCAAGTTCTCCCACTTAAAAGATGAGAGAGGTCTCCAATTTTCATCATAGGTATACCTCAACTATGAGAGACAAAATGAGGAAAAAAAAAATCCAGAAAATCACATTGAAGGATTTTTAATGAATTAATTGGTAAATTCCTTGGTAAAGTAAGTATTTGGTCACCTACAAACAAGCAAGATTTCTGGCTCTCACAGACCTGTAACTTCTTCTTTAAGAGGCTCCTCTGTCCTCCACTCGTTACCTGTATTAATGCCACCTGTTTGAACTTGTTATCAGTATAAAAGACACCTGTCCACAACCTCATACAGTCAGACTCCAAACTCCACTATGGCCAAGACCAAAGAGCTGTCAAAGGACACCAGAAACAAAATTGTAGACCTGCACCAGGCTGGGAAGACTGAATCTGCAATAGGTAAGCAGCTTGGTGTGAAGAAATCAACTGTGGGAGCAATTATTAGAAAATGGAAGACATACAAGACCACTGATAATCTCTCTCGATCTGGTGCTCCACGCAAGATCTCACCCTGTGGGGTCAAAATTATCACGAGAACAGTGAGAAAAAATCCCAGAACCACATGGGGGGACCTAGTGAATGACCTGCAGAGAGCTGGGACCAAAGTAACAAAGGCTACATCAGAAACACACTACGCCGCCAGGGACTCAAATCCTGCAGTGCCAGACGTGTCTCCCTGCTTAAGCCAGTACATGTCCAGGCCCGTCTGAAGTTTGCTAGAGAGCATTTGAATGATCCAGAAGAGGACTGGGAGAATGTCATATGGTCAGATGAAACCAAAATAGAACTTTTTGGTAACAACTCAACTTGTCGTGTTTGGACGAGAAAGAACACCATACCTACTGTGAAGCATGGGGGTGGAAACATCATACGTTGGGGCTGTTTTTCTGCAAAGGGACCAGGAAGACTGATCCGTGTAAAGGAAAGAATGAATGGGGCCATGTATCGTGAGATTTTGAGTGAAAACCTCCTTCCATCAGCAAGGGCATTAAAGATGAAACGTGGCTGGGTCTTTCAGCATGACATTGATCCCAAACACACTGCCCCGGCAACGAAGGAGTGGCTTCGTAAGAAGCATTTCAAGGTCCTGGAGTGGCCTAGCCAGTCTCCAGATCTCAACCCCATAGAAGATCTTTGGAGGGAGTTGAAAGTCTGTGTTGCCCAGCGACAGCCCCAAAACATCACTGCTCTAGAGATCTGCATGGAGGAATGGGCCAAAATACCAGCAACAGTGTGTGAAAACCTTGTGAAGACTTACAGAAAACGTTTGACCTCTGTCATTGCCAACAAAGGGTATATAACAAAGTATTGAGATGAACTTTTGTTATTGACCAAATACTTATTTTACCGAGGAATTTACCAATTAATTCATTAAAAATCCTTCAATGTGATTTTCTGGATTTTTTTTTCTTATTTTGTCTCTCATAGTTGAGGTATACCTATGATGAAAATTGGAGACCTCTCTCATCTTTTAAGTGGGAGAACTTGCACAATTGGTGGCTGACTAAATACTTTTTTACCCCACTGTACATAACGTATTAGTAACTTATATAGAATATATCCATAACTTATAAGTAACTTAAACCAACTAATAGCGTGTTACCAACATTCACAACTTATGCGCAACAATAGTCTAACTTCTGCATAATGCAGTCATGCCGAACTGCCACTGCCTCCTGATCCATGAATCCTAGGTGTGGGAGAGATCATCTCTGTTCAACTGAGATGATTCTCAATGAACTGGCGAGCCATTGGTCGGGATTGTGCAAGGTCCTACAGCGACTGTCGGATGTAGTGTACAGGGTGAGGCTCCAGAAAAGGGACCGAGTCGTGGTGCTCCACCATGACCGTCTCGCCCCGTACCAGCTATCTGCCCCGCGGGTGGTCGAGCCAGAGGCTTCATCCCGACCAGATACTCCGGCCGAGGCACAGATCGACACTAGCGGGCCTGTGCATACTGGTCGCCGACAATAGCGGATGCCCCAACACCTGGACGGATTCGTGTTGGACTTTTGAGCTGGACTTTATTATTCTGGGGACAGAAACCAGTCCAGGGGGGACAGTGTAACGTCGGGGCTGTGTTAAGTGGGCGGGGATTCTGCCGGCATGCTTGCGCTGCGGAGGATTCAAAGAGTGTTATTACCTCCGCCAAGGAGGTTATGTTTTCATTGGCGTTGGTTTGTCTGTTTGTTTGTTAGCAAGATAACTCAAAAAGTTATGGACGGATTTTCATGAAATTTTCAGAGATTGTCAGAAATCGGGTATCCTACAGATGATTACATTTTGGTGGTGATCCGGATCACCGTCTGGATCCAGGAATTTTTTAAAGGATACTTTTTTTTTCTTTTTTTTTTAACATTGCGAGATAGGGCCATTTTCAATATTTTTTTTTGTGCATGTAACTCTGCCAAAAAATCGTCAGAACACTTGGAAAAAAAATACAGGATGAAAAAAAATAAACACTGTATGGGGGGAACTGTGGCATTTGGCAGAGGTCTGCGCTCTCCGAGTGCTTTTCTAGTTATTCGTGTGTTCTAAGTGTTATTGCTGTGTCATTGTAACTGCATATAATGACACTGCAGTGTTATAAGACCAGTTAGTATTGTGACTGATCATGTGTTTGTGTCACCATAAGTGAGACGGGGGTCTGTGTGAATGACCTCCCCTCCGTTCTGTGTTGAGTGGTATGTATAAATAAAGCCTCTCCTTCATCTCTCCTTTCTTGTGTGAACCCTCATAACATCACTATATACTGTATATACTGTGTGTGTATGTATATATACTGTATATATACAGTATATATACACACACACACACACACACACTCACACACACACACACAAACGTGGACAAAATTGTGTGAACCCTCTGTTAATGAAAGAAAAACCCACAATGGTCACAGAAATAACTTGAGTCTGACAAAAGTGGTAATAAATAAAAAGTCTATGAAAATTAACCATTGAAAATCAGACAATGCTTTTGAATTGTGGTTCAACAGAATTATTTTAAAAAACAAACTCATGAAACAGGCCTGGACAAAAATGATGGTACCCTTAACTTAAAATTTAGTTGCACAACCTTTTTAGGCAATCACCGCAATAAAACGATTTCTGTAACTGTCAATGAGACTTCTGCACCTCTCAGCAGGTATTTTGGCCCATTCCTCATGAGCAAACTGCTCCAGTTGTCTCAGGTTTGAAGGGTACCTTCTCCAGACGGCAAGTTTCAGCTCCTTCCACAGATGTTCAATAGGATTTAGATCAGGGCTCATAGAAGGCCACTTTAGAATAGTCCAATGTTTTGCTCTTAGCCATTCTTGGGTGTTTTTTGCTGTGTGTTTTGGGTCATTATCCTGTTGCAAGACCCATGACCTGTGCCTGAGACCAAGCTGTCTGACACTGGGCAGCACATTTCTCTCTAGAATACCTTGATAGTCTTGAGATTTCATTGTACCCTGCACAGATTCAAGACACCCTGTGCCAGATGCAGCAAAGCAGCCCCAGAACATGACAGAACCTCCTCCATGTTTCACAGTAGGGACAGTGTTCTTTTCTTGGTATGCTTCATTTTTGCGTCTGTGAACATACAGCTGATATGTCTTGCCAAAAAGTTCCAGTTTTGTCTCGTCTGTCCATAGGACATTCTCCCAGAGGCTTTGTGGCTTGTCAACATGCAGTTTGGCAAATTCCAGTCTGGCTTTTTTATGATTTGTTTTCAACAGTGGTGTCCTCCTTGGTCATCTCCCATGAAGTCCACTTTGACTCAAACAACGACGGATGGTGCGATCTGACACTGATGTACCTTGACCTTGGAGTTCACCATGAATGTGTTTCAAGGTTTCTCTGGGCTCTTTTGTTTCCATTTGTATTATCCGTCTCCTCCTGCGGCCACATCCAGGGAGGTTGGCTACAGTCCCGTGGATCTTAAATTTCTGAATAATATGTGCAACTGTAGTCACAGGAACATCAAGCTGCTTGGAGATGGTCTTATAGCCTTTACCTTTAACATGCTTGTCTATAATTTTCTTTCTAATCTCCTAAGACAACTCTCTCCTTTGCTTCCTCTGGTCCATGTATAGTGTGGTACACACCATGTCAACAAACAGCACAGTGACTACTTGTCACCCTTTAAATAGGCAGACTGACTAATTACAAGTTTGTAGACACCTGTGATGTTAATTAGAGGACACATCTTGGTTGAACATGTCCCTATGGTCACATTATTTTCAATCTTTTCTAGGGGTACCATCATTTTTGTCCAGGCCTGTTTCATGAGTTTGTTTTTTAAAATAATTATGTTGAACCACAATTCAAAAGTATTGTCTGATTTTCATTGGTTAATTTTCATAGAATTTTTATTTATTACCACTTTTGTCAGATTAAGATAAGATAAGATAAGATAAGCCTTTATTAGTCCCAGATTCAAGTTATTTCTGTGACCATTGTGTTTTTTTCTTTCATTAACAGAGGGGTACCAACAATTTTGTCCATGTCTGTGTGTGTGTGTATATATATATATGTGTGTGTGTGTGTGTGTGTGTGTATGTAAGTGATGTATGTGTATTATATATACACATACATACATACATACATACATAAAGGTCTAGGCTACCTTAAGCTGGGTTCACACTATAACGTTTGGACCGACTTTTACTGACATTTTGAAAAATCAGAGAAATCAGTCCAAACATGGGTGAAATTACTTTAACAAACTTTTACGAACTTTTGCGAGCATTTCCCAACATTACATTCTTGTCTTGCCTTGTCCAACTTTTGCCAACTTAGGCTAGCGTATGTGTAACAGTTGCCAACGTAGGTTAACTTAAGCTAAGAATACTCAGCGCAGGTCAGCTGACATCAGCGTCAGGGGACGCTCGTATAAAGATTAGCATTTGTGGAGGCTTCCTGCCATCCTGGACCTGCTTTTTTGGGTGGATTCAAACTACAACGTTTGGACCAACTTTTACTGACGTTTTGGCAAACGTCTGGCTCTGCTGGCAAAAGCTGATAAAAGTTAATGGTGGTTGGTGTTTGTTGGCAAATGCTGGCGAAAGTTGTATTCGTTGAGAATTTTCAGCATGCTGAAAATTTACTGATGTTTGGAAATAAACGATGGTGAAAGTTGGGCTCAATTTGTGAAATTCCTGAGTGCTGACCTAAGTTATGCAGAGTTGGCCTAAGTCAGCCTAAACTGAGCTCCACTGACAAATGTTGACTGGAATGCTGGTGAAAACAAATGTTTCAGACCGAAACTCACTGCAGACATGCACGGACAAAAGAGAAACAGAGAGAAGGGGGAATTTAAAAAAAGAAAATGTATATGTAAGCGGACAATGTACAGTATTTGTTTGGTGATAAGGTGTGTATGACATGTTTTTTTAATTTTTTTAATCTATGGGGATTATATATATATATATATATATATATATATATACACACAGTAGTGTGAAAATTTAGGACATCCTGTACAAGCCTGTGTGTGTTTTTTTTACATATTTGGACATATGGTTATTTAATATCAATGTTAAAAATTCTGGGAAATTCATGTAATACAACTAAACAATTAAAAACAAATTAAAGACTTTTTTTCACCCACACACATATATACTATAAACGGGTATTTGATTAATTTTGAGTTGTTTGTGGGTTTGTTTGCTCCAGGTGATGGGTGTGTTCTGGTGGGTGGTTTGGGATTTTGTATCTTTGCAATGTTATTTTTCTACCACTAGGCTGTGCTATTGCACAAACATGTGTTTTGCCAGTAGGGCTTACTGGCTGCGTTGAAAACAACAGCTGTTGGAGACCGGAATTTTTTTTTTTTTTTCTGTCTGAAAAAACATTTTCTTGGTCCGTGGAATAAAGTTTTTTGTGAAATTTCCAGTCAGTCTTTCTACTGTCTGCCTGCAACATATATATACAGTATATACAGTATATGATCTCCCAAAAATGTGGCAGCCCAAAAGAAAAATCTCCTCATTGACAAATTTACTGTTCTTAATTTTTCTGCTCCATGCGTAATCATTCTCCAGGATTTATTGGTTCGGTTTCCATTGTGGGGAATCAAACAGCGCTGATGTGGTGTCAAAAAGTAAATGACATTTAATTGGATTTTAATGGAGTTATTTTAATGGAGAGAAGTGTAACAGTCAAAATATAAACACCTGTCATTTTATTTATATGATGATACACTAAATAGTTGTTGTTTTTTTTATTTCATCCACATTTACATTTTAATTGTGGACTTAGTGTTGGATTCTATGCATTATTTTATTACTTTTTATATGAATGAATGAATAAATGAATGAACAGGGGAAAATGGTATGCAGAAGTAACTACATAGGAGTATAAAAGGAATATAAATACTGAAACATATGCCCAAAGGAGATGTGTTCACTCCAAAAGCAGGTCCAGAATGGCAGGAAGTCTCCACAAACGCATATGAGCATCGACTAAGGCTGATGTCAGCTGACCTGCGCTGACTATTTGATTTTTCAAAACGTCTGTAAAAGTCAGTCCAAATGCTATAGTGTGAACCCAGCTTTAACTTATGCTGACTAAGGTAAACTTTGCATAACTTAGTCCAGCGCTCAGGAACTTTTACAAACTGAGCACAACTTTCACCAACGTGTATTCCCAAACGTTTTCAAAGGACACAACTTTCACCAGCATTTGCCAGCAAACACTAACTACCATTAACTTTTGCCAGCAGTTTGCCAAAACATCAGTTAAAGTTGGTCCAAACATTGCAGTGTGAGTCCACCTTTATAAAAATGAGGTGTGAGTTGTCAGCTAAACAGGTTTGTTGTCCTAAAATTTTAGTAAACATTCTGGATCAAAAATAAAAAGCTTTCATCACTCAGCTTATTTCTGCCCTCATTTTTTCCCCATAATCACTAATCAAGATAAAAGAGAATATTTGATGGCACACTGCCATGTTGGACACATTTTTGAAATCCTTGAGCAGTTTGCCATTGGTACACATTTTCTTCATGCAGCTCCTCTTTTGGATGGCTGTAGAAGGCTGTGGAACACTGCTAAATGACATCATTACTTTTTAGTGGCTTGCCCAACAAGCCTCAATACTGCGATGTGGGGTGATCCTATCCAGAGGAAAAACACCCCTGTGGACACATGCCATTAGTCTCCTTTGGGGGTCCATTAAACAGGTGCTTTTTCTCTCCACTGTCATAATTGCTGCTGCATCAAAACACCAATGCCAAAGGCAAAACTAGGTCAATCTGACAACATGACACTGATACACCAAGATTAGAATGCATTGCAACATCGCACTGCTGTGTTTTGCAGCCCTTCCAAACATAACAATTGCAAAACTCTACCACACCTGGGTACACTATTTGCATGGGCATTTTCAGAGTAACAGAGGCAGCCTTTATACTCATGTGATTGACACCACAATCTTCCTGCATATGGCCAACATTAACAGAATACAATTTTCCACACTCCACTTCTTGACTGTTCTTACAATAATCAATGTCTAGCTTCTCATATCACTCTGCAGTGTGTATTGCAATTGCCGTCAGTATGAGCACACTTGTGAACTCATGGAGCAAGTTCTTATGTCTGGAATTACCTGCTGAACAGATGAGGCGAGGTGACTGGGAAAACACAGCTTTATTGAACTCACTCAGCTTGACAGCCACTGACAGGTTGTCGGCTAAGCTCAGGCAAGAGAAGAGAGTGATAAAATGGCCGACCCGTCCTTAAATAGGGCGGAGTGGAGGCGCCACCTGGAGGTGCATGTCCATCTTACACTTTCTATATCTCACATTTTCCCTCCCCTTTAAAAGAGTCCAAAACTACTCACTCAATTAGACCCTCCCCAATTTGGGACCTGAATCATGCACTAACAAACAAAAACTAATGTTTCTAAATGGCCTAACACATTCACACAACAAAACCTAAAATAGGGAGGATGTGTGGACTGCTGTCCTGCCCACATGGCAAGGTGGATTATTCAGCCACTTGCTGGGGTCAATTAGAGTCCATTAATACCTAAAATTGTATGCCATGTTCCTAAACTAAAATAATAATAATAATAATAATAATAATCCCTTGTATAACATTCTTAATAACCTTAACATTCAATATATAACATTCTCTTTTTTTCCTTTTTATAACAACAACAACAACAGAACTTCAATATATCCTATGTACAAGCCAAGTCATTAAACAAGAAGGACATAACTGGGCTGCACGGTGGCGCAGTGGTTTAGCACTGTGGCAGCACAGTTTTACCCTCGGCCGGGGGACCGCGGGGATCATGAGATCGTGGGTTCGATCCCAGCCCCCGACCAACAGTGAGCTGTGTGGAGTTTGCATGTTCTCCCCGTGTTGCGTGGGTTTACTCCGGGATTTCTCCGGTTTCCTCCCGCATACCAAAAACATGTAGGTTTAGGGCGCTCGCGCACGCAGCGACCAGCAGCCAGTGGCTTGTCACCAGACTGCAAACCAAGTCTACCTACGGGTACAAATAAGTAACAAAAAAAATAAATAAATAAAAAAAATAAAATAACTGGCATGGGGGGCCCAGGGCACCCTCTCCACAGATGCGCCCCTGGAAACAGCCGGTCTTCGGGGTGATGGCTGGCCCTCCAGATGCTGAAGCCGCTCTTCGTCTTCATCAACCTTGTCCCATGTCCAGCCTCATTTCCTGGAGCCTCTTCCCAGACACGCCGAAGCCAGTTCGCATGCCACACCGAGCCGTCAGAGAGCCTGAAGTGTGCTGCGTCCAGTCTGGCCACTATGCGCAGATGCTCCCAACAGTCCTGGGGCTGTCGTCTGGCCCATCTTCACTGCGGGCGTGCCTCACCTTGAACCCGGACCCAACAAGGACCTTCAACGGGGCCCGGCTTGGCTTGAGGTGTTGCTGTTGAGCACGCCAATCCCTCGTGCTCATTGGTCTTGTCCCAACTTCTCCTAATGCTGGTGTAACGTGCACCCTCATAGCCGCAGACCCTCCATCTCCTCGCGGCCAAACTCAGAGGCACTCAGAGCTAACCCATCAGTGCCACTCGCTGGTGCAGGTGCCTCGCCATCACTCTGGGTACTCTCCTCAACTGTTTCCCGAGCGCCGGCCCTGAGACCCTCCTGTGCTGGCCCTGAGCAAACTTGGTCCCGCTTGACCGCCATGGCGTCCGGTAGTTCTTCATCCCACACCACATCTTCATCAGACGCTGGAATCGGGGGGTTCCACTGGCCACAGCCCAACCACTCATACCCAGCGTCGTCCTTGATGGCGAAACCCAGTCCGTAAAATAAATCACAGCCCATGATGTTATTGCCCCGTGCTGTTATGTGGAATGTGAAGTCGAGCACCATCGCAGACTTGTACTGAACAGTTAGCTCCAAAGTCCCGACCATGTCCAGCCTTTCACCTCCACAACCATTCAATGGTGCTGGGTTGCCTCTAACCCTGTGGTGGGGAAAAAAACCTGTTCGCCGTGGCCCAATTCAGCAGCAAACCCTCTGCTCCCATGTCAGTCAACAGCGGTACCTCCACATCGTCCAGCCTCACCGTGCAAAACGTGTACTCATTCGTTGCTGGGGACACCGTGTGGATGGTTGTCTGGGGCGGGCAGAGCGATCTCTTCTGTGGGCTCTCCGGTTTAACTTCACGGTACATCCTGGCAAAATAGTCCAAACGACCACACCTGTTACACTGTGCTCCTCTCGCCGGGCAGTCCTTAGCCTTTTTCCAGTGTGTCTTAGACCCACAACCCATACAGAGAGACTTTCCTGGGGCCGACCCCCGCCTCGTAGTATTGGCTTCCATTTCCTTGCCATCCCAGCTATCTTCGCTGTCCAGGTTCGTGGCATTTGCCATGGCAAGAGGCCCTAGCGGCTGCTGTGACTAGCGCCCGGTTTGCTCCAGAGCTACAGTAATTTGTCCGTGGCTTCCATCTGGAGAGCTAGCTTGATGGCTCTGCCTAATGTGAGTTCGCTTGGCGCCGTAAGTAGCCTAGCCCGCAACATGGCGCTGCACCAATGTTCTGCCAGCTGGTCACCAACCATTTCCTCCTCCAGCACTCACTAGTCAGCTGCCTTAAATCGGTGACAAATTGTCGGACGGGTTCACCTACCTGTTGACGTCTCTGCTGAAAGCGGATCTTCCGGACCATCACATTGTCAGGGGTGTTGAAGTGGCTAGCTAGCAGCCCTGCAACCTCTTCATATGTGTCGGCAGCACCGAGCATTCCCAGGATTCGTTGGCCCTCTATGCCCAAATTGTGAACCAATAGTACCCGGGCTTTCAGCTTGTCGAGCTCTCCAAGACCCAGTGCGGCTACATAGTTCTGAAAGGCAGCGAACCACCTAGACCATGGCACCGGTGGGTCTCCGGGCACCTCAAGAAAAGGGCGAATAGGGGCCATGCACGCCTCCATGGTTTTATCCGACGTCGCCACTGTTATGTCTGGAATTACCTGCTGAACAGACAAGGCGAGGTGACAGGGGAAACCTGGGAAAACACAACTTTATTGAACTCACTCAGCTTGACAGACACTGACAGACTATCGGCTAAGCTCAGGCGAGAGAAGAGAGTGATAAGATGGCTGACCCGGCCTTATATAGGGCAGGGCAGAGGCGCCACCTGGAGGTGTGTGTCCATCTTACACTTTCCATATCTCGCACAAGTGTAATTACATGATTTAATAAAATATACAGCGTCACTCAGTGTCCAGTCTTAACTTTCAGTTATGCTAACCATCTGGTCATACCTTAACAGTTAATTTAATAATTTTCTGTTAAATTACCGTCATTTCTAATGCCTTCATTTTGTCCTATCCTCTAAAATTCACTACCATCCATTACTGTCAAATGGTGGGTTCATTTCACAGTGAAAAGCCTTCCCAGACATTAAAGGCATGGCTCTATCTAACAAACAAATCCGCATTAGCCTTTTCCCTCCGATGCACTCCCCTTGCATCATGCTGTCCTTCAAATCACTGCTTATAGGGATCACATAAAAATAAACTGCCATTCTCAGAGGGCATACATGAAACAGATCAATATCTGCTATGATTGAATTCATATTCCAAAATCAGTAA
This sequence comes from Pholidichthys leucotaenia, assembly GCA_020510985.1. Lineage (NCBI taxonomy): Eukaryota > Metazoa > Chordata > Actinopteri > Cichliformes > Pholidichthyidae > Pholidichthys > Pholidichthys leucotaenia. Next base: position 155,525,269 of record CM035847.1, on the reverse strand, counting down.
GGGCTTATACATCAGGGTCCAACTGCTTCTAACACTTGAAATTCGCTATGCTGCGGGTGGTCTATTCAAGGTCCCAACTTTTTCTTTTTTTCGTATTTTTCTCAACGGGCGAGGAGGGGAGATTATGTGAGAAGAAAGTGGCGAGAGTGAGAGGTGAAATACAAAATACTCTTTAAGACTGGAAGACACGGGGGTAGCTGAAAGTCTCTGAAATGGGAGAGAGAGAACCATTTAGAAGGGGGGTTGGAAAACAAAGCAAGATCCAGAGAGGTGGACAGGCTAGCGATAAGAGATCTACACAAGGTAAAAGAGATAATAAAGACATGGATTAAAGTGAGACAGAAAAAGATGTAGGCAAGTAGATGGATGTTTATCCTCCCCATGATCATGTAGCCGTCTGTCTCTCATTTAGCCCAAGGTTCTGATTAAGTCGTTTGTGTTTAAAGAGGAGGAAGCCTCTAATTCCCCTCCTTTCATCTAATTTAATTATGTGCTGACATTCTCCCTTTCTTCCTTGGAAGGATAAAAGCAGCTTAAGCTTTTATGTGGAGCTTTAATGACAGCGACGCTGAAACTTTGCTCACTGATTGTGTAGCCTTAAGTGTGTTTAGCCTTAACATAGCACTGCACCAAATACAGTTTTATAGCCACTCTGGCAGAAGCGCATGCTGTATTCCGCGCAGTTCTCTCCACACTCAGAGAACCATAAGAAGTGCTTTTTTGTTGTTGTTGTTTAATTACAGTTCATTCGGGTTGCTGGAAACGATGTGTTCTGTTTGACATGCAGTTCCATTACTGCCTTTGGGTGAGTCTTGCACCTCGTGTTTTACGGAGGTTGGTATGGTGGATCGGTTTCTATTGTTGCCTCACAGGGAGAAAGTCTTGAGTTGAAACAGGTCAGCCAGGGATTTTCTATGTGAACTACTTGCATTACAACAAGCTTCCATAGTCCAAAAGCATGTATTTCACATAAAATAACTGGGTATGAATGTGTTTATTTGTTTGGCTGCTGAGAGCACCTGGCCACTACTGGCGTACAAAACACCAACATTCAAAATGCACATTTAAATTTGCCACATTTTTCAGTGTCTGTGAATTCAGGAAATGATGTTTAGTTTCAGGGGACTAAAATTCAAGGTGCACCATGACAGGTCAGTGATACCTGGAAGCTGACTTTGGTTTGTGATAACTTTGGCAATGTTGTACCCATTAACAACCCCAACCTCCACCACAATCTTCCTGTCTGCCTTGTTACACTAATGGAACATTATTGCTGGCATTGGTGCTGAACCGTGACACCAAATGAATACTGCTGAATGTTTCATGACATCACAAAGAGATTGCTGAAACAGTATTGTGTGGAGGTGAATACTAAAGCTTACTTCTATTACTGTAGATATTGGGTTCTGTTTAAAGGTTCCATCTCCTGCGCGTTTTCCACATGTTGACAGTTCTCACAGATCTTTGTGACATACTTTGGTCAATTTGCCTTTATTTCATTATTGCAGCATCATTGTGAATCATCTTTTGCAGCATTCATCAGAATGTCACATTTCAGTCCATGTCTCTTTAAATACCCTTGCGTGTCAGTTAACCCCACCCGCCCCCTTTTGTCACTATTGATCATCTTGGCTGGCTACCTCCTAGCTCAGGCAGCAAGCCTGATACAACTAAAATAAATGTGTCATAAAGAATTAATGAAATAATGCATAACTGGTTAAGAGGAGTGTGTAGTTTCAGTGGTCGAGAGAATATGGCCAGTCTCTGGAGTAAAATAAACACAGAAACATTTGCTAATGAGTGAATAGCTAAACTACTAGCATTAGCTAGGTGCCTTTGATCCTGATTAGAGATAATAAACTGTAGTAAAATAAGCTAAAATAACATTTAACCCTTAAGCTGTGTGATTTCGTCTGCCCCTAGTGGCAGAGCGCAGCACTGCGCCTGTCAACTGATAATGTGCCAAACACTCTCCAGCTGGACTGAGGATTTGAACTGATCATGCCAGTTCACAAGGTGGCAAGCACACGTTGGAGGACTCATGGATGACACATAATACACCAAAGAGGAAGAAATCCTTCTTTTTCTTCATCTTTGAGATTACACAACAAAATGGATGACACCCATCGTTGTTTACATACGCGATCGCAGACGAACAAGCAAATTCGGAGGATTTGGTCCCGAATTTGCCAACTATGATTTTAAAAAGACATTATTTAGCTTATGAAGGTAGATGTTTACATATTCTTATAACACAGGGAGCACAAAGCTCGTTGATTTCACCTGCTGGCGCCCGGAGCGCCATGTGACTATAGAGCAATCGCTGGTTGCATCTCGTCATATAACAGAAATTGCCACGGAATAAAAGTGAAATCAAGGTGGAATAACCAATAACAGTTTGTGGATGTAGGACAGAAAGCTAATATGACCGGGAGAGGACAAAATAGCGACCAGAATGCCGCAAAAGAACTCCACCTTGCCAGCGGTAAGTGACGAATGTCTTTGTTTGTTTGTATGCAAATTAGATGCGTAAATTTACTCCTATCTGAAACTTTGGATCATATTCTACATCTTTCTAATTGACAGCCATTATCTCTTACCACTTTCAAGTTATAGCCTTGGAAAGTTGTGACATCTGATCTGAATATTTTCTTGAAAAAAATCTTTACCTCTGTTGACCACTAGGGGTTATGTCGCCGTTTGGCGACATACACAGTTAGACAGTGAATGATATTTAGATTAGATTAGATTAGATTCAACTTTATTGTCATTACACATGTATGAATACAAGGTAACGAAACACAGTTTAGCATCCAATCAGAAGTGCAAAGGACAGCAGTGCAGTATATACGGTAATTAACAGTATGTTATAGTATATGGTATGATATAAGTATATGGTATGATAGTATATGGTATGGTATAAGTATATGGTATGATATAAGTATATGGTCGTGCTGGTAGGTGAACAAAGATATCAGTAGGGGTGAATTGAATTTATAGAAAATAACCATCAAAATCAGCAGGATCGACAGTTAAGCTAACGCCAGGCGGCCTGGCTGACAGACCAACTCTGACCGACAAGCCAATTTATTGCTTTGATGTACCATCACGGCAAAAACATAACAAAATAAGCCAGAATGACACAAAATATATTATCGACTGTGGATTAGTGAACCAACTGGAAATGGGGATGTCTATTCAGGTGACTAAAAAAACAAACAATATAAACTATACTTGGTAAGCTAATTCCCTAGTAGCACTGTTAGCTCAGAAGCTAATTGCCTTGGGCTCAGAAACTCTGGGTGGGTACTGGATTGATATCACAGCCAGTAGCACAGTGATGGGTCATTACTGAAGAGCGGATGATTTGTCAGGAAAAAAGATCCAGAAGAGCAAAACTGGCTTCTGCTGATTCTGACAAAATCATAAAATATTATTATTTCTAAGTGAAGAGAGCTTTTAATATTTTTTACTATATTAATGTGACCCAAGAAAGTACTTAAGAAGCTTAACGCCCACAAACACACCATGTTTGAGTGAATAGGACCTTTAATATGCACTTGCAAGGTGCTTTTTTAAATACACTGGGCATGTCTACACATCCCCATCAAAATGTAAAACATTCATCAAACTCCTGTACAGTATCAGCCTAACAACAAGCAGCAAGCCCTGCATTGCATGGACCAGCTGTATAAACAGCACTACATGGGTGAGTATCTGCTAAATCAGCATATATATCTTTAATTAAGATGAAGGGGGTGGATACAGTAACAGAAATAAACAAACAAGTCATTAATCACCTCTTTGGCACTCATACACACATATAGGTGGCAGGCTGTGCATTTGTGGGTCGATGAGAGTGCTGAGAGAATGAGACACAAAAATAGAAACTGCAGAGAAACCTTGATTAAAACAATGAACAAATAGAACTGCAAGGTTAGTATAATTATTCACAAATGCAATGTAGTTCACATTACTTAAAAAATATAATTCCTTGTGTAATTATTCACTGGAGAAAATAATTTATTACAGTACTCATTCTATTACGTCACATCTCCCTAGCTGCAGTTGTCATTTAACATTAAACCTTACATGCACACATATCCACACAAATCCTGACATACAGTACAACAGCTCTCAGAGGGTGTTATGCTCAAGTATTTACACAAAGCTGACAGCAAAGTTGGTGGAAAATCAGTCTTAAACAGCAGATGGTACAAACCTGATGTTCACCTCTGCTTTTAACAAATCAAACCTTATTTGTTTTCCAATTTGCATGGAGGAAGCACATGACTGTTGAGCCAGTAAGAGATAATGCCAATAAAAATCACTGTTATAATTTAAGGAAAGGAACAGAATAGATTGGAGAAAGAGGGGGAAAAACTTACAAGAATAACAAATGCTCATAAAAGTTTGTGGTCTTTTGGAGACTAATTCATAAGACAAGAACAGATTTTAGTACTGTAATGTATTACTGCACCAACAAGCGGGACAGCTGCAAGAAAGAAGGGTTTTTTTCTGCATTTGGTTTCAAGTATGATAAATAAGGGCAGAGAAAAGAGAGGCAGCTTTGTTAAAAGAATGAAGATATGTTAGAGAAAGTGAAGTTGTACACAAAAAATGACAGACTGCTAAATTTCTTTCTTCATTTTAAAGATCTACATTCATCATCACACTGATGATGATGAACTTCTGTAGGTCTGAGGAAGGACTCATCTATCTAATATCCTCGTAATTCACACCACACACCCCTCTATCTTTATATGCTTTTAATGACCTGCACACATAGTATTAGTCAACCAGACAAGATTATAACAGAGTAATAATTTGAAAAGCAAATACATTTACAGTAGACTGTTTGCACTTTTATTGATCTGTTATTATTCTGTAGTGGGTAGAAATAATTGCAAATTATTTGATGAATTTGACTTTCATCATTTTTAAAAATGTGTTCAGTTTAATTCAAATTGTGAAACACTTTTTCTGTATGAGCTGCACAGATAAATCATTGACCCTCCTTCTGACATAATGATGATGGGATATTACCAAGAAACGTGATGAGCTAGAGGTACGGATACTATATAGCGGACACAGCTTAGTGTAATGGTCACATGTAGGAACAGTTTTATGTTCATAAAGAGATATGAATGCATGTTTCTACACTATATTAAACAATGCTATTTCATAAAGTATAAGTACTGTATGTAAGTCTGTGAAAACATGCATATACAATCATGCTCCCTTTTTTATGGATTTTTAATAATTGTTCGAACATGTTTGAACTTTGTTGCGCATTAGGTGGCACATGAATACGCAGCAGCCTCCCTTCTCTCTTAGTGTTTTGAGCCATTTAGTGTTGTTTAATAAATTATGCCTAAGTGTATATTCATGTGTTTAATGTACATTGTGGTGCACATATGTGGGTTTCATATGCTTCACATGTGTATTACTGTATGCTTATTGTATGCTTCACGTCTCAGAGGAACAAAAGGTCTGAACCTCCTAGGGGTAACAGGAGGATGTGAAGTCTGGCCTTTTGTATGCAGAGAGATGGCCTTGAGAGATTTCATGACCACCAGGACTTTAGGTGGAGACGAAAAGACCTGGAGGGGGATGCATTGTGATTTGGGATTAAAAGACAATGTGACTGTGTGCTTTGATGTCCTGGGGTATTAAACGGACAGATGTTGGGGGATTCCTTTCTCTTTCTGTTTTTGGATGTTGGAGAATGTGAATGTGAATAAAACTGGACTTGAGAAATAAACTCAGCCTCGTCCTTCCACACTTCTCCACACTGGTGACCCTAAGACGTATCATGAGCGGAGACGAATCTCCCGAGCCAGACTCGTCAGGAGCCAGCCAAACGAATGCAGCCACAGTTCAGCTACCAGACTTCTGGCCGAACAATCCGCGCTCCTGGTTTAACGCAGTCGAGACACAGTTCCACCTCTGGAGGATTTCGGTAGACGCCACAAAGTTCTACCATGTGGTTGCAAAGCTGGACAACCACACAGCCCAGCGAGTGGCGAACCTGATCAACCACCCGCCGGACATCGACAAGTACAGCACGTTGAAGGCTGCACTCATCCGTTACTTCACCCCCTCGGTGGAGGAGCAAGCAGAGAGGCTCCTGGCGCTGACTGAATTTGAGAGCGACAGACCTGCAGACCTGATGGGGAAGATGTTGAGTTTGAGAGACTCCGAAGATGATAACTTCATCTTCACCCACCTTTTCCTCAGGACCCTACCGTCAGCGGTGAGAGTGACCCTGGCCAGTTCACCACTGTTCGCCCGACGAGACTACCACGAGCTGGGCTAGGAGGCGCAACGACTCGTCGACGCCAATAAACGGCGCGCGGCTACGGCTGCGGCAGCGGAGCCAGGCGCAACGTCCAGAGAGGGCAGGGGGCCAGACTCACCGACGACGGCGGCGGCAGGGGCCAGAAAACACGGAGCAGATGATGTCCTTTGCTTCTACCATCGCCGCTTCGCAGAGAGGGCACGCAAGTGCATTCCACCGTGCCATTTCAAGCGCTCGGGAAATGCCAAGACCGGGGGTCGGTAGCAGCTGCAGCCCTCGGAGAGGAGAACAAGCTGCTCTACTTGAGGGATGCGCACTCGGGGAGGCATTTCCTTGTGGACACGGGCTCCCAGCTGAGTTTCATCACACCTTCCTACGCTGACTGGCTGGCGCCTTCCAGTGGTCCCCGGGTGTCAGCAGCGAATAGCTCGGTGATTAAGACCTTCGGTGAGAGGACTCTGCTTCTGTCTTTACACGGCCATACATTCGAGTGGACTTTCGTCATAGCGGCAGTCAATTTCAACATGTTAGGGGCTGATTTTTTGTGCTCACATGGGTTGTTGGTCGATCTTGCTAACAGATGCCTGGTTAATGCACTCTCTTTTTATTCTATTCCCTGTACAGCTCGAGTGGCCCCGCCAACAGCACGAGCCAATGTCACAGCTGCAGGTGGTAAGTTCCACACACTCCTCACTCAGTTCCCAGCACTCACGGTTCCAACATTTTCGGCGACAGTGGCTAAACACGGGGTGGAACATTTTGTTACTACCACCGGACCGCCCGTTTTTGCAAAAGCTCGGCGCTTGGATTCAGCTAAACTGACCATAGCGCGCGAGGAGTTCGCCAACCTGGAAAGGTTGGGCATCATCAGGCATTCGAAGAGCCCATGGGCTTCACTGCTTCACATGGTCCCGAAAGCTGATGGCTCGTGGCGACCTTGCGGTGATTTCCGCAGGCTGAACAATGCTACAGCGCACGACCGCTACCCGATCCTGCACATCCAAGATTTTTCAGTTCACTTGGCGGGGGCGCGTGTTTTTTCTAAAATAGACTTGGTACGCGGTTACCACCAGGTCCCAGTGTGCGCTGAGGACATACCCAAAACAGCGGTAATAACTCCTTTCGGGCTTTTCGAGTTTTTGCGCATGCCGTTTGGCCTTAAAGGCGCGGCGCAGACGTTCCAACGCATGATGGACGCGGTTTTGCACAATCTCCCTTTCGTGTTAGTCTACCTGGACGACATATTGGTAGCCAGCGCGTCCGAAGACGAACACGAAAACCACCTCACGGCAGTTTTCTGGAGGTTGGCAGAGCACGGGTTAATAATTAACCCAGCAAAGTGTCAGTTCGGGGTGACGCAGATTGATTTTTTGGGGCATCGCGTCTCCCCAGAAGGAGCAGTCCCTCTGCCTGACAAAGTGCACGCAGTAACAAATTTTCCCCAACCACAAACGGTCAAAGTGTTACAGTAGTTTTTGGGAATGGTGAATTTTTATAACCGTTTCCTCCCCCGCGCAGCGCAGCTCATGCAACCATTGTATGCTGCACTAAAAAAACAAAAACCTACAAATAGAGTCGAATGGTCTCCTGAGCGAGAGCGTGCATTCTCTGAAGTCAAAACAGCCCTGGCAAACGCTGCGTTGTTGGCACATCCAGTCCCAGCGGCCCGCATGGCGCTCACTACTGACGCGTCAGATGTGGCCATAGGGGCGGTCGTGGAACAGTATGTAGCCAGAGCCTGGCAACCGCTCGCCTTTTTCAGTAAGACCCTGCGCGACAGCGAACGAAAATACAGCGCATTCGACAGGGAGTTGTTAGCTCTCCACTTGGCCATTCGCCACTTCCAGTTCTGGCTGGAAGGAAGCCGTTTCACCGTGTTCGTTGACCACAAGCCGCTGACTTCGCGATGGCCAAGATTTCAGAACCTTGGTCAGGCCGGCAGCAGAGACAGCTGGCCGCGATATCGGAGTTTACTACCGATATCTAGCATGTGGCGGGTAAACTTAATATAGTGGCGGACTGCCTCTCGCGCGCCGTGGCGGCTCCAGCCCGCGAGGAGGTAGATTCTGCAGCCATGGCCGCGGAGCAGGTTAGCGACGCGGAAGTGCGAGTGCTCCAGTCTGGACCAACAGGGTTAAGGCTGGAGAACAGGGTGCTGCAAGACGATATGCCCCCCCTAATCTGCAATGTCTCCACTTGGCGGCCGCGTCCTGTGGTTCCAGCCGCGTGGCGCCGCCGCGTTTTTGACTCGATCCATTCTCTGGCGCACCCGGGAGTGCGTGCTTCGGTCAAAATGGTAGGAGAGAAATTTGTATGGCCAAGCCTGCACAAACAAGTTAGAGAGTGGGCGGCAGCCTGCATGGCTTGTCAGCGGGCCAAGGTTCATAGACACACGAGAGCTCCCTTGGAGCCGTTTCACATCCCAGCTAAAAGGTTTGATCATGTCCACATGGACCTTGTAAGCCCCCTCCCGCCCTCACAAGGGTGCACACATCTTCTGACAATGGTTGACCGCACCACGTGCTGGCCGGAAGTGGTTCCGCTGTCGTCAACCACAGCCGAGGAGGTTGCGCGCGCGTTTTTAACGGCATGGGTAGTGCGTTTTGGAGTCCCATCGGACATTACGTCCGACAGAGGCCCTCAATTTGTTTCCGAACTTTGGTCAGCGATGGCCCGCAGCCTGGGGGCAACGATCCACCGCTCGACCGCGTACAACCCGCAGGCTAACGGGTTATGCGAACGTTTTCACAGATCACTGAAGGCGGCTCTCAGAGCATCGCTTACGGATGCAAATTGGGTGGACAAGCTACCATGGGTTTTATTGGGGTTGCGTTCTGCACCTAAAGAGGATTTAGAAGCCTCCCCAGCTGAGCTAGTTTTCGCACAGCCACTTCGGCTGCCCGGGGAATTTCTCCCAGATAATCCAGCGCCAGAGTGCTCCCCGGCTCAGCGGTTACAGAGTAGCACGGGCCCGAGCACTCTACCTGGCCCCGTTCACCACAATTTTCCGCGTGTTTTTGTGCCTAAGGCTTTAAAAAATGCGGAGTTTGTTTTTGTCAGACATGATGCCCATCGTCCGCCTTTACGCCCACCTTATGACGGACCGTATAGAGTGCTGGAAACAGGGGATAAGCATTTTTTGCTAGATTTGGGGGGCAGAAAAGAAATGATTGGCATTAACAGGCTCAATCCCGCTTTTGTGGTAGCTGACGAAGTTGTGCAATTGGCTAAGGCTCCTCGGCGTGGCAGACCCCCTAGAGAGCATTCCCCAGAACACCCACAGAGGTTGACTAACAGTTCTAATCCCCAGGCAGCAGCTCCACAGCAGGAAGACGCCGTGGAAGTGGTACAGCCTGCTTACAGCAAATACGGGAGAAGGCTGAGGCCCAAGCGGCACGTGGACTGATATGTAGTGATTTTATTATGACATGCAATCTGTGGTTATGTTGTTCCATCTTAGACGTTTGGGGGGGGGGGTCATGTGGTGCACATATGTGGGTTTCATATGCTTCACATGTGTATTACTGTATGCTTATTGTATGCTTCCCGTCTCAGAGGAACAAAAGGTCTGAACCTCCTAGGGGTAACAGGAGGATGTGAAGTCTGGCCTTTTGTATGCAGAGAGATGGCCTTGAGAGATTTCCTGACCACCAGGACTTTAGGTGGAGACGAGAAGACCTGGAGGGGAATGCATTGTGATTTGGGATTAAAAGACAATGTGACTTTGTGCTTTGATGTCCTGGGGTATTAAAGGGACAGATGTTGGGGGATTCCTTTCTCTTTCTGTTTTTGGATGTTGGAGAATGTGAATATGAATAAAACCGGACTTGAGAAATAAACTCAGCCTCGTCCTTCCACACTTCTCCACAACATATATGATGTTGCGCACAAGCTACAGTCACCACAGCCTTCTGGAGATAAGGAATATGACTAAACATTACGTCCTGGATCAGAGCATTACAGAGGAACCCCGTGGCCTAGGTGTCCTCCACCAGACCTTCACACCCCCGGACTCGACTGCTGTGTTCCATCCAAAATGGAGACGCCGTAGACAGTGTGAGCGGCTACAAAAGAGAGGTAAACGTGGAGGTATCTGAACAAAGCTAACCGCTAGCCCACACAGATTCCTGATTCCTTCCCTCATTCTTGCCAACATACGCTCACTAGATAATAAAATAGACCACATACAGCTCCTGAGAATTACGCAACGTGATGCGCGGAACTGCTGTGTATTTATCTTTACAGAAACGTGGTTAAATGACAATATACCAGACTCTGCCATTCAGTTAGCAGGGTTAACATGCTATCGTAGCAACAGAGTGTTCACAGAAGGAGGGACAATGCGAGGCGGCGGCATGTGTGTTTACATCAGTGACGCCTCGTGCAGTGATGCAACTGTTGTCCACAAACACTGTTCTGCATTGATGGAGTTTATGATCATCAAGTGCTGACCCTTTTATATTCCGAGAGAATTTTCATCTGTCCTACTAGCCACCGTGTATGCCCCGCCCACTGGCATTTGCGAGAGAAGAAAAGCACTAAAAGAACTCTATCAGGTCATCAGTGAGACACAAACGGCGCATTCAGACGGATGCCTCATTACGGCAGGAGATTTCAACCATGCAGATTTAAAGGCCTTCCAACCAAATCTACACCAACATGTAGACTTTCCAACAAGAGGAGACAATTTGCTGGACCTGGGGCCTCATGTACAAAGACTTGCATGGATTTCCTACTGAAAGATGACGTACGTTTAAATCAAGAAAACATCGTAAGCAAAAAAAATCCAGATGTATGAAACCGTCTGTACACAGGAATCCAAGCACATTTCCTTTGTACATTCCGATCTGCTTGAAATTGAACACACATGAGGAAATACGGGACTCCTCCCTTGACACGCCTTCATTTGAATATGCAATTAGATGCAAACAGGTATGCAATAGACACATACAAGCCCAGCACGTTTGATTCTCCTGTATCTACGATCAAAAAGAATGGATTTAATGGAATTTCATGGACTGTGAGTTAGAGGTGCTGCTGAATGAGGCAGAGGCACGTAAAAACATTTTGTTTGGCACGCTGTCCTCTGGCATTAGCGCCGTATACAGGTAATTTAATAGCCTGCTCATGGCCGTAGAAGATTAGTTTATTGTTTCCTTTATTCAGACAGGGATAAGAAGGAGATGTTTTTAACTGTGACATGTGTAGACCGACGTCTTCAGTCGTCCTCAGAAGCGTCAGCTGATCACTGTGATTTGTAGCGTATATTGCTCAGTGGTTAAATTGCCAGATTTCAAAGCAGAAGGTTGCAGGTATGAGACCAGCAGCAATCTCTTTTAGGGATCACAGTGGAAATAAGTGTGCACACTTTCTTGTGTGATCGCATTGTTTTTAAATGTATGTTGTATCTTTTATACAGTGTTATTTTAAACAATGAATAAATCAATCAATTTGTGACTAGCCGCATGGATCAGCTGGTTGAATAAAGGAAAAACAATCACAATAAAGAAGACAATATGAACCTATTTAGTGGGTAGCCACAGTCACCTGTCAGTTGAAAGCAGATCATATTAGACTTGGAAAGTACATATTTTATGTCCAAAATGCAAATCTCATCCTTTATAGTTATATACAACTTACGTGGATTACACACACTACTAAATGAATGAAGTGCGGCAGGAAAAGGGTGAGACTGTTGCATTTCAAACTTTACACGTGTGTTTATTGACATAACTACTGTACACACAGAGGTAACTGGGGGCTTGGTAGAATGTTGTGAAACTGTAGTTTAATCAGCAAAAAAGAGTCACTTATTCGACCCATGAAGTTGTAATTAAGCCTTGAAGACAGGGTGATATTTGTGCACAGGCGCGTTGCGCATGACGTGGGTTATTATTAGGACAATTACATGAATTTACTCACCAAGAAGCCACCCATCTGCACAGTGCCAGCTTGTTTGTTCCCAACAATGCTGCTCATTAGAATCATTAAGAAAACCGTCTCTCGCTGCAAATTTCACTTTGATGTTGGTCTGTTCAACTGCATTGTATGGGAATATGATGTACCTGGGTGACAGCCGGATAATGCCATGCCACACAGCTGGCATGACTCGGCTCAGGGTTGACTGGGAAATTCCTGATGGGTCTGCCAGCTCCCTCTGGAATGCCTGTTTCCAGAAGCCCCAGAGTTGTCAGCACCTGCAATGGGACAGGCAGCGCACAGCTTCTCGCCATGTCACACTCCTAGAGCGGCTGTAGTTCTGTTCAGCTCAGTTCCAAAGGGACTTCTCATGGAAACCTAAATCAGCTGACAAACCAGTCATCATCATGAGCCAGAAAATCTTCTGTCTCTAAAATACTCTTTCTCTTCTCATTGCACGATTTGCAATATCCTCTAATTCTCTGTTATTAGAGGCATTTTCTGCACTTCTTTGCGCTTGCTTTTATATCCACTCATCTAATTGTGCACACTTGGATGTTTGTTCATCATGTGTCTTTGGTGTGTACAATAATTTTCACGTCATTATCAGTCTCCCAACATCACCTCTAAGTGTTGCCAATGGGCCAGTAACATTAGAAACATACGTACGCCAGCCATGAAGTTGGCGTGGGGCTGCTCATATTTCCACGGTCATTTCATTCTTGATACATCTGAAATTTTCCATGGAAAAGGACGTATGCCATGTTTTTGTACGTATGTACCCTTTGTACATGAGGTCCCTGGTGTTCACAACCCACAGGAAAGGATACGGAGCCTCCCCCTTCCCCACCTGGGACTCTCTGATCACATCACCATCTTGTTAAGGTTGGCATACAAACCCAGAGTGAAAACAATCAGACCAACAGAAAAGGAGGTCCGTGTGTGGCCAGAGGGTGCCTCTTATGCTCTGAAAGACTGCTTCAGCACTACAGACTGGGACACTTTCAAGCACACAGCCACTCACAATGGACACACAAACCTAGAGGAGTACACTGAGGTAGTTACAGCATACACAGCTAAATGCATTGATGATGTCACTCACTGCAAAACCACCACTGTTCATCCCAACCAAAAGCCATGTATGACAGCAGAGGTCGACAGGCTCCTGAGGGCTTGGGACACAGCCTTCAGGGCTGGCAACCCTGCACAACTAACAACAGCTAGGGCCAACCTGTCCCGTGGCATCAAGGAGGCAAAACAACAGTACAGCAAGAAAATATCTGGCCACTTCAGTAACACCAGAGGTGCACGTTCCCTCTGGCATGGCATGGCACACAGACCCTCACCAACTGCAAACCTCCACCTCAGAACTGTGTGAGTGACATCACATTGCTTTACAACTTAAACGACTTCTTCGGCCGTTTTGAAGTACAAAACAGCACATCAGCACATAAGACCACTCCTCCTCCAGATGAGCAGGCCATGAGTACGGATCCGGCCAGCATGAACAGGACTCTCTGCAGGATCAATCACACAAGGCAGCTGGTCCAGACAACATACCGGGTTGCGTTCTAAAGGACTGTGCAGAAGGGTTCAAGAATGTCCTGGCTGACATCTTCAACATCTCCCTGACTCAAGCTGTTGTCCCCACGTTTCAAAACTGCCACCATAGAACATGTAGGTTTAGGGCGCTCACGCACGCAGCGACCAGCAGCCGGTGGCTTGTCACCAGACTGCAAACCAAGTCTACCTACGGGTACAAATAAGTAACAAAAAAAAAAAATAAAATAAAATAATAATACCAGGAGGACACTGAACAAACTATTATCCATCATGGACAATCTTGATCACCCCCTCTACCACACACTGGACAGACAGCAGAGCAGTTTATCCAGCAGACTGCTACAGCTTCGCTGCCGAACGGTTAGGTACAGGAAATCTATCTTTCCACATGCAATTTCACTGTACAATAACTCACTCTAATGTTGAATTCTAGTCATAACTATGCTGCCATACTGCACCTTGTAGTGTAATTGCTACCTCACATTGCACCCTGTGCCTGATAGTCCTGTATTGTACAGTGAGTACAATTCATGTATCTATACGAGTCATCTATCCATCTATGATGTATATAATTTATTAAGGCAGTTTTACTTTCCATGGGTAATCCCGTTTTCTTGTATGCTGTGTGTTTCTATCGTTTTGGTTGTCTACTGTCATGCTGCTCTTACACTGCACTTTCCCCAGTTTGGGATGAATAAAGTCTATCTGTCTGTCTGTCTGTCGTCAAAATTAACATCCATGGACTATGCTCTAATATAGGAGAACTTCAAAGATTCAAATATTTTTATTTGTCACTAGTCTATATGTACAGTACAGGACATACAGGAGAATCAAAATGTTGTTTCTCTCTCTCTTAGTAGTGTGCACAATATAAGAATAAGAAGGAATAAAGATGAAAACAACAACAGCAATCTATGTACAATAATAATACTAATAGTGCAAATTCAGTGCGGTAGAGGAGGTGCAAACAGTGACAGTCTGGAATGTGCATGGTCAGTCATGCAATAACAAACAGCAATAGATGTGACATTAGTGCAAATGGTTGTAGAAAGGTGCAAAGACGTACAGCAGCAGATGTAATACACTGTTGGTGTACCGAGTATTTCTGTGCAAACAACTGAGGTAGAGTTTTTTTGTAAATGAGTGTGTTACAGTCCAAGGGCTGGGGGTGGGGGTGGGCAGAGTTCAGAGTCCTGATGGTCTGGTGAACAAAGCTGTTTAACAGTTTTATGAAGTGGGCCCAGAGGCTCCGGTACCTTCTCCTTGAGAGCAGGAGGCTGAAGAAGGAGTGTGACGAGTGGGAGGTGTCACCTGCGATGTTGATGGCTCTGCGGGTGAGGTGGGTTTGGTATATGTCTGTAAGGGAGGGCAGAAGGGCACCGATGATCTTGCTGGCTGTGTTCACTGTGCATTGTAGAGTCTTCCAGCAGGAGGTGGTGCAGCTTCCTTACCACACAGTGATGCAGCTAGTGAGGATGGTCCCAGTGGTACCGCGGTAGAATAAGCACATGATGGGGGTGTGGCTCGTGCTCTCCTCAGTTTGTGGAGAAAATTGAGTTGAGTTTGAGCCTTCTTGGCCAGTGATGTGGTGTTGTTGGACCAGGAGAGGTCCTCAGAGATGTGCATCCCCAGAAACTTGGTGCTGCTCACCCTCTCCACAGCTGCTCCATTGATGATCAGAGGGGGATGCTGTGTGTGTCCTCTCCTCAAGTTGACCACAGTCTCCTTGGTTTTTCCCATGTTCAGGAAGAGATGATTGTCTTTACACCATTGGACCAGTTGGCTCACCTCATTTCTGCAGTTGGCCTCTTCATTGTTGGTGACGAGGCCCATCACCATCGTGTCGCCTGCAAACTTGAAGATGTGGTTGGTGCTGTTGGCTGATACACAGTCATGGGTCAGCACGGTGAAGACCAGTTGGATGAGCACGCACCCTTGTGGGGCCCCTGAGCTCAGTGTGATGGTCTTGGAGGTGTTGCTGCTGACCTTCACGTTCTGTGGCCTCCCTGTGAGAAACTCCAGCACCCAGTTACAGAGAGATGTTTTGAGTCCCAAGTGTCTGAATTTTTGTATTAGGTACTGGGGGATCATTGTGTTGAATGCTGAACTGAAGTTCAAGAACAGCATTCACACATAGGCGTTCTTTGAGTCCAGGTGGGTGAGGGCTGGATGGAGAGGACCAGAGATGGTGTCTTCTGTGGATCTTTTTAACCTGTATGCAAGCTGAGATGGACTTTGGGAGTGAGGGAGGGTGGACTTGATGTTCTGTATGACCAGCCGCTCGAAGCACTTCATTATGATGGGGGTCAGTGTTACAGGCTGGTAATCACTATTGCTGAATGGGGCAGGCTTTTGATTTGATTTTGATTTTTTCTTTTTGATTTTGTATACTTTATTGATCCCCAGAGGGGAAATTGAGGGCATCCACCTGGATGGATGAAGCAGCCACGGTATGGCGCTATCTGTTTACCATTCACACCTAGGGCCACTTTAGAGTCTCCAATTAACCTAACCTGCATGTTTTTGGCCTGTGGGAGGAAACCGGAGAAATCCCAGAGTAAACCCACGCAGACACGGGGAGAACATGCAAACTCCACACAGATCACTGTTGGTCAGGGGCTGGGATCGAACCAGGGATCCCATGGCCAAGGGTGAATTGCTGTGCTGGCGCAGTGCTAACCATTGTGTCACCACACCGCCCAAAGGCTTCTTTGGGACTGTTATTATGGTAGCAGTTTTGAAACACATGGGGTAAACACCTTGTCTCAGGGAGAAGTTGAAGATGTTGGCCAGGACAACCTACGTATTTCACGAGAAATGGCCATGCATAGTTATAGTTCTTGAAACCTTTCTTGGCTTGACTGTACTAGATGGCGATACTACGATAGCCATCTCAGGCTACTCCATCTGAGCTAAAAGGACAGAGCAACCACTTAAGGTGGAGGCATCGCTGTCTACTGTCTTGAAGGTATGGCGGTACATCATGACCCAAGAAGAGATCCTAAGTACCTAGAGCTCATGTGGTTCACAGTGGCTCTTCAGTCACAGAAAAAACTTTTGGGTGCCATCTACAGACCACCTAGTGCTAATAACTTACTAGCTTGATTCCACCACCTTTCCCAAAATGACAGAAGATGGAGTTCAGTCAGTTATGCTTGTGGATGACTTCAACATCCATCACCAAGACTGGTTTGGTAGCCCAACCACTACCAGTGCTGGTCACCACACATAACAAATGGCTGATAGTCTAGGTCTGCAGCAAATTGAGAAGAACTAACTGGGGGGGGGGGCATTCTAGATTTAGTCTTAACAGATCTGCCCTCCTGGTGCTATGAAAAGGCTAACTTTTGGGATATGCATGGACATCTCTCTTCAGTTAAATTGTCTGTGATTTTCAAAGAAGATGATCCTGAGAAGCTATGCACTCAATTAAATGAAGTCACTTGTGATGCCATGGAAATTTACATTCCAAGCAAAACAGTAACAAAGAAGACTGAAGACAAAGCTTGGTTTGATGATCATTGGAGAAGACTAGCAAAACAGAAGAGGCATATCTACTGTAAACAAAAGGGACATAAAACACCTGAAACCAAGAAGAAGTTTGCACAAGTATGAAATCCATTCAATAAGGCAGAAAGAAAGGCTAAAAGGCACTATAGAATGAAACTCAAAAATGATCTCACAGACAGAAGTATAAGCAGTATATAGCGCTGGACCATTGTTAACTCTCTTTCTGGAAGGTCTGGACACTGGAATTCCAGCTATTGAACGTCAGGGTTCTGTGCATATAATGGCTGAAGATAAAGCAAATGTTTTTGTTTTTTTTTTTTTCAATCAGAACTTTGCAGATAAATGCACATTAGAAAATGATCACCATCAACTAAAAGAGCTAACATCGGATGCTCACATCCTCTTTGACAATGTAGTCTTCAAACCTAAATATAACAGAGTCAATAAAAAGAATCGTTACTTGGCTTGCCAAGTAGGTCGACCCTCTTGGTGACAAAGCGCCAGATTCTGGAGTGCGAAGCTATGAATTCAAACCCCGGGTTGGATGCCACCAGTTGGGCTTAACTCTTTGAGTGTGTCTGTTGCCGAATTGTGACATAACCCCTAGTGGTCAAGAGTGGTAAATATTTTTTGTCAATAAAATAGTTCAGATTTCCAAGGCTATAACTTGAAAGTGGTAAGAGATAATGGCTTACTGTCAATTAGAAAGATGTAAAATATGATCGAAAGTTTCAGATAGGAATAAATTTATGCATCTAATTTGCATAATGTCGTGACACCTTTTTAAATTCCATAACAAAGAATGGTTCAGTCTTTTGACACTGTTTTTTTGTTTTTTTGGTTTTTTTTTTTTTTTTTGTACAGAGGTGCCTCATCATCTTATCTTCAAAGTATATGAACAAGAAATCAGTATATTTAAAAAAAAAAAATTCTCACTTTTGACAAAGGGGGGCTGGCTGGCTGGAGTAGTCACTGCATTTTCACCCATCATTTGCATTCTGTCGGTCATTTAAAGTCTCTACTACATCTACAAAGTCTTATGATTATCCCACATAAATTTCACTTGTATCCCGTGACTATTTTCCACGTACAAAGCCAACAAAGTGACACTGACTGATCGTGGCCATATTAGCTTTCTGGGCTAAAATGCTAAAAACAGGAAAAGGAAATGAGGAGTTCTTCTTCTTTGGTGTATTACGTGTCATCCATTGAGTCCTCCAACAGATGTCTGCCACCTTCTGAAACTAGCAAATCAGTACAAATCCCCAATGCAGCCGATCATGTCAGAGTGAGACGACAGGCGCAGTGCCGCACTCTGCCACTAGGGGCACGCAAATTCACACACTCAGGGGGTTAACCGCTTGTCCCCTTGGTCACATAAAGATGTTGCAAGTATCCTAAAACAGCTTAAGCTGGATAAAGCCTCTGGTCCTGACTAGGTTCCTGCTAAGGTATTGAAGGAATGTTCTGCTGAACTTGCAAGTCCATTGCGTTTTCTTTATCAGCTTTGCTTCTCCAAAGGTGTTTTCCCTAACCCCTGGAAGACTGCCTGGGTTATTCCCATACGTAAGAAGAATTCCAGAGCTGATCCAACCAAGTACAGACCCATCTCTTTGCTTAGCATTATTAGCAAGGTCATGGAATTAGTGGTAAATGAGACTCTACAAACTCACTTGCTCAGCCATAACTTGATCTCTAAAAGACAATTTGGCTTCAGACCACAGCACAGCACAGCTGACACTTCTTACCATCCTTGTACAGAAGTGGAATGTTTCCCTTTACAGCAATGAAGAAATATGTGTCATCACTCTAGATATCCAGGGGGGGCTTTGAAAAAGTGTGGCACAATAGTCTTTGTGCCAAACTCAGATTCAAAGGAGTGTCAGTCCTAATGTACATTTGGTTACAAAACTATCTCCATGGATGGCCAATTAAAGTTGTTCTCTCTGGCAACCATCTGACCCAACACTCAATAATGCCTCAAGGTTTCATTCTTGGTCCTACACTTTTCTCCATCTTCATCGATGACCTAGTGGATACTTGTGAAAATCAGCTATATCTCTATGCAGATAACTCTACACTATTTTCATATATCAGATCTGCAAGCGAGAGTGCCAGCGTGACCTTGACCAGATGAGATTGTGGGCAGCTAAATGGAAAGTGACTTTTGAACCTTCACAATGTAAAACCATGGTAATACCCAGAAAGAGGAAACCTAACTCTCTTGATCTACACTTTGGAAATGCCAAACTGCCACTAGAGAAGGAGCTCAGTCTCCTTGGCATAACAGTTGACAGTAAATTTCTAATGACAAAGCATATCTCAGATACAGTACATCAAGAAAAGCAGGACAGAGACTAGGTGCACTGAGGAAAGTTGCCAGCAAACTTGACATGGTTGGAAGGTCAACCATATACAAAGCTCAGATCAGAAGTGTGATGGAATATGTTTGTCATGGATCAGTGCCTCGCCATCTGTCACTGGTCAGCTTGACTTATTTCAACGGAAAGCCCAAGAATCACTGGAGTAGACCAAGTCACTGCTAGCAAGGAACTGGCCAGCACTACTTTCCAACATAGACAGGAAGTTGCTGCAGCTACAGTGCTCTACAAATACATACCACTCACTGTCCAACAGACCTTCAGGCATTAATACCAGATAAGAACACATCTCAGAGAACTACTTCCTTCACTGTGCAATAAGAATGTGGAACAACCTTCCAGATGCAGCAGTAGGGGCCATCAATGAAAATAGTATCCAGTCTTTCAAATACCATGTTCACAACCATTTAATAACTCGTTGACACCGTTTCCTTACTAGTCATAACTAGAACATAAAACTTTTTTGGCAAGATCGCCTATATTTGGCAAGGGGAAGGTTACATGTCTGGGGATACTTGTAGGTGTATTTGCACCGCCATGCTTACTAGAGCACTTGTGATTTATGAGCTGGCTTGACTTGTTCCTAAAACTGCCAGAGAACAGTGCAGTCAGATGTGGTGTCATCATTAGTTTAAGTCATAAATTACTAGGTGTGCATGCTGCCTGCCTCTGATGACTGATTGATTAGTCAATTTTTATGTATTCACTTGTGTGAATTCCATGAACTTTGATTCCACATAATTTCAAAATTCTTGCATCTTGGATAGGACATTAAATGGAGGTCCTGTGTACTAGAGAGCCACACCCAGCGCACGTTAAAGAAGATACTATGTTCTTTTGTAAAGAGTTCAAGGGTGGAAACCCGGCATAGTGCCCAGCAATTAAATACATAAGTAATAGATTTATTCATTAATTGATCGTTCCAATCATTATTCTTTTAATACTTTAAATGCTCAATTAGTTAATACGTTTATTAAATAAATAGTTTCTGAGCAGCAGTGAGCCGATTTTTTTGGCCTATTTAGTAATCTTGTTTAGAGATTGCTGTCAACTGTTTCTAGTTGATATCTGATATGGTTATCATTCACGTATGCATTATATATACAAAAAATACGAGGTAAGATTTTATTTATTTATTTACAGTAAATTGGGTGCAGATCTTCAGAGAGTCTTTCTTCTTAAAAAAAAAAATCCCGTGACCCTGAATGGGAAAACTAGTACAAAATACATGGATGGATGGATGCATCCATCAAAGTCTTTTAAGAACACATTTCAGTGAATAAATGAAGACATGGCCAAATAAGATATCAGAGGTGTTCTGACAAAGTGCTGCTGATGCTCAGAATTTTGGACTTCACAACTGACAGAAAGTCAAGAGCATTGTGTGAGCATCAGTTGGTTGATCAACAAGCATGCAACAGTCTGGAAGGTCACAAAAACCGTAGCACAACTTCTCCTCTAGCTAAGGTCTCTTTCACATTAAGTGTGCATAAGCATTGCTGAGAGGACAAATCCTCTTAAAAAAGAACATTGCTTCCCATGCCCTCTGTGATATGTTATGTTAGGTTATGTTATGTTATGGTTTAGGGTTGTATGTAGGCCAACTCAGCATTAGAACAGCCAGAAAAATATTAGGGAGAGAGAGACAGGCAACCATTCACTCTCACATCCATGCAGTGATTTATCCACAGTTAGTGCAAATTAGTCTAACTTGTATGTCTTTGGACTGAGGAAGAAAACCAGAGTACCCAGCGAAAACCACATAGACACAGAGGGAACATACAAACTCCACACAGAAAAGTTGCTGCTAGCCACGGTGAGTTTGAACCCATAACCTTCTTGCCGTGAGGCAACAGTGCTCACCCTTGTTCCACGGAGCTGTCCCTCTCTGCATCAGTTATGGTTAAATAACTTTTTGCCAGCTGAAACACATTACTCACTGCAGTAATTAACCAGCTGAAGACTGTAACCTATTTGCTTAGTTAAATCCAGGTGATGACAGTCTAATTTTCTATGAACAAGGGAATGCTTGTTTATTTGCTATTTTTCACACCCAACATTACTGCTTCCCTAGGTTTTTTACTAACTCTGCAGGTAACTTCACTTATGGTGTAAACGTTTCAAAACAGAACCACAAGAAAGAAGTAAATCTGTGACAGGTATATCTGCTTAATAAAAAGAGCACAGTTGGATTTTTTTTAATTCAAAGCCAACAAGCACAGTGCACCAGTGCATGCTGTGACATTTTGTTGTGAAACACAACACAGAACAATATTCTGTAATGGCATGAACATGAACAATTCCTGTGAGGAAACATAAAACCCAGAGTTGAGGTTTTTCTGAGCATTAGCATTGACTAAAATCAATTTGCTCCATTGATGAAAAGTTTCTGCATGCATTTACTTTTAGTTCTCGCTGCAAGACACTGAAAACAATGTTTGTTTGTTTTTTACTTACTTACAGATATTTGAATCAACGTTCATTAAAATTCTCATATTATTCTAATATTCTGATATCTTCTGATATCTTGGGTAAGACTGGTACTGACATAGTTTTAAAGACCCAGATGCAGAAACCACAGAAAGACAACAGGATAAAATGAAAGGTAGGTATTTATTAAATAAATGGGTCAGTGAAAGGTAAGTAGAGCCCACATTGTGGGAGTCTAACCTGCAGGGGAAAGGAGGAGAATGTGAGTGATTGGAGCATGATAGCGGTGAGTATAACTGATTATATTAACTGGGAACTTAAAGGTGGCTGACTCAGGTGAAGGCTGGTGAAGGGAAGACGGAGAAAAGGGTGGATGGGGGGGGCTTTCCAGGTGGCCCAGGTATGGGAAAGAGCCTTCTGAGGTTGGTAGTGCATTGGGAATGCCTTGGCCAGGGGCTTTTCCTGTGACTAGGTTGGTTTTTGATACCCAGCAAAGTACGAAGGAAGGCTTTTGTAAATATCCAGTGGAGGAAGGGGAGGAGGTCCAGGAGATGTTCGGACTGAGAGGTGATTCAGGATGGGAGAGTGGTCCGAGAAATCCTGGAGTGTGGGTTAGCATGAAATTGTAGAAGAGCTCGGAATGACGAGGCGATGTGACTTATAAACCAAAGTTTATTATCAGCTTTGCTCCTCTAACAAGTCTCATCTAGTGCAGCAGCAGAAGAAGTAAGAGAGCAAACACATTCGGCTCTGTGTACTTATACTCACACACAACAAAAGACATGCATACAAAGCTGACATCCCCCATTAACTTAATTATCCTCCTTTGTCTCCGTACCCCTCCACCTGGCCCTGGGAGGTCAGGGCGACCTATCTGGTCTCCACCGCAGTGCCTCGGATGCTCTTTGATCTTCACTGGCGGTTGAGACCCTTTGTCCTGTTCTGAGGTGTGAAGTCGCTTTACATATGTAATCACCAAACATTCTCACATGCTTATACATATGTAGGTTATGGGATATATGATTAATATAGACCACAGCCCCCCCAAACGACTAAGAAAAGGACAATAGGAAAATTCACAGTTTAAGATAATTATTATGACATACTAACTGCTATACCTCTTGACAAAGAAGAAACTTTCCAGCAGCTATGCTCCTGTAGAGAATTCAGTGGTAATCATAACAGCATAGTAATATCACAAGTCAGTCCTAAACTGTTACAGCACAATTAGTGAACAACTTTTGAGTAGTTTGCATCAGTCCTTGTGCCGTCTGGGCTTTAATCTTCTTCTGAATCTGCTGTGGGTCCGTTCGGGCGTCCTGGTGGGACCCTCCTGTAAGGAATCTGCAGCTTGGGAAGGAGAGTGATTATTTGTTCCCTGCAGGGGGGCTGAGTCTTTTCTCTTGGGGGGTCTACCCCGCCGAGGTGCTCTCGCCAACCGTGCAGGCTCGTCTCTCAACAAGAAGGCAGGTTTAAGTCTGTCAATGCTGACTGTTTCTTTTCTGTCCCCAAAATCAAGCACAAAATACTTATCACCAGGTTCCAGCACTCTGAATGGTCCATCGTATGGTGGGCGGAAGGTTGGTTTTAAAGCTTCATGCCTAACAAAAACGAATTCAGCGTTTTTTAAAGCTTGGGGGACAAAAACCCGTGGAAAAGAGTGATGTGCCGGCCCGGGGAGAGAGTCCGGTCCGTTGCTGCCTAAAAATCTCGGGGCTGGAAGATGCCCTGGCTCTGGGTTCTCTGGTAAAAATTCACCTGGGAGCCTGAGAGGTTGTGCAAAAACTAATTCTGCTGGGGAGGCGTCTAGATCCTCTTTAGGTGCAGCACGCAACCCCAATAAAACCCAAGGAAGTTTATTTACCCAATTTGTATCCGTTAGTGAGGCTCTGAGGGTGGCCTTAAGAGACCTGTGAAAACGCTCGCATAACCCATTAGCCTGAGGGTGATAAGCGGTGGTGCGGTGAATTGTCGCTCCTAAGCTGCTGGCCATGGCTGACCAAAGCTCCGAGACAAATTGAGGCCCCCTATCGGACGTGATGTCCGATGGAACGCCGAAAGGTGCCACCCAGTTTGTCAAAAAAACGCGAGCGACTTACTCCGCTGTAGTTGACGCCAGAGGGACCGCCTCAGGCCAGCGCGTAGTACGGTCTATCATTGTTAACAGATGTGTGAAACCTTGGGAGGAAGGTAGTGGTCCCACGAGGTCGACATGAACGTGGTCGAACCTTGTAGCAGTGATTCGAAAAGGCTCTAGAGGGGCTTTTGTGTGTTTGTGTATTTTGGCGCGCTGACAAGAAATGCAAGTCTTTGCCCATTCTTTTACGTTTTTGCGCAGGCCAGGCCACACAAACTTTTCGGTGACCATTTTAACCGAAGCGCGCACACCTGGGTGCGCGAGGCAGTGAATTGAGTCGAAAATACGGTGGCGCCATGCAGCTGGGACTACCGGGCGAGGTCGGCCGGTTGAGATGTCGCATATTAGGGGGGGAACACCATCGCGTAAACCCCTTTCCTCCAGCCTTAACCCTGTTGGTCCAGACAGGAGTGCGCGCACGTCCGCGTCACTACTTTGCTCCTCTGCCATGGCTGCATAATCTATCCCTACGTGGATTGGGGCTGCGTATGTGTCCGCATTGGCGAAGAGTTCTGCGGCTGAGGTAGTATAATCTGTCTCCTCGCGCTCTGGCGATGTCACAGCGCGAGAGAGGCAGTCTGCTACCACGTTAAGTTTGCCTGCCACATGTCGAATGTCTGTGGTGAACTCTGAAATCGCAGCTAGCTGTCTTTGTTGCCTGCCTGACCATGGTTCTGAAATTTTAGCCATCGCAAAGGTGAGCGGTTTGTGGTCTACAAAAGCCGTGAAACGCCGCCCCTCCAACCAGAACTGGAAGTGGCGGATGGATAAATGAAGCGCTAGCAGCTCCCTGTCAAAGGTGCTGTATTTACGCTCAGTTTGGTTTAGCGATTTGCTGAAAAATGCCAAAGGTTGCCAGGTTCCGCCGACGTGTTGTTCTACAACCGCCCCTATGGCCAGGTCTGAAGCGTCTGTGGTTAGCGCAATGCGGGCCGAGGGATCAGGGTGAACCAACAATGTGGCATTAGCTAGGGCACTTTTTACTTCCGCGAAGGCGCGTTCGCGCTCCGGGGTCCATTCGACCGCGTTGGAAGGTTTTTGTTTTCTGAGCGCGTCATATAGGGGCTGCATGAGCTGAGCTGCGCGGGGGAGGAAACGGTTGTAAAAATTAACCATTCCCAAAAATTCTTGCAGCGATTTGACCGTTTGTGGCCGCGGGAAACTTTTTACTGCGTGAACTTTGTCTGGCAGTGGGACTGCCCCCTTCAGTGAAACTCTGTGTCCCAAAAAATCAATTTGTGGCACGCCGAATTTGCATTTGGCTGGATTGATTATTAACCCGTGCTCTTCTAGTCTCTGAAAAACCATAGTGAGATGCTGTTCGTGTTCTTCCTCAGACGAGCTGGCTACCAGCATTTCGTTGAGGTAGACGAACACGAAAGGGAGGTCGCGTAATACTGCGTCCATCATCCGCTGAAAAGTTTGAGCAGCGCCTTTGAGGCCAAAAGGCATCCGCAAAAATTCAAAAAGACCGAAGGGGGTTATTACAGCTGTTTTAGGAATGTCTTCCGCTCTAACGGGGACTTGATGATAGCCGCGGACCAGGTCTATTTTTGAAAAAATGCACGCACCCACCAGATGTAGTGAAAAATCTTGGATGTGAGGAATAGGGTAGCGGTCATGCGCTGTCGCATTGTTTAATCTGCGGTAATCACCGCACGGTCTCCAAGAACCGTCGGATTTCGGGACCATGTGAAGCGGTGACACCCAGGGGCTTTTTGAGCGCCTGATAATGCCTAGTTTTTCAAGGGTGGTAAACTCGTCCCGAGCTATGGCGAGCTTGGTCGCGTCTAAGCGCCGAGCTTTGGCGAATACGGGTGGGCCCGTTGTGGGGATAAAGTGTTCGACCCCGTGCTTAGCCACTGTAGCTGAGAATTTGGGAATTGTGAGTGCTGGAAATTGGGTGAGGAGTTGATCAAACTTACCTCCTGCTGTAGTGATGCTGGCCTGCACGGGTGGTGGAGAAACTCGAGCTGAGCAGGGAATAGAAGCAAAGGACAGTGCAATAACCAAGCGTCTGTTCGCTAGATCGACTAATAACCCATGTGCACACAAAAAATCTGCGCCCAACAAGTTAAAACTCACCGCCGCTACAACAAATGTCCATCTGTAGTTGCAGCCATGGATGCGGAGGGGCAGGTTCCTTTCGCCAAAAGTGTCGATGATGGAGCCGTTGGCTGCCACTGCTCCATTGCCCCGGGGGCCCATGGCCCGGTCTGCTTGGGAGGGCATGATAAAACTCAGTTGAGCTCCCGTGTCAATGAGGAACTGCTTGCCGGTGTATCCGTCCGTCACATATAGAAGCTTGCTTTTTTCGCCGAGAACTGCCGCTGTTAACGGTTCTCGGCTTTGGCGTCTTCCGGAAATCGTGAATTTGCAGGGGGGAAGGCATTTGTAAGCCTTCTCGGCGAAGCGGTGGTGGTAATAACAGACGTCGCTCCGTCTGTTACGTCTTGGCCGTGTCGCTGCCATGGCGGGCGGATTCTGCTCATTGGTTTGTGGCTGCCCGTGGCTCCGGACATTGGCGTTGAGGTCTGCGGATGCTGCTGTGGGTGTCTGTTCCCTGCAGGCGTTGATGAGTCGCTGCGTTTCGCGAGCCAGCGTGCGGAAGTCTTGCTGGGTGCTGCATTGCATGTTGGCAAGCGTCCCTCTCATGTGTGGCGGCAGCGTACTGAGGAATATAAATTGGAAGAGGAAATTGTCATTGTCCTCTTCTTTAAGTTGCAGCAGGTCCTCCATGAGGGCCTTGGGTCTGCATCCTCTGTGGCCGTAGACCGCCAGGATCCTCTCGGCTCTCTCCTTGGCAGAGGGGACGAAATTTGCCACGATGGTCGCTTTCAGTTCTCTGTATTTGTCCTGGGCCGGCGGCCGCTGGATGATGCTCCGCGCACATCTCGAAGTGGCGGCATCGAGTTTGGCGACGATGTGATAGAACTTTGTATCATCAGCCGTGATGCCCGCAAGTGCAAACTGGGCTTCAGCTTGCTGAAACCACGAGGCGGGGTCTTCCTGCCAGAAGTCCGGCAGCTTGACGGTGACGGCATTTGTGTGGACCGTCACTGATGTGTCCGCAGGGTGAGAGTGTCTTCCTTCGGCTCTCACAGCGGTGCTGGTGCTCGGTTGAGCCCTCTCTATCACTTCTGCCGTGGGGGAACGTCGTCCATCTGTTCCCCTGTCTGCATGGGCGCCGGCGTCTGCCTGGGTCGCCACAGATGAGTCGATCGCTGGGGAATGCCTCTGGTCCATCCTCGCGTCAGGGTCACCAGTGTAGAAGAGCTCGGAATGATGAGGCGATGTGACTTATAAACCAAAGTTTATTATCAGCTTTGCTCCTCTAACAAGTCTCATCTAGTGCAGCAGCAGTAGAAGTAAGAGAGCAAACACATTCGGCTCTGTGTACTTATACTCACACACAACAAAAGACATGCATACAAAGCTGACATCCCCCATTAACTTAATTATCCTCCTTTGTCTCCGTACCCCTCCACCTGGCCCTGGGAGGTCAGGGCGACCTATCTGGTCTCCACCGCAGTGCCTCGGATGCTCTTTGATCTTCACTGGCGGTTGAGACCCTTTGTCCTGTTCTGAGGTGTGAAGTCGCTTTACATATGTAGTCACCAAACATTCTCACATGCTTATACATATGTAGGTTATGGGATATATGATTAATATAGACCACAGAAATGACTTTAAAAATGCAGTGAGTTTACGTGAGGAATCAGCAGGGGAGATCGGAGGAACACAGAGTAGGGCAGGTGAGCAAGCACTGTTGAAACACGCACACACAGGCAGCCCTCCATGCAGGAGGTCACCGAGAAGCGATTAGCAAGCTGAAGCATTGAGACATTCCCACAAACTGACACTACTGCCTCTGCTGCTTTAGTAGTGGATTGGTGATTAGTGGTGGGTGAGGAGAGGAAAAAAAATTGCATTCACAAACTTTAATGTTTCTTTGCTGTCTACAGATGCACCTTCCAGACTCACTTGCAAGCATTTGTAGATAACTTAGCTATCATCCTCTCATCTAAATAGTGTAACTGTCAAAAACATACCCTGTGCTTCACATTCTGTGTGAACCAGCCTCTAATTATTAATAATCCTTGTCATCATCATCATTAGTAGCAGCAGCAGCAAAATTAATATATTGTTAATGTTTGCATTTTATGCAAAAGTCCAATTGCAATTCTTTATACTACTGTTCACTGGAAAATGCAAATTTCTGTTATAATACTGTGATCACAGGTAATGACAGATACACAGCCAGTATTACTCTACACTGCACTGCAAAATCAGACATTATGGTGGATGTTTTTCAGGATTCAGCACTCACAAGGTGGATTCACCTTTCACATTCAAGTTAAATTTACAGACCAAGGCCTAATTTTCTGACTTCATAAGATTTTTCTCAGAAGTGTATAATTGAATACATGGTAATAGAATGTATACCAAAACACTGACACAGAGAGCGAAAACTACCTGTCTAATGGGGCCTGAAGAAAGGATGCCTAATGAGGATCTCCTAACAGGTGTTTCTCATTAAAGCCAGAAAAAGCAATTCCAGTTCAGAGAAAGAGAGAGGAAGAGAGGGTGTAAAGAAGCAATATATTCCCATGTTATTCATTACTGTCTGAGTCTGCTGATATTTTTGATTCACTGGCCATATGATTTCCCACTCCCACTATGTTGACAAACACACACAATAAAAAAACAAGCTTAAAAACTTGACTATAGCTACCACTATGTCTCCCTCTTCATTCCTTTCGTCTTTGGCCTTTCATGTTTTTTGCACTGGAGGACACACTGTCTTAAGGAGCAGAAATAGGACCCGAAGGTGGACACAAATAACTAAAGCAAGTTTAACAGATTGTGGCATAAGAAGAGCACATGGAAGTAGTAACAAGTGCAGTGTATGTGTAATGTGAGTGTGTGCATGGGGAAAAGGCAGAATGTACGAGGGAAAGCTGAAAAGTTCATAGGCTGAAAAGTTCATAGTGGTCAAATTTGACCAAATGTGGTTTATTTTTCAACTGCAGGAATCCAAGTGCTGCAACACAGATGGGAGAAGTGTGTGGACCAAAGGTGAGACTGCAATAGACAGTCTAAACAACTCCAGACCCATAGCACTCAAATCTGTAGTCATGAAGTGTTTTGAGCGACTGGTGTCTCAGCACATCGGGGACTGCTTCCCCCCCCTCCTTCGACCCCCCCTACAGAGGGAACTGACATGAGTTCAGTTTACGAAACAGTTTGCCGAACATAGTTTGCAAGGTGAACTAACCTAAATAAATGGGCAGTTCTTGGCGAACGTTTTTTTCTGTTCAGCTCGCGCATTCTGTAGTTGCGTAGATCTAGGGTCCTCTATCAGTCGGTTAGAGGACCATAGTAACTACGGCGTAGACTTGGCCTACTTCAACTTCATATTACCTAAGAATTCCCTGTTATACCCCCACCAAAAACAATATTTTATGCATGGTATTGTTTTACTTACAAACTGACATAACCTCTACTCTTAAATTGATGGAATTGTCCAAAAAGAAAACAAAACGAAAGGATGTCGCCAACTATCTTGCCTAGCCACCATCACCATCTTTGTTCGCTATGTGAGTCACCTCCCTGAGGAGTCCAGCCAATGAGAAAACGGTTTGCGGTGACCATGTCGTTCAGTTACTGAAACTCACGAACAATTCTGAACAGTTGCAAACTGTTTTGTCAACTGAATGCAGGGCTGGTCTGCAGAAGACCCCATTGTCACCACACTCCACAGAGTGCTGATCCATCTGGAGAACCCAAGGAGCTACGTGAGGATGCTCTTTGTGGACTACAGCTCAGCTTTCAACATCATCATCCCGGGCATCCTGATCAATAAACTGCACCTCCCCCAGATCCCCCCCCCCCACCTGCTCCTGGATTTAAAAAAAAAACTTTCTCACCAGCCACCCTCAAACAGTTAGACTTGGCCCCCACCACTCCTCCACACTGTCTATCAGCACTGGCTCCCCCTAGGGCTGCATGTTAAGCCAACTACTGTACTCCCTGTACACCTTTGACTGAATTCCAACCCACCCAACCACCATCATCGTGAAGTACACGAACGATACCACCTTGGTTGGGCTCATCACCGATGACGATGAGAAGGCATATGGAGTGGAGGCAGAGAATCTGCTGCTGTGGTGCCAAGCTAACAACCTGAAACTGAACGTCCAAAAAAACAAATAACTCATACTGGACTTCAAAAAGAACCGACAGGACCACAGCCCCTCCTCATAAATGGTGACCGTGTGGAAACTGTCCTCACCTTCAGGTTCCTGGGCACCCACATCTCCTCTGACCTCTCCTGGTCTGTCAACACAAAGGCCCTGGTGAAGAAAGCCCAACAGTGGCTACACTTCCTCTGTGTCCTGAGGAAGAACAACCTGGACCAGAAGCTGGTGCTGGCCTTCTACCACTGCTTAGTGGAGAACGTGCTCACCTACTGCCTGGGTGTGTGGTACGTCGGCTCCATGCCTGAAAACAGGAAGGCTGTGCAGAGGGTCATCAACACCGCCCCAAAAAATCATCGGTGGCCCTCTGCCCTCCCTGGAGGATATCTCCAGATCCTCCTGTCTCAGAAAATGATAAATGGCATTCACTTATAAAGCGCTTTTTCTTATCTCTATATGATCAAAGCGCTTTATAGATCCTGCTATACACCCATTCACACACATATTCACACACTGATGGTGGCAGAGCTGCCATACACAGGCGCTGGCCTATGTATAGTAGCTCTGCCATTCACTAGCATGCCGTTCAATTCCCAGTACTGTTCAATGGTGCTGGTCTTGCTCAAGGACACTTTGATATGCAGACTGCAGACAGAGTGGGAATCGAACCCCTGACCCTCCGATCAGTAGTCGGCCACATTACACCTGTGCCACAGCTGCCCCCAGAAAGATCAAGGGCATCACAGGAGACTCCTCACATCCCGCCCACCACCTGTTTGACCTGCTTCTCTCTGGACGACGGTTCAGATCGATCAAGTCCCACACCTCCAGACTGACAAACAGTTTCTTCCCCTGGGCCATCTGAATTGCAAACAGTCAGAGGCCCCACCCCCTCCCTCCGAACAATCACATGCACAGAACTGAGGACGTTTTCATTTATCATAATAATCAAACGTTTTTGCACTTCGCACTTTCATGTACATTGACCCATCCGTGAAACCACTACCATACCTACAGTGGGGAAAATAAGTATTGAACACGTCAACATTTTTCTCATTAAACATATTTCTGATGGAGCCATTGACCTGAGATTTTCACCAGATATCAGTAGTAACTCAAGTTATCCACAAAGAAATCAAGGCAACTGTGTTGACAAAACAAGTTATATTTAATAAAGTGGAATGGCAGGGAATGTCCCCCCAGTGGGGAACCAAATTACAGCAAGGAGACTGCAACTTGCTGGACACTGCCATCGCCACCCAGAAATGAATGCCCACAAACTAGTCCTGTGGCAACCAACCCATGGTCAACGCACCAGAGGGAGACCACGGCAAAGCTATGTGGAAGTCCTAAGGCAGGATGCAAGTGGAGTCACGGTAACGGAGCTGGGACCACTAATGGATGATCGAGAGGTTTGGAGGAAGCATGTGGTCGCTCGCCTAATGGCGACCAAGTAAGTAAGTAAGTACATAGGGAATAAGTATTGAACATGTTTGGTGAAATTCATTTAATATTTAGTAGAAAAGCCTTTGTTGGTAATAACAGCTTCCAGACACCTACTGTATGTAGGTGTCTGGAAGCAAATGAAATGAAACACTATGGGCCTCCGATGAGTTTGCATAATTTATTACTGAAGACAAAAGACAAAATAATGAGCCACGGGGGGCAAAAACACAACTAAGGTAATGGCACAGACAAAGAAATACAGAGCCTCAGGATAGCACTTTCAGTGACGAATGACTGAAGAAGGGAAGTTTGACAAATGTTCAACGAGTGAACCTCTGACGATGTCTGACGAGATCACAGCAAGGATTAACCCACAGCTGCTTCTTTAAATCCCCAAGACAACCCAATGAATGGAGAGAGTGATTAGGAGAGATGCTGAACAGCTGTCACAACGTGACCAGGCTTTGACAGCCAGAAGCCCCGCCGTGACGCTGTCAGAATAAAAGCCCTGATGGCCAGAGAACGGGAAACCACCGGACAACCCGAGCGTGGACAAAGTCAGCGCACGGACCCTGACAGTAGCCCCCGTTCCTGAGGCGGATTCCAGACGTTGTGTAACATCGAGCCACCCCACTCCCACCATCACCCCCCAGAAGGTCAACAGGACCGCCTGGGGGGGGGGGGGGGGACAGGCTCGTAGGGCGAGAACCAACCAGCAGAATATCAGAAAGAAAAAACAGGCTACAAACAGAACACCCTGATAAATCCAATAAGATCACAGGAAAAGAAAAACATCTTCACAACCCACAGGGGAATACAGCAAACTCAAATACAGGCACAACAATTATAATACCAGAGCGAAAAACACACTTCAATGTCACAAAAATAACACAAGTGAGGAGGAGGGGAGAGAAAAAAAAAAAAACATGCGCTAAAGAGCGGTGATAAATACAGGTCACAATAGTACAACACGCATAGTTCAGGGGGTCTTCCTGCGTCCAGATCACTGACAAGGAAAAAGGGAAAGTTTGGGCAACCTACCCCAGTCCCAGGCCAGGAAAAACAGTCGCTCTGGCGGCCGGACCAGATCGCCGAACAGAGAGGCAAGTTGGTCGGGTGGCCGACCCAGAACGCCAAACGGGCGAGGCAGTCTTCCAGGTGGCCAACCCGCGTCACTCAGCCACCAGGACCGCAGGGGAGAACTCGGAGACGGCTCCCCTGTAGAGGGGGACAGCAAGGGAGAGCCGAGCCGATAACGGGGAATCCCAGCAGCCCCCGATGGAAGGGAAAAAGGAATAGGGAAAGGGTGAGGGACCAGTCTGGCATTGATCAGCGAAAGCTCCGCAGCACCTCCTCGGAACTCCACTAGAACCGGCACTGCCCTCCAGTCGGATCCCAAACGAGACCATGCTGCACCCACGACGGACCCCGATTGGGTCACGGCTGCACCCACGACGGACCCCAACTGGACCGGGGCAGCACCAGAGACAACCTCCCAACCCGAACCTGGAACCTCCAGAATGGCAACCGGAACCGACTCCACACCGGTGACCCTGGGAGAAAGCTCAGGAGAAGAAAGAGAACCAGGATCAGGATCACCGGCAGTGACAGAGCCCAGCGAGACAAGCCCGGATGCTGCGGATGGCTGCACCCGGCTCATCTCCCCGAGTGGCAGGTAAAAATGCTCTAGAATTGATAGGAGAAAGACAAAATACAGCACTTGCCTGATCTCGAGTTCTGTCGCTGTCCAGGACTTTGACGATCCGGGTTCAGAAGGCAGAAGGACATCCTCTGGCTCCCACTCGGCTACAGCGGGCCCCGCAGCCGGCATGATGGTTTTCGCAGTCTGATGACCCCCCAACGCTGATGTCCACGCCGAAGACCTGCATGGCGTGGTGGCAGAAGATCGTTGACCTGCTGGGTCGAACCACTCCTCCATGGAGACCCGGGGGCGCTTAGCCATCGGCGCAGGCTCCAAGAAGCAATCTGCCCTCCTCCTCTGCCTGTGACGTGGCTGCAGGGCTGGACCCAAACTCTCCAGGGCGGCAGGCTTCCTCCTCGTCTGGCGGTGTGGGCCTGACCGCAGAGAACGCTCAGGAAAAGGAGACACAGAGGCAGCAGCTTCATAGTTGGAGACTACAGCAGGTGGAGGAAGCTCGGGAGACTGCAAACCCCGAACTCCACCCCCAGGAGTCAGACAAGGCAAATCATAATGGTGAAGAGAAGAATGAAATTGCACTTGCCTTTCCTCCAGAGGGCCGATGGTGCCTGCTGTAGCGTGCTTTGTTCTTCCCTTTCCCCTCAGGATGGTGATGGAGGACCCCTCGGGAAGACGAGGAGGAACCGCCTGCACAGGATCAATCACGGGCACAGCCGGAGCAGGGCTCGCAGAGCTCACCGCAGCTGGGGAGAGCGTCGAGGAGGGGGGAGGAGCAGCCGAGGCAGACCGGAGACGAGGAGCTGACGGGACAGCAGGAACAGATGCCCAGGAGGCGATGGCTGCAGTTATTCCCTTCTGTCGTGATGCAGGAGCATCAGCTGGCGGGGAGATAGAGTCCTTCCGGCGAACCGGTGCTGGATCCAGATGGGGTTCACGCTGAGGCTTGATCCGGGCATTGTGATGACGTCTACCGGCAGAGGGCGAGGCAAAGGTCAGGTCTGGGAAACGCCGCTCCTGTGCAGAAACAGAGGCGAGCAGGTCAACGTATTTGAGGTAATCATAAAGTTCCGGATTCCTCTCCACCAGCCTGACCGCTGCCATCACATGCTTCATGATCTTGGTTGGATGGGAGGTGGAGCGAGCTGCAGCCACTCGGTCCTGGATGGAAATAGCTGTCCGCTGTAAATCCACCGAGGGAATCCTGACTGACGTCTCCCTCCGCTGGGGATGACCCCTGGGTGCGAACTCTTGGACTGGATGAAGGACAGGAATGGGATCCCGAAGCGAGGAGCGAGGATGCCTCCTCTTCGGCTTCCTGCCGGGGTTTCCCTCCAGCCCATGGAGCTTCTCCCGGTGAACAGAGATGGCCGCCATCCTCGCCACACGGCGAGGATGGCGGTTAATGGTCGCCTCAGAGAGGTCCAGGTACCAGCGTGAGGCGCTGGGGATGGTGTGATGGCGAGTGCTGGAGATGATCCCGTCGATCTTGATAAGGGCCATCACCAGCTCATAGCCCAGGCTCATGGCATAGCCCTTGAGCGGCACCATCTCCCACCACACTGGTATGAGGAAGACAGGGAAAAACAAACAAGCCCAACACAACTCATGGTGACCGGAGTCTCATTCTGGCTGCGATCTACTGTCATGGTGTGGTCCTCGCAGATCGCAAATGAGACGCTATAGGCCACCGATGAGTTTGCATAATTTATTACTGAAGACAAAAGACAAAATAATGAGCCACGGGGGGCAAAAACACAACTAAGGTAATGCACAGACAAAGAAATACAGAGTCTCAGGATAACACTTATAGTGACGAATGACTGAAAAAGGGAAAGTTGACGAATGTTCAACGAGTGAACCTCTGACGATGTCTGACGAGATTGCAGCAAGGATTAACCCTCAGCTGCTTCCTTAAATCCCTGAGACAACCCAATCAATGGAGAGAGTGATTAGGAGAGATGCTGAACAGCTGTCACAACGTGACCCGGCTTTGACAGCCGGAAGCCCCGCCGTGACGTTGTCAGAATAAAAGCCCTGATGGCCAGAGAACGGAAAACCACCGGACAACCCGAGCGCAGACAAAGTCAGCTCATGGACCATGACAGAAACTAGGTGCAGGCATTGCTCAGGAGTGATTTTAGCGCATTCTTTCACAAAAACTGTCTTCAAATCTTGAGGGTTCTGTGAATGTCTTCTATGAACTCTGATCTTCAGTTCGTTCCATAGATTTTCAATTGGATTCAGGTCAGGTGACTGACTGGGCCATTCTAGCAGCTTTATTTTCCTTCTCTGGAGCCAGTTGAGAGTTTCCTTGGCTGTGTGTTTAGGATCAATGTCTTGCTGAAATGTCCACCCTTGTTTCATCTTCAGCATCTTGGCAGATGGCAGCAGGTTCTTATCAATGTTGTCTCTGTACATTTGTCCATTAATTTTTCTTTCAATTATATGAAGTCTGCCTGAACCATGTGCTGAAAAACACCCCACACCATGATGGGATGTGCAGTGCAATTTCTTCTCCAAACATGCTGTGTGTTGTGGCATCCAAAACGTTCAATTTTGGTCTCATCTGACCAGACTATATTCTCCCAGTATTTTACTGGTTTGCCCAAATGTTGTGCAGTAAACTTTAAATGAGCTTCAACATGCTTTTTCTTCAGCAATGGAGTCTTGCAAGGTGAGCGGGCATAGACCCCATGTCGGTTGAGTGCATTACTTATTGTTTTCTTTGAAACAGCAGTTCCTACTAACTCCAGGTCTTTCTGGAGCTCTCCACGAGTGGTCTTTGGCTCTTGGATAACTCTTCTGATAACTCTTTTGTCTCCTCTGTCAGAAATCTTGTGAGGAGCTCCTGGTCGTGACCAGTTTATGGTAAAATGATGTTCTTTCCACTTCCAAATAATTGATTCAACAGTGCTCCCTGGAACATTCAGTAGTTTAGAAATGCACCTGTAACTAGTGCCATCATTATGTTTTGCAACAATAAGGTTACAAAGGTCTAGAGAGAAGTCTTTGCTTCTACCCATTATGAGTTCTTTGTGGTGTGACAGTCTGATATTCACAGGCCTTTTTAAAGGTTATAAGTTAGGACTTAACCAGCTGAAATTAATTTACACTGATGGGGTGTTAGAAAAATCCTTATTAACCTTCAGTCAAAAACCAGGCAGGATCAGAGTTTCAGCAAATTTAATAACACTGGCCATTGGAGAACAATACAACAATAGTCTCGGAGCCTATTCACGTACCATTCTAACTCAAACACACATCACTCAGTTCTTTAAGCCCTTCGTTATCTGAGAGGTGGAGAAGGAATTGCCCATAGTGATTGGTTCAGTACATCTGGTCAAAACTTGGTGTATAGATGATCTCTTTCTCAGGAACCATGACGCTCACTCAGCACCAGTCACACTGGGAGCTCACAAAGTGAACTAAAACAAGATGATAGCATAAGACAGCTGCATCCTTGACACTTTCACACAGACTCTGAGACAAAGCAAATCACAAATATGAAACTTTTCTATCATTCGGAGATGCGATGGCTTCCTAAATTCTAATGTATTTCAGCTGGTTTCTTGGCCTTCTATGCCTTTTTGCACCTCTTTTTCTTCATGTGTTCAATACTTACTCCCTGTGTCATTCCACATTATTTAATATAACTTGTTTTGTGAACACAGTTGCCTTGATTTCTTTGTATGCATGGATTACTTGGGATGTTACTGATATCTGGTGAAAATCTCTGGTCAATGGCTTCATCAGAAATACAGTATGTTTCATGAGAAAAATTTTGACAAATTCAGTACTTATTTTCCCCACTGTATGTATATTTTCCATAATCCTTGGGCCTTTTCATCCATGTGTTCAATTGTTTGTTCTGCACTCCGCACTTTTATGTGCATTGTTTAATCCATGAAGCCACTACCATACCTGTGTATATTTCCACAATCCTGGGGTATTTTTATTTCATTTGTGTGTTTAATCGTGTGTTCTGTAACTGTGTTTTATCTAATCCTTCTCTCTTACTTTATCGCACAGTAGCCTGGTGGAGCACCCATAATTTTATTGTGCTACTGTATAATGACAATAAAGCCTATTCTATTTTATATTGAAAAATAAACCATATTTGGTCAAATTTGACCACTATGTGTCATGTTTACCCCTACGGGGCAGAGAGACAAGCCCAAGCACTGAATGGTATTGTGACATTTATTAAAGAAAAGAACAGAAGTCCAAAAATAACTATGCAGAAAACACAAAATGCAAAAAACAATTTACAGGGAAATGCACTCCTGAGCCGCCAAGCTCAGGAGGAGACGAGGATTACCAGGTAACATGAGAATTGTCCAGAGGAAGAATCAAAAGTTGAACATTCAGTGTAGCCACAATGACACAGTGGAAAAGCTGAACTTAATCCAATGACTGCAACAGGCACTCCATGGTGCCATAAGCCCCTAGTGGTCAAGATTTTTTTCAAGAAAATATTCAGTTCAGATGTCAGAGATTTCCAAGGCTATAACTTGAAAGTGGTAAGAAATAATGGCTTACTGTCAATTAGAAAGATGATCCAAAGTTTGAGATAGTAAATTCAAGCATCTAATTTGAATAATGTGACATAGCCATAACAAATTACATCACTTTCAGTCAAAAACTGACTTTTGGACATATTTACACAAAGGATGGTTTTGTTTTCTTGTCACCGGTTTTGTTTTGTTTTTGTTTTTTGTTTTTTTTTTGTTATCTTCTCTTCAAAGTATATGAACCAGAACATTAGTAGAATGTCAACAAACAAAGAAATTTGTCAGATTTACTGCTGGCCAGGCGGCTCTTGCTTCATCCATTTCCGTCCATCCTGGTCATTATTTTGCTTTCTGTCAGTCATTTGCACTTTCTCTCCCACATCCAGAAACTCTTACAATTATTCCACCTCAATTTCACTTTTATTCCGCCGCAATTTATCTTATGACGACATGGAACCGGCGCGATTGTTGTCTAGTCATATGGCACTGGGGCGGCAGCAGGTGAACATCAACCAGCTTCACTCACCCTCTGTTATAACAAAATGTAAACATTTACCTTCATAAGCTAAATCATCTCTTTTTAGAATCATAGTTGGCAAATTTGGGAGCAAATGGCTCCTCCGTCTGCGATCGAGTACGTCCATAGCGATCGGTAACGTCCACATTTGTTTGCCTAAAAATTTCTTCTTTTCTGGTGTCCAGAAGGATGCTTCTATGGCCACCATCAGTCCTCCAAGACAAGGACAGTAAGTTATATGTGTCTGCCACCTTGTGATGGAATCCTTTGTATAACTTAAATCAAATGGGGAGTTTTTGGCCACGTCATATAACATCACATGACAGGCGCAGCGCTGCACCTGTGGCAGTGGGAGCACTATCTGTCCATGAGACAACATGCCACAAGAAGGGTTAAATACATATAAGATAATTGACATGAGTGATCACCGGTGCGGGTTTACATGAGCAGGTAA
The DNA here is from genome assembly GCA_020510985.1 of Pholidichthys leucotaenia. Classification (NCBI taxonomy): domain Eukaryota; kingdom Metazoa; phylum Chordata; class Actinopteri; order Cichliformes; family Pholidichthyidae; genus Pholidichthys; species Pholidichthys leucotaenia. Next base: position 155,486,240 of record CM035847.1, on the reverse strand, counting down.
AGGGGCACACAATTGGAAATCGGGACCAGCTGGAGAGGTGAGGGAGGAGCAGCTGGACTGACAGTTTGACAGATGACGCCGACGGTGAGCACAAACCCGGAAATATCATCTGTCAGCTGCCAGCCCACAAAATAAACATGAGACATAGGTAAAATACAGTAAAAATGGCAACTAGATAGTGATTACAAAAATGCAATGAAACATGGCCAGTATAACTGATGATACAAACAGAGAAGTAAAAGATAAAATAACAACAAAAAAGGCACAAGACTACAATAACACATAAATACTCTGAAAAAGCCATGAGACTGGGTCTGACAGAAAATCCAGCCCCAGCTTGTGACACTATGAACTTTTCAGCCCCCCTCATATATGATGTGGAAAAGTCCAATTCTCTTCCAGAGACTGAGCAGGTATGCAGGAAGGCTGGGGGTGAAATACAGTCTCAAAGATTGGGGCTGCACGGTGGCGCAGTGGTTAGCACTGCGGCAGCACAGTTTACCCTCGGCCGGGGGATCGCGGGGATCATGAGATCATGGGTTCGATCCCTGCCCCTGGCCAACAGTGATCTGTGTGGAGTTTACATGTTCTCCCCGTGTTGCGTGGGTTTACTCCGGGATTTCTCCGGTTTCCTCCCACATGCCAAAAACATGCAGGTTAGGGATATGGGGCGCTTGCACACGCAGCGACCGGCAGCTGGTGGCTTGTCACCGGACTGCAGAACAAATCTACCTACGGGTACAAAATAAGTCAAAAAAAAAAAAAGAGGACTACTGTATGTGGAGAGAGTGATCCACCACCACTGGCGCAAGGAGCCAGGTAGGTTCTGTAAAACGGGAGTAAGCTAAGTATAAGGCAGCTCAAAGTTTCCCAGTCAATAAGTGTAATTCAGGATTGTAGGACTGCATGACTGTAACGCAACACTGGCTGTGTCTCATTTCAGGGGTTGCATCCTACATAGACCACGGCCCAGGAGGCCAAACCTTCGAAGGTTGAGAAGGCTGCATCAAAAGTCAAGTCACATTTATTTATAAGCACATTTAAAACAACAAAGTTGACCAAAGTGCTATACAGAGATATTTAAAAACAAAACAAACAAAAAAATAAACAAAAAAATAAACCAAACAAACCCACAAAGCATATAAAGATACAGTAAATTTAAGAAACAACCACTGCAAAAGAACATCCACCCCTAGAAGGGAATTCAATTCAATTCAATTCAAATCAACTTTATCTATATAGCGCCATTTCACAACAACAGTCATCTCATAGCACTTTCAACTGTAGGGGGAACCCCCACAGTAGCAGAAAGACCCCAGCAATCAGGCGATCCCCTGTGAGCAAGTGCTTGGCGACGGTAGAGAGGAAAAACTTCCTTTTAACAGGAAGAAACCTCCAGCAGAACCAGGCTCAGGGAGGGGTAGTCATCTACTGCGACTGGCTCGGGGGTGAGGGGATAGAGAAGATGAAAAGAACAGACATGTAGAGAGCAAACAGTACGATGGGGACTCAATCTATGGGAGAGAACAAACAGATGTTAATGACCAGCAAAAAAAAAAAAAAAATATTTCATTGAAAGTGAAGAAAGGAGTGAGGCCCAGTGCATTATTAGAGGTCCCCCTGCTGACTAAACCTATTAGCAGCATAACTAAGGGAGGGTTCAGAAACACATGATCCCTCCCTAATTGTAGGCTATATCAAAAAGGAAGGTTTTAACCCTATTCTTAAAAACAGAGATTGAGTCTGACTCCCAAATCCAGATTGGCAGCTGGTTCCACAGGAGGGGAGCTTGATAACTGAAGGCTCTGCCTCCCATTGTACTTTTGGAGATTCTAGGTATTGCAAGTAATACTGCATTTTGGGAGCGTAGTGCTCTGTTAGGATAATACGGTAGTATCAGATCTTTTAAATAAAAAGGGGCCTGATTGTTTAAAGCTTTGTAAGAAAGAAGAAGGATTTTAAACTTAATTCTAAACTCTATGGGAAACCAATGAAGGGAGGCCAGAACCGGAGAGATATGATCTCTCTTTCTAGCACTTGTTAAAACTCTTGCTGCAGCATTTTGGATCAGCTGAAGACTTTTTAAAGATGTTTTAGGACAACCTGATAATAAAGAATTACAATAATCTAATCTAGAGCTAACAAAAGCGTGGATCAGTTTCTCAGCATCACACTGAGACAAGATGCTCCTAATCTTGGAAATATTACCCAAATGATAGAAGGCAGTCTTAGAAACAAATTTAATATGTGAATTGAAAGACAAATCTTGATCAAAAATAATCCCAAGGTTCCTCACAGAGCTATTAAGAGAAAGAGTAACCGCATCCAAACTGAAAGTTTGATTTGGAAAGGTATTTCTAAGGTTTTTTGGACCAACAAGAATGACTTCAGTCTTATCTGAATTTAATAACAGGAAATTACAAGTCATCCAAGCTTTGATTTCCTTAAGACAGGCTTCCAACTTGGCTAATTGATTACTATCATCTGGCTTCATTGACAGGTATAATTGTGTGTCATCTGCATAACAATGAAAATATATACAGTGCTTTCTAATAATGTTGCCTAACGGAAGCATATATAAACTAAAAAGAGTAGGGCCTAGCACAGATCCCTGTGGAACTCCATGACTAAGCTTTGAGTTGAAAGAAAACTCATTATTGACATGAACAAACTGGAACCTATCAGATAAATAAGATCTAAACCACTGCAATGAAGTTCCATTAGTAAGCCCAACATAGTGTTCTAATCTATCAAGTAGAATATTATGATTGATAGTACCAAAAGCTGCACTAAGGTCTAAAAGGACAAGTACAGAAACAAGTCCATTATCAGATGCGATGAGGAGGTCGTTAGTGACCTTTGCTAAGGCTGTTTCAGTACTATGATGGATTCTAAACCTAGACTGAAACTCTGCAAGTAAACCATTTTCCTGCAGTTGGTCAAATAATTGCGTAGCAACAACTCTTTCTAAGATTTTTGAAATGAAAGGGAGATTAGAGATTGGTCTATAGTTAGCTAAAGCTCCTGGATCCAGCGTTGGGTTTTTGAGTAAGGGTTTAATTACAGCTGTTTTAAAAGCTTGCGGTACATGGCCTAAACTTAATGAAGAATTGATTATATGAAGAATAAACCTACCAATAAGTGGGAAGACTTCTTTAAATAACCTGGTAGGAATAGGGTCTAAAAGACAAGTTGAAGGCTTGGATGAGGAAACTATTTTGTCTAGCTCTGAAAGGTCAATTGGAGTAAACTCATCAAGACAGATATCAATTGAAGGAGTTGTAGTAGTTACTGTATTTAAGTTAATGATGGGAAGAATCTGATTGATTTTATCTCTGATGGATAAAATTTTATTATTGAAAAAGTTCATAAAGTCATGACTAGTAAGCTCTAAGGGAATGCTAGGATTGGCAGGGTCCTGACTCTTTGCCAACCTGGCTACAGTACTGAAAAGAAACCTGGGATTATTCTTGTTCTCTTCTATTAATGCAGAATAATAACTCATTCTAGCTTTTCTAAGAAATTTTTTATAAATTAAAAGATGATTTCTCCAAGCTAAATAGATTTCATCTAAATTAGTGGAGTGCCATTTTCTTTCTGATTTTGATTCTTTCTGATTAGACGCAACAGACTTACACAAATGGTCCCCTCCAGTATACAACGAGGATAATATCAGTCGCTATGGAGGGTGACAATGTGTATGGGTACATATTCATACCATGTAGGGTCTAAATAGACGGTTATGCTGTTTAGTCCATCTAGTTACAATGCTCCGCACTGTGTATATACTGTATATATATATATATATATATATATATATATATATATATATATATACTGTGTGTGTATATATATATATATATATATATATATATATATATATATATATATATATATTTATGTGTACATATGTATATTCACTGCTCTTATTTTCTTATCTTCTAAATCATTGCTCTGAGTGTTGCTATCCCTGTGCTGTTGCAATCCTGGAATTTCCCCATTGTGGGACTAATAAAGGCTTATCTTATCTTATCTTCTTTTTTAAGGGGGCCACCAAGTCTAGAGTCTGATGCAGAGAAGCTGTAACACTATCTACCATGCTATCAATTACAGAAGAAGCAAGCTCTCCATAGCTTATTTCCATTGTGTTGACACATGGCATAGAGGAAACAATCTGCATAAATTTGGTAACAGCATCATCTGAGAGGCATCTACTGTAGTAATATTTTTCTTTAGGAGCCAAATAGTCAGAAATAGTAAAATCAAAGGTTAACAGACAATGGTCTGACAGTACAGGGTCATGAGGAGACACTACCAGATTTTCTATTTCTATGCCATATGTCAGAACAAGGTCCAACGTATGGTGGAGATAATGAGTAGAATTTCCTACTTTCTGAGAAAACCCCATCGAGTCTAATATTGAATTAAATGCCACATTAAGGCAGTCACAGTCCCCTACTATAACTATTTTATCTAATTTCAGCAATAAATCAGTTAAGAATTCAGCAAATTCTGATAAAAATTCTGAGTAGGTTGATGGAGGACGATAAACTACGGCAAATAAAATTGGGTTTAGTCTAAAATTGCTAAAGTGCCCAATACTGAGGACCAGGCCCTAAAAGGAATTATAACATGTTTTTTGCTTTACATTAACTAGTAATTTGGAATGGTAAATTGTTGCTACTCCTCCTCCACGACCAGAACTTCTGGGATTTTGACAGTTTAAATAACCAGAGGGAGTTGATTCATTCATCCATCCATCCATCCATCCATCTTCTACTGCTTTTCCGGAGGTCCGGGTCACGGAGGCAGCAGTTCAAGCAGAGAAGCCCAGACTTCCCTCTCCCCAGCCACCTTCTCCAGCTCTTCAGAGAGGATGCCAAGGCGTTCCCAGACCAGCTGGGAGACATAGTCTCTCCACCGAGTCCTGGGTCTGCCCCGGGGTCTCCTCCCAGTGGGACGTGTCTGAAACACCTCAAGTGGGAGGCATCCAGGAGGCATCCTAATCAGATGCCCATACCACCTCAACTGACTCCTTTCAATGTGGAGGAGCAGCGGTTCTACTCTGAGCCTCTCCCGGATGACTGAGCTCCTCACCCTATCTCTGAGGGTGAGTCCAGCAATCCTACGGAGAAAGCTCATTTCACCCGCTTGTATCCGCGATCTTGTTCTTCCGGTCATTACCCAAAGCTCATGACCATAGGTGAGAGTAGGAACGTAGATTGACTGGTAAATCGACAGCTTTGCCTTAGAACTCAGCTCCCTCTTCACCACAACAGACCGGTACAACGTCCGCATCACTGCAGATGCTGCTCCAATCCGTCTGTCGATCTCTCGCTCCATTTTCCCCTCACTCGTGAACAAGACCCCAAGATACTTAAACTCCTCCACTTGGGGCAGGAGCCTGTCCCCAACCCGGAGACGACAATCCACCTTTTTCCGGCTGAGGACCATGGACTCGGACTTGGAGGTGCTGATTCTCATCCCAGCCGCTTCACACTCAGCGGCAAACTGTCCCAGCAAGAGCTGTAGGTCATTGCTGGATGAAGCCAACAGGACAACATCATCTGCAAACAACAGAGATGAGATCCTGTGGTCACCAAGCATGACACCCTCCATTCCCTGGCTGCGCCTAGAAATCCTGTCCATAAAAATTATGAACAGGATCGGTGACAAAGGGCAGCCCTGGCGGACTCCAACTCTCACTGGGAATGACTCCGACCGAGTGTTGGCAATACGAACCAAACTCTCACAACGGTCGTACAGAGACCAAATAGCTCGTAACAACAAGCCCGATACCCCATACTTCCGAAGCACCCCCCACAAAAATCCACAAGGGACACGGTCAAATGCCTTCTCCAAGTCCACAAAACACATGTAAACTGGTTGGGCAAACTCCCACGAACCCTCAAGAATTCTCGAGAGGGTAAAGAGCTGGTCCAATGTGCCACGGCCAGGACGAAAACCACATTGCTCCTCCTGAATCCGAGGTTCGACCAACGGCCAGACTCTCCTCTCCAGTACCTTGGCATAGACCTTCCCAGGGAGGCTGAGGAGTGTGATCCCTCTAAAGTTGGAGCACACCCTCCGGTCCCCTTTTTTGAAGAGAGGAACCACCACCCCGGTTTGCCATGCCAAACGCACTGCCCCTGACCTCCACGCAACGTTGCAGAGGCGTAGAGGTAACCCCCCATAAGATAAGGTGCCCCCCCACCTTATCGTGGTGGGTGGGGGGGGGGGGTTGCGTGCCCCAGTGATCCCAGGAGCTATGTTGTCCGGGGCAATTTGCCTCTGATAGGGTCTCCCAAGACAAACTGGTCCTGGGTGAAGGGCCAGACTAAGAACGATCCAACAGACTCTCATGATAAACTGTATATCAAGGATTCAGTGTACCCCGCCCGGTATGGGGTTACCGGGGCCCCACCCTGGAGCCAGGCCTGGGGGAGGGGCTCCAAGGCTAGCGTCTGGTGGCCGGGTTTCCACCCATGGGACCCGGCCGGGCTCAGCCCGAAGGAGTTACATGGGTCCGCCCTCCAGTGGGCTCACCACCTGCAGGAGGGATCATGGGGGTCCGGTGCTATGTGGATTAGGTGGCGGTCAAAGGCGGAGACCTTGGTGGACTGATCCCAAGCTTTCTAAACTGGCTTTTGGTACGTGGAATGTCACCTCTCTGGTGGGGAAGAAGCCTGAGCTGGTGTACGAGGTTGAGAGATACCGGCTAGATATAGTCGGCCTCACCTCAACACACAGCTCCGGTTCCGGAACCAGTCTCCTGGAGAGGGGCTGGAGCTTGGCCTTTTCTGGAGTTGCCCCGGGCGAGAGGCGATGAGCAGGGGTGGGTATTCTTGTATCGCCCCACCTTGCTGCCTCTATATTGGAATTTTCCCCGGTGGACGAAAAGGTTGCTTCCCTGCGCCTTCGGGTTGGGAAACGGGTCCTGACCATCATTTGTGCCTATGCACCAAATGATGTTTCAGAGTACCCACCCTTTTTGGAGTCTGTGACTGGGGTGCTGGAGGGTGCTCCTCTTGGAGACTCCATTGTCCTACTGGGGGACTTCAATGCGCACATGGGCAACGACAGTGAAACCTGGAGGGGGGTGATTGGGAGGAACGGCCTGCCCAATCTGAACCTGAGTGGTGTTCAGTTATTGGACTTCTGTGCTAACCACAGTCTGTCCATAACGAACACCATGTTCAAGCATAAGGGTGTCCATATGTGCACCTGGCACCAGGACACCCTAGGTCGCAGGTCGATGATCGATTTTGTTATCGTATCATCAGACCTGCGACCCTATGTCTTGGACACCCGAGTAAAGAGAGGTGCAGAGCTGTCAACTGATCATCACCTGGTGGTGAGTTGGATCCGATGGCAGGGGAGGAAGCCATTCAGACCTGGTAGGCCCAAACGTATAGTGAGGGTGTGCTGGGAGCATCTGGCTGAGGCCCCTGTCCGGGAGGTCTTCAACTCCCACCTCCGGAAGAACTTCAACCACATTCCGAGGGAGTCTGGAGACATGGAGTCTGAATGGGCAATGTTCTCCACCTCTGTTGTTGAAGCGGTGGCCCAGAGCTGCAGCCGCAAGGTGGTCGGTGCATCTCATGGTGGCAACCCCCAAACCAAGTGATGGACACCAGTGGTGAGGGGGACCATTAAGCTGAAGAAGGAGTCCTATCAAGCTTGGTTGGCTTGTGGGACTTCCGAAGCAGCTGAGGTGTACCGGCAGGCCAAGCGGAGTGCAGCTCGGGTGGTTGCTGAAGCAAAAACCCGGGTATGGGAGGAGTTCGGTGAGGCCATGGAACAAGACTTTCAGTCGGCCTCAAAGAGATTCTGGCAAATTGTCCGGCGGCTCAGGAGGGGAAAGCAGCTCCCCGTCCACACTGTGTATGGTGCGGATGGGACACTGTTGACTTCGACTGGGGATATCATCGGGCGGTGGAAGGAATACTTCGATGATCTCCTCAATCCCACTGATACGCCTTCCACAGAGGAAGCAGGGTTTGGGGACGAGGGGGGTGACTCGCCTATCACAGGGGCTGAGGTCGCCAAGGTGGTTAAAATTCTCCTTGGTGGCCAGGCCCCGGGGGTGGACGAGATTCGCCCTGAGTACCTCAAGGCCCTGGATGTTGTTGAGTTGTCATGGTTGATTCATTCAAACCAACATAATCCTCTTGTCCTAACCAAGTCTCTGTAAGGGATATTAAATCAATATGATGATCAATTTACAGATCATGGACGAACAGAGACTTGGGAGTTAGAGACCTAATATTTAATAAACCGCATTTAATTTTTAAATTATGAGGAGGAAGAGAGGCCAAATCATTCAATTTAGAGGCTTCATGTTTAATTTGAGTTTTACCAACTTTTTGTTTAATCACTTTGGGATGCTTATACATTATATTTTTATTTGCTTTGGAGGGAGCAGACAATGATTCTCTGATGGGGGAAGACAGGGGCTAAGTTGAGGGGTGGCGGATGAAGAGGAGCTGCAGAAAGGCGTGTAAGACTGCGACTCTGCTTCCTTGTCCCAACTCTGAGTAGTCAAGGTTTTGGAAATTTGGATAAAAAAGATGCCAGATTGTTAGATAAATGAGACGCACCATCCAAAGTGGGATGGACGCTGTCTCGTCTCATAAGACCAGGTTTTCCCCAAAATGAGCTCCAATTGTCAATGTAGCCCACATTGTTTGCAGGACACCACACAGACAGCCAGTGGTTGAAGGATGACAAGTGGCTAAACATGTCATCACTGGTCCGATTGGGGAGGGGCCCAGAGAATACTACAGATGCAGACATTGTTTTGGCAAAGTCACACACCGATTCTACATTAAGTTTCGTGACTTCCGACTGCCGGAGCTGGACGTTGTTAATGCCGGCGTGAATAACAATTGTGGAGTATTTACAGTTACTTTTAGCCAGCATTTTCAAATTTGACTGGATGTCGCCTGCTCTGGCCCCAGGAATGCATTTGACTATGGCCGCTGGAGTCTCTAGGTTCACGTTTCTGACTACAGAGTCACCAATGATCAGAGTTTTTTCCTCAGTGGGTGTGTTGCTGAGCGGGGAAAAATGATTAGAAATGTGAACAGGTTGGTGGTTAACCGGGGCTTTGCGGCTAGGCTTCCTTCTCACCGTCACCCACCCAGTCTCCTCGCTGCTGAGGAGGACTGGAGGACCGCTAACAGAGCCTATGCTAGGGAGCTCCGCTGCAGCTAGGGGACGTCCGTCAAGATTAAGTGGCGCAGACGGTGTTTCAATGCAGCAGAGCCGGGATTCCAAATCATACAACCTCATCTCGAGCGCCTCAAAAAGACAACATTTATTACATTTACCGTTATCACTAAAAGAGGCAGAGGTGTAGCTAAGCATCTGACAGAGAGAGCACACCAGAGGAGGAGAGGAAGGAGAGCTAGTAGCCATAGCTAGTGGCTAACCCGAAGCTAACAAAAACACCTATGAAAGGTGAACAGAAGGCTGAAGAGGGTGATTAGGTGACACTGAGTGCGCACACAGGTGCAAGAGGCTTGATAAACAGAAATGAGAACTAACGGTAGATGGAAAAAAGTGGTTAAAATACAGTTAAAGGCAAAATCCTCAGGAGAGTGAGGAGAGCAAACCACACAGACAGACAGCAATACAGGAAGTGACGATACGTTACCACAAGTGACGTGTCCTCTTCCTTCCTCAAGGAAAAGCATCTGGTCATTTGACCTCAGTGGGCTTGGAGGAATATAGGGACATGTTTGGAGGTGGTCAGAGAGGCTGTTGGTGCAGATTGGCAGCCCCGTTTCTGTCAGCCTTCCCTAGGGCAGCTGTAGCTACGGAAGCAGCTTACCACTACCATTATCTGGAGTGAATGAATTATGGTCTCATAATGGTCTCTTGTCATGAAACGTGTTATATAAATGTAATCCATTATTATTATTATTATTATTATTATTATTATTATTATTATAAAAGGGGAGATAAGATTAAGCTTCGACAGTGATCTAGAAATAAATAGTAAAATCTTAAAATGTATCCAGAATAGACAGAAAGACCATGCAATTGAGCTAAAATAGGGATAATGTGATCTCACTTTCTTGTACCTGTTAAAATCCAGGCCGCAGCATTTGGCACCACCTGTAGACGGTATAAGGAAGATCTACTGACTCCAATATAAAGAGAGTTACAGTAGTTGAGGTGGGAGGAAATGAAGACATGTACCACTGTTTTAAAATCAAGGGCAGACATAAAAAACATAATTTTGGCTAGAGTTCTCAAGTGGAAAACACTATTTCTTACAACTGAATTAATCTGTCTAATTTGTTTGCTGTCGAGGATAACGCCAAGATCTCTTACAGATGGTTTAATATAGTGGGTTAAGGAGCCAAGAAGATTTACAGGATGATGATGATGATGATGATGATGATGGGGCCCAATGAAAAAGATTTCAGTTTTGTCTTCATTTAATTTTTGAAAAAGTTAGTGGCATCCAGGCTTTGATATCCTGTGGACAGTCCAATAGAGGGTTCACTGTTCCACAGTCATCATTGAGGAGCAGGTAGACTTGCAAATCATCTGCATTGCAGTGGAAAGAGAGGACATATTTAGGGATGATGGAACCCAGAGGCAGCATGTATAAATAAAGACTGGACCAAGAATGGATCCTTGGGGGACACCACTGTAGGGGATGAGCTGTCATCAAATATAATGGAGAATGTTCTATTGGTGAGATAGAATTCAAACCATCTCAGTGCTCTTCCCTGTATGCCAATGCAAGTCTTAAGATGTCAGAGGAGAATATTGTGGTCTACAGTGTCAAATGTGGCACTGAGATCTAAAAGCAAAAACAAAAAACAAAAAAAAAAAACAGTGTCCCCAGAGTCTACTATTATCAAGAGGTCATTAAAAATTTTAAAAGTGCAGATTCCATATTATGATGTAGCACCTCACCAATGTTTTTTTTTTTTTTCATCTAAAAATGTTGTCACTGCGTATGCTGCACTAGTTGGGTACCAGGTAGAAGAGAGCGGAATTCTGGAGTAAGTTGGATGAAATGGTAATGTGTTTCCAGAGGGGATAGAGTGGTGGTTGGAGCGGACTTTAACAGACATGTAGGTGAAGGGAACAGATATGATGAGGAGGTCCTGCATAGGTATGGTCTTAAGGAGAGAAATGTGGATTGTTATGGATTTTGCTAGAAGGATGGAAATGGCTGTGGTGAACACATACTTCAAGAAGAGAGAAGAACATAGGGTGACTTACAAGAGTGAAGGAAGGCGCACACAGGTGGACTACATCTTATGCAGAAGGAGAAATCTGAAAGAGATAGGAGAGACTGCAAGGTGGTGGCAGGGGAGAATGTAGCTAGAAGGCATCAGATGGTAGTCCACAGGATGACTCTGCAAAGCAAGAAGAGGAAAACAGTGAAGGCAGAGCCAAAGATTAAGTGGGGTAAGTTACAGGAGGAAGAAGGTCGCACAGGGTTCAGGAAGGAGTTGATACAGGATCTGGGTGGTAGGGAAGAATTACTAGATGACTGGGAAAGTACAGTAAAAGTATTGAGGGAAACGGGTAGAAATATATGTTGTGTATCCAATGGACAGAGGAAGGAAGACAAGAAGGCTTGGTGGTGGAATGAGGGGATACAGGAAAGTATCCAAAGGAAGAGGTTGGCAAAGGAAAAGTGAGATAGTCAGGGAGATTAAGAAAGTAGACAGGAGTATTTGGAATCTTGGCGCATGGCAAAGAGAGAGGTGGCAAAGGATAAGGCATATAATGTCATGAAATGCCCCTCGGGGCAGAGAGGAACACCCACATGCTGAACTGTGAGTTTGTGATGATTAATTACGAACATAAAGAACAAAGTACACAAAATGACTAAAAAGCTAAAGAGAGACATACATGATAACAGAGAAGAAAACAGAGGACATCAAACTTACGTCTGGAAGTAATAGTCAAGACCACAGCAAGGAAAACACGGAGCAGCGGTTCTTAAATAAGGCATCATACAAATGAAAATAGGTGTGGGAACCAGAGTGGCAGGAGGAAACAATAATTATAACTCAGGTCAGCTGGGAGCAATGAGAGGGGAGAGGATGGGGCTGACAGCTGACAGGGACACCGCTCACCAAAGAGCAAAAACCCAGAAGCGCCACTGACAGCTGTCAACCCGGAAGGAGAATCACAACAACATGATGTAAAGAATAAAATGTCAACAAGTGAAGACTGAGAAATAAATCCAAACTAATACAAAATAAAAGAGCAAAAAACTATGACATAAACAAGAGGATGAGAAAAAATAAGAAACAGTAAAAAATGTACAGAACCCAAAAGGCACAAAATACAACAAATATACAAATATAGAGAAAAGCCATGAGACTGAGCACAGCAGAAACCTCCAGTGCTCAGCTCATGACAGAGCCCCCCTCTCAAGGGGTGGAAACCAGACACCTAGGGTACATCAAAAAAGAAATGGACCCCCCCCCCCCCCCAAAAAAAGGAGTATAACAATAAACCAACCCAGGTGGGTGGTGGGGGGGGCAGGCTAGGAGGGAACAAAAAAAAAAAAACCCTGCTCAGGACCCACACCAGACAAAACCCCAACCACCTAAGCCCCCTGCACCAAAGAGCTGGACAGTTCAGGTGGGCAAACAAAGTCTCAGGCCTGACAGATGGCATGGTGGAGTCACGTGGCCTACCAGAGAATGTAGGCCACCCAACCCCGCGGCACAGTCTGCCGGGTGGTCTGCCAGAGTCCTTTAACCACTTGAACAGAAAGGGTGGCCCAGGAGGCAGCTGCCCAACAGGAAGAACCAGTGGTGAGCAAGATGGAGGAGTCGGGGAACTCATGCCGACGTCAGGGTGAGGACAGGGAACTTTGACGGTGTCTGGCAGAGGAGAAGGGACCACGATGGTGTCTGGCAGAGGTGAGGGGACCATGACACCCTCGGACTGGTCCGTAGCACCCTCGGTGGTCCTGGACTGAGACAGCGCAGCACCCTCGGTGGCTCCTGGCTGGAGCAAAGCTGCACCCCCGGTGGCTCCGGGCTGGAGCAAAGCTGCACCCACGATGGCTCCAGGCTGGAGCAAAGCTACACCCATGGTGGCTCCGGGTTGGAGCAAAGCTACACCCGCGGTGGCTCCGGACTGGAGCAACGCTTCCCCCTCGGCAGGCCCGGACTGGGCCAGAACTGCACCCTCGGTGGGCCCGGACTGGGCCAGAGCTGCACCCATGGTGGCCCCTGGGCTGGAGCATTGCACCCACAGTGGGCCCACACAGGATCACAGCACCCATGTTAAATTCAGGCTGGGGCGCAGCACCCACGATGGTCCCCGACTGGGACATAGCACCCACAGAGACCCGGACTGAGGAGGAGCTGCACCCATGGAGGTCCCGGGTTGGGACGGAGCACTCGCGACGGCCTCAGCTGACAGGGGAGCAGCACCCTTGGGGGTCTGGGGCTGGGATGGAGTACCCACAAAGACCTCATCTGGAGGGGGAGCAGCACCCACGGAAGTCCCGGGCTGGGACAGAGCACCTGTGACGACCTCAGCAGGAGGAGCTGGACCCATGGTGATCTCGGGCAGCGAGACTGGACCATCCTTGGTGACCCTGGGGGAAAGCTCAGACAGGAAAGGCAGAGAAGCAAGGTCAGGGTCAGCAGCAGCAGTGGAGCCCGGTGAGGTGAGCTCGGGTGCAGCTGGCGACTGCACCCGGCTCTCCCCACTAAGAACCAGACAAGATCTCTCCAAAACAGAAGCAATGAAAACAAAGGCGAGCACTTGCCTGAGTTTGAGCTCCACCACCGTCCAGAACTCCGTCGATCCAAGTGGCAACGTCTCAGACCCGGCCCTCTGGAGGTCCAACTCTGGCTCTGCTCTGGCAGCCCCTGCAGCAGACATAGCGGTAGGTGCAGTCCCAGACCCCTCAGCAAAGTGACCCATGCAGGTGACTCGCCCGGCATGGCGGCAGGAGGTTGGCTCACCGGTGGTGCTGGATCCCATGTAGCTGAAGCCAGGGGATGCTCTATCGTTGGCACAGGTTTCAGGTTGGAGGCAGAACTATCCCATGACTGGCGGACATGCAGGGGATATAGGAGGAGACACGGAGAGAACAGGTGAGGTAATTATGACTGCAGCAGGAGGTAAGAGCTCAGAGGACTGCAAGACCTAAGCCTCACCACCGGGAATCAGGCAAGGTAATTCATGGGAGGATGATAGAGAATGAAAAAGTACTTGCCTGTGTTCCTGGGGAATGATGTTCTCTGCTGCAGCTGGTGTAAAGTCATCCCTCTCCATGGCTACAGTGGTCATGGGTCCCTCAGAGGATCGTGGAGGAGCCGCCCCTGTGGACACAGAGACGGGCGGAGCCGGAGAAGAAATGGCCAGACCCTCAGCAGTGGAAGGAATCGCCGAGGAGGAGGGAGAAACAGCAGCAGGGGAGGAAAAGGCTGACGGGACAGCCAGAGAAGAAAAAACAAAAGAGGGGATTGCTGCAGGAGTCTTCGACCTTGGTGAAGGGAAAACTGCTGCCTGAGAGGCGGGGATGTTCCTCCGGCAGTCTGAAGCTGGACAACGGCAGCATGAAGCAGGTGGAGGTGAAGCTGGAGGTGGGTACCAAGGAACGGGGACGCCTCCCCGTAGGCGCTGACCTCTGCTTCTTATGGAGGGAGAATCACAACAGCATGATATCAAGAATAAAATGTCAACAAATAAAGACTGAGAAATAAATACAAACTAATACAAAATAAAAGAGTAACAAAACTATGACATAAACAAGAGGAAGAGGAAAAATAAGAAACCGTACAAAATATACAGAACCCAAAAGGCACAAAATGCAACAAATATACAAATATAGAGAAAAACCATGAGACTGAGCACAGCAGAAATGTCCAGTGCTCAGCTCATGACATATAGTGAGTTGAATGAGAGGCTGGATGCTAAGGAAGGGGAAAAGAAGTTGTGTCAACTGGCTAGACAGAAAGATTGAGCTAGAAAGGATGTACAGTAGGTTAGGTTGATTAAGGACAGAAATGGTAATGTAATAACCAATGACAAGGGTGTCTTGAGAAGGTGGAAGGAGTACTTTAAAGAGCTGATGAATAAAGAAAATGAGCAAGAGAGAGGAGGAAGGATGAAGGAAAGATAGTGAACAAGGAAGTCCTGAGGATTAGCAAGGCAGACATGAGGGCAGCTTTGAAGAGGATGAAGAATGGAAAGGCGGTTGGTCCAGATGACATACCTGTGGAGGTATGGAGATGTTTAGGAAAGATGGCAGTGAACTTTTTAAACAGATTGTTTAACACAATCTTGGAGAGTGAGAGGATGCCCGAGGAGTGGAGAAGAAGTTTTGGTACCAATTTTCAAGAACAAAGGTGATGCTCAGATCTGTGGTAACTACAGAGGCATAAAGTTGATCAGCCACACGATGAAGATATGGGTAAGAGTTGTTGAAGCCAGGTTAAGAGGAGAGGTGACAATCAGTGAGCAGCAGTACGGTTTCATGCCAAGAAAGAGTACTACAGATGCAATGTTTGCTCTAAGAGTGCTGATGGAGAAGTATAGAGCAGGTCAGAAGGAGTTGCACTGTGTCTTTGTGGATCAAGAGAAAGCATATGATAATGTGCCAAGAGAGGAAGAGTGGTACTGTATGAGAAAGTCAGGAGTGGCAGAGAAGTATGTGAGGATGGTGCAGGACATGTAATAGGACAGCAAGACGGTTGTGAAGTGCACTGTAGGAGTGACAGATGGATTCAAGGTGGGGGTGGGATTACATCAGGGATCGGCTCTGAGCCCCTTCTTCTTTGCCATGGTAATGGACAGGCTGGCAGACAAGGTCAGGCGGGAGTCTCCGTGGACCATGATGTTTGCAGATGATATTGTGATCTGTAGTGAGAGTAGGGTGTAGGTGGAAGAGAACCTGGAGAGGTGGCGGTATGCTCTGGAGAGAAGAGGAATGAAAGTCAGTAGAAGCAAGACAGAATACATGAGTGTGAATGAGAGGGAGGCAGGTGCAACGGTGAAGATGGAAGGAGTAGAGGTAGTGAAAGTAGATGAGTTTAAAAAAGACAGGAGGTGGAGCTGGAGGTGGCAGAGTTGATGATGCTAAGATTTTCATTGGGAGTTACTCGGATGGACAAGATTCAAAATGAATATATCAGAGGAACAGCTCGGGTTGAGTGGTTTGGAGACAAAGTAAGAGAGGCAAGGCTGAGATGGTTTGGACATGTGCAGAGGAGGGATAGTAGATATAATGGACAAACGATGTTGAAGATGGAGCTCCCAGGCAGGAGGAAAAGAAGACCACAGAGAAGATTTATGGATGTCGTGAAGGAGGAGGGTTGGTGTTACAGAGGAAGATGCAAGGGATAGGGTTTGATGGAGGCAGATGATCTACTGTGACGACCCCTAAAGGGAGCAGCCGAATGAAGATTTGTTTTTATTAATAAAAGGCTGCTTTACTGCATGTTACCACAAACAGACGGTACATAGCCAGAAGTAAGACAGCTCTTTAAAATAGCTAGAAGACTAGGTCCAACAGCATAAAATACATCTTTAAGAAACTGTGAGGCGATGGTGTCAAACGTGTCATGATCTGCCCTCCGGGCAGATGAGGGTTTGAGAGCAGGACTCATGGGTGCAGGCAGACGTATGGTGCAAAAAATTATTTATTTACAGACAAACACTGAGGCAAACGAAAGGCGCAGCATGGGAGCTGGAAAAATAACATAGAATTTGCAGAAAAAAATAAACTCACAGGGAACCTGGGACACGGGCTAATCACAGAGAGGAACAATGGGGAATAAACAATGAGGAAACCACAGGAGTACAATGACAAGAACACCAGACAGAGTACAAGTACAACTCACATAAATAGGGGAACAGATAATCAACTAAACGTCAGACAGCTGAGCAGACAATCAAGGGCAGTCGGTGAGGAAAACAGGACAGGTGAGGCTTTACTGAGACTAAGACAGAGGATACACAGAAGACATGACAATAGACATGCAGGACAACAATACTAAACAGTAAAAATAAACAGGAATGACAAAATATAATCAACTACAAAAAGACAACAATAAAACATAGAAAACGGGAAGACATGACAGACAAGGATCAGGGAACAAGGGGCACTTAATGATAATCATAATCAAAATAATAATGATACTGTGAAAAGCAAAGACTAAAATGAACATAAAGCGTGAGCACAGTCTCTGGCCATGCTCAGATTGTGACATAATCCCCCCTTTAAGGGGTGGATTCCAGACCCCCCCCCCAAAAAAAACAAAGAAATACCAAGATGGGCGTGAGGAGGGGGACAAGGCACAGTGGGAAGAAACAAAACACAGGAATCATACAGAGAGAAAAAAAAAAAAGAATGTCTATCAAGAGTCCCTTTAAAGTTCATAGATCATTGGACTGGGGAACAAAGTGCAAAGTGGGTTGGGAGGCCTGCCCAAGTTCCAAGGCCACCACATTGTGAAACAGCGTGGGTCAGGGGGCCGATCCAGGTCTGTGGGGCCCTAAACCAAGGTACAAAGTGGATCAGGTGGCCTATCAAAGTCCAAGGACCACCAGATGGATGAACGTGGCACATCAGGTGGCCGACCAAAGTCCAAGGGCCACCGGACGGATGAGGATGGCGCCGTGGGGGCATCGAGCTCGGAAGCCTTTAGCACGGGAGATAGCAAAGGGGTATCTTGAACCAAGGACAACACAGAAACATATTGAGGAAATAATGATGACACAGAGACTCTAACCTCAGGAAAAAAATACATTTTAAAATGAAATTTCAAGCTCAGAGACTGACATGAAATATTTAACCTCAGGTAAAAACATGGAAACTCTTTGCACTGGAGAAAACAAAATAGGAGCCCTTAGTTCTGGGAAAAACAATACAGGATTTTCTTGCTTAGAAGAAAACACAGAGGTTTTAAACCCAGGTGATAACACTGGGGCTTTTTGCTCTGGAGATCACAAAGGAGCGCTTTGACTTAGAGACCACAAAGAGATTGTTTGCTCGGGGAACAACAACATAAAATCTAAGAGCTCAGCAGATGGTAACAGTGGAGCTCTTACTACAGAAAATTATATAGAAGTCTCTCGCTATAAGCCTGTGTGTGTGGTTTTTTTTTAACATATTTGGCCATATGGATATTTAATATCAATGTTAAAAATACTTGGAGATTCATGTAATACAACTAAACAATTACAAATGAATTAAAGACTTTTTTTCAGTTTTTCTGTAAAATGTAATTCTAAACAAATATTGAGGAATAAATTAGGACCCCCCCCCCATTTTTTTCAGGACACCCCCACATTCATTCCCACTTAAAATATATTTTTTTAATAGGTTTGACCAACCCCCCCCCCCCGACTGCACAACAACCACTGCTGCCTCTAAAGTCATCGAGACCTGCTGTCCACATCCCACTGCACTAACACCCCCCCACTCCCAGCACACAACCCCCCAACCTGACCCTCACTAAGACCCAGGTGAGGATGGAGCTGAGGAAGATCAAGGCGAGGAAGGCCTCGGGACTGGACGGCATAAGCGCGAAGCTCCTCAAGTCCTGGGCAGGCCAGCTGTGTGGGATTGTGGAGCACATCTTCAACCTGAGCCTGAAGCTGGGGAGGGTACCACAGTTGTGGAAAACATCCTGTGTGGTACCTGTACCAAAGACTTCCCACCCCAAAAACCTGAACAACTACAGACCAGTGGCCCTGACGTCTCACATGATGAAGACCCTGGAGAGACTGCTCCTTGCTCACCTCCACCCCCTGGTGGGACCAGCGATGGATCCACTCCAGTTCGCCTACCAGCATGGCATCGGGGTGGAGGATGCAGTGATCTTCCTCCTTCACCATTCTCTGTCCCACCTGGAGAATCCCGGGAATGCAGTGAGGATCATGTTCTTTGACTTCTCCAGTGCTTTCAGCACCATCCAACCGATGATCCTGAAGGACAAGCTGCTGTGCGCAGGGGTGGACCAGCACCTGTCATCATGGATCCTGGACTACCTCACTAATCGGCCACAGTTTGTGAGAACCCGGGATTGTGTGTCCGACACAATCATTGGTAGCACAGGGGCCCCCCAGGGAACGGTGCTGGCTCCCTTCCTGTTCACCCTTTATACTGCGGACCTCTCACACAACACAACACACTGCCACCTACAGAAGTTCTCTGACGACTCTGCGATCGTCGGCCTCATCTCCAACGGAGATGAAGCTGAGTACAGAGGACTTATCCAGGACTTCGTGGACTGGTGCCACTGGAACTGCCTCCAGATCAACGCAAGGAAAACTAAGGAGCTGGTGGTGGGCTGCCACAGGCAAGGACAACCCCTCACAGCACCAGTAAACATCCAGGGAACAGACATTGAGATGGTGACATCCTACAAGTACCTGGGTGTTCATCTGAACAATAAACTAGACTGGTCACACAATACCGGCACACTCTACAAGAAGGGACAGCGCAGGCTGTTCCTACTGAGGAGAATCAGGTCTTTTGGTGTACAAGGGGTGCTGCTGAAGACATTCCACGACACGTTGGTGGCACCAGCCATCACTTTTAGAGTGGTCTGCTGGTGCAGTGGCATTACAGCAGCCGATAGGAAGAGATTGAACAAACTGATCAAGAAAGCTAGCTCTGTCCTGGGGCAACGCCTTGACCCAGTGGAGGAGATAGGAGAGAGAAGGATGGTGGCTAAACTGTCATCACTGCTGGAGTCCGAGTCCCACCCTATGCAGGGCATACTGAACGCACTGAGGAGCTCATTTAGCAGTAGACTACATCATCCTAGGTGCGCAACCGAGAGGTTTCGCAGGTCCTTCCTACCTACGGCTGTCAGACTGTATAACCTAAGGAGGGCTGCTCGCAGAGATAGCAAAAAACGTGACGACCTAATAGTATCAAATGCAAAAGATGCAATAGACTTACACAAATGGTCCCCTCCAGTATACAACTAGGACAATATCAGTCGCTACGGAGGGTGACAATATGTATGGGTACATATTCCTACTATGTAGGATAACTAAGCAGACGGTCATGCTGTTTATTCCATCTAGCTACAATGCTCCGCACTGTGTATATATATTTATATATTTATGTGTACATACACTACCGTTCAAAAGTTTGGGGTCACCCAGACAATTTTGTGTTTTCCATGAAAAGTCACACTTTTATTTACCACCATGAGTTGTAAAATGAATAGAAAATATAGTCAAGACATTGACAAGGTTAGAAATAATGATTTGTATTTGAAATAATTTTTTCCTTCAAACTTTGCTTTCGTCAAAGAATCCTCCATTTGCAGCAATTACAGCATTGCAGACCTTTGGCATTCTAGCTGTTAATTTGTTGAGGTAATCTGGAGAAATTTCACCCCACGCTTCTAGAAGCCCCTCCCACAAGTTGGATTGGCTGGATGGGCACTTCTTGCGTACCATACGGTCAAGCTGCTCCCACAACAGCTCAGTGGGGTTTAGATCTGGTGACTGCGCTGGCCACTCCATTACAGATAGAATACCAGCTGCCTGCTTCTTCTCTAAATAGTTCTTGCACAATTTGGAGGTGTGCTTTGGGTCATTGTCCTGTTGTAGGATGAAACTGGCTCCAATCAAGCACTGTCCACAGGGTATGGCATGGCATTGCAAAATGGAGTGATAGCCTTCCTTATTCAAAATCCCTTTTACCCTGAACAAATCTCCCACCTTACCAGCACCAAAGCAACCCCAGATCATCACGTTAGCCCCACCTTGCTTGACAGATGGCATCAGGCCCTCTTCCAGCATCTTTTCAGTTGTTCTGCGTCTCACAAATGTTCTTCTGTGTGATCCAAACACCTCAAACTTCGATTTGTCCATCCATAACACTTTTTTCCAATCTTCCCCTGTCCAATGTCTGTGTTCTTTTGCCCATATTAATCTTTTTCTTTTATTGGCCAGTCTCAGATATGGCTTTTTCTTTGCCACTCTGCCCTGAAGGCCAGCATCCCGGAGTCGCCTCTTCACTGTAGATGTTGACACTGGCGTTTTGCGGGTACTATTTAATGAAGCTGCCAGTTGAGGACCTGTGAGGCGTCTATTTCTCAAATTAGAGACTCTAATGTACTTATCTTCTTGCTCAGTTGTGCAGCGGGGCCTCCCACTTCACTTTCTACTCTGGTTAGAGACTGTTTGTGCTGTTCTCTGAAGGGAGTAGTACACACCGTTGTAGGAAATCTTCAGTTTCTTGGCAATTTCTCGCATGGAATAGCCTTCATTTCTAAGAACAAGAATAGACTGTTGAGTTTCACATGAAAGTTCTCTTTTTCTGGCCATTTTGAGCGTTTAATCGACCCCACAAATGTGATGCTCCAGATACTCAACCTGCTCAAAGGAAGGTCAGTTTTATAGCTTCTCTAACCAGCTAAACTGTTTTCAGCTGTGCTAACATGATTGCACAAGGGTTTTCTAATCATTCATTAGCCTTCTGACGCAATGAGCAAACACATTGTACCATTAGAACACTGGAGTGATAGTTGCTGGAAATGGGCCTCTATACACCTATCTAGATACTGCACCAAAAACCAGACATTTGCAGCTAGAATAGTCATTTACCACATTAGCAATGTATAGAGTGTATTTCTGATTAGTTTAAAGTTATCTTCATTGAAAAAAACAGTGCTTTTCTTTCAAAAATAAGGAAATTTCTAAGTGACCCCAAACTTTTGAACGGTAGTGTATGTATATTCGCTGCTCTTGTTTTTCTTGTCTTCTTGATTGTTGCTCTGAGTGTTGCTATCCCTGTGCTGTTGCAATCCTGGAATTTCCCCATTGTGGGACTAATAAAGGCTTATCTTATTTTATCTTAAATGGCTAAAATAAATATTAAAAAATGCAAATAAAAACAAAAACAACATTAGACATAGATACGGAACATTTCTTAATAAAGAACTGAATATTTAAAGGGGTGTGTAATGTAGTTATTTATTGTTCATATATTGTTTCATATTGGAGCTCTTATTTATGTAGCACGGGGTGATGGCTCCACCTTCCGGTTCCGCCAACCCGGTGTGTATAAGAAGGGCTGCAGGTAGGGGTGCGGTCTCTTCTGCCTTTACCTCTGCTAGTGGTTGCATGCGTGGTTAGGTGCACAGAGCCCTGTATTCAATAAACAAGTGTTCAGCTCCACTTCTGGCGTTCTCCTTGACTCCAAGCTCAGACATAACATTTGGCAATGAGAAGAAAAACCATGGAAGCGTGTGGGACATCAATTCTGCCTTTCTTGCAGCTCTCAGGTGAGCCGCCTGTACCATGGCCTCGGTGGTTACAATGCCTTTCAAACGTATATGGTGGCGTTGGACCTGGGAAGGATGGAGAAGCTGAGGGCACATGCGTTGCTTGTGCACAACCTGGGAATGGAGGGACAGAGGATTTTGGGCACGCTTGGTGATGCGGACAACTATGAAGAAGTGGTTAGGAGTTAATGGGGCGCCATTTCAAGGCGTCCGACAACATCATCGTCCGGAGGATTAAGTTCAGACAGCGCCACCAACAGGTGGGCAAACCTATCCAGTGGTTTGTGTCAGACTTGAGGCAGTTGGCTGCTGAGTGTCGGTTCGGGCTGTTAGAGGAAGAAATGGTTTGTGACCAGTTGGCGGAACACACCAACTGTGCTGCGGTCCGCTCCAAGCTGCTCACACTTCCGAGTGAATTGACGCTGGCCAGGGCTGTCGAGTTGGCGCCCCAGCTGGAAGCCGCAGACAAGCTATCTCAGGAGCTAAGCGAGTGCCTATCACTGAGAGATTCACAATCCCCTATGGCCACGCAGGTAGTGGGCCCGGACAGCGATGGGAGCGTTGAGGACGGCATGGAGGAGGCCAATGCTGTGGGGATGAGGTCTGCCCTGGGGAAGCCCAGGTGTATGGGCTGCAAGTCCACAAAGCACCACTACAAGGCCAGAGAGTGTGCGGCAAGAGAGAAACGCTTCAGCAGATGTGGCCGTCTACGCCACTTCGCAAGAAAATGCCAGTCAGCAGAACAAGAGAGCCCACGCAGAAATTCAACCCCTTGCACTCCAACGGTAATGCATACTGTGTCCCCGAGTACCAGTGGGCTCACACACTGCATGGTAGTTTTGGATGGCGTTCCGGTACCAATGCTGATCGACACGGGGGCGGAGAGTTCTCTGCTGAACTGGGCTACTATTAGACAATGTTTTCCCCACTACAGAATTGGAGGTGACTCAGCGCTGCTTTGCAGCTATGGAGGAGGACAGTTGGCCACGGTGGGTACCGTCAGACTGATGGCTCGGTACAAGTTGGCGGACATGGCCGATGTGGAGTTTGTCTTGATGGCCTGTGGCACGAACATCATGGTCTGCAACTTGTTCTATGGCCTCAGGTTTTCCATCAGGAGCGGCAATGGGGAAGAGCGGTCGGGCTGCGGACTGTGGGACTGACCAGTTCCGCGAGTCTGGGATGACCCTGTGTGGGATGAACAATTGCCGGGCACTCCGGAAAGTGAATAGGCCTTGTCGCACTCAGGGTTGCCGCAGGAGGACCCTGGTGCCGGTGTCCGAGTCGCCCTGGACATGGGTACTGGGCGGCACGGGGGTAAGTCTGCGTTGACGAGCGATGCCCAAAAGATGGTCCCAGGTGTACCCGGAGCTCGGCTGTGATGGGCTGGTGAACACAGCGCCATATCGTCAGGGTCCGCAGCGGGTTTACAAGCAGTCAGGGCAGGACCGAATGGCACTGGGAGAGCGAGTGCCAGGTGGAGACACCGCAGGCTGTGTAGGGCCCCGCTTGGAGTCGCAGACTGGGTTTGGGCTCGGGCAGAGGCGAGGTCCAGGCGGGTGAGAACCAAGCAGCAGATGGAGCAGTACCAGGGCCGGCTGCAGGTGACGGGCGAGTGACAAGATGGTTATCTTCTGCTGTCGGATGGCTAGTGGCACCATCCTAATAAGTTACGGCGTGTCCTGAAGAAGGCAGTTGGGCATGGCCCCAGACAATTGGAACGTTCAGAGGTGTGGAGGAGAAGGCGCAACGGGATTGAGACGACCAGCTGTGGCCTGGGAAGCGAGCTACCTCCAGGAGTGGACTGAATGGTGAAGGGTCGGGCGGGGGGGGGGGGGGGGGGGCACGGGTCATCCTCACCGAGCTATGGATGTGTGTTTGTTGTTGGGTATTAATCTGTAGTTACAGTAGTTTGGGGATTATTTTGGTGTTCTGTTTTACGTAGGAGACACGGCAGTAGTTTTTTCGTTTTTTGTTTTTTTCTTAACAGGACTTGTATATGCAGTGGGGTAAAAAAGTATTTAGTCAGCCACCAATTGTGCAAGTTCTCCCACTTAAAAGATGAGAGAGGTCTCCAATTTTCATCATAGGTATACCTCAACTATGAGAGACAAAATAAGAAAAAAAATCCAGAAAATCACATTGAAGGATTTTTAATGAATTAATTGGTAAATTCCTCGGTAAAATAAGTATTTGGTCAATAACAAAAGTTCATCTCAATACTTTGTTATATACTCTTTGTTGGCAATGACAGAGGTCAAACGTTTTCTGTAAGTTTTCACAAGGTTTTCACACACTGTTGCTGGTATTTTGGCCCATTCCTCCATGCAGATCTCCTCTAGAGCAGTGATGTTTTGGGGCTGTCGCTGGGCAACACAGACTTTAAACTCCCTCCAAAGATTTTCTATGGGGCTGAGATCTGGAGACTGGCTAGGCCACTCCAGGACCTTGAAATGCTTCTTACGAAGCCACTCCTTCGTTGCCGGGGCGGTGTGTTTGGGATCATTGTCATGCTGAAAGACCCAGCCACGTTTCATCTTCAATGCCCTTGCTGGTGGAAGGAGGTTTTCACTCAAAATCTCACGATACATGGCCCCATTCATTCTTTCCTTTACACGGATCAGTCGTCCTGGTCCCTTTGCAGAAAAACAGCCCCAAAGTATGATGTTTCCACCCCTATGCTTCACAGTAGGTATGGTGTTCTTTCTCCTCCAAACACGACAAGTTGAGTTTTTACCAAAAAGTTCTATTTTGGTTTCATCTGACCATATGACATTCTCCCAATCCTCTTCTGGATCATTCAAATGCTCTCTAGCAAACTTCAGACAGGCCTGGACATGTACTGGCTTAAGCAGGGGGACACGTCTGGCACTGCAGGATTTGAGTCCCTGGTGGCGTAGTGTGTTTCTGATCAGAATCAGAATCAGAATCAGAATCAGCTTTATTGGCCAAGTATGCACAACACATACAAGGAATTTGACTTTGGCTAAAAACTTGCTCTCGTTGTTCAGGTGAAGGATTTAAATAAGGATTCAATGGCAACCAGAGTATGTACAGTAAATTACAGTCTGTCCACGTTTCTATAAAAGGATGCAAATATATACAGGAATATATGCAGTTATTTACTCGGACTAACCACACTTTGCAGAAATATATGAAAAAATATACAATCACACAGTATTTCAATGTGGACTCAGATTCAGTGATATAATGTGAATGAAGTAAAAAGCAGTGTGAGAGTTATGTGCAATGTAATAATGGATGAAAAGTCATGAGTACAGCAAACAGGTAGGACTAGGTGAATGTTAGGAGTTCATCAGAGTGATGGCTTGAGGAAAGAAACTGTTCCTGTGACGGGTGGTTTTGACCTTCAGTGATCTGTAACGACGACCAGAAGATAGAAGTTCAAACAGTTTGTGGCCGGGGTGTGATGGGTCAGCACAGATGTTTCCCGCCCGTTTCCTGGTTATGGACCGATATAAGTTCTCAATGGAGGGTAGGTCGGTACCAATGATCCTCTCCGCAGACTTAATGATCCGCTGCAGTCTGGTCTTGTCCTGTTTAGTGGCAGATCCAAACCAGACAGTGATGGAAAAGCAGAGGACAGATTGGATGATGGCGGTGTAGAAGACAACCAGCAGCTCCTGAGGCAAATCAAACTTCTTGAGCTGACGCAGAAAAAGCAACCTCTGCTGGGCCTTTTTCCGGACAGTGTCAATATGGGAGGACCACTTCAGGTTCTGGGAGATTGTGGTACCCAGAAACTTGAAGGAGTCCACAGTGGACACTGTGCTGTTGAGGATGGTGAGTGGGGGGAATGAAGGGGGGTGTCGCCTGAAATCCACAGTCATCTCCACCGTTTTGGCTGGGTTAAGTTCAAGATGGTTCTGGCTGCACCAGAGGATCAGCTGCTCCACCTCCCGCCTGTATGCAGACTCATCATCATCCCGGATCAAACCGATGACTGTGGTGTCATCCGCAAACTTCAGGAGCTTCACCGAAGGGTCCTCTGAGGTGCAGTCGTTGGAGTAGAGGGAGAAGAGCAGTGGGGAAAGGACACATCCTTGGGGGGCGCCAGTACTAATTTTTCGGGAGCTGGATGTAAATCTCCCTAGCTTCACCTGTTGTCACCTGTCAGTCAGAAAGCTGGAGATCCACTGGCAGGTGGAGGGGAGCACCTTGAGCTGGAGGAGTTTCTGATGAAGAATGCCTGGGATGATGGTGTTGAACGCTGAGCTGAAGTCGACAAACAGGATCCTGGCGTACGTCCCTGGGGAGTCGAGGTGTTGCAGGATGTAATGTAGTCCCATATTCACTGCATCATCCACTGACCTGTTTGACCGGTAGGCAAACTGCAGTGGGTCCATCAGGGGGCCTGTGATGACCTTCAGGTGGTTCAGCACCAATCTCTCCAAGGATTTCATGACCACAGAGGTCAGGGCAACAGGTCTGTAGTCGTTGTAGCCTTTGTTACTTTGGTCCCAGCTCTCTGCAGGTCATTCACTAGGTCCCCCCATGTGGTTCTGGGATTTTTGCTCACTGTTCTCGTGATAATTTTGACCCCACGGAGTGAGATCTTGCGTGGAGCCCCAGATCGAGGGAGATTATCAGTGGTCTTGTATGTTTTCCATTTTCTAATAATTGCTCCCACAGTTGATTTCTTCACACCAAGCTGCTTACCTATTGCAGATTCAGTCTTCCCAGCCTGGTGCAGGTCTACAATTTTGTTTCTGGTGTCCTTTGACAGCTCTTTGGTCTTGGCCATAGGGAAGTTGTGGACAGGTGTCTTTTATACTGACAACGAGTTCAAACAGGTGCCATTAATACAGGTAACGAGTGGAGGACAGAGGAGCCTCTTAAAGAAGAAGTTACAGGTCTGTGAGAGCCAGAAATCTTGCTTGTTTGTAGGTGACCAAATACTTATTTTACTGAGGAATTTACCAATTAATTCATTACAAATCCTTCAATGTGATTTTCAGGATTTTTGTTTTCTCATTTTGTCTCTCATAGTTGAGGTATACCTATGATGAAAATTGGAGACCTCTCTCATCTTTTAAGTGGGAGAGCTTGCACAATTGGTGGCTGACTAAATACTTTTTTACCCCACTGTATCATAGGCGGCAGAATAACCCGCATTGCTATGTGGGGGGTAGGACATCAGTCTACCCGTCTCCCCTAATTTTAGTTATTTTGTGTGAATTCCATAGGCCCCTTTTGTGATTTTAGTTTAGTTATATTTAGTGGATGATTCACGTTCCAAATTGGGGTGGGCTGATAGCATGTTGTGTTTTGGATTTTTCTACTGGGGAAGGGGGGGATGTAATGTAGTTATTTATTGTTCATATATTGTTTCATATTGGAGCTCTTATTTGTGTAGCACAGGGTGGTGGCTCCACCTTCCGGTTCTGCCAACCTGGTGTGTATAAGAAGGGCTGCAGGTAGGGGGGCGGTCTCTTCTGCCTTTACCTCTTCCAGTTGTTGCATGCGTGGTTAGGTGCACGGAGCCCTGTATTCAATAAACAGATGTTCAGCTCCACTCCTGGCGTTCTCCTTGACTCCAAGCTCAGACAAAACAGGGTGTCCAAATTTTTTTCACATGACTAGATATAGCAACAGAGGAGTCTTTTGCCTTAGAGACAGTACCTAAGAGACCTTCAGTGCAGGGGCTAACCACGACTGTGGAGCGGCAACCCCACTGGGAAACAACTGGGGAACGCTGACCACACTGGGAGATGACTGGGGAGCGTCAACCACAGAGAGTACGGGAGCTAAGGGGTACACCTTGGGAACAGCTTGAGCAGGCTTGTCCACCTCGAAGACTGCCGGAGTTGCCACATGTACCTCGGGAAACTGAAGCAGAGGTATGCACCTCGGGAACAGCTGGAGCAGGCTCGTGCTCTCGAACACTGCAGGAGCTGCTGCATGCACCTCAGAGGAAACTAAAGCAGGGGTGTGCACCTCGGGGACAGCTGGAGCAGGCTTGTGCACCTCAAAGATTGCCGGAGCTGCGACATACACCTCAGGGAAGAAGAGGGAGACCAGGATGGGTGGCAGTATCAGCACAGGGATGACAGCAGAAGCAGAAGGTGGGGGCTCAGAAGCAGAAGGGGGCTGCTGCTGAGACCCCTCACCCAAAACAAGACAAGACATCTCATTATCTGGTAAAGGAAAATGAGACTGTACTTATGTGTTCCACTGCTCTGCTGTCACTGATGAAGATGAGTCTAAAGTGGAGGCAGTGACTGGTGATGGGGCAGCGGGCGTGGACACCCCCACTGCAGATGATAGAGCCAGCACTGCAGAGGGAGGATGACATGAAACCAGCACTACAGTTGGCATGGGAACTGGCGCTGTGGAAACTGGCGTTACAGCTGCCATGGGAGCCGGTGTTACAGCTGTCATGGGACCCGGTGCTAGAGCTGTCGTGGGATCCGGCGCTACAGCTGTTATGGGAGCTGGTACTACAGCTGTCATGGGAACCGGCATTACAGCTGTCATGGAAGCTGGTGCTACAGTTGTCATGGAAGCCGGCGCTACAGCTGTCATGGGAGCTGGTTCTACAGCTGTCATGGGAACCGGCATTACAGCTGTCATGGAAGCTGGTGCTACAGTTGTCATGGAAGCCGGCGCTACAGCTGTCATGGGAGCTGGTTCTACAGCTGTCATGGGAACCGGCATTACAGCTGTCATGGAAGCTGGTGCTACAGTTGTCATGGAAGCCGGCGCTACAGCTGTCATGGGAGCTGGTTCTACAGCTGTCATGGGAACCGGCATTACAGCTGTCATGGGAGCCGGCGCTACAGCTGTCATGGGAGCCGGTGCGACAGCTGTCATGGGAGCCGGCATAGATGGCAAACTCTCCTCCAGCTCATAAGGTGGCTGCAGGGTTGGTGAGAGTTCCGGGGCTGGAGGGAGGGGGCAAGCTCTGAAAATGTCCGGCGGATGTGGCTGCAGGCAGAGGCGAGCAACTCCTTCACCTCGGGGCAGAACTGCAGGCTGGGGAACCTCTTCACAACCTTCATAGCAACCCTCGAGTGAGTAACAGCCTTCTCCGATGTGCGGGAGATGCAAGCATTCGTGACAAGGGACTGGAATGTCCGAACTGCCCACCGCTCTTTCTCGTCAGAACCACCAGCCGCCGGGCTGGCTGCTGAATCCAGGTTTGCTGGTGTCCTACTGTCACGATCTGCCCTCTGGGCAGATGAGGGCTTGGGAACAGGACTCATGGGTGCAGGCAGCAGTATGGCGCAAAAAATAATTTAATTCATTCATCTTCTTCCACTTAATCCTTTTCGGGTCGCGGGGGGGCTGGAGCCTATCCCAGCATCTTTGGGCGAGAGGCAGGGTACACCTGGACAGATCGCCAGTCCATCGCAGGGCCAACACAGAGAGACAGACAACCATTCACTCTCACAGTCATACCTAAGGACAAGTTAGAATCCCCAGTTTGATGCCAATTAACCTAACTTGCATGTTTTTGGCATGTGGGAGGAAACCGGAGAAATTCCGGAGTAAACCCACGCAGACACGGGGAGAACATGCAAACTCTGCACAGATCACTGTTGGTCGGGGGCTGGGATCGAACCCAGGATCCCCCGGCCAAGGGTGAGTTACTGTGCTGCCGCAGTGCTAACCAATTTATTAACAGAAAAACACTGAGACAAACAAAAGGCGCAACACGGGAGATGGAAAAATAAAACAGAAGTTGCAGATAAAATAAATTCACAGGGAACTTGGGACACGGGCTAATCACTTGTGATGGGACAACAGGCTCCAGAGCTTCGAGGGTGCAAATATTTGGCAAAGCGCGTTTCGAAGTGTGTATTGCTGACATCATACCATGTGACTGGGTCAGGAAGCCATTCATGATTTTACTCACAACATGAAATAAAGTGAGCAGTGATACCCAATGGAAATCCCCGTCCCTCACGTTTTGTGTTGTCGATGTTTGACTGTGTAAGGGATTTGTTACAGCCAGTTTTCAGATGGAGCCAGCACCAAAAACAGACTTCTCCCGTTTGGGAACAGTTTGAGCTCATTTCTCACATTGATATGTTTTCCACAAATAGTGGATGTTTATTGTAACTGAACTGATAGCCTAGCGGTAAAGCATTTGTCCCCGCTGTTATGTCTGTATATGGAGCCAAGGATGAGACCAGGTGTCGAGCTGAACACGTTTATTAATGAGGTTGGCACAAGTTCACCACACGTATTCTCCAGGCAGAAGGGATGGCAAAAGAGACCGCCCCTCCTGCCCACCACCCTCTTATAGCCACGGGTGGTGGCAGAACCGGAAGGTGGAGCCGCCACCCGTACCTCACAAATAAAAGACTAAACTATACACAACATTCTGCCCCCCCTCACAAAAATCCAAAACACACATACACAATTCAGACCCACCCCAATTTAGGACCTGAATCACATGCTAAAATGACTAAAACAATACATCATAAGTGACCTAATACATTCACATCAAAACAACTAAAACTAGGGGGGGGACTGCCATCCTACCCCCCACTCAGCCAGGCGGATTATTCTGCCACAGGTACTAAATAAGAAACAGTCCATCTACAAACTAAAATGTTGTTGTGTTTCCTAAACTAAATAAAATGCACAAAATAATCCCCCAGAACTATATACACACTGTGGAGTTTGTAAATGAAGAGGCAGATTCATTTCAGACGATTTATTACACACTCACATCTCACAAGCAAAGAACAGACTGAACATTTCAGCAGGCACTCTCCTCTTAAGTTTCATGGCATTTCTCCACACACAACATGACATTTGCCTCACACTGCATTCAACCCCCTACGTCCTTGACTCCTTCCTGCTATCTCGCCAGGAACCTCCTGAGTATTGTCCTCCCCTGTTTATCCACTGTCTCTTGTCTGAGATGCTAAATAATCTGGCTCTCACAAGGTGCTAAACTTCCCCCCCAGCATCTTAGATAGAACAATAGAATAACAGTCCACATGCTGCTTGGGCTTCTGTCTCCTCCCGTATCTGCTGTAACTGGGGTTTACCGCCTCCGTGGCGCTGCTGTGCCAGTGGGGGGCTGCTGGGAGTGTGTCTGACTGCGGGTGGGCTGTGACTGGGGGGGGGGGGGGCACTTCGGTCTGTCCGTGTGGATGCTCTGGTGAATCGTTTCCCTGGGGAGCTCTCCGTGGGGGTCTTCCACGCCGAGGGGCCCTAGCCAACAGCACTTGCTCGTCCGCCACAACGAAAGCGGGTTTGAGTCTGTCTATGCCAATTTTTTCCCTCCTACCCCTCAAGTCTAGCAAAAAATGCTTATCCCCTGTTTCCAACACTCTAAACGGTCCATCATAGGGTGGGAGCAATGGAGGGCGGTGGGCGTTGTGTCTGACAAACACGAACTCCGCGCTCTTCAAAGTTTTAGGCACGAAAACACGCGGAAAACTGTGGTGGGCAGGGCCCGGCAGAGTGCCTGTGTTTGCGCTACGCTGCAAAAGCTGAGACGGGCAGCTGCCCGGCATGGGATTATCTGGCAGAAATTCCCCGGGCAGCCGTAGTGGCTGCGCAAAAACGAGCTCTGCTGGGGAAGCTTCCAGATCCTCTTTCGGTGCGGAGCGCAACCCCAATAAAACCCACGGCAGCCTGTCTACCCAATTTGCATCCGTCAGTGAAGCCCTGAGTGCTGCTTTCAGTGATCTATGAAAACGCTCGCATAACCCATTGGCCTGTGGGTTGTACACGGTTGTGCGGTGAATTGTAACACCCAGGCTGCGGGCCATAGCGGACCAGAGTTAGGAAACAAATTGAGGGCCCCTGTTGGACGTAATGTCCGACGGGACTCCAAAACGCGCCACCCATGCTGTTAAAAAAGCGCGCGCTACGTCTGCGGAAGTGGTTGCCGCCAGCGGGACCGCTTCTGGCCAGCGCGTGGTGCGGTCCACCACTGTCAGGAGGTGCGTGCACCCCTGTGATGGTGGGAGGGGGCCCACGAGGTCCATGTGAACATGGTCGAACCTCTTAGCCGGAATACGAAACGGCTCCAAGGGAGCCTTCGTGTGTCTGTGTACCTTGGCTCGTTGGCACACCACGCAGGCTGCAGCTCACTCTTTCACTTGTTTGCGTAGGCTCGGCCACACAAACTTCTCTCCCACCATTTTGACCGATGCACGGACTCCTGGGTGCGCCAGAGTGTGAACCGACTCAAACACGTGGCGGCGCCACGCGACCGGGACCACCGGACGCGGGCGACCCGTGGAGACATCGCAGATTAGGGGGGCCGCCATCTTGCAGCACCCTGCTCTCCAGCCTTAACCCTGTTGGTCCAGACTGGAGCGCGCGCACGTCTGCATCGCTAATCTGTTCCGAGGCCATGGCTGCGTAATCTATCCCCATGCAGACCGGGGCCACCACGGCACGCGAGAGGCAGTCCGCCACTACATTCAGTTTACCCGACACATGCTGAATATCGGTAGTAAACTCTGAGATCGCGGCCAGCTGTCTCTGCTGCCGGCCCGACCACGGTTCTGAAACCTTGGCCATCGCGAATGTTAGAAGCTTGTGGTCCACGAACGCGGTGAAGCTGCGCCCTTCCAGCCAGAACTGGAAGTGGCGTATCCGCGGGTTTCTGTTTCTTGAGCGCGGCGTACAATGGTTGCATGAGCTGCACCGCGCGGGGAAGGAAACGGTTATAAAAGTTCACCATCTCCAAAAATTCCTGCAGCGCCCTGACCGTCTGAGGGCGGGGAAAATCCACCACAGCGCACACCTTGTCGGGCAGTGGGATCGCTCCTTCTGGAGAGACGCAGTGCCCCAAAAAATCAATCTCCATCACGCCGAAGAGGCATTTCGCCGGGTTGATTATTAACCTGTGCTCCTCCAACCTCCGGAAAACCATCGTGAGGTGGGTTTCGTGTTCGTCTTCGGACGCACTGGCTACCAGGATATTGTCCAGGTAGATGAACACGAACGGGAGATCGCGCAGCACTGCATCCATCATGCGCTGGAACATCTGTGCCGCTCCTTTTAACCCGAATGGCTTGCGCAGGAACTCAAATAGACGGAACGGAGTTATTACCGCTGTTTTGGGTATGTCCTCAGCGTGCACTGGGACTTGGTGGTAACCGCGGACCAGGTCTATTTTGGAAAAAATGCTGTATGTGGGGAATTGGGTAGCGGTCGTGCGCTGTGGCACTGTTCAACCTGCGGAAATCCCCGCACGGTCGCCACGATCCCTCAGCCTTAGGGGCCATGTGTAGCGGGGATGCCCATGGGCTGTTCAAGCGCCTGATGATGCCCAACCTTTCCAGGTTGGCGAACTCCTCGCACGCTATGGCCAGTTTAGCTGCGTCCAAGCACCGAGGTCTTGCAAAAACGGGCGGCCCGGTGGTGGTGATAAAGTGCTCCACCCCTTGTTTAGCGATGGCCGCGGAAAACGTCGGGACCGTGAGTGCTGGGAACTGAGTGAGCAGTGTGTGGAACTTACTGCCTGCAGCTGTGACGTTGGCTTGTGCTGTTGGCTGGGTCACTCGAGCTATACAGGGGAGAGAGTCAAAGGACAGTGCATTAACTAGGCGCCTGCTAGCAACATCAACCAGTAAACCATGTGCACACAGAAAATCAGCCCCCAGGATATGGTAATTCAGTGCTGCTACGACAAAAGTCCACTCATATGTACGGCCGTGTAGAGATAAGATCAGTGTCCTCTCACCAAAGGTCTTAATATCCGAGCCGTTTGCTGCCAACATCTCGGGGGCGCTAGGTCCTGCCAGCCGGTCAGCGTAGGTCAGCAGGATGAAACTCTTCTGGGCTCCGGTGTCCACGAGGAAACGCCTCCCCGAGCGTGCGTCCGTCAAGTAGAGGAGCTTGTTCTCTTCACCGAGGGTCGCAGCTGCTACCGACCCCCGGCCTTGGCATTTCCCGAGCGCTTGAATTGGCACGGGGGCGCACATCTGCGTGCCTTCTCTCCGAAGCGGCGGTGGTAGAAACAGAGCGTGTCTCTCTGGCGCTCCTTGGCCCCCGCTGCTGCTACCGTCGGTGGCTCCTCGCCTCCCCTGGTCGTCTCGCTGGGTTCCGCCACTGCCGCGTTGACTGTGATCGCCCTGGTGGTGAGGATGATCCGGTCTGCTTCCTGGGCTAGCGCACGGTAGTCACGCGCGGCCAGCAACAGCAAATTGGCCAGAACCGCTCTCGCCACTGTTGGAAGGTTCCGGAGGAAGAGGTGGGCAAACAGAAAGTGCCCGTCATCCGTGCCCATTAACGCCAGCATCTTCTCCATCAGGTCTACAGCCGAACCATCTCCTAACTCGGTCCGCGTCACGAGCCTCTCCGCTCTCTCACAGTCTGAGAGCGTGTAGCGCTGGATGAGCGCAGCCTTGAGCGCCTCATATTTGCTGCTGGCTGGCGGCTGATCGAGCAGGCTCGTTACCTGCTGAGCTGTGCGGGCGTCCAGCACTGCGACCACATGGTAGAACTTGGTGTCGTCTGCCATTACTCCCCGGAGGGCGAACTGGGCCTCGGTGAGGTGGAACCAAGAGGTGGAACCAAGAGCGCGGGTTGTGCTGCCAGAAATCCGGTAGCTTGACTGAAACCGCACACGCGTGGCTGGAGGTTCCAGTCCGGGCTGTCTGTGGGATGGCTGCCGCCTTGCTGGAGCTTCCTGACCGGGCCAGTTCCAGGGATCTTGCCTCGTGTTCCATAATACGTCTTGGCTCACCAGTGTGGAGTGTGTAAATGAAGAGGCAGATTCATTTCAGACAATTTATTACACACTCACATCTCACAAGCAAAGAACAGACTGAACATTTCAGCAGGCACTCTCCTCTTAAGTTTCATGGCATTTCTCCACACACAACATGACATTTGCCTCACACTGCATTCAACCCCCTACGTCCTTGACTCCTTTCTGCTATCTCGCCAGGAACCTCCTGAGTATTGTCCCCCCATGTTTATCCACTGTCTCTTGTCTGAGATGCTAAATAATCTGGCTCTCACAAGGTGCTAAAACATAAACAATAAACTATACTTAACACATGCACACAAATGAACCTATGATACACACAACTGAAGGATAAATAAGCCCATGGGCCCCCCGGACCATCCTTTCATCAGTCCGCCCCTGGAAGCAGACTGCCTCCCGGGCTGCAGCAAGTTGCCTTGGCACCAGTGCGCCTCCTCTTCTTCACCATCGGATGTCTCACTTGTCCAGGTCCACCACTCACAGTCTCCTCCCGGCAAGCCGCAGCTCATCCGGGTGCCCACACAAACTGTCCGACAGCTGGGGAGAAGCGTCCTCCTGCCTGGCCACGACATGCAGCTGTCCTTGGTGCTCCTCCACTTGCCGTTTGGTCCTTAACCGCCGTGGTCTCACCACCCCCTGAGCCCGAATCCAGTCCATGGCTCCCAGAGGGGTTTTGTTCGGCTTGCAGTGTTTCTGCTTGGCACGTCGTTGTACCGTGCCAACCAGTCCTGCCTCGACCTCTTTCAACTTCGCCACTTCACCGGTACCTTTCAGCTGAAATCCAGGAGCAGATGGAGCCAGCCACTCGGCGCCACCCACCGTCACAGGCATCCCGCCGTGCCACCCAGTTCTCTCATCCTGGGCTACTTGGGCTCTGGCACAGGAACCCTCCTGTGATGGCCCTGGGTGATATTGGTCTTGCACACTCTCCAGGGTGCCAGACAATTCCTCATCCCACACTGCGCCATCTACCACACCCAGGATAAAACGGTCCCACGTCTTGGCCGACTTGCGCCGAGCCGTCGGTTCCAACATTCCCACCATGGTCAGCCGTCTTCCTCCACAACCACAAAGTGGTGCCGGGTCTCTCTCAATTCTGACGTGAGTGGAAAAACATCTCACGGTCATCCAATCCGGCACGGAGCCCACCGCTCCCACGTCAGTCCACAACAACACTTCCATCCCGTCCAACTTCATCATACAGTATGAGTGACTGTTGGTGCTTGGAGACACAGCATGGACAACCGTGAGGGCGCAAGAGTCCTCTTTGTTCCACGGACCTCCTCGCTCGGCTCTGTGGCATACCCTGGTGACATGAAGCAAATGGCCACATGTGCCGCAGCACTCCGCTCTTGCCGAACAACCCTTAGCCTTGAAATGGTGCTTCATGGACCCACAGCCCTCACCTTTGGGCTTTCTCTGGGCAGACCTCACATTCACGGCGCTGGCGTCATCCTCCACACTTCCCACGCTGACCAATTCCACTGCATATGCGATCGACGGTGATCCAAGATGTTGGTGTGACAAGCTCTCACTCAGCTCCCATGACAGTTCATCCGCAGCTTCCAGCAGTTGAGCTAACTCAATGGCAGTGGGCATCACCAATTTGCCTGAAAATGTAAGCAGCATTGACCAGCTCGTCCACTTTGCATTTGGATACAACAATAACACATCGTGATCCTGGGTTCGATCCCAGCCCCCGACCAACAGTGATCTGTGTGGAGTTTGCATGTTCTCCCCGTGTCTGTGTGGGTTTACTCTGGGATTTCTCCGGTTTCCTCCCACATGCCAAAAACATGCAAGTTAGGTTAATTGGCATCAAACTGGGGATTCTAAATTGTCCTTAAGTATGACTGTCAGAGTGAATGGTTGTCTGTCTCTCTGTGCTGGCCCTGCGATGGACTGGCCATCTGTCCAGGGTGTACCCTGCATCTCACCTAAAGATACTGGGATAGGTTCCAGCCCCCCCCCCCCCCCCCGTGACCCAAAAAGGATTAAGCAGAAGAAGATGAATGAATGAATGAATGAATGAATATGCTGAAGCACTATTGTGCCCTGTTTGAATGTACCACAAGCACATTCACTCTAATCACCCAAGTTTTATTATTTCTTTTTTCCCTTTTTATCATTGATATTTCTTAAAAGGCATTTATTGAAATGGAAAAAATACACATAAACCAATAATGCCCTTGCAAAAATCTGCATGTTGTATATGTTTTGTCCACTAGATGGTCTATTAGAGAAAATGAAGTTTCACATGAGGCCTCATCTATATGAGCCATTTTGATGAAAGGCCCTCAAGTCCTCCAGAAAGCCTCATCTGGCTATCATTACTAATCACAAAGAGGAACAATGGGGAACCAATGACAAGGAAACCATGGGAGTACAACAACAAGGACGCCAGACAGAGCACAAGTACAACTCACATAAATAGGGGAACAGATAATCAACTAAATGTCAGAGAGCTGGGTAGACAATCAAGGGCAACAGGTGAGGAAAACAGGACAGGCGGGGCTCTACTGACACTCAGGGGATAAACAGAAGACATGACAATAGGCATTCATTCATTCATTCATCTTCTTCAGCTTAATCCTTTTCAGGTCGATGGGGGGCTGGAGCCTATCCCAGCATCTTTGGGCAAGAGGCAGGGTACACCCTAGACAGATCGCCAGTCCATCGCAGGACCATAGGCATGCAGGACAAATAAACAGGAATGACAAAATATAATCAACTACAAAAAGACAACCATAAAGCACAGACAGCAGGGGAAGACATGACATGACAGAAAAGGATCAGGGAACATGGGGACACTTAATAATAATCATAATCAAAATAATAATGATACTGTGAAAAGCAAAGACTAAAATTAATATTAAGCACATGCCCCAATTGTGCAATTTGTGGGCTTCATATGGTTAATTATTTCTGAAAGGGGAGCAAGGTGGGCTGGAACTGAGTGAAAATGGCAGAAGATGGGTGGGTCATGTGAAGGAGATATGAGCTGTGACCTGATATCAATAATCTTATTTGAGAAAAACTTCAGAAAGTCATTAGATGTTAACTTTGAGGTAGTAAAGAAAGGAGGGTTAACAATACTTTTAATGCTATCAAATAAAATTCTATGACAGTTTTTGAAATTATAAGAGAAATAACTTTCTCTTGCAGCTTTGGTAATTTGTCAAACATTCCCAAAAGATTTCATAAGATACCTGGAGTTTGTCTTTTTTCCATTTTTGCTCAGCCCTCCTACAAGCTTGTCTGCAGGCACGAGTGACATTATTTTTAGGTTGGCTTTAGCACGCTTAGTTTTATGCGGAGCAATAAAATCTAAAATATTAGAACAAGTTAAACTGAGTGAAACCATCACCATATCTGCATTAAAACAGGGAGAACAAAATTGGGGTCCTGTTTATATGCCAATGAAAAGGCTGATTTACAGCTGTTATATGAGACAGTCTAGTCTTTAGATGATGTACAGCGATGATGTACAGAACTTTATTTTTGTCTTTTTTTTACTACTGCATTTGCTTTACCTTTTACTTGAGAAGCTTCACCATACTGAGAGGAAAATGACCAGATAAAATAAGACTTAACTCATGTTAAAGTCAGCAAGCAAACAACAGATAAATTAATGCAAAATAAAACCACAAACTACTTAAATTACTTTTAATTATTTTTAATAGTGTGTCAGTAAGATTGACCTATAGGATATGTTCTTAATTAAATGACCAGTGGAAAATCTGACAGTTTACTCTATCATTTAATTTCATTTATTACCATTATGGATCTAAATAATTAGATGTTATGCCTTGTATCAGCACTTGACATTTAGTTTTTAATTCCGTAAACCAGACCACAGTGCTGTACTGTAGGATGATGATCCTCAATGATTTTCAGCAGCAGTAGAACAGATTCCATGTTCACCTTCCATCTCAGTTGTACTAGTGCATCTCAGTAAAGTCAAGAAATTGTGATTCAAGATTTTATTTCAAAAGCCATAATCATCAACATCAAATCAGGTTTGAAATGTTTCATTCCGCATGTAATA
This sequence comes from Pholidichthys leucotaenia, assembly GCA_020510985.1. Taxonomy (NCBI): domain Eukaryota; kingdom Metazoa; phylum Chordata; class Actinopteri; order Cichliformes; family Pholidichthyidae; genus Pholidichthys; species Pholidichthys leucotaenia. The sequence continues at coordinate 155,447,215 of CM035847.1, read as the reverse complement.
AATATATGAAAGTGTGTTTTATAATTATCTTGCAAAAAAAACCATTTTTCACAATATTCCAATTTCTTGAGATGCACAAGTTAGAGATTAAAGGTGTAATATTCTTTTTCAGCTTGTTATAATTTCAGAAGTTGTTTTTTTTTTAAATCACAGTAAGTAAAAGTATGTACAGTATCCAGTCATTTTTATTGTAGTGATTTCAGTCAAAAATCAGTTTAATAAATAGCTAGTCCAACCCAGTCTCTCCACAGCTTCACTGACAGCTGACAGTTGTTCCTGCAGGTTCATCCACAATGGAACCCAGAAACAAATAACAAAAAACCCTGAAAAATCTGATTATCACTACAGATTTGAGGGAACATTTTTAAGATCAGCATAATCAAATTATTACAGATGTTCTGCCCCCTCTCAGCTTCATAAACTGTTCTGTTTTCTCTAAAAATAACCTTTTCTTTAGTACATAAGCAAACTAATAATGTAAACTTACTTTTGTCTCTAAAGGATTTAAGTTATTTTAAAGCAAGTTAACCAACCATGTCACATCATGGTATTTTTATCTTACTGGCATTAGTTAATAAACTGACATTAATGAATCAATCAGCTTTAGAAAAAAATAGCAGTTCAGCATATTAAATAAATTAAAACCCCTTGAATTCTGGTCAGTTTCCCTAAAAATGCCTAAAAATAACGTACCCAAAGTAAATCAAAAGCTGTTCTCCAACCCTTTGCAGCATCTTCATGGGGTTGGTCTCATTTAAAAGAAAACACTTTGAATTTTTTGGCAAAACAGTCATAATCTCTCTAAGTGCTCCTGCCACTGAGTAATAGTCATCTAAACATACTGAACTTGAAGAAAATAAAGTTTGCCTGGGTGTTTTTTTAGATACAAATGCTTGCAAATAACACATAGCTGTCAGATACTAGCTGGAAAATGCAACAGAAATGTAGAACCAAGTGTTATCAAGCTGAGGTCAAAATTTTGTAACAATACCACCAAAAATGAATATATTACACAGCTTTTTTCTCAGGTTGTTCCCAGGCATTTTTTAACTGTGCCAAACTGTGCCAAATGGCACAGTTTGGAAAAACGTCTAACTTTTGAATGCTTCAACATAGAAGCTTCATCTTGGGCTCTAATGAAAGGTGACACTCAGGGCTGTGTGTGTGTGGGGGGGGGGTTGTTTGTTCATTCATGAATGAATGAATGAACAAACAAGTCCCCCACACACAAAGAAACATGCCACGTAAAAAAATGTGTGGCCTTTTTTTTACAAGAAAAAAATAACCTACAGTGCACTAAAAATTATACTAAAATATCTGCAATGTAGAGGATAACACCCCCCCCCCCCCCGCTACAGAGGAGCTCGACGCACAATGACGGACCGTTGTAATTACCGATCGATCAAAAGTCATTTTTATTACTATTTTCATTGATAAAGACTAATTTAGCTTATAACACTTACCTGTCCACAACAGCAGTGTCGTTGGCGAACATCTGTTCCTCATTGTCAGACAAACATGAAGCTGATCCGGTTGTTACGGACTCGTGGTTCTGGTCACCCGACCTGGTCAAACCATCTCCGCTTCCATGATTGCGGTTTTTGCGAACCATTTTTCAAAACAAATAAGAACAGTAGTAATAAAAAAAGACTGGCTAACGGCTGAGAGTGGCTAACGCTACTGTTACACACAGGTCTCAATGTGTGTCACCCAGTGGCTTAGACAAAAAAGATTTTACGCATGGCAACGCACGCGTTGCAATCGCCGAACTTCTCTGGTTCAACTGGCTCGTTGTATTCGTGGTCGTTGGTAGGCAGGTCCTTCTTGCTAGGTTTTCAGTCATTGGTTCTTCAAGGTTTCAGAAACCCAATTCAAGGGTCTTATTAGTTGAATGAGAGGTCAATCAAATCTAAACCAATCAAACACTCCTTTGGCTTTTTGTTTGCGGCTGTGTCTGTACTGGAAGAATGGAAATGCAGCTTTTTTTTTTTTTTAGTGCGCACTAAGACGCACTATGACGCAGAGACATGACCGCCCGCGGAATCCCGGAGTTCAACAGGTTAAGTAAACTGAGCCAGCAGTAAAAGCATACTCACATCAGAAAAAAATAACGTCACCTATCCATCCATCCATCCATCCATCTTCTTCCGCTTAATCCTTTTCAGGTCGCGGGGGGGCTGGAGCCTATCCCAGCATCTTTGGGCAAGAGGCAGGGTACACCCTGGACAGATCGTCAGTCCATCGCAGGGCCAACACAGAGAGACAGACAACCATTCACTCACAGTCATACCTAAGGACAATTTAGAATCCCCAGTTTGATGCCAATTAACCTAACTTGCATGTTTTTGGCATGTGGGAGGAAACCGGAGAAATCCCAGAGTAAACCCATGCAGACACGGGGAGAACATGCAAACTCCATACAGATCATTGTTTATAAGCTTAAATAATCATGATGCTGCTGTTTTCTGAGTCAGCTTTCAAACCGCTGCATAATTCAAGAACAAAACTTACTTTTAAGTCTTTTCCTCCTTTTCTCCACTTCTGATGACAGTTGTTCTGTATTTCCGTAAACTTACCAGCTTGGTTAAGCTGAAAAAAAGGTTGACTGAGCCATGCACTGGGATATGCTAGGATATGGCCAGTCGCAAGGATAGTTACATGCATCCTTCACTTTCTGGGTTTTGAAGGCCGCATTTGTGGGCTGTGAAGGAGCCCATGGAGTGGGACAGCCTTCGATGCAGCGCAGTGATGTAACTGGTCTAAGAATAGGGAGAAGGCAGCTCTTGAATTGAGACAAGGCAACTGTGCAACAATCCCGTGAAGAACGACAGACGTGTCCAGCCTCTTATGCTGACTCTGAAATGAGGGAACAGGTATGCTCCTACCATGGTCACACCTCTCTGAAATCCAGTACAGAAAACTCAAGAAGGGAAGAGGAAAGAGAAGGAGAAGTATAAGAAGATCAGGTGCTGATCCACCAGAGGCCTGTACTCTGAAGCAGAATCTGGAATTAGTGAGGTAACTGTGGGGTTCACCCTGGTTTTCTACACTACAAAGCTGGCTCACTTCTTACCCGGCTAGACTGTCATAAGAAATTATACACCAAGCTTGAAGTGCTCCGGGGCAGGTTAAGTTCCAGATAAGAGCTTAGTGTGTATCTACCGTTCATAGGACAGAATAGCCTGACCCAGAATGTCTGGCTTAGTAAAGTCAAATAAAAGACACACTGGATATGTTGCCTCTGTTGTGTTTTACAGGGCTCTGGTGTTTGTTTGTTTGCTTTTAATTTAGCCCATTTTCTTTTCAGTAGAGTTTTTCTTTTTCATTAACACCACTGCTGCATTTTTGCTGCTTATTACACCAGGCCAGGAACGTGAATATGGTTGGGCAATCTGCAGAAAAGTTGTGATTAGTTCAGTGCACACATGCACAAGCACATTTTCATTTTCAATCAGGAACACAGTCCCTAACTCTGAAGGCCACACATTTTACATCAAGCCTTTAACCATCCTAATCAACCAGCTGGACAAATCTATCACCTAGAGAACTGCTCTGATTAACCCCCAACACCTTAAACTTGCCTACACCCCTTCACCTCGTCTGTGTCACCGCTCGTCCCTCACCCAAAAACGGCAGCACTTCGCTGCACATGGATGCCTTCACTCCATTAACCATTGAACTGGACTGCACTGAAACCCACGCGCAAGAAGGAGGGAAGGAGGAGTGGGGGGGGCTCTCATTAAACACTTTGAGAGGCGGCAGAATCAATTACAGTGATGTATCGATTTGTCAGTGAGTCCCGGTGGCTCAACCAGTGACTGCCACTGAACTGGAGGGGAAGGGGGACAAATGGAAGGATTAAAGGAGAAGAAGGGAAGGGAATGGAGGGGCGGGAAAACAAAATGGAAGCAATAGAGGAAGGCATAAAAGAGAGAAATCTGTCAGGGAGGAGATAGAAGGAATTTGAAGCCATGAAAATGTATGAAGTAGAAAGCAGAGGAGGAATAATGTGGAGTAGTTTGGTGGGAACAGTTGTACAAGGAGGTGACGGTCTAAGTGTAAGTGGGGTGGGGTGGATAGGGCAGCCAGGGACCTGTAAAGGTAGCAAGACAGAGAAGCAGAAAATATATTTCCTTATAAACCTTTACCTCCTAGCGCCGCCCCATTTCTTTCATGTCCTCTACTGACCTTTCCTTAATTTCAATCCTTTTCCTCCTCAACCCCTCTGTTCTTTATATTTTCTCACTCTGTTTTCCCCTCTCCTCCCTATATTATTACTTCCTGTGTCTGAACCTTGTGTGCAGGGCATATTGTACTTCCATCTCAAGCGTATGGGGTTATTTAAGTACAGATGAGGCGATAACCTTGAAATTATATCTCTCCATAAGTAAGTTAAAGCTGGGGAGCTGCAACCTGAGATGATGACATGGGGATGTGACCAGGGAGAGACAATAAAACTGGCCATGAAACAGGACTTTCTGAGTGAAATGTGAAGTCCTGGCATCTACATATGATCTAGGAGGCATCTGGCCATGCCTTTGGTGTTTTACATAAGCCTGCATGTGGTATGCATATGTGCTTAAAGACGAATTATCAGGATGTGCGATTTACCCATGAAGTTATCCCACACCTGTGCTACACCTCACAGATACTTCTATTCACAGCCTGGGACTAATAAGGAAGACACAAACAGCAGCCAACACAAACACGGTAGCTATGAGGCTTTTTATGTTCCACAGTGGCAGACAACACATCTTCTGCTCCTGTAATGAGGAGGCAGGGCTCCAACAGACAACGTGGGACATGATTAGATGCTGCATTCATGGCAAATATGCTGCCGACCTGACAACTACAGAACCCCCCCACCCCCCCCAAAAAAAACTGGGCAGCCCTTCCACACAGTGGTGAAGTGGAAAGCATACTTGAATAGCTGTAAAGGAAAAATACAAAGATATAAAAAGAGATGAATCTTTCCTGGTTCATTGTCAGGGTCAAGGGGGGGTCAGGTTATGGTTGATCAATCCCCGCATCAGTATAAAATCCCGCACAGGCATGCCGCTACATTTTCATAAACATTTCATACCACGCAACAGCAGAAGCCCATGACACTGTGATTCCGGCGCCGTGTGGTAAGAAATATTTATGAAATTATAATGCAAACAATTACGCTGGACTGTCCTTCTGCTAATTTATGCTTCATGATGCCAGTGACAGAGAAAAGCATGTCCAGTCTTACTCCAGTGGCGGTGGTGAATCCAAGCAGGACAATGCATCTAGCTTTGAGGAATATTATATATATTGATAAATTAACCATAGTTACCCACACTGACATATTTAAGGTGTGGGTAGAGTGGATCTGTCCTGTCTGTCCACTTAGCCATGCTCTAACTCAAGAAGAAATGATGCTTGTGTGACCAAACTTGGTCCACAGGTTGACCACAGGAGTATCACATCTGGACATGCTTTTGGGATCAAGAGGGCAAAGTCAAATTCAGTTTTGGCTTATAGTGACTTATTTATGACAGATAGAGCCACCAAATTTTAACACCAGCTAGAATGGGGTTTGGGACACCTCTTGAATGTCCAGTGACCTTGATCTTGCATTTGACTTTGAAGATCGGCAAGATCAGAAAATACATAATGGCGTCTCATCAGAATTGAAGCAGAAAGTCAACTGGGGATTTTCCCCACTATGTGACATTCCAACGGGGATGGGGCTTTAAGGCATGGGTCTGCATCTCTGTTGAGTGCAATTCTAGTTTCATGTGCAAGTTGTGGTCTTCTGTTTCTGTGTTGGCCTCAAGATGGACTAATGGTCTCTTAAGGGTACACCATGTTTTGCATTAGCTGGGATGTGCAGCAGGGCCCAGCCTCCCATAACACTAAGCTAGATAAGTGGTTAAGAAAGTGGAGTGATCACTGGTGTTCAGTCCCTCCAGGAGAGTGTAAGAGTCTTGCAGAATTAAAACAGTTTAGCAGTTAACATTGGAGTCATTCTGGTGGTGTTCGGATGCTGCAACAATTGATTTAAAAATCTTTCGACCTGATTTCAAACACATGCAAAGTGTCAAGTATGCACAACTAAGAGCAACTAAGGCCGTGCAATGAGAATTATGTGCTTAACATTAGCAGAATGGTATGATGGTTGGATTTTGCACCTTTGCTTTAATGAATATGCAAAGTGGGTCATTTTTCCTGACACCCACACAATACGGGGTGGCGATAATGCAGATGCATCCACCGCACAAACGCAAAGCTGATTTATCAAGGCTGTAAGCTCTGTGCTCTGTTTTTGTGTCTGAATTTAATAGGCTGGAGAAGCAGGTACACTTTGTTTTGTACCCAGGTTCACTGCAAAAAATAAAATCTTAGTGAGATCAAATATCTTAAATCAAGGCCATATGTGCTTATTTTGCATCTAAAAATTTTAAATTCTAAAAGTAAACATTTCCTATTTATGCTTGTTTTAAGCAACTTGATAAGTAAAATCTTCTTGCTCCATGGACAGATAGTTTTCCTTAAAACAAAATCAAATAGCTTAAAGGGGTTATTGACTGAAAACTGGTGTGTTTGTAGGTTTTAACTGTCTCATTTGTATTGACTGGTCACATAATTAGCCCAAAATTTTCCAAACAGTCAATGATCTGAAAAAAAAAAAACAAAAAAAACAAAAAAAAACCCACTGCCTTTATCATATTTTTCTGTCAGAGAAACTCCCCAAAGTGTTTTTTTGACTCTTCCAGGTAAGTTTCCTACATCAAGTCTTGAAAAAGCCCATCCACTGCTGTAAAAAGAACCATCCACTGCTCTATTATTGGCCTGCCTAGCTGTCCGTCATGTAGATTGAAGTGGTGGCTAAAGGTAGCTTATTAGCCCCTGAGCTACAGTATTAGCCCACAAGTTATCACTGATTCCAGGACGCTGGCTGTAAGCATGGCTTATATTGTCATTTTCTTCAGATCTTAGTCACCCTGTTACCACCTGGTTCACTCCGGCCCATCTCCAAGTGGTTTCATCGTGATTCTGTGGCAGATTGCCCGCCTTGGCACATCGGTCGCTTTTATGGCCCAGGTCCAGGGCTACTGGCTGGTGTTATGCCGAGGACTCACCCAGATTGGCGGGGGAGTTATCAGCATAACACCGGTACGTGCAATCCACGGCGGAATCATGACGAAACCACCGAGAGATGGGCCGCAGTGACACGAGGCACCCCGCTGAACCAGGTGATAACAGGGATGGCTATTAGGGTGACTAAGATTTGAGGTAAATAACAATATAAGCCACGCTTACAGCCAGTGTTAGTGACACAGCGCTGGACTCCGGAGCAGGAGGTTGTGAGTTCAAATCCCCGGTTGGATGCCACCGCCCAGTGTCCTGGTACCAGTGTTAGCTTGTGGGCTAATAGCTCAGGGGTTAATAGGCTACCTTTAGCCTTTAGCTGGCCGTGCGAGCCACAAGCTGGCACAGGCAGTCGACTGCAGAATCATGACGGAGCCTCTGGCTCCCTGCAATCAAAATATCCCGGGACCAGATGCTGAAGCTCTCATGCCCAGCAACCCCACCATCCTCTGTGCACCTGCTCTGCTCTCATGGGCAGTGTAGTTGCTCCAGCTTTCAGCTGGCTGTGAGAACAGAGTGGAGTCCCACAGAGCCACACTGCCCTTTGAGGTCCCTTAGCTCAGTAGCTCGCCTCTGGTTGCAGCGATCGTCCAACGCACAGTGCTAGTGATTTGTTGTGGAATCACAGCAAAACTTATTGGGAGATAGACCAGACTGACGTGAAATAGACCATTGAGTGTGGATCAGTGAACCAGAGCGCTGCTCAACTGAGCTGGGAGGCTAGAAGCTAGTCAGCTATAATGGCTAACTGATGTAAGAGGGAGAACGGAGTTGAATCGGTGAAGGATGGTTCTTAAAGTGACAGGCTTTTATTCAGAGCATTTAAAGAAAGCCAGTAGTAGTAGTAGTAGATTAGTTTATTTGACAGGGACAGTGCAATAAACATAGACAATTAATCAAAGACAATCAATCTGATGTGTTGCACATAGAGTGTATAGCTATTAGCTAATTTGCAACTCTTGTCCCTGGATGGGCTTTAGAAAAAAGAATCAAGATAAAAAATATACACAATAACCACATACATCAATGCAGAAAAATTATAAATACACAATTATAAATATTATAAATATTATAAATACACAAATATAACAGCCTGACTCACATTTAACATAAATATTATAAATACACAAATATAACAGCCACAAATATAACAGCCCAAAACTTATTAATAAGAAAACTTTGACAGGAAAAATAAAAACCAAATTTGCTTCAATAATTAAACAGATTCCAGAAAATGTGAACAAAATATGTCACAGACATTTCATTAAGACATGTGTGAGCTGTTAAAATGTGTAAAAAGTGCAGTCAACGACCCCTTTAAAACAAGTTTAAAAGATCATGTAGCAAGGAAATTTTTCTAACAGAAAACTGCACAAGAAAAAATATCTTGTCAGACAAAAAAGCATATATAGCCTTGATTTAAGGTATTTGATCTCACTAAGATTTTATTTTTTGCAGTGTTATTCCTAAAATTTTGATAATGAGTGCATAGCAAAAATAAATATGCCACCAAAATTACCACCTGTGTTATATTGTAAGTTATGTAGAAAAAAAAAAACACCTTTTCAGATTTTTACCCTGTAACATTCTGTGACGCTAATCAAACACAATGATTAACATAAACAAACACTCACAGCACTGGTTCATATAAAAACAGTGTAATTTGTTATAAACTTTTTTTTCCTGGCTGTTGGCACAGAAAGTCTGAGCGCATTCAGCGAGTGAAGCTCTGCTTCTCTCCAGATGCTCAGCTGCTCGACCCTAGAGCTGTATAGAACTGGCAGGGCATATGCTTATTGTCACGTCACTGATGTCATTAACTTCACCGATGGGAATCGTATCCTGATGGCACAGCTCCCACCTCAGTGCACAATGGATGATAACACTGGTCAACACCATATTTATTGTCTAAGTTTTTTTAGCTGATTTAGGACAATTTTGATGTGCTGAATCCAAAAATCACATTGGTTTTGCTTAATCAGGTCAACTTTTTGAACTATGGCCACATGTTTGCTTACATTTTTGTTTACATGTACGGGTATTTTCACTCTATATGATGCAAAATTCTTTTTTATTTCTTGAAATTCTCTGAATTTTGAACAATGATGATGTAACATTCAATTTACATGTACTTACCTTTAGTAATGTCTACTATTCAATTTACTAACTAACTAACTAACCTGCACTTATATAGCGCTTTTCTAGTCACAAAGACCACTCAAAGCGCTTTCATTAATACTAACCCTCTATTCTAAGGGCCTATAGGAAACAAATATCTAGGGACAATTTAGAACAGCCAATTAACCTAACATGCATGTTTTTGGCATGTGGGAGGAAACCGGAGAAATCCCGGAGTAAACCCACGCAACACGGGGAGAACATGCAAACTCCACACAGATCACTGTTGGTCGGGGGCTGGGATCGAACCCACGATCCCACGATCCCCACAATCCCCCGGCCAAGGGTAAACTGTGCTGCCGCAGTGCTAACCACTGCGCCACCGTGCAGCCCCCAATTTACAGTACAACTGTACAACTGATGTACAACTGTTTATAACTTAACATAAAAACCTGACCTGATCGAGAGAAACGGATGTCATTTTCGGATTCAGCGGTGCAAAATTGTCTTAACTCAGTTGAAAAAACACAGACAACTTTCAAAAAAAATATTTTTGTTATGTTGTGCAATCTGTCTTTAAGGGCTGCAGACTGATTTCTTCACTATTGCAACAATTTTGGGGTGATGCAGATTTCATTTGGTGAATACCATAAAATATGCTCCATTACTGTGCTGTTGTTGTTCTGCAATAAGAAGGCCAGTTTCCACTGGGCATCACAGTGTGTGACATTCTTGCATCTATATTAGAGGAAACTTATCCACCTCTTGATAAGTTTCGTTTGCCAATGTTAAAAGCCACATTTCCTTCATTCTCCACCTCACATTTTGCCATTGTCTCTGATTGACTTAATTTCATTAACTGTCCTTTTCTTTCAGAAGGATTTCCTCTTTCGTTTGTCTAGGTCAGTCTAAGTGGGGATACAAGGAAACATGCTAAATCCCCATTTCAGAACAACACACTCCCAGTTGCGCCTTCAGTCAGACAAGCAATTTTTCTTGCAGTAAATCATGTGCAATATAAGGAAACGGACAATACATGCTGCTTTAGATCTTCATAAATCAGGCCCTTTGTGTTTTATTATTTCACTAATATGTCACAAATTCATATCAACCAGTCTTCCACCTTACTGAAAACATATGTTAGTGTTGCCATTCTCTGAATACTATTATATGAACCATATCAATGACGGCGGCATCACTACATTTAACAAACTTTTCCCATTTCAAGCAGCAGACCCCAGCTTGCTTTTGAACCTTTTATATGAAAATTTAAGACATCCCATGCAGAGAGAGACACTCTGTTTGACTCAACAAGGTGACGAGATGAGATGGCAAATGGTCCAGAAGAACCTTCCAGGGCCAGCTCTTCTTTGGCGCCGGTCCAGGGATGCATGACTGTCTGAACAAACCTGTCCAGACACACCTGGTTAGCATGGGATGCTTCTTTCTTCCTCCATCTGCACAGACCAGAGCATTGGCTGCGTAGACTCCCTCTGTTTGACCAAAAGTTCATATCTTTAATATTTTAAACATCGATAAGTCAGTTGCTAAATTATTGGATCCAGACCAATAGATAATTTTTCATTTTTGTTGATACTTCATCCAACTGAGTAGTGACTAAGAATGTTTTTCTCTAATCAACAGCAAAACTATTTTTTTTTCATGCAATACAAACCCTTCACTCTTTCTTTTAAACTACACTCAAGGAGCTAAAGGTTCTGCAGGTTTTCACATAACTGTCATACTGTATCTAACACATTTTCCCGGGTTCATTGAACTATCATTAAACTATTTGTGCTGTTTGTCTATTTTATTGTAGTTTATTGTGTTTTTTTGTGTGATTTGTAAGTACATAGCTACCTTGTTCTTTAGGGGTAAACTGCAAATATAGGACGGTAACTTGTTCTTTTCAATCTGTGAAATAGTCTCAAAGGACAATAACTCTCTGTTTCACCTGCCAAAAATTGATTAAAGGTCTTAATGTTGATGGAAACAACAGTGCACAACTAACAATATATCACCACTGATTACAGCATCATCACAGATGGACTTTTCTGCTAAGAGTTTCACAATGAGACACACTGCAATGTGAGTGACAAACACCACTGAACTGAGGTTGTGGTGAATGGAGTCAGTAAATCCGCTAAAGAACCAAATCAAGTCATTTTTTAAGCATGTATATTGTTTCAATCAAAGTTTCAAAGTGTCAGGTCAGGCATTGGTTTGCTTGCTACCAGATAACCATGAAAACCGGTACTACCTGTCTCATGGGTCGGGGTGTTGGCAACTCAACCAGCAACGCCGCCCTTCTGAGGGCGTGGAGGGTGAAACTGGGCATCCTGGCAGAACTAAAAACAATATCTGTCGCAAGGTCTGTGGTGGACTTTTGCCAGTTGGTGCATCATGACATGCACTACACAAAGAGCAAGGAGAAACAAACCTATCATCTGGTCAGTCACTGCAACAGATACTGGAGTCAGTTTGTCTTGGCCTGTCCTTGCCACTGATAATACCTCTATCTGCCAAGAATGTGCCGCTAGTCCATTTGCCGCTAGTCTTCTCTCGGTGCCACACCAGTCAGCTGCCTTTTGCAACAGCGGCTCGATTCCGAGTTTTTTTCCCTTCCTCTCTCTTTTGATCACTTTTTTTTTCACCCCACTTATATCACGGACACACAGATCGTCCCAAATGTCTCCTGAGCCGGTGGACGGAGCCACTGTTTATAGCAGGATTCGATACAACAGGGAAGAGCTGCTAGCATTTAACCGCCACCCGGTCCCACTGGAAAAACTCGACATACCGAGAGAACTGAGGCGAAAACGCCGCGGCTGCCGGGCTGGAGTGAGGCGGAGGACAAAAAATATAAGGTACAGACCCTCCCTTCCATCTGTTGTCATGGGAAATGTACGGTCGATACTGGGAAAGTTAGATGAGCTAGCGGCTATCTCCCGTTATGATAGCACTTACCGGGAGTGCTCTCTCCTTTTGTTTACTGAGACGTGGCTAACTGAACTAGCAGCAGATGCTAACATTGAGCTGGAGGGTTTTCACATGATACGAGCTGACCGAACACCAGAGAGTGGCAAAACTAGGGGCGGTGGAGTGATAATGTATGTTAACAACAACTGGTGTAGACCGGGACATATCACTGTTAAACAACGACACTGCAGCAAAGACATTGAGTTGCTAGCTGTTAGCATGAGGCCTACATATCTCCCGAGAGAACACTCACACGTGATCTGCATTGTTGTTTATGCAAATCCGACGGCGAACGCTGGGACAGCGCGTGACGTCATCCATTCAGTTACCAGCAGGCTGCAGACAGAACACCCAGATGCTCTTCTCCTCATCTCAGGCGATTTCAACCACGTTTCACTGTCTCCCATTCTGCCCACTTTCACCCAGTATGTCACATGCCACACTAGAGACAATAAAACACTGGATTTGTTCTACGCAAACACTAAGGAGGCGTACACCTCATCACAACTCCCCCCACTTGGGAGATCGGATCACAACTTGGTTCATCTCCGACCGGTGTACAAACCCCTAGTGCACAGACAACCTCCGGCCATGCACACTGTGGAGTTATGGTCTGAGGAGACAATGGACACTCTAAAGGACTGTTTTGAAGCCACTGCCTGGAAGCAGCTCTGCGATCCACATGGTGAGGACATCGATGGCCTCATTCACACCTTCACGGGCTACCTCAGCTTCTGTGTGGACAAATCCGTTCCCACCAAGACCATACGGCGTCACTCAAACAACAAACCCTGGATCAACCCTGAGATAAAAACACTTCTGAGAGAGAAGAAGAGGATCTTCAGGTCGGGGAACAGAGAGATGCTGAAGTCCGTACAGAGGGAGCTGAGGAGAAAGATCAGAGAAGGCAAGGACAGCTTCAGGAAGAAGATGGAGGACAAGCTGCAACAGAGCGACATCAGCGGGGTCTGGAGAAACCTCAAAACCATCTCGGGGCTCCAGAATACCTCCCCCCAGGCCACGGAGGGCAGGGAGTGGGCGAACAACCTGAATCTGTTTTTCAATAGATTTGACCAACCGCCCTCCCCCCTGTCTGCACAACAACCACTGCTGCCACTAAGAAATCAAGTCCTGCTGCCCACTCCCCACTCCACCGACACCCCCCCACTCCCAACACACAGCCCCCCATCCTGACCCTGACCAAGACCCAGGTGAGGACGGAGCTGAGGAAGATCAAGGCGAGGAAGGCGTCGGGACCGGACGGCATCAGCGCAAAGCTCCTCAAGTCCTGTGCAGACCAGCTGTGTGGGATTGTGACGTATATCTTCAACATGAGCCTGAAACTGGGGAGGGTACCACAGCTGTGGAAAACATCTTGTGTGGTACCTGTACCAAAAACTTCCCACCCCAAAGACCTGAACAGCTTCAGACCGGTGGCCTTGACGTCCCACTTGATGAAGACCCTGGAGAGACTGCTCCTTGCTCATCTCCGCCCCCTGGTGGAACCAGCGATGGATCCACTCCAGTTCGCCTACCAGCATGGCATTGGGGTGGAGGATGCGGTGATCCTCCTCCTTCACCGTTCTCTGTCCCACCTGGAGAAGCCCGGGAATATGGTGAGGATCATGTTCTTTGACTTCTCCAGTGCTTTCAACACCATCCAACCGATGATCCTGAAGAACAAGCTGCTGCGCGCAGGGGTGGACCAGCACCTGTCATCATGGATCCTGGACTACCTCACGAACCGGCCTCAGTTTGTGAGAACCCGGGACTGTGTTTCCGACACGATCATCAGTAGCACGGGGGCCCCCCAGGGAACGGTGCTGGCTCCCTTCCTGTTCACTCTTTATACTGCGGACTTCTCACACAACACAACACATTGCCATCTACAGAAGTTCTCTGATGACTCTGCGATCGTTGGTCTCATCTCCAGCGGAGATGAAGCTGAGTACAGAGGGCTTATCCAGGACTTTGTGGACTGGTGCCATCGGAACTGCCTCCAGATCAACGCGAGGAAAACTAAGGAGCTGGTGGTGGACTGCCGCAGGCATGGGCAGCCCCTCACAGCACCAGTAAATATACAGGGAACAGACATCGAGATGGTGACATCCTACAAGTACCTGGGTATTCATCTGAACAATAAACTAGACTGGTCACACAATACTGACGCACTCTACAAGAAGGGACAGCGCAGGCTGTTCCTGCTGAGGAGACTCAGGTCTTTTGGTGTACAAGGGGCGCTGCTGAAGTCATTCTATGACACGGTGGTGGCATCAGCCATCACTTTTGGAGTGGTCTGCTGGGGCAGTGGCATTACTGCAGCCGATAGGAAGAGACTGAACAAACTGATTAAGAAAGCTAGCTCTGTCCTGGGGCAACGCCTTGATCCGATGGAGGAGATAGGAGAGAGAAGGACGGTGGCTAAACTGTCATCTCTGCTGGAGTCCGAGTTCCACCCTATGCAGGACATACTGGATGCACTGAGGAGCTCATTTAGCAGCAGACTACATCATCCCAGGTGCACAACCGAGAGGTTTCGTAGGTCCTTCCTACCAACGGCTGTCAGACTGTACAACCTAAGCAGGGCTGCTCGCAGAGATAGCAAAAAGACGTAACAAACTAATAGTTTTTTCTGAATGCAAAAGATGCAATAGACTTACACAATGGTCCTCTCCGGCATACAACTAGGAACATACCGGTCGCTATGGAGGGTGAGAATATGTATGGGCACATAATCATACCATGTAGGATAACTAAATAGACGGTTATGCTGTTTCATCCCACCTAGCAACAATGCTCTGCACTGTGTGTGTTTATATATTTACATATTTATTCCATCTAGCTACAATGCTCTGCACTGGGTGTGTTTATATTTATATATCTATATATTTATTCCATCTAGCTACAATGCTCAGCACTGGGTGTGTTTATATTTATATATCTATATATTTATTCCATCTAGCTACAATGCTCCGCACTGTGTTTTTATATATCTACATATTATTCCATCTAGCTACATTGCTCCGCACTGTGTGTGTTTATATACTTGCATATTTATTCCACCTAGCTGCAATGCTCCGTACTGTGGGTGTTTATATATTTACATATTTATTCCATCTAGCTACAATGCTCTGCACTGTGTGTCTGTGTGTCTGTGTGTGTGTGTATATATATATTTTATAGTAATATGTACATATGTATATTAGCTGCTCTTGCTTGCTTGTTGTTTTTTTTTTTTTTTTCCTTGCCTTCTGATTGTTGCTCTGAGTGTTGCTATCCCTGTGCTGTTGCAATCCTGGAATTTCCCCGTTGTGGGACTAATAAAGGCTTATCTTATCTTATCTTAAAAGCTAGCGGCACTCAAATACTTTGCAAGCAGTTTCATGAAATGGTCAGTCAAAGAGCAACTCATACCGGCTCGGACGTCTCTCGGGTTAACAAGGTCAGGTGTTCCTGGCAGCGGAAGGCAAAGCACAGAGCTGCGTGGAGGAATCTGATCAGACCTAAATGAAACAGTCATTGTCGCCCCCAACAGACTGCTATGATGATGATAATGAGCTACCTTGTGTTTTGTAAATTCTTTTGTATTCCGTGTTAATCATAGTCAGTTAATCATACTTGTGTCTGTGAAATCTGTGATGAGAAGAGCTCAATTCACGGGACGGGAATGTCAGAGAATCCACATCATAAGAATTAAGCAGTGTCCTTATGCACAAAAAGCAACATGACAGGTTCCGAGTCTGATATTAATGCATTTTACAATCAAATAGTTTCTGTCTGATGAATGGCCATGTCATGTGTCTAGCCATGCTGTTAGAATGGACTGAAAACTGAGCCTTGGGGCACTCCATTTCTAAAGACCCTTTCCCACTGGCTAAAAAAAGCTTGCAAAAATCTTTATCTCTGGGGTTTTATTGGCAGTAGGAAATGCATTCATGTACTATTTGATGCCAGAAAAATATGGGTTGCTGCAACTGTCTATGTAAATCAAAGTGATGAGGTAAGGATCACCTCAGTAACTGAGGAAGAGAACAGCTCTTAAAACTCCTTATGTATTACAAGGCTGATAATTCATCTAACTTATAAAACATTATGATCTGTGGTGAAAGATTTCCATTTTTTGTCCCATTAATCAAATCGTTATACTATCATCCACATGTCCACTCAGGAATCGGAGTGGTGCCCTAGTGGGAAAGTATCTGGCCCAAAGGCTGTGGGTTCATGCCTATAGCAGGTGAGACCAAAGATAATGTAAAGCTTGGTGCTCTGTGTAATAGCAAAGATAAAATAATACACAGAGTTACCAGAGGGCTGACCCCCCATCCCCCACTGCATCATTCATTTCTTATAGCAGTTGTAAGAAGGGTCACAAAGAAACCGAGAGGCTCCTGCTTCAGCTGACAGTGCGAATGATCTTGATTTGTGGGTTCAGTTTTCACAAAGTTTTAATTATTTGACAGAGGGACAAAAATACCCTACAAGAGATGAAAAAATGTGTCATTTTCAGCGTATTTATGACATTACCAACATGATGATGATGATAAATATGTCATACCAGAGGGAAAAACAAAGCAAACAAGCTTGTCTGCTGGAGATTAAACTCTGGTCTGCTAGCAGTGGGAAGGAGTCACTTTAGGGTTTAGCTGTTGAATTATGCTAATTAGCAGATTCACTGATTTTGGTGTGAAAGCAGCTTTAGACATGTTAGCTGAAATAATCATCAATCACAAGTCTCGAGTACAAAGTTGTGGTTGGAAAGGATACTGGAGATGAACTTCACTAAGTGGCGATCAGGGATGATTTGGGATCAGGTGTCACAGTTGTAGGCAGCACTGAAATCCAGAAACAGGTGCGTGGCGTGCCTTGTCGTCTTCTGCAGGGGTGTCTTCAAGGTAATTCATGAGTTTAACACTTTGATGGAATGTGCTGTGATCACAGTGGAAGGTGGCCAGTTTAGGCAGATCAGGGTTGATGACATTCAAGCAGAGGCCAGGAGTTGTTTGATGAGATTTTATGGGACAGAGAAGTGAGACGAGCTGACTTTCTTGGGTCATTTCCAGGTTCATTTGGTTAGTGTAAAGTAATAATGGCGGCTGTCCGACAGATCTTTGGCATGGATTGGCCAATTATATTAGGAATTTTGGAAGGATAATATCAGGCCCTGATCTTCCTACGTTTCAACTGGGAGACACCAGCAGAAATTTAGTGTTGTCAATCACATTGTGCTTTGGATCACATTAGCTTTCTTCTTTAAAAAAATATTTGTTATAAATATAACCTTGTGACTTCTCCTGTAGACTAACTTTTAAAGTAAGAGCAGGGAAGATGTATATAGTTGTTTTTCTCTTGGTGTCTCCTGGTCTGTTTAGATGATATTAAACTCCTTAACAGTTAATCTTTTGCATATTAAATGTCTCCCCTCTGGAGTCCCTCTCAGCTGGTACTGCTAATCAAATACTGATGCCTACAAAAAGTCATCCCTGTCAGACAGCTGAGAGTCAATTAAACAGTCTGATATATAGATAATTTTTTTCTTAGTTTCGACAATGAAAAAGTGCTTTCATTAATTTTGACTGAAACCCAGTTTTGTTTATCCACAGATTTCTGGAGGTCACAAATTCACGGAAAAAAAAAAATAATTCTGCAAGTATCAACTAACCAATGAGACAACCCTGGAGCCACAGCTGTTTTACAACCATTTACAAATGTGGAACACTAAATATAATGGAATTTGCTCTCCTAATGGTTACTGCTCTTCATTCAGTGAACATCCCAGCATTTTTAAACCCGTTATTTGCCTGCAAGAACTTATGACTCAAATTAAAGTTCATAAACAGGGAAGTAAAATCAGGAAAGCAACCCTAATAAATATTAAAGTGATTTTTCGTCCATTTTACCAATTTCTTGGATTATTTGCTTAGCTTCAGCTGTTGCTCACATATGCAGCTGCGGCCCCTTCATGTGACTCTGAGGGCAATCAATATTACTGAGAACAATGTACAGTGGATATAAAAATTTTAAAAAATTTATAAAAAATTTGAACCCCTGTTCAAATGCCAGGTTTTTGTGGTGTAAAAAAAATGAGACCAAGATAAATCATTTCAAAACTTTTTCCATCATTAATGCGACCTATAACCTAAATTGAAAAACAAACTGAAATCTTTTGAGGGGAAAAATAAAAAAAAAACTTGCAATAACCTGGTTGCATAAATATGCACACCCTGTTATAACTGGGGATGTGGCTGTGTTCAGAATTAACCAATCACATTCAAACTTATGTTAAATGGGAGTCAGCACACACCTGCCACCATTTAAAGTGCATCTGATTACTCCAAATAAAATTCAGCTGTTCTAGTTGGCTTTTCCTGACATTTTTGTAGTCACATCTTACAGCACAAGTCATGGTCCGCAGAGAGCTTCCAAAGCATCAGAGGGATCTCATTGTTCAAAGGTATCAGTCAGAAGGGTGCAAAAGAATTTCCAAGGCATTAAATATACCATGGAACACAGTGAAGACAGTCATCATCAAGTGGAGAAAATATGGCACAACAGTGACATTACCAAGAACTGGACGTCCCTCCAAAATTGATGAAAAGACGAGAAGAAAACTGGTCAGGGAGGCTGCCAAGAGGCTGACAGCAACACTGAAGGAGCTGCAGGAATTTCTGGCAAGTTTAGTACATGTGGCAACAATGTCCCATCTTCTTCATATGTCTGGGCTATGGGGTAGGGTGGCAAGATGGAAGCCTTGTCTTACAAAGAAAAACATCCAAGCCCAGCTACATTTTGCAAAAACCCATTTAAAATCTCCCAAACACATGTGGGAAAATGTGTTCTGATGAAACCAAGGTTGAACCTTTTGGCCATAATTCCAGAAGATATATTTGGCACAAACACAACAATGTTCATCACCAAAAGAACACCATACCTACAGTGAAGCGTTGTGGTGGCAGCATCATGCATTGGGGCTGTTTTTCTTCAGCTGGAACTGGGGCCTTAGTCTAGGTGGAGGGAATTATGATCAGTTCCAAATACCAGTCAGTGTTGATACAAAACCTTCAGGCTTCTGCTAGAAAGCTGAAGATGAAGAAGAATTTCAATTTTCAGCACGACGTTTGACTCAAAGCACACATCCAAATCAACAAAAGAATGGCTTCACCAGAAGAAGATTAAGGTTTTGGAATGGCCCAGCCAGAGTCCAGACCTGACTCCGATTGAACATCTGTGGGGTGATCTGAAGATGGCTGTGCACAGGAGATGCCCTTGTAATCTGACAGATTTGGAGCATTTTTGCAAAGAAGAGTGGGCAGATATTACCACATCAAGATGTGCCACACTGATAGACTCCTACCCAAAAAGACTGAGTGCTGTAATAAAAGTCAAAGATGCTGCAACAAAGTATTAGTTTAAGGGTGTGCATATTTATGCAACCAGGTTATTGTAAGTTCCCCCCCCCCTTAAAAGATTTCAGTTTATTTTTCAATTGGGTTGTACAGGTTAAAGGTCACATTAATGGTGGAAAAAGGTTTGAAATGATTTATATTGGTTTCAGTTTTTACATCACAAAAACCTGGCATTTGAACAGGGGTGTGTAGACTTTTTATGTCCACTATATATCCAAAAACTACAATAAAAGATTTCTTCTGTTTAATTATGTGCCAAAGAAAATACCCAAACCCATGGAAACCACAGAGAAATGATTGAGGAGACAGCAAGGAAGCAAAATACATAAACCATAATATGCACGACTCCCTAAATTCAGTGGTTAAAGCTGAGCAAGTTCAAAGTCTATTCCCCAAAATAATATTAAAAAAAACCTTAATTACATGAGGCATATTAGTTCTCTTGTGGGATTTGTAAAGCCTTGGTGTGAACTCTGAATTGAGGCTCAGTTCCAGAGAAGGGTCATTTAATATAGTGGAGTTAAATGTCAACTCCTCCAGCTTCACTGTCTTTCTGACAGCATCAACGTCAGAGACAACTCTAAACCTAACAAAGGTTAGTTTTCCTGTTGGTATGTTGGAGAGGGAGAGACAGACGGACAGAGACACGGGGTGGGGGCTGCAGAGCTCTCAGAGTTGTTTAAATCCAGCCTTGTGGCTCGATATCCATCAGATTTATGTCTCTGTTATTTTCCTCTCCTAAACAGTAAGTGATAAACTCAGTGAAGGACACAATAACAAAGATCTACCTTTTCACCTCTCTCCCTCTGTCTCTCGTGTGGTCTCTCTGTCTTTCGCTCTCTGTCCCCGTGCTATCAATCAGTCTTGTGGTGATTGCTGTTGGATTACAGGGCTTTTGCTGTCTGCTCCTAGCGATTAACGTCAGGACAAATAAAATACCCTTATATCCCTCCATAGTGACTGCAGTTAAAAAAACAAAACAAAAAACAGCAGAACCATGTGCACCCCTCACTCTCATTCACACACAATGGCACACAGCAGTGCACAAATTAACCTTGATCTGCGATTCAGTCACAAACTTAGAATCTATCTATGGTGGGAGAAGCTATTTATAGTTTCCAGTCATGTGACTGTTTGGCAGCTTGCAGGGCAAAACCCAGCATGGACATGAAAAGCCAACGCTGGACACTTGGTAAAACTAAAAACAGCCCTTTTCCATCTGTTTACTATTTCTCTTTCTCGTCTCTGCTCTAAGCTTTGCCATCAAACTGTCAGAAAAATGATTTTCTTAAATTGGTCTGATTTGTTTGTCCTTGTTCTCTGTAATTAAATAGTAACCAGGCCTTCTGAATGAACAAAGATGGTGAGTATGCCAGGATGTGAGACCGCACGGCTCACTGTGAGAGTGCCAAGGTCTCGCCTACACAATTAAAAGGGCAGAAAAGCCAATCATTAAGTCAGTGAGAAAATAAATCAATTCCAGCATTTCTGACGTTATATTATGGAGTATTACCACAAAGTACAACAGTGTGCTTTTTAAAAAAAAGCCTGCAAAGCATGACCTTTATTTTTGTAAATTATCTTTTCAGGGATTGTGAACAAAAAAAAACAAAAAAACAAACAGATTTTGCTGAAATATTTAACCTTGTAGAGTTCATGCCTTCTTTTGCTGTTGTTGCACCAGTGCCCTCCTATAATTTCTACAAGTCCACCGAAGTCCCACCCACCCCCACCAAAAAAAACAATTGTCTGGCATCGTCTGACATCCATTCTCATTTTGAGCCTCATTCCAGCTTGGTTGTGTAATACAGGGATATCATTCGCCGTTTCTACGTTTGCCCTTGTTTGAGCCTTACGTGAATATCAGCTAGAGATGAAGCAGTCGATGGTGGGTTGTGCACTCAGCTGAGGGCGGTGGCAGCTATGATAGATTAAGGCCGGCTGTGGAGAATAATAGAAAACAGCAGAGCTGAAGAAAAAAAAAACAAACGGGCAAACATACACACTAACAAACAGTGACACGGCATGTACACGTTCACCACCGAGACAGCAAACTAGTTCCAGTGGCCGTTGTTTATCTTCCCCCACTCTTGCACGCACATGCAGAAAGATGGCAGCGGCGGGCACCGGCATGGTGCCTCATTCCTCCCTCACAAACGTAATTCATCACCTGCAAGAGTCGCCTTTGTGTGCGCGCGTGCAGACAGTCTGACCTGAACCAGTGCCACCCTAACCTTATTAAGGGACAAACTGATGACAACGGGGGAAAAAAATGTTCTTCCTAACCCCTGTAGATAAAATTGGCACTGCAGCCAAGTGTCCCTCAAAGTCTGTCCTTTAACGCTCAGACAGCGCGCACACACACACACACACACACTCTGGCAGACACACAGCCAAAGGGATCCAAGCGGACTCCTGCTGAGAATAAAGCCAAAGTCACCATTTATCTTCACGTCACCTCCTGTCCTCTTGTCATCTTTTGCCTGTCTCATTGTTTTGCACCTTCAGCTAATCCATCCACAGGCATGCATCTCACATCTACAAGAGTGATAGAAACAGTGCACAGAAAACAAGGACACGCTCAGAAGGAGACTAATCTCAGATCAAACCAGCTTTTATTCAAGTACCAGCAATGTATTTTCTATAGAACACACTTATACATATTTCGGCAAGAAGAAGAGTTCCCCAAGTAGTTGGGTTATCATCTATACGCAGCATGAACACAATTTCACTTATATTCTTTATGAGACTTCTTTGGCTCAAGTTTCAGTGTGTTTCTTAACGTAGTAAGAGGACATCTCTCTTTTCAGCTGCCTCCTGTTCCATTTGTTCCTGGCTGACTCCTCCCCTGCAAGAGCAGATACACAAATCAAAGAGGAAACATCAATACAGTCAAAAAAATCAAATAAAGGCCTTATGACAGGGACATCACAATCTGTGCCTCATAAAATGTTGTGACATCTAACTTGGCATCTGAGAATGAAGCTGGACGTTACCAAGGTGAGATTAGATAGAATGTGATTAAACTGAATTATTCACAATGTCAACTAATTCTTATATTTATTGCTGTACAGACATTTTAACCTCTTAAAACACACATGGAGATTGCTGGGTGACCACTGAGAGATCAAAGGTTGACTTGATCTCTCAGTAATCTCCTAAAGCCTCACAAAAGCCATCCATCCCTCCATCCATCCATCTTCTTCCACTTAATCCTTTTTGGGTCGCCGGGGGGGGGGGGGGGGGGCTATCCCAGCATCTTTGGGCGAGAGGCAGCAGGCAGGGTACACCCTGGACAGATCGCCAGTCCATCACAGGACCAACACAGAGAGACAGACAACCATTCACTCTCACAGTCATACCTAAGGACAATTTAGAGTCCCCAGTTGATGCCCATTAACCTAACTTGCATGTTTTTGGCATGTGGGAGGAAACCGGAGAAATCCCGGAGTAAACCCACGCAGACACAGGGAGAACATGCAAACTCCACACAGATCACTGTTGGTCGGGGCGGGGATCGAACCCAGGATCCTCTGGCCAAGGGTGAGTTGCTGTGCTGCTCACAAAAGCCATTTTTGTGTAAATGTCTGGGAGATGTTTCAGCAACTTTCATGGCCATCTATAGAGATCTTTGAAAGATCCTTGAGAGATCATGGAGAGACCAGAAGAGAATACTGAGAGCTCATTGAGAGTTTCAACAGTAAATTAAAGCTGCAAGCAGCTGTAAGCGGGCCCTCCCCCCCACGCACCCGTGGAACCCGGAGTCCGTCATACCTATATCGTCATCTGGGCAAGTCGCGCATGAATAAAAAGTAAACCATTTGGTGCAGTACTTCCTGTGAGCAGTAAGTGGCACTATAACTTTTGTCAATTATTTTTACTAGTGCATACCCGTGCATGCCCGTAGAAACCCGTGCATGCCCGTAGAGGGGATGCATTGGAACAGAATTCTTGACAGTTACAGGACAGTTGGTATAGCAACGCAGCACTAAGTGGCAATCACATGTCATGGCTTTTGTATGCAGCCAAACATAAAAATCACACAAAATATGCCCTGCCATCTGGGGCTGTTTGCCCCTGCTTGTTACTTCTTCTCCTGCCTGTCACTGTTCTGTGTTATGTTACTTACCTGTGTCTCTCTGTGTTGTTCACAGTCATGCCTGCGGCATACTGGTGGAACCTGAGGTGTTTCATGTTCACGGCATCCTTTCTGATGTGCAGCAGTTCTCATTCTATTGCTCTCCATCTGGTGGGTCTTCTTCTTCTTCGTTCAGACCACTGGTTGAGGGATAGGTGTGTTGTAATTCCAGTTCATGGGCACAATCCTGAAAAAATGGCTTTCGACCCTGTTCAGGAAGGCCCGTGCATGCCCGTAGAAACCAAGAAACCGCAGCACCCGGAGAAAATCAGCGCGCTCTGCTTGGCATTTTACACATTTGTAGTTTAGACTGGCATTAGTCAAGGTTACCCATTTGCAGTCATGTAGGCATGGCGAGTCGTCCCATGATGCCCGAGTTCATAGGACGCGCTATGATAATGAGGCAGAGATCATAGGCCATCCTATGATGTCCTAGAAATGTGCTTTAAAGTCTGTCATACCCTATGCTGGTGAAGGGTGTCCTCCTGTCCCAGATGGGCACGATGTACTGCTGGAACCTCAGGTGTTTCATCTTCATAGCATTTTTTCTGATGTGCAGCAGTTGTCGTCATTCTATTGCTCTCCATCTGGTGGGTCTTCTTCTTCTTCATTGAGACCACTGGTTGAGGGATAGGTGCATCGTAATTCCAGTTCATGGACAGGATCATGAAAATAGATCTGAGCAAAAAGAGGCTTTCCAGCATGGACTCACTGTATGACATCATAAAGACATGAAGGCAGCCTTGATGCATATGACATCATAAAGACACGTTGCCTGATGTCTGTCACTGTATATGACATCATAAAGACATGAAGGCAGGCTTGATGTATATGACATCATAAAGACATATTTTTGTCTATGTGCTGTCATATAGGCATTGCGAGTCATCTGATGATGCCTGAGTTCATGGTCTATATGACATCTAAAGACACATTTGTCTACGTGTCCTATGACACCTGAGTTCATAGGACGTCCTATGATGTTGAGGCAGATATCATAGGCCAACCTATGATGTCCTATGAAGCGTGACCGACACACACACACAGATTTGTTGCTTTTATAGAGTAATATAGAGTGATGTAGGAGTGTGTGGCGTGGGACTAATATCCATCATTGCAATTACAGTGAAAAAACGACACAATTTGTCCCAAGTTACAACTGTCCAATGTATTGTGATAAGGTAAAATTGGGTATGTGGCCATGGCAACACTTACATATTAGGAACATGTTGCAGACCGATATAGAACTACAGAAGAGAGTCACCTTGACTTACATTCCACATTTCGTGACCCTTGGGCTTTCCCAACCCTCCGAAGTATAAAATGTATTGACAGGCAAGGAGTGGGTTTCCATGGCAACTGTGATGATCACACGACAAATGCTACTTCCACTGAAGGTAATCCAATGTGCTCTGAGAAACCTCTGAAAATGTCATGTCATTCCGACTACTGGTCTTTGAGCAAAGGTTTGTGCAGTACCTCATGTGAGCACAAGGTGGTGCTGTGACATTTTTGTGAATATTGATATATAGACGTGTTTAGAGTGTGATTAGTATCATCATGCAAATTTTGGTCCAAATCAGAGAAGTATCGTCTGAGCTGTAACTCTCGTGTTTTGCATTGCGAAGACGCCATCAAAGCATGCCGGTCAGCATGGAAACAGTTCTCTACTATGTTCGTATGCTGTCAATAAGTCCTAGTCATTCTGTCATGGGATTTTTAAACATGGTGAGACAAAATAAAAAAAAGATCAGTTTTCAGCAACTCTTCCTTTAACCACTAGGTGGTGCTATAACTTTTGTTAATTATTCACACTAGCGCATGCCGGTAGAACCAAGTATTCCTGTCTGAAACAGGTATCCCAATTAGTTCTGGTGGTCTACCTGCGTCCAGCGTCCAGATAGCTGGCCAGGGAAAAAGGTAGAGTTCGGGTGGCCTACCCCAGTCCCAGGCCCGGAGAAACAGGACCTCTGGCGGCCAGACCAGGTCGCCAAGCAGAAAGTTCAGCCTGTCGAGTGGCCGACCCAGAATGCCAAACGGGCAAAGCAGTTTCTCAGGTGGCCGACCAGCGCCATTCCGCCACCAGGACCGCAAGGGAGAATCCGGAGACGGCCTCCCTGTTGAGAGGGGTAGCGAGGGAGAGCCGAGCCGATAGCGGGGAAACCCAGCAGCCCCAGGTGGAAGAGAAAAGGGGATGGGGAAAGGGGAAGGGACCAGGTCCAGCGCTGATCGGCGAAGAATCTGCAGCTCCTTCTCCGAACCCCACAAGGACCGGCGCTGCGCTCACGTTGGGTCCCCAGCGGGACCGTGCCGCACCCACGACGGACCCCGACTGGGTCAGAGCAGCGTCCATGACGGACCCCGACTGGGTCAGCGTGGCACCCACGTCGGACCCCAAGTGGGCCGGAACACAACCCACGACGGACCCCGAATGGGTCAATGCTGCACCCACGATGGACCCCAGTTGGGTCGCGGCTGCACCCACGTTGGACCCGGATTGGGTCAATGTTGCACCCGCGATGGACCCCGACTGGGAGCAGCACCAGGGACTGCCATAATAGATATATACAGTATATACAGTATACAGTATATACAGTATATATACTGTACTGTATATTGAATTTCTTCTGTGTATCATCAATAAACCCATGCAGTGCTATAACAGGAAACATTTACAAATATTTGAGATCTATTGTAGTGCATCATTTTATATTTTGGCAATATTTTGTTATTAAAAGTTTTTTTAAAAGCTGTAATCAACCGAATTAACTACAAAACACCCAACATCAATAAAGTACATCTATCTATTACACTGGTCAACACCAAATTTATTGTCTGTTTTTTTAGCTGATTTAGGACAATTTTGATGTGCTGAATCCAAAATGTCACATTGGTTTTACTCAATCAGGTCAACTTTTTGAATTATGGCCACATGTTGTTTTATATGTTTTTGTTTAGATGTACGGGTATTTTTGCTTTATATGATGCAAAATTATTTTTTATGTCTTGAAATTCTCTGAATTTTGAACAATGATGACATAACATTCAATTTACATGTACTTACCTTTATATAAAGGTAAGTACATGGACAGTACTAAGTAAATAATAAGTAAGTACAGGTTTTTACTTAGCAGCTGATCGAGAGAAACGGATGTCATTTTTGGATTCAGTGGTGCAAAATTGTCTTAAATCAGTTGAAAAAACACAGACAACTTACAAAAAAAATATTTTTGTAACCCTGTGTTATTATTCACAGCAGAAGGACCTGTTTGACTGCAACCATTGCATCAGTGTTGCCCATTTGTCAACAAATATTTAACTAAAAATGATTTATTTCATTATTTGGGTGTTTTTGTGTCCTGCATTTGGTCATTAAGTCATTCCGGCCATTCTGCTCCACAATCATGGTGGTATTAAGTTTTTAAGTTTTAGATACTTGCGTGGGAGGGAGGACTCGCAGTCCTGCAAAGAACAGTGGTACCACACAGGTGAAGCAGAAGCAGGTACTCCCGACTACTACTGACTGGGCAGGCTGGGCGTGCCTCCCTGTGAAGGACCGTAGGCTGCCCGGTTAGGCTGCTGCTTCTCCCGGCATGTTCTGTGTTGATATACAGGTATTCTTTATGAGACCTGGGTCCCCACTGACACTCCACCCAGTCTGCTCGCGCAACTCATGTTCTCCACATATGCTGAATTATTCTTCAGACCTATGCAATCACGGCAACTTCAGTATAATCTTTTTCTAGTCAAATTTGTCATTTTTCACTTCCTTTTTTCCTTCCCCTTAGTGGGTCTCCGGCAGCCACCCCCCCCCCCCCGCCCACACACCTCATGTTCTCTATGCCGAGTACCCTCCCCCCCTCTCCGCACCTTGTGTTCTCTATAACGAATATATCCATTAGACCTACGCAATCACAGTAACTTAATGGTATATATTTTGACTTAGTGGCTCCATACTCGTGGATGCACACCTCAGCAGCAAAGCACTTCTAAAACCTTTGTTTGCAAAGCGTTGTGGCGACTGACAGGTTGTGATGCCGTGTCATCCAATCAGCATGGTAGTGATGTGGTGTATAGCACAGAGTCAATCCAAAGCCCTGCCCATACTTCTTGAAGTCAGGGGGATGAAGACATAGAGCGGTCACACAGCGGTGGCTAAACTTTTATTGATAAAAATTATATATTTTGACTGAGTGATTCCATATTCGGGGATGCACACCCTCGTAGCTTCAGCAAAGCACGTTTAAAATCTTAGGTCAGTGTGACGAATGGTTTCAGAGATATCTGAGGAACACACACACAGACACACACAAACAGAGATCCCTTGAATTTATAGATAGATATAGAAGCATGCAGGGTGGGACTAATATCCACCATAGAAAATTTGGTGAAAATCGGATAAAGTTTGTCTAAGTTTCAAGTGTCCGTTTTTCTAACCACTAGAAGGTGCTATAACTTTTATTATTTTTGTATAGGAGCATGCAGGATGGGACTAATATTCATCACAGAAAATTTGGTGAAAATTGGTCAAAGTTTTTCAAAGTTACAACTGTCTGATGTTCCATGGCGAGGTCAACCTTCGCCATGTTGCCATGGCAACACTTACATATCACTCACCATGTTTACATGGACACAAGTAACTGGATTAAAAGCCTGATTGGAATAAAAATGCTTCATGTAAACACGCCAATCTGAATATTCTGACCTGATCACGCTCATTCGGATCAAAATTTCATTCCAATTGAGACGAGTGGGTTATGCCAATTGTTAATCCGATCGGTGCGCATATACACACTTATTCCGAAGGTTGGGCAGAAAATATGTTAACTGCGCATGTCTGTACATCAGCCACACGTCAATATGACATATTTCTGCCTTTACAGCAGCTAGTGGAAGACACAGTGGGACTAAAACAAAACTGGTCTGTTTCATCCTGCTGTCTCCCTCTGTTCATCATATGCAGAAGTATGTACTTCAATCAATCAATCAATCAACTTTATTTATAAAGCACTTTAAAAGCAACACTCGCTACACAAAGTGCTGGAGACCAGCGACCAAATTTTCTATGATGAATATTAGTCCCATCCTGCATGCTCCTATACAAAAATAATAAACAAAAGTTATAGCACCTCCTAGTGGTTAGAAAAACGGACACTTGTAACTTAGACAAACTTTATACGATTTTCACCAAATTTTCTATGATGGATATTAGTCCCACCCTGCATGCTCCTATATCTATCTATAAATTCAAGAGATCTCTGTCTGTTTGTGTGTGTGTCTGTGTGTGTGTTCCTCAGATATCTTGTAGCTTCATTACGGAGACCAGCAGAAATAAAAGTACAGTTTGAATAACACAATACAGGTCCATTTCAAAAAGAGAACAACACAAAGCAGGTTTTGTTTACACCGGAAGTTGCTTCTTCTTCTGCTATTTTTGGAATGTCGAAATGTCGACATACGCATGTCAAAATGATTTAGTCCGTTCAAATGTGTGACACATGGAAACACACGTCCTAATCAGATCAGCTTTTTCAAGATCCATGTAAACAGTAAAGTTCTGATCTGAATTGTAATCAGATTGAAGAAATTTTGCCCATGTAACCGTGGCTAGTTATGTGTTGCTGGCCCATTTGGGATTACAGAGGACAGTCACTTCTACGGATGTTCTAGATTTCATGACTCCAGGACCTTGCCAACCCTCCCAACAAGATCACGAATTGAATGACGAGGAAGGCGTGTCCATGGTAACAGCAGTGACGCCATGCTAAAGCTGATGTGCAGTTACGATCGTCCATGTGGTCAGATGAACCTCAGAAAATGTCATGTCATTCTGGCAAGTGTCATGTGAGTAATAAATAAAACAGTTTTCAGCAATTCTTCCTTTAACCACTTGGTGGCGCTATATCTTTTGTCAATTTTTTTTTATATAGATGCGTTTGGGGCGGGACTATTATCCATCATGGAAACTTTGGTGGACATCGGACAACTTTTGCTCGAGTTACAGCTGTTTGATGTTGTAATGGGTGGAGTCAAACTTTGCCATGGCACCCTGGCCACACCTTTCAGCTTTTTACTGTCACATGAGCAACATTTAATGGCCCATTCCTATAGATGCCGCCATGTGAAGATGAGCTCAAACGGAGCAGACAAGTCGGAGGAATTCATTCAAATGCGAGGGATGGCATTTGGCCAAATTGGAGGTGGAGTGGCTTTGAGGCAAGATGGCGGACTTCCTGTTAGCCATGGGTAAAGACCACAATTATGTTTTTTGCATGTCTTGAGGTGAACACCTGAATTTTGTGTCTGTACAGCAAACTTTACGGTCGCTGGTCTCCATAGACCTTGTACGTTTTCCCCTGCCCACAAAAATTGGGGGTGGGGGGGGGCACATATTTTTTCCAGTTTATCAAATTTTTCACCGGGTCTGGGGTGTTTGCAAAAAAAAAATCGCGTTTTGGTTAATGTTGTGAGGGTCAAAAATGTAATTGTTTAGGCGGAAGAATGATAATAAACGCAGCGGATACAATAGGGCTCTCGCCCACTGACATTGTCAGTGGCTCAGGACCTAATTAAGAGGTACAGTATATACAGTTAGGTCCATATATATTTGGATGCTGAAGCAAGTTTTGTTATTTTAGCTGATTACCCAAACATATTCAAGATACATTTATAAAAGGAGTCACACTGAGGTTGTTGTAGCATACATAGCGAAATGCATTGATTATGTCACTCACTGCAAGACCATCACTGTTAGTGCTAACCAGAAGCCAAGGATGACAGCAGAGGTCCACAGGCTCCTGAGGGCTCGGGACGCAGCCTTCAGGGCCGCCGACACTGCAGAACTAACAACAGCTAAGGCCAACCTGTCCCGTGGCATCAAGGAGGCAAAACAACAGTACAGCAAGAAAATATCAGGCCACTTCAGCAACACCAGAGATGCACATTCCCTCTGGCATGGCATACAGATCCTCACCAACTACAAACCTCCACCTCAGACCTGTGCGAGCGACACCACACTGCTCAACAACATAAATGACTTCTTTGGCCCCTTTGAAGCACAAAACAGCACATCAGCACAGAAGATCACTCCTCTTCCACATGAGCAGGACATAAGTCTGGATCCCGCTAGCGTGAAGAAGACCCTCTGAAGGATCAACCCACATACCGTGTCACGTCCTGAAGGACTGTGCAGAGGAGCTCAAGAATGTCCTGGCCGACATCTTCAACATCTCCCTGACTCAAGCTGTTGTCCCCACATGTTTCAAAACTGCCACCATAATATCAGTCCCAAAGAACCCCGTCTCATCCATCTGCAACGATTACTGACCAGTAGCACTGACCCCCATCATAATGAAATGCTTCGAGTGGCTGGTCATGCAGAACATCAAGTCCATCCTGCCTCCCTCCCACGATCCATCTCAGTTTGCATACAGGTCAAACAGATCCACAGAAGATGCCATCGCTGCTGCTCTCCACCCAGCCCTGAACCACCTGGACTCAAAGAACTCATACGTGCGAATGTTGCTCTTGGACAGCATTCAACACAATCATCCTCCAGCACCTGATATAAAAACTCAGGCACTTGGGACTCAAAACCTCTCTCTGTAACTGGGTGCTGGACTTTCTCACAGGGAGGCCACAGATTGTGCCAGTTGGCAGCAACACCTCCCAGGCCATCACACTGAGCACAGGGGCCCCACAAGGGTGCGTGCTCAGCCCATTGCTCTTCACCCTGCTGACCCATGACTGCGTACCAGCCTATAACACCAACCACATCTTCAAGTTTGCCGATGACACGATGGTGGTTGGCCTCATCACCAACAACAAGGAGGCCAACTACAGAAATGAGGTGAGCCAACTGGTCCAGTGGTGTAAAGACAAAAACCTTTTCCTGAACGTGGGAAAAACCAAGAGATTGTGGTCGACTTCAGGAGGGGTCAAACACAGTACCCCCCTCTGATCATCGATGGTGCAGCTGTGGAGAGGGTCAGCAGCACCAAGTTCCTGGGGGTGCACATCTCTGAGGACCTCTCCTGGTCCAACAACACCACATCACTGGCCAAGAAGGCTCAAACTCACCTCCATTTCCTCCGCAAACTGAGGAGAGCATGAGTCCCACCCCTCACCATGTGTTCTTTCTACTGCACCATTGAAAGCATCCTTACCAGCTGCATCACGGTGTGGTATGGAATCTGCACCGCCTCCTGCAGGAAGACATTACAACACACTGTGAAAGCAGCCAGCAAGATCATCAGTGCCCCTCTGGACCCCTCTCAGACATCTACCTCACCGGCCAAGCCATCAACATCGCAGGCAACACCTCCCACTCCTCCCACTCCCTCTTCAACCCTCTGCCCTCGGAGAAAAGGTACTGGAGCCTCTGGGCTGGCTCCACAAGATTGCTAAACAGCTTTGTTCATCAGGCCATCAGGACCCTGAACTCTGTCCACCACCACCCCCACTCCCCTGGACCGTAACGCACTCACCCGCACAATAACTACCTCAGCTGTTGGCACAGAAAGACTGGCACACCGACAGCAATACACTTGCTGCTGTATGTCTCTGCACTTTAACTGCAACCATTTGCACAAATGCTATATCTGCTGCTGTCTGTCATTGCAATACTGATCATGTGCAATATTGCAATGACAATACTGCACAGTTTCACTAGTTTTCTGTATATAGGATTGCTGGGTTTCATCATTGTTAATCATTTATCTCTATTTGCACTATGGGAGGTCTGGGTCTATCTTTTGTCACCATTTGCACTATGGCTAGCATTACTGTCCATAGACTGCTGTTGTTTTTCCAGCCTTATTCCTTTTTCTTTTTTATATTGTACACACCACTGAAGAGAGAGAGAAACTCCATTTCAATTCTCCTGTATGTCCTGTACGTATAGTAATATTGACGAATAAAATCTTTGCATTTGAATTGAATCTTGAAAATCATTATGAGCTTAAACTGCAGACTCTCAGCTTTAATTTGAGGGCATTCACATCCAAATTGGAGGAATGGTTTAGGGATTGCAACCATTTTTATATAAAGTCTTCTCATTTCAGGGGCTCAAAAGTAATTGGACAAATTAGCATTGTCGTAAATAAGATGTTCACTTTTAATACTTTGTTGAGAACACTCCATCTGTACTGTGACGCGTCATCCAATCAACTTTACAACCATACTTCACATTGCCTCCACCATGTGGTGTGCTTTGGATCATGAGCCGTTTCCAAGACTTCTCCATACTTTCTTCTTCCCATCATTCTGGTACAGGTTAATCTTGCTTTCACCTGTCCAGAGAATTGCTGTTCCAGAACTGGGCTAGCTTCTTTCGATGCTTTTTTTTTTTTTTTTTTTTTTGCAAGGTCTAATCTGGCCTTGCTGTTCTTGAGGCTGATTGATGGTTTGCACCTTGTGGTGAACTGTATTTCCTCTCATGAATTTTTCTCATTATGGTAGACTGAGATACTGATGCACCTACTTCCTGGAGAGTGTTCTTCATTTGGGTGGATGTTGTGAAGGGGGTTTTCTTCACCATGAAAAGGATCCTGCAATCATCCACCACTGTTGTCTTCCATGGACGTCCAGGCCTTTTTGAGTTCCCCAGTGCACCCTTTGTTTTAGAATATACCAAACTGTTGGTTTGGCCCCTAATAAAATGTTTACCCTCTCTCTGACAGATTTCTTCTTTTTTTTCAACCTAAGGATGGTCTGTTTCAGTTCCATTGAGAGCTGTTTTGGCCGCATATTGTGCATGCCAAATGGGTCTGGAGTTGATTCCAAGTTTGGTATTTGGCATGCACAACATGCGATCATTGGGAGACTGATGAGATCGTTGAGTGCTCCTTGAGAGATCGCTTCCCTCTAGTGATCACTGAGAGATCGTTTTGGACTTAGTCAAAACTTTGACGAGACCATGTTGACTGCACGTATCACTGACGATCATTGAGAGATCTTGGCAACTGGTGAGAGATCATTGAAAGATCATTAAGAGATCTAGCCATTTTTTTTTCATCACTCAGCAATTTCCACCCCTGTGTAAAGAGGGCATTAGGAGTAAATCATAAAAATGACAAAAGGCAGAGTATGAGCAAAAATCATGATTAAGAATCAGAGATGGGAAATCCTGGCTTCAGAAAATAAAAGTCCCATCCCATGTTTGTTCTGGCCACTCACTAACAAAGAGTGACTGTGATAAGCACAGCTCTCAAAGATGGAAGTAATGAGCTCATCTGGCTGGCTGCAGAGCTGTTTATCAGCATCACCTCTGTTTAGTGTGTGGCTGGAGCAGATACAGAATAGAAGGTTTACTTTCTGCAGCCAGGATTCCCCATTCCTGTTAAGAAAGCACTGATCATTTTTAACATTCACACAAAGGGGATAACGGTTATCAATTTTAACTGACTCCTGACACTGTAGAGAGGGCATGCATTGGAGCAGAGGTCTTGGCAGTTTCAAGACAGTTACCATAGCAACACAGCACTGAGTGATAATCACATGTGACAGCTTTATTTTGTATGCAGCAAAACATAAAAATCACAAAATATTTAGTCACAGCAGTGCACAGAGTACCTTTTTTTAACTTTAGATGTTAACACTACACCATTCATTTGACTGTAGTGATGTGTGGGTAAAGACCAAGGAGACCATGGCAAGTGAAGAACTGATTCAGAGCTTTTATTTATTTATTTACCAGTTAATACAAGATGGAATGTGAAGCTTAGTCCTCCACAGTGTAAGCAGGTACTCTGTGTACTGTTGTGAATGAATACTGTGTGTATTTTTTTTGTGTTTTAATGCATACTCCCAAATGCTGCCACTTATTTTTGCCACTCAGTATTGTTTGTTTGTTTTTAACTGCCGTGAATTCTGTTTGGTGACATCATATGCATACCCTCTATTGGAACATTTAAGTGAAGCCTATCCCACTTTTGTTGAGCTACGACAAAGTCAAATGTCCTTGCAGTCATCGCAACATCAGAATGTGGGGACCATCTAAACCAGCTGGCTGCTGTGACATCACTAGCACAGGTGTTTTTTTGTTTTGTTTTCCACTGATGCTGTTTCAGCTAATATGCCAACTATTCTACATCACTTCATGTATGAATGTGAGCAAAATCACATAGTGGGAAGAAGTGAAAGTGAAACCTGATCTGCAACAAAGATAACAGCCATAAATCAAAGCCATAGTAGTCAGATGAGGTTTTTCTTATGTGTTTACAGAGCATGTTTAGGATGTTGCTAGGATGTTGTTTTGGAAGCCCTCTCTAAATGTATGTGTGAAGCCATTTATTACACATCTCCATGTGATATTCATGGTGCTCTGCACAGCACAAGGCATCTTGTGCAGCTTACATGCACACACAGACACACAGCATCAACACTGGAAAGAAAATCATGCACCCACTCACTGCAGTCCTGATATACAAGAACAGAAGGGGGAAAAACACTGACTGACTTCGTCTCACTTCTTCTCACACACACATATAGGCATTAAGCAGCACATTAAGGCCTGATAGCCACCATGCTGTCAAAGCTAAAGTTGCTCTGCTAATGATCCATTACAAACCCCACGTATCCCAGAGTGAGAGGGATTGACGGAGCATGAGAAAAAAAGAGGGCTTACCCCCATGGTGACCACTGGAAGGGTAGAAGAGTGTGGGGATGTGTAGGGGGCCAGAAAGCACTGGATTACATGCCGATCATGGTGAAAAGACAAAGACACGGCACATGAAAACAGGAAGTCACAAGGCTTCACACTCGGAGTCTCACAGCAGAGAGACAATCATGTGTGTGGTTTTCTGGATAGAAAACCGGAATGGGAATTTTAACAGCTGCCGAAGCAGCAGCTTTGAACTGCAGAGGAAATGGAGCTGTGTTACAGATTACCATTTCCAGGTCAAACAACAGCCACGGCCTAGGCTACCGTTTAGAGTGAGGTATTAAACTGTATATAGAGGTCTATGAGTCTTAGTTCCTGGTGGAGGCTCTGGAGAGTGTCCGCATCCAGGTCCACACCACAGACCACCATGATCTCTGTGGCTGCTCGGGATGACATTGGAGATGCTGGAGCAAACAGGTGAGGAGAGAGCAGGGGAGGGCGAGCTGTAGATGCAAGGAGAAGGAGGCATGGAGAGAGGACTGGGGTTTGCCTTTGGGAGTGGAGAGAGAGCCGGTGTGCTCTCAACAGAGGAGTGAGAGCCTGACACTGCATCACAAAGAGGGAGAGTAGGGTAGAGAAACCTGGTGAACATGAGCATGGATGGATGGATGGAAAAATGGACGTGAGGCTGAGCAGTAAAAGGTATATGATGAAAACAGCTTCTAGAAAGAGTGAGTGTGAGGAAGAGATAAGTCAGGAAGAAAGGTAGAGGGAAGAAGAACAGGTTGTTCGACTCGGGATTTGAGATGAAGGTGGGGGGGGGGGGTAGAAAAACGACTGCGGCAGCGAGTGGAATGAGTGGTGTCTCACCCCAGTCCTCCACCAGCCACATCAAATTGAATCAGATTGAACATCCAGCTCCACCTGCTCACTGTAAATTACACCCAGGCTCCCGCTGAGAAGGTACGATGGTGTGGGCGTGTGTGTGCGCAAGTCTGCGGCGCACGGTTCCTCATGCTGCGAGGCGTCGAACCGGTTTCGGCTCCAGTCTTAAATCTTTCAGTCTCCCATGGTCTCCTCACCCCCCTCCTACTCCCAGTACCTGGCTCTGTCTTCCAACTGGCACAGAACCTCCACTTAGTGACTCACAACCACCTGCACCGTCAAACTGAGCAGCACCAGCGGAATGCTGCAAACACCGGCAGACGTGCACATACTGTAGGACTCAGTTCAGTTTTCAAAAGCAGATGGGACACACAGGCAGAGCGGTGCTAGACCTGGAATGCATTAAGTGAAAATTTAGAGAATGATTGAAATATGGCTGCTCCTTCATCCAGCATCTGCTTGACATATTTACAGCTTCAATACATTTTGTTAAGCGACATACTGTACACAACACACCACTGTACACATCTGGAAGAAGTTAGCCGTGTCTATGCAACACAGAACATAAAAAAAACTGGTGCTGTGAGCTTTAAAAGGAGTTCCCCCACTTACAAATACACTCAGGGGCACAGAGCTATTTAAAAAGACCCATTAGTGACACCAGGGAGCCAAAGCCCAGATGTTTTGGCGAGGAGCCTGCTCCAGTGTGCCGTCAGACAGCACAGCGAGAACTGAGGACAGGGAAGCACTCTGGAGAGGCAACCTGCCAAAACAGTTACCACGTGGATGTAAAAATATGACATTTTCATACTCAATAATTCAATTTGATTAACAAAATGTTTGGATTTTGAGCGTAAAGCTTCATCTTGACCCGCTGAGTTCAGTGTAAACAGTGTGGGCCTTGGTGAGTCAAAGCATTTTTTGAGTTGTAACTTTGAGTAGAGCAAGAAGAAGGTTGGGGGCAGCACGGTGGCGGAGTGGTTAGCACTGCGGCAGCACAGCAACTCACCCTTGGCCGGGGGATCCTGGGTTCGAGCCCAGCCCCCGACCAACAGTGATCTGTGTGGAGTTTGCATGTTCTCCCCGTGTCTGCGTGGGTTTACTCCGGGATTTCTCTGGTTTCCTCCCACATGCCAAAAACATGCAAGTTAGGTTAACTGGCATCAAAGCTGGGGATTCTAAGTTGTCCTTAGGTATGACTGTGAGAGTGAATGGCTGTCTGTCTCTTTGTGTTGGCCCTGCAATGGACTGGCGATCTGTCCAGGGTGTACCCTACTTCTCGCCCAAAGATGGTGGGAAAGGCTCCAGCCCCCCCGCGACCCGAAAAGGATTAAGCAGAAGAAGATGGATGGATGGATGGAGAAGAAGGCTGACATGTTTTTAAAGATGAACGCCGGTGCTTCTAAAACGTCCTCCAAAACAAATGTGTATTGATCATTACTGTGGCTTTTTATCCACAAAAACTGTTATGCCACACTCTGGAGGGAGCGGGGGCTTTACTGTCTCCTCCTCCGTCCTCCCTGGCAGGGACGGAATGAAGTGCCTTGGGGGGTTTTGCGCTCCCCCCACAAAAAAAAAAAAACCTTCACCAAACCGAGTCAAACAAATGCAAAACAGGCAGGTGGCGGTCTTGGCGCCTTCATCCTCCTAAGAGCAGACGTCTCTCTCTGGTTGAGCCTTCCAACCGTGTGCCTCCCAGTCATCCAAGGGCACCTCCAGAACGCCACATGTGCAGGCGTGGCAGCCGGTGGATTCCAGCCTCCGAGCTGACCACATCCCACATGCGCTACGGAGTTCTGGAAAACAGTAGCCTCAGCGGTGGAAAACTACGGGAGGCCACAGTCGGTTTCACGCCGTTCACGGGAAGCGACGGTGACTGTCAGTGTGGTCAGTGGTAGGTAGACCGTGAGCCTCAGAGTCCACAGAGGCACGTCGGCTCCTCCCTGTTCCCCCAGGGGAATGAACTCAGGTGTGCAGCCACGCCCAGTGCTTAGCCTGATTGGTCAATGTTATAACCAATCAGGCTAAGCAGGAATGCTTATGTAGCTTGAAATACTACGTCCAAAGTCGTATTTTTTTGGGGGGTGGAGCTTAACTGGACATTCACAGCAGAAAAACACAGACTTGGGATTTGGGACTGATTTTGCCCTTGATATGTCTTGAAAGTCACAAAAACCATATTTACAGACACGTTAACAGCAGAAAAAACTTGATTTTTGGCAGAGTATCATTTTAAAGTTTGGCAACACAGAACAGAATAAGTAAGAAAATGGGCAGATTTACATGCAGAGATATACAGTAAAATGACTGAGCACAGAAATATGGAGATAACCCTGAGAACTGAGCATTGGGAGGCATCAGATGTATCATAGCATACAGCAGATTACTGCCTCGTCTCTCAGGTGTGTGTGTGTGTGTGTCTGTGCTAGTGCGTGCACGAGAGAGAGAAAGCGAGTTTGTATCAGCATAAGCAGATTACTGCAGTGTTTCTAGGATCTGGGTTAGGGAAGTGATGAAAGGATGTATTCTTGGACTTGTTCCCAATGCTGCATATGAATGTAGACGCCAAGTGTGCCAGTTTGTGTTGGAGAGTAATACAGCATAATCTCTTTAGAAAACCTGCACACTCAGGAGAAAGAAAGTGAGGCCATGTGCAGGAATATAGTGGAATAACTGTATGAAAGAGCAAAAATACGTAACAGGCAGAGCTCGTCAGGCCGAGAAGTGCTTAGACCCAACAAAACGATGCCTTCGTGCGAGCGCACATGCATATGCATTTTAGATATTCCTAGTTTGCTTGCTCACATTTTCTCTTGCCTTTTAAACAGAATTTAAAATTCAGCGAGCTATGTGAGATGTTTTTTTATCCCTTTGAAAACCAACTGTTTCTTAGTTAAAGTTGCGGAGATGGTTTGATGTAAGGGCATCTTTACACAGCATGGAGATTGTTGGGTGACCAGTGGTGGCCTAGTTGGTAGAGCATCTGCCCCACACCCAGGAGGTCGGGGTTCAAATCCCGACCGGGTCATGCCGAAGATCATATAAAAGTGGAACTTCCTGCCGTCCAGCTTGGTGCTCAGCAATAATGGAACGGAGGAAGGAAGTGTTACCCTGCCACAGTGGGTGCACAAGTCAAAGTGTGCTCCCTGTGCCAGTCCCAAGCCCGAATTGAATGGGCAGGGTTGCGTCAAGAAGGGTATCCGGTGTAAAAACATTGCTTCAGTATCTATATAGACTATGGTGGATACATTGATGTCTGCCGTAGTGCCGTCCAACCCACTTGTAATGGAAAAACGGATGTAAAAAGAATTTTTAAAAAAATGTGAGACCAGTTGAGATTTCTGAGGAATCACTGAGAGTTTCTTGGGTGACCAAGGAGGTTATTGAGCATTTATACAGGGTTGAAGATATTTGAGAGATCATTAAGTGATAAAAAAAGAGACTGATTTCTCAATCTTTCAATGATCTCTGAGCGATCTGATATCTGAGCAATGATATCTGAACGATCTCTCATTGATCTTCCAGTGATCTCCATGGTTTTCATGGTCTCCTCAAACTTTTGACTCAGTCCAAAACAATCACCAAAGGAAAGCAATCTCTCAAGGAGTGCTCAATGATCTGTCAATCTCTGAATGATCTCTCAGTGATCTCTGCTGCTGTTTTTTCAGTAAACTCTATTGGTCTTTCATCAAACCATCAGCATTCCCTCACTGATCTCTCAGCTATCTTTACCTTCAGAGTTGGAGTTCATTGAAAGACTGTCGGGAGATCATTGGCAGATTGATAAGATCAGTGAGTGCTAGTTGAGCACTCCTTGACTACTTGATTATCTCATCAATCTCCCAATGATCTCTGAGACTCTTCTACTAATCTTGCAGTGATCTTTCAATGAATGCCAAATCTTTCCACCCAGAAGGTAGAGATGGCTGAGAGATCAGTGAGGGATTGCTAAGAAATAAATCCAGAAAAAAATACTGCAGTATTTCATATCAGCTTCTTTGTTCTGCCTGACTTCCTCTGCTGGCTTATATTTAAAACTATCCCTTTACTCAATCTATTTTCACAGTCTTAAAATGTCCTTTTTATGCACTGGATAGAAGATAAATGAACTCCAAATACACAGACTGTGCACTGTCACACTGCTATCAGTTGGACATATAGACAGTGATTGGAAATCCTAAAGCATTTGCTTTGCCATCTAACCCCAGGAGTTTGTGATTTTCAACACAGCTGCACACACAAAGGAACCTGTGGCCATGATGACATACAGACACTAAACAGCGTACATTAAGCTGCTAAAAAAGAAACACAGCTGTATTAGTCAGGGCTGTCCCATCATTAAAGCAGCTTGTAAATTATTGTGAAGGTAAATGTTTCATATTTATAGAAAATAAAAGCACTTCACAGCAGTCCTCCACATTTCCACAGCAGCCACCATAAACACAATGAAAAACTAACGTCCAACTTAGTTATAAAGATCCTCAAAAGTTTGACTTCATATTTTAGTCTAGCAATAAAGTGTATTTACATGAATTAATGTAAGTGTACATAATAATTACATCTGCCACAACAATCAGTGTTTTTTCCCGTTCAGCAGCAGCATCTGCACCAACCACCACAGCTTATCACGCCCCTTCAGCCAGGCTTGGCAGCTGTAATCCAATTCTTGCTGCTTTCAGCTTTCTCTCCCTTGGTTAGGTAATTAATCCAGACTGTTGACTGAATGGAGAATCCTCCAACTAGTGAAAATATGCTTAAACAAAGGAAAATTAGGCACAGCAGTCAGATAACGGACTTGAAGAAAATTGAGAAGGCTGAAGCTCTTGTGAAATAATAATGCATTAGAAGGCTGGGGTTCCCTTAGTGTTTGCTTTGTCTCTTCTTATTTCTCTGTCTTCCCAAACAGCTGCCAATGCAGAATCTCTGTCTTCAACTGTTTGTCAGTTCTCCAGCATCTTCTGATTGTATGTGTGAGTATATGGCTCTCTTTAAGCTTTCTTTGTCTATTTGTCTGGCTGTCTTTCTTTGATGGGATACACATGCAAACGAGAATGGACGCTAACAAGCAAATTCACTGAGTAACGAGGAGACAAGTGAACAAAAAAGGTAGAGCAGGAGCCAAAAGCATGACCTGTCTGGGAAAAAAACCACAGGAGACACAGATGGACGGATGCAGGGACATAAATGAGTGTGAGATGTTGGCAAGGTGACAGTCCTCCTCTCTAACCTTTCTCTCTCATTAGCTCTGGAGTTTTAACCGTGGTGGCACACAGTGCAGGGTTTGACCAGTGGCTGGCTACTTTGAGGAGAGCAGTGGTGCCCTTGTGGGAGTCTCTCATTGACAGTCTCGTTCAGTTAACGAAGGCTTGACAAGGAAACATTAAAAAGCTGGGATTAAGGCTGGATAAAGGCTACCAGGATTGTTGTCAACACTGGCAATTTACTTACGCAGAGAAATGAGAAATCATCACTCAGCCCAAACTGTAGGAGCTGCAATAACTGGCAGGTGCTTGGAAAAATTAGAGCATTTTATCACTTAAATACTCATGCAAATAAAGGGTGCGGTGCAGTATATGCTAGACTTAATCCAACCTGGCTGCATAGTCTGAGTGGTTGACACATGTATTTATCTTAAATATGCTAGTGTCGCCGGCTCCATGGAAATTTGTCTTACACCTTGGAGGCAGTTTCCTCAAAGGCAGCGGCATGGTCCACCAAACACTGTTATTAGCTGGCATTTAGAAAAGCATCTTCTTACAGCAACGTTTGGTTGGCGTAGTTAAAGATGAATCCAGGAAAAAAGGGAGGAGGGAAAAACACTGAAATAAAATGTTTACTCCCACTCTTGAATGCTAGTGCAAATAAAGTGAAAAAGCAATATACTTAAATATTTACTGTATACACGCCAATACTCATGTACACTGCTCCCCAACCCATCTACACTACATAGAGCCATGCTGCCTGAAATTGAGCTAGTACATACAGTATATATACTGTATATATATATGTTATGTGTTTTAATCTCTTTATTATTATTACTAGTGCATACCCATAGAACCCAAGTAAAAGCATGTATTTCTGCACATAGACATAATGTAGCAAGTCCTGTGATCGTTGACATCATAGGAACATAATCGGACATCATGCAGACATCATAGGCACATCATAGGCAGTCCTATGACCATGACCCGTCCATGCCCGTTGAAAGCAAGTATAAGCAAGTATTTCTGCATGCCCATTGCTGAAGGGTCTCCTCCTGTCTCAGACAGCTGTGTTGTTCACGGTCATGGCTGTGAGGTACTGCTGGAACCTCAGGTGTTTCATCTTCACGGCATCTTTTCTGATGCGCAGCAGTTCTCTTCACTGTATTGCTCTCCATGTCGTGGGACATCATCGGCAACGCTATACTATGGTTCTATGTGACGTCATGTAGGCATCATATGATGGTGACACACAGAGACACACAAACTGACAGATACCTGTGCATGCCCGTGCATACCCGTGCATGCCCGCAGAAACCAAGTGTAAGCATGTATTTCTGCATGTCCGTAGAAAGCAGGTG
Organism: Pholidichthys leucotaenia; assembly: GCA_020510985.1. Taxonomy (NCBI): domain Eukaryota; kingdom Metazoa; phylum Chordata; class Actinopteri; order Cichliformes; family Pholidichthyidae; genus Pholidichthys; species Pholidichthys leucotaenia. The sequence goes on along the minus strand of CM035847.1, from coordinate 155,404,409 downwards.
TAAGCAAGGCATGCCTGCAACGTACTGCTGAAACCTCAGCTGTTTCATCTTCACGGGATCTTTCCTGACATGCAGCAGTTGTCCTCACTCTATTGCTGTCCATTTATGTAGTGTCTGGTTTAAATTAGTGTGTCCTCTTCTTAATGGGGTGGAGTATCTCTGTGTTCCTGTTTCTGCCAACTGCCATTCCAGAGTTTACCTGCTTTTGAATGTCATAAAGATGTCTTCCTGTATCTATTGAGTGCCAATATTCTTGCCACTTTTCCACTATCTAATTTTTGTAATTATTGATTTGCCTTCTGACTTACTGAGTGAGATTTCCAGAATTTACTGCTTCACATGATGTCCCTAAGTGACCATCACTCACTTTCATAGCGAGTGCTATGAAAGTGAGTGATGGTCTATATGACATCATGTAGACAGCAAGGCAGGCATCACTGACATAGGAACATCATAGGACAGCCGGGTCTGTATGACTTCATATAGACATCAAGGCACGCATCAGTCTATATGGCATCATAAAGGCATCAAGGTAGGCATTATATCCTAAGCTGTCCTATCATGCCGAAATCATTGGAACATCATAGGCACATCATAGGCCGTCCTATGATGTCCTATGATCGTTACAGACACACACACAAACTGACAAGAGATTTCTTAAATTTATAGATTAATTATTATTGTTGTTGTTGTTGTTGTTATTATTATTATATTATTTTCCTGTGTAAAACTTGTAAGAGGTGTGCAGGAGGTCTCCTATGTGGCTGAACTCCTGTTCATATACTGTATGTATTTCACTCATTGTTCCCGGTACAATTTAGAGCATTAGCTCTGTGAGTAATTGTTTCATAGAGTAATATGAAACTCATATTTCATATTACGGGGTGGCAGTGGCTCAGGTAGAGCAGGTCGTCCAATAACCACATGGTTGGCAGTTCGAATCCCGCTCTCCTCTGATATCCTGCCGTTGTGTCCCTGGGCAAGACACGTCACCCCTAATTGCTCATGGTGGGTCTGGAAGCGCCATGTTAGGCAGCATGCCGCCATCAGTGTGTGAATGTGTGTGTGAATGGGTGATTAGCAGGATCTGTAAAGCGCTTTGGTCATCAGAATCAGAATCAGAATCAGAATCAGATTTATTGCCATTGTTCATGTAGTACACAAACTAGGAATTTGTCTCGGTGCCATGCTGCAACATTAAAAACATGATGAGATAAAGAGATAAACTAAAAAACTAAAGGACTAAAAACGTGCAATAAGTGTAGAAAAATAAGTAATAATCATAATAATAATAGTAATAATGAGTAGTACTAGTCAAGGCAGTTTTAAAAAAATTAGCAAGTAGCAGATAATATGGGGTGCCACAGTGCAGTTGATAATGCAACAGAAAAAACAGTGATGAAGAGATGAGAATAAAAGCGCTCTAAAAGTGAATGCCATTTACCATTTACCATTATGCGAAGGGAACAGTAATTATAATGGCAACGTCCCTAACTGCACTGATATTAAATCAAATGGGACTGAAGTCCCTGAATTCCCTGTTGATAGAACTGGGACATACTGTACTGTAGGTTTGTGCTTGTAGAGATGGGTGCATCAATACTCAAGTATCAATACTTCAACACCAGCTGGCCGATACTTTGGAGGTGATATTTTTTAAAATATTGCAATACCACTATGTTAATACAAAACGTACAATTTGTTTTCACTTCTGAGAGTTTTAGGCATTAAATTTATGTGTGAAAACTGGTGAAAAACCAGCCCAGGCATGCTTTAGAGATGGTCTGCAGTGTCACATGATTATGGCAGCCTATCAGATGTCAGAGCCGAAGACTCACTGTGCAGTCAAGCACTCACTCCTGTGCAGAGTGAGCTCAGCAGTGTCAGGGGAGGAAGAAGAAGTATTACTTCTGAAATGTGACACCATTTATCCAAATTCTATGGTGATACCAAGCAGCATAAAATTTGAGAAAAAAAAAAACAATAAACAAAATAAGCACCATTTAAGTTTGTAAAATAGTAGTGTAAAAATAAAATAATAAAAAAACATTGCATTGTGAAAAAAATTACACATATATGCTGCTTGGTATTACCATAGAATTTGGATGAACGGTGAAGCATTTCAGAAGTAAAAAATACTTGAATCCAGTTGAGAATCTTCACTAAATTAAGAAACTGAATTAATTTTGCATTCATTGTAAGTCTTATGTATTTTTATTATATTTGAAAAAAAATATGTTTATTTACTTTGCTCATTGTTCTATTTTATAATCATGTTATAAGCATTTCTTTCAAGTGTTTATGTTCATGAGTTTTATTCATATTTCATATTGCCCTTGCAATAAAGTTGTTAATGAAACTGCAGTCATGTGACTTTGGGCAAAAAGTATCGGTATCGGTATTGAAGAAAAAGTCCCATAAATTAATGCTATCGTTTCGAAAGGAAAAAATGCTGGTATTGCCCATCCCTAATGGCAGGTCAAAGCCCGAGGCTGTTGTGTTTTCATGGCATAGCAGTAACAATGAATGCCACACATAACTTTTTTGTTTTCCAGCAAATTATGGTTCTACAAAAAAAAAAAAAGAATAAATAGTTTTGTAATGTCTGGATCCTGCACATTGTGGAGACTAAGAACAGATCAGACAGGATGTTTCAGATTTGAAGAAACGGTGACAACATAAAGCACCTCTATAAATGCTCTTTTGAAGACATAAGTCAAAATACACTCTGCATGCCATTTGAAGGACACAGACAGTAAAATACTTTCCAGCTGAGGAAGAAACAAGCCAAAAAAGCTCACTAGCAAAAGGCATATATATACATAGAAAATAAAAACGGTGTCTCAGGAAAGCTCCCCTTGGACCCACCAGCAGTAAATTATGAGTGTTTTCCCCTAACTCCCCTTCTTCACCAACCAGCCGGTACTCCTCTGGGTTTAAAACTCATTTTCATGTCTCTTGTAAGCTCCACAATTTTACATATTTGTTCTAAATCCTATTATGAGGCCTTTGTGATATGAATAAGGCTCGAAAATTGGAAAGTATCTCCAGGCAAAAGCTGGACACAGAGGTAATCCGCACAATCTAATCTTGTAAGCAGAAAAACAGCAGTGACAATAACAGATGGAGTTTATAGGAAGATGTGTTCACGGTGGAATCCAGACTGGAGGAAAACTCAAGCTGAACACCAACGGACATTAAAAAAGTCTTTCCCTCTTTAACCTACCTGTTGGCTTTGAGTCATGCAGTGAAGACTGGCATGTGTGAAGTGGGTCACAGTGTGGATTTTCTGGTGTCTCTGAGTAACCAGCAATCATGTCCAAACCTGGAGGCAAAAACCCATCCAGATCACAGAACTGCTCTGATCCAGACCCAGCACTCTGGTTGTGCATTACCTAGGGGGATATGAGAACAGATGGAGGGATGCATGAGAAGGACGGAAGGAGAGGGTAAGGGAGAGGCAGACAGAGAAACAGGTCATGTGTTATATTGTGCTGTGAAAAAGTACTTTCTCCCTTCCTGATTTCTTATATTTTTACATATTTGTTTCAGATCATCAAACAAATTTAATATTATACAAAGATAATCAGAGTAAATACAAAATGCAGTTTTAAATGACGATTTCATTTTGTTAGAAAAATCCTTGAAAACCTTCAGTCAAACAAACCAGGCTGGATCAGTGTTTCAGCAAATTTAATTACACTGGCCAGTGGAGAACAATACAGGAATGGCCTCAAAGCCTATCCGCACATCATTCTGACTCAAACACATTACTCAGTTCTTTAAGCTCCTCGTTATCTCGGAGGTGGAGGAGCAAATTGCCCATCATGATTGGTCCAATACATCTGGTCAAAACTTGGGTGTACAGATTAGCTTTTCTCAGGTCATTCTGTCCCAGCCACACAGGAGCCAAGCAGACCAGACTAAAAACAAGATGATAACTACTGCAGCTGTAGCCTTGATACTTTTTACACACTGGTGACAGTGGTCTGGTAGAAAAGCTCCATCATCCTGCTACACAAGCTGAAGGATCTCAGCTTACTCAAGAAGCAGTCTGCTCATCCCCTTTTTGTGCGCAGCATCGGTGTTGGATCTCCAATCCAGCCCGTTGCTCATCCTGTGTGTGATCCTCATCCTCGGTTGTCCAAGTCACAACCGAGTGCCGCGATTCTTGCAGTGTGCGGTACCTTGATGTTTAATAAGGTCTCACGGTTGTAAGTTTTACAGAATGTACGTCTGGGATGATCAAAACACTCAAAACTCTCACACTCGCTGATGCCAAGAGGGGCCGCTGCATCTATGCGCACCGTCACTAGTACATACCTGTGCATACCCGTCCATGCCCTCAGAAACCAAGTATAAGCAAGTATTTCTCCATGCCCATTGCTGAAGGGTTTCCTCCTGTCTGAGACAGCTGTGTTGTTCACAGTCATACCTGTGGCGTACTGCTCGAACCTGAGGTGTTTCATCTTCATGGCATCTCCACTTCACTTCCGCCCTCCCAAGAGAGCAGACGCTTTTTCCTTCTCTCTTGCTCTGACTTTTTTTCCTTCCCCCCCAACTACTGGATCCCAGCTTGCTGTTGTCTGTCTGCGTCTAACTGCGACCGTCGAAAGAAATTATGGAGTTAATAAGCTGGGCTTTGAACACAATTGACACTATTTTTTCAACAAGGAAAAGTGCTCCGGGGGAAGCTGTCTGCCCCGCAGGAACGGCTCCAGCGGGCTATTTACGTGACACAAGTAATTGGAGGATCTTGTGTCTCACTAATCTCTCTATCGAAGATATTGAAGATTTGTATGTCTTCGTAATAATGGTGATCGGGATCTTTCTGATTGGAACTGGGATTGTCCTGGTGTACCGCAAATTGCTGAAGATGGATACAACCTATCAAAATGCTGGCCAGGCGAGGTGCATCTGTCAAATTGAAAAATTGGAGAAGTCCCTGATAGCGACAAATGGAGAACTGTCTCGGAAGGTGGATTACATCATGTTCACGCTCAGGTCTATCCACGACGGACTCAAAGCCCCGCAATGAAGGATTAAGTACTGAATCTACAGAAGAAATAAAAAGCTCCTTCTCTGTGATCAGTCCTATTTGGCCCAATTTCCCCATGAAAATTCCTCCTGGCTGTCTGCAGTCTGTGTTTTCAAAACAACGAGCACAAGGCCTTGGACAGCACCTGCTCAGATAATCGCAAGGACGATTGGCGAGCAGCCAGACAAAACATCTCCTGCCAAGTGCCCTTGTTGTTCTCCTATTATCACAACACTTTGCATCAACAGTGCACACATATTGATCCACGAACTGAAATAAAGATACACACACTGCTCTCTTGTGTCCTGTGTCCTGTGAAACTTGTCCGCGAATGTGCATTGAGAGCTTTTTTTTTCCTTGTAATCATAATATTGATTGATTATGCAACCAGTATTCTGAATCAATGATTTTTTTGCTCCTTCCTATTGTTCCTTGTATTATTCTTATTCTTATGCTATCTGTACCCTCTATCCTGTTGGCAGGCGCGTCCCCGATGCAGCCGTGTCACTGGAAATGCAGGTTCATTTTCTGTGTCAAGTCAAATTCTCTCGTATGTTATTAGTGATCTGTTAATGTACTTGGCAATAAATCTTTTCTGATTCTGATTCTGATCTTTTCTGATGTGCAGCAGTTCTCCTCACTCTATTGCTCTCCATCTGGTGGGTCTTCTTCTTCTTCTTCTTTGTTCAGACCACTGGTTGAGGGATAGGTGCGTTGTAATTCCAGTTCATGGACAGGATCATGAAAATGGATCTGAGCAAAAAGTGACTTTCAACCCTGTTCAGGAAGACCCGTGCATACCCGTCGAAACCCAGAAGCTGGAGCACCCAGAGAAAATCAGCGCTTTGCTTGGCATTTTACACATTTGTAATGTAGACTGCCATTCTTCATGGGTACTGCTTCGAATGGGTGTGGTTTAAAGTAGTGTGTCCTATTCTTAATGGGATGACAGACTGACACACTGTCAGAGATTTCTTGGATTTATAGAGTGCCTTCTGTCTTACTGAGTGAGATTTCCAGATTTACTGCTTTGAATGGGTGTGTTTTAAAGTAGTGTGTCCTATTCGGTCTCAGCTTCTCTGTGCCTTGCCTGGTGTGCAGCATTGGTGGCCAGCTGACTATTCTACATCTCCTCGGTCTCAGCTTATCTGTTCCTTGCCTGGCGTGCAGCGTTGCTTGCTTTGAGGGTATTTCGGGCTTCAAGTGACTCAGCACGTGCATGGCGCACTGCCACACGTTTCCTGTCTGTGCATCCCTTGTCTGTCGTACCCTATGCTGGTGAAGGGTCTCCTCCTGTCTCAGATGGGTGTGTTGTTCAGTCATGCCTGCGACGTACTGCTTGAACCTCAGGTGTTTCATCTTCATGGCATCTTTTCTGGTGTGCAAAACAGTCATGCCTGGGAGGTACTGCTCGAACCTCAGCTGTGACATCTTCACGGGCTCTTTCCTGACGTGCTCAAACCTCAGGTGTGTCATCTTCACGGGATCTTTCCTGACGTGCAGCAGTTCTCACTTTATTGCTTTCCATTTATGTAGTGTCTGGTTTAAATTAGTGTGTCCTATTCTTAATCAGATGACGGGTATCTCTTTTTTCCTGTTTCTGGCAACAACCATTCCACAGTTTCCGTGTTTTTGAATTGCGGGTCTGGTTTAAAGTGCTGTGTCCTATTCGTAATCGGGTGATGAGTATCTCTTCTTTGGTGAATGACGGTCTACGTATATGACATTGTAAAGACATCAGGCAGGCATCGTGAGTGATGCTCTATATGACATCATAAAGACATTAGGGCAGGCATCATAGGACACTACATCATAGGTTGCCAGTCCTATTGTCTATATAATGGCATCACCTATATGATGGCATCGCGGGTCCTATGTAGCCTAAGATCGTAGGATCATCATAGGACATCATGCAACCATCATAGACTGTCCTATGACCGTGACACACAGAGATTTTTTGAATTTATAGTGATTAGTATTTAGTAATAAGGTGTGCTGCAAGCAGTTTCATGCTCAGTCAGAAAGCAACTCATACCGGCTCGGACGTCATCCGGGTTAACAAGGTCAGGAGCTCCTGGCAGCGGAGGGCGAAGGACAAAGCTGCATGGAGGAATCTGATCAGACCTAAATGAAACGGTCATTGTCACCCCCGACAGACTGCTATGATGAGGATGATGGAATCCTAACTGCCTAACTGTGTGTTAGTGTGTGTGTTATTAGCATCCATTAGTACTAGTGCATACCCGTGATGCCCGTAGAAACCAAGTATAAGCAAGTATTTCTGCATGCCCGTAGAATGCAGGTGTAAGCAAGCACGTCACCACTCATTCAGTAATGCCTGCCTTTGATCACTCTATAGATATAGAGTCTATACTATGGTGTCTATAAGCCGTCATATAGACATTATGTGGAGATCATAGGAACATCATAGGCGATCCTATGATATTTTAGCGAGTCCTATGGTCGTGACAGTGTCTATACGACATCATAGACATCATGTAGAGATCATAGGAACGTCAGTCCTGTGGTCTATATGACATCATAGGCGAGTCCTATGATCGCGACACACAGAACTATTGAATTAGTCATAGACACTATGACACACATTTTCATGAATCACTCTATAATGTCTATATGACATCATATAGACACCATGTAGACGTCATAGAAACATCATAGGCAATCCTATGAACTTTTTTAGAGAGTCCTATGGTCGTGACACACAGACAACACAGATAGATGTCATGTAGAGATCATAGGAACATCATAGAGATCATAGGCACATCATAGGTGATCCTATGATCTTTTGGCGAGTCCTATGATCGTGTCAGACAGATACACACACACACACACACACACACACACACACAGAGATTTCTTGTTACTGTTACTGTGTCATGACCTTAGAATTGTTGTTTCTCTACCTATTACCTTGGCATTCGTTCGGAGAGCAAAGTAAAAATTTCATTGCCCAGGAAATATAGTATTTCTTTAACTGTGCACATGATAATAAAGCCTCTGAATCTGTGTGTAATCTGAAACATTCAAGTGCGACAAATAAAAATCTAAGAAAACGGGAAGGAGCAAAGACTGCTTCACATCACTATGATGAGACAGAGACATGATACAGGAAGAGGGAGGGAGATGGGTGGAATGGAAAAAAAATGGAAATGTCTTTAAAATCTAATTTAGTTAAAAAACAAAACATGAAAATGGAGAGAAGAAAGCAGAGTATAATAAATGAATTGACTGGGCCCAGTGGTTAGTTTAATTTCAATCAAAACACATCCAAAGGACAAACTGCAATTTATTATCAATTTAACTTTAATCAAGCCAGGTAAGTGTGTTAAATCTCTATTTTTTCCCATTTCAGCTGGGTAAATGCATATTAATAAGCTAGTGTCTTTTACAGCAGATTATTCCCTCTCTCGCTACCACTTGATGAATCAATTTTTAATCAACCCTTGGAGCCGCTGAGAGTGTCTCACAATTGTGCGGCGGGTTAGCTGTTCTCCCTGGGCAAGTGTCCTCCTGTGAGACGGGGGTAAAAATGAGGAAGCTCTGTTTGGTTAAGATTAAATCTGACACATTAGCATGCTAGCCTTGCAAGACACTGCAGATGGGGACGGGCTAGGATGAAAACCGTGTGGGAATAGTGCTGCACAGATCCAGGATGGAAAATGACAAGAGGAAGAAAGGAGAGAGGCAACAAAAGGAAATAGCAGGAGACCAAATACAATGATACCACGCTGCATAAAAAAGGGGGAACTCTTTATGAAGTCCAATGTCTCCTCAGAACAATAAGAATGCAGCAGTTGACTAGCTGCCTGAACGATATATTAAAAGTAAATGAAAAACAAAGGAGAGGAAGGGCAAAAGGAAAAAAAAGGACACTGCAGAAAATTACATAGATTTAGAAAAGTCTAAGAAATGCATAGTGAGCCAGAGAGCAGTAACAATTAGGTGCAAAGAAAGACAGGAAGAGAGAGTGAGCAGACAAAAGAATACCATCTAATCATCTTATGAACAGTCTGATTTAGGTCCAGAGGCCACAGATAACCACCATCTTTACAATCATGAGACTCCTTTTGTACCGGCTTTTTATTTTTTTAATAAAGAACTAACCCCCCTTATTTCTTTCCATTCGTCACAGTAAAAAGGATTCATACCATTAAATGGCTGATAAGTCATTTGGGACCATTCAGACAGCGCCGTTTTAATCCACTCTGTTACTCTTTTCAGCCCTGGATGGTTTGAACCTTTAACACCACGGCTTTAGATATCTCTGAGCTATAGTTGAAGGATGTAAAGTAATTAGTGTGATGCAAATGTTATCTAATAGATAAGGTCAGGTACAATGAGAAACTAACTGTATGTCACTGAAGCCTCCTTATACAATTTAGTGGCTCTTCTATAACTTTAATTAGCCAGCCTTGAGATATTTCAAAGACAAACTCCTAAATTCTTTCATCCATTTGTTGCCCACCAGGCAATTACTGTACAACTTTCACTGGGGAGAAGGAGCTCATAGAAGACATCACATATATTCCAGTGAGTTATGTAATACGAGTGATACTTGCTTTTCAGCCTACCAACCACATACTTGTCAACCTTTTATACGGCTGAGGGCATAATCTGTCCCCATGGAAAATTTGTTATGTCCCAGAACACTGTACTTTTTGTAGCTCAGCCCAAGGTTCCCCAGATGAAGAATGAAAAACACACAGGAACGTGATATCTTACCACAGATGGCTCTGAGTGCCACTTTGACCTATCAATCAGCCAATCCTTTTCTGTTAGCGAGTGCGTGGGAACAAATGAGTCTTCTACATTAGACATGACAGGACTGTTATGGTCTTCTCTGGGTTTCTCTCCTGTTGCGCATCCTTGCACTTGTGCCTCCTCGTCTGAAGAGTCATCTTCAGCCGGAGGCAGATCCAGGCTATCAGTGGACATCTCATCTTCACTGTCTTTAAAAACACAACCACAAGAGGTTTGCTTTAAGATAAGATTCAGGACAGTGATGAGGATTGTATGCTGTACTGTGGGATAAAGGGTAAATCTTGTATAAGAACTACATAAAATGTATGCTGGATCCTGAGAGAATTAATGGACACTTTTTACTGTGTAATTACCTTCCTCTCTATTGTAGCTTTATGTCAGGTGTTTAGAAAAAAAAAACAAGCCTTAATCAATACTAATAAAAAGCAAAAGAACACCTTTTATGGCTGAATCTAAATTGGCACTGACAGCTCGATGGAATAAAAGGAAGCCATTACTGCAGAGATCTACAAGCGCTTTATTCATACAAACTACCTGGCCATTGAGAATTGTGTTCAAACTGCAGCATGACAAAGTGTTCTATCAGAAATCACTTTATTGCTGAGACCTGTGCTTTCCCATCCATAAACATGAATGTTTCTTTCTCTTTTTCCAATTTTGCAATCCAAATCTCATTTACCAGAAATTATTGTCTGGTCTCTGGGAATCTCAGCAAATGCCTTGAAATGTCAAATGTATCAAAACCATTTATGAGAAATACACTGCTTAATGAAAGTGTTTTGGATGTACAAATTGCTGTCTAGCAATGGAAAGCAAGGCTGAATAAGTGGATGCACAATGTTTGCTTTTTCCTTCCATAAGACATTTAACTACAAAATTAAGTTAATTGCTAGCAATCATAAAATTCCGTAATAGTGGTTTAAAATTCCCGTTATTTGAAGAATAACTGTTATGCATATCACTTTACACTATTTGCCCACCTTGTTATAGACTCAGTTGTGAATGACGTCACACAATGGGCACATGATGACCTAAATACAAATAATTAGACTGACCGGTCTTCATTTTTCTATATGGCCAGAGCAATACTGTGGAAATCCTAGCCAGTTAGGCTAAATTATTCTACTGAATCTCGAACAGGCAGACAACTTGCAGACAATCTGTTGTCCCTAGCACAGCAGTTTTTAGCAAAGGCTTTGCACCATTTCACCACATGAAACGTAGCCAAAATGTTCTATATCATAACAAACACAACACTCCCCACCAAAACCAAAGACCCTCATGTGGCATACAGAAATCTTAACCTGTAACATGGGGTGTCTAATGACTTCCTGTGCCATTCAGCAACTCTACACCAGATTACATGCTAATTAATTAGCCTCATCCTGCTAGCTCTCACAGACACTACTCAGTACCTCCATAAAACCTTTTCAACACATCAACAGGCTACTCAGCTGTTAACTGAATAACTTCCAAACACTTACGTGTGTTATAATGGACATAACCTAGAGAAGTTGCAGTAAAGGTTAAATTAGTACAAACAACAGTTACAAAGTTAGCCGTTAGTAGTTAAAAAAAGATATACAGTTCCAATCAAAATTATTCAAACCCCCCCCCCCCCACACACACACACACACTGCAAATTAGGTTTACTGGCAAAATGTACAAACTAGCAGCTGTTTGCAATAAACAAATCAAACAAGAATGATTTAAATGGCTCAACACAGCAAACTTCACCCCCCGACGCCAAACAAATATTAGCATTAAATCAAGTTAAAATGTGGCTAACAACCTCATATTTCTTCACTAATCATGTTTCTATTTTTCTTACGAAGAACGTAGAAAGTCTGCCGCTGGTGTCACTGGCATTGGCATTCGACTTGTGTTTTTTTCGTTCCCACGTGGTCTTTCACATCGCTGATTCCTCCATGTCCGATCGAAAAATCTTGTCTACACAAAGTGCAGTTGGCGTAATTTTCACCCTTTCTTGAGCGAATAATAATTCCTGGAAATGCTTTGGAATGTTCCTCACGAAAAGACTGTAATTTTCGTTTGGGTTTCATGCTCATTTGTGATTTTTCTCCGGCATATTCCATGATGAAAACGTACTCAATGCTGACCTAATTCTGTCGCGATTCCAAATGGAAACAATGGCTCCAGGGATGTGATTTGGGGTTGGGGAAATTATCTGAAAATTTAGCAGGGGGTCTGGGGGACACAGTCCCCCAGCGGGGTCCAGGGCAGAGCCCGGGCAGAGCCCTGGTGGGGGGGCAAGGGGGGGGCAAAGCCCCCCGAAGCTCCTGGGTTTTTATGATTTTTAAGTATCAGAACTGTGCTTAAATGACATAAAACAAACAGCTGAATGCCACTCATTACTGTATAATATTGACTTATGTTCCAAGAAGACAGCATTCCTAAAATATTCCAACAAGCATTATCCATCACATGCTTTAACACTTGATCAAATCAAAATCAGTTAATTTTATCTATTCCATAATAGAAATAAAATTCCAACATACCATTACTTTTTATAATTTCAGCATTCATTTCAGATCACCAGTTTCAATCTCCATTGAGTCTTGAGCAGTTCATTTTGCACAATCACTGATGTAGCTAAGTCTTAGAAATATTCAAAAGTTATGAGTCAATGTCCACTGTGCACTGTCAATTTCAAACTGTTTGGAATCATAAAAGTAATCTAACTAAACAGTTTTGCTATTTTTTTCTCCTCAACATCAATGTCAGGGTGCTGCAGGAGCTTTTGGGGATGTTTAACTTTTATAACCGTTTCCTCCCCCGCCCAGCACAGCTCATACAGCCATTGTACGCTGCACTCAAGAAACGGAAACGGGTGGACAGAGTCGACTGGACTCCTGAGCGGGAGCAGGCGTTCTCTGAGGTTAAAACAGCTCTGGCAAACGCTGCACTACTGGCGCACCCAGACCCGGTGGCTCGGACAGCGCTCACTACCGACGCCTCGGACATGGCTATGGGGCCGTCGTGAAGCAATGCGTCGCCGGTTCTTGGCAGCCGCTCACCTTTTTTAGCAGGTCTTTGCACGACAGTGAGCGTAAATACAATGTGTTCGACAGAGAGTTACTGGCTCTCCACCTGGCCATACGCCACTTCCAGTTCTGGCTGAAAGGGCGCACCTTAGGCTCAGACCTCTCGCACATGCGCAATACACCTACAGGAAGCAGTGCCGATTGCCTTTGTTCTAAATTTAGATACGATCCCTAGCGATCTTGTGTTTGGAATTGCTTTCGTGTTTTTTTTACAATTTAAAATTTTTGACTGAATTTTTAGTGAAAAACCGTAATTTTGATTAATAAAGCCGTAACCCGGAATGGGGTCTTGAAAACCGGAACCATTACGGCAAAACCGGAGTAGTTAGCAGGTATGTTACTGCAAATGTTTTCAGGACCCTGTGGTCTTGTAATTTAGACAGGGTTCATAACTTATGTGGCAAATGATGGAAGCTATTAGGGGTGTTGGAAAAAAAAGGATTCACATAAGAATCTAGCTTTCTCATTTTACATGATCCAGAATTGATTCACAAAAATTAAGAATCTATTTTTTATTTTATTTATTTATTTTTTTTTTGCAGAGGTGCCGTGGTCCCGTCACGTGACACGTATTGCCGCTTTGGAATATGCAATTACACACTGACGCTGCCAACGCAGGACAACCATGCAGAGTAGCTTACTAGCTAGCAGCCGCATAAAACAGTTGGAATAAAGAAAAAATGGAGCAGCAAGAAATTCAGCCAGCCCCATCTTCAATGAAGGCAAGTGTGTAGGCACATATTTGTTTCTACAACATTCTGAGAAAGAAAGCGCTAGACATGACACATGTAATATGTAAAGTTTGCAAAACAAAACTCAAGTACTTTGGTAACACCACAAATGCCAGCACTCATATCAACCACCATTACCCAGAGTTGAAAGAAGTGGAAAAAGTTGTAAGTCCTCCTGCTGACCAATGCACACTGCACCACTTTAACAAACTCCCAGCAAATTTTGAACGGGGAAAAAAAAAATCACAAAATCTTGTAACAGCACTTTATTTTGTTTTATAACTTTGTTTTTTAAGTCTCCAAAGAATTTAGATACTTGTGCAGGTTTAAAATTAATGCTACTTATCTTATGCATCAATTGCATTCAGTTCTTATTGAATTTGTTCTTTGCATTAAGTTGCTGTATAGGTAACTGTACACTGACTGCATACAGTCAGGTAGCACTACTATTTAAATGGATGTTCAAAGTATTTGTGATAGAATTTATTTTTGTTTTTAAATGAATAGCCTATATTTCTAGAATGCTGGAGGGCGACCAAACCTACACACTGTGTGAAAGCTGTTAGGAATTGTGATATGCTGAAAAGTAAAAGCTTCAAAACTGATTCCACTTGTGAACAATTTCATTTCTGAAAGTCACAAGTTTTCAGTAAATAAAAAAACAGCTACTAACCTAAGCCTACTTTTTTCATTTAACAGTATTTTATTGCAAATCAGTTGATGTAATTTTTTTAAAAAAAATATAACTCCCCAAAACATCAACACACAGTACTCTGCTTTCAAGCTTACCTCAGTATTTTTTGCAGCGCAATGGACGTTTTTTTTCTGAAATTAGTGGGTTTTTTGTACTGAATTGAAAGCCAAATGCAAACTGAAAATCTTTTTGAATCGAAAAGTGATTCTGAATTGAATTGTGACCTCAAAAATCGGAATCGAATTGAACTGTGTGACTTCTAAAGATTCACAGCCCTAGAAGCTATGTTGAGATACTTGCTGCAGCTCTGCTTTCAACTTGTGTGTGTGTGTGTGTGTGTGTGTGTGTGTGTGTGTGTGTGTGTGTGTGTGTGTGTGTGTGTGTGTGTGTGTGTGTGAGAGAGAGAGAGACAATTGTGGGGAGCTCAGGTCTTCCTACAGTCATGAACTGCTGATTCTCTAAAAAAAAACAAACAAAAAACTCAATCATTTTCATAAAGCAGTGGTGGTAACGCCAGCATTTCAACTACAGGGTGTATGAACTGGTTGGAGATAGCTGTGACATTCAGCTTATTTAAATAGGACAGACTCAATGCAGGACCCCGCTTGGATCTTGTCTCCGTGTCTCTCCATAGTGATTTTTGGATAATGCCGCTGTCCAAAAAAATCACGTTCACTCAGCAAACAAGCAATGCACTATGCAGTAGCAGAGCTTAATCGTCAGGATCATAAACACTCCACGCAGAAGGAACCCATCCAGCCATTATTTTATTAAATCTAGGATATTTTCTCACCTCCCCCCCCCATCTGCCACAAACAATCTGATCTCACCAAAAGTAGTACAAATAACATGCTTTATGCCGTGCAAACATGTTCCTGACAATAAAAATACACTTAACATTTAACAATTTATTTAATATTCAATAGGGGCACATAAGTGAACAACAAGATTTAGCCACACACACAAAAAGTGAACACTGCGGTTGTTGCCGTTGCTCGTTATCCTACGGTGCTACATAATTGCAGTTATCATGACAGCCCTAGGTTCAAGTAAGGCGACTGTGATGGCCACTCTAGTATCTTCCAGGACTTCTTCTGAAACCAAGCCTTGGTGGACTTTTTTGAGGCATGCTTCGGATCATTGTCCTGTTGAAAGGTCCAATGATGCCCAAGCTTCAGCTTCCTCTCAGACATCAGGATATTTTCTCCCAGGATTTCCTGATACTTGATTGAATCCACCTTGTCCTCCACATGCTGCAGGTTTCCAGTGCCAGAGGAAATGAAGCAGCCCCTGAGCATCACTGAGCCACCGCCACGCTTCACTGTAGGCGGTGACTCAGTGATGCTTCATTCTTCCTCCTCCTAACATACTGCTTATACACAGGCCAAAAAGTTCGTTTTGTTTCATCGTTCCACAGAACAGAATCCCAAAGCCTCTTTGGCTTATTTATATAGTTTTGAGCAAATTGGAGCTGACTTTTGTGCTTTTGGTTCAGTAGTCGTGCATGTCTTGCAGTTCAGGCATGGAGCCCTTCATCGTTTAGTATGTGACTTACTGTGAAACCTGAAATCTCAGTGCCTGCTGTCACAAAGTCTTGCTGCAGGTGTTTTACAGTCAGTTGAGGGTTTTTGACTACCTGCATCCTCAGGACTCTGGTTGCAGCAGTTGATAGCTTCCTCCTTTTGCCACATCCAGGTAGTGTAGCCACTATTTTTTTTAACTTTAAACTTGCAAACGATGCTTCCAACTGTATCTTCAGGAACATTCCATGCCTTTGCTATCTTTTTGTATCTTTTCCTTGTTTGTGCGAGATAATGATCTCTTCTCTGAACTTTTCTGACAATTCTCTTGACTTAGCCATATTTCTAACATGCAATCAAACGTTACAATCAACAGTCCAGGTATTTGAGGTGTTTTATCTCAAACTCATGAAGCTTTTGACTAGTTACATTAGGAGTGCTTGAGACTACACCTGATTTGCAAATATGTGATCTTATGAGGAATTCTGTTCATGAGGTTGAATAGGTTTGAAATTGCAGTAGTCATTGAAAGCAGGATTTACTGTTGATTTGGCATCCTCTTTGAAGAGCTGGAGCAGGTGACCAGGGAGAGGAAAGTCTGGGCTATTCTGCTTGAGCTGCTGCCTCTGCAATCCGGACCTCCAGAAAAGCGGTAGAAGATGGATGAATGGATGGATAGATTTGGATAAAGTCCTTGTAATATCAGTTTTATTCAATTATTTAAACTGTTCCTGCGTAATCTGTTTATTGCAAACACGTGAAAATGTTTACATTTTGCCAATAAACCTAAAATACAATGGGGGTTGAATAACTTTGATTGCAACTGTATGCACAACAGACAAAAAAAGGCAGGTTAAAAGTTCTTTCTTAATTCATGGGCTGTAAGCTCTGAATAAAAGCCACAATTATGAATACCTCATTTTTCTCCTAGTTACATCATGTTAGCTCATTGCTAGCCCCTTGATTTGATAATATATAGATTGGGTAATTGCTCGTCTTCAACAAAACATTTTGCATATACCTTGCTGTGGCAACTTAACTCCGATTTGTGAGGGTTTTTTTTTCCTTTTGAGGACACCATAATTTCTTAATAGGAATTCTGTTTTGTTTTCTAACTGCCAATCAGTTAAGTGTACCGTCACAAATGATCCCATTTCATATTAGTAAATTAGTAAAGTTGCTATTAACAAGATTTCATGTTAATTAATGCACACATCTTTTATCTTCCCCAACACCATTAGTGCATGCACATACGCGCACACACACACACACACAAAGAAAGGTCATCATTGCCCTTCACATACCTGTTAATGACAGCTGTTCTCCTTCCTCCATTCTCACAGCTAAAGGATGCTGCTGTATGACATTTAGGATATGGGCAGATGAGATACAATGCATATCCTGATGTGACAAAGCTGATTTCTGGGAAACTGGACCATATTCAAATGCTGAATTTGACCTATATGCAGAATATACATCTGGAAGGAGCTCATCAAATAAATGCAATCTTGATGGGGCTTTTAAAGGCACAGCACTAATATGTGGCAGACTTCGTTCAGGAGATTTTGCAAGTGGGTGAGGACTGGCAGACACAAATGACAAAGACAGTTGGAGTTGATTATCTGACAGAAGAGGCTTGAGGTCACACAAAGAATGTTGGGATTGCTGTGGGGAAATCAGGTTGCTCCTTGGTTCACAACAAGGAGAGATTGCCTGTGTGAATAACTGCGATGATTGTTGTTTTGTCAAGAAAACCAAACTTTCATGCATTGGGGTTGAATGGTAAATTCTGGGCAATAAGGGTGATTCAGCAGAGCTAGATGGGGACACTGTGAAAGTAGACCTAAGGGAAGGGGATGTGGAAGAAAAAGGAGAGTGTTGTCCCACTGGGATAGGTGTCCTGTTACTTGCTGAAGCTGAAATATCAGCTGAAAATAAAAAGGGGGAGTGTGTAGGTTTGGGGATATGAGACTGGGTTTGTGGTAATAAGAACACAGCTTGTGCTGATCCGGGTTCACTGGTGGAGAAAACAGAAGGTGACTTTAAGGCTGACGTCTTGACTGATGACTTTGAAGTTGTTGGAGTCTCAACAGCGAGGCATGGTGATAGCTGTCTTTTAGAGGGAGAAGCTGTAAAACAGACACAAGTAATATAACATGACTCTTTTGAAAGTGCAGTTATAGAATGTTAAGACATTATAGCTGAAATGTAGATCTGCAGAGCTTTACAATTCAAGACTTAACATGTTTTTATTTATTTATTTGTCAAGCTTACTGTTTATGCATACCAGATAAACTAAGGCCATCGCCACGTTTTGTTTGACCTGTTGCCCACTATCCATTTTTTTACAACCTGGCAAAGATGGACTTGATTTATGTGTACAAGGAGACAGATATACAAGCATATGTGATATTTCAAATCAGCAGGTTAGGGGCTCACTCGTAAGGAAGACTGCTGCAAGAATTGTTTGCAGGTTTCTTTTTGGCAACTGAGCTGCATTTACAAAAATCCTTGTGGTCACATCCTCTATTCACTGCAAAAATGTTTACTGAAGTCAGCAGAACGCAAAAAAGAAGAAACAAAAGGCTTTCCCTTTACTGTCCAGCAACTCTAACTATTTGGGGTAGCACTGGCATACAACATTTGTCTGTGTCCCCACGCAACAATGGCAAACACACATCTTGGAAGATGCCTATGTTTTTTTTCTTGTTTTCTACTACTTTTCTTTCTTTCTACTACTGCTTTTAATACAGCTGAACCATTGTTTTTATGTGGGGAAACACTGGACAGTTTTGACTTGGTTGATGCTAAGGTGCTGGAGAAAGTTATTTCCCAGTTAAAACCAGCAACCTGCTTTTTAGATCCAATTCCTACATCATTTGTTAAATCCATTTCCTAGTGCTTTTAAGACACCCATTGTCAAGCCTGTTCTGAAGAGAAATCATTTAGACACTAAAGTACTTAACGATTACAGACCAGCATCCAATCTGCCATTTTAAGTAAAATTTACAGGAAGTTTTTAACGAGTTAAATGATTTTATGAAAACACATGATTTGTATGAAACATTTCAATCTGGTTTTCGGTCAAATCACAGTACTGAGACAGCCCTGATTAAGGTCCTAAATGATCTTAGAATCAACATGGACAAAAGCATGCTCTCGTTCCTGGTCTTATTGGATTTAAGCGCAGCATTTGACACAGTAGACCATGATATTCTTTTAAACAGATTACGCAATATGATCAGCCTCTCAGGCACTGTTTTTAGCTGGTTTAAATCCTACCTCACTGGCAGAGAATTTTATGCCATCCTGGGTGAACACTACTCATCAAAGAGATACAACATGGATTGTGGTGTTCCTCAAGATTCAATTTTAGGTCCAATTCTTTTTTATTTGTACATGTTGCCACTATGCAATGTCATCAGGAGACATGGAATTAGTGTCCACAGTTATGCTGATGATACTCAGCTTTACATTTCTGTCTCTCCTGATGACCCAGCACCAATTGATGTCCTTTTTAACTGCATTTTAGACATTAAATCCTCGATGGCAGAAAATTTCCTACGGCTCAATCAGGACAAAACTGAAGTTTTAGTTTTCGGTCCTGAAGCTCGGGAAGAGAAACTTATCAAAATTACAAAGATTGTCTCTTATTCCATCAAAACAAGTTTAAAACCTGGGTGTTATTTTTGACTCTGAGCTTAGTTTTATTCCACATGTTAATAATATTTTAAAAATTGGATTTTATCATCTAAAAAATATAGCCAAAGTCTGCCCGTTTCTCTCTCGAGAAAACAGAGACCCTAATTGCATACTTTTATTTCTAGTCGTATTGATTATTGCAATGCTCTCCTTTCTGGTCTTCCTAAAAAGACGATCAGTAACTTACAACTATTACAGAATTCAACAGCCCGTGTACTGATAAAGACTAGAAAGGGGGAGCATATTACGCCGGTTTTAGAATCACTGCATTGGCTCCCTGTGAGATTTAGAATCAATTTTAAAGTTCTTTTATTAGTTTATAAAACTCTTAAAGGTCTGGGCCCTTCTTATTTATTTGATCTGCCTTTACCATATCAACCCTCACAGACCCTGAGGTCCTCTGGTACTGGCCTTTTAATGATACTTAAAGTTAGGACAAAAACCCACGGTGAGTCATCATTGGGAGTTTTTCGGCCCACGTCTGAGGAACGGCCTGCCAGAGGACCTCAGGGCTGCAGAGAGTGTTGATATTTTTAAAAGGAGGCTCAAGACCCACCTTTTTTAGTTTAGCTTTTAACTCATTTTATGTCATGTTTACATACTTATTTACCTATTCTACTTATTTATATACAGTATATTTACTGTATATTTTTAGATTACATTTTACATATGGGTAAACTGTATTTATTATTCCTTTACCCATTTTATTTTCTTTCTATTTACTTTTATTCATGATCTTACGCTTCTTCTTATTGTATTCCATTGCATTTTATTGTATTTTATTTTATCTTGTGCTATTTTTAGCTCTAGTGTTTCCTCACTGGGGGGCTCTCAGCACTGGGAGCTGTAATTGGCTCTGGTGGTGGGGATGCTACTGTGGTGGTGGCCCTGACTTGGTGGGATGGGGGAGTTCAGTCACAGCCTGTTGATTGTGGTATGGACTATTCTGTCTGCCTGGGCCGGGGTGGCCCCTGTGGCAGTGTCTCTGCAGCTGTGGGCTGAGACCAACTCCTGGTGCTGACGGTCCCCCTGTGATGGCATTTCCTCACTCTGGTCCTCTGCATGTGCTCAGCCATGTTTTAACTATGCCTATCATTACTTGCGGGTGGGGTGGGAGGAGGTGGGGACTGGGGTGAGTTGAGGGGTCGGGTGGATGGACGTCTTGGACGAGAATAGGGGCGGGGTGGGAGGGCTTGGGGAGGGTTCTCTTGTCTTTTTATTGTTTTTGTTCTATCTGGAATTGTTTTTTAACTGTACAACACTTTGAGATGCACTTCACTGCATGAAAGGTGCTATATAAATAAATAAAGTTTGAAGTTTTCACTGATATGATGGCTGTAGAAGCTCTTTCTTTCTCCATTTCAGCACACAGACTATTCTGTTCATCTTACTACAGGCATCCTTGTCCTGTTTTGTCTGACATACATATGAATGGAGCCTATCCCCGTTTCTTTGAGTGAGAGACAGATAACAACCATTCACTCTCCTATTTATACCTATGGGCAATTTAGGATCAGCACTTAACACCAGCTAACCTAATGTGCCTGTCTTTGGACTGTCGGAAGAAGCCAGAGTTCCTAGAGAGAACCCACACAGACACAAGGAGAACATGGAAACTCCACAAAAAAGAACTCTAACTGGATTCAAACCCAGGGACTTCTTGCTGTGCGGCAACAGTGCTAAGCAGTGGACCACTGTGCTACCAATTTTGTCATCATGTAAAATCGGTTTGGAAAATGTTACAGATTTGGAAAAAAAAAAAAAAAAGATTTAACCCTAATTTCTGGTGAAAGTTCAACCCTGTAAAACAGAGCTCACATTTAGCAAATGATACTCGTGAAGGCAGACCCTTTGGTGAATGTAGTTTCTCAGCAGTTTTAGGTTGGACTGGTGTGCCAGGCTGTTTAGGCATTGGGCCGGGAGAAGATTGTCGGACCTCTGAAGTGTCATCACTGAATAACATTCTTTCAGGAAACGATATTCTTTCTTTCCTGAATATCTGCTGAGCAGGAACCCTGTGAAAAAATAAAGCACTTTGAGTCTATTGGTGGGATATAGGAATCACAATATTCAGACTGTAAAAAAAAAAAAATCTAATTAAGGCCTGTTGCTCATGTGAACATTTGTCAGCTACTCAGAAATTATCCTATATTACCCTTACAGTGCAAAAACTTGTTGAATCCTGAATCTCACCTACTTCTGAGTTACTAAACTTTGGCAAATCTATTGTAAAATGACTGCATATTTCTTTCTAAAAATGCATCTATATAATTTTACATTTTTTTCCCTTTCTACAACATCCTTTTTCATCTAAATTAGAAACATTCTTTTGTAAATGTGAGGATTTTTCTCACAAATTTGCAGGATTTTCCTGCAGAGTTACAGCCATTTTATTCAGAGATGTGCAGCCTTTTACTTGAAAATTTGCAGCTTTTTATTATTCATAATTTTGCAGTTTTTTCCTCATGAATTTACAATTTTTCTTACTCTTGAGTTTGCAGTTTTATTAAAAAAAGCTTAAATTTGCAGCATTTTACTCAAATCTTGTATTTGCAGCATTTTAGGTTGTAAACAGTTGGAAACTTACACTTTTTTTTGTCTTTTTGCTAAAGTTGCAGCTTCTTAACCATAAAATTCCCCTTTTTTGGTCAGAAATCGGCAGCTTTTAACTAAGACTTACATCCCCTTTTTTTTTTTTGGTCAGGTCAGGAATTGGCTTGCTTGCTACCGGATAACCATGAAAACCAGTACTACCTGTCTCATGGGTCGGGCCGTCGGTGACTCAACCGGCATCCCCGCCCTTCTGAGGGCGTGGAGGGGGAAAAAGGGCATCCTGGCAGAACTAAAAACAATATCTGCCACAGGTCTGTGGTGGACCAATCCCAGTTACACGGGGTGAGACTGGACATCCTGGCAGATAAACATATCTGTCGCAAGGTCTGTGGTGGACTGTGCCAGTCGGTATATCATGACATGCACTACACAAAGTAGTATGGGCAAACCTATCATCTGGTCAGTCACTGCAACAGATACTGGAGTCAGTTTGTCTTGGCTTGTCCTTGCCACTGATAATACCTTTATCTGCCAAGAATGTGCCGCTAGTCCAGCAAAAGCTAGCGGTACTCAAATACTTTGCAAGCAGCTTCATGAAATGGTCAGTCAGAAAGCAACTCATACTGGCTCGGACGTCGCCTGGGCTTACAAGGTCCGTGCTGATCTGTTCACACTCCGACAGGCAGCTAAAAGCAAGCTAGGAGCAGGAAGAAAAAAGAAGAGGAAAACAGCAGCCTTGTGTGTAGCAGAATGGAATGTACGCACTCTGTTGGACAGAACAACATCACAGCACCCAGAAAGACAGACCGCACTTGCGGCCCTGGAAATGAACAGGTACAATGTAGACATAGCTGCACTTAGTGCAGGGGTGTCCAACCATGTGCCATGGAGAGCCAAGACCCTGCAGGTTTTCTCTTCTACCCAGTCTCTTCAGCAGGTGTTTTCATTTATCAGCAATCAGTGGGAAGAAGTTCACTGAAATCTGCTGTTGAAGACACTGGTTGGAGGTAAAACCTGCAGGGTCTTGGCTCTCCATGGCACATGGTTGGACACCCCTGACTTAGTGAAACAAGATTTCCTGGATATGACAACTTGGAAGACCATGGGTACATTTTCTTTTAGAGTGGGAGATAAACTCAAGAAAGGAGAGAAGCAGGAGCGGGCTTTGCAGATAGAAAGGAGATAGTAGCAAAGCTTGATGAGGAACCGGTGCCAATCAACGACTGGATAATGACTATGAGACTCCCACTACAGCAGAATATGTGTGCCACACTCATCAGTGTATATGCCCAAACAATGACCAACACAGAGGAGGTGAAGGAAGAGTTCTACAGTGATTTACGTGAGACTATCAGGTGTGTACTGACTGATGACAGGCTGATACTCGTTGGAGATTTTAATGCCAGAGTTGGTTCGGAAACTGAGAAATGGAAAGGAGTGCTAGACAGTCATGGAGTAGGCAAGTGCAATGCTAATGGAGAACTTCTACTTGCACTATGTTCAGAGTACAACCTTGTGATAACCAACACTCTATTTAAGCACAAGGACACACACAAGAAGACATGGATGCACCCAAAATCCAAGCACTGGCAATTGTTAAGACTACGTCATAGTAAGGCAGAGAGACATAAGGAATGTATTGGACACCAGAGCAAAGAGAGGCGCAGACTGTAGTACTGATCATGTTATGCTGAGATCTAGATTAAGGATTTGGAGACAAAAACACCACTGCAGGACGGGTGCGAAGCCACCACGGAAGCTAAACACGAGTGCACTGAAAGGCCAAAAGAAGCAGGAAGAACTTACACAGGAAATGGATGAAAACTTGAAATACTGGGACAGCAGCAACTCAAAGAATGACATAGAAGAGAAATAGGCAACACTGAAGGATATGGTATATCAGACTGCGAGTGATGTATTAGGCCACCCTGAGAGGAAACATCAAGATTGGTTTGATGAGCATGATGAACACCTGAAGAAACTACTAGAAGCGAGGAATACAGCTAGGCAGGAAAACCTGCAGTGTAACACAAGGTCGAAGAAGAAGAAATACTCAAAGGCTCAGAGTGAGCTACAGAACTACACCAGAAAGATGAAGTCCAACTGGTGGGATGAAAAAGCGGAGGAACTTCAAACTGCAGCAGACAGGAAGGACATGAAAACATTCTTCACAGGTTTGAGAGAAATCTACGACCCTAAACCAAGAGGATTGATCCAACTAAAGGCTATGGATGGTGAAATGGTTTTGCAGGAGAAAGACAAGATCCTGGACAGATTTGCAGACCACTTTGACCAACTACTAAACAACCCTGGTGATCTCACTGAAGAGGCTAAAGAAGCTCTAGTGCAGTGATCAATTGTATCAAGTCTAGATGAACCACCAAATTTTGATGAACTAATGGCAGATATCAGGACAACACAAGATGGTAAAGCTCCAGGAAGGGATGGAATTCCAGCAAAAGTGTGGAAATTTGGTGGTGTTCAGCTGACCAACTGCCTGCATAAACTCATCCAAGAGATATGGGATGCCATTGTTCAAGAAAGGTGACAGGAAAGATTGTGGAAATTACCGAGGTATATCCCTGCTAGCCACTGTTGGTAAGATTCTCTCACATGTACTACTGAACAGACTCAATGAACACATCTCGCAGAATGTACTGCCAGAAACCCAGTGCAGCTTGAGAAGTGGAAGAAGCACAATGGACATGATTTTCTACTTGAAACAGGTTCAAGAAAAGTGTATCGAACAGAACATGCTGCTTTATATAGTGTTCATAGACTTCAGTAAAGCTTTCAATACTGTTTTATGACAAGGCCTTTGGCAGGTATTCAAGAAATATGGTTGTACAGAGAAGTTTGTCAGCCTGATTGAGGCACTCCATACAGGTATGCAAGCAAACGTGGCAATGAGTGGTTCAGTATCTAAAGACTTTCCAGTAAGCAACGGGGTGAAACAAGGGTGTGTGCAGGCACCTACACTCCTCGCTATATCTGGCAGCCATGCTTGAGGTGGCCTTCAAAGACACTTCAGAAGGAGTGTACATTCAAGCAAGGAAAGAAGCAGACTTGTTCAATGTGGCACAGTTTAAAGCCAAGAGTAAGACATCGATAAAGGTAGTAAGAGAAATGCTCTTTGCCGATGACAGTGCTCTAGTTGCACACAGTGTGGAAGATATGCAATCTTTAGTGGAGAAATTTGCAAGAGCAGCTAGCCAATTCAGCCTCAAAATCAACATCAAGAAGTCTGAGTGCCTTTATCAACTGCCAACGTTCCAATTATCAACATCACTACCAGAAGAGATCAGCATTGGTACAGAACCACTGGTCAAGTGCAAGACTTTCAAGTATTTCGGAAGTACTGTTTCAGAGAATGCTAGGCTGGAGGATGAACTATCTCTCAGAATGGGAAGAGCAAGCGCTGTGTTTGGAAACTTGAGGGAGAGACTGTGGAACAATCGACATGTGTCTATCTGTGTGAAATGCAAAGTGTACAGAGCGACAGTACTGGCTACTGTATTGTACGGTGCTGAAACTTGGACTGTCTACAGAGTGCAGGTGCAGAAACTCCACGCGTACATGATGAGACACCTTCGAGCCATAATGAATATCTCATGGAAAGACAAGATAACCAACATAGAAGTGTTGAAACGAGCTGGTCTACCATCAATGGAGGACATGCTAATACAGATGAACCTGAGATGGCTCGGACATGTTGAGAGGATGGACCACCAGCGTCTCCCTCGGCAGTTACTCTACTCACAGTTATGTGAGGGCAAATGCAATCAGGGTAGATTAAGGCTCAGATTTAAAGACACTGTAAAAAGAAACTTGAAGAAGTTGGATATAGACAGGAGTTCCTGGCAGCAGAAGGCTAGGGACAGAGCTGTGTGGAGGAATCTGATCAGACCTAAATGAAACAGTCATTGTCGCCCACGACAGACTGCTATGATGATGACAACACACTGAAGTGCTAAGTATTTATTAATTATTTTAACGTTTTGTAGCATTAAAAGCACTTGACTCCTATTTTATGTAAAATACAAATGTATGAAATTTCCATATGAATATATATGATCTGTCGGTAAGGGATATGACTTTCAGCATCTGAAATTTTTTGGTTTCTGCTTGAAGCAGACCAGACTGATCATTTTTGAGTCAGCCAGAGCAGAACACATGCCCCGACCAGAGTGGTGGAATAGTGGTAGAACATCCGCCCCACAGCTGGTAGGTTGAAGGTCACGCCATCTTTGGTCATACCGAAGACCATAAAAATGGTATTTTCTACCTTCTAGCTTGGTGCTCAGCATAATAAAATTGGGAAAGGAAAGTTGGCTACCCAGCCACAAGCCCAGGTAAATGGGGGGGGGGGGGGGGGTTGCATCAGGAAGGGCATTCTACATAAAATCTCTGCCAAACCCAATAATAAAACCTGGACCCCACTACTACAGTATGTGAAACTAACTTGAGGACAAGAAGAGTAGAATACATGCCAGCAGTCAAAAATCTCACCACCACTGGTATAACTGAACAGGGTTTGTGTTTTATGTTTAACTTGAAAAAAGGTGACATTTAATTTCGATCACAACATCATCACTTCCTGTGTTGCTGGCTGTCTGTGGTTTGCGCTCCTCATTCTCCCGAGGATTTTGCCTTTAATTGTATTTTAATCACTTTTTTCCATCTACTGTTAGCTCTCACTTCTGTTTATCAAGCCTCTTGCACCTATGTGCACACTCAGTGTCATCTAATCACCCTCCTTAGCCTTCTGTTCACCTTTCATCTGTGTGTTTGTTAGCTTCGGGTTAGCCACTAGCTATGGCTACAAGCTCTCCTTCCTCTCCTCCTCTGGTGTGCAGTCTATGTCAGATGTTTAGCTACACCTCTGCCTCTTTTAGTGATGACGGTGAATGTAATAAATGTTGTCTTTCTGAGGCGCTCGAGGCGAGGTTGTCTGATTTGGAATCCCGGCTCCACTGTATTGAAACACCGTCTGCGCCAGTTAATCTTGACGGACGTCCCTTAGCTGCAGCGGAGTTCCCTAGCTTAGGGCAGCCTGCTAGCGGTCCTCCGGTCCTCCTCAGCAACGAGGAGACTGGGTGGGTGACGGTGAGAAGGAAGCCTAGCCACAAAGCCCCGGTTAACCACCAACCTATTCATGTTTCTAATCGCTTTCCCTGCTCAGCAACACATCCACTGAGGAAAAAACTGTTGATCATTGGCGACTCTGTAGTCAGAAATGTGAAACTAGTGACTTCAGTGGCCATAGTCAAATGCATTCCTGGGGCCAGAGCAGGCGACATCCAGTCAAATTTGAAAATGCTGGCTAAAAGTAACTGTAAATACTCCACAATTGTTATCCACCCCAGCATTAACGACGTCCGACTCCAGCAGTTGGAAGTCTCAAAACTAAACGTGGAATCGGTGTGTGACTTTGCCAAAACAATGTCTGCCTCTGTAGTGTTCTCTGGGCCCCTCCCCAATCTGACCAGTGATGACATGTTTAGCCGCTTGTCATCCTTCAACTGCTGGCTGTCTGTGTGGTGTCCTGCAAACAATGTGAACTACATAGACAATTGGAATTCATTTTGGGGAAAACCTGGTCTTATTAGACAAGACGGTATCCATCCCACTTTGGATGGTGCATCTCATTTATCTAACAATCTGGCATCATTTTTATCCAAATTTCCAAAACCTTGACAACTCAGAGTTGGGACCAGGAAGCAGAGTCGCAGTCTTACACGCCTCTCTACAGCTCCTCTTCATCCGCCACCCCTCAACTTAGCCCCTGTCTTCCCCCATCAGAGAATCATTGTCTGCTCCCTCTAAAGTAAATAAAAATACAATGTATAAGCATCCCAAAGTGATTAAACAAAAAGTTGGTAAAACTCAAATTAAACATGAAGCCTCTAAATTGAATGATTTGGCCTCTGTTCCTCCTCATAATTTAAAAATTAAATGTGGTTCGTTAAATATTAGGTATCTAACTTCCAAGTCTCTGCTAGTCCATGATCTGTTAATTGATCATCAAACTGATTTAATATCTCTTACATAGACTTGGTTAGGGCAAGAGGATTATGTTAGTTTGAATGAATCAACTCTCTCTGGTTATTTAAACTGTCAAAATCCCAGAAGTTATGGTTGTGGAGGAGGTGTAGCAACAATTTACCATTCCAAATTACTAGTTAATGTAAAGCAAAAAACATGTTATAATTCCTTTGAGGACCTGGTCCTCAGTATTGGGCATTTTAGCAATTATAGGCTAAACCCAATTTTATTTGCCATAGTATATCGTCCTCCATCAACCTACTCGGAGTTTTTATCCGAATTTGCCGAATTCTTAGCTGATTTAGTGCTGAAATCAAATAGAATAATTATAGTAGGGGACTTTAATGTACTTTAATATGCATGTAGATAGTGATTGCCTTAATTTGGCATTTAATTCAATATTAGACTCAATGGGGTTTTCTCTGAAAGTAGGAAATTCTACCTATTATCTCCACCATACGTTGGACCTTGTTCTGACATATGGCATAGAAATAGAAAATCTGGTAGTGTCTTCTCATAATCCTGTATTGTCAGACCATTGTCTGTTAACCTTTGATTTTACTATTTCTGACTATTTGGCTCCTAAGGAAAAATATTACTACAGTAGATGCCTCTCAGATGATGTTGTTACCAAATTTATGCACATTGTTTCCTCTATGCCTTGTGTCAACACAACGGAAATAAGCATAGACAGCTTGCTCCTTCTGTAATTGATAGCATGGTAGATAGTGTTACAGCTTCTCTGAATCAGACTCTAGACATGGTGACCCCTTTAAAAAAGAAAAAGTCTAATCAGAGATTTCTAACTCCTTGGTTCAACACAGTAGCTTAAAACAGAAGACTCGTCAATTAGAAATTACATGGCGCTCCACTAATCTAGATGAAATCTATTTAGCTTGGAGAAATCATCTTTTAGTTCATAAAAAATCTCTGTGAAAAGCTAGAACGAGTTATTATTCTGTATTAATAGAAGAGGACAACAATAATCCCAGGTTTCTTTTCAGCACTGTAGCCAGGCTGACAGTCAGGACTCTGTCAATCCTAGCATTCCCTTAGAGCTTACTAGTCAGGACTTTATGAACTTTTTCAATAATAAAATTTCATCTATCAGAGATAAAATCAGTCAGATTCTTCCCACCGTTAACTTAAATACAGTAACTACTACAACTCCTTCAACTGACATTTGTTTGGATCAGTTTACTCCAATTGACCTTTCAGAGTTAGACAAAATAGTTTCCTCATCCAAGCCTTCAACTTGTCTTTTAGGACCCTATTCCTACCAGGTTATTTAAAGAAGGCTTCCCATTTATTGGTAGCTTTATTCTTCAAATAATCAATTCTTCATTAACTTTAGGCTATGTACCGTACGCTTTTAAAACTGCTGTAATTAAACCCTTACTCAAAAAGCCAACGCTGGATCCAGGAGTTTTAGCTAACTATAGAGCAATCTCTAATCTCCCTTTCATTTCAAAAATCTTAGAAAGAGTTGTTGCTACACAATTAGTTGACCACTTGCAGGGAAATGGTTTATTTGAAGAGTTTCTATCTGGGTTTAGAATCCATCATAGTACTGAAACAGTCTTAGTGAAGGTCACTAATGACCTCCTGATCGCATCTGATAATGGACTTGTTTCTGTACTTGTCCTTTTAGACCTTAGTGCAGCTTTTGGTACTATCAATCATAATATTCTACTTGATAGATTAGAACACTATGTTGGACTTACTAATGGAACTTCATTGCAGTGGTTTAGATCTTATTTATCTGATAGGTTCCAGTTTGTTCATGTCTATAATGAGTTTTCTTTCAACTCAAAGCTCAGTCATGGAGTGCCACAGGGTTCTGTGCTAGGCCCTACTCTTTTTTTAGTTTATATATGTTTCCGTTAGGCAGCATTATTAGGAATCACTGTATACATTTTCATTGTTATGCAGATGACACACAATTATACCTGTCAATGAATCCAGATGATAATAATCAATTAGCCAAGTTAGAAGCCTGTCTTAAAGAAATCAAAGCTTGGATGACTTGTAATTTTCTGCTATTAAATTCAGATAAGACTGAAGTCATTCTTGTTGGTCCAAAAAACCTTAGAAATACCTTTCCAAATCAAACTTTTAGTTTGGATGCAGTTATTCTTTCCCTTAATAGCACTGTGAGGAACCTTGGAGTTATTTTTGATCAAGATCTGTTTTTCAGTTCACATATTAAATTCATTTCTAAGACTGCCTTCTGTCATTTGTGTAATAAGATAAGATAAGATAAGATAAGATAAGCCTTTATTAGTCCCACAACGGGGAAATTCCAGGATTGCAACAGCACAGGGATAGCAACACTCAGAGCAACAATCAGAAGGCAAGAAAAAAAACAAGCAAGCAAGAGCAGCTAATAAACATATGTACGTATTACTATAAAATATATATATATACACACACACACAGACACACAGTGCAGCGCATTGTAGCTGGATGGAATAAATATATGAATATATGAACACACAGTGCAGAGCATTGTAGCTAGATGGAATAAATATGTAAATATATAAACACCCACAGTACGGAGCATTGCAGCTAGGTGGAATAAATATGCAAGTATATAAACACACACAGTGCGGAGCAATGTAGCTAGATGGAATAACATGTAGATATATAAATATATAAACACCCACAGTACGGAGCATTGCAGCTAGACGGAACAAATATGCAAATATATAAACACACACAGTGCAGAGCATTGCCGCTAGATGGAATGAAACAGCATAACCGTCTACCCAGCTATCCTGCATGGTATGATTATGTGCCCATACACACTCTCACCCTCCATAGCGACCGGCATGCTCCTAGTTGTATGCCGGAGAGGACCACTGTGTAAGTCTATTGCATCTTCTGCATTCAAAAAACTATTAGTTTGTTACGTCTTTTTGCTATCTCTGCGAGCAGCCCTGCTTAGGTTGTACAGTCTGACAGCCGTTGGTAGGAAGGACCTACGAAACCTCTCGGTTGTGCACCTGGGATGATGTAGTCTGCTGCTAAATGAGCTCCTCAGTGCATTCAGTATGTCCTGCATAGGGTGGAACTCGGACTCCAGCAGAGATGACAGTTTAGCCACCGTCCTTCTCTCTCCTATCTCCTCCATCGGATCAAGGCGCTGCCCCAGGACAGAGCTAGCTTTCTTAATCAGTTTGTTCAGTCTCTTCCTATCGGCTGCAGTAATGCCACTGCCCCAGCAGACCACTCCAAAAGTGATGGCTGATGCCACCACCGTGTCATAGAATGACTTCAGCAGCGCCCCTTGTACACCAAAAGACCTGAGTCTCCTCAGCAGGAACAGCCTGCGCTGTCCCTTCTTGTAGAGTGCATCAGTATTGTGTGACCAGTCTAGTTTATTGTTCAGATGAATACCCAGGTACTTATAGGATGTCACCATCTCGATGTCTGTTCCCTGTATATTTACTGGTACTGTGAGGGGCTGCCCATGCCTGCGGCAGTCCACCACCAGCTCCTTAGTTTTCCTCGCGTTGATCTACTGCCAAGATTAGGAGCATCTTGTCTCAGAGTGATGCTGAGAAACTGATCCACGCTTTTGTTAGCTCTAGATTAGATTATTGTAACTCTTTATTATCAGGTTGTCCTACAACATCTTTAAAAAATCTTCAGTTGATCCAAAATGCTGCAGCAAGAGTTTTCACAGGTACTAGAAAGAGAGATCATGTGTCTCCGGTTCTGGCCTCCCTTCATTGGCTTCCCATAGAGTTTAGAATTAAGTTTAAAATCCTTCTTCTCACTTACAAAGCTCTTACCAATCAGGCCCCTTTTTATTTAACCCCTTGCACTCTGGTCAATTTCCCTAAAAACGCCTAAAAATAACGTACCCAAAGTAAATCAAAAGCTGTTCTTCAACCCTTTGCAGCATCTTCATGGGGTTGGTCTCATTTAAAAGAAAACACTTTGAATTTTTTGGCAAAACAGTTATAATCTCTCTAAGTGCTCCTGCCACTGAGTAACAGTCATCTAAACATACTGAACTTGAAGAAAATAAATTTCGCCTGGGTGTTTTTTTTGATACAAATGCTTGCAAATAACACACAGCTGTCAGATCAGGGCTGGAAAATGCAACAGAAATGTAGAACCAAGTGTTATCCAGCTGAGGTCAAAATTTTGTAACAATACCACAAAAAATGAATATATTACACAGCTTTTTTCTTAGGTTGTTCCCAGGTGTTTTTGAACTGTGCCAAATTGTGCCAAATGGCACAGTTTGGAAAAACTTCTGTAACTTTTGAATGGTTCAATATAGAAGCTTCATCTTGGGCTCTAATGAAAGGTGAAGGGCTGTGTGTGTGTGTGTGGGGGGGGGGTTGTTTATTCATTCATGAATGAACAAACAAGCCCCCACACACAAAAAAGCATGCCACGTAAAAAAATGTGTGGCTTTTTTTTACAAGAAAGAATAACCTACAGTGCACTAAAAATTATACTAAAATATCTGTAATGTAGAAGATAACAACCCCCCCCCCACTACAGAGGACGGACATTGCCCATCGCTCCATGACGGACCGTGCGCTGCGGTCTACTACGCACAGTTGTACTAAAATATCTGCAATAATATCTGCAATCCGCTACAGAAGAGTAGCCGGCGGGGGGGGGGGGGGTGTTCACGGTCCGGACGCGGCGCACGGATTGGACCCATGCGCCGCGGTCTTCATGTTGCAATAACGCACAGTTGTAATTTACCGATCGCTCAAAAGTCATTTTGATTACAATTTTCAGGGATTAAGAATAATTTAGCTTATAACACTTACCTGTCCACAACAGCAGTGTCGTTGGCGATCTTCTCTTCCTCATTGTCAGACAAACATGACGCTGGTCCGCTTGTTACGGACTCGTGGTTCTCGTCACGTGACCTGGTCAAACCATAATTCCATTATTGCGGTTTTGCGCTTCCATGATTGCGGTTTTGGTGAACGATTTTTCAAAACAAATAAGAACAGTAGTAAGAAAAAAAGACTGGCGAATGCGTGTGTGTCACCCAGCGGCTCAGACAAAACAGATTTTATGCAAGGGACGCACGCTTTCGAACTTCTGTGCTTCAATTGGCTCGCTGTATTCGCAACCGTTGGTAGGCGGGTCCTTCTTGCTAGGTTTTCAGTCATTGGTTCTTCAAGGTTTCAGAAACCCAATTCAAGGCTCTTATTAGTTGAATGAGAGGTCAATCACATCTAAACCAATCAAAGCACTCCTTTGGCTTTCTGTTCGCGGCTGTGTCTGTAGTGGAAGAACGGAAATGCGGGGGGGGGGGGGGGTTCAGTGCCTATGATGCCCTCGTGCGCTCTAGGACGCAGAGACGTGCCCGCCCGCTGTACACCAGAGTGCAAGAGGTTAAAAGATCTGATATTACCCTATTATCCTAACAGAGCACTACGCTCCCAAAATGCTGGATTACTTGTAATACCTAGAATCTCCAAAGTACAATGGGGAGCAGAGCCTTCAGTTATCAAGCTCCTCTCTTATGGAACCAGCTGCCAATCTGGATTCGGGAGTCAGACTCAATCTCTGTTTTTAAGAATAGGGTTAAAACCTTCCTTTGTGATACAGCCTTCAGCACCAGGACCAGATAACATCCCGCTGGAGTTCTATCTTCATGGAGGTCCCGAGGTGAAAAACGATTTAATGCAGCTTCTACTTAAAATATGGGAAACCAAGACGTTACCAAGTGACTTTAAAAATGGAAATATAGTCACCATTTTCAAGAAGGGAGATAGAGACAACTGCAGTAACTACCGCGGCATCTCACCACTGAGCATTGCAAGCAAGATCTTTGCTCGTATCCTTCTCACTCATCTTCTTGTAGTAGCCGAGGATGTACCTCCTGAGTCTCAATGTAGCTTTAGACCCTCTCGTAGTACAGTAGATATGATATTCTGTGCTTGACAACGCCAGGAAAAGAGCCAAGAACAACAACAACCACTCATATTCATCTTCTGGGACCTCTAGAAGGCCTTTGATCGAGTTCCTCGCCCTGCTATGTGGGCTGTTCTTGCTCGTTTTGGATGTCCAGATGATTTCATCGCTCTCGTTCACGCTCTCCACGATGGCATGGTTGGCAGGGTTTGCAACCAAAATACTCTCTCAGACCCTTTTCCCATCACTAGTGGTCTCAAGCAAGAATGTGTCCTTGCTCCAACCTGCTTTTCGTTGTATATGGCTGCAATGCTAAATGAAATACCACCAACAACCCCTGGTATCAATCTGCAATACTGCTTGGATGGGGGGCTTTTTAATCTTGCTCGCTTTCACGCGAAATCCAAAACCTCGGTCACCAGTGTTCATGAATTGCAGTTTGCAGACAATAATGCCACACCAGCTCAGACTGTTGATGACCTCCAGAGAATAGCTACCATTTATAATGACTCTTATGAGCATTTTGGAATGGAAGTTAACACTGACAAAACCAAAATCCTCAACCAACCAGCACCTGGTCAAACTTCCTCAAGGACCAACCTTAAGATTAACGGAAATCCTGTCGATGAACTGGAGCATTTCTCTTACCTTGGTAGCATCCTCTCAAAAATACCAACTTGTGCAAAGGACATCGAAAACCGCATAAAAGCTGCGCACTCCGCATATGGATGCCTTTGTCATTGAGTCTTCAATAATCATGTGATAACCATCCGCACCAAAATCATGGTTTTTCGGGCCGTTGTTCTTTCCACCTTTCTTTATGCCTGTGAAGCCTGGACCTTGTATTGTCGCAATATCAAGTGCCTTGAGAACTTCCAACAGAGAGAGCTCAGACAAATACTTGGCATTCGTTGGGAGGATCGACTTTCAAACAATGAGATTCTCAAGCGTGCTCTGCTGCCTAGTGTGGAAGCTACCATCTTGCAGCACCGCCTTTGATGGACAGGACATGTCGTATGGATGGACCCCACTAGACTACCACGAATCATGCTCCAGGGGGAGGCCAAAACTACGCTACAAGGACCAGCTAAAATGTTCCCTGAAGCAAGCCAACATAGATAAAAGATCTTGGGAACAACTTGCCACTGACAGAACAGCCTGGAGAAGAAGAACTTGGGAAGGCACAGACTCATTTGAGAGGCTCAGAAAACAACAGGATGATGATAAACACAAACAAAGACAAGAAAAACAAAACCAACTACGTCCCCCACCCACAATAAAATGTGACTTCTGCCCACGACAGTTCTATCATAGGCTTGGCCTTCAGAGCCACATCCGCCATCGACATTGATCACAGATGGCAACGTCCTGAAAACTAAGACGAAACCAATGCTCGGACACGAGCTGGAGCCGATGACAATTAGGGCGGGATCATGTGTTTCTGAACCCTCCCTTAGTTATGCTGCTATTAGGTTTAGGCAGCTGGGGGACCTCCAATAACTGCACTGGGCTTCACTCCTTTCTTCACTCTCAATGAATTTTTTTTTTTTTTCTGGTCATTAACATCTGTTTGTTCTCTCCCATAGATTGAGTCCCCATCATGCTGTTTTGCTCTCTACATGTCTGTTCTTTTCATCTTCTCTATCCCCTCATCCCTCAGCCAGTCCCAGCAGATGACTGTCCCTCCCTGAGCCTGGTTCTGCTGGAGGTTTCTTCCTGTTAAAAGGGAGTTTTTCCTCTCCACCGTCGCCAAGCGCTTGCTCACAGGGGATCGCCTGATTGCTGGGTCTTTCTGCAATTGTGGGGGTTTCCCCTACAGTTGAAAGTGCTATGAAATGACTGCTGTTGTGAAATGGCGCTATATAAATAAAGTTGAATTGAATTGAATTAATGTCAGGTTGTTTACAATATCTGAAACATGGAAGTAAATTAAATTATATATATTGTCTATTGCCCACCAAGGGTTTTAGTGCTGATGTTGGCCAGTGACAGTTCTGATGGGTTTCCAGATTGCAATATTCTTTAGTTATTGATTAAGTATGCATTAAACTTGAATGTATCCCTCAGAGTTAATGTGTTATAACTGCTCTGATAACATAACACATCTGATGAAAAAATAAAAGATCAAAGAGAAACGGGAGATACTTTAAAACCTCCAATGTAAGGTGCAGTTTGTCGAAGCATGTACTTCCCATCAAGAAAGAAAATAATGTGAGCGGTATCAGAGAGATTATGGTACTAATTAAAGACTTACTCTTGCCTGCTGCCCATCCTCTGTTCCACCGCACATACTCCCTTTACGTCTCTGTATGTCTGCAAACAGATGAAAAAGATGAAGGCAAAGACAAAAATGGAAAGCAAGGACATGTCATGGTACTGGATTTGGTTCAATTTTTAGATAAGAATTTTGTTTCTGTCCATTAATGTCTTTCTTAGTGTTCGTGTTTCCCCCATCTCTTGTGTTCTAATGCCTTTGTAAACTGACAAGTCTGTGTGGTCCTCTTTCATGTATTTCACGTCCTGCTTTACTTATCTTACCATTACTATTGCTGTACTTGCTTTTCTGTGATTGTGTCCAAAATAATGACTGCAAACTTTTTCACCACCAAATAAGAACAAAACTCAAAATCCAGAGGAGGGGTGGGAATGGTGCTGTGTGAATGTACAACATATTGCTTGAATCATTTCTAAGTAGCGCATACCTGTGCATGCCCGTGCATACCCGTGCATACCCGTACATGCCTGTAGAAACCAAGTATAAGCAAGTATTTCTGCATGATCATAGAAAGCAGGTGTAAGCAAGCACGTCAGCACTCGTTCAGTGATGCCACCCTTTGACCTTTGATGTTGTAATAGTGAGT
The DNA here is from genome assembly GCA_020510985.1 of Pholidichthys leucotaenia. Taxonomy (NCBI): domain Eukaryota; kingdom Metazoa; phylum Chordata; class Actinopteri; order Cichliformes; family Pholidichthyidae; genus Pholidichthys; species Pholidichthys leucotaenia. The sequence goes on along the minus strand of CM035847.1, from coordinate 155,367,520 downwards.
CCTATGATCTTTGATGATGTCATTGCGAGTCCTATGATCGTGAGTGATGCCTGCCTTTGATCTTTGATGTCCTATGATCGCGATGCCTGCCTTTGATCTTTGATGTCATAGCGCGTCCTATGATCGAGAGTGATGCCTGCCTTTGATCTTTAATAATGTCATAGCTTGATGATGTCATAGTGCGTTCTATGATCGGGAGTGATGCCTGCCTTTGATCTTTAATGCCCTATGATTGTGAGTGAGGGCTGCCTTTGATCTTTGTTGATGTCATAGTGAGTCCTATGATCTTTCAGCGAGTCCTATGATTGTGACAGACACACATAGATTTCTTTAATTATACTATGGTGTCTATATGATGTCATATAGACATCATATAGAGATCATAGGCACATCATAGGCGAATCCTATGATCTTTTAGCGAGTCCTATGGTCGTGACATCCATCTTCTTCTTTTGCATTTGATTGGTGGTTGGCGGGGAGAGAAAGGAGAGGAGATAGTGAAGTACATGATAGACCGGCCTGGGTGGCCACCATCTTACCACGGCCAAGATGTGTAGAGTGATGATATAGAGTGAAGTGATGATATAGAGTAAAGTACGAGGAGATAAAGAAGAGTGATGTCTGAAGATAGAGTTGAGGTTCGACTGGACACAGCAATAATGATAGAAGGACTACAGCTCCTGACCAGAGAGAGTGATGATACAGAGTGAAGTACATGGTGGTAATGCACCTGTAAGCTGGTTGCCAACCACCAATCAAATCTAAAAGAAGAAGAAGAAGAAGATTAGATTGGCAGTTGGCAACCAGCTTACAGGTGCATTACCGCCACGTACTTCACTCTATATCGTCACTCTATATATCTTGACCGTGGCAACTGCCACCCAGCCGGGTCTCTTCTTCGGCGGTTGGCAACGAGGTACAGGTGCATTATAATCCGCCACGTACTTCACTCTATATCATCACTCTATATATCTTTGTATAAGGAGTTCTGAACAGTATGGGTTGACAACGATGCCAAGGACACAGTCCAAGGACGGATAATTTTTTCACACATAAGGAGTTGTTCAGAACTCGCTATACAAAGATATAGAATGATGATAATGAAGTCAGTGGCGGTAATGCACCTGTAAGCTTGTTGCCAACCGCCAATCAAATCTAAAAGAAGAACTCCCCATGTGTGAAAAAATTATCCGTCCTTGGTCTGTGTCCTCGGCCGGGTCGCTAATTCTTTTAGATTTGATTGGCGGTTGGCAACCAGCTTACAGGTGCATTACCACCACATACTTCACTCTATCAGGTCAGGAGCTGTAGTCCTTACCGCCACATACTTCACTCAGTAAACATCACTCTATGTATCAAAAGTCAGAATTCTTCTCGGTTGGCAACATCATCTTCGTCTTCCTCACTCTATATCTTTGTATAAGAATGTTCTTATAAGGAGTTCTGAACAATCTTCAAACAGTGAGATTTCCATGTCCACATGATGTCTATAACACTCTATCTTGTCATTACTCTATAAGGAGTTCTTATAAGGAGTTCTGAACAATCGTCTTCTTTTTCTTCTTCAAACAGTGAGATTTCCATGTCTACATGGTGTCTATAACACTCTTATCTTCTTCTTCTCTCAGTTACTGGTGGATAGCAAACAACTGAAAGGTGCATACCACCACCTACTGTACAAGAGTGTGTAACATTATGTCATTTGAGCCTGACCCCTAAATTCTATGACTTAATTCTGTGTTATTTAAAAAAAGAGAAAAGAGCCCTTCTCATGATTCTTAGTGCCTCTCCATCTCCATCTGTTCCCAGAATCCCAGTTAAATCCCATTCCCTACCGGCTTCTCGAACTTCATTTTTCATTCTCGCTCTTTCATTTCCATACTTGTGACAGTGTAATAAGATGTGCTCGACAGTTTCTTTTACTCCACATTCTCTACATTTGTCACTTTCGCTTTTCCCCATGGTGAATAAAGTGCCGTTTAAACCTGTATGATCCAGTCTGAGTCTTGCCATAATCATGTCTTCCCTCCTGTTTGTTGTTTTATAATTCTTTAGTGCAATAGATTTTTGTATGTTGCAATACGATCTACCTTTATGAGCTTCATCCCATCTTTTTTGCCATAGCTCAATTCCTTTTTTCTTGATTACTGCTTTCCCTTCACCTTTTCCAAGAGACAATGGCATAGTTATTTCTTTTCCACTTTGTGTGCAGGAACCCAACAAAACTGAACTTCTCCACCACCCGTGTGTACCCTAAATAAACTGTGATATAGCTCCATCACCAAGTCTTCCCTTGTAGATTTTAGTGTCTGTATGGTTTTGAAAGCTGCAAGTGAATTGAATCTATGCACACCACCACCCGGTCCGGTCAGACCTCCTCCAACCACTGCAAACCAATAATTATTTCCACCACCTCTGCTGTAAATACAGATGTATTGTTGGAGTGTCTTTTTGAGATGGTCACTTTAAACTCTGGAATGTACTGTATACTCCAACTCCAACAGAGCCCTCTTTGTTCTTTGAACTGTCAGTATAGAGCTGTAAGAAGTTATAGTAATTGTTCCTGAGGTAAATGCTTGTTTTAACACCAACTTCACTCATATGCCAATCCTTTTTCCTCATTAGCAGACTAATGGCTACTTCTTTTCCCGGAAACAGCCAAGTGGGAACATTACTCACCGGACTGGTGTTAGCTATAGCAATAGTGTCTAGTCCATACATTCTGGCTTTTCTTTCAATTGTCCACCCAAACCCGTGTCCCTGGAAGTTAGAATATTCCCAGCAGTCTTGTAGTGTTATTTTTGAAATATTCGCTTCCTCACTTCCTTTCAGCTTGACCCAGTATGATAATGCGAGTTTATCTCTTCTCAAATCCATTGGCATTTCTCCTGCTTCTATTAAAACTGCATTGTTTGGTGTTGTTTTGATGGCTCCAATGCACAGGCGAAGTGCTCTATGTTGCATTCTGTCTATTTTTCCCCAGAGTCATCTTTGCTGCTGCTCCATAAATCATGCATCCATAGTCTATTGTCACTCTCATTAGTACTCTGTAAATGTCAATTAAAGCCTGTTTATCTGTACCCCATTTGTGTCCAGCTACTGCTTTTATGAGATTAATGACTTTTTTGCACTTTGTCTCCAGATTTTCAACATGAACTCCCCATGTGTATTTAACACTCCACCTCTTCTTCTTTTAGATTTGATTGGCGGTTGGCAACCAGCTTACAGGTGCATTACCGCCACTGATATGATTATCATCACTCTATATCTTTGTATAAGGAGTTCTTATAAGAAATTCCGAATAACTCGTGTGAAAAAATTATCCGTCTTTGGACTGTGTCTTCGGCGGCGTTGACCAGCTGTCAGTCTACTACTGCTGGGTCTCTTCTTCTTTCAGATTTGATTGGCGGTGGGCAACCAGCTTACAGGTGCATTACCGCCACTGACTTGATTATCATTACTCTATATCTTTGTATAAGGAGTTCTGAACAACTCCTTATGTGTGAAAAAAACGTATCCGTCCTTGGACTACATACAGATGCACTCTTCTTCTTTTAGATTTGATTGGCAGTTGGCAACCAGTTTACAGGTGCATTACCGCCACTGACTTGATTATTATCACTCTATATCTTTGTATAAGTTCTTATAAGGAGGTCTGAACACATATATTTGTATAAGGAGTTTTTATAAGTTCTTCTTCTTCTTCATCTTCCAACAGTGAGATTTCACCGCCACACACCTCACTCTAAATCATCACTCTATTCTTCTTTCAAGCTGGATTCGTATCCTCTTCTTCTTCTGTTAGATTTGATTGGTGGTTGGCAACCAGCTCAAAGGTGCATTACTGCCACTGACTTGATTATGTTTTCCTCATAGCTTTGTGACGTTTTCCTCATAGCTTTGTGACTTCTTACTCATAGCTTTGTCGCTGTGTGAAGTTTTCCTCATAGCTTAGTGACGTCTTCCTCATAGGTTTCTGACATAATCCTCATAGCATTGTAGCTTTGTGATGTTTTCCTCATAGCTTTGTGACGTTTTGACAAAGATTCGGGATTCATCCAGGTTTTGTTGTTGTCACCCACGTCACTGTTTATATCACTCCTCTTCTTCTTCCAGATCTGATCGCCGGCCAGCAAACAGCCCGTAGGTGCACCATCGCCACCCACCGGGTTGGAGCATGAACAAGAGAATGGCAGGAAAAACAAAAATTCTTTTGATTAATCCAGTTGCACTGAGATATCTAAGTAGAGCTACATATATTTCTTTGACTGAGGTTCCTAACATGTTTTCCAAACCAAAACTTAAATTAGCCCTTTCCATTACTGCAATCAGATGTTTCCTTTGTTCCCGGTATCCCTGACATTACAATAAAATGTGCTGAACTGTTTCCGGAGAACCACAATGTGCACAGCTGCCAGTTGGGTATTTACCTGTTCTATGTAGCATCTAGTTCAAAGTAGTATGGCCTATTCTCAATCGGGTGATGAGTATCTCCTCTTTCCTTTTTCTGCCAAGTCTCATTCCAGAGACCACCCGCTTTTGAATGTCATAAAGAGATCTTCCTGTATCTACTGAGTCCCAATATTCTTGCCACTTTTGCACTATATACTTGTTAATTATTGATTTGCCTTCTGCCTTACTGAGTGAGATCTCCAGATCCACTGCCTTGAACTTCAATGACTGTTTCGCTAATAAGTCCACATCCTCATTACCCTCTATTCCAACATGGGCTGGAACCCAAAGAAATCGTACTGACTGGCCTTTACTGTAGAGGTTGTAAATTAAGGATTGGATTTCTGCAATTAGGTCCTGCCTACACGACTGTAGTAACTGAACACTCTTGAGAGCTGCCCAACTATCTGAAGCAATGACTGCATTATTCCTATAATTTATCTCCAACCACTGTAGAGCTAATATAATGGCAACTAGCTCAACTGTGTATACTGATAAGTGATTGCTGGTTCTTTTATTGATAGATATTTTATACTGAGGAATGTATACCGCAGCTCCACTATGACCAGTTGTAGGGTCCTTGGAACCATTGGTAAATGCTATCAGCATGTTTCTGAAATTCTGTTCAATATATTTATGCACTATATAATCTTTTGCTGATTGCTTATGTTGCCTCCTCAGTTGTTGTATTTCAAAATCTACTAGTGGCAACTTAAACAGCCATGGAGGAATAACAGACCACAGGACCGTTGGGCTAAAATCTACGTGTTTTAATCCTGCCTGCTCAGCAATGGCATCACTTATCCATCCAAAGCTACTAATGTTGGACTCATTGTGTTCCCAGCAATCATTAGGAATAGCTTTTGCAGGATGTGACCTCTTATGCCCCTTCCAAGTTGATCCAGTATGCCAGCATTAATTTGATTCTTCTTAATCTTAAGGGCATTTCACCCGTCTCTACTTGGGTCGCTGATACTGGAGAATTTTTAAACGCACCACAACAAATCCTAAGAGCCTTTGCCTGCTCTATGTCCAGTTGGTTCAGGTGACAATCAGCAGCCGACATGAACGCAACACATCCATAGTCTAGTGTCGCTCTCATTAGTCCTTGATACACCCTCAGCAGAGAGGCCCTAGAGGTCCCCAGTCCCGTCCTGCCAGACATCTCAAAATATCTATTTTCTTACATTTTCCTTTAGTTTTTTCGATGTGCTGCTTCCAGGTTAGTTTTTCATCAGATAACACACCTAAATACCGAACTCCCTGTACTTGCTCTAACTTTTGGCCATAAAGTTTTAAAGAAATTTCTTTGTGACTTTTAGAGAAGCAAATCACTTGTGTCTTTGAGACTGATAATTTAAAAGCCCATCGGTTTGCCCATTGTTCAACTTGGTCTATTGCTGCCTGCATTTTCCTCTGAATGTGCACAAAGTGACATCCCCTTATCCATAAGGCCACATCATCTGAATATAAGGCCTTCCCTATTCCCCTATTGATTTCCTCAAAAATATCATTGAACATAATATTAAACAGAACAGGGCTACACACACTGCCTTGGGGAGTACCATTTTCAACTTGATATATTTTGGAATACTCTGTACCAACTCTAACCTCAATCATTCTATCATACAGGAAATCTAACACCCAACTGTATAACTTGCCTTCAATACCAAATTGACTTAATTTAATCAGCAACCCTTCCTTCCATAGCATGTCATACGCTTTTTCTACATCAAAGAAGACAGCTATCACATGTTCCCTATTTACCTGGGCCTTCCTAATTTCAGATTCAAGGTGCAAAATGGAATCCATAGTATTTCTCCCTTTTTAGAACCCACTTTGAAAGGGAGAAAGACATTCCCTTGCTTCCAAAATGTAGTTCAGCCTTTCAGTCATCATTCGTTCCATTGTTTTCCTTAACTGTGAGGTAAGAGCTACTTGCCTATAATTATTGGGATCTGATGAATCTTTCCCGGGCTTTAAGACTGGTACTATAACTGATTGTTTCCATGTGCTAGGAATCTTTCCAGTTTCCCAAACTTTATTAAACAGATTTAATATTGAATAATGTGTATCCTTGAATGACAAAATCCAGCTGAGGTTTTAGCCATGTTTCCTGTATACAGATTACCTCGGGTTTGTCTTGCATATCAGATATAAACTTTTTGAATTATTGCCCATTTGATATTAGACTTCTGGCATTGCAGTGCAAAATTGTGATTACCATTATGACCCACTAGTCTGCGAACTTAGAGAGCCCCCACTTAACAAGACCTCAACTGCATCCCAGTGTAGCCCCTTAATGGCAAGATATTTTTCCGCTGCTTTCACAATGATTTTGATTTTTTCCGTTTTCTTGGAAGTCTGCGCAGTGCAGTTTATCACATCTACCACAAATAAGACAAAACTGTTTCCCTTCATAACCAGAGTATCTTCCTTAATTCTACTGCATGCACTGCAAGTCTGCACATTTTCCCTGTTAAGAGTCCCCTCCCAGTTTTTTAGCTGGCACCTTTTTCATAGCTTCCTCATATGTTAATCCCTGAGAGACTTTTACCTGCTGAATTTCTGCTGCTCTTTTTCTGGCTTCACAACCTCGATATGCAGCGCTATGTTCACCACCGCAGTTACAGCACTTTAATTTGGCTCCGCTTTCACACTTGCCATATTCATGCTCACCGGAACATCTTGCACATCACTGTCTACCTTTGCATATCACTGCAACATGGCCAAACTTTTGACATTTGAAACATCTGAGTGGAGAGGTGGAACGTAAAGTCTGACTTCATAGCTCATGTAGCCAAGGTACACCTTACTTGGCAGTCTTGTTTCACCAAATGTTAACATTGCCGACAGACTATCACATTTTTCACCATTTCTATTAGTTTTCAACCTTTGTACCTCTGTCACTTTTGCTCCAGATGTTTTTTTCTTTATTTCATCAGTTGAGACAGCCATTGAAATGCCTGATATCACTCCTCTCATTGCCTTATTTCCTTCCAGTACTGAACACTGTACATTTTTCCCCCTCTATCTTAGTGACTCTGACTGCTTTTCCTTGCTGAAAACTGCCTTTACATGTAACTAATAACAAACCTCTACGAAGGATTCTTGAATTATACTGTATATCACCACTCTATATATAATTCAAGAAATCTCTGTGACGATGTGACGATGGATGTGATGATGTCACGACTCGCTAACAGATCATAGGACTCACCTATGATGTGCATATGATCTATATGACATCACACAGACACCATAGTCATAGACACACTCACATCACGATCACAGGACTCGCTATGACATCATCAAAGATCATAGGACTCGCTATGAAATCAAAGATCACAGGACTCACTATGACATCATCAAAGACATCATTAGAGATCAAAGGCAGGAATCACTCACGATCATAGGACTCACTATAGCATCATCAAAGATCATAGGACTCGCTATGACATCATCAAAGATCAAAGGTAGGCATCACTGAATGAGTGGTGATGTCAAAGATCAAAAGCAGGCATCACTGTATGACATCATCAAAGATCAAAAGCAGGAATCACAATGAGTGGTGATGTCAAAGATCAAAGGCAGGCATCACTGAACGAGTGGTGACGTCAAAGATCAAAGGCAGGCACCACTTAACAAATTGTGACATCAAAGATCAAAGGCAAGTTTCACCATGGTTACTGTTGCCATAAACCATATCAAAGATTAAAGGCAGGCATCACTGAACGAGTGGTGATGTCAAAGATCAAAGGCAGGCATCACTGAACGAGTGGTGACATCAAAATCAAAGGCAGGTTTCATAGGACTCGCTATGACATCATTAAAGATCAAAGGCAGACATCACTGAACGAGTGATGACGTCAGAGATCAAAGGCAGGTTTCACCATGGTTACTGTTGCCATGGTAACCATGACAGAGATCCAAGGGAGTAATCACCATGGTTACTGTTGCCATGGCAACCATGTCAAAGATCAAAGGCAGGCATCACTATGGTAACAGTAACTTCCTATGGGCGTGCAGCAATACTTGATGATACTTGGGTTGCTATGGGCATGCATGGGCATGCACAGGTATGCACTAATAAGAGTGATAATGATATCTCTTCTTCTTCTTTTAGATTTGATTGGCGGTTGGCAACCAGCCCACAGGTACATTACCGCCACATACTTCACTCTATATCATCACTCTATCTGGTCAAGAATCACTCTACATATCACTCTACATAAAATTCAAGAAATCTGTGTGTGTGTGTGTGTGTGTGTGTGTGTGTGTCTATGTCGATAACTAATCTCTTGCAGTCAAAATCACTCTATGTATATCATCACTCCATAAATACAAGAAATCTGTCTGTCACGATCATAGGAGCCTATGATGTCTGCCTGATGTCCTATGATGATCCTATGATCTCAGGCATCATAGGACTTGCACTGCCGTCATCAAAGCACAAAGTCTATATGACATCATATAGACACCATAGTATACAGTCGCCTATGATGTTCCTATGAAGTCCACATGATGTCTATATGATGTCATAGAGACAACGTATAGAGGGATTCCAGAAAATCTGTTGGCATTAAAGAGATCCCGATGCTCGGCTTCAACCCAGACATACATACACAAGGTAAAGTTTATCATTACATGGCTGCTCCTCTTCCTGAACAGGGTCGAAAGCCACTTTTTGCTCAGATCTATTTTCAGGATCCTGTCCATGAACTGCAATTATGATGCACCTATCCCTAAACCAGTGGTCTGAATGAAGAAGAACAAGAAGAAGACCCACGAGATGGAGAGCAATAGAGTGAGGAGAACAGCTGCACGTAGAAAAGATGCCGTGAAGATGAAACACCTGAGGTTTGAGCAGTACGTCACAGTCATGACTGTGAACAACACAGCCATCATAGGACTCACTATGACATCATCAAAGATCAAAGGCAGGCATCACTGAACGAGTGGTGATGTCAAAGATCAAAGGCAGGCATCACTGAACGAGTGGTGACATCAGAGATCAAAGGCAGGCATCACTGAATAGTGACGGCAAAGATTAAAAGCAGGTTTCACCATGGTTACTGTTGCCATGGTAACCATGTCAAAGATCAAAGGCAGGCATGCAGAAATGCTTGCTTACACTTGGGTTTCTACGGGCATGCAGAAATACTTGCTTTTGAGATGAGAGATGAGATGAGATTCAACTTTATTGTCATTACACATGTATGAATACAAGGTAACGAAACGTGACTTGGCATTTGGGCACGCTCTGCAGAGCGCACTCAAGGCTGGGGCAGCCGCTAGGCGCTAGGCGCCAGTTACTTGGTTTCTACGGGCATGCATGGGTCAAAGCCCAAAGACGGGCATCGCTGAAAGAGTGGTGATGTCAAATATCAAAGGCAGGCATTTCCATGGTTACTGTTGCCATGGTAACAGTAACTTTCTACGGGCATGCAGAAATGCTTGCTTATACTTGGTTTCTACGGGCATGCATGGGTATGCACTAGTTAAAGATAAATCCACAACTCTCATGCCTTGGCAACATAGTGTTTGCTTAATAACATGCTAGTCTGCAGCTTTATTTGAACCTTCATTATTTAAGTTTGGTTTGTTAAATTACACCATAAATGTCCCAAGAAATCACTACAGTAAAAAAGAAACTTTAAATGCCAGTGAGTAAACTTGCTCACATTTTACTTTTTCCATGGATGCTTTTTGTTGCTTTTGACTGATTGAAGCATTTTGTCCTTATTACTACCTAAAATTTTCTACTCATCACTCCATAAATTCAAGAAATCTGTGTCTGTGTCTGTCACGTTTATAGGACATCATAGGATGGCCTATGATGTCTGCTTGATGCCCTATGATGCATCATGGGACGGCCTATGATCTCAGGCATCATAGGACTCGCAATGCCATCATAAAGATATCTGCAATGCCATCATAAAGATATGATGTCTATATGATGGCACATACGTAGATAGGCATCATAGAACTGACTATATGACGGCACATAGACAGATAGCCATCATAGGACTCACAATGCCGTCATAAAGATATGATGTCTATATGACGGCACATAAGACAGAGAGCACATCATAGGACGGTCTATAATGTCTGCAGGCCATCCTTATGATGTATCATAGGCTGTCCTATGATCTAAGGCATCATAGGACTCGTGATGCTGTCATAAAGATATGATGTCTACATGACGGCACATAGACAGATAGGTATCATATAGTGATGGGTCCGGCAACACCGATGCGTCGGCGCATGCGTTGAGCTCATAGAGCGAAACCCAGTTTCGGTGCGTGTCGGACCTGTATCGGTCACGTGACGCTAGCGCGTCGAAACACTGACGGCCGGGCCAGCATTTATAAGGAAGCGCATCTGTCAACGGGATGCATTTGCCCAAAGACTCGCGTGTGTGTTGCGGACGGTCCTTGTGCAAATTTATCACAAATTATGGAGCACGAGCAGCCTCAAGGAGAAAGAAAGGTTTCCACCGTGTGGGACCATTTTGATCTGATATCGGAAAATAAGGTATTTAAAAATAGTATTTTTAAAATACTATTTTCTTTGTTTTAATTTCCTTGTTGTTTCATCCTGTTCCTTTCCACTTGATTTATCTGAATTCAAATTCATTTGAAAGTGACTCTTAGTTTACTCTTCATATTTTCTGCAGGCTCAATGTCGCATTTGTTCAACACAGCTGTCGTATTTAAACAAGAGCGCCTCCTCAATACTGAGACATTATAGGGCCAGGCATGAAAATGAAGTCCCAGATACACCCAGAATAGACTCAGGTATACAGCCATTCTACAACTTGCTCACAGTTTCTTTATTGATAATTAATTCCTATTAATTTATTTTTTACTTCATTTTTAACCGTCAAGCTTCCAGGAAGCAGATGCTGGATGAGGCTCTGCTGAATTTCATCGTGAAGGACTTGCCAGCCCCTCAGCATTGTGGAGAGTGAAGGGTTCAGGGAACTGATTCAGGCCCTTCAGCCCTCATGTTTTGCCAACCAGAAAGGTTTGTGGAAATTATCTAAAGTAGTAGTTGATATATCCAATTTATTTAATCTTTAATTTAAATATATGGATTTGCTTTTGGTTTGACTTGGTGTAATTTTCAGACCATCAAACAAATGGTGGCCAAAAAGTACGAGGAGGAACAGGAACGAGTGAAAATGCAAGTACAGCAAGCTGTGGCAGTGAGTATAACAGCTGACATGTGGACATCTGTGAACATGGAGGCTTACTTGGCTCTTACCTGTCACTACATTAATGAGAATTTGCAGTTGTGTACGTCTGTGTTGGGAGTGCAATACTTTCCACAAAGTCACACTGCTGACAATTTGGCCCAAGTCAAAAGGGGCATGATGGAGGACTGGGCCATAACCAATAAAGTAAAGTGTTTTGTGACCGACGCAGCACCAAACATGATTGCATCCACTAGACAGCTCCAAATTCGGCACTCAATTTGCATTGCACATCGTCTCAATTTAGACGGGACCGTTTTCACAACAGCTGTCTGCACCCACTTCAGCCATGTTATTCAGCATTATTTGTTTGTTGTTGTTTGGAAATCATGTACTAAAATGCCATTTTGTTGTTTTTTAGCTAACCTTTGGCAACATCTCAACATCGAAGTCGGCAGGCAGACCAAAAGTGCCACAGCTGATGCCATCCAGGAGGTGCAGAGATACCTGGCAGAGGGCAATATTACCAGGTCCCAGGATCCTATGAGATACTGGGACAACCAAAAGACCATCTATCCAAACCTCTTTCAGCTTGCCTTACAATTCTCTGGACTCCAGCCTCATCTGTGCCGTGTGAGCGGGTGTTTTCTACAGCTGGAGAAGTTGTATCAAAAAAGCGTAACAGACTCAATTTCAAAACGTTGGAAAAGCTTTTTTGTTTTTAATAAAAATTAGTAAAAAAAAAAAATCCCAGTCCACAAGCATCCTCATTCACAACATGTTCACTTAGATTTTCACGTTATGATACATGTTCACATTATTTATTGACTGTATCTAAAAATATCAATGATATTTGAAATTAAAATGAAGATCTGAAATAACACAATATAAAATACAATGACTTAAATTATATACTGCTCAAAAAAATAAAGGGAACACTAAACATCCTGGGTCTGCCCCGGGGTCAAGTTTTTCTCCCAGCTGGTCTGGGAACGCCTTGGTATCCCCTCTGAAGAGCTGGAGCAGGTGGCTGGGGAGAGGGAAGTCTGGGCTTCTCTGCTTGAACTGCTGCCTCCGCGACCCGGACCTCCGGAAAAGCGGTAGAAGATGGATGGACTAAACATCCTAGATTTGAATGAAATATTCTTAAATACTTTGTTCTTTACATAGTTGAATGTGCTGACAACAAAATCACACAACAGCAGGTGAAATTGATTGTCAGTGTTGCTTCCTAAGTGGACACTTTGAGGGACAGAGTTACCTTTATTTTTTTGGAGCAGTATATTATTGTATATACTAGGTCATCAAATCAGTGTCAGTTGAGTCTGTCAACTAGGTTGCCTGTAGGGATTTTTAAGGTCCAGCAGGTGTTAGTATTCAGCGACACAGTATCAACACAGTATCAATACAGTTTTGCAATGTGTCGAAACGCCTCATGACGCCTCATCGACCCATCACTAGAGACTGTCTATATGATGACACAGACAGATAGGCATCATAGGACTTGCAATGCCATCATAAAGATAGGATGTCTATGACGGCACATAGACAGATCGGCATCATAGAACCGTCTATATGACGGCACATAGATAGGCATCACAGGACTCGCAATGCCGTCATAAAGATATTTGCGATGCCATCATAAAGATGATGACTATAGGACGGTACATAGATCGGCATCATAGAACTGTCTATATGATGGCGCATAGACAGGTAGGCATCATAGGACTCGCAATGCCATCATAAAGATGTCTATATGACAGCACATAGACAGAGCACATCATAGGACGGCCTATGATGTCTGCATGATGTCCTATGAAGCATGATGCAGCACATAGACAGATAGGCATCATAGGACTCTCGATGCCGTCACAAAAATATGATGTCTATATGACAGCACGTAGACAGAGCACAGGCATGACTGTGAACAACACAGCCGTCTGAGACAGGAGGAGACCCTTCAGTAACGGGCATGCAGAAATACTTGCTTATACTTGGTTTCTACGGGCATGGACGGGTATGCGTGGGTATGTACTAGTTCAACTGATGCACTGAATTGAGGAGCTGCGACTGTTGAATGATCAAGGTTTTTCACTTTCCTTCTGCATGATCAGCCCCATTTCATAGTTGCTGCCAAGTTGCATTCAGCCAAAATACAGGACAAATAATGTCATAAATGGGACTAAATAAGATGGTCCAAAATAAAGGATGCCCTAGATAGAAATTATTTACTCAGCCAATACTACTGATTCACTGTATAGGCAATTCAACTGCAGAGGACTATACATGAACATCAGCAGAAAACTTACAAAAAGAGACAATTATGTCATTACAGTGAGACAGGATAAACTTAATATATCAATGTAGGTTAGACAGTAAAAAACAACATGTTTTGAAGTTAATCCATATTATATTGAGTTTTACTATAACTAGTGCATACCTGTGCATGCCCATAGAAACCAAGTATAAAAAAGTATTTTCTGCATGCCCGTAGAAAACAGGTGTAAGCAAGGGTGTAAGCAAGCACGTCAGCACTCATTCAGTGATGCCTGCCTTTGATCTTTGATGGTGTCATAGCGAGTCCTATGATCGTGAGTGACGCCTGCCTTTGATCTTTGATGTCTTATGATCGTGAGCGATGCCTGCCTTTGATCACACACAGGCACACACAGACACACAGATTTTTTTTGAATACTATGGTGTCTATATGAGCTGGAGGGTTTTTACATGATACGGGCTGACGAACACCAGACAGTGGCAAAGCAAGGGGCGGTGGAGTGATAATGTATGTTAACAACAACTGGTGCAGACCGGGACATATCACTGTTAAACAACGACACTGCAGCAAAGACATTGAGTTGCTAGCTGTTAGCATGAGGCCTACATATCTCCCGAGAGAACACTCACATGTGATCTGCATTGTTGTTTATGCAAATCCGACGGCGAACGCTGGGACAGCGCGTGACGTCATCCATTCAGTAACCAGCAGGCTGCAGACAGAACACCCAGATGCTCTTCTCAACCTCATCTCAGGCGATTTCAACCATGTTTCACTATCTCCCATTCTACCCACGTTCACCCAGTATGTCACATGCCACACTAGAGACAATAAAACACTGGACTTATTCTACGCAAACACTAAGGAGGCGTACACCTCATCACAACTCCCCCCACTCGGGAGATGGGATCACAACTTGGTTCCTCTACGGCCGGTGTACAAACCCCTAATACACAGACAACCTCCGGCCATGCACACTGTGGAGTTATGGTCTGAGGAGACAATGGACACTCTAAAGGGCTGTTTTGAAGCCACCGCCTGGAAGCAGCTCTGCGATCCACATGGTGAGGACATCGATGGCCTCATTCACACCTTCACGGACTACCTCAGCTTCTGTGTGGACAAATCCGTTCCCACCAAGACCATACGGCGTCACTCAAACAACAAACCCTGGATCAACCCTGAGATAAAAACACTTCTGAGAGAGAAGAAGAGGATCTTCAGGTCGGGGAACAGGGAGATGTTGAAGTCCGTACAGAGGGAGCTGAGGAGAAAGATCAGAGAAGGCAAGGACAGCTTCAGGAAGAAGATGGAGGACAAGCTGCAACAGAGCGACATCAGCGGGGTCTGGAGAAACCTCAAAACCATCTCTGGGCTCCAGAATACCTCCCCCCAGGCCACGGGGGGGCAGGGAGTGGGCGAACAACCTGAATCTGTTTTTCAATAGGTTTGACCAACCGCCCTCCCCCCTGTCTGCACAACAACCACTGCTGCCTCTAAAGAAATCAAGTCCTGCTGCCCACTCCCCACTCCACCAACACCCCCCCACTCCCAACACACAGCCCCCCATCCTGACCCTGACCAGGACCCAGGTGAGGACGGAGCTGAGGAAGATCAAGGCGAGGAAGGTGTCGGGACCGGACGGCATCAGCGCAAAGCTCCTCAAGTCCTGTGCAGACCAGCTGTGTGGGATTGTGACGTATATCTTCAACCTGAGCCTGAAACTGGGGAGGGTACCACAGCTGTGGAAAACATCTTGTGTGGTACCTGTACCCAAAACTTCCCACCCCAAAGACCTGAACAGCTACAGACCGGTGGCCTTGACGTCCCACTTGATGAAGACCCTGGAGAGACTACTCCTTGCTCACCTCCGCCCCCTGGTGGAACCAGCGATGGATCCACTCCAGTTCGCCTACCAGCATGGCATTGGGGTGGAGGATGCGGTGATCTTCCTCCTTCACCGTTCTCTGTCCCACCTGGAGAAGCCCGGGAATATGGTGAGGATCATGTTCTTTGACTTCTCCAGTGCTTTCAACACCATCCAACCGATGATCCTGAAGGACAAGCTGCTGCGCTCAGGGGTGGACCAGCACCTGTCATCATGGATCCTGGACTACCTCACGAACCGGCCTCAGTTTGTGAGAACCCGGGACTGTGTGTCCGACACGATCATCAGTAGCACGGGGGCCCCCCAGGGAACGGTGCTGGCTCCCTTCCTGTTCACTCTTTATACTGCGGACTTCTCACACAACACAACACACTGCCATCTACAGAAGTTCTCTGATGACTCTGCGATTGTTGGCCTCATCTCCAATGGAGATGAAGCTGAGTACAGAGGGCTTATCCAGGACTTCGTGGACTGGTGCCATCGGAACTGCCTCCAGATCAACGCGAGAAAAACTAAGGAGCTGGTGGTGGACTGCCGCAGGCAAGGACAACCCCTCACAGCACCAGTAAATATACAGGGAACAGACATCGAGATGGTGACAGCCTATAAGTACCTGGGTGTTCATCTGAACAATAAACTAGACTGGTCACACAATACTGATGCACTCTACAAGAAGGGACAGCGCAGGCT
The DNA here is from genome assembly GCA_020510985.1 of Pholidichthys leucotaenia. Classification (NCBI taxonomy): domain Eukaryota; kingdom Metazoa; phylum Chordata; class Actinopteri; order Cichliformes; family Pholidichthyidae; genus Pholidichthys; species Pholidichthys leucotaenia. The sequence continues at coordinate 155,351,014 of CM035847.1, read as the reverse complement.
GTTCCTGCTGAGGAGACTCAGGTCTTTTGGTGTACAAGGGGGCGCTGCTGAAGACATTCTATGACACGGTGGTGGCATCAGCCATCACTTTTGGAGTGGTCTGCTGGGGCAGTGGCATTACTGCAGCCGATAGGAAGAGACTGAACAAACCGATCAAGAAAGCTAGCTCTGTCCTGGGGCAGCGCCTTGATCCGGTGGAGGAGATAGGAGAGAGAAGGACGATGGCTAAACTGTCATCTCTGCTGGAGTCCGAGTTCCACCCTATGCAGGACATACTGAATGCACTGAGGAGCTCATTTAGCAGCAGACTACATCATCCCAGGTGCACAACCGAGAGGTTTCGCAGGTCCTTCCTACCAACGGCTGTCAGACTGTACAACCTAAGCAGGGCTGCTCGCAGAGATAGCAAAAAGGCGTAACAAACTAATAGTTTTTTGAATGCAAAAGATGCAACAGACTTACACAATGGTCCCCCTCCGGCATACAACTAGGAAAATACCGGTCGCTATGGAGAATGAGAATATGTATGGGCACATAATCATACCATGTAGGATAACTAAGTAGACGGCTGTGCTGTTTCATCCCATCTAGCAACAATGCTCTGCACTGTGTGTGTTTATATATTTACATATTTATTCCATCTAGCTACAATGCTCCGCACTGGGTGTGTTTATGTTTATATATCTATATATTTATTCCATCTAGCTACAATGCTCCGCACTGTGTTTATATATCTACATATTATTCCATCTAGCTACATTGTTCCGCACTGTGTGTTTACATATTCATATATTTATTCCATCCAGCTACAATGCTCTGCACTGTGTGTCTGTGTGTGTGTGTATATATATATATTATAGTAATATGTACATATGTACAGTATATTAGCTGCTCTTGCTTGTTTTTTTTGTTTTTTTTCTTGCCTTCTGATTGTTGCTCTGAGTGTTGCTATCCCTGTGCTGTTGCAATCCTGGAATTTCCCCGTTGTGGGACTAATAAAGGCTTATCTTATCTTATCTTATATGACATCATATAGACATCATGTAGAGATCATAGATACAGCATAGGCACATCATAGGCGATCCTATGATCTTTTAAGTGAGTCCTATGGTCGTGACAGACAGACAGAGATCTCTTGAATTACTGTATATATAGAATGATAGAGTGAAGTGATGCTGGGGTAAAAGTGCTGATGAAGATTTAACCCCTTGCACTCTGGTCAATTTCCCTAAAAACGCCTAAAAATAACTTACCCAAAGTAAATCAAAAGCTGTTCTTCAACCCTTTGCAGCATCTTCATGGGGTTGGTCTCATTTAAAAGAAAACACTTTGAATTTTTTGGCAAAACAGTCATAATCTCTCTAAGTGCTCCTCCTGCCACTGAGTAACAGTCATCTAAACATACTGAACTTGAAGAAAATAAAGTTTGCCTGTGTGGAGAGCGTGAAATAACAAGGCTGAATTTATTTCTCAATTCAGATTTATTAACGATCTCACATCTCCAGCATGCTCTCAACAGCAACAAAGAGATCAAACTCCCCAAAACCCCCACTTTTATACCTGGGACATCAAAGAACAGAATCACATTGTCACTAAACCCCCCATCGACAATAATTCTCTCCCCAAGTCCCTTCGTCCTCCATCTGACCCCAGGAGGTCAGGAAGTCCTCTCACAGTCCTCATCCACGGCACCTCCACCTCCTGCTGTTATCCTTAGGAGGTCCAGACGTATTGTTCCTTCAAAGATGTGAGGTCACAAAACACATGCAGTCCTAAGCATCTCACTCCTGTGCTTATACATATGCAGTCAAAATATGTGAGCCACATAACCCTCCCCCAAACGTCGAAGAATGAAACAATACAGCATAGTCCACAAAACATAATAAAACCACACATTAGTCCATACGCCGTCTGGGCTTCAAACGTCTTCCAAACTTGCTGAAAGCGGGCTTCGCAGCCCCTGCGGCGCCATCTTGCAGTGAATCTGTTAACTGAGGATGAGAACCGTTATTTGATCCTGCGGGGGCTCCAGGACATGCTTCCTGGGGGGTCTGCCACGTCGAGGAGCCCTCGCCACCCGTACAGACTCGTCGTTCATCACAAAAGCAGGTTTTAGTCTGTCTATACTAACTGTTTCCCTTCTGTCCCCCAAATCTAGCACAAAATGCTTATCACCTGTTTCCAGCACTCTATATGGGCCATTGTAAGGTGGGCGCAGGGCTGGGCGCAGAGCCTCGTGCCTGACAAAAACAAACTCGGCATTTTTTAAAGATTTGGGAACAAAAACACGTGGAAAAGTGTGATGAACGGGGCCCGGAAGCGTGTCCGCTCCCATGCCGATCAGTGACCACTGAGCCGGGGGATGCCCTGGCGCCGGATGATCTGGCAGAAACTCACCTGGCAGCCGGAGAGGCTGCGCAAAAACCAACTCCGCTGGGGAGGCCTTTAAGTCCTCTTTAGGTGCAGAACGCAACCCCAATAAAACCCATGGTAGTCTGTTTACCCAATTTGCATCCGTAAGGGACGCAATGAGGGCTGCCTTCAATGATCTATGAAAACGCTTGCATAAACCATTAGCCTGGGGGTGGTAAGCGGTAGTGCGGTGAATTGTCGCACCCAAGCTGTGGGCCATCGCTGACCAAAGCTCAGACACAAATTGAGGTCCCCTGTCGGACGTAATATCCGACGGAACCCCGAAACGTGCTATCCAAGCTGTCAAAAATGCGCGGGCCACTTCTGCAGCCGTGGTCGATGCCAGTGGGATCACTTCCGGCCAACGCGTGGTTCGGTCCACCATTGTCAAAAGATGTGTGAACCCCTGCGATGACGGTAGGGGGCCCACGAGGTCGACATGTACATGATCAAATCTCTTGGCCGGGATGTGAAACTGCTCTAAGGGGGCTTTTGTGTGCTTGTGAATTTTGGCCCGCTGGCAAGCCATACAGGCTCTTGCCCACTCTTTCACGTGCTTGCGCAGGCTCGGCCAAACAAACTTTTCTGCTACCATTTTCACAGACGCGCGCACCCCCGGGTGTGCCAGGGAGTGAACCGCGTCAAAAACGCGGCGGCGCCAAGCAGCCGGCACCATCGGGTGCGGTCGCCCGGTAGAGACATCGCAGATTAGGAGGGGCATACCCTTTTGTAAGCTCCTGCTCTCCAGCCTTGACCCTGTTGGTCCAGACTGGAGCGCGCACATGTCCGCATCTCTACCCTGATCCGCTGCCATGGCCGCGTAATCTATCCCCACGTGAACTGGGGCCGCGTGCGCTTCTGCGCTGTTATTTTGCTCTGCGGCTGCGGTAGTATAATCTACCTCTGCGCGGACTGGTGCTGTTACCGCACGAGAGAGGCAGTCTGCTACTACATTGAGTTTACCCGCTACGTGTTGAATATCAGTAGTAAATTCCAAAATTGTGGCCAGCTGCCTCTGCTGCCGGCCCGACCAAGGCTCCGAAATTTTGGCCATCGCAAAAGTGAGCGGCTTGTGGTCGACAAACGCGGTGAAACGCCGACCTTCTAGCCAGAATTGGAAGTGCCGAATGGCTAAGTGGAGCGCTAACAGCTCCCTGTCAAACGCGCTGTATTTTTGCTCGGCTTCGCACAAGGATCTGCTGAAAAAGGCCAGCGGCTGCCAAACCCCGGCAACGTGCTGCTCCACAACCGCCCCTATGGCCAAATCTGACGCATCAGTGGTGAGCGCTATGCGGGCCATTGGGTCTGGGTGAGCTAACAACGCAGCGTCTGCCAGGGCTTTTTTTACCTCTGCAAATGCGCACTCCCGCTCCGGGGACCATTCGATTGCATTGGAGGGTTTTTGTCATGGCGGCCTCTGGGCCGTCATTGGCATCATTATCTCCAGCTGCGCACAGATCCACAGGTGTTAATCAGCAGCTGTTAAAAGCCAGCATTGCTGACAGCTCAGTACGGAGTCGTCTGTCCTCCTCGTCAGAGAAAGAACCAGAACTCCGCTCTCTGGCCTCGTCAAGGTATTCTCTTGTCTCGTCAGAAACTGTCTCGTCAAGAACTGCCTTGTCTAACTCTGACTCGTCAAAGTCTGCCTTGTCAAGAATTGTCTTGTCTAACACTGACTTGTCAGAGTCTACCTCGTCAAGAACTGTCTTGTCAAAAACTGTCTCGTCAGAAGCTGTCTCATCAGGATCTGTCTCGTCAGGAACCTCTCTGGCCTCGTCAAGAACCTCTCTTGCCTCGCCTAGGACTTCTGTTCAAAGTCAAGCACGTAAGAGAGCGGTTTGTTACTCTACACCTAACCTCTACCCCTGTGCACAGGTGGACCCCCCTGGCGGCGGACCTGCGTCCCCAGCTGACGGGATAACGCCAACACGCACACGTAGCGGTTCGCTACCGCCACGACTACCGGTACGTCTTGCTCCACAAATTCCTGAATTGTTACTGTATCAGTTACAGGAGTACTGGCCACCGTTACCGGTGGAGTTTGTGTCATTGTCATCTGTCGTGTCATCGTCTCCACGTTCTGTGGAATCACTCACCTCGTCATCATCTGGATTGTCATGGTCACCACGCTCAGTGGAGTCACTCGTCTTGTCATCAGCTGGACTATCATCGTCACCACATTCTGTGGAATCACTGGTCTTGTCATCAGCTGGTTTGTCATCGTCCCGGTCTGTGGTGTCACAGCCGGAGTCTCTGGAAGACCTGTCCTCGCCACAGTCACAGGTGGAAGCCTCAGCACGTTCACGGACGCCTTCACCTCCACGTTGCACGGCCGCTGGTTCTCAGCAGGACGTAACCTGTGCTTCTCCCAAGTAAGCCTCACTACTGATAGCTTGTCATTAGCGTGGGACAAAAGTAATTGTCTGTGCTTATATGTTCCAGGGTTGCCGGGTCTCCGTCCAGAGTGCTCAGTTCCAGTGATCAGGATACTATCCACGCTCTCACATTTGCACTACACACCCTTTCACTATAATAAAGATTATTGTTCACTAATTTACCCGTGTCAGTGTCTGTCTCCTGGGTCCCGAAACATGTCAGTACGACTCCGTCACGTTGACCCAGCGGACAGCTCACTGTCGCGCTTAATTAACACTCTTAGCGCCCGGGTAGATTTGCTAGCCCACCAGCAGACAGTAATCTTGAATCAATTGACTCAAATTAATGGTCGGCTGGACCGTTTGGAGGGACACCAAGCGTTTCCCCCGACTGCAAGTACTTCAACCCCTGCAGGCTTGGCGTCAGGACTAGCTAACTCTTCCTCGTCCTCTCGCCTCACTCCTATTCCAACACCTGCCCGGTTCAGCGGAAAACTCGGGGAAGCTCGAGGATTCATTTTACAGTGTGAATCAGTTTTTCTGCGTGTGCCTGGGGATTTTTCCCTCGACTCTAGCCGGATAGGCTATGTCATAAATTTGCTGGCTGGTAGAGCCTTGGACTGGGCTTATTCGATCATGGCTAGACCTAGCTATTCTTTGCTTACCTACCAGGAGTTTGTGACTGAGTTTCTGTCTGTATTTGATCACACGGATAGGGGAGAGGTGTTGACAGAACGTTTTTTAAGCCTACAGCAGGGAAAGAGATCAGCTGCAGATTACGCCATTGACTTCCGGGTCTTAGCCGCAGAGATTGGGTGGGGGGAGCCATCTCTTTGTGGTATTTTTCTACGCAGTCTTAACGACGCGCTAAAGGATGAGTTAGCGGCACGGGATAAACCAGATAACTTGCACGAGTTAATTGCTTTAGCAGTTAGTATCGATAGTAGGTTAAAGGAACGGGCGGCTGGGCGGCGAGTTACTTCCCGTCCGGTTAAACCCCGCCCTCGTGTCACTGACTCTCTTCCTCTCGCTTTACCCGCGTCAGAGAAGGCCCCGGATCAGGAAGCCATGATTGTTGGTCATTCTAAGGTGTCTGCAGCTGAGAAACAACGCCGAAGGGATCAAGGCCTGTGTTTTTATTGTGGGAAGGAGTCACATGAGGTTTCTGAATGTCCTAGTAAGTTAAAAGGGAAGGCCCGTGGATCGCAGTAGGGGGATTCACGGGCAAGAACACAGAGGAACCCCTTACTTGTTGTCATTTACCCCTCAGACTCATTCATACTCACACAGAATACTCCACACTAGCGTTAGTCGATTCTGGAGCTGAGCAAAATTTCATTTCTAGAGACCTGGCAACCCGGATGGGCCTTAGTTGTCAGACTTTAGAACCCCCTGTCAGATTGATTACCCTGTCCAAGGCGTCGTTGACTACCATTAACCTTCAGATAGCGCCTGTGTCCGTTATTGTTTCTGGGAATCACAGGGAGGAGATTCAGTTCCTAGTGCTCCCCGTTTCCTCTTCGCCCGTTATTCTGGGATATCCCTGGCTGCGCCTACATAACCCCACTATTGATTGGCAAACTGGGAGAATAACAGCATGGAGTACGTTCTGCCTTAGTGCCTGTCTCCAATCAGCGGCGTGTGCCCCATCCGTGAAAGTGCCTCTGCCCGATTCATCTCCACCGGATTTATCTAAGGTACCTGAGGTTTATCACAATTTGGGGCAAGTGTTCAGCAAATCTCGGGCGTTGTCTTTACCCCCCCATCGTCCGTATGATTGCGCCATTAATCTGAAGGCTGGGGCCCCACTACCTGCTAGCCGCCTTTACAGCCTGTCAGCCCCGGAGCGCGAGGCCATGGATACATACATTAAGGAATCCTTGGCCTCTGGTATCATCCGCCCGTCATCTTCGGCCGTGGGGGCCGGTTTTTTCTTTGTTGGTAAGAAGGACGGTTCACTACGCCCCTGTATTGACTTCCGGGGGCTGAATGAAATAACAGTCAAGGATAAATATACACTGCCCTTGATGAACACTGCGTTTGACTCCCTCCAGGGGGCATCATGGTTTACTAAATTGGACCTCAGAAATGCCTACCATCTAGTGCGCATTAGAGAAGGAGATGAGTGGAAGACGGCTTTTCGGACCCCCAGCGGTCATTTTGAGTACCTGGTAATGCCGTTTGGGTTGACTAACGCCCCAGCCGTTTTCCAGCGTTTGATTAACGATGTACTACGGGATTTTTTGAACTCATTTGTTTTCGTTTATCTTGATGATATCCTCATCTTCTCCCGCTCACTAGAGGAACATCGAGTGCATGTCCGTAGGGTATTACAGCGCCTCCTGGAGAACCAGTTGTTCGTCAAGGCCGAAAAATGTGAGTTTCACACTGATCAGACCTCCTTCTTAGGATTTATTATTGCTCGTAACCAGGTGATTCCTGACCTTGCCAAGGTCAAGGCAGTGGTGGAATGGCCTGCACCCACCTCCAGAAAGCAGCTTCAGGGTTTCTGGGGTTTGCTAATTTTTATAGGAGGTTCGTGCCTAACTTTGGTAATATTGCTCATCCTTTGACTGCTCTCACCTCCCCTAAGATTTCATTCTGCTGGAGTAAGGAAGCAGCCGATGCTTTTGAGAAGCTCAAGCGGGAGTTCGCCTCGGCCCGAGTCCTTACCCAGGTGGACCCGAAGCTTCAGTGCTTGGTGGTGGTGGACGCGTCTGATGCGGGAGTTGGAGCAGTACTCTCCCAACGATCTCCTGTGGATGGTAAGATTCGCCCTTGTGCTTTTTTCTCTCATCGTCTCTCCCCTGCAGAGAGGAATTACAGCATCGGGGACAGGGAGTTACTGGCTGTGAAATTGGCCTTGGAGGAATGGAGACATTGGCTGGAGGGGGCTGCTCAGCCGTTCGTGGTTTGGACTGATCACCGTAATCTGGAGTACCTCAGGATGGCTAAGCGCCTGAATGCACGCCAGGCTCGCTGGTCCCTCTTCTTCGGCCGGTTTAATTTTACCATCACGTACCGGCCGGGAAGCAAGAACGGTAAGCCGGACGCTCTCTCCCGGCAGTTTGACCCCCCATCCTCCGAGGACCAGGAGACCCCTATCCTGCCACCTTCCTGCGTCGTGGGCGCCCTGTCCTGGGGAATCTGCAAGACGGTTCGCCAGGCCCAGAAGACTGAGCTGGACCCTGGGGGGGGACCCCCGGGCTGCTTGTTTGTTCCACGCGCTGTCCGAGGCAAGGTGATTGAGTGGGGTCACGCTTCCAAGTTGGCTTGTCATCCTGGAGTGGGTCGGACTGTGGATCTCCTCCAAAGGACCTTCTGGTGGCCAGGGTTGCGGAAGGACGTTGTTGGCTATATCCGGGCCTGCCCTCAGTGCGCCACCGGGAAGACGACGTCATCTCCCCCGGCGGGCTTACTTCATCCGTTACCTGTTCCTTCACGCCCCTGGTCTCATGTAACTATGGATTTTGTGACTGGGTTACCCACTTCAGATGACTACACCACAGTGTTAACCATTGTTGACCGGTTCTCGAAGGCGGCCCATTTTGTGCCACTTCGGGGTCTGCCTTCGGCCCAGGAGACTGCGGACCTCCTGGTGCAACACGTGGTACGTCTTCATGGCATCCCTGCGGATATTGTGTCTGATCGAGGACCCCAGTTTGTATCTCAAGTTTGGAAGGCCTTCTGTACGGCACTTGGAGCCACTGCCAGCCTCTCCTCTGGCTATCATCCCCAAAGTAATGGTCAGTGTGAGAGGGCTAATCAGGAGCTGGAGGCCGCCCTCCATTGTGTCATCTCCTCCTGCTCATCCTCCTGGAGCAAGTTCCTGCCCTGGATTGAGTACGCTCACAACGCCACGATCTCCACGGCCACGGGCGTCTCCCCGTTTAAAGCCTCGTGTGGGTTTGATCCTCCGTTGTTTCCTGAGGAGGAGAAGGAGGTAGCGGTTCCTTCAGTCCAGGCACATATTAAGCGCAGCCAGCGAGTGTGGCTCCTCGCTCGCCAAGCTTTGTTGAAGACCACTGAACGTAATATCCAGGTGGCCAACCGGCATAGGAGACCCGCCCCGGACTATAAGGTGGGTCAGAAGGTTTGGTTATCTACTCGGAATATTGGTGTGCCGGCTGAAAAGCGTAAGCTAACTAAACGCTTTATTGGTCCCTACACCATTAATCGGATTGTTAACCCTGTGTCTGTGCACTTGTCTCTACCCTCTTCGATGCGTATCTGCCCCACTTTCCATGTCTCCCAGGTCAAGCCGTACGTCTCTGACCCCTTGTGCCCTACTCCCGCGGCACCCCCACCCCCAAGGATGATCGATGGCCATCCGGCCTGGGGGGTGACTGCCATCTTGGATGTTCGTAGGCGGGGTCGGGGCCTTCAGTACTTGGTGGACTGGGAGGGTTTTGGACCGGAGGATCGGTCTTGGATTCGCCCAGCGTTGATCTTGGATAAGCAGCTGATTCGCGACTTTCACCGGGCGAATCCAGGTAGGATTGGGCAGGTGCCTGGAGGCACTGCTAGAGGGGGGAGTACTGTCATGGCGGCCTCTGGGCCGTCATTGGCATCATTATCTCCAGCTGCGCACAGATCCACAGGTATTAATCAGCAGCTGTTAAAAGCCAGCGTTGCTGACAGCTCAGTACGGAGTCGTCTGTCCTCCTCGTCAGAGAAAGAACCAGAACTCTGCTCTCTGGCCTCGTCAAGGTATTCTCTTGTCTCGTCAGAAACTGTCTCGTCAAGAACTGCCTTGTCTAACTCTGACTCGTCAAAGTCTGCCTCGTCAAGAATTGTCTTGTCTAACACTGACTCGTCAGAGTCTACCTCGTCAAGAACTGTCTTGTCAAAAACTGTCTCATCAGAGTCTGTCTCGTCAGAAGCTGTCTCGTCAGGATCTGTCTCATCAGGAACCTCTCTGGCCTCGTCAAGAACCTCTCTTGCCTCGCCTAGGACTTCTGTTCAAAGTCAAGCACGTAAGAGAGCTGTTTGTTACTCTACACCTAACCTCTACCCCTGTGCACAGGTGGACCCCCCTGGCGGCGGACCTGCGTCCCCAGCTGACGGGGTAACGCCAACACGCACACGTAGCGGTTCGCTACCGCCACGACTACCGGTACGTCTTGCTCCACAAATTCCTGAATTGTTACTGTATCAGTTACAGGAGTACTGGCCACCGTTACCGGTGGAGTTTGTGTCATCGTCATCTGTCGTGTCATCGTCTCCACGTTCTGTGGAATCACTCACCTCGTCATCATCTGGATTGTCATGGTCACCACGCTCAGTGGAGTCACTCGTCTTGTCATCAGCTGGACTATCATCGTCACCACATTCTGTGGAATCACTGGTCTTGTCATCAGCTGGTTTGTCATCGTCCCGGTCTGTGGTGTCACAGCCGGAGTCTCTGGAAGACCTGTCCTCGCCACAGTCACAGGTGGAAGCCTCAGCACATTCACGGACGCCTTCACCTCCACGTTGCACGGCCGCTTGTTCTCAGCAGGACGTAACCTGTGCTTCTCCCAAGTAAGCCTCACTACTGATAGCTTGTCATTAGCGTGGGACAAAAGTAATTGTCTGTGCTTATATGTTCCAGGGTTGCCGGGTCTCCGTCCAGAGTGCTCAGTTCCAGTGACCAGGATACTATCCACGCTCTCACATTTGCACTACACACCATTTCACTATAATAAAGATTATTGTTCACTAATTTACCCGTGTCAGTGTCTGTCTCCTGGGTCCCGAACCATGTCAGTTTTTGCTTTTTAATCGCTGCATATAGTGGCTGCATGAGCTGCACTGCGTGGGGAAGGAAACGGTTATAAAAATTCACCATTCCTAAAAACTCCTGTAATGCTTTGACCGTTTGAGGCCGGGGAAAATCTGCCACTGCGCGCACTTTGTCCGGTAGCGGAACCGCCCCTTCTGGGGAGACGCGGTGCCCCAAAAAATCGATCTGCGCCACCCCGAACTGGCACTTAGCTGGATTGATTATTAACCCGTGCTCTCCCAACCTCCGAAAAACTGATGTGAGGTGTTTTTCGTGTTCCTCTTCGGATGTGCTGGCGACCAAAATGTCGTCCAGGTAGACGAACACAAAAGGGAGATCGCGTAACACGGCATCCATCATGCGTTGGAAGGTTTGCGCGGCGCCTTTGAGGCCAAACGGCATGTGTAAAAACTCAAAAGTCCAAATGGGTTATCACCGCTGTTTTGGGAATATCCTCAGCGCGCACTGGGACTTGATGATAACCGCGGACCAAGTCTATTTTAGAAAAAATGCGCGCCCCCGCCAGATGCACCGAAAAATCCTGAATGTGTGGGATTGGGTAGCGGTCGTGCGCTGTGGCATTGTTTAACCTGCGGAAATCACCGCAAGGTCTCCAAGAGACGTCAGCTTTAGGGACCATATGCAGTGGGGAGGCCCATGGGCTGTTTGAACGGCGGATGATGCCCAGCCTTTCCAGGTTGGCGAACTCCTCGCGCGCTATGGACAGTTTAGCTGCATCCAAGCGCCGAGCTTTCGCGAAGACGGGGGGACCAGTTGTGGTGATAAAGTGCTCCACCCCGTGTTTCGCAACTGTTGCCGAAAAGGTGTAAACTGTGAGTGCTGGAAACTGGGTGAGGAGTGTGTGAAACTTACCGCCTGCTGTGGCGACGTTGGTCTGTGCTGGTGGCGGGGACACTCGAGCTGCACAAGGAATGGAATAAAAGGAGAGTGCATTAACCAGGCGCCTATTGGCAAGATCAACTAACAACCCATGTGAGCACAGCAAATCAGCGCCTAACATGTTGAAACTCACCACCGCTATAATAAAAGTCCATTCATAAGTGCGGCCGTGCAAGGACAGAAGCAGAGTCCTGTCGCCGAAGGTCTTAATGCTCGAGCCGTTCGCCGCTGTCGCCCCGTCACCACGGGGACCCGCCAGCCGGTCAGCGTAGGTTGGGGTGATGAAACTCACTTGGGCGCCCGTGTCCACGAGGAAGTGCCGCCCAGAGCGCGCATCCGTGAGGTAGAGCAGCTTGTTTCGCTCGCCGAGGGCTGATGCTGCTAAGCTCTTGAACTGGCATGGCGGTACACACTTGTGCGCCCTCTCTGCGAAACGCCGATGGTAGAAGCAGCAGTCGTCTCCTCCGCTGCGTCGGGACCCCGCTGCTGCCATTGTTGGTGGGATCGATTTCGCCGCCTCTGGCCCGCCGCTGCTCCCGGTCGCCGCGCCGAGGTCTGCCGTTGCTGCGGTGGCCGCATGCTCCTCGCTGGAGTTGAGGATCCACTGCGCTTCTCGGGCCAGCACGTGGAAGTCCCACTGGGTCACGAAATGAGTGGCCGCCAGGGTCGCCCTTGTCTGCGATGGAAGGGTTCTCAGGAAGATGTGCGTGAAGAGGAAATCATCGTTGTCTGTGCCTCTCAGCTGCAGCATGCCCTCCATCAGGTCGACCGGCCTGCGTCCTCCCAAGTCGTGTAGAGCTAGGAGCTTCCTAGCTCTCTCCCCGGCTGAGGGCGTGAAACACTGGATGAGGGCAGCTTTCAGCCTGCTGTATTTGTCGCCAGCGGGCGGTTGCTGCACCAGGCTCCGCACGTGTCGAGCTGTGCGGTTGTCTAGCTTGGCGATGACGTGGTAGAATTTCGTGTCATCTGCTGTTATTCCCCCAAGTGCGAACTGGGCTTCGGCCAGGAGGAACCACGAGTCTGGGTTGTCCTGCCAGAACTCTGGTAGCTTGACCGAGACCGCGCTTGCTCGAGCGGTCCCTGACGAGTCTGGTTCGGGGGAATCATCTCTGGTCATCGCACGTCTTAGGTCACCAATGTGGAGAGTGTGAAATAACGAGGCTGAATTTATTTCTCAATTCAGATTTATTAACGATCTCACATCTCCAGCATGCTCTCAACAGCAACAAAGAGATCGAACTCCCCAAAACCCCCACTTTTATACCTGGGACATCAAAGAACAGAATCACATTGTCACCAAACCCCCCATCAACAATAATTCTCTCTCCAAGTCCCTTCGTCCTCCATCTGACCCCAGGAGGTCAGGAAGTCCTCTCAGAGTCCTCATCCACGGCACCTCCACCTCCTGCTGTTATCCTCAGGAGGTCCAGACGTATTGTTCCTTCAAAGACGTGAGGACACAAAACACATGCAATCCTAAGCATCTCACTCCTGTGCTTATACATATGCAGTCAAAATATGTGAGCCACAGCCTGGGTGTTTTTTTAGATACAAATGCTTGCAAATAACACACAGCTGTCAGATACTGGCTGGAAAATGCAACAGAAATGTAGAACCAAGTGTTATCCAGCTGAGGTCAAAAATTTGTAACAATACCACAAAAAATGAATATATTACACAGCTTTTTTCTCAAGTTGTTCCCAGGCGTTTTTGAACTGTGCCAAATTGTGCCAAATGGCACAGTTTGGAAAAACGTCTGTAACTTCTGAATGATTCAACAAAGAAGCTTCATCTTGGGCTCTAATGAAAGGGGACACTCAGGGCTGTGTGTGTGTGTGGGGGGGGGTTATTCATTCATGAATGAATGAATGAACAAACAAGCCCCCCACACACAAAGAAGTATGCCACGTAAAAAATGTGTGGCCTTTTTTTACAAGAAAAAATAACCTACAGTGCAATAAAAATTATACTAAAATATCTGCAATGTAGAGGATAACAACTCCCCCTCCCCCCGCTACAGAGGAGTGCGACGCACAAAAAAAGGTCCGTCAACGGTCCGTCATGTGGCGATGACGCACAGTTGTAATTACCGATCGGTCAAAAGTCATTTTTATTACTATTTTCAGTGATAAAGAATAATTTAGCTTATAACACTTACCTGTCCACAACAGCAGTGTCGCTGGCGAACATCTGTTCCTCATTGTCAGACAAACATGACGCTGGTCCGCTTGTTACAACTCGTGGTTCTGGTCACGCGACCCGGCCAAACCATGATTCCATTATTGCGGTTTTGCGCTTCCATGATTGCGGTTTTGGTGAACGATTTTTCAAAACAAGTAAGAACAGTAGCAAGAAAAAAAAACTGGCGAACGCTACCGTTACACACAGCGGCTTACACAAAACAGATTTTACGCACGGGACGCACGCTTTCAATCGTCGAACTTCTCTGCTTCAATTGGCTCATTGTATTCGCAGTCGTTGGTAGGCGGGTCCTTCTTGCTAGGTTTTCAGTCATTGGTTCTTCAAGGTTTCAGAAACCCAATTCAAGGCTCTTATTAGTCGAATGAGAGGTCAGTCAAATCTAAACCAATCAAAGCACTCCTTTGGCTTTCTGTTCGCGGCTGTGTCTGTAGTGGAAGAACGGAAATGCAGCTTTTTTTTTTTCAGTGCGCACTGAGACGCACAGTGCGCACTAGGACGCACGAGGACGCACTAGGACGCAGAGACGTGACCGCCCGCGGTATCCCGGAGTGCAAGAGGTTAATAAGCCAGTGAAAGATAGACCGGCCTGGGTGGCCGACATCTTGGCCGCGGACATATAGAGTGAAGTGATGATACAGAGTAAAGTACGAGGAGACGAAGAAGAGTGATGTCTGAAGATAAGAGTTGAGGTTTGATTGGACACAGCAATGATGATGAAGGACTACAGCTCCTGGCCAGATAGAGTGATGATACAGAGTGAAATACGAGGAGACGAAGAACAGTGATGTCTGAAGACAGAGTTGAGGTTCGATTGGACACAGCAATGATGATAGAAGGACTACAGCTCCTGACCAGATAGATGATATAGAGTGAAGTATGTGGTGGTAATGCACCTGTAAGCTGGTTGCAAACCGCCAATCAAATCTAAAAGAAGAAGAAGAAGAAGAAGAAGTGCTGATGAATCAGAAGATGAACAATCAACCCGCCAAGAGATAGGGACCGGCCTGGGTGGTCGACATCTTGGCCGTGTCAAAGGACAACAGCTCCTGACCAGATAGAGTGATGATATGGAGTGGAGTACGTGGCGGTGATGCACCTGTGGGCTGGTTGCCAACCGCCAATCAAATCTAAAGGAAGAAGAGAAGATGAGCAATCCTGGAATAAACAGAAGGAGTGTAAAGTAATCATTAAACTTATTCAGGAAGGAGCATCATTTCATGAGTGGAACCCAATTAAGCTCACAAATGCAATTAATGGGTTACTTGGAGAAGTTTTAAATGCAAGAATTCTTTGTAGTGGTTCGTTACTAGTTACATGTAAGATAGTGTTCAACAAGGAAAAGCAATCAGAGTCAATAAGATGAAGGGGAAAAATGTGCAGTGTTCAGTATTGGAATGGAGGTGGCAGTAATGCACCTGTAAGCTGGTTGCCAACCGCCAATCAAATTAAAAGAAGAAGAAGACCGGTTTCCTCCCACATGCTAAAAACATGGAAGTTAGGTTAACTGGCATCAAAACTGGGGATTCTAAATTGTCCTTAGGTATGACTGTGAGAGTGAACGGTTGTCTGTCTCTCTGTGTTGGCCCTGTGATGGACTGGCGATCTGTCCAGGGTGTACCCTGCCTCTCGCCCTAAGATGCTGGGATAGGCTCCAGCCTATAAAAGGATTAAAGGATTAAGCGGAAGAAGAAGAAGAAGAAGAAGAAGAAGAAGAAGAAGAAGAAGAAGAAGAAGAAGAAGAAGAAGAAGAAGAAGAAGAATTCAGGATAGAGACAGATTTCTTGAATTATATATAGAGTGATGAGACAGAGTTAAGTACGTGGCGGTAATGCACCTGTAAGCTGGTTGCCAATCGCTAATCAAATCTAAAAGAAGAAGAAGAATTCAAGCATAAGATGGCGAGAACTACAGCTCCTGACCAGATCAAGTGATGATATAGAGTGACGTATGTGGTGGTAATGCACCTGTAAGCTGGTTGCCAACTGCCAATCAAATTAAAAGAAGAAGAAGATCAACTTAAAGATACAGAAACACAGACACACAGACAGACAGATATGTGTAGAGTACATGGCGGTAATGCACCTGTAAGCTGATTGCCAACTGTCAATCAAATCTAAAAGAAGAAGAATTCAAGCATAAGATGGCGAGAACTACAGCTCCTGACCAGACCGAGTGATGATATAGAGTGAAGTACGTGGTGGTAATGCACCTGTAAGCTGGTTGCCAACCGCCAATCAAATCTAAAAGAATAAGAAAAAGGCTCTCCTTTGTCTTGTCCACTTTCTTATATACAGCACTCATTTTCCCTCAGTTTAAGTCATATGGGTTGTCCATATATTGTGGTTATTTCAAGTTTTCCTTGTTTTGTGATCCAGAAGTTTTTCAATATCCTGAAGCCTCTCGTGCATTTTGGATTTCCATGGAATTCAACTTTAAAATGAAGCAGTGTTGCTTTCTGTTCTCTTTCTTGAACTATACCATGATGTGGAGGTGTCACAAAGCCATACAGTGAGTCTAGGTGCTGTTTTTCTTTTCAGGTTTAGTTGCCTGTGTAGTCCAAGGACTTGTGTGACTGTATTGCAAGTTGCTTTTAAGTAAAATGCATAATTGGTTCTTACCTCATCCAAGACTTCTATGACAAAGTATGTATCAGGTGCAGTAATCTGTGGCTCAGTCCTTTCCCTGCTAACAGGGACAGCAAACAGCGATGCACAGTAGCAACGAAAATCCACATCGTCAGCTGTAAACACATACACACACAATTAGGACTCCAAGAAGGGAGATGTGTTTTGGAAGGAAGGTCATGCAGAAATAGTTTTCAAAAAGTATAATTAAAAATATAATAGTTATCTTTAATGGTGAAACTACTGTTAACAGTAAAGCAATAAGAAATCTTAACTGTCAAGTGTATCTTTTAATGTTTGCACTGACAAGATCATTCATTATTAAACACAAACACTTGTGAACTCTCAACATTCGACATCCAACCAACATGTTTACTGAAACTTTCGTTTGAAATGTCTGCACTACATAAAGTAAATGTGGTATTACATCAGTATGCATCAAGTATAAAGTCCTGTAAGAAAATTAAGACACCCCATTATTTAAACACAAAAATATCAACATTTGCCCTTTTTGCAAATGATAAAAAGATGACTGTGATTTAATGACATCATCTATGAAAAAACAAAACCAGTTTTTCAACAAAAAGTTCAAGAAAAATTACATTACTTAAATGCCTGGAATGACACTGAAATCCCCACACACAAAGAGAAAATGGCTGAATTTTTGTTAGAGAGCATTTTGGGGGAACTGGTCTTATTCAAGCTGCAGACATAGTTTGGTGTTGTAGAGACACCCAAAGTCAACTGGATGATTATTTTCTGAGTGTGATGGAATTTGTGAGTTACATTGTGTCTTTTATTTATCTGCACTAAGTATTGCATGCATGTCACTTTATTTGAGGTGAATGACTTATAATTGTGCTCACTTCAGCCAGAAGTTTAAGAAGTTTTTTTTTAGTTGGTTCCTATTTTGGGTTATTCATTCTGATGTTAAATGTGGATGCTGTTACTACTACTCAGGTATCAAGTCACATGACTTGGAAACTGACCAATACTCTCTCCAGGGTTGAAAAGTTTCCTTCATGGGATTTTTATTGACCTATTTTCAAACAAAAAGTAAGTTGAAGAGCCACTTTTGATTGGTTACAATGGCTTATCACCCCACTTCTGTTTCCATACACCAAACCTAATTGGCTAATTTCACTGTCAATCATAGGCAGTCAAGTAAACCATTGTCCCTAGCAGCAAGACCTCAAGGCAATGTCTTAGTCAATTCCTGAGTCCCCAAGTGATTCAGTTCCTCCGTCTTTTACTGTAACTTTGTCCTTCCTTTTTCATTATTGAAAACTTTTCCTTTGCTTCATCTCAGCCGTGCTTTTAAGAGACTTTGTAAGAAGACCATTAACTTCACCAGGTTATGTTTTTTATTTTTACTTTATGCTTTTCTTCAAGTTTCACAGTAATCATGCAGGGTGAGAGGATTATTATTCCAAGTTTTTCCTTTTGTCTGTTTCAATTGATTTTTGGCTCTTTACATGCAAAGACTCCATCTGAATTATGATAGGCTGGCTAGATGTCAGAAATTCTTCAGATCATTTGAGCTTGTTTGAATTGCTTTCTGCTCTTACATCACTGTAGGACCAGACCAGGACTCAAACAGCGTGTAAGTCCAGAACATCAGCTGTGACCTCAGAAGCATGGACCCAGTCTGATTCCTTTTTGTTGTGTTTATGGTCTGATGTCCAGTTAAATCTTAATTATCTCATAATATTTTTTTCATTTATTCTTCTCTTGACTGCTGCTCCCTTTAAGGGTCACCACAGTGGATCATCTGCCTCCATCTCACCCCTAACCCTTGCATCTTCTGGAGCTGCACGGTGGCGCAGTGGTTTAGCACTGTGGCAGCACAGTTTTACCCTCGGCCGGGGGATCACAGGGATCATGAGATCGTGGGTTTGATCCCAGCCCCCGACCAACAGTGAGCTGTGTGGAGTTTGCATGTTCTCCCCGTGTTGCGTGGGTTTACTCCGGGATTTCTCCGGTTTCCTCCCGCACACCAAAACATGTAGGTTTAGGGCGCTCGCGCACGCAGCGACCAGCAGCCGGTGGCTTGTCACCAGACTGCAAACCAAATCTACCTACGGGTACAAATAAGTAACAAAAAAAAAAAAAAAAAAAAAAAAATCTTCCTCAGTAATACCAACCCTCTCCATGTTCTCCTTTATTACATTCTCTGTGGTCTTCCTCTTTTCCTCCTGTCTGGCAGCTCCATCTTCAACATCCTTTGTCCAATATATCCACTATCCCTCCTCTGCACATGTCCAAACCATCTCAGCCTTGCCTCTCTTACTTTGTCTCCAAACCACTCAACTTCAGCTGTCCCTCTGATATACTCATTTCAAATCATGTCCTTCCTAGTCACTCCCACTGAGAATCTTAGCATCTTCACCTCTGGCACCTTGTCTCCTGTCTTTTCATCAGTGCCACCGTGTCCAAACAATAGATCATAGCAGGTCTCACTACCATCTTGTAAATCTTTCCTTTCACTCTAGCTGCTATCTTTCTGTCACAAATCACCCCTGACTCTCATCTCCACCCACTCCACCCTGCTGCACATTCTTCTTCACCTCTCTTGTGCACTGTCCATTATTTTGGATGGGTGACCCCAGGTATTTAAACTCATCAACCTTCACTACCTCCACTCCTTGTATCTTCACCATTATAGCTGCTTCCCTCTCATTCACACACATCTAATCTGTCTTGCTTCTACTGACTTTCATTCCTCCTCTCTCCAGTGCATACCTCTATTAAGATTTTTCAGTAATACCCATTTTCTTTTTAGGGTAACTTTGAAATTTATTTTCCTTGGGCAAACAAGGAAACAAACCCTGTCACTATATATTTATTTTAATTTTATTTCTATTTTTTCCTGGTGGTTCTACAAGCTTCCCAATCACAGAAACCTCTTGGTTCATTCTATGTTTCCACATATGTCAGTTAGAAATTATTTTATCTTCTCAGAAATGCAAGATTGACTGTCCATATTTGTTTGATACTGCATTTCATTTCACAAGTTCGCCTGAATATATGTTTATTCCTGCTTGGGTTTCATTAAATTGTTAAACTGACATTAAGTGTGTGGATTTTATGCATACAGAATCCAGAAACACTTACAAACTGCTTAATAAGAGACTGATAATTGTAGGTAGAATTCTGGTTATTAATGGCTCAGTAGAATTAATAACAATGATCCTCCTTTTACGTTTCCTTCCATTGGGGGGTGATTCCCCAAAATTTATAGGTGGTTAATTAAATTTATTCTAAGCATTGTTGTTACAGTGTACTATTGGTTGTGCTTAATTTAACACAGTGAGAACCAATAGATTCTCGGAGGCCTTCAGAAAGAAGACTGCAGAAGTATATCGATACATTTCTTACTCAACGCTGCAACTTTAGGTTTTAAGGTAAGCAATAATCAAAGACACACTACACTGTCACTATAGCAAAAAAGTATCAATCAAGAAGCCCTCAGTTAGGAGGAACAAAGAAAAAGGCTCATGATACAACCTAAAGAAGAGTACTTTCCTATAGTGTAGTAGTAGTAGTGGTAGTAGAAGTACTACAATTACTACTACTACAAAAAACTTCTGAAAGCTTTCTCTTGTAAAACAATCTAACTATACATTGTTTACTGCATTTAATTTGTGTATACAGTACTGTTTATCACATTTTCTGCCTGTAAAGGTGTTACTGGACATGTGCAGAAGCTCAGCGCCAGCAGACAAATTCAACACTCTTCTATTCTCCTCCAGGGATAAGAGGACAGGATGAGAAAGGTGCACACTTTCCGTCTGTATTAATTTATTATGTTGTTAAACTTGAAAGATGCTGCTGACACAGCAGTGGTTGAATGATGATCTAAGTGCTGAGACACTGCCTCAGCAGACATTTGTATGAATCTACAGTTCCTGTGTGTCTGTGAGCAATCTTGAAGCATGTTGATATCAAGAAAAAATAACTACAGGTTATTACAGTTTGTATAGTTGTGCAGCCATTTACATTCACTTTCTCTATTTTTCACTGGAGCATGAGCACATATTAATTTAAACAATACAAAGAGTATGGAAACTGTAGGTTTAGAGCATTAAAAGTCCTCCATCTCAAGATTTTTCACATTGCCCCTCTCTCTTTCTGTCTCTCTCCCCTCCCTCTTGTACTAATAGTCCTTCTATCACATCGCTACATGGGTCTGACAGCTCAGGAAAATGAAAATTTAAAACAAGGTGGTGCTCCCAACAAGATGCTGGAAAACAGCCTTTATTATTCATGGACACACACATTGCCCAGCCTTTCATATTCAAAGGGAGGAGACACTCGGCAACCTGTTGTTACTGGCATGCATTAGTAAAAGTTTAAAGCAGGTGGAGGGAATAGTTTATCAGCTGCTGAACAGCTCTCTGTTTCCCAAAGACACTGTTGCTTTCCTCACATCTGCATCTAACAAAAAAGTGCAGCATAAATTATTGGACTACAACACAGTCATATGAGCAAGCAACAGTAATATGAGGAAACACACAACATAAAGTACAAGCGAATCTAAATGTTGCCAAGCTCTGTCAAGATATTGTTCCACACATCATGTTGCACTATGTGGATTCATGAGGACAAACATAACTAAAGAATCAATAGTAACTAGGGATTTAACTCTTGGAAAAATAAAAGACTTAATTATTGGGGTCAAAAGTCTGACAAAAAATCCTCCATGAATGAGTCTACATAACTGGACCCAATAATTTGGAAAATTAATTGGGGAATCCTGATTTACAGCAACACCCTCTAACCCTGGATTTGCACTGACTACGGATGCAGTCCACTGCGGATGCGGTGTGGATGGAGTCTTGCGGCAATCCCCACCTACTTTGTTTGTGTTTTGACCCGGCACGGATCAGAACAAGGTTCGCATGACTAGATCAAGTGAGAATTATATAAAAAAAAACCCTGAGAGCTCAAGAAAGACCCGAGAAAGACTGAGGAGGACCGATTACAATCACGTGATAACAACAAGGAAGCATGATGTACCGGCTCGCCACCTGGATTTGTGTGCTCTAATAATACAAAAGTAGCCCATTAATTTTAATTGTGTGAAGTGTTTGTATGTTATGCCAAAGTTTTTATCTTTTCTGACAGTTATGAAGGAGTAGCCCTCAGAAAATAAAGTGTGATCCTTAAATAGTTTTTAATGAACAAACACAATACAGTAGATACCCGGGCATTTCTTTGTGGACTGGATCTGCAAAAATAGACTTATTGCATACGTATTTTTAGTGGTCCAGAGCCAGATTCATTCTGCAATGATCTGGACCAGGTGGTGAGTAGAACATTAACTAGAATGAGAACTGCTTTCTGCAGAGACTGGATCGCAGTCATAACAGACCGCATCTGGAGTCATGCTACATGTTCACTGGTCCATTTTTTGTCAGAAGGCATTGCATAAACAAAGCAAAAGCACACGTTATAACAAACAGGGGTCAATACAACCCCTCCAGGGTGAAAAAAAAAAACAATAGAAGAACTCATAAAAATGCCCTCATCATTTTTAGACATTTAGCACAAGGACTCAAGGAAGGTGGGACTGGAGCAATATCTCATTTAAAAATCCAGAAGGGAGGCTGGCTTGGCAGTGTGATCTGGATGTATTATTGCAATCTGGCACAGATTTGACCTGCTAATGTCAACACACAATAGCAGCAAGATGTTATATTTTTATAGAAAAGTTTAGTTGTCCCCTAAGGGAAATTGGATTGCAGCAAAAAAAAAAAAAAAAAAATAATCAAAAACTAAACACCCCAGTGTAGGAATCATCACTATCACAAGCTTCTTTCCACAGTTTGAGAAAGGAACAGTAACCTGTAGATGACAAGAAGAGAAAGTCTGGCATATGTGTTACGGTGTGGGGCTTTAGCGTAACCAGGAGGAGTTACCGAAAATAATTGCTATTATGGAAAACCAATAGTCAACGAGCTCTGTACCAGGGGAAAGACACTCATCCGTCCTGCTGCTGAGAACACAAAGGCTGCCCCTGACTGGTCACTGGGTCTGGCTGTGGGCAGTCTTCCACGGACTAAAGCTATTGGACAATATGGCGGATTCCGAGTCTCAAATCTTTAAAATCTACCAGTGAAAAATTGTTACTAACAGTTTGTGCGAGAAATAGTAGGTGCAATGAATGAATCCGTAATTATCTGATATAAAAAAAAGCTGGTTTAAACATTTAGCACATCACTGTTGCCGATGCATCATGGCTGCCCAGACCTGACTTGCATAAAGTTAAAAAATTTCAACTTTATTCAAATGAGAGGTGGGAGGAAGCTTGGGCTACTCGACAAATTTCACTGTACCGGAGCCAAATGCTTTCTGCTCCATTTCACATATGAATGGGAAGCAGATAAAAGACAAAGCTAGTGGACACATAGCATCAGTGGAAATCCAGGGTAAGAACACTCTGGGAAAGGACTAGAAGTTACAGTGTTTCCCTATAGTAATATTTTAGAAATTACATATTCAGACTTTTTTTTTAGAACTTCTTTGCAATAGAAGGTTTTTTCAGAATTATTTTCACAACAAGACAATCATTAAGACAATTCAATTTACAATACAAAATATCTTTAACAAAGCTTTTTTTAAGAAGTACAAATTCCATTTTCAAGAGCTGAGGCACTTAAAAAAATAACAAAAAAACCCATCAATTTGTTCCTTCACTGTCCCAACTTTTTTTGAGTGTGTCACAAGCACCAATTTCTGAATTTATTTATATTTAACAAGTAGGATTCAGTTCACCAGTGAAAACACTGAGGATCTTTCCAGTGTTTCCCCTAGGTTTATTGGTGGAGGGGTAATATAATGGTGGAAAAAACACTAGATTAGTTTAAAAATGAGTAGGTAGATCATATCATACACTGTTCTGACTGTAAAGAGATCTGGACGAAAATAAATCTTTCAGATAGGTATATAAATATTTCAGAGAGACGTACATATAGAGAACCTTGGATTCCAGAGATCCTAACAAGGTGAGAACCGGTGTGAGTCTTGACTGATGCACAGAGAGGCAGCTGACAGCCCCGGGGCCCGGAGGTTGGAAGGGTAGAGATAATCCCGGTGTCTATCTCCTTTCAGCCTCAGCTAAGGTAGGGGTGGGAGGTGTGGCAGAAAGTCACGACTTTTCCCTGACTGATGAGCTCCAGGTCATGAGCTCCAGACTACAGACTGAACCCTAGCCTCGCACCCCTTCCTCTCCCACCACCACCCCAATTCCTTACCCTGTCAAGCTTGAGCCACTTCTAACAGCCCTCTGCCCACACAATCACAGTCAGTGATTACCCATCACGCTGCCACGGTTGGATGGACAGGTGCTGATACTCCTGACCCGTTGAGAGGGAGAGAGTTTGCTTTGGTATGTTTGTATATATGTGTGTGACAAGTGTGTAGATGTGTCCTTGTGTCATCTGTCAAAGTAAGCTTTTTATTTGTTTGGTTAGAGAGCTTGTTTTGTGCTGTGGTGACCGGGAGGCTGGCGTGAGCAATTCTCAACAGTTTTGCTGTACAGCATGTCAGCATCCTCTCTTATCGTCTGAAGATGTTCGAGGATGTAGGTATGTGTCTGTGGATGTACAAATGCATGTGTGTTACCTGTTAGGTTGCTTTCAGTCTTGTCTTCAGCGTTTGTCACAGGTAAACAATCTACATTTGCACCAAAGTCCACAGATGTATGAAAAGTTTCAAGTGGTGTTCTGGAATGAAAATGAAGTCACGCATTAGAATGGGGTTCCCGACTACTATACAGCAGACCAATACTGTTTCATGGACCATTTAGCAGCAGGCTGCAAAGAAAAAATAAATAATCCAATAGACACTTTACTGTGAAATTCTGAAGGGTGTTTTATTTTGAAAAATCATTGATTTCCCACCCTCATATCAGTCTGTCTCTTGAAAAATGCCTGTCTCAATTATTAGCTCTGCTGCTCAAAAATTTAGCCCACAAGCTTACTAAAATGAGTGGGAAACAGTCACTTCTAGAGTTTCTTTTAATAGAGGAAAAGGCCCAACTCCTTTTGGGCCTTAAAAGTATGTTTCAGTTTACTTCAATTCTGCCGATATTCTGGATTGAAATCAAGGTTGAATATCCTGGGAACCATTTTGTGTGATGGTGAGTTTTATTGAAGTCAATTTAGTGTTGTTTTTCTTATAAGGCAGACATTTTTCTTACCACTTTTTTCTTATAAATTTACAGCTTTTTTTCATAAATGTGTACAAATTTGCTTCTAATTTTTTACCTTTTTTGGGGTCGATTTGTGACTTTACTGTCAGCAATTTGTGAACTTTTTTCTCCTAAATGCTTCAGTCTGAGAAAAAATAATCTTTCTACACAAACCTTGATTATAATCCAAATTATGTGAAATTATAAATTCACAAAAAAATGCTAAATGTACTGTAATTTTTGGTTATTACACTATAAAAAAGCACAATTCTAACCAGTTTTCAAATCTGTGAAATTGTTACTCAGAGAGTAGTACCAAATGGACTTGACTAAAAGTAGAGGGTTTTTTTTCTTCAAATATTTACTCAAGAGCAAAAAGTATCCTCCAATAAAGCTATTACTAAAAGTAAAATTTTGTGAAGCGTTACTTGAGTACCTGTACTTGCATAAATGTGACTTTTCACACACCTCTGACTATGACTCTTATCTGATATACAGATGTGGACAAATTTGTTGGTAACCTTCTGTTAAAGGAAGAAAATCCCAGAATGGTCACTGAAATAACTTGCAACTGGCAAAAGTAATAAATTTTTTAAAAAATTCTGAAAATTAACTAATGAAAATTAGACACTGACTATAAATTTTGGTTCAAAAGAATCATATTAAAAATCAAACTAATGAAACTTGCCCGAACAAAAATGATGATACCCCTAGAAAAAGCTTGAAAACAATTTGACCATAGGGACATGTTAAAATAAGGTGTCTCTTGTAATCAGCATCACAGGTGTCTTCAAACATGTAATCAGTCAGTTAACCTATTTAAAGGGTGGAAAGTAGTCACTGTGTTGTTTGGTATCATGGTGCGTACTACACTGAGCATGGACCACTGAAAGCTAAGGAGTGAGTTATCTCAGGAGATTAGAAAGAAAACTAGAAAAGCTCAGAGAGTGCATACCTCTGCAAAGGCTCCTTCCGTCCCTCATGGATCACCTCCAAAATGTAATGGGTTTGGGTGTAGGCCTAGAGCCACTTCTGGTGAAAAGTGCATCAAAGTCTGTCCATTAGTTTTGGAGTGTTGTTGCTAACACACTGTGAAAAGGTAAGAGCCTTGGCTGAGGTATGACTTCTCAGATCACCACCAAAATGTAATGGGTTCCTCTGTAGTTCCAGAACCACCTCTGGTGAAAATTTCATACAAACCCATCCAGTAGTTTTTGTGTAATCCTGCTGCACAAATACAAACAAAACCCTTGGTAGAGGTATGCACTCAGATCTTCACCAAAATCTAATCATCTCTTCCCCATGCCATTACACACATTTCTTAAAAAATATGTCAAATAGGTTCATTTTGTCTTCTTTTAATTATTTATCTTTTGTTCATATAAAAGACAAAAAATAAAATAGAAAGGAGATGTCTTTACCTTCTTTACATGTTTCAACTGCACAGTGCAATTTTTTCCTAAAAAAATTCATCAAAATCCATTCATAACTTTTTGAATTATGTTGCTAACAGACAGACAAACTAACAGACAAACCAACAAACCAACCAACACCACTAAAAACATTACCTCCTCCCTTGGCGGAGGTAATTATAGACAAGTATGTTAAAGGTAAAGGCTATGAGACCATCTCCAAGCAGCTTGATGTTCCTGTGACACAGCTGCCAATTATTAAAAAGTATAAGGCTCATGGGATTGTAGCCAACCTCCCAAGACATGGATACAAGAGGAAATGTAACCCAGGTTGAACAGAAGAATAGTGTGCATTGTAGAAAATGAACCTAGGAAACAATCCAAATTCATTCAAGCTGAACTGCAAGGTCAAAGTGTGTTGCTTTCTAATCACACCATGAGTTGCATTTTGAACAATAATGGCTCCATGGAAGAAGACCAGGAGGGCTCCACTATTAACAGAAAAAACATTAAAAACATTAAAAAGCAGCCAAAACACATGCTGGCAAGCCTCAAAGTTTCTGAGAGGTTGTCTTTTGGACTGATGAAACAAAACTGGAGCTTTTGTGCCAGTCACATCAGCTCTATGTTTACAAAAGGAAAAATGAAGGAAACAAAGGAAAGAACATGATGAAACATGGAGGCTCAAATATGTTCTGGGGCTGCTTTACTGCTTCTGGGACAGGGTGTCTTGAATATGTGCAGGGTACAATGAAATCTCAAGACTATTATGGCATTCTGGAGTAAAATGTGCTGCCCAGTGTCAGAAAGGTTGGTCATAGTCACACGTCATGGGTCCTCCAATAGGATAATGACCCAAAACACACAGCTAAAAACACCCAAGAATGGCTAAGATCAAAGCATTGGACTATTCTGGAGTGGCCTTCTATGAGCCCTGATCTAAATCCTATTGAATATCTGTAGAAGGAGCTGAAACATGCAGTCTGGAGAAGACATCCTTCAAACATGAGACAGCATGAGCAGTTTGCTCACGGGGAGTGGGCCAAAATACCTGTCAACAGGTGCAGAATGGTAAACAGTAAATGGCGTTCACTTATATAGTGCATTTTACTCATCTTTTACAGATCCTGCTATCCACCCATTCATGCACACATTCACACACTGATGGCAGCAGAGCCGCCATACACAGGCGCTGGCCTGACCCACCAGGAGCAACTAGGGGTTCAGTGTCTTGCTCAGGGACACTTCCAACATGTAGACTGCAGACAAAGTGGGAATCGAACCGCTGACCCTCTAATTAGTAATTGGCCACACTACACCTGTGCCACAGCAGGTGTAGTCTCATAGAGAGTTACAGAAATCACCTGATTGCAGTGATTGCATGATCAAAAGGTTGTGCAACAAAATATTAAGGCTATCATCATTTTTGTCCAGGTCAGATTCACTAGTTTTTTAAAACAATTCTGTTGAACCAAAATTCAAAATCCAAAATCCATATTTGATTGTCATTAATATATTTTCAGAAAATATTTATTATTACTTTTGTCATTTTCAAGTTATTTCAGTGACCACTGCAGGACATTCTTTTTTTAACTGAAGGTTACCAACAAATTTGTCCATGTCTGTAGATGTTTATGTATTCTTTTTTCAATCCTCTGTTGTGTTTTTTATGTCCCATTATAATAACGTGTATAGCATACATATTCTAATTTATTCAGATTTTTTGCGGGGCGGGGGGGGTGCAGAAAATAGAAAGATCTTCAAGTGTCTGGCTGGACCACACATCCACAGAAACTAACAGCAAATGTCTGTGAGGAGACTTTTAAATTTCTTTAAAATATAGAGTGATGATAATCAAGTCAGTGGCAGTAATGCACCTGTAAGCTGGTTGCCAACCGCTAATCAAATCTAAAAGAAGAAGAACAACAACAAACAAAAAAATAACATCTACAAGTTGAAAAATAAGCCATTTTTTCTCCATTTTAAACAAACAGCCAAGGAATCCTGCCTTTACTCTTTTTTTACTTAGACATGCAGTGGCACTGTCATCATTCTGAGTCAGGTCATGTTCAGTTGGCTGTTATGGCTCCCTTGGTATTGAGACCTACATATTAATATCTTAAACACTAGGTCTTGCTGTGTGCAAGATGTAAACAATGGCTCCAAGATGACTTGCTTTTTACAAACTTCAAAATAAAGGTATTTGGAGAGCAAGTTTTCCTTTGGACACACATAAACCATAATCAAACACTACATTAAGCTAAATTTGTCTTGAAAGTGGCATATGTTTGGACCAGTAAATGAACTCTTGAAAATGTGGAAAAAGGCCAGTTCAGATCTCAGTTCTATGTGCCTGAGTGGTGTTTTATTACAAGTTTAGATGCCTTGATCACTGATACTCAAACTCTTGCAGCTGACGGAAGCAAAGCATTCATTTACCCTACCCACACACCCCAGTCAACTCGGGAAATCAAACCAATGGCCCCCACCCACCTTGTGGGTCACAAGCTTGCTTTCTATAACCTGCAGGTCACGCAAAAACCTAATAAGGTTAGTGAATTTACAACTCTTATATGGCTGAGCACTTTTAGCATTTTTTAAGCGTCTTCCTCCACTGCACCCCTCCCCTCCTCACGCATTTCACATTATTATTGAAGCTTGTTAAAATTCAACCACTTCTTTCTTCCTGCCAGCCAGCCGGTCTCTCTCTGTCTCTCCATTAAGCAGTGCCACCATCACTGCTGCAGGCTTATTGCACTCTAGATTGGCTCTGTGGTCTATTCCACTATTAAGGGTTGCTACAGCTGGGGACTTGGAGTATTCCTGTTCAGGCAGTCAGAGGGCCTAAAACTGCTCTCTGTTCTCCTCTCCCTTGGCCCGCTCTCCAGTGGACAACTCAGCCCAAAAGGAGCTGGTTAAATAAAGGCTGTAATAATGGGTCGTGCTGAAGCCAAGCCTGCAGGCAGTGCATTGCACAATAAGTGCTAAGAAACAGCTTTGTACACTGGTGAGTTGAATGGGCTGACTATGTAGACCACAGAGAGGTGAGAGATGTGTGCTCATGCATGCAAAAACAACACCATGGAACGTAAACACAATTAGCTTTGTTTGGTTATATTGCAATAAATTCTGTTTAAAATGTTTTTGTTTAATATAGTGGCAAATCATTTTTTTTCTCAGGGTGTTTTGTCCCTTCACGGGGATAAAGTGCAACTGTGAGAGCTACAGTGGAGAACAAAATTAGAGAACAATGTATTAATACTTGATTTATTCTGAAATATTGTTATTCTTTGTTATTAAGAATATGACAGAACATCAGCTGTGGCTATACCACTGCTGTACTAGCATGTTTTTTTAAATAATCAAGGCACTTCAAAACAAACATTTATTATGTCAAAAAAAAACAACAAACCACTGAGCAAAATCAATGCAACGTGAAAAACTAGTGATGTCCTGTGGGCACAGATGTGCTGAAGTCATTCAAAGCAAGGGCCTCTACACTCCCTATTAATTTTGGAATCCTATAGCCCTAAAAAAAAGTTTTATCTTCTCTTCTGACACAATGGTAAAGCCTTATTCATGCTGTATGTCCCCTCTGGTCCGCGTGTCGTCCGGCGCACATGCGGCGTTGTACATGCTCACGTTTTTCATCTACCAGGCCATGCAGTTGATGCATGTGCACAACTGTTATTTGTAGTTTTGCCCCAGCCCTATGGGTAGCGCAAATGTGCCAACACGCCAGTTTGTTCACTGGCTATAAACACGAGAGTGAGACACATTTTTTTGTAGCAACAACAATGGCGTCATTTCAAGGAAAAGGAGGAATTGTAGAAGAGCTTGGAATAACGAGGCGATGTGATTTATAAACCAAAGTTTATTATCAGCTTCGCTCCTCTAACAAGTCTCATCTCAGTGCAGAAGCAGAATAAGAGGTCGAACACATTCAGACCTACATATTTAAACCTACACATAACAAAAGACATTGCACATCAAAGCTGACATCCCGCATTAGCTTAATCCCCCTTCCTTTGTCTTCCTACTCCCCCACCTGACCCTGGGTGGTCAGGGCGATCGATTTCCTTCATTGTCCTCTGTCTCTTCCACCTGGCCCTGTGAAGTCAGGGCGATCGATCCGGTCTCCACCGCAGCGCCTCGGATGCTCTTTGATCTTCGCTGGCGGTTGAGACCTCTTGTCCTGTTCTGAGGCGTGAGGTCGTTGTACATATGTAATCCCCAAACATTCTAACATGCTTATACATATGTAGGTTATGGGATATATGATTAATATAAACCACAGCCCCCCCACCAAACGACTAAGAAAAGGACAATTAAAGAAAGTCCACAGTTTAAGATAATTACTATGACACACTAAATGTTAAACCTCTTGACAAGGAAGAAACTTTCCAGCAGCTATGCTCCTGTAGAGAATTCAGTGGTAATCATAACAGCGTAGTAATATCACAAGTCAGTCTTAAAACTGTCACAGCACAATCTGATAAAATAGTCAACAACTTTTGGTTAGTTTGCATCAGTCCTTGTGCTGTCTGGGTTTTAATCTTCTCCCGAATCTGCTGTGGGTCTGCTTGGGTGTCCTGGTGGGACCTTCCTGTAAGGAATCTGCAGCTTGGGGAGGAGAGTGGTTATTTGTTCCCTGCAGGGGGGCTGAGTCTTTTTTCTTGGGGGGTCTACCCCGCCGAGGTGCTCTCGCCAACCGTGCAGGTTCGTCTCTCAACAAGAAGGCAGGTTTAAGTCTGTCAATGCTGACTGTTTCTTTTCTGTCCCCAAAATCAAGCACAAAATGTTTATCACCAGGTTCCAGCACTCTGAATGGTCCATCGTATGGTGGACGGAGGGTTGGTTTTAAAGCTTCATGCCTAACAAAAACGAATTCGGCGTTTTTTAAAGCTTGGGGGACAAAAACCCGTGGAAAAGAGTGATGTGCCGATCCAGGGAGAGTGTCCGGTCTGTTGTTGCCTAAAAGCCTCGGGGCTGGAAGATGCCCTGGCTCTGGGTTCTCTGGTAAAAATTCACCTGGGAGTCTGAGAGGTTGTGCAAAAACTAATTCTGCTGGGGAGGCGTCTAGATCCTCTTTCGGCGCGGCACGCAACCCCAATAAAACCCAGGGGAGTTTATTTACCCAATTTGTATCCGTTAGTGAGGCTCTGAGGGCGGCCTTTAAAGATCTGTGAAAACGCTCGCATAACCCATTAGCCTGAGGGTGATAAGCGGTGGTGCGGTGAATTGTTGCCCCTAAGCTGCTGGCCATGGCTGACCAAAGCTCTGAGACAAATTGAGGCCCCCTATCGGACGTGATGTCCGATGGGACGCCGAAACGTGCCACCCAGTTTGTCAAAAAAAACGCGAGCGACTTCCTCCGCTGTGGTTGACACCAGAGGGACCGCCTCAGGCCAGCGCGTAGTACGGTCTATCATTGTTAACAGATGTGTGAAACCTTGAGAGGAAGGTAGTGGTCCCACAAGGTCGACATGAACGTGGTCGAACCTTCTAGCTGGGATTCGAAAAGGCTCTAGAGGGGCTTTTGTGTGTTTGTGTATTTTGGCGCGCTGACAAGACATGCAAGTTTTTGCCCATTCCTTTACGTTTTTGCGCAGGCCGGGCCACACAAACTTTTCGGCGACCATTTTAACCGAGGCACGCACACCCGGGTGCGCGAGGGAGTGAATTGAGTTGAAAATACGGCGGCGCCATGCAGCTGGGACTACCGGGCGAGGTCGGCCGTTGAGATGTCGCATATTAGGGGGGGTACACCGTCGCGTAAACCCCTTTCCTCCAGCCTTAACCCTGTTGGTCCAGACAGGAGTGCGCGCATGTCTGCGTCACTGCTTTGTTCCTCCGCCATGGCTGCGTAATCTATCCCTACGTGAATAGGGGCCGCGTACGCGTCCGCGTTGGCGAAGAGTTCTGCGGCTGAGGTAGTGTAATCTGTCTCCTCGCGCTCTGGCGATGTCACAGCGCGAGAGAGGCAGTCTGCTACCACGTTAAGTTAGCCTGCCACATATCGAATGTCTGTGGTGAACTCTGAAATTGCAGCTAGCTGTCTTTGTTGCCTGCCTGACCATGGTTCTGAAATTTTAGCCATCGCAAAGGTGAGCGGTTTGTGGTCTACAAAAGCCGTGAAACGCCGCCCTTCTAACCAGAACTGGAAGTGGCGGATGGATAAATGAAGCGCTAGCAGCTCCCTGTCAAAAGTGCTGTATTTACGCTCAGTTTGGTTTAACGATTTGCTGAAAAATGCCAAAGGTTGCCAGGTTCCGCCAACGTGTTGTTCCACAACTGCCCCTATGGCCAGGCCTGAAGCATCCGTGGTTAGCGCAATGCGGGCCGAGGGATCAGGGTGAACCAACAATGTGGCATTAGCTAGAGCACTTTTTACTTCCGTGAAGGCGCGTTCGCGCTCCGGGGTCCATTCAACCGCGTTGGAAGGCTTTTGTTTTCTGAGCACGTCATATAGGGGCTGCATGAGTTGAGCTGCACGGGGGAGGAAACGGTTGTAAAAATTAACCATTCCCAAAAATTCTTGCAGCGATTTGACCATTTGTGGCAGTGGAAAATTTTTTACTGTGCGAACTTTGTCTGGCAGTGGGACTGCCCCCTTCGGTGAAACTCTGTGTCCCAAAAAATCAATTTGTGACACGCCGAATTTGCATTTGGCTGGATTGATTATTAACCCGTGCTCTTCTAGTCTTTGAAAAACCATAGTGAGATGTTGTTCGTGTTCTTCCTCCGACGAGCTGGCTACCAGCATATCGTCGAGGTAGACGAACACGAAAGGGAGATTGCGTAATACCGCGTCCATCATCCGCTGAAAGGTTTGAGCAGCGCCTTTAAGGCCAAAAGGCATCCGCAAAAATTCGAAAAGGCCGAAGGGGGTTATTACAGCTGTTTTAGGAATGTCTTCCGCTCGAACGGGGACTTGGTGGTAGCCGCGGACCAGGTCTATTTTAGAAAAAATGCGCGCACCCGCCAGATGTAGTGAAAAATCTTGGATGTGAGGAATTGGGTAGCGGTCATGCGCTGTCGCATTGTTTAATCTGCGGTAATCGCCGCACGGTCTCCAAGAACCGTCGGTTTTCGGGACCATGTGTAGTGGCGACGCCCAGGGGCTTTTTGAGCGTCTGATAATGCCTAGTTTTTCATGGGTGGTAAACTCGTCCCGAGCTATGGCGAGCTTGGTCGCGTCTAAACGCCGAGCTTTGGCGAATACGGGTGGGCCTGTTGTGGGAATAAAGTGTTCAACCCCGTGCTTAGCCACTGTAGCTGAGAATTTGGGAACTGTGAGTGCTGGAAATTGGGTGAGGAGTTGATCAAACTTACCTCCTGCTGTAGTGACGTTGGCCTGCATGGGTGGTGGAGAAACTCGAGCTGAGCAGGGAATAGAAGAAAACGACAGTGCATTAACCAAGCGTCTATTTGCTAGATCGACTAACAGCCCTTGTGCACACAAAAAATCAGCGCCTAACATGTTAAAACTCACCGGCGCTACAATAAATGTCCATCTGTAGTTGCGGCCATGAATGCAGAGGGGCAGGCTCCTTTCACCGTAAGTGTCGATGATGGAGCCGTTGGCTGCCATAGCTCCATTGTCCCGGGGCGGGGGCCCATGGCCCGGTCTGCGTGGGAGGGCATGATAAAACTCAGTTGAGCTCCGGTGTCAATTAGGAACTGTTTGCCGGTGTGTCCGTCAGTTACATAGAGAAGCTTGTTTTTTTCGCCGAGAACCGCAGCCGTTAACGGTTTGCGGCTTTGGCGTTTCCCAGAATCTTGAACTTGCAGGGGGGAACGCATTTGTAAGCCTTCTCGGCGAAACGGTGGTGGTAATAACAGATGTCGCTCCGTCTGTTGCGTCTTGGTCGTGTCGCTGCCATGGTGGGCGGGCTCTGCTCAGTGGTATGTGGCTCCCCGTTGCTCTGGGCATCAGCGCTGAGATCTGCGGATGCTGCTGTGGCCGTCTGTTCACTGCAGGCATTGATGAGTCGCTGCGCTTCGCGAGCCAGCGCGCGGAAGTCTTGCTGGGTGCTGCACCGCATGTTGACAAGCGTCCCTCTCATGTGTGGCGGCAGAGTACTGAGGAAGATATATTGGAAGAGGAAGTTGTCATTGTCCTCTTCCTTGAGCTGCAGCATGTCCTCCATGAGGGCCTTGGGTCTGCATCCTCTGTGGCCGTAGATCGCCAGGATCCTCTCTGCTCTCTCCTCGGCTGAGGGGACGAAATTCTCCATGATGGTCGCCTTCAGTTCTCTATATTTGTCCTGGGCAGGCGGTCGCTGGATTATGCTCCGCGCACATCTCGAAGTGGCAGCGTCAAGTTTGGCGACGATGTGATAAAATTTTGTGTCGTCAGCCGTTATGCCCACCAGTGCAAACTGAGCCTCAGCTTGCTGAAACCACGAGCTCAGGTCTTCCTGCCAGAATTCCAGCAGCTTGACGGTGACGGCGCTTGCGTGGGCCGTCCCTGATGTGTCCGCAGGGTGAGAGCGCCTTCCTTCGGCTCTCGCGGCGGAGCTGGTGCTCGGTTGAGCCCTCTTTGTAGCTTCTGCCGTGGGGGAACGTCGTCCATCTGTTCCCCTGTCTGCATGGGCGCCGGCGTCTGCCTGGGTCGCCTCTGATGAGTCAATCGCGGGAGAACGCCTCTGTTCCATCCTCGCGTCAGGGTCACCAGTGTAGAAGAGCTTGGAATAACGAGGCGATGTGATTTATAAACCAAAGTTTATTATCAGCTTCGCTCCTCTAACAAGTCTCATCTCAGTGCAGAAGCAGAATAAGAGGTCGAACACATTCAGACCTACATATTTAAACCTACACATAACAAAAGACATTGCACATCAAAGCTGACATCCCGCATTAGCTTAATCCCCCTTCCTTTGTCTTCCTACTCCTCCACCTGACCCTGGGTGGTCAGGGCGATCGATCTCCTTCATTGTCCTCTGTCTCTTCCACCTGGCCCTGAGAAGTCAGGGCGATCGATCCGGTCTCCACCGCAGCGCCTCGGATGCTCTTTGATCTTCGCTGGTGGTTGAGACCTCTTGTCCTGTTCTGAGGCGTGAGGTCGTTGTACATATGTAATCCCCAAACATTCTAACATGCTTATACATATGTAGGTTATGGGATATATGATTAATATAAACCACAGAATTACCATTTTCCAGTGCTCTTCTCCACTCAAGCTGCTGCTGCTGCAAACGGATTAATGTATGTTTATTCTCATCTTCCGTGTCCTCGTTGTCTTCCTCATCTACTTTGCATGTTGTGTTGGTAGCACCATCTCGTGAATGGGACATTCAGTCTTGCGCATGCTCTGTCAATGCGTTCAGATCGTGGGTAGGCCGCGCGGTCATAAAATTTGGGCTGCACGCGGTCGTCCGCAGTAGCTCCCTGCGTACAATAGCGGAGTGGAGACGATGACGTAAATTTCTTCACATGAGGTTTCCAGTTGCACGTACACGGGCAGCGAAGGTGCAGCACAAATCCAGCTTAACTGTTCTCTAATTTTGCTCACTGTTTTTTTTTGTTTGTTTGTTTACAAAATAAATGTTTGTGTTGAAGTGCCTTGGTTATTTAAAAAACATGCTAACGCAGCTGTGGTATAGCCACAGCCGATATTCTGTCAAATTCTGAACAATGAAGAATAACAACATTTCAGAATAAATCAAATATTAATATGTTGTTCTCTTATTTTGATCTCCACTGTATCTGCTAAATCTCTAATGTCATTTTAAACAAAAAAAATATGAGGCATAATCAAAGTATTCAGACCTGCCCATGAAAAATCAAAACCCATACGAAGCTAATTTCTTCAAGATGTCTCTTTGTGCACCTCTGGAAGCAGGGTGTGAGCAAGAATTGCATCAACCTTATTAAAAAACTGTTTATAACGATGGCAATGGACTCGGATAAAATATGATAAAATATTATTCATTTTCAACAGCCTGTCTCATGATAATACTTGACATGAAGAATGAATCGGTTTGACACTGAAGTTGATGATTAGTTTGGCACAACTTTTGCGTCCGTTGTGAAATCACACATACAAGTCCAAACAGTGATATAAAAACGTTCATAGCAGGGATGCACTGACTGGGAAATTTTGGGCTGATACCGATAGTTGAAAATAAACTATAGGCTGGTAGTGTCGATAGTTTTTTTTTTTCGTTTTTTTTTTGGTCATCTGCCCCGCCTTCCTGCCAGGGAAGATGATATGCATCATCATAAACAGATAAGCGAACCTTTTACATGACAAAAGACCATTTCTGTTAAAAATAACTGCTTCCTCAATGAAAAGCTGAGAGTCAAGTGTGTCTTTTCAGCTTTATTTCCACTACTAGCTCCATGGGAAATGTAGTTTTTAAGCACATAGCCATCACAGAATACCAAAGTTCAGCTGGCTTCTACCTAACAATACAGCGAATTGTAGGGGTGGGTATTTAAAAGACTCTGTCTTCTTCCTGCTCCTTTCATTCATGAAATATGTGTAAATTTTCAAACTGTATTCTGTGAGTCTGTCAGTACTTACACGGATGCAAAATGATGACAATGAAAACGAAATGAAATTAATTTATGAATAAATATCCTCGTAATCACATGGATGGGGAGTAAATCTTACTCGAATGGATCTATTGGACCTGTGCCAATGAAACAGGACTGGATTTGTTGGATTTTCATTAACTCTGGGAATGCAAGCATCATTGGTGATTCACTGTTTCTAGCCCATGCTAACTTTAGTCAGCTAGCTGGTTTCAAACAAAGCAGTAAATTTGTGGATTTTTCTCTGCAAAATAAAGTGGATGGGCAATAAATCTTATTCAAATGGATCTCCTGGACCTGTGGCAATGAAACAGGACTGGATGTGTTTGACTATTATAAATATTGGGAATTCAGGGACAATTGCTTGGTGAGCTGCTTCTGTGTTGCTGCTATGCTGCTTGTTTGTGCTCATTTGATGCACTTTTCACTTCTGCTGTTGTGATTATGTATAGACAAAATTCTCAGCTTTGAAACCATGTATGACGTGACTACCAACTCCAAACAGGTTCACTACACTTCACTGTGTGGTAGCAGAAACACTGCGTAGGGTACACGCTGGGCTCACAGCGGCCACTTACAATTGTCATGAGGTTAAAACCATCAGCTACTGCCATCAGTAAAAACAGATTTTTGGGCTGATGGGCCAATGGCAGTCGACCATGTGACTATTGGCCAATACCGATGGTCAGCCGATATAGTGGTGCCTCCCTAGTTCATAGGTATGAAAGCGACACACCACTGTGGGATACATAATAAAAGGAGACTGGCTTTATATGAATCAATAGTACTTTTGGGGGGAGCTTTTTATAGATAGTCACAGAACTTTGATTATGCTGTACAGTATATTGGTACAGTGTATGTTGGCAAAGTGGAACAATGTCTCTCATTGAGCCCACTACTTAAAGCCTACCACAGGGGCCACTACATGGTTCAGCATGCAAACTGTATGCAAGGCGCTCATACCTGCGATGCTTCTTAAGAAGCAATCTGTCCATGTAGGTAAGACTGTTTTCTGTGAACTCCACCTTGACAGGTACCCTCTCTTTTCTCCCCACTTCCCTTTGTCCTTCAGCTTCTCTGTCTGGAGGGAGGTCAGCCTGGGTCGCCATAGCTGACAATGACACTGGAGGAGTATGGAGAAGGAGATATCACACAAAAATAAAGTAAAGATGAGAGAGGAAAACATAGCTTAAAGGAAGAAACTATTCAAAAAGGTAGAAAAGGAAAACATCCGCCAGCTTCTCAACACACCTCCCCTCAAGAAGTGAGAAAACACCTTGTCACCATGCCAAAAGTGCCAAAACACAAAGAGACAGGAGAGAGCCCCTTGGGAATAAGAAATAGGTGTACGAAATATAAAGAGAACATAGTGAGTGCATGAGAGAAAATGAAAGATAGGAGTAAAAAAAAAAGGAGAGAGAAATGTTATGATTGTACTCCAGACACTTTGGCAGTCCACAGTGGCAGCTTTAAATTGGGCCTGGGTGCCATTGGCCTGACAGAAATAATTAGGGCTGGAGGGGCTAGCAGCAATTTGCAGAGCAGAGTGAAGGGAGAGAGGAGCAGAGTCTATCCACGTGGTAAAGCAGAGAAAATAGCAGGTCTCATAAAAAACACAAACACCTCCAAACACACGCAAGCACACACAGAACCTGGAATAATAGGGCTAATAACACACACACACACACACAGAGAAAAAAAAAACTGACACACAAACACTGCAGTGCATGCAGTTTTGTAGAGAAACAGGATATTTGAAAAGGCTCCGAAACTGCCTGGAACAGTGGAGCTTGTACACACACACACACACACACACACACACAGAGCTGAGGCGATTAGCGCTGTGGTGTGGAGTAGGGCCACCCCTAACACTGCTCTCATTATCTCAATATGCAACAGCCATGGATTACCCGCCTACTGCAATGGTAAGCACTTTCTATAAGACCAGATCAGAGCACAGACAGAGAAAAGGAGAAGTGGGAGAAGCTGAAGAGTAAGTGAAAATGCTGGGGAGGAAGACAAGAAAAAGAAAAGATAAATTCTGTGAGGGCCCCACACTGACTTTATGGTAAAAGGATGTGAGCTTTTCTGTCCAGATTTAAGGTGTACCAAACTCCGCTAGTGATTATGACATCCCAACCTATTGATCAGTATAGTCGCTAATGCTGTAAAACCATATAGTTTTCCAAATTAATATTGCAATGAATCACAATTAAACCCCGAATCACACAAACAAAAAACATCTAAACTACTTTAAAGATCTGGATCAGATGACAAATTATTCATTCTATTCTGTAATGACCTGTGTGTGTCTGTCACGATCATAGGCTGCCTATGATGTTCCTATGATGTCAAGTGATCACAGGAGCATCTACACGATGTCTATATGACTTCAAGATAAACCGTCGGCTATATGACGTCAGATAAACCGTAAGGCTGATGTTCCTATGATCTCTGAAGGTTGTCTATATGATGTCATACAGACCGCAGGACTCGCTAAAAGACGTACAGTGGGGTAAAAAGTATTTAGTCAGCCACCAATTGTGCAAGTTCTCCCACTTAAAAGATGAGAGAGGTCTCCAAGTTTCATCATAGGTATACCTCAACTATGAGAGACAAAATAAGAAAAAAAAATCCAGAAAATCACATTGAAGGATTTTTAATGAATTAATTGGTAAATTCCTCGGTAAAATAAGTATTTGGTCAATAACAAAAGTTCATCTCAATACTTTGTTATATACCCTTTGTTGGCAATGACAGAGGTCAAACGTTTTCTGTAAGTTTTCACAAGGTTTTCACACACTGTTGCTGGTATTTTGGCCCATTCCTCCATGCAGATCTCCTCTAGAGCAGTGATGTTTTGGGGCTGTCACTGGGCAACACAGACTTTCAACTCCCTCCAAAGATTTTCTATGGGGTTGAGATCTGGAGACTGGCTAGGCCACTCCAGGACCTTGAAATGCCTCTTACGAAGCCACTCCTTCGTTGCCCGGGCCGTGTGTTTGGGATCATTGTCATGCTGAAAGACCCAGCCACGTTTCATCTTCAATGCCCTTGCTGGTGGACGGAGGTTTTCACTCAAAATCTCACGATACATGGCCCCATTCATTCTTTCCTTTACACGGATCAATCGTCCTGGTCCCTTTGCAGAAAAACAGCCCCAAAGTATGATGTTTCCACTCCCATGCTTCACAGTAGGTATGGTGTTCTTTCTCCTCCAAACATGACAAGTTGAGTTTTTACCAAAAAGTTCTATTTTGGTTTCATCTGACCATATGACATTCTCCCATTCCTCTTCTGGATCATCCAAATGCTCTCTAGCAATCTTCAGACGGGCCTGGACATTTACTGGCTTAAGCAGGGGGACACGTATGGCACTGCAGGATTTGAGTCCCTGGCGGCGTAGTGTGCCACTGATGGTAGCCTTTGTTACTTTGGTCCCAGCTCTCTGCAGGTCATTCACTAGGTCCCCCCGTGTGGTCCTGGGATTTTTGCTCACCGTTCTCGTGATAATTTTGACCCCACGGGGTGAGATCTTGCGTGGAGCCCCAGATCGAGGGAGATTATCAGTGGTCTTGTATGTCTTCCATTTTCTAATAATTGCTCCCACAGTTGATTTCTTCACACCAAGCTGCTTACCTATTGCAGATTCAGTCTTCCCAGCTTGGTGCAGGTCTACAATTTTGTTTCTGGTGTCCTTTGACAGCTCTTTGGTCTTGGCCATAGTGGAGTTTGGAGTCTGACTGTTTGAGGTTGTGGACAGGTGTCTTTTATACTGATAAAGAGTTCAAACAGGTGCCAATACAGGTAATGAGTGGAGGACAGAGGAGCCTCTTAAAGAAGAAGTTACAGGTCTGTGAGAGCCAGAAATCTTGCTTGTTTGTAGGTGACCAAATACTTATTTTACTGAGGAATTTACCAATTAATTCATTAAAAATCCTTCAATGTAATTTTCTGGATTTTTTTTTTCTCATTTTGTCTCTCATAGTTGAGGTATACCTATGATGAAAATTGGAGACCTTTCTCATCTTTTAAGTGGGAGAACTTGCACAGTTGGTGGCTGACTAAATACTTTTTTGCCCCACTGTACATATAGACACAGGTAATCAACATAACACAGAACAGTAACAAACGGGAGAAGAAGTAACAAGCAGGGGCAAACAGAGATGGCAGGGCCCCCTATGATGTTCCTATGATGTCTGCATGATGTCCTACGATGTTCCTATGACGTCGGTGATCATAGAACCGTCTACATGATGTCTATATGACGTCAGATAAATTGTCGGTCTGAGGTTCCTATGATCTCTGAATGTTGGCTATACAGACCACAGGACTCGCTAAAAGACATATAGATAGACACAGGTAATCAACATAACACAGAACAGTAACAAGCAGGAGAAGAAGTAACAAGCAGGGGCAAACAGAGACAGCAGGGCATGGTTACAGAAAACGGGATGGGCGGGGCTGCACAGATAATCACACACAGGGGACCAGAGGGGAGACAAGGCCAAGGCAATCATCATCACCATCATCATCATCACCACTCTATAAATTCAAGAAACCTCTGTCAGTGTGTGTGTGTGTGTGTGTGTGTGTGTGTGTGTGTGTGTGTGATGTTCACCTATGATGTTCAGATCAAAGTCTAGATGACGTCACACAGACACATGCTGGACACACTCTCCTGATTCCACGAATCACACTCACACCATCTGACAACATGTCTCTATTCACCTTGCGACGTAAACAATTTCCAGTAAGACCCTGCTTTGTCATGACTGTGATAAGTCACAGGGCCAGTCTTTACAGCGCATTGGTGTTTTCTGCACAAGAGATTTCTACAGCCATGGCCAATTCTACGTTGCCATGAGCACAGTTGGCAGATCAAGCAGTCTTCGCATTCTTGCTCAAGATGAAGAAACTAAGCAAAAGTGTCACTTTCTGAGCAATGTTGTTTTGAAAGAGGTGCTGACACAGTAAAAATGTGGAACCTGGAAGAATGGCAGTCTATACTTCAAATGTGTAAAATGCCAAGCAAAGCACTGATTTTCTCCGGGTGCTCCGGTTTCTTGGTTTCTACAGCCATGCATCCTGAACAGGGTTGAAAGCCACTTTTTGCTCAAATCTATTTTCATGATCCTGTCCATGAACTGGAATTACAATGTACCTATTCCTCAATCAGTCGTCTGAATGAACAAGAAGAAGACCCACCACATGGAGAGCAATAGCGTGAGGAGAACTGCTGCGCATCAGAAAAGATGCCGTGAAGATGAGACACCTCAGGTTCAAGCAGTATGACTGTGAACACAGGCTGAGACAGGAGGAGACCCTTCAGCAATGGGCATGCAGAAATACTTGCTTATACTTGGTTTCTACGGGCATGGACGGGTATACACGGGTATGTACTAGTATAAAATGAATAACAATAAAAAAAATATTGAAAATAAACTGATAAATGGTAGAATATTCATCTGCCAATGCAAATTATGTTGATTTTCAAAAATTTCAAACTTAAAAAAAAAACAAGGGACGTTTAATATTTGAACTGAACTAAAATCCTTGATTTTTTTTTTTTTGCTAAATCTATAAATGCAAGAAATCACTGTGTGTGTGTTCCGCGCGTATCTCTCAAATCGTTCATCAGACTGGTCTCAGATTTTATACATGCTTTGCTGAGGTTATGAGGGTGTGCATCCCCGAATTTCAGCCCCCCCGGATATGTGGAAGTTTAGGAGGGGAAATCTTTAATGAACATCCATAGGGCCACTATGGAGTTAGCTCAGGGAGTTACTATGTTCCGTCATAGATGTCATAGAGAGATCAAAGCATTCTCTATGACATCACGGACACACTATGTTCTGATATAAGGTCATAGAATTCCGGTCACATTACCATAAAAGGAGTTGCACCCGTAGGCTGGTGGAGACTGGCCTGGGTGGCCGACATCTTGGCCATGGCAGTTGCCACGCCCAAGATGTGTAGAGTGATGATATGGAGTGAGGTGATGATGTGGAGTGGAGTGCGAGGAGTATGAGGAGACGAAGAGTGATGTCTGAAGATAGAATTGAGGTTCGATTGGCCACAGCAATGACGATAGAAGGACCACAGCTCCTGACCAGATAGTGATGATATAGAGTTAAGTACATGGTGGTAATACACCTGTAAGCTGGGTGCCAACCGCCAATCAAATCTAAAAGAAGAAGAAGGAAATCTCACTGAAATTATGGCAGTATGCCACGGAGGCAGCCATTCCTCGCATGAAGACGGATAATTTTTTCACACATAAGGAGTTGTTCGGAACGCCTTATAGGGACTCCTTATACAAAGAACTGCGTGGACAGATCAGAGAACTACAGGCACACAGAAGTAGGACACTGACAAAGATTTCTTGATGGAAAAATCTAGAAGAGATCTAGAAGAAGAAGAAGAAGAAGAGTGATGTAGAGTGAAGTATGTGGCGGTAATGCATCTATAAGCTGGTTGCCAACCGCCATCATCATAGCAGTCTGTCGGGGGCGACAATGATTGTTTCATTTACGTCTGATCATATCCTCCACGCAGTTCTGTCCATCGCCCTCTGCTGCCAGGAACTCCTGACCTTGTTAACCCGGGCGACGTCTGAGCCGGTATGAGTTGCTTTCTGATTGACCATTTCATGAAACTGCTTGCAAAGTATTTGAGTACCGCTAGCTTTTGCTGGACTAGCGGCACATTCTTGGCAGATAGTGGTATTATCAGTGGCAAGGACAAGCCAAGACAAACTGACTCCAGTATCTGTTGCAGTGACTGACCAGATGATAGGTTTGTTTATCTCTGCTCTTTGTGTAGTGCATGTCACGATGCACCGACTGGCAAAAGTCCACCACAGACCTTGCGACAGATGTGCTTATCTGCCAGGATGTCCAGTCTCACCC
Organism: Pholidichthys leucotaenia; assembly: GCA_020510985.1. NCBI lineage: Eukaryota > Metazoa > Chordata > Actinopteri > Cichliformes > Pholidichthyidae > Pholidichthys > Pholidichthys leucotaenia. Next base: position 155,307,678 of record CM035847.1, on the reverse strand, counting down.
CGTGTAACTGGGAGTGGTCCACCACAGACCTGTGACAGATATTGTTTTTAGTTCTGCCAGGATGCCCAGTTTCACCCTCCATGCCCTCGGAAGGGTGGGGTTGCCAGTTGAGTTGCCAACGGCCTGACCCATGAGACAGGTAGTACCGGTTTTCATGGTTATCCGGTAGCAAGCAACCCAATGCCTGACCTGACATGAACTTTGGCCAACCGCCAATCAAATCTAAAAGAAGATATACAGTGATGATATAGAGTGAAGTACGTGGCGCTAATGTACCTGTAAGCTGGTTGCCAACCGCCAATCAAATCTAAAAAAAGGCTGGTTGCCAGCCGCCGATCAGGTCTAGGCGAAGAAGAAGATAGAGTTGAGGTTCAATTGGACACAACAATGATGATAGAATGACTACAGCTCCTGACCAGATAGTGATAATATATGAGTGAAGTACGTGGCGGTAATGCACCTGTACGCTGGTTGCCAACCGCCAATCAAATCTAAAAAGAAGAAGAAGATAAAAGGAGTTGTTCAGGACTCCTTATAAGAACTCCTGAATACTTGCTTTCTGCAGGTATGCACTAGTGCTTTTAAATTTTTATTCAAGGGAAACTATTTACAATCAGGGATGAATACTTTTGAGTGCAACTATATGTTTAAAATTTAAATAAAAACCAGGGTTAAACATAATTAGAAAAAAAAACAACAGGTGCTTGCCAATAAGGCCAATAAAACTTTTGAGGAAAACATTTAATGTCCGCAACTAAATATTCCTACAAATGTAATACAGCTTACCCGGTCTGGCAGGTATCCACATGAATTCCCCTCCACCATTTTTCTCTCCTCTCCAGTTTCTGAGAACTTCCTGGAAAGATTTTGCAGACTCCTCCTCACTGTACTCTCCTCTTAGAAGGGAAAGGGGGGATCTTTCCTTGTGATCTTCACCTATCACACATTTCTTCTCTATGTGGTTCACAGTCAGTTCCTACAAAAGGGAGGAATAGTCTCACCATTGTCATTTTAGTCAAAAATGTCCAAACTGTGATTCAAGTGTTGGGGTTTTCCCATGTAGATGAGAGGGTTGCTTATCATTAACGAGCACATTTAACATAATACCACAAATTAAAATATACTGGAATGCAGCATTAGCTACCACCTGTCTAGTGGCTTTGTCTTTGTGACTGGTGGACATTTGAAGAACTTGGCAATACATGAAGTTTGAACATTGGCTGACCACTCTTTTGATATATACTGATATGTTTTTCATTACCTTCTGACCCCAGCTGTTTGAAATGACTGCTGTTTGAATAAGGTCAACTAAGCTCTGTGGTGTAAAGAGTCTGAAATGTCAATCTAACTGATTTTGCCAGACCTACACTGCTGGAGGGCATTTTCTAGTCCAAAGGTACATGCAGTTCACCAGGCTGCCTGTAGACACAGCCTGTGGATATGGCGTCAATTAGGGTTTGTTTGAAGTCTTTTCTATTGACTCCCAGGGTGCAGAGGTAAAACTCATGTCGGGTAGAGGCCTGTCTCATATGTTTTTCCATCACTGCCACAGCAAGTGGATTGTAAATGGAGAAATCTGATTCATGGATCAATAACCATTTGCAATTTATAGTATGTCATGCAAAAAAAAAAAAACAATTTGTAAACCAATAATATTATCAATTTTCAATATTTCAAAAATGAACATATTTGTAAAATATGATTATACATGCACATCTCAAAAAGTTATAATAGCATGAAAATTTTCATTTATTTTTCATAATTTAATTCCAGAAGTGAATCTTATATATTCCTTACAAGTAAAAGCAAAAATTTCAAACTTTTTAGATGTGGGCTGTTTTTATTTTTATTTCAGTCGTATGTCTAATCGTGTGTTCTGTAACTGTGTTAAATTCAAATTCTTCTCACTTACTTTATAGTGCAGTAGCCTGGTGGAGCACCCACAATTTTGTTGCACTGTACAGCTGTCCATTTCATGAAACTGCGTGCAAAATATTTGAGTACCACTCAGACTGCTGTGATGATGATGATCATGTACAGCTGTACAATGACAATAAAGCCTATTCTATTCTATTCTATTCTATGATTTACAGTTCTCCTCTATGGATCACCACCTTATTGAGGTGGAGGGGTTTGTGTATCCTAATGATCCCAGGAGCTACATTGTTAGGAGAAACTTGCTTCCGGTAGAGTCTTCAAAGGCAAATTGGTCCCTGGTGAAGGGCCAGACCAAGAGCTGTCCAGTTGATCTTCATGAAGAAGTTAAAACAAGGATCTAGTGTACCCCACATATTTTGGGGTTACCGGGCTACGAGGGCAAGTGCCTGGAAACCAAGTTTCTGTCCATAGGACCCAGCCGGGCTCAGCCCGAGCAAGCCACATGGGTCCGACCTCCAATGGGCTCACCACCTGCAGGAGGGATCATGGGGGTCATAGTGCAATGTAAACTGGACAACAGTCTTGGGCTTCTATGCGTGGATGGTGCCCCCGTGACCTGGACCCACGGATAAGCGGGAGAAGATGGATAGCATGTGAAAGTAGAAATCTTGTATCTGAAATTATTACAATATTTCATTTTGAGTTTAGGTAAATTCCTATTCGAACAGTGTTAATACTGTGTATCTATTGTGACTAGTTCAGCACACATAGCCACAATCATGGCAAGACTACTGACTTAACAGTTGTCAAGAAGCCAATCATAAACCTACTCCACAAGTATGGTAAGCTAGAAGGTCATTGCTGAAGGCTCTATTCACAGTGCTATATTAAAGCATATTATTGGAAAGCAAAGAAAGAAAAAGAAAAAGTGTGGTAGAAAAGTTGCACAAGCAGTAAGGATCACAGATGACCATAAAGGATTGTCAAGAAACATCAATTCAAGAACTTTTGGGAGCTTCACAGGTAGACTGAGTTAGTGCATCAAGAGCCAGTATGCACAGATGTCTTCAGGAAAGGGGCTACAATCCTGTTCCTAATAATGAGCCACAGACAACATCAGAAACATCTGAAATGAGCAAATAAGAAAAAGAATGGCATTGGTGCTCACTCATTGTTGGTCATCGGTTCAAAGTCCTTTTTTTCTGGTGAAAGTAAATTAAGTTTACTTTTCCAACAGGACTCACCACCAGCCCAGTGTCAAAACTAGTATGAAATGGTTTATTGCATAATATTGCTGTGCTTGCCTGACCAGCCAACTCAGTCTGACCTGAACACCATACAGAATCTAATAAGTATAGTAAAGAGAGACATGAGAAACACCCACTCACCCAAAATTTGTTCTATTTTAAATTTTAAAATTTAAATTTTAAATGTTTCTGTTATAATCACTGAACTTGAGAAAAAAGTATTGTGTGTTATGTAATTTGTTGTTCTCTACAGTACAGCCATGGACAAAATTGTTGGTATCCCTCTGTTAATGAAAGAAAAACCCACAATGGTCACAGAAATAACTTGAATCTGATAAAAGTGGTAATAAATAAAAATTCTATGAAAATTAACCAGTGAAAATCAGACAATGCTTTTGAATTGTGGTTCAGCAGAATTACTTTAAAAAACAAACTCATGAAACAGGCCTGGACAAAAATGATGGTACCCCTAGAAAAGATTGAAAATAATGTGACCATAGGGACATGTTCAACCAAGATGTGTCCTCTAATTAACATCACAGGTGTCTACAAACTTGTAATCAGTCAGTCGGCCTATTTAAAGGGTGACAAGTAGTCACTGTGCTGTTTGTTGACATGGTGTGTACCACACTAAACATGGTCCAGAGGAAGCAAAGGAGAGAGTTGTCTCAGAAGATTAGAAAGAAAATTATAGACAAGTTCTGCGATGGACTGGCGGTCTGTCCAGGGTGTACCCTGCCTCTCCCCCAGGGATGCTGGGATAGGCTCCACCCCCCCCGCGACCCGAAAAGGATTAAGCGCAAGAAGATGAATGAAGATGAATGTTAAAGGTAAAGGCTGTAAGACCATCTCCAAGCAGCTTGATGTTCTTGTGACTACAGTTGCACATATTATTCAGAAATTTAAGATCCACAGGATTGTAGCCAACCTCCCTGGACGTGGCTGCTGGAGGAGACGGATAATACAAATGGTAACAAAAGAGCCCAGAACAACCTGTAAACACATTCAAGGTGAACTCCAAGGTCAAGGTACATCAGTGTCAGATCGCACCATCCGTCGTTGTTTGAGCCAAAGTGGACTTCATGGGAGACGACCAAGGAGGACACCACTGTTGAAAACAAATCATAAAAAAGCCAGACTGGAATTTGCCAAACTGCATGTTGACAAGCCACAAAGCTTCTGGGAGAATGTCCTATGGACAGACGAGACAAAACTGGAACTTTTTGGCAATGCACATCAGCGCTATGTTCACAGACGCAAAAATGAAGCATACCAAGAAAGGAACACTGTCCCTACTGTGAAACATGGAGGAGGTTCTGTTATGTTCTGGGGCTGCTTTGCTGCATCTGAATCTGTGCAGGGTATAATGAAATCTCAAGACTATCAGGGTATTCTAGAGAGAAATATGCTGCCCAGTGTCAGACAGCTTGGTCTCAGTCGTAGGTCATGGGTCTTGCAACAGGATAATGACCCAAAACACATAGCTAAAAACACCCAAGAGTGGCTAAGTGCGAAACAATGGACTATTCTAAAGTGGCCTTCTATGAGCCCTGATCTAAATCCTATTGAACATCTGTGGAAAGAGCTGAAACATGCCGTTTGGAGAAGGCACCCTTCAAACCTGAGACAACTGGAGCAGTTTGCTCATGAGGAGTGGGCCAAAATACCTGCTGAGAGGTGCAGAAGTCTCATTGACAGTTACAGAAATTGTTTGATTGCAATGATTGCCTCAAAAGGTTGTGCAACAAAATATTAAGTTAAGGGTACCATCATTTTTGTCCAGGCCTGTTTCATGAGTTTGTTTTTTAAAATAATTCTGTTGAACCACAATTCAAAGGCATTGTCTGATTTTCATTGGTTAATTTTTATAGAATTTTTATTTATTACCACTTCTGTCAGATTCAAGTTATTTCTGTGACCATTGTGGGTTTTTCTTTCATTAACAGAGGGGTACCAACAATTTTATCCACGTGTGTATATACAAGATTAATGAAGTTAGTGCATCTCTACGAGGGTGGGGAGGGGGGGTTCTGAAAATTTCATAGTTGTCAAATTTGACCAACTGTAGTTTTTTTTTTTCAACTGCAGGAATCCAAGCACTGCAACACCAATGGAAGAAGTGTGTGGACCGAGGGGGAGACTATGTTGAAAAATAAACCACATTTGGTCAAATTTGACCACGATGAACTTTTCAGCCCACCCTCGTATAATGTTGGTTGTTTTCCCAAACAAAATTATTTATACATTTAAACAATGTCTGTAGTGTGTGGGCTTTTTTTCTGCTGGGGCTTTGCGTCAAAATTTATTTTGTGATTTATAGTAAATCCTTACATTGTTTATATGATAACGTAACAACTTGGTAGATCCAAATAAACAACCACCTACCACACTGCAACTCAGGTGCCATTTTTCTGTCCCTTTTGCTGGGCTCTCATCTCCTCTGGTAATTGCACTTGATGAGATGGTGCGATTGGAATTGGGGGTGGTAGTGGGATTGGGATCAGGACTTGTCAAGGCACTGGGATAAAAGCTGGGGTTAATCTCTTTTTGGACACAGCTGACAACATCTCGAGTGCTTACATGGGTTTGTAGGTCTGCCTGCAACAGAATGCCATAGCACAAAACACTAGATCAACATAGAGAACAGAATGACAAAAATACATAAATGAAGCAGAACTCCCAAATCAAGAGAAGATGCCAGATAAACAAATACCATTTATATCCAGTAAATTTATTTGAAGTATTTATTTGTTCATTTGTTACTGTACAATAGATTTTTTTGCGATGAATGTTTCTCCATGCTTGTTAATTTCTCTTAGGGGAAAAATAAAGCTATCGTAATTGAGCTGAAGTGAAATGAATCACAGTGAATATAAATTTTTATAGAATATCAGACAATATTAATAAATCAAAGCAAATATTATAAAATAAGGAATTTATTAAATCAGAGTAACAACAACTGAGGTTTTTTTTTAAACATTTAAAATTCAATTATTTACTAACCTATAAACATCTCACTACACATACAGCTCTGGAAAAAAAAATAACAGACCACTGCAAAATCTTTTCTGAATTAGCATCTCTACATGTATGGCAGCCATTCAATTTGAGTATCTGTTGAATTCCAACACAAGGACACCTCAATCTACTTAAGGAGGTACTGATAAGGTGATCATCTATGCATGGTAAGATGCATCAAAGCTGTGAATAAAAATCAGACTTATTCCACAAATGCAGATTTCTGAGTTCTTCCTAAGTTAGAGACTCCCTCCAAAATCGAGTTTTTCTGTTCTTGTTAACATGTCTGTAACATGTCTTACGGATCCCCCTCCATAAGGAACAAGTCAGTGGTGCAGTTCCTGACACCTTAAGGTACACCTCCACTACTAGCCCTTTGCTAGGATAATATCCTGATATATCCTAATATCCATGTCTGTGATTTTTTGATATGAAATGTCAGTTAAACTCTGTTCCCTGAAAAAAAGGTGAGTTTAGATGCAGCATTTTTGGTGACGTAAAGATAACAGGTCCGTAGTGTTGAGCCAGTCCTCAGGGGAAGAGGGAGGAAGTAAAGACTGAACCTGCCCAGTATTTACACTGACTCCAAATGCAGTCTGTTGCAGATGAAGTGTGGATGACCCCTTGTGTTCATCCCTACCAGCTTCATTTGTGTTTTGCAGCGGCATGGATGAGAACAGAGTTTGAAATACAAGATCATGCGAGAATTATACAAAATAACGCGAGATCTCAAGAAAGACCTGAGAATGAGCGAGATGAACGGATCATCATCACATGATAACAACAAGGAAGTGTGATGTAGTGGCTCTGCACCTGGATTTTTGGGATGTAAATAAAACATAAGTAGCCCGTTAATTTTAATTCTATGAAGCGTTTGTATGTTAAGTCAAGATTTTACCTTCTCTGACACTGTGGTGGAGGAGTAGACCTCAGAAAATAACGGACAATCCTTAAATCGTTTTTAATGAACAGATGGCTATTAAATACCATGAGATACCATGGGATTTCCTTGCGGATTGGATCCGGCATCTGTCAAAAATAGACTTGTTGTGTTTCATTAGCACACTGTTCTGCAGTGGTCCGGACCAGGTGGGGATTAGAAAATTGACGAGAATGGGAACTATTTGCTGCGGAGGCTGGATCACAGCTGTAACGTACTGCATCCGGAGCCAGTGTAAATAAAGGGTTAGCCTCCAGGGCCAGTTAGCATTTTTTGACAGCCTCGTTGAAAACCTGACCCAAATTAAGATGGGTTTTACTATTAAACTGCTTTTAAGGACCAAAGCCATTTCAGTCATTATCCTGGGCCACCGTGCATACAACTGGGCATGTCGTTAAACCAGTAAGTCTTTTTATGAGAGAATTTATTCTGTTTAATGCAGCGTTAGCCACTATTAGCCTTGTGGGATGTGGGCAGGCCTATTCACAGATCCTGGCGTTTGAAGGAGGAGGAAAAGTGAAAAGATTCTGGCATGAAACTGTAAGCCAATGAAAGGTTTTCTTACAGAAAAAAGGACATGAGATACAATTACAGACAATGTAGATTTGCTTTTATAGGGGATTTATATCAATCGGAGTCCATCTTTAAAACTTAAGTATTGTAGTGTTTAAGAATGAAAATGAAGTTTTTCATTATTTGATCTAAAAGCACATCAAAAAGAAACATCCTTTTTGTTGTTTTGGCCAGTTGTAATTTTCTGTAAATAAATGCTCTAAATGACAATATTTTGACTTGGAATTTGGGTGAGCCGTTTTCAGTAGGATGGATGGATGGATGGGGAGAGAGAGAGAGAGAGAGAGAGAGAGAGAGAGAGAGAGAGAGAGAGAGAGAGTCGTGGGCAGCGAGAGTGCGCCCCCTCCTTACCGTTCATCTCTCCTCAGCTCCAGTGCACCTGAGTGAGAGGACACACCTGCACCCTCTCATCAGCCAGCGTTCTTAAGCTATTCAATGCTGGCTCGTCTGGGTGTACTGCCTAATAGACAGCGAGTTGCGTTCACACTGGTGAAGAAGTTTATTAACCTGTGTGCTTTTTCTCCTATTCAGGTTGCTGCCATTGTGCGGGTGTGTTGCCAGGACTGCGCGCACTCCTGCCACATCATCACTCATCACAGCAAAAACCTCCACCCGGTCAGGCAACATCAGCTCACCTCCCTCACCCTGCTGGTTCATCTATTCCCCATTGGGGCCCTGCCAGTTCTCCCTCAGAGCTCTCGTAAGTGGTAATTTGGCTAGCCCATTTTCCCTTACTCCATTCCTCCTCACTCAGCTCTTGTCTTCTCTCCACAGGCTCCTTCCTCTGGCGAGTGACTGTTTCTGTAGCTGTGCGAGGATTTGGTATTTAATAAAAACCCTCAAACGTGTATTATTGTGTGATTGTCCCTTCTTGTTGCTGCATCGCGCACGTGGGCTGATTATTTATTACATCCTTGATAGATAGATAGATAGATAGATAGATAGATGTGAAAAATTGACACCCTTTAAATATTCAGTTCTTTATTAAGAAATGTTCACATATGTATGTCTAACCTTGTTTTTGTTTTTATTTACATTTTTTAACATTTATTTTAGCCATTTTAAGTGAGAATGAATGTGGAGGTGTCCTAAAAAGATGAAGGGTGTCTTAATTTATTCCTCACTATTTGTTTAGAATTACATTTTACAGAAAATTTGAAAAAAGTCTTTAATTCATTTTTGATTGTTTAGTTGTATTACATGAATCTCACAGTATTTTTAACATTGATATAATATCCATATGTCCAAATATGTTTAAAAAAAAAGGCACACAGGCTTATTCAGGGTGTCCTAATTTTTTCACATGACTGTAGACAGACAGACAGACAGACAGACAGATACAGTACAGTATCTCACAAAAGTAAGTACACCCCTCACATTTTTGTAAATATTTTGTTGTATCTTTTCATGGGACAACACTGAAGATATGACACTTTGATACAATGTAAAGTAGTCATTGTACAGCTTGTATAACAGTGTAAATTTGCTGTCCCCTCAAAATAACTCAACACACAGCCATTAATGTCTAAACCCCTGGCAACAAAAGTGAGTACACCCCTAAGTGAAAATGTCGGAATTGTGTCCAATTAGCCATTTTCCCTCCCCGGTGTCATGTAACTTGTTAGTGTTACAAGGTCTCAGGTGTGAATGGGGTGCAGGTGTGTTAAATTTGGTGTTATCACTATCACACTCTCTCATACTGGTCACTGGAAGTTCAACATGGCAACTCATGGCAAAGAACTGTCTGGGGATCTGAAAAAAAAAAGAATTGCTAATCTACAAAAAGATGGCCTAGGCTATAAGAAGATTGCCAACACCCTGAAACTAAGCTGCAGCATGGTGGCCAAGACTATACAGTGGTTTAACAGGACAGGTTCCACTCAGAACAGATCTCGCCATGGTCAACCAAAGAAGTTGAGTGCTCATGCTCAGCATCATATCCAGAGATTGTCTTTTGAAAATAGATGTACGAGTGCTGCCAGCATTGCTGCAGAGGTTGAAGGGATGGGGGGGGGGGGGTCATCCCGTCAGTGCTCAGACCATACGCCGCACACTGCATCAAATTGGTCTGCATGGCTGTCGTCCCAGAAGGAAGCCCCTTTTAAAGATGATGCACAAGAAAGCCCGCAAACAGTTTGCTGAAGACAACCAGACTAAGGACACGGATTACTGGAACCATGTCCTGTGGTCTGATGAGACCAAGATAAACTTATTTGGTTCAGATGGTGTCAAGCATGTGCAACCACGTGAGGAGTACAAAGACAAATGTGTCTTGCCTACAGTCAAGCATGGTGCTGGGAGTGTCATGGTTTGAGGCTGCATGAGTGTTGCCGGCACTGGGGAGCTACAGTTCATTGAGGGAACCATGAATGCCAACATGTACTGTGACATGCTGAAGCAGAGCATGATCCCCTCCCTTTGGAAACTGGGCCACATGACAGTATTCCAACATGACAACGACCCCAAACACACCTCCAAGACAGACTTGCTAAAGAAACTGAGGGTGATGGACTGGCCAAGCATGTCTCCAGACCTAAACCCTATTGAGCATCTGTGGGGCATCCTCAAACAGAAGGTGGAGGAGCACAAGGTCTCTAACATCCACCAGCTCAGTGATGTTGTCATGAAGGAGTGGAAGAGGATTCTAGTGGCAACCTGGGACGCTCTAGTGAACTCCATGCCCAAGAGAGCTAAGGCAGTGCTGGAAAATAATGGTGGCGACACATAATACTGACACTTTGGGCACAATTTGGCCATTTTCACTTAGGGGTGTACGCACTTATGTTGCTAGCGGTTTAGACATTAATGGCTGTGTGTTGAGTTATTTTGAGGGGACAGCAAATTTACCCTGTAATACAAGCTGTACACTGACTACTTTACATTGCATCAAAATGTCATATCTTCAGCGTTGTCCCATGAAAAGGTATAATAAAATAGTTACAGAAATGTGAGAAGTGTACTCACTTTTGTGAGATACGATGGATGGATGGATGGATGGATGGATGGATGGATGGATGGATGGATGGACGGACTTTATTGATCCCAAACTGGGAAATTACAGTGTAACAGCAGCATGACAGCAGACAATGAAAATGACAGAAACACACACAGCATAATAGACAAAGGGATTACCCATGGAAAGTAAAACTGCCTAAATAACTTATATGCATCGTAGATGAATAGATGGTGACCCATACAGATACATGAAGCATACCCACTGTACAATGCAGGACTATCAGGTGCAGGGTGAAATGTGCGGTACCAATTAGACTGCAAGGTGCAGTATGGCAGCATAGTTACTCTATAACCAGAATTCAACATCAGAGTGAGTTATTGTACAGTGAAATGGCATGTGGCAGGAAAGACTTTCCTGTACCTAACCGTTCGGCAGTGAAGCTGTAGCAGTCTGCTGGAGAAAGTGCTCCACTGTATGTACTGTATATACATATAAATAGAAAAACCAGATAAAATTAGAATTTTGCAGTGGTTTCTTTGCTCTCTTAATTTTTTCCTGAGCTGTATATATGCGACTCAATGTTTTGTTGTAAATTTACAGCACTAAAATGAGAGAGCTGATTTTATCCACTGAATAGGAAAAATCAGATCAGAGGAAGATCTGCGCATTTTCCCAGAAAATCAAGAAACAACAGTGATGGGTAGATGCTTTATCAGCAGTGCTGTAAGCGTCACCACTGCCCGCAAATTTGAATATAAGACCAAAACAAACCAAAGACAAGTGACGTATCAGCTACACAGTTTCCACAAAATCTGAAGGTGCAAGCTAAGCCCCATTTTATGCACCCTGACAACATAAAGCCAATGAGATTTGGCCACTGTGAACCGCTGCCATGAACCCCATAAAAAGGGTAGAACCTAATCATTTTAAGTGCTCACAGCTACATCACTCTTATAACCTTCAAAGTCACAACAGCGATCTCTTTTTATTGAGCTAATGTGTGTGCCATTATATTATCATAATGATTCCACAAAGGGCATGAGCGGGAAGGTAATGTACATCGCATGACCAGGCTGGTAGCACATTTTTTGCCTATTCTCTGTGCTTGACAAACCATTTCAGACACAAAGCCATGCAGATCTATTAACAAACTCTGATGAATTACACAGATACCCACGTACACAGACAATTCATTATTTCACATTATAAAATCCATTTACCATGAGTGTGCTCACATATCTCCATAGAGGGTAAGAAAAAATGTGTGTCACATTGCATGGGGGCTCATTGACTCTATATACACCTTAGACTGAGCCCATTATTCTATTTCACTAATGACAACTGACCAGTAGAGTTGCTGAGGTTATCTGTAGCCAATCTGTTCTTGACTCTCTGGACAGGGGCACTCTGAGGTGAGTGCAATATCCCCCGTCTCTGTTTTCTTTGAAGATTCCAATACGTTAAAGAAGCTGAAGAAGATGAGTTTCCAAGTCTTCCATAGAATTATTGGGGCAGAACCAAATTATGTTACAGTGGGATTCTGTGTCTTTTTCTGAAGCATACTCTAGAGCAGTGAGTTGAACCAAAACCAAAAATGAGCAGCAATGATGCAAAGCAAACTGAGAGCTGAAAGGAACTACTGTTGGGGAAGGGGAGCTATCATCTATGAACAGACAACAAAAATAGTTGTATACAACCCATAGTCAAAAGTCAGGATCCCAAGATGAACCTGTGCAGTAAGTTTGGTGACCCTAGCAATAGTGCAAATGGAATGTTAACCTTGACCTGTGGCCTCAAAGCCATAGTCAGGTCAGGGTGTAAGCCGTCCAAGATTTGTCTTACATAAAACTATGGTATCGATTTGAAAAACCTACATGATTTCTTTCAGTAGTTGTCATGTTTATAAGATTTAGGGAAAATCTGGAATTATAGACTTTGACCCTAAGGTCTATAATTCCTGCAAAAATCATCCAGTCAGAGTCAAACAGCAATATGCACATCATTAGTGTATATCAAGCCCTAATATCAGGCTTCAAAATATTTGGAACCAAACTGTAGGCATCAGAGAGTTTGTTTATAAAGCATTTTTTTTTAATACAAAGCCGGACCTCCTAATGTTCCATAAGGAACATTCCGTAAGTAAGGTTCCATATCTAATGCTACATGTACATGTTTGTAGCACACTTGACACCTCTAGCTAGTATGAGCGCTCCATACAAAACACATATGAAGACACATTGACATAGAACTGACAGCAGGCAGGATAGTAGACATCCCATACAGAACATGTACAGAATCGTACCGTTCCGTATGGTACCATTCGTTCTGTGTTTTATTAATCTCTGTACTGCACCATTCCATATGGAAAGCCAATGGGACATTTCTTCCTGTTACAGTAAAGAGCATAAATCCAGTGACTCACCAGCTTCTCAACGCAGTCAACCATCTTCAATCACTGGAATCATACTGACTTAAAGCCAGACAACATAATGATCGTAAATCGACATGAGTGACCATTAAGAGTTAAAATTATTGATTTTGGTTTGGCCATGAAGTCCAATGAAGCTAAACCTGGTGTGTGTGGGGGGACCACTCCATACATGGCTCTGGAAGTTTTAGTTGGTGGACAGTTTGATGAGGCGGTGGCTATGTGGGCAATCAGTCTGATTGCTGCTGAGCTAGCCACAGTTTGGACCATGTACCCAGGTGAGACAGAATACGAAGTTTTACGTAACACTGTGCTAACTAAAGGTATGCCTCCTGATTTAGTTCTGGACCATGGCTTATTTACTTATTATTATTTCAAGAAACACCGACTGTTTAGGACTGCAAATTCAAGAAAATGGTGGGTTTTAAAAAGCATTTCAGAGATAACACAGGGTTGCAAAAATATTTTTTTTTTGTAAGTTGTCTGTTTTTTCAACTGATTTAAAACAATTTTGCACCGCTGAATCCGAAAATGACATCCGTTTTTCTAGATCAGGTGCTAAGTAAAAACCTGTACTTACTTAGTACTGTGCATGTACTTACCTTTATATAAAGGTAAGTACATGTGAATTGAATGTTACATCATCATTGTTCAAAATTCAGAGAATTTCAAGACATAAAAAAGAATTTTGCATCATATAAAGCGAAAATACCCGTACATGTAAACAAAAACATATAAAACATGTGGGCCATAATTCCAAACGTTGGCCTGATTGAGCAAAACCAATGTGATTTTTGGATTCAGCACATCAAAATTGTCCTAAATCAGCTAAAAAAAACTTAAGACAATAAATTTGGTGTTGACCAGTGTTATATTGGAGACAAGAGAAACATTGCTGGACAGGAGATCTCTTCGATGACATTGAAAGCCAGAAGACTGCAATGAATGCACAGCTTAATGATAAACATTTATTGCCGTATTTGAGTTAAGAAATGCTTCACTTAGGTTATGGTCACACTGCAGGTTTTAATGCTCAATTCCAATTTTTTTGCACAAATGTGACCCATATCTGATTTTTTTAATGACTGAACAACACATATCCGTTTTGGGGTTTTTTTTCCACACCAGACCCAGGCCACTTTCATATGTGGTCCTAATTCGGATACGTATCTGATATTTTCCAAAGCGACCTCCGTCTCAACGGTCATGTTGCATTTCATCCGACTTTTTCCTCATTGAAGTGAGACAGACGCTACAATTCTGTGGTGGAGGATGCAGCCAGCATGGGAGACACAGCTGATTTGTGTTCTCTTTTTAATCAACCTCCTTCCCTTTATCACAGGAGTGTAATTTTGTTGGCTCCGACTGCACAGTAACTTCAAAATTTCGGTGGGGGGAGGAGTTCGGGGCTGAAACTGTCAGACATTACAGGCGCACAGTAACAGCACATTTAAGGACTGTTTAATCGATCAGTTCTGTTAAAGCAGAGCTGATCCCAGCGGTCATCTGGCCTGTAGAGGAATGAAGCTGGTTTCATATTTATGATGTTAACATTTTATTTTGCTGGGCTGCATCAAGGTTAAGAAGTTCTGTCCCCACCCCCCTTCCTCAATCACTCTACAATGCTATGTCTGACGTTACGTTTTCTTCTGTGCATGCGGGTCACTTCATAGCTGTAGACTGTTCACACTGGAGTCTGATGGGGGGGTCGCATTTAACCTCTTGCACTCCGGGATACTGCGGGCGGTCACGTCTCTGCGTCCTAGCACGCCCTTGTGCGCACTAGGATGCACATTGTGCGTCTCAGAGCGCACTGAAAATAAAAAAAGCTGCATTTCCGTTCTTCCACTACAGACACAGCCGCGAACAGAAAGCCAAAGGAGTGCTTTGATTGGTTCAGATTTGATTGACCTCTCATTCGACTAATAAAAGCCTTGAATTGGGTTTCTGAAACCTTGAAGAACCAATGACTGAAAACCTAGCAAGAAGGACCCGCCTACCAACAGCTGCGAATACAGTGAGCCAATTGAAGCAGAGAAGTTCGACGATTGAAAGCGTGCATCCCATGCGTAAAATCTGTTTTGTGTAAGCCGCTGGGTGACACACACGCGTTCGCCAGTCTTTTTTTCTTACTACTGTTCTTATTTGTTTTGAAAAATCGTTCGCCAAAACCGCAATCATGGAAGCGCAAAACCGCAATAATGGAATCATGGTTTGACCGGGTCGCGTGACCAGAACCACGAGTCGTAACAAGCGGACCAGCGTCATGTTCGTCTGACAATGAGGAAGAGAAGTTCGCCAGCGACACTGCTGTTGTGTACAGGTAAGTGTTATAAGCTAAATTATTCTTTATCCCTGAAAATTGTAATCAAAATGACTTTTGACCGATCGGTAAATTACAACTGTGCGTCATTGCCACATGACGGACCGGTCCATGCGCCGCGTCCGGACTGTGAACGCCCCCCCCCCCCGCTACTCTTCTGTAGCGGATTGCAGATATATTGCAGATATTTTAGTACAACTGTGCGTAGTAGACTGCGGCGCACCGTCCCCGCGGTCCATCATGTGGCGATGGACGATGTCCGTCCTCTGTAGCGGGGGGGGGGGGGGTTGTTATCCTCTACATTACAGATATTTTAGTATAATTTTTAGTGCACTGTAGGTTATTTTTTCTTGTAAAAAAAAAAGCCACACATTTTTTACGTGGCATGCTTCTTTGTGTGTGGGGGCTTGTTTGTTCATTCATTCATTCATGAATGAATGAATAAACAACCCCCCCCACACACACACACAGCCCTGAGTGTCACCTTTCATTAGAGCCCAAGATCAAGCTTCTATATTGAATCATTCAAAAGTTACAGACGTTTTTCCAAACTGTGCCATTTGGCACAATTTGGCACAGTTCAAAAACGCCTGGGAACAACCTGACAAAAAAGCTGTGTAATATATTCATTTTTTGTGGTATTGATACAAATTTTAGACCTCAGCTGGATAACACTTGGTTCTACATTTCTGTTGCATTTTCCAGCCAGTATCTGACAGCTGTGTGTTATTTGCAAGCATTTGTATCTAAAAAAACACCCAGGCAAACTTTATTTTCTTCAAGTTCAGTATGTTTAGATGACTGTTACTCAGTGGCAGGAGCACTTAGAGAGATTATGACTGTTTTTAGGGATGTAACGATATTGACGTTATCGCGATATCGCGGTAGTGAAAGTGTCTCGATACCGTCGTGGTCGTGTTACGGTATTAAGAGAGTGGGTATCTGTCAAAAAACAACAAGAAATAAGCAGGCTCCCGCGCAACAAAGCATTGTAAACTACACAGACCATGATCCTTTGCGCTGCGTCGTCGCAAGAACTGTTGTTGAGCCAATACGAGTGCATGCTGCACGCTGACCACACAACAAACATGGCGGCGGACAAAGTTCGGCTCACGTAAATACTGAAGAAAACACCCCCGAAGATGAGATTGTGCAAGCCCCAGCAACTATTAAATCAAGATGTGTGGAGGCATTTTGGTTTTGCCATGTCTAAAAACACTAAAGGAGAGAGGGTGGCGGACAGACAATGGCCTCATTAGCAAAGATAATGTCCTCATTAGCAAAGACCTACCTATGTTTACTCGCTACCTCAGTGCCCAGTGAGAGAGTATTTTCTACAGTAGGGGATATTGTAAATGCCCAGAGGTCTCTTCTTCTCCCTTGCAATGTAGATCTTTTGATCTTTCTGAAGAAAAACTTGAACATAAGCTAAAGGATAGGTCAGTGTTTTCCAGTAGGCTTTTTGCCTGACTTAATTGTTTCAACAGGCTGTTTTTATTTGCCTAGCACATTTATGATTAATTTTACTTTACACATTGAACCTGGCTTAACTTGATCTTCGTTTGCTCTTAAAGGGAATTCCCTATTGTTGTTTACAGTTGTTCTAGTTGCTGCTTAGTATGATCCTTGCACATAAGAAGAATCAGTTATGTGACCAAATATTACCAAATGGTATATTGATGTTCCTGACTTGAACTTGCACTTTAAAAGCACTAAGTGATCAGCATTTTATGTTGTCATGATCCATAAATATAAAAATAAATGGCCTGGTGACTGGCAAAAACAGATTTAATGGCAGTTTTTGATTATTATCATAACAAACACAATATTATGAACTATTTTACAATACCGTGAGCCTCTCCACAATATCGCAACAAATATCGTACCGTGAGATCAATATCGAAATCGTATCGTACCGTGAGATTTTGATGTCGTTACATCCATAACTGTTTTGCCAAAAAATTCAAAGTGTTTTCTTTTAAATGAGACCAACCCCATGAAGATGCTGCAAAGGGTTGAAGAACAGCTTTTGATTTACTTTGGGTACGTTATTTTTAGGCATTTTTAGGGAAATTGACCAGAGTGCAAGGGGTTAAGTTGTAATGTGAAAGCCCACACAAAAAAAACAGATCTCAGCAAAAAATCGGAATTGAGCATCAAGACCTGTAGTGTGACCGTAGTGTCTGATCCATCAAAGAGAATCACACTCCAGGATGCACTAAAACATCCCTTATTCCAAAAACTCACTCAAGTCTTTGAGACTGAAAAGCAAACCCTTAAAGTCAAAAAGGGGGCACTTTGTGGTCTAAAAATACGCAACGGACAACTGGTTCAGGAGCTCAAACACTTGGAAGACACAATCAAAGAACTTAAGGATGAGAAACAGCTACACAAGAAGGGCTTCCAGGGCAGAATTAAACATTTTGAGTAAGCAAACATGAAACTAAAATTGAAAAAATAATGACTCCAAGAAGAATTTCAAAATAAAGACCAGGAGAAAACATCTCTGGAAGCGGCAGAGACCTGAAAAAATCCAATTATGAAATGGTCGAGGAAATTAAGCAGTAAAGAGAAGAAAAGAACTCTTTACTGGCAAAAAAAAAAAAGCCTTTGAGAACAGAAATAAGGATCTTCAGAAGCAGAAGCAACTACAGAAAAATTACCTCCCAGACAAAGTTAGATAGTATATCTAGAAGAATCAAATACAACACTCTTCGACTGACTCCAGAACAAAGAGGAGGAGAAAACGTCTCTGGTAGACAGAATCAGAGACTTAGAAAATTTCAATGACAGGCTGAAAGAAGAAAACAAAAAACATTTGGAACAGACCCAAGACTTAATCAAGACAAAAAAATATCTTGATGACCAAAAAAAAAAAAAAAAATTGAGAATAAACTTATAAAAAGATAGAAGATGACAGCAGAAATGTGAAAGTGTTGTTGGGGCAGTTAACAAAAATGAAAATAACTCTCTCCAGGAAAAAATACAGCTTTAGAAGATGAAAATCAGAAAATTAACAAGCAAAAACTTCTACAGGTAAATGATCTAAAGTGTTACCAAATCTCTGGAAGAGAAAATCAAAGCCTAGCAGATTTCCAATGACAGAATGGCAGAAAAAACTAAAAAACATCCGGAACAGGCCAAAGAATTCACGGACACCAACAGACTTCTAAACGAAAGATGCAAACTATTGGAAGAGAGTTACTTACACAAAGACAGAGAAGGACAACAGAAATATGAAGCTGTTGGACCATTTACAAGAGGAATATAACTTACTACTGGCAAAAATTAAAGACTTAAAAGAAAGGGAAAAAAACTGCTGAAGGAAAAGAAAAAAAAATATGAGGCCAGCCTTCAAACAGACAAGAAACTTTTCCAAGGTTTAAGGTTGAAGAAAAAGGAAAAGATGAGGAAGAAAAAGAGCGAAAAACAGGAGGCAAATGAAATGAAAGATGAGACTCAAGGAATACAGGACAAGACAAAAAAAATGTTTCTGGTTCTCTATCAGAAAATGAGCTCAACTTGAATGCACTTCTCTGACTTCACAGAGGCAAACTCAGCTCTTCTCAGATCATACCATTTTGGGGTTAACTCACAAGCTCCCCACAAAAAAACCCTCCAAAAAAACAGGACAGCCTTGTCAAAACAAAATCAGAATTGAGCAAAAACGGGATAACAGATCTGATTTTATTAGCTGCTTTTTTTTTTCATTTTATTGTTTTGGTCAGAGCCAGTTGTAAGAGCTGGAAGGCAAGAAAAAAACGTGCCTTGACAATTTGTTTTGTGTATATTTATTCCTCCTCTATTCTTCTTGCAGTCTCTTCTACAGTTCAGTAACTGTAGTGGGTTTCTTAGCCATTATTTTGTCGCCAAGGATTTTCCAAAGATTCTCTATGGGGTTTAGATCTGGAGTCTGGGCTAGCCATTTCATTGTTTCAATATGGTTAGATTGAAGGAACTGTTTAACCCATTCTGTAGCGTGACAAGGGGCATTGTCTTGCGTGAGAATTGCGGGCTGATTGGGAGACAATTGCAGTGAAGGAAATGCTTGTTTCTGAAGGAGGTTCACAAACATTTTCATTCACCCTGCCATGTAGCTGTACAAGAGGCCCAACTCCTGCTGCAGAAAACATCCCCCAAACTATGACACTTCCTCCTCCAAAGGTAACTGACTTCTTTACACACTTTGGGTTCAGTCTTTCTCCAGTTTGACGCCGAACATATTGTTTCCCATCAGACCCAAATAAATCAAACTTACTCTCATCACTGAAGTGCACTCTAGACCAGTTCTCTTCTGTCCACACAACATGCTCCTCAGCAAAAGGCAAGTCTAGCCTTTTTATTCTTTCTGCTGATGAGAGGTTCGGTCACTGCAGAGCGAACTTTAAGTCCAAATTGTCTTAAATGGTGAGACACTGTGTGCCGAGACAGATCCTTGTCCTGTTCAGCAGTGAACTGGCGAGCAATTCCTGCTGCAGTGTATTCCCCATTGAGAGTCTTCATATAATCCTGCCCCCAAACCAGAGTAGTGTGAGAAACTAGTGATGCCCTGTGGGTGCAGATGTGCTGAAGTCATTCAAAGCAAGGGCCTCTACACTTCCTATTAATTTTTGAATCCTATAGCCCTAAAAAAACATTGTTTAAATCTTCTCTTCTGACACAGTGATTACTGTTCTCTAATTTTGCTCACTGTTTGTGTTTACAAAATAAAAGGCAAAAAGTCTGTGTTGAAATACCTTGGTTATTTATAATAAAACATGCTAGTAGAGCAGTGGTATAGCCACAGCTGACATTCTGTCAAATTCTGAACAATGAAGAATAACAATATTTATTATTGTTATTAATAAATATTATATATATATATATATTTGTGTGTGTAATAAATCAAATATGTGTATATATATATATATATATATATATATATACGTATATATACATATACATATATATATATATATATATATATATATATACATTCACTTTTTTAAATTGAACAAAAATGAGTGAGTCATTCGTAAATAAATAAATGAGCAACTTGTATGTCGAGGAACAAAAAAAAAATCTGACCACACAGAGATCACCATGGTCTCTTGGTTTACCTTTTCACATGTAGCTGTGCATATTTCAAGAAAATATGCACTAAACAAGCTATGCCACAGGCCTTTAGCAGCAATGGATCACTTATGATGGAAACACTGAAAATTTCTCTTCCAGGCAAGAAAGCACAACAATATGTTTGGCTTATTTGAGTCAAGACCTCTTTGTTCATATGATGGATTCTGCATCTGGTCTTGAACAGTTGCACAGTAATAATGCTGTTGTAGATGAATGAATGTGGATACGCCCAATTTGGCAAAGACAGACACTTGCTTTCAGTCTGAAATATCTGTGGTCTCATCTGTGATGAAAGCAAAATGGAGCTCATTCAGTGATACTCTCTGAGTTGGATTTAGTAACTCGTGGGATGAAACATGCCTGCGGCTATGAAATCTTTACAAATCAAATCTTTGTCTGCAAACAATGCCACAAGACTGAGAACATTACGCTCCTCATCTTCAGACATTTTGATAACAAATCCATGCATAGTAATAATACTATATATAGTAGCCTATTTTTTTCTCTTGATGTGCATAAAAGACACCAAGCCTGATAAAAACCTACACTGAGCATCTCATTCATCAATGTCATGAAACTGCATATGACTAGTAGGACTGGGCCCAAATACTTGGATAAATTGTTAAAATGATATTACATTTTCTATTTTCGGTTCTGGATATTTCTTTTTCTTAAATCAGGGATAATTACGAGCAGTCTTAATATGCACGGCTTTGCCAGAGTGTTGCCAGTGTATTCTAATTATTACACAAGTAACTTTTGAGTGCTGTCTTTAAAAAGTGGAAAAAGAAAAGCAGGATATGAAGTGAACATGCACAGCATTAGTTCACCTTGGCTTCTGAAAGGAAAACAACATTCCTACAACCTCATCTGTGCAAGAAGACTAAATTTGTTAAATGAGCAACACTTTTGATTACTTTAAATTTAAATGAGTAACTTATTAAACCTAGCATGCTTCTTTTGGAGGAGGGATGACAGTGAAGCCGTGGGAGAACCAGGAGAGAGTCAAGGTTCTCGCAAGTCCACTCACCTGCTTTCATCAAGTGCCAGACAGAGGCAGTGCAATGGGAGAGGAGGCCTGAGATTAATCTCAGAAGACCTGTGATATAAGGGGCGTGTATTACCCCCACCCCCACTCCCCACCACTGATGTTCAGGAAAGCCCTAAAGACTAGTGAGGGAGGGAAATTAAAGTGAAAGCTACATGCTGATATGCTGGCAACTTGTCAAACACAATGCAGGAGCCAATAAGTAATGCAGTAGGCCTACTGTACTTAGTCTCATAATTGGAAACATGGTTAAACAATACTATTTGTTTTGCACAATACCATCTAAAAATAAGCGAATAAATGGATAATCTCCTCAGAAAATGGATGAAAGCTGTTATACAATTTATCCACACACAGCAAATAGACTTTGCCTTTTGTAGCAACGTGTGCTACCATTTATTAGGTATTAGAATACACATTTGGATGCCAAACTAGCACCACTTTTTAGACCAAAAACCTATCGCAATCATTCATATACTGTCTGTGGAGTTGGTGCTGACTGTATCGTTCCATCAGCAATGGCCAGTGTGTAGTAGGGGTGACTCTGCTTTAAAGCTTTAACCTTGGTCATGATAACTGGTAAAAAGGGTCAGCATGCTATGGTGTTCAACACTAATATAGTATGGCATTTAGGTACCAGGCAAACTGGAACACAGTGTTTGCTGACAATGACTCAATAAAAATAAAGATAAAGATATATGAAATGTGTTCATCTTAATTTCTAACATTGCAATAAAACTTAAAACTACTGTAGCAGTTAAAGTGTTGATATAAAACATACCATCAGATACGCCACAAGAGTTCATTTTAATTCAAATATTGACAATGCTATGCAAATGTTAATGTAACCACGTGTGTGTGTCCGCGTGCATGCGCATGTGGTTGGACACACAAGCTGATAAGGCAACAATGAAAGCCCAACATAGCATGCTGATGAAATTAATATTCTTTTTTTTGTCTTTTTCGTCTCACCCTGCTTCTCTCCCTTCCTCATTCTTTCCAAGTCAAATAAAACAGGATTTGCATAGGAGAGAAAGAGATATGCCTGCATCAGCTGCGTGTGTATAATCCCCAGCCTTTTTGTCCTGCCAAAATACACAGTTTTGCATTACCATGGAATAAAGTGAGGGCAGAAACAGAGATGAGTGCTGAAGAGATACAGAGAAAGTTGTCTTCTGTGGTCTCCCAGAGCTGTGCCAGTGGGTGCACTTTTTGTCTCTGTCAGCATGCATGGCTTTATTCCACCATAGCCACTATTGAATACTACATATTCATATATTGTCCCAACCAGGGTTCATGTGGAACTGCATAAAGGTTGGGTAGCCGTGGACTGTTCTGAGTGTGGTTTGAAAATTCTCTTTAGATAAGATAAGATAAGCCTTTATTAGTCCCACAATGGGGAAATTCCAGGATTGCAACAGCACAGGGATAGCAACACTCAGAGCAATAATTAAGAAGATACGAAAAATATAAATAAGAGCAGTGGATATACACACGTACACATAAATATATAAATATATATACAAAGTGCGGAGCATTGTAGCAAGATGGAATAAACAGCATAACTGTCTACTTAGTTATCCTACATAGTATGAATATGTACCCATACATATTGTCACCCTAGTTGTATACTGGAGGGGACCATTTGTGTAAGTCTGTTGCATCTTTTGCATTCAATAGGTCGTCACGTTTTTTTTGCTATCTCTGCGAGCAGCCCTGCTTAGGTTATACAGTCTGACAGCCGTAGGTAGGAAGGACCTGTGAAACATCTCGGTTGCACACCTAGGATCATGTAGTCTACTTCTAAATGAGCTCCTCAGTGCGTTCAATATGTCCTGCATAGGGTGGGACTCGGACTCCAGCAGAGATGACAGTTTAGCCACCATCCTCTCTCTCCTATCTCCTCCACTGGGTCAAGGCGTTTCCCCAGGACAGATCTAGCTTTCTTGATCGGTTTGTTCAGTCTCTTCCTATCGGCTGCTGTAATGCCGCTGCCCCAGCAGACCACTCCAAAAGTGATGGCTGATGCCACCACCGTGTCGTAGAATGTCTTCAGCAGCACCCCTTGTACACCAAAAGACCTGAGCCTCCTCAGTAGGAACAGCCTGCGCTGTCCCTTCTTGTAGAGTGCGTCGGTATTGTGTGACCAGTCTAGTTTATTGTTCAGATGAACACCAAGGTACTTGTAGGATGTCACCATCTCAATGTCTGTTCCCTGGATGTTTACTGGTGCTGTGAGGGGTTGTCCTTGCTTGCGGCAGTCCACCACCACCTCCTTAGTTTTCCTCGCGTTGATCTGGAGGCAGTTCCGATGGCACCAGTCCACGAAGTCTTGGATAAGTCCTCTGTACTCAGCTTCATCTCCGTTGGAGATGAGGCCAACGATCGCAGAGTCGTCAGAGAACTTCTGTAGATGGCAGTGTGTTGTGTTGTGTGAGAAGTCCACAGTATAAAGGGTGAACAGGAAGGGAGCCAAAACCGTTCCCTGGGGGGCCCCCGTGCTACCGATGATCGTGTCAGATACACAATCTCGGGTTCTCACAAACTGTGGCTGGTTAGTGAGGTAGTCCAGGATCCATGATGACAGGTGCTGGTCCACCCTTGCGCACAGGAGCTTGTCCTTCAGGATCATCGGTTGGATGGTGTTGAAAGCACTGGAGAAGTCAAAGAACATGATCCTCACCGCATTCCTGGGCTTCTCCAGGTGGGACAGAGAACGGTGAATCAGAATCAGAATCAGAATCAGAATCAGATTTATTGCCATTGTTCATGTAGTACACAAACTAGGAATTTGTCTCGGTGCCATGCTGCAACATTAAAAACATAATGAGAAAAAGGGATAAACTAAAAAACTAAAGGACTAGAAACGTGCAATAAGTGTAGAAAAATAAGTAATAATAAGTAATAATAATAATAATACTAGTAATAATGAGTAGTACTAGTCAAGGCAGTTTTAAAAAATTAGCATGTAGCAGATAATGTGAAGTACCACATAGTGCAGTCAATAATGCAACAGAAAAACAGTGATGATTGACATGAGTCTGGTTGAGCTGCTGTACATAGTGCACGAGAGTCAAAAGTCACTTAGTGTTCAGCAGTCTGATGGCAGAGGGGAAAAAGCTGTTCATGTGCCGGGAGGTTTTAGTCCGAATGGACCGAAGCCTTCTACCTGAGGGGAGGGGGGCAAACAGCACGTGACCAGGATGTGAAGGATCGGCTATGATCCGGCCAGCACGCCTCCGGATCCTGGAGATGTACAGGTCCTGGAGAGATGGGAGCTCGCAGCCTGTCACCTTCTCAGCAGTGCGCACGACGCGCTGCAGCCTTAGTCTGTCCCTGGCAGTGGCTCCTGCATACCACACAGTTATGGAGGAGGTGAGGATGGACTCGATGATGGCCGTGTAGAACTGCACTAACATCTTGGTGGGTAGCTTGAGCTTCCTCAGCTGCCGCAGAAAGAACATCCTCTGCTGGGCCTTTTTGATGAGGGAGCTGATGGTTGGCTCCCATTTGAGGTCCCGGGTGATGGTGGTGCCCAAGAAGCGGAAGGAATCTGCAATGGTGATGGGAGAGCCTGTGATGGTGAGGGGGGGCAGGGGGGATGTGACTTTCCTGAAGTCCACAATCATCTCCGCTGTCTTCAGAGCATTCAGCTGCAGGTTGTTGTGGCTGCACCAGGACACCAGCTGGGCCACCTCTTCCCTGTAGGCGGTCTCGTCGCCGTTGGAGATGAGCCCGATGAGGGTGGTGTCGTCCGCAAACTTAATCAGCTTAACAGACTGGTGGGAGGAGGTGCAGGAGTTGGTATAAAGGGAGAAGAGTAGGGGGGAAAGTACACAGCCCTGGGGTGATCCAATGCTGATGCTAACAGAGTCTGAGACAGACTTCCCCAGCCGCACATGCTGTCTCCGGTCCGTCAGGAAGTCGGTGATCCACCTGCAGAGGGAGTCAGGCACGTTGAGCAGGGACAGCTTGTCCTGGAGCAGATCGGGGCGGATGGTGTTGAATGCGGAGCTGAAGTCCACAAACAGAATCTTGGCATAGGTTCCCGGGGAGTCCAGGTGCTGCAGGATGGAGTGGAGGGCCAGGTTGACTGCGTCGTCCACAGACCTGTTAGCACGGTAGGCAAACTGCAGCGGGTCTAGGACGGGTGTGGTGATGGACTTGAGGTGAGACAGGACCAGGCGCTCAAAGGACTTCATGACTACAGAGGTGAGCGCTACAGGTCTGTAGTCGTTAAGTCCAGTAATCTGTGGCTTCTTGGGAACAGGGATGATGGTGGAGGATTTGAGGCAGGTCGGCACGTGACATTGCTTAAGGGAGGTGTTAAAAATGTCTGTGAAGACAGGAGCCAGCTCTTTCGCACAGTGTCTCAGGGTGGAGGGAGACACACCGTCCGGCCCGGGGGCCTTGCGCGGGTTCAGTCTGGAGAACTGTCTGTGCACGTCCTGCTCACTGATGACAAGGGGAGGGGGGAGGAGGAGGAGGAGGAGGGGGGGACCGCTTTTGATGAATTAGGGGCTGAGG
Source organism: Pholidichthys leucotaenia (assembly GCA_020510985.1). Classification (NCBI taxonomy): domain Eukaryota; kingdom Metazoa; phylum Chordata; class Actinopteri; order Cichliformes; family Pholidichthyidae; genus Pholidichthys; species Pholidichthys leucotaenia. The sequence goes on along the minus strand of CM035847.1, from coordinate 155,281,625 downwards.
AGGCAGTGGAGCTGGGTGGAGTGGGTGAGTTGGACACAGCTGATGAGGTGTCAAAACGGGCGTAATGTTGGGACAGTCTTTGACAAAGGGCTTTGTCATCCTGACCTTTAGAAGCCTGAGGCCGATAGTTGGTGATTTGCCTCAGTCCTCTCCACACAGAAGCCGAGTCATTAGCAGTGAACTGCTGCTGGAGTTTCTCAGAATACACAGATTTAGCTTTCCTCAGCTCTCTGTTAAAGCGATATTTGACCTCTCTGTAGCAGTCCCTGTCTCCACTTTTCAACGCTGCTTCTTTCTCCTTCCTGATCCGTCTGAGCTTAGCTGTGAACCAGAGCTTGTCATTAGAATATCTTACCCTGGTGCGCGATGGGAGGATGTCCTCCTCACAGAAGTTGATATACGAGTTCACAGTGTCTGTGTACTCATTAAGATCATGTGTGGCTCTTTTAAACATGCCCCAGTCAGTTATTTCCATGCATGTGTTCCGTTTCTCTCCAGCTTCACTGGTCAATTTCTTTGTGGTGGTCACAACAGGTTTAGTGAGTTTCAGTCTTTGTTTGTATGTGGGGATGAGGTGGACCATCACGTGATCAGATAGTCCCAGCGCAGCGCGGGGAACAGCGCGATATGCGTCCTTTACTGAAGTATAACAGTGATCCAGCGTGTTATTTCCTCTGGTTGGACATTTAATACACTGTTTGTAGCGGGGGAGCTCGTGACTCAGATTGCTCTGGTTAAAATCGCCCACCACGATAACCAGGGAGTCTGGAAAGTTCCGCTCCGTAAGTTGGATGTGATCTGCGAGCACGCGCTGAGCTTCGCGCGTGTCCGCGTCGGGAGGGGCGTACACAGCGACGAGGATGAATGAGGCAAACTCCCGCGGGGAATAAAATGGCTTGCAGTTAATAGAAAGAAATTCCAGGGCGGGAGAACAGTGTTTGGAAATCACCGTTACATCAGAGCACCAGCTGTTGTTAATATAGAAGCACACTCCTCCTCCAATAGACTTACCGGACAGCTCTGTGACGCGGTCAGCACGAATCAGCTGAAATCCGTCGAGGCTGATTGCGCAATCTGGAATGTTCTCATTAAGCCAGGTCTCAGAGAAGCAGATGACAGACGAGGAAGCGAGGTCCTTGAAACGCATCAGCAGTCTTAATTCTTCTACCTTGTTCAGGAGAGAATTGGCATTGGATAGAAATATGCCAGGCAAGGCTGTTCGCGTGCCTCTTTTTCGTAGTCGAGTGAGAATCCCCCCTCTCTTCCCTCTTTTCCGCCGTCTAGCTCTTTTGGCCAAACAATGGGTCAGATCGGCGGCAGGAGCTAAAAAAACTGGAAGAAGGTCCATGGGGGTGAGAGTCCTGATATTTAATAGTTCTTCACGGGTGTATGAACCGGCAGATGCACAATCAGTGAACAAAAACAGACAAATTATAAAAATTAAAGGCCAGCGATACACCACGGCGGCCGCTGTGGGCGCCATCTTGTTTTTTTGAAGGAGGAAGATCACTGCATCCTCCACCCCAATGCCATGCTGGTAGACGAACTGGAGTGGATCTATCGCTGGTCCCACCAGGGGGTGGAGGTGAGCAAGGAGCAGTCTCTCCAGGGTCTTCATCATGTGAGACGTCAGGGCCACTGGTCTGTAGCTGTTCAGATCTTTGGGGTGGGAAGTCTTTGGTACAGGTACCACACAAGATGTTTTCCACAACTGTGGTACCCTCCCCAGCTTCAGGCTCAGGTTGAAGATGCGCTCCACAATCCCACACAGCTGGTCTGCACAGGACTTGAGGAGCTTCGCGCTGATGCCGTCCGGTCCCGAGGCCTTCCTCGCCTTGATCTTCCTCAGCTCCGTCCTCACCTGGGTCTTAGTGAGGGTCAGGTTGGGGGGCTGTGTGCTAGGAGTGGGGGGGGTGTTGGTGGAGTGGGGTGTGGACAGCAGGTCTCGATGACTTTAGAGGCAGCAGTGGTTGTTGTGCAGTCGGGGGGGAGGGCGATTGGTCAAACCTATTAAAAAACAGGTCAGAATGTTCGCTCACTCCCTGCCCCCCGTGGCCTGGGGGGAGGTATTCTGGAGCCCAGAGATGGTTTTAAGGTTTCTCCAGACCCTGCCGATGTCGCTCTGTTGCAGCTTGTCCTCCATCCTCTTCCTGAAGCTGTCCTTGCCTTCTCTGATCTTCCTCCTCAGCGCCTTCTGTACGGACTTCAGCATCTCCCTGTTCCCCGACCTGAAGATCCTCTTCTTCTCTCTCAGAAGTGTTTTTATGTCAGGGTTGATCCAGGGTTTGTTGTTCGAGCAACACCATATGGTCTTGGTGGGTACGGTGTTGTCCACACAGAAGCCGATGTAGTCTGTGATGGTGTGAGTGAGGCCATCGATGTCCTCACCATGTGGATCGCAGAGGTGCTCCCAGGCAGTGATTTCAAGACAGTCCTTTAGAGCGTCTATTTCCTCCTCCTTAACAATAATAATATAGCTTAATGGGTCATTGTTTAAGCTATATTATTATTGTTAAGAGAATTTTCAAACCACTCAAAACAGTCCACGGCTACCCAACCTTTATAATAATAATATAGCTTAATGGGTCATTGTTTAGGGCAGCTCGGTGGTGCAGTGGTTAGCACTGTGGCAGCACAGCAAGAAGGTTACGGAATCGATTCCACCCTTGACTATTGTGGGTTCAGTCATGCCCCTTGACCGTCAGTGACCCTTCTGTGTGGAGTTTGCCTGTTCTCCCCGTATCTGCGTGGGTTTTCTCCGGGTAATCCAGTTTCCTCCCACCGGCCAAAGACATGCAAGTTAGTTAGGTTAATTGGCATCAAAACTGGGGATTCTAAATTGTCCTTAGGTATGAATGTGAGAGTGAATGGTTGTCTGTTTCTGTGTTGTCCCTGCGATGGACTGGTGATCTGTCCAGGGTGTACCCTGCCTCTTGCTCAAAGACACTGGGATAGTCCCCCCCCACCCCACCGCGACCTGAAAAAGATTAAGTGGTGGATGGATGGATGGATGGATGGATGGATGGATGGGCCATTGTTTAACACTTACTAGTAATAAAATACTTCACCTTGGTTCAATTCAATTTGCATGTGCCTGTTTTCATGGATGAATTATATTCGTCTATCGATCCACAAATACATGGTAAAAGGCTTGGTGACGAGGACAGTCTGCATAGAGTTTAGGGTTGTAACACAGTGTTGTTAGAGAATCATTATACAGTACTTGTATTATTCACTGCTAAACTCAAGTGAAATAATCTACAGGTGCATCTCAATAAATTAGAATATCATTGAAAAGTTAATTTAGTTCAGTAATTCAATTCAAAAATTGAAACTCACACAGTGGGGAAAATAAGTATTGAACACATCAACATTGTTCTCATAAAACATATGGATGGATGGAGATGGAGCCATTGATCTGAGATTTTCACCAGATATCAGTAGCAACCCAAGAAATCCATACATACAAAGAAATCAAGACAAATGTGTTCACAAAACAAGTTATATTTAATAAAGTGGAATAACACAGGGAATAAGTATTGAACACATGAAGAAAAAGAGGTGCAAAAAGGAATAGAAAGTCAAGAAACCAGCTGAAATCCATCAGAATTTAGGAAGCCATACCATCCCCCATCAGTGCAAATTAAATTCAGCTGGTTAAGTCCTGACTGATAGCCTTTAAGAAGGTCTGTGAATATCAGATTGTCACACCACAAAGAACACATGATGGGTAGAAACAAAGAGCTCTTTCTAGACCTTTCCAACCTTATTTTTGCAAAACATAATGATGACAATGGTTACAGGCACATTTCTAAACTGCTGAATGTTCCAGTGAGCACTGTTGGAGCAATCATTTGGAAATGGAAAGAATATCATTTTACCATAAACCAGCCACGACCAGGAGCGCTTCGCAAAATTTCTGGTGTCAAAAGAATTATCAGAAGAGTTATCCAAGAACCAAAGACCACTCATAGAGAGCTCCAGAAAGAACTGGAGTTACCAAGTACTGCTGTTTCAAAGAAAACAATAAGTAATGCACTCAACCGACATCCACTCTATGCCCGCTCACCTCACAAGACTCTATTGCTGAAGAAGAAGCATGCTGAAGCTCATTTAAAGTTTGCCGCACAACATTTGGGCAAGCCAGTAAAATACTGGGAGAATATGGTCTGGTCAGATGAGACTAAAATTGAACTTTTTGGATGCCACAACACACAGCATGTTTGGAGAAATGGCACTGCACATTTCATCATGGTGTGGGAGTGTTTTTTCAGCACATGGTACAGGCAGACTTCATATGCAGTAATTGAAGGAAAGATGAATGGACAAATGTACAGAGACATCCTTGATAAGAACCTGTTGCCATTGGCTGAGATGCTGAAGATGAAACAAGGGTGGACATTTCAGCAAGACAATAATCCCCAACACACAGCTAAGGAAACTCTCAACTGGCTCCAGAGAAACAAAATAAAGATGCTAGAATGGCCCAGTCAGTCACCTGACCTGAATCCAATTGAAAATCAATGTAACGAACTGAAGGTCAGAGTTCATAGAAGACACCCACAGAACTTTCAAGATTTGAAGACAGTTTGCATGGAAGAAGGGGCTAAAACCACTCCTGAGCAATGCCTGTGCCTAGTTTCTCCATACAGGAGGTATCTGGAAGTTATTACCAACAAAGGCTGTTCTACTAAATATTAAATGAATTTCACCAAGCATGTTCAATACTTATGCCCTGTCATTCCACTTTATTAAATATAACTTGTTTTGTGAACACAGTTGCCTTGATTTCTTTGTATGTATGGATTACTTGGGTTGTTACTGACATCTGGTGAAAATCTCAGGTCAATGGCTCCTTCAGAAATATGTTAAATGAGAAAAATGTTGATGTGTTCAATACTTATTTTTTCCCCTGTATATGTACAGGACATACAGGAGAATTGAAATGCCATTTCTCTCTCTTTTAGTAGAGTGCAAAATATATGTATAAGAAAAAGGAATAAGGATAAAAACAACAACCTCGGTAATTTCCACAATCTTTCCTGTCACCTTTCTTGAACAAAAGCACAATACTTGCATCCTTCCAGTCTTGAGGTACTTTCTGGGCATCCCATATCTCTTGGATGAGCTTGTGCAGGCAGTTGGTCAGCTGAACACCACCACATTTCCACACTTCTGCTGGAATTCCATCCCTTCCTGGAGCTTTACCATCCTGTGTTGTCCTAATAGCTCCCATTAGTTCATCAAAATTTGGTGGTTCATCTAGACTTGATACAGTTAGTCGCTACACTAGAGCTTCTTTAGCCTCTTCAGTGAGATCTCCAGGGTTGTTTAGTAGTTGGTCAAAGTGGTCTGCAAATCTGTCCAGGATCTTGTCTTTCTCCTGCAAAACCATTTCACCATCCATAGCCTTTAGTCCTCTTGGTTTAGGGCCGTAGATTTCTCTCGAACCTGTGAAGAATGTTTTCATGTCCTTCCTGTCTGCTGCAGTTTGAAGTTCCTCCGCTTTTTCATCCCACAAGTTGGACTTCATCTCTCTGGTGTACTTCTGTAGCTCACTCTGAGCCTTCTGAGTATTTCTTCTTCTTCGACCTTGTGTTACACTGTAGGTTTTCCTGCCTAGCTGTATTCCTCGCTTCTAGTAGTTTCTTCAGGTGTTCATCATGCTCATCAAACCAATCTTGATGTTTCCTCTCAGGGTGGCCTAATACATCACTCGCAGTCTGATACACCATATCCTTCAGTGTTGCCCATTTCTCTTCTATGTCATTCTCTGAGTTGTTGCTGTCCCAGTCTTTCAAGTTTTCATCCATTTCCTGTGTAAGTTCTTCCTGCTTCTTTTGGCCTTTCAGTGCACTAGTGTTTAGCTTCTGTGGTGGCTTCGCACCCGTCCTGCAGTGTTTTCGTCTCCAAATCCTTAATCTAGATCTCAGCATAAAATGATCAGTACCACAGTCCGCGCCTCTCATTGCTCTGGTGTCCAATACATCCCTTATATCTCTCTGCCTGACTATGATGTAGTCTAATAAGTGCCAGTGCTTGGATCTTGGGTGCATCCATGTCTTCTTGTATGTGTCCTTGTGCTTAAATAGAGTGTTGGTTATCACAAGGTTGTACTCTGAACATAGTGCAAGTAGAAGTTCTCCATTAGCATTGCACTTGCCTACTCCAGGACTGCCTAGCACTCATTTCCATTTCTCAGTGTCCGAACCAACTCTGGCATTAAAATCTCCAACAAGTATCAGCCTGTCATCAGTCGGCACACGCCTGGTAGTCTCACGTAAATCACTGTAGAACTCTTCCTTCACCTTCTCTGTGTTGGTCATTGTTGGGGCATACAGACGTGGACAAAATTGTTGGTACCCCTCTGTTAATGAAAGAAAAACCCACAATGGTCACAGAAATAACTTGAATCTGACAAGTGGTAATAAATAAAAATTCTATGAAAATTAACCAATGAAAATCAGACAATGCTTTTGAATTGTGGTTCAACAGAATTATTTAAAAAAAAACAAACTCATGAAACAGGCCTGGACAAAAATGATGGTACCCCTAGAAAAGATAAAAATAATAATGTGACCGTAGGGACATGTTCAACCAAAATATCTCCTCTAATTAACATCACAGGTGTCTACAAACTTGTAATCAGTCAGTTGGCCTATTTAAAGGGTGACAAGTAGTCACTGTGCTGTTTGTTGACATGGTGTTTACCACACTAAACATGGACCAGAGGAAGCAAAGGAGAGAGTTGTCTCAGGAGATTAGAAAGAAAATTATAGACAAGCATGTTAAAGGTAAAGGCTATAAGACCATCTCCATGCAGCCTGATGTTCCTGTGACTACAGTTGCACATATTATTCAGAAATTTAAGATCCAAAGGACTGTAGCCAACCTCCCTGGACGTGGCTGCAGGAGGAGACGGATAATACGAATGGTAACAAAAGAGCCCAGAACAACCTCTAAACACATTCATGGTGAACTCCAAGGTCAAGGTACATCAGTGTCAGATTGCACCATCTGTCATTGTTTGAGCCAAAGTGGACTTCATGGGAGATGACCAAGGAGAGGACACCACTGTTGAAAACAAATCATAAAAAAGCCAAACTGGAATTTGCCAAACTGCATGTGGACAAGCCACAAAGCTTCTGGGAGAATGTCCTTTGGACAGACGAGACAAAACTGAAACTTTTTGGCAAGGCACATCAGCTCTATGTTCACAGACGCAAAAATGAAGCATACCAAGAAAAGAACACTGTCCCTACTGTAAAACATGGAGGAGGTTCTGTTATGTTCTGGGGCTGTTTTGCTACATCTGGTACAGGGTGTCTTGAATCTGTGCAGGGTACAATGAAATCCCAAGACTATCAAGGTATTCTAGAGAGAAATGTGCTGCCCAGTGTCAGACAGCTTGGTCTCAGTTGCAGGTCATGGGTCTTGCAACAGGATAATGACCCAAAACACACAGCTAAAAACACCCAAGAATGGCTAAGAGCGAAACATTGGACTATTCTAAAGTGGCCTTCTATGAGCCCTGATCTAAATCCTATTGAACATCTGTGGAAGGAGCTGAAACAAGCTGTCTGGAGAAGGCACCCTTCAAACCTGAGACAACTGGAGCAGTTTGCTCATGAGGAGTGGGCCAAAATACCTGCTGAGAGGTGCGGAAGTCTCATTGACAGTTACAGAAATCATTTGATTGCAGTGATTGCCTCAAAAGTTTGTGCAACAAAATATTAAGTTAAGGGTACCATCATTTTTGTCCAGGCCTGTTTCATGAGTTTTTTTTTTTTTTTTTTAAACAATTCTGTTGAACCACAATTCAAAAGCATTGTCTGATTTTCAAAGGTTAATTTTCATAGAATTTTTATTTCCACTTTTGTCAGATTCAAGTTATTTCTGTGACTATTGTGGGTTTTTCTTTCATTAACAGAGGGGTACCAACAATTTTGTTCATGTCTGTACATACTGATGAGTGTGGCATACATCTTCCGCTGTAGTGGGAGTCTCATAGTCATTATCCTGTCGTTGATTGGCACCGGTTCCTCATCAAGCATTGCTGCTATCTCCTTTCTAACTGCAAAGCCCACTCCTGCTTCTCTCCTTTCTTGAGTTGATCTCCCACTCCAAAAGAAGATCTACCCATGGTCTTCCAAGCTGTCATATCCAGGCAATCTTGTTTCACTAAGTGCAACTATGTCGACATTGTACCTGTTCATTTCCAGGGCCACAAGCACGGTCTGTCTTTCTGGGCGCTGTGATGTTGTTCTGTCCAACAGAGTGCGTATATTCCATTCCGACTGAATAATAGAGATGGTGAAAAAATTGATACATTGTATATTAATACACAGAATGGAATAATATTAACAAATGTTGCAAACACAAATTTACCTATTTAGATACCAGAGTAATAAAAACCAAATGACTTTTCAATCCACCAGATGGTGCTAATTGCTCGCTGTCTGGTTAGGTCAGTGCAGCAAAGGGGTGACTGCTGAGATCTAGTCAGGAGTTGACCAAGGCAAAGACTGGGATGGGAAATCACAATATATGATATAACAATACTCAGTATATCACAAGGCTGTAGTAGTAGTAGTAGTAGTAATAATAATAATAATAATAATAATAATAATAATAATAATAATAATAACAATAATGGATTAGATTTATATGGCGCTTTACATGTCGGGTGACATTTCAGAGCACTTACAGTGAGTCCATTATTAATTCACTCCAGACAGACATTGATAGCGGTAAGCTACTTCTTTAGCCACAGCTGCCCTGGGGCAGAGTGATGGAAATATGGCTGCCAGTCTGTGCTAACGGCCTCTCCGACCGCTACCGAACATTTACAGTGCTGTGAAAAAGTATTTGCCCCCTCCTGATTTCGTATATTTTTGCATATTTGTTACACCTACATGTTTCAGATCATCAAACAAATTTTAATATTAGACAACAATAACCTGAGTAAATACAAAATACAGTTTTTAGTTGATGATTTCATTTATGAAGGGAAAAAAGCTATCCAAACTTACCTGGCCCTATGTAAAAAAAGGAATTGTCCCCTAACTGCCCCCTAAACCTAATAACTGGCTATGCCACCCTTGGTGCCAACAGCTGTCAATGAGTCTTTTACATCACTGTTGAGGAATTTTGACTCACTCTTCTGTGCAGAATTGTTTAAATTCAGTCACACTGGAGGGCTTCATGAACTAATGGCCGGACATTCTCTTTCAGGATTTTTTGGTAGCAAGCAGAATTCATGGTTCTGTCAATTAGGTTAAGTTGTCCAGGTCCTGAAGCAGCAAAGCAGCAAAGCAGCCCCAGACCACGACACTACCACCACCATGTTTGACTGTTGATACAATGTTCTTTTAATGAAATTTTGTGTTAGTTTTATGCCAGATAAAACAGGACACGTCTTCCAGAAGGTTCAACTTCTGTCTCGTCAGTCCCCAGAATATTTTACCAAAAGTCTTGAGGATTATCTAGATGTTTTCTGGCAAATGTGAGACGAGTCTTTGTGTTCTTTTTGTCCAGCAGCAGTTTTTGTCTTGGAACCATCCCATGGATGCCATTTTTGTCCAGTCTCTTTCTTATTGTTCCATCTTGGACGTGTCCAAACCAAGGCAAGTGAGGCCTGCAGTTCTTTAGATGTTGCTCTGGGTTTTTATTTTTCATCTGATCTTGAATTTCTTTAGATCACAGTGGGATGTGTTGCTTTTTGAGATCTTTTAGCCTACTTCAGGTTGTCAGACAGGTTCTATTTAAGTCAGTTCTTGATTCAACAAGTCTGGCAGTAATCTGGCTTGAGTGTACCCACTGAAACTGAACTCAGCTTTCCAAAAAATGTGGTTAATCACAGTTAATTCATGATGTAACAAGAGGGGCAATTACTTTTTCACATAGGGCCAGGTAGGTTTGGATTTTTTTTTCCTTTAATAAATGAAATCATCATTTGAAAACTGCATTTTGTATTTATTCGGGTTATCTTTGTCTGATGTTAAAATTTGTTTGATGATCTGAAACGTTTAAGTATGACAAATATCAGAAATCAGGATGGGGAAAATACTTTTTTCACAGCACTGTATACACATTCATACCCAGTGTCATGGACACTGGAGGCAAGGTGGGTAAAGTGTCTTGCCCAGGGACACAGCGGCAGGATGGCTGGGGAGAGCAGGACTTGAACCACCAACCTCTGATTACTGGACAACCCGCTCTATCTCCTGAGCCACTGCCGCCCACATTTCCCTGCTCCGTTCTATTTTTGCTGAGCACCAAGCTGGAAGGTAGGACGTTTCACTTTTATATGGTCTTTGGCATGATCCAACCGGGACTTGAACCCCAACCTCCCAGTTGTGGGGCGGATGCTCTACCGCTAGGCCACCACTCCGGCATAAAACTGCATCAGGGCCCAAGTATCGTGATGATACTGAATTGTAGGGTCTGGTGATTCCCACCCCAGAAGACGACGAAGAAGAACAAGAAGATGAACCTACCATTTAGTAACATTCAAAATTCCTCTGACTGGCTTAGAAGTACCAAACCTCTGTACCTCTAAAAATAAAAAAAATGCTTGTCTAAACCCATTTTAAGCATTTGATGAAGTGACAAAGAAGCTTGTAATTATTTGGCCCATACAACAATTACATCCATCTTCTTCCGCTTAATCCTTTCGGGTCGCAGGGGGGCTGGAGCCTTTCCCAGCATCTTTGGGCGAGAGGCAGGGTACACCCTGGACAGATCGCCAGTCCATCACAGGGCCAACACAGAGACAGACAACCATTCACTCTCACAGTCATACCTAAGGACAATTTAGAATCCCCAGTTTTGATGCCAATTAACCTAACTTGCATGTTTTTGGCATGTGGGAGGAAACCAGAGAAATCCCAGAGTAAACTCACGCAGACACAAGGAGAACATGCAAACTCCACACAGATCACTGTTGATCGGAGGCTGGGATCGAACCCAGGATCCCCCGGCCAAGGGTGAGTTGCTGTGCTGCCGCAGTGCTAACCACTTCGCCACCGCACTGCCCCTTCAGCAATTACATAATAAATTAAAAAAAATGATGAACACTTTACTGAAGTGTAGAAGACCAACAATATCCCCACATAAATGATATTCTGAGCCATTACTTTTTTCCTACTAAGCTGTTCAGTCAAGCACATTCTATGACATTTACAGCATGTTTCTTGTGAGTGTGTGTGGGGGGGGGTATGTTTACTGAAGCCAAACTGTGTCTTAGGAACATATGACTGGCACAGCTCCTTTGTTTCTCTTTTGCATTCAGCGATACTAGTGCATACCCGTGCATGCCCGTAGAAATCAAGTATAAGCAATTATTTCTGCATGCCCATAGAAAGCAAGTGTAAGCAAGCATTTCTGCATGCCTGTAGAAAGTTACTGTTACCATGGCAACAGTGCCATGGTGATCCCTGCCTTTGATCTTTGACATGGTTAAGCAAGTATTTCTGCATGCCCGTAGAAAGCAAGTGTAAGCAAGCATTCCTGCATGCTTTTAAAAAGAGTGTTCTGACCTCGCAGGGTGCCTATGATGTCTATATGACATCATAGAAGGAGTTGTTCAGAACTCTTTATATGGTCATGTGACATCATAGGAACACAGTGTGCACCTGTGATGTCATAGCTATGAATGCCCACAGCTCCCCTATGGATCCCCTATGGACGTTAACGGCATCGCGAGTCCTATGATGCCTGACGTCCTACAAACGTGACACACACACACACAGACACAGACACGGAGATTTCTCGCATCTCCTCGGTCTCAGCTTCTCTGTGCCTTGCATGGAATTCACTGTCCCTGGCCAGCCGACTATTCCGCATCTCCTTGGTCTCAGCTTGTCTGTGCCTTACCTGGCATGCAGTGTTGCTCGCTTTGTGGGCATTTCAGGCTTCACGTGACAGCACATGCATGGCGCACTGCCACATGTTTCCTGTCTGTTTGTTTCATCTTCATGGCATCTTTTCTGACGTGCAGTAGTCCTCATTCTATTGCTCTCCATCTGGTGGTTCTTTTTCTTCTTCTTCTTCTTTGAGACCAATGGTTGAGGGATAGGTGCATCATAATTCAAGTTCTTCTTCTTCTTCTCTCGGTTACTGGCGGATAGCAAACAACTGAAAGGTGCATACCGCCACCTACTGTACAAGAGTGTGTAACCCTGTCAAATAAACTAATCTACTACTACTACTACATTATGTCATCTGAGCCCGACCCCTAAATTCTATGACTTAATCAAAAAACAATCAAAAAACATGTTATAATTCCTTTGAGGGCCTGGTCCTCAGTGTTGTGCACTTTAGCAATTTCAGGTTAAACCCAATTTTATTTGCCATAGTTTATCGTCCCCCATCAACCTATTCAGAATTTTTATCCGAATTTGCTGATTTCTTAGCTGATTTAGTGCTGAAATCTGATAGAATAATTATAGTAGGAGACTTTAATATACATGTGGATGTAGATAGTGACTGCCTTAATGTGGCTTTTAATTCAATATTAGACTCGATTGGGTTTTCTCAGAAAGTAGGAAATTCTACTCATTACCTCCACCATACATTGGACCTTGTTCTGACATATGGCATAGAAATAGAAAATCTTGTAGTGTCTCCTCATAACCCTGTACTGTCAGACCATTGTCTGTTAACCTTTGATTTTACTATTTCTGACTATTTGGCTCCTAAAGAAAAATATTATCACAGTAGATGCCTCTCAGATGATGCTGTTTCCAAATTTATGCAGATTGTTTCCTCTATGCCATGTGTCAACACAACGGAAATAAGCTATAGACAGCTTGCTCCTTCTGTAATTGATAACATGGTGGATAGTGTTTCAGCTTCTCTGCATCAGGCTCTAGACTTGGTGGCCCCCTTAAAAAAGAAAAAGTCTAATCAGAGATTTTTAACTCCTTGGTTCAACACAGAAACTCGTAGCTTAAAACAGAAGACTCGTCAATTAGAAAGAAAATGGCACTCTACTAATTTAGATGAAATCTATTTAGCTTGGAGAAATCATCTTTTAATTTATAAAAAATCTCTTAGAAAAGCTAGAACGAGTTATTACTCTGCATTAATAGAAGAGAACAAGAATAATCCCAGGTTTCTTTTCAGTACTGTAGCCAGGTTGACAAAGAGTCAGGACTCTGTCAATCCTAGCATCCCCTTAGAGCTTACTAGTCAGGACTTTATGAACTTTTTCAATAATAAAATTTCATCCATCAGAGATAAAATCAATCAGATTCTTCCCATAGTTAACTTAAATACTGTAACTATTACAACTCCTTCTATTGATGTCTGTCTTGGTGAGTTTACTCCAATCGACCTTTGTGAGTTAGACAAAATAGTTTCCTCATCCAAACCTTCAACTTGTCTTTTAGACCCTATTCCTACCAGGTTATTTAAAGAAGTCTTCCCACTTATTGGTAGCTTTATTCTTCATATAATCAATTCTTCATTAACTTTAGGCCATGTACCGCAGGCTTTTAAAACAGCTGTAATTAAACCCTTACTCAAAAAGCCAACGCTAGATCCAGGAGCTTTAGCTAACTATAGACCAATCTCTAATCTCCCTTTCATCTCAAAAATCTTAGAAAGAGTTGTTGCTACGCAATTATTTGACCACCTGCAGGGAAATGGTTTACTTGAAGAGTTTCAATCTGGGTTTAGAACCCATCATAGTACTGAAACAGCCTTAGCGAAGGTCACTAACGACCTCCTCATTGCATCTGATAATGGACTAGTTTCTGTACTTGTCCTTTTAGATCTTAGTGCAGCTTTTGATACTATTGATCATAATATTCTACTTGATAGATTAGAACACTATGTTGGACTTAATGGAACTTCGTTGCAGTGGTTTAGATCTTATTTATCTGATAGGTTCCAGTTTGTTCATGTAAATGATGAGTTTTCTTTCAGCTCAAAGCTTAGTCATGGAGTTCCACAGGGATCTGTGCTAGGCCCTACTCTTTTTAGTTTATATATGCTTCCGTTAGGCAACATTATTAGAAAGCACTGTATACATTTTCATTGTTATGCAGATGACACACAATTATACCTGTCAATGAAGCCAGATGATACTAATCAATTAGCCAAGTTAGAAGCCTGTCTTAAGGAAATCAAAGCTTGGATGACTTGTAATTTCCTGCTATTAAATTCAGATAAGACTGAAGTCATTCTTGTTGGTCCAAAAAACCTTAGAAATTCCTTTCCAAATCAAACTTTCAGTTTGGATGCAGTTACTCTTTCTCTTAATAGCTCTGTGAGGAACCTTGGAGTTATTTTTGATCAGGATTTGTCCTTCAATTCACATATTAAATTTGTTTCTAAGACTGCCTTCTATCATTTGCGTAATATTGCCAAGATTAGGAGCATCTTGTCTCAGAGTGATGCTGAGAAGCTGATCCACGCTTTTGTTAGCTCGAGATTAGATTATTGTAATTCTTTATTATCAGGCTGTCCTAAAACATCTTTAAAAAGTCTTCAGCTGATCCAAAATGCTGCAGCAAGAGTTTTAACAGGTACTAGAAAGAGAGATCATATCTCTCCGGTTCTGGCCTCCCTTCATTGGCTTCCCATAGAGTTTAGAATTAAGTTTAAAATCCTTCTTCTTACTTACAAAGCTTTAAACAATCAGGCTCCTTTTTATTTAAAAGATCTGATACTACCGTAGCATCCTAACAGAGCACTACACTCCCAAAATGCAGGATCACTTGTAATACCTAGAATCTCCAAAAGTACAATGGGAGGCAGAGCCTTCAGTTATCAAGCTCCTCTCCTGTGGAATCAGCTGCCAATCTGGATTCGGGAGTCAGACTCGATCTCTGTTTTTAAGAATAGGGCTAAAACCTACCTTTTTGATATAGCCTACAATTAGGGAGGGATCATGTGTTTCTGAACCCTCCCTTAGTTATGCTGCTAATAGGTTTAGTCAGCCGGGGGACCTCCAGTAATGCACTGGGCCTCACTCCTTTCCTCACTCTCTATGAAATATTTTTTTTTTGCTGGTCATTAACATTTGTTTGTTCTCTCCCATAGATTGAGTCCTCATCGTGCTGTTTGCTCTCTACATGTCTGTTCTTTTCTTCTTCTCTATCCCCTCACCCCCCAGCCAGTCGCAGCAGATGACTGCCCCTCCCTGAGCCTGGTTCTGCTGGAGGTTTCTTCCTGTTAAAAGGGAGTTTTTCCTCTCCACCGTCGCCAACTGCTTGCTCACAGGGGATCGCCTGATTGCTGGGGTCTTTCTGCAACTGTGGGGGTCCCCCCTACAGTTGATAGTGCTATGAGATGACTGTTGTTGTGAAATGGCGCTATATAAATAAAGTTGAATTGAATTGAATTGAATTGAATTGAATTAATCCTGTGTTATTTAAAAAAGAGAAAAGAGCCCTTCTCATGATTCTTATTGCCCTCTCCATCTCCATCTGTTTCCAGAATCCCAGTAAAATCCCATTCCCTACCGGCTTCTCGAACTTCATTTTCCATTATCTGTCTTTCATTTCCATATTTGTAATAGTGTAATAAGATGTGCTCAACATTGTCTTTTACTCCACATTCTCTGCATTTGTCACTTTCGCTTTTTCCCATGGTGAATAAAGTGCCATTTAAACCTGTGTGATCCAGTCTGAGTCTTGCCATAATGATGTCTTCCCTCCTTTTGGTTGTTATGAAATTCTTAATTGCAATAGATTTTTGTATTTTGTAATACGATCTACCTTTATGATCTTCATCCCATCTTTTTGCCATAGCTCAGTTCCTTTTTTCTTGATTACTACTTTCCCTTCACCTTTTCCAAGAGACAATGGTATAGTTATTTCTTTTCCAAGAGCACTTTTTGCTAATTTGTCTGCACAGCCATTCCCTTTCAACCCTTCATGTGCAGGAACCCAACAAAACTGAACTTCTCCACCACCCCTGTGTACCCTAAATAAAATGTGATATAGCTCAATCACCAGGTCGTCCCTTGTAGATTTTAGTGTCTGTATGGATTTTTAAAGCTGCAAGTGAGTCCGTGCACACCACCACCCGGTCCGGTCTGACCTCCTCCACCCACTGCAAAGCAATAATTATTGCCACCATCTCTGCTGTAAACACGGATGTATTGTTGGAGAGTCTTTTTGCGATTGTCACTTTAAATTCTGGGATGTATACTCCAACTCCAATAGAGCCCTCTTTATTCTTTGAACCGTCAGTATAGAGCTGTAATCAAATCAAATCAAATCAAATCAAACTTTATTGTCATATTGCTGTACATACAACTGTAGTGCAGGCAAGATGAAATTGCGTTTCTCTCGGCATCCATATAAGAAGCAGCATGATTAAGACACACTCCCACATAGCTCCCACCCCCCCATCCATTCACACATCCCTGAGACATACTTGGGGAAAAAGAATAACTAACTATAATATACAAAATGTCCATAGGTGCAGTAGTGTGTATGTAAGATTCCGGGTCAGCTGTTCAGCATCCTGACAGCTTGTGGGAGGAAGCTGTTGATCAGTCTGGTGGTTCTGCCTCTGATGCTCCGGAATCGTTTACCAGATGGAAGAAGTTCAAAGTGTTTATGCAGAGGGTGAGAACGGTCCTTGACAATGTTTAGTGCCCTGCTCCTGCAACGGTTCTGAAAAAGTTCTTGGACAGAGGGGAGGGAGACTCCAATTACCCTCTCCGCCCCCTTGACTATCCTCTGCAGGGCTTTTTTGTCTGACATACTGCAGCTGGAGTACCATGTAGCAATGCAGTACGTCAGAACACTCTCCACCACACCTCTGTAGAAGTTATAGTAGTTGTTCCTGAGGTAAATGTTTGTTTTAACACCAACTTCACTCATATGCCAATCCTTTTACCTCATTAGCAGACTAGCGTCTACTTCTTTTCCCAGAAACAGCCAAGGGGGAACATTACTCACTGGACTAGTGTTAGCTATATCAATTGTTATTGGGCGCATGCGCACGCAGCGACCAGCAGCTGGTGATATAGTGCGTGTGTGTGTTTTTTGTACTTTTTTACGTTTTTAGAAAATCCTCTGTGTCGTTTCTGCCCTGGAGCGTTTGTGGAATATATGGCAAAGAGCTCCCTGGTATTTACATCATGGAATTCCTCTCCTCTCTCGCACTGCTGCTTTCTGTGTTCTGGCTCTTTGTCTCTGAGGTAAACGCGTTCGGCCCCATGGCGAGCAGAATAGCGAGCAGAATACAATATTCCAGGGATGTGTTGCTACGCTTTAACACAGCTGATTCAGCGCCTGTGATTGAGCCCAAACTTCAACTGCCGGACTTTATTTTGAGAGATGGACACAGCGGTGAAAAGAGAAGCGGCAGGAGGAAGCGTGGAAGACGTGGAGGTGTGAAATTGCGCCTTAGGAGACGTCAGTTTGGTAACATTCCTCTTCCTTCGATCATTTTTGGGAATGCACAGTCTGTGAGAAACAAGGTGGAGGAAATTCAAGGCAATGTACGTTACCAGAAGGATTTTAAGAACTGCTGCGTCATGGCTTTCACTGAATCTTGGCTTACTGCGCATGATCGAGATGCAGACCTGTGGATTGACGGCTTTGGAGCCCCGCTGCGCTCGGATCGGCAGGAAGAGGTAACTGGGAAGCGTCAGGGGGGCGGTGTATGTTTATACATTAATAAGCAGTACTGCACATCTGTCACGGTCAGAGAACGCATCTGTACACCCGATGTGGAGCTGCTGTCTGTGTCACTACACCCCTTTTATTTGCCTCGAGAGTTTCCCCAACTTTTCATCACAGTTGTGTACATTCATCCGAGGGCAGACGCTGACTCCGCCTCCAGCACCATCTCTGATGTGGTGCAGCGGCTGCAGTCAATTTCTCCAGAGGCGCCAAACTTCATTCTTGGGGATTTTAACCATGTTTCTTTAAAGAAGACACTTAAAAACTTTCATCAGTATGTCTCCTGCCCAACCAGGCGAAAAAAGACATTGGACCTGTGCTATGGATCCATAGAGAGGGCCTATAAATCACTCCCCCTTCCTCCTTTAGGATCCTCAGATCACAACTGTGTTCATTTGCTGCCCACATATAAAACTGCTCTCAGAAGAGGCAAGGTGGAGATGAGAGACATTGATGTGTGGACAGAAGATTCAGAGCACAGCCTCCAGGAATGCTTTGACTGTACAGACTGGAAGATGTTCATAATGGCCTGCGGGGATGACTTGGACTCTCTGGCTGAGCTCACATGCTCATACATGGCTTACTGTCAAAATAAGATTGTTCCACGTAAACGTGTCAAATATATATATACCCCAACAACAAACCATGGGTTACTAAATCAGTTAAATCCTGCTTACAGAGGAAAGCTCTTGCCTTTAAACAGGGGTCTGTTTCTGAGCTACAGGTTGCCACTAAGGAGCTGAAGGCCGAAATTTTAAGAGCAAAACAGAATTATAAATCAGAGTTGGAAAGCAAGATGGCAGCAAATAAACTTGGTTCGGCCTGGGCCAGTATGAAAACTATTGCAGGCCTTCAGAGCACAGAGCGCAGTAATCGTGTGTTTTTAGATGGTTTTAGTTCAGACACAGAGCTGGCTAATGCTCTTAATTGTTTTTATGGTTGTTTTGACTCCTTTGATTTTAGCACAGAAATCCAAGATTTGAAACAGAAACTCAAAGACAATCAGCACTTTAATATTGAGATGCAGGATGTTAAAAGGGAGTTCCGCGCTGTAAAAGTGAACAAAAGTCAGGGCCCTGATAATATATGTGGGCGCCTGGTAAAGTCCTGTGCACATGAACTGAGTCTTATATTTCATTACATTTTCAATAAGTCCTTACAGACACAACATGTGCCTAAGATCTGGAAAGATGCCGTGGTTGTTCCCGTTCCAAAATCCAGCTGTCCTAAAACGGTAAATGACTTTAGACCAGTTGCTTTGACTTCAATTTTAATGAAAATTTTTGAAAAACTGGTCAGATGTGAGGTCCTAAGGCAGACTGAACATGCATTGGATCCTCTGCAGTTTGCCTATAGGCCTCACAGAGGAGTGGAGGATGCCACTGTCACTCTGTTTGACATGCTTTTCAAACATCTGGATTTTAATGGGACACACGCCAGGCTTTTATCTGTGGACTTTTCTTCTGCCTTTAATACAATCCAACCTCATATTTTAGTTGAAAGGCTCCTGCAACAATTTGATTTAAGCAATAATCTGGTGGGTTGGATTCTGGATTTCTTAACCAACAGGACGCAGAGAGTAAGGGTCAATGGCACATTGTCTGACCTAAAGTGCTCTTCTACTGGCTCTCCTCAGGGGTGTGTGTTGTCACCACTACTCTTCATCCTGTACACAAACATGTGTCGGAGCAGACATGACAACAGACACATTATAAAGTATGCTGATGACTCAGTCATTGTCAGTCTCCTCCAGGATGGTGAGAGTGGCCACGGCCCAGTAGTTGATGACTTTGTTCACTGGTGTGAGGATTCCTACCTGCAGCTGAATACAACAAAAACGAAAGATATGATTATTGACTTTAGGAGGAAAACTCCCAGGCACAAAGTCACCATACTAAAAGGCCAGACCACCGAATTTGTAATATCTTGGGACGATTATTGATAGTGGATTGAACTTTGAGGTGAACTGTGAAAGGGTGTGCAAAAAGGGTCAGCAAAATTTGCATTGTTTGAGGAAACTTGCACGCTTCCAAATTGACCGAACCATAATGACTATGTTTTATCGGGCTTTTATTGAATCTGTTTTATCCTTTTCTTTAATGTCATGGTTTGGTCAGATAAAACTGAAACAGAGGAAATCCTTGGATCAGGTAGTCAGATGGTCCAGTCGTTTGCTTGGTGAGTCACAGCTGAGCCTGACATCCCTGTACACCAGACAAGTACAGAGGATGGCCGACTCGATTTTATAAATGATGACTCCCACCCTTTGCACTGCAACTTTCAGCTTCTTCCCTCCAGACGGAGGTTTGCTGTCCCAAAAAGTAGAACCCAGCGCTACAAAAACAGCTTTGTCCCTGCTGCTGTCAAAGAGTTGAACAAGCTATAAAAATTATATTGTACATATTTTATATTTACCGATTTTGTAAGATGTGTGCCTGTGTTTGTGTCTATGTTGAATGTAATTAGTGGCTTGTAAATATGGATGTTAGCTAATAGCTATACACTCTATGTGCAACACATCAGATTGATTGTCTTTGATTAATTGTCTATGTTTATTGCACTGTCCCTGTCAAATAAACTAATCTACTACTACTACCAACTGCAAAACAAATCTACCTACGGGTACAAATAAAGTAACCTGAACCTGAACCTGAATAGTGTGCAGCCCATATATTCTGGTCCTTCTTTCAATTGTCCACCCAAACCCATGTCCCTGGAAATTAGAGTATTCCCAGCAGTCTTGTAGTGTTGTTTTTGAAATATTTGCTTTGTCACTTCCTTTCAGCTTGACCCAGTATGATAATGCAAGTTTATCTCTTCTCAAATCCAGTGGCATTTCTCCTGCTTCTATTAAAACTGCATTGCTGGGATAGGCTCCAGTCCCCCCGCGACCCGAAAAGGATTAAGCGGAAGAAGATGGATGGATGGATGTTTGGTGTTGTTTTGACAGCTCCAATGCACAGACGAAGCACTCTATGCTGCACTTTGTCTATTTTTTCCAGAGTCGTCTTTGCCGCTGCTCCATAAATCATGCATCCGTAGTCTATTGTCGATCGCATTAGTGCTCTGTAAATGTCGATTACTGCCTGTTTATGTCCAGCTACAGCTTTTATGAGATTAATGACTTTTTTGCATTTTGTCTCCAGATTTTCAACATGAACTCTCCATGTGTATGCACTATCAAACCACAGTCCTAGATATTTGAACTCACTTTCTCTATTGGTTGATTATATAATGTTAATGGTTCTGCACCAGTTCTGCGTTGTTGTTTTTTTTTTGTGAAAGTCATATAGCAGGTTTTACTGTTTGAAAATTTAAATCCCCAGTCAAATGACAACTTTTCCACTTTCTCCATTGCTTTCCTGATGTTTTTGAACACAAATTTATCATTTCTTCCCCTCGTCCATATGGCCCCATCATCTGCATATAGTGCTGTTTTGATGGATCCCTCTTGATCCTCAAACATGTCATTAACCATTATATTGAATAAAACAGGGCTTATCACATTCCCCTGAGGAACACCATTTTCTATTTCAAAGTCATTAGAAGCTTCTGATCCTACTTTAACCCTAATTGTCCTGTGTGCTGAGCAAAAAGAGGCTTTCAGGCATGGACTCACTGTATATGACATCATAAAGACATGAAGGCAGTCTTGATGTATGACATCATAAAGACATGTTAGGACGGCCTATGACGACATCATAAAGACATGTTGCCTGATGTCACTGTGTATGACATCATAAAGACATGAAGGCAGGATGGCCTATGATGACATCATAAAGACATGTTGCCTGATGTCACTGTATATGACATCATAAAGGCAGGCTTGGAGTCCTATGATGCCTGAGTTCATAGGACATTGTATGATGTCCAGGCAGAGATCATAGGCCGTCCTATGATGTCCTATGAAGCGTGACACACACACAGACAGCCATAGAGATTTCTTGCTTTTATAGAGTGATTTTGGGCTGATCCTTGCTTTTCCACATTGTTGTTCATGGCCAAAGGCATCAGTTAAAACTGGTCGCTGCAAGCTAGAAGAGGGAAGCCTGCCAACCGTGTGTGTGTGTGTGTGTGTGTGTGTGTGTGTGTGTGTGTGTGTGTGTGTGTGTGTGTGTGTGTGTGTGTGTGTGTGACTTTGTAAGATAAGCTTTGATTCACTGTTTAAGTTAAAGGCAAGTTAAGGCATCTTAAGAGCGTTAAGAGTGGACTGGCTGCCATTATAGGAGAATTTATTTATTGAACACTGACATGAGTAAATAAAGTCGATTAAAGTATTTATTCGATGAATGGCCCAGTCCTGATGTGGCTGGGAATGTGTGTGTATGCATGCAAGTGTCATGAGAAAGTGAGAGGTATTTCCATCATGGTATCTTATCTATCTATATCTATATCTATATCTATAGAAAGGAAAAAAAGACAGCTTAACCCTTTAACTGCCTGCTTGACCAAATGGTTTTATCACATTTTGATAAAAATATATTTCAATGAGATGAGCGTCTAACTTAACCTGATTGAGCCATCTCTACCACTTGGCCGAGGTATGTTATGCTAAAAAAAAATCAACAGGTGTCACTGTTCCTACGAATCGCAAGCTTCTTCATTCACTCTCCAGCCAGGAAGTAAAAAACAAGCAAATCAATTGAGACATTTTGACTGTTTTTGGTGCACCTGTAAAAGGAAGGAATACTTTTTTGATATAGGATAGTGTTTGAGGCCTTACTGGACAGAAACATGTTACTTGATACCACTAAAAAACTTAAATTTAGTATCTAATATTTTTTTTAAAAACATGCTCAACCAAATGATTGATTTGTCACTTTATGGTAAGTGTAACAAAATTAAGCTAATGTAATTATAATTGAATATTTACTATAAAAATCAAAATGTCTGTTTATCCACTGTTGTAAATATGAAAATAAGTGTTTGTATATAGTGAATATGCTAAAAGAATTTTTTTGTATTTTTTGTCACTTTCCGAGTTGATTTTAGTAAATATGGTAAAAAAAAAAATCTAGAATAAGAATATGGAAGTCATGAATATCACAATAAATTCTGTTTTAGCTAAATGACTACCACTGATTGCGGTTGTTGATTAGAATTTCATTTTTTGGCTTGTTTCATGACGACTAGATGGACAGTAAAACATTATATGGTGCAAGACCACACACTCTTCTGGCCCTTGTACCTGACAATCCTCAAGACTCTGATGCTGATTTGAGTAATGATGATGACCCATTAGAGGATCCTGATTATCACCCGACACAAGCAGAAGGTACAGGTGACAGTCCTTTTGAATCCCTAGATGAAGAGGAGGCTCCCTCAACAAGCAGATCTTCCACGCAGCTGCCTTGTAAGAAGAGCAGAAAAGGCAAACGGACCCTAAAAACAGTTTCCTTGGAGGAACCAGGGGACAGCGCTGACCCAAGTTCCCAGTCAGGCCCAAACAAAAGCACGAGAAGAATCTGGAAGCATGAAGACATTGATGAATTCCGGGTTCCGGATTCAAGATTTGAACCCCCTGAGGCTGTACAATACACCCTTTCAGTCTTCAAAATGATCTTCACTGATGAGATAATTGAACATATTGCTCATCATCCAAATTTGTACTTTGTTCAAGTGTTGGGAGATCCAGTTAAGACTAGCCCTGAAGAAACTGAGGATTTCTTGAGCATCCTTCATCCTTGCCCACAGTTTGAACCAAGTCAACAAGCCAGCATCCAGAGTTGGCCGACAATCATTCAGCTCTCCACCACCACAGAAGAAAGGCTACACCCTAAGACTCTCATCCACAACCAGATGTGCATTATGATAATTTGGTACACTGGCCTCTTCACTCTAACAAGCGGGGATGATGCAACCTTTGTCTAAAGGGTGTATCAAGGTGGAAATGTAGCAAATGCAATGTTTTCCTGTGTTTGAACACAAACCAGGAATGCTTTCTATAATATCACCATAGGTAAAGTGGATCTGATGCTCAAAAAGCATTTGTGCTTTTGCACAGTCACGCAGATGAGGTCCGAAATGTAATGTTTTAATATGTTTGGCAAAGTTTTCCTGTGTTTTCAATGTTTTTCAAAGTTAAAATGGAAATCAGCTTTAGTGATCCACCAGAAATATGGATCTTTATGGATCATTAGTGCTGTTGCACCACCACAGATGAGGGATGTTGAGATGCTGAAGTAGGAAATGCAGTTGTTTTTTTTGTTTTTTTTTTAATTTTT
Organism: Pholidichthys leucotaenia; assembly: GCA_020510985.1. Taxonomy (NCBI): domain Eukaryota; kingdom Metazoa; phylum Chordata; class Actinopteri; order Cichliformes; family Pholidichthyidae; genus Pholidichthys; species Pholidichthys leucotaenia. Next base: position 155,257,750 of record CM035847.1, on the reverse strand, counting down.
GAATGCAAAAATGAATGTTTTGTACTGTAGCATTCAATCAGAAGTTGACTGTGAGAATTTTGTGCTGTTGCATGTTAAGACAGTTGCAGTTAAGATGACAAAGTTGGAAATGCAATCTTTCCTTGTATTTTCCTTTGTTGAAATAAAAACCAGTACTGTTTTTTTTTTTTTTTGACACACTACCAAAAAATAAAGTGCATCAAATGCCCTGGATGTTTTTAGTTGTCTATTTCTTTATAAGTTAGCATTTTATTTGACTTTTTCTAATGTTTATGGTATTGGTATGAAATTTCATACCTTAACCATGAAATGACATCTTGACTGTTTGGTAAAGGTCAATATTTTAAAAATTACAGGGACTGTTGATAAAAAAAAAATCATTGATTGTGGTTAATACTGACCCAAGGGAAAAAGAAATGAAAACATTTTTTTTTTTCCATTGCTTTTTTCTTGGTGGAGTTGTTAAAGGGTTAAACAATGCAGTCAAGGATGCTGGAAAAGCAAAAAAAAAAAAAAAAAAGAACAAATTAGACAGAGAAAAAAGATTTCAAAAATATGATTAAAAAAGTGGAAGAGGCGGAGACATGGACATGAGAAGAAAACAGACTTGATGAACATGCAAGCCACACTTAGCTGAATGACAATCATTTTGTGGAGCTTTAGTGCCCCCTTCTGGTGGAATTTGAAAAAGCAGCCGATGCAATAGTGCATTCGGCACACATCTGCAATACAACACAAGAGTGGTGTCACTGTGTGGATGCAGGTGTGAGAGAGGCAGATAGTGAGAGAGAGACAGACAAGAGATTTGTGTACTTATGTATCCTTTATTAAAGACTGTAATCAATCTATGCATATGCAAATTCATGTAATTAACTGGAATCATTAGTAGAATAAACCTCTATAAATGATACAAACTTCGAGCAGAGGGAAGACTCTTCCTCCAACAATCCTCAGCCGTGCTGTAGAAACTGCCAAGAAGGATAAATACTGAAATGGCCTCTCTGGCAAGCTGCTGCAAGTTATCTGTTTGATCTGTTTGTGTGAGAGAGATGGGGGTACATGTGCATTGTGGCTGAGTGAATGCCTCTTATGAGAGACCATTATAATTTCTATCGGTAAGAATCAGGTCTTATTAAGTGGGGGGAAAGTCCTTGCATCAGCAGGTCTGATGAGAGACCTAGAATGGATGGACAGTCACATGGGCAAGAGCGGAGCAAAGCAGTGGAGGCACAAAGAAGGAAAGAGACCAAAACCTCCAAACAACAATCTCACCCAGATTCATTTCCTTTGGCATGCAAGTTTATTTATTGTTGTGGGCTTTGGTTTCATTATCAATGCAGCATGTGCAGCATAGGGCAACCCTTGCAGGAACAGCACTAATTTAACTTCTCCATGGAGAAACATTTATTTATTTATTTATTTATTTGGGGGGGGGCAGTGTGATATATTTCTGTTAATGACTTGGAACATTTCTTGTTAGCTCCTTTTTTGGCCACTTGTGCATTTGCGACTACTGCACCTGTTCGCTGACTGATCACACTAAAATAATTAAGAGAGAAAAAAAAAGTACACAAACCTGTCAAAAGTTCCACATAGAATAAGCTTTTCAGAATACATTTCTGCCATCACAAAAACAAATTAAGACAGACACTACAGTATTTTAAGCCTGATTTGAGGTTGACAATGAGTTGTAGAGGTCGCAGACATAAAGCCCCCAACTGAAGGGAAATACCAGTTTATCAGTGAGCTTATCAGTTATCACCAATCACTATGTGTGAATGCTACAAAGACAGTAAAACTCACTTGCTGATTCATCACCAACTCTAATCTAGCATGCTAAATGTCAAAAACAGTCAATGGGCAATAACAATAGCTACAAGGGGCTGAACAAAACTTAATACAGGTTTTGGCAGGAGACTCATGGTTTTTCAGAACTAATCATTGTGCAAACAGCTCGTGATGCTCATTTTTGTTGGATGGCTGTTTTGTTTGTTTGTTTGTTTGTTTCATACAAGGGTCACATCATCTTAGGTGTGACTTCTCACATATCTTTTTGTGATACTCAACAGGCCAGCTAGGGTCATGTAGTGTATGATCCTCTGTCACTGCTCATTATTTAATATGAACCCATTATATTCTCTCCTGAAAATCACAGAATTGCGTTATGTGAACTGCACATCAGTTCTAGCCATGAAATCTAAAACAGACTTTAGGAAACTGTCTGGATCTAACGTTAAAGGTCCTGATGAATATTTCTGTATGTAATACGTTGTTCTTTGTTGTCAAAGATATTAATATGTACAGAATGTGTGTCAGTGCATGGCACAGGCAAGCCTACATATGCGACATTGCCCTTTAGCGGTCCCATAAAGCGGGGCCTCGTTTCTGTTTTCAGGACTGAAGATAAATTACAGTCGCTCCCCAGAGACCAGGCATCCCAATCAGGCTGCAAGCTGCATATCACCCTGTGCATCACAGAAGAATATAAGGTACTTTTTTTAAACCTATGACTCTGGAATAAAGCACAATGTTAGGTGCTTATTGTGTGTGTTTGCACTCCAGTATGAGTCACGGTCTAAAAAAAAAAGCCCAACCATGTATAATTGTGTGTTTGTGTGTGCGAGAGCATTTGTGCACTAAAGTGCAGTTGCAGACAGAATGGCACAGACAGTTGTAACACTCTCCATTATTGCCGTCATTACAGGGAAGGAGGGCTATCCAAAATGTGCGTGCGCTTTGTGTGTATTTGTGTCTGCATTTAGGCTATACGTGCTTGCCCAGACTACTCTAAGCACAACCATTAAGCCCATAACTATGGGACACTGGGGGCACTGGGCCCTGTTCATTGAGCAGTTCAGTGTCATCATCATCGAATGCGCTATCAAGCAAATCACATCACATTACATGTTAACACATTGTGTGTGTTGCACTTAAATAACTTATACCACAACAAAAAGGGGCAGGAAAGTGGTGAATGTCAGCTCCGCCAGTTCAGCCCCCCCCCAACCCACCCCACCTCTCTAACTCTCTCTCTAACATTGCTTTCATTCTATCTTTTATAACCCTCAGTTATTCAATACTAAAGTCTGTTGGCTTTATAGTGAAATGTAGGTTAGAGTTTACACAAGTAGCCGAGGATTTAGGAGGTGGGGCAGTGGGAGCAACTGGTCATCAAACATGCATTACTCAGCTTAGTTTACAACAGCCCATATTATACACACACACACACACACACACACAGAGGCTTTTCATGTCTCTCCCTCTTACACACACACACACACACACACACAGTTGCAGACCGTCGTCCCCCCTCCTGAGCAGCAGTGGATGAAGAGCGAGGAAGAATAAACAATGCTGCCCTCAGAGGTCTCGCGTATCGATGAATGGATCCAACTAAACTGTTATCAGTGCAAACAGAAACACGCAGATAGACCAACAGATTTGACAGTGGAGCTGGTGTGAACGAGAGACGGGAGAGAGAGAGAGAGAGAGAGAGGCAGGAGCAGAGAAAGGAAAACACAGAATGGAATGATTGAAGGAGGGGGAAAACAAGGACATGAACGGGTCTTTACACGACAGATTAAAAAAACTAAAAAGAAGGGGAAAGTGGAAGCATATGAGGGAGAGAACAGAAACGGCAAACCTATGAGAACAGAGCCAGCAAGCAGTATGAAAGAGGAAGCCAAGGGACACAAACAAACAGCAGACAGACAGAAAATATAGTAAAGCTGCAACAAATGGGTAAATGACAACCACTTCTCAATCATTTCCTCTGTTCCTTGAATAAGGTGCCAGTTGAATAGGGCTTTATCTTTGAATGTGCAACCTGACAGATCTTTAATAAAAAATAATGACAGCAATCCTAGTAGGTCAGAGCAACCACATCCATGCTTTAATGGACAGTCAAGCACAAGATTACCTGATTGTGCACTTGACCTGATAGTCTTGGAGAATGCACTGAACAGCAAAAACTAAACCGAGGACTTCTAACAGGTGAGATGTCAAGGAAAGTAACAGCTAATAAATCTGAACTCTACCAAGGGGCATAAAGTGTAAAGATGAAGTACAGTACACATATTAAGTCGGGGTGAGGGAAATAATTTGCATTTTTCAATGCATCGTGATGCGGATGTGGACGATTGTGAATCGATGCACAAATGTCAAGAATTCAATTCTTCAATATTAATTAACAACATAATTAATTTTGATGGAATAAAAAATGTGGAACTCGGAAACACGGAACTGTAGAGTCCGGACAGTTTGTGGTATGACACAAAACAGCAACGCATGATATTCAACCAGCACCGTCTTCATTATGCCTCGGTGAAACGGAGGGGCATACGATAATCAGTTAATGCATCTGTGTGTGGCTGTATCTGTTTGTCCATCCGTCTGTCTGTCTGTCTGTTACCAGCTTTTCAGCTCGCCCAGTCAAAATCAAGTGCTACTAAAGGCTTGTATCATTGTATGGCCATATTTTCTCAACTTTTAATTTGTCAGAATTCCAAGATAAGACTTTCCTTTTAAAATAAATACAAATTTATCTCACCTTTAACGTCAATGAAGCCAGGGGGAAAAGGTATTGTAATAACTATGCCAGGCCACTAGAGTCGAATCCCCAGGCTGGCAGGGGTTGGAACCTTTCTGTATGGAGTTTGCATGTTCTCCCTGTGCTGCGTGGGTTTACTCCGGGGGCTCCGGTTTCCTCCCACAATCCAAAGACATGCATGTTAGGTTAATTGGTTGTTCTAAATTGTCCCTAGATATCTGTTTCCTATAAGCCCTTAGAATAGAGGGTTAGTACTAGTGAAAGCGCTTTGAGTGGTCTTTGTGACTAGAGAAGCGCTATATAAGTGCAGGTTAGTTAGTTAGTTAGAGGTGGCAGTGTGACCTTTTTACAGCACTACACAGCACTTTTTTTACAGCACGTGGAGCTGAACTTATAAAACAGCGGTTACTGAAAAAAAGCATGTATTCAGCAACTACATCACATCGATTGTTTTCACACTGGTTTTGCTGTTTAGTTTTGCAGAGGGAGGATGAGATAAACTCGTTAAAAACTCGCTAAAAACTCCAATTCCCAACATTCCTCGCCTGCAAATGGTTGCAGTGAACTGTGCATGCGCCCGGAAACTCCCACCACAGGGAAGTACTGAGCAATCCACCATTACTGGGTGAACAAATGTCCGTCTTTTTGCCAGTCTGTTTTCTTCCTCTGCCACCAAACAGCAAAAGCTCCTGTTCGTCTTGATTGTCACTGTATTCCTGTACATCAATCGCTTCCGCCATTTAAAATGTCTGCCACCGTGCTCTTCTTTTGTTTGGATTGCAGCTGTTCAAATCAGTTTAGTGGCTCTTGGCCGCCGCCGACAGTACGGGCATGTGTGAACTACAGATTATTTTCACTGTGCATGCATGTTCTCCAAAACTACTGGATGGATTTAGATAAAAAAAAAAAAAAAAAATTACCAGAGGTAGTCCTTGGGCCATGAACCCAAAACATTTTGGTGATGATCCGAGAATGCATACCTCCACCAAGACTCTGGCACCGAGGCATCAGCACCTTGATGCTTTCATTAAAAGCAAGCGTATGGCAGCACTTAGGCTTCTATGAAGTTGAAGGGACAAAAAAGACCTGGACAAGACTCACACTGTATGTAAGCTCTGTCACTTACTTACTTAATCCTCTTCGCCCCAGCTGGGGCATAAGGCGCCAACGAGTCTCCTCCAGCCATCTCGGTCCTGGGCGAGCCAACTGACTTCGTTCCAGGTCTTGCCCTCCGCTTTCATTTCCTCTTCCACTGTCCTCCTCCAGGTGCCCTGGGGTCTGCCTCTCCTCCTCTTCCCCGGTGGTGCCCATCTGAGTGCTGCGTGTGGATGCCTGGCTTTGTTCATGCGCAGAACATGGCCCAGCCACCTCCAGCGTCTCTGCTTCACCTCGTCCACGATGTTGTTGATGCCTGTGCGTCTGCTGACTTCCTTGTTGGTGACGCGCTGCTCCCAGTGGATTCTGAGGATTTGACGTAAACACCGTCCTTCGAAACCTCTGAGGCGGCTTTCAATTTTCTTGTTTGTTCTCCAAGTCTCTGAGGCATATAGGAGGACTGAGCGAATATTTGATTTGTAGATCTTCAGTTTGGTGCTGTTCTGCAGGACTGACGATTTCCATACATTTCGCAGTCTGTTGAAAGCCTGTGCCGCAAGACCGATTCTTGTGGCGATCTCTCTCTCGATGTTGCTGTCAGCTGAGATGTAGCTTCCCAGGTATTTGAAGTCCTGTACTTCCTCAAGATCTTCACCCTGTACATTTGTTTTCTGTGTGCTCTTGTTTTTCAGTTTCATCACTTTAGTTTTATTGGGGTGAATCTTGAGCCCAACAGTTCTTGCTGTCTGGTCAACTCTGTCTGTCTTTTCCTGGATGTCTCTCTGTGTATGTGATAGCAGAGCAATGTCGTCTGCAAAGTCGCAGTCTTCCAGTCTGGACATTAGTCCCCAGACAAGTCCCCTAGGTCGGTCTCCTGTGGCTCTCCTCATCACCCAGTCAATGACGACCAGGAAGAGGATCAGTGAGATCACGCAGCCTTGTCTGACCCCGGTCTTCACATGGAACCCCTCGCTCTCCTGGCCATTGTGGCGTACGCAGCACTGATTGTCAGCATACATGTCCTTCAGGATGTTGACTACTTTTGTTGGAAATCCATAAGCTGTCAGAATCTTCCAGAGGGATGGGTGGTGGATACTGTCAAAGGCCTTTTCAAAGTAAATGTAGTTTATGTACAGTGAGGAGTTCCATTCCAGTGATTGTTCGACTATGGTACGCAGGACAAAGATTTGGTCTATGCAGCCCCTACCGCTTCTGAATCCTGCCTGTTCCTCCCTCAGGACCCTCTCTATGGCTTGCCTCACCCGCATCAACAGAACTCTGCAGAAGATTTTCCCAGGCACAGACAGAAGGTTGATGCCTCTCCAGTTCCTGCATGCTGACAGGTCACCTTTCTTTGGCAGCTTGACTATGATGCCTTTCTTCCAAGTAACAGGGACTTTTTCTTCTTCCCACACTTTGTTGAAAAGTTCTGTCAGAGCTTTTGCACTTGCCTTTGGATCTGCTTTTAGCATGTCTGCAGTAATCCTGTCTTCGCCAGGTGCCCTGTTTCCTTTTGTCTGCTTAATGGCCTCTTCTATCTCCTGTTGGGTGATGCGCCCCCGCTTCATTTCTATGTGAAAGCCTGTGTCTTCTATCACTACTTCTTCCTCAGGGTCTGGTCTATTCAGAGTCTCTCTGAAGTGCTCTGCCCATCTACTAAGTTGGTCCTCTTCCTTCATGAGAACTTTCCCGTCTTTGTCCTTAACCACCGTTGACTTGCTGGTGAAACCTCCTGTTAGGGTTTTGGTGATTTTGTAGACCGTTCTTGTGTCTCCCCTTTCTGCTGCTGACTGTGCCTCCTGAGCCAGGCTGTCTGCGTACTCTCTCTTGTCTTTGCGGACACTCTTCTTGACATCGTTGTTCTTCTGTCTGTATGCTTCAGCAGCTGCTTCCCTCTCTTCCATGCTTCCCCCTAGCATGCGCTGTTTTGTTGCCCTTCTCTCCTCGATGAGTTGCCAGGTGTTTTCAGAGATCCATTCTTTCCTCTCTCTTTTCCTGTGGCCCAGCACCTCTTTGCTTGTGTCGAGGAACAACTTCTGGACAGTGTTGCTCAAGGTGTTGATGTCGTCTGCTGGTGTGTCTTCCAGGACCTGGAATCTGTTGGACAGCTCGAGTACAAAATGAGTCTTCACTATAGGATCCTTCAGTCTGCTTGAGTCAAAGAGCTGTTCACTAGTCTTCTTGTTGGTCCTCTTCAGCTTCAGCTGTAGCTTGCACAGAACAAGGAGGTGGTCACTGCCGGCGTCGGCCCCTCTTAGTGCTCTGACATCAGTCGCAGACCCTCTCCACTTCTGGTTGATGGCTATGTGGTCTATTTGGTTCCTGGTTCTCCCATCCGGTGACACCCACATCAGTTTGTGAATTGTCTTGTGTGAGAATATGGTGCCTCCTATCACTAGCCCATTTTCCAGGCACATGTCCACAAATCTCTGACCCTTGTCGTTTCTCACACCTGTTCCTTGGGTTCCCATGCATGATTCATATCCCACATTTCCTGCACCAACCTGGGCATTAAAATCCCCCATCACAATGAGGATATCATGCCGTGGTGTCTTGTCCATTTGCTCTTGGAGGTTTGTATAGAAAAGGTCCTTCTCTTCATCTGATGATGGTTCTGTTGGTGCATAGCACTGGATGATGGTGGTCTTCACGTACTTTGAGAAAAACCTCGCTCTAATGATCCGAGCATTGACCGGCTCCCAGCCCAGGAAGCTCTTCTTGGCATTCTTGTCTAAAATGATGCCCACTCCTTCCTGGTGTTGGCTCTGTCAAACTAAACTAAAATATTTTGGAATATTTTGACAATATTTTGACAAATATGCAAACCCACACTGCATGTTTTCACACGGAGGAGGAAGGGGATAAAATCTGTTATCGTTGCTGTTGTCAGCCAGAGGACTATCAAGCAAGCAGAGTCACAGCTTCCACCCAACACGGAAAGGGTGCCTGTATTGTTGCTGCACACTTTAGAGCCATGGTACAATGTCACATCATGGAGATACAATGATGTGAAAAAGTGTTTGCCCCCTTCCTGATTTCTCATATTTTTTGCATGTTTGTCACATTTAAATGTTTCAGATCATCAAACAAATTTAAATATTAGACAAAGATAACACAAGTAAACACAAAATGCAGTTTTTAGATGAAGGTGTTTATTATTAAGGGAAAAAAATCCAAACCTTCATGGCCCTGTGTGAAAAAGTGATTGCCCCCTAAACCTAATAACTGATTGGGCCACCCTTAGCAGCAACAACTGCAATCAAGCATTTGCGATAACTAGCAATGAGTCTTTTACAGTGCTGTGGAGGAATTTTGGCCCACTAAGGCGGCAGTGGCTCAGGAGGGAGAGCAGGTTGTCCAATAACCAGATGGTTGGCAGTTCAAATCCCTCTCTCCCCAGATATCCTGCCGTTGTGTCCCTGAGCAAGACACTTTAGACCCAATTGCTCCTGGTGGGTCTGGACAGCGCCATGTTTGGCAGCTATGCCGCCATCAGTGTGTGAATGGGTGGACAGCAGGATCTGTGCTTTGGTCATCTAGAGATGAGAATAAAAGTGCTATATAAGTGAATGCCATTTACCACTCATCTTTGCAGAATTGTTGTAATTCAGCCACATTTTAGGGTTTTTGAGCATGAACCATCTTTTTAAGGTCATGCCACAGCATCTCAATCAAATTCAGGTCAGGACTTTGGCTAGGCCACTCCAAAGTCTTCATTTTGTTTTTCTTTAGCCCTTCAGAGGTGGACTTGCTGGTGTGTTTTGGATCATTGCCCTGCTGCAGAACACAAGTGTGCTTCAGCTTTAGGTCACAAACAGATGGCCGGACATTCTCCTTCAGGATTTTTTGGTAGACAGCAGAATTCATGGTTCCATTTACCACAGCAAGTCTTCCAGATCCTGAAGCAGCAAAACAGCCCCAGACCATCACAATACCACCACCATATTTTACTGATGGTATGATGTTCCTTTTCTGAAATGCTGTGTTACTTTTACACCAGATGTAATGGGACACACATCTTCCAAAAAGTTCAACTTTTGTCTTGTCAGTCCACATAGTATTTTCCCAAAGGTCTTGGGGATCATCAAGATGTTTTCTGGCAAAACTGAGACAAGGCTTGATGTTCTTTTTGCTCAGCAGTGGTTTTCGTCTTGGAACTCTGCCATACAGGCCATTTTTGCCCAGTCTTTCTTATGGTGGAGTCATGAACACTGACCTTAACTGAGGCAAGTGAGGCCTGCAGTTCTTTGGGTGTTGTTGTGGGGTCTTTTGTGACCTCTTGGATGAGTCGTTGCTGCGCTCTTGGGGTAATTTTGGTCGGCCGGCCACTCCTGGGAGAGTTCAGCACTGTTCCATGTTTTCACCATTTGTGGGTAATGGTTTTCACTGTGCTTCGCTGGAGTCCCAAAGCTTTAGAAATGGCTTTATAACCTTTTCCAGACTGGTAGATCTCAATTACTTGGTTTCTCATTTGTTCCTGAATTTCTTTGGATCGCAGCATGATGTCTAGCTTTTGAGGATCTGTTGGTCTACTTCACTTTGTCAGACAGGTTCTATTTAAGTGATTTCTTGATTGAGAACAGGTGTAGCAGTAATCATCAGGCCTGGGTGTGGCTAGAGAAACTGAATTCAGCTTTCCAAAGACGTGATAAACCACAATTAATTTATGTTTTAATGAGGGGGCAATCACTTTTTCACACAAGGCCATGTAGGTTTGGATATTTTTTACCCTTAATAATAAACACCTTCATTTAAAAACTGCATTTTGTGTTTACTTGTGTTATCTCTGTCTAATATTTAAATTTGTTTGATGATCTGAAACATCAAGCACATCAAGAAGGTCATGGGATCGATTCCACCCTTGACCATCGTGGGTTCGATCCCACCCCCAGACCATCGGTGACCCTTCTGTGTGGAGTTTGCATGTTCTCCCCGTGTCTGCGTGGGTTTACTCCGGGCACTCCGGTTTCCTCCCACATGCCAAAACCATGCAAGTTAGGTTAATTGGCATCAAAAACTGGGGATTCTAAATTGTCCTTAGGTATGGATGTGAGAGTGAATGGTTGTTTGTCTCTCTGTGTTGGCCCTGCGATGGACTGGCGATCTGTCCAGGGTGTACCCTGCCTCTCGCCCAAAAGATGCTGGGATAGGCTCCAGCCCCCACGCGACCCGAAAGGATTAAGCGGTAGAAGATGGATGGATGGATGGATGGATCTGAAACATTTAAGTGTGACAAACGTCACTCTATTAACAGGGATGAGAATGGCGTTTGGGAAAAAAAGAGGAAACTAAGCCGGGGGTCTTGGGGGACGCAGGCTCTCAAGCTGGATCCAAGGCGAAGCCTTGGTGGGGGGTCTAGGGGGGCAACGCCCCCCAGAAGCTAACAAAATCTGGTCTTTTAGAATGCTCAAATGTGGTCTTATATTTAAAGTTAGAAGTAAGTACAAATGCATTTATAGTTTACCTTTTTAATCTGCTGCTGCATCACATGTGTAATCATGTTCAATACTGTTTTGATTCAGTGTCACACTTGATTGAGAAATAGAAAATGTCACTTCCATATTTACATGCCTGTGCTACTACTCTATGAACTTATGTACAAGTCAATGTATTCTTCACATTTCATAACAAATTCATTACGCGAAAATTCTCAAGTACATTACTTATAATGAGAAAAAAATCTTACCTCGGAATGTGTCTTCCGATCACTAATTGCTGTAATCGGGGCCGATTGTGATGAACTTTGATCGACTGGCATCTGAATTTGACCGTGTCCATTGATCGTTTTGAATGCAGCACCGAGCGAGTAGTTCGATCTCCTTGTAGCCACAATGTTGAGATGTTTCTGTTTTGAACAGTGTTCAACTAAGGCAACACAACCACGAGATCCATAACTCAAGAAATCGTTGCAATAAACACACTGGGCTTTCCCTGGTACTTCGCATTTGGCTATGAAATCAGCAATTTTTTCAACCACAGCTTCGGTATTTTTACCAATCTTTACGGTCATTGACACAGTTTTTTCGAGCCATTCCCAACGAAACCTGTTCCTTATCCCTTTGTCGATTTCTAAAATTCTTGCTTCGTTGTCTTTCGTGAGTTTTAGGTTCACCATTTTCACGAAATCGGGAAAAATTGGTTGATTATTTTGAACTGTCCGCCATTTACATTTCGCTCCACGTGTTGGATATGACAAAGGAAATCTAACAAAATCGCCGATTGGTTGCTTCAATAAGTATCAGCCAATCAGTGGCCTTGTTACATTACATTACTGATCTCGCTGGGTAGCGCGTTCTGCGCGGTGGATTTTAGCAGCCGATCGAAAATACGACTCGCCGGTCATAACATACCTCACCTCCCCCAAAAAAATTTTCTTCTCGAATTTAGACGATTCACGAGAATGACCCTAGACATGATCAAATCCGCGGAATTCCGCGGATCCGCGGAAAATTCTCATCCCTGTATTAAAGCAAGAAATGTGTGTGTGTGTCTTTTATAGGACATCATAGGACAGCCTATGATTTCTGCCTGAACATCATAGGATGTCCTACGATCTCAGGCATCATAGGACTTGCACTCGCAATGCCTATGTGACAGCACACAGACAAATGTGTCTTTAGATGTCATATAGGACTCTCATGTCTTTATGATGTCATATACAGTGAGTCCATGCCCGAAAGCCTCTTTTTGCTCAGATCTATTTTCATGATCCTGTCCATGAACTGGAATTACGACACACCTATCCCTCAACCACTGGTCTCAACGAACAAGAAGAAGAAGAAGAAGACCCACCAGATGGACAGCAATAGAATGACCAGAACTGCTGCACGTCAGAAAAGATGCCATGAAGATGGAACACCTGAGGTTCCAGCAGTACATCGCACCCGTCTGAGACAGGAGGAGACCCTTCACCAGCATAGGGTATGACAGACAAGGGATGCACAAACAGACAGGAAACATGTGGCAGTGCGCCATGCATGTGCTGAGTCACTTGAAGCCCGAAATGCCCGCAAAGCGAGCAATGCTGCACGCCAGGCAAGGCACAAACAAGCTGAGACCGAGGAGATGCAGAATAGTCGGCTGGCCAGGGACAGTGAAGTCCATGCAAGGCACAGAGAAGCTGAGACCGAGGAGATGTGGAATAGTCAGCTGGCTGCCAACGTTGCACGCCAGGAGACACACAGAGAAGCTGAGACTGAGGAGATGCAGAATAGTCGGCTGGCCGCCAACACTGGAATTACGATGCACCTATCCCTCAACCAGTGGTCTGAATGAAGAAGAAGAAGACCCACCAGATGGCGAGAGCAATACAATGAGAAACTGCTGCATGTCAGAAAAGATGCCGTGGACTTCCAGTTATGGCGGCCACGTAGGAAGACGTGTTTCACACTGCTCTGCTCTTGAAAATAAAAAAAATTACTAAAACTCTCTTAATTAGCGTTTTGGCGCGGATATGGTAAAGACTAAGGTTGGAAAATTAGGTGGAGTAAAAGGTAACTCGACAAAACAACACAAGCTAACAGACTTCCACGCTCGAGGAGAAACAGAGAAAACTCCAGAGGCAATGGCGGAGGAGGGAGCCAGCAGTGGAGCGGGAACAGTTGAAGAGGGGACAAACGTAGTGCTCACTGCCATCAACTCCATGAGAACAGAGTTTTCGTCTAAATTCGACGGGATTATAGCAGCGATAGAAGGTATAAGAAAAGAAATAAACGACTGCATGGAGCGAGTGTCGCAGGCGGAGCTCCGAATTTCAAGCGCTGAAGATGACGTCACCAGCCTGCAAACTAAACTGCAAACACTGGAATTAAAATGCAAACGTCTGGAAGATAACGTCCTAGACTTGGAATCCCGCTCGCGACGGAATAATTTGAGGCTGGTGGGCCTCCCGGAGGGAATGGAGGGACGGGACCCATGTTCCTTTTTGGAAAAGTGGATTCCAGAAGCGCTGAATAACGTGGATCTGCAGTCATCGGTCGTTTTAGAGAGAGCTCACCGAATCGGCCCACCGAGAGATAATAACACACCACCGAGGACACTGATTATGAAGTTCCTCAACTACAGAGACAAGATGACAGTCACCAATGCGGCGCGAGCTAAAGGGGAAATTAAATACCAGGACCAACAGGTGCGGTTCTATCCGGACTTGGCTGCAGGAATACAACAATTGAGAAAACAGTTCGACCCTGCCCGCAAAGAGCTGCGCAACCTAGGGATTCATCATGGAGTAATTCATCCGGCAAGACTGCTGGTCACATATAAGGGGAGAACCCACATCTTCAAGACCCCTCAAGAGGCGCAGGAGCTCATCAAGCAGATCCAAAAGGAGACTGGCGGGAGCTAAGCATGAACATGACAAAGGTAGAACATTTAAGCATATGTACAGACACCTGATTGATCTGAAACATAAACATGTCTACAAAATATAGACTGTATTAAAAAAAAAAGTTATGATGTACAACATTGCTATAAAACTCTGAAGTTATGTTGAAAAAACTACAGAAGAGAGTTAATGTCACAAGAATAGTAGTAGTGTCAGGGTGATTGAGAGGAGAAAGAGAGAGTGGTTTGACTGATCCTCGCAGGTGTGGAACAGTCACTAGCTATAATGGGAGACAGAATTTTTTGATTTGGGGGGGATTACCACGAATGTGGGGAAAGGGAATCTGTTTTTGTTTAGTTTGTAGGATGAATGTTCTATCATCCATGTTTTTGCTTCTCTGTAAGAGTATGTTCATATTGCAAGGTAATCTCAAACTCCTTGACATTCTACGCCAGCATGGAATTTTGGCGGAGTCCCCGCTGGAAGTTACCCGGGAGAGGAGGAAGCGGAAGCGGAGCGAACGCAAGCAAAAGCGAGGAAAAAGGGCCGGGATCCATGCTAGGCTAAAGGCTAACCCCTCCAGACCAGCGGTACCGTCGCTTCTTCTGTCAAACGTCCGCGCCCTCGAAAACAAGGTAGACGAGCTGCGTTTGCTGAGAGAAACCCGGAGAGAATGGAGGGACTGCTGTGTGTTTGTTTTCACCGAGACATGGCTCCACGACAATATTCCTGACGAGGCCATTCAGCTGGAAGATATGGCGATGTTCCGTGCCGACAGGGAAACGGCGAGCTCCGGTAAGAGCCGGGGGGGTGGGCTATGCATCTATGTTAACAAGAACTGGTGCGTTAATGCCACGTTAGTGTCTAAACACTGCTCTCCGTTGGCGGAGTTCCTTATTGTTAATTGTCGGCCATTTTATCTGCCGAGGGAATTCAGCAACGTGTTTGTAGTTGGTGTTTACATAGCGCCGAGCGCTAACGCTAAAGCTAATGCTAAGAAGGCACTCGGGGTACTGCACAATGCGATCAGTGAAATCCAAACGTCACACCCGGACAGTTTTGTGGTGGTTGCGGGGGATTTTAACCACACCAGCTTAAAGACTGTGCTCCCCAAGTTTAAACAATGTGTAGACTTTAAGACCAGAGGAGAGAATATGTTGGACTTAGTGTACACAAACACAGATGCATATAAAGCAATACCCCGCCCCCATCTCGGCCGTTCTGATCACATGTCCGTGATGCTGCTGCCTGCCTACAAACCTTTATTGAAGCGCAGCAGGCCAGCAGTGAAACAAATCAGGATTTTGCCAGAGAGTGCAACCTCTGCACTGCAAGACTGTTTTCAGCACACAGACTGGAAGATCTTCAAAATAGCAGCCTCCCAGGAAGACAGGACAGATGTGGAGGAGTATGCTGATTCGGTCACCAGCTACATCGCGAAGTGCACAGAGGATTTCACTACAGTGAAGACCATCACTATGCAGGGTAATCATAAGCCCTGGATGACTGCAGAGGTGCGCTCGCTGCTTACAGCCAGAGATGCAGCGTTCAGAGCGAAGGACAGGATTGCCCTCCGCTCAGCCAGGTCTGCGCTTTCAAAGGGAATTAAGGCGGCAAAGCGCGCCTATGCGGAGAAAATCCAGGGACACCTCTGTGACACTAGGAACACCAAGCAGATGTGGCAGGGAGTTCGGACACTGACGGGCTTTAAGTCTAGGCAGGGGGTCGATGATGATGACGCTTCGCTTCCAGACAGGCTTAACGACTTCTTTGCACGTTTTGAAGCATCAAACTCGACAATCAGAGGGAGGGCCGGCCCACTCCCACCATCGGTCGGACCAGCTTTTACCATTAACACAGCGGACACACGGAGGACCCTATCCAGAATCAACCCACGCAAAGCTGCAGGTCCAGACAACATTCCGGGACGTGTGCTCTGAGACTGCACGAGTGAGTTGGCGGATGTCCTGACTGACATTTATAACATCTCCCTGAGTCAGGCCATCGTTCCCAGATGCTTCAAGACCTCTATCATTGTACCGGTGGCAAAGAAACCAGTGGTGTCCTGTCTGAATGACTATCGTCCTGTTGCACTTACACCAATTGTGATGAAGTGTTTTGAACGGCTTGTCAAACCACACATCACAGCCTGCCTCCCTGCATCACACGACCCGCTCCAGTTTGCATATCGTTCAAACCGCTCCACGGAGGATGCTATAGTCACCACCCTACACTCTGTCATCACCCACCTGGACCAGAAAGACACCTACGCCAGACTCCTGTACATTGATTTCAGTTCAGCATTCAACACCATTATTCCCCAGAGACTGATAGAGAAATTACTCCTTCTTGGTCTGAACACCGCCACATGTCTCTGGATCCTGGATTTCCTGACTGAGAGACCTCAGTCTGTCCGGGTTGGAAACAACATCTCCAACTCTGTCACGCTGAGTACCAGAACCCCTCAAGGCTGTGTACTCAGTCCACTGTTGTTTACACTTCTAACACATGACTGTGTATCCAAACACGAGGGGAACCAGATTATTAAGTTTGCAGATGACACCACGGTGGTGGGACTTATTCAGAGGGATGAGGAATCAATGTACAGGGAAGAAGTGAGAGACCTGGAGGGCTGGTGCAGGGAGAACAATCTGGTGCTCAACGTGGACAAAACGAAGGAGATGATTATCGACTTCCGGCGGTCACAGCCTGAGCACGTCCCCCTCAGCATCGGCGGCCGTTTAGTGGAGAGAGTAGAGAACATCAAGTTCCTTGGAGTGCAGATCTCGCAGGACCTGACCTGGAGCAAGAATTCCTTGGAGATCAGGAAGCGGGCTCAGCAGAGACTACACTTCTTGAGGAAACTCAAACAGGCCTCTCTCCCCATCTGCATCCTCAGGACCTTCT
Organism: Pholidichthys leucotaenia; assembly: GCA_020510985.1. NCBI lineage: Eukaryota > Metazoa > Chordata > Actinopteri > Cichliformes > Pholidichthyidae > Pholidichthys > Pholidichthys leucotaenia. The sequence goes on along the minus strand of CM035847.1, from coordinate 155,240,876 downwards.
ACAGAGGTGTGGTGGAGAGTGTTCTGACATACTGCATTGCTACATGGTACTCCAGCTGCAGTATGTCAGACAAAAAAGCCCTGCAGAGGATAGTCAAGGGGGCGGAGAGGGTAATTGGAGTCTCCCTCCCCTCTGTCCAAGAACTTTTTCAGAACCGTTGTAGGAGCAGGGCACTGAACATTGTCAAGGACCGTTCTCACCCTCTGCATAAACACTTTGAACTTCTTCCATCTGGTAAACGATTCCGGAGCATCAGAGGCAGAACCACCAGACTGATCAACAGCTTCCTCCCACAAGCTGTCAGGATGCTGAACAGCTGACCCGGAATCTCACATACACACTACTGCACCTATGGACATTTTGTATATTATAGTTAGTTATTCTTTTTCCCCAAATATGTCTCAGGGATGTGTGAATGGATGGGGGGGTGGGGGTGGGGTGGGGGTGGAGCTATGTGGGAGTGTGTCTTAATCATGCTGCTTCTTATGTGGATGCCGAGAGAAACGCAATTTCATCTTGCCTGCACTACAGTTGTATGTACAGCAATATGACAATAAAGTTTGATTTGATTTGATTTGATTTGATTTGATTTATTGATTATAGATCAAAGCGTTAATCTTAATTTAACTTCATGGAATTGCAGAGGTCTACAAAATCTTAAAAAACTTAAAACAAGTCATGAATACAATAAAAGACATAGATTCAAAAATTGTATTTTTACAAGAAACTCATCTATTAGAGGAGAATGTAAAAAGAATTAGGAGAAGATGGCAAGGTAATGTGTTCACCTCATCATTTTCATCCCGAGCTAGGGGAGTTATGATTCTCATACATAAAACAGTCCCATTTCAAACGAAAAATGTAATTAGAGACAAATTTGGAAGATATGTAATTATCCAAGGATCTTTGTTATTAGAAAATATAAATCTGGTGAACTTATACGGCCCCAATTTTGATGATCAAAACTTCTTTGTTAATTTATTCCTCACTTTATCATCACTTACAGGGCAACATATAATAGCAGGGGATTTTAATTGTACATTGAATCCCAGTATAGATAGATCAACAGGACTGGACTGTACGCACAATGGATGTAGGATGACCATTAATCATTTTATGAAAGAATTGAGATTGCTAGATATATGGAGAGAAATGAAACCACAAGTCAAAGCCTATTCTTGTTATTCTAATACCTATAAGACATTCTCACATATTGACTACTTTTTGATCTTTACAGAATTAAGGTCCAAGATTCAAAACTGTTTCTATGATAACATTGTGATCTCTGATCATGCACCCTGCTGTCTAGTATATGTAGATAAGAAATTGACAAAGGGCCCAGTTAGGTGGCATTTTCAACATAAATTGCTTCAGGATGAGGAATTTGTTAAGTACATAGAAAAACAGATAGATGAGTTCTTTGACATCAATACTACACAAACAACGGCATGTATAAAGTGGGAGGCTTTCAAAGCTTTTATTAGGGGGCATATTATTAGTTATACAGGTTCAAAATCTAAGAAGACCCGAGAGGAGCGAGTCCAATTGGAACGTAAAATAAAAATTCTTCAAGAAAAGGTGTATGCAGGAAGTAACCCACAGTTAGAGAACGAATTACTGATTCTGAGAGATGAATATGACAAAAAAAATCAGCGAATAGAGGTGCCTCGAGTCTTCTAAGATTGAAGCAAACTTTTTATGAACAAGGTGAAAAATCAGGAAAATTATTGGCATGGCAGATTAAACGATTAGAATCTAAAACACCAATTACCACTATTATAAGTAACAGACAGGTAGTTATAGATCCTTTAGAAATTAATAGTGCCTTTAGAGATTATTATGAAAAACTATATGATACAAAAAATGAAACTGACTTAACAAAACTAAATGGGTTTTGGGGTGGATTATCCATACCAGGTATTCCAAATGAAAACAGGGAGATACTGGAGTCTAAAATTAGTCAAGAAGAAGTTGGGCAAGCCATTGATAATATGAAATCAGAAAAAAGAGCAGGACCAGATGGTCTTCCAGTCGACCTCTATAAAAAATTTAAGACTAAATTAATAAAACCACTTTTGGAAATGGTTTTAGAAGCATTTCAAAATGGTAATTTACCACCATACATGAATAATGCCTTAATTATGCTGTTGCCAAAACCAGGTAAACCCTCTAATAAATGTGAAAACATGAGACCAATAAGCCTATTAAATGCTGATCTTAAAATAATCTATAAAATTTTAGCAAAATGACTACAAGAAATATTACCAAATATTATTAACTGAGATCAGAATGGCTTTATAATGGGAAGACAAGGCTTCCATAATGTAAGAAGACTATTTAATATTATTTATTCCAATATCTATCTAAAGAAGCACCGGATACAGCTCTCCAATCATTGGACGCTGAAAAGGCCTTTGATAGGGTCGAATGGCCCTATATTTTTGAAGTCCTACAAAGGTTTGGACTTGGAAATAATTTCATAAAATGGGTCCAGATAATATACAATAATGCTACAGCAGAAATCCTAACAAACAGCAATATCGCAAAATCAATAAAAATCAATAGAGGATGTCGACAAGGCTGTCCACTTTCACCTTTATTGTTTACTATGGCAATTGAACCTTTAGCGATGGCAGTACATTTACATCCACAAATATATGGAATTAAAGTAGGACCAACAGAACATAAAATCTCCCTGTATGCCGATGACATAATTTTGTTTATGTCGAATTTTAAAAAATCAATTCCGACCTTGTTAAATTTAATAAAGAACTTTGGGGATATATCAGGATATAAAATAAACAAAACAAAATCTTCAATATTAATGTTAAATGAGACCCAGAGAAATCATCCATCTCCTGAGGTAAACCAATTCATTGTTGTAGATCAGTTTAAATATTTAGGAATTCAAATTTTGCCTAAGCTAGAATCAGTCGCCAATGCCAACTATGAAGCCTTAATGACAAATATTAATGAGTTGCTTCAGAGATGGATGTCACTACCAATGTCGATGATCGAGAGAATTAATATACTTAAAAGTAATATCTTACCAAAAATACTTTATTTATTTCAAAACATTCCTTTACCACCACCTTCAGATCTATTCTCAAGAATTAAAAAAAAAAATTAGTGGAATTTATATGGAACAATAGGAAGGCTAGATTACGTTTGTCCTTACTGTACTTACCATTTGATCGTGGAGGTCTGAAATGTCCAAACTTTATGTTGTATTACTGGTCAGCACAACCGAGGTCAATGACATATTATTTTTCATCAAATGATCCTCCTCACTGGACTGAAATGGAATCATTATTTACCTTTACCTCTTCCCTTATTCATATACTCTGACTCGGCTAAAAAAATTACAGAAACAAGTTAAAAATCCAATTGTAAAGCACATGATCAAAATATGGTGTGAAACTAAAAAATATTTAAAAGAACCACACTCACTGTCACAATTTAGCCCAATATGGGGTAATCAATATTTTACACCAGGGAGAGCGGATATTGTATTTAAAGTATGGAATTTAAAAGGGATTCAAAAGATTCAAGACTTATATTTGTCACGCTCAGATAACATAATGTCTTTTGAAGAACTGAGGATTAAATTCAATCTTAATAGAACACACTTTTTTAAATATCTTCAGCTTAGAAATTTTATTCGTTCAAATCAAAATAATGCTCTCACCCGACCTACTTATTCAACTTTGGAAAATTTTTTGATGAAAGATAGTAAGAGAAAGGGTATTATTTCAGAGTTTTACAACTCATTGACACTATTCTCAAGTGAAAACTCACAGAAAAGACTGAATGACTAGAAAGAAGACCTGCAAATTGAAATTTCAGAGGAACAATGGGAAATGGCTTGTGCAGGAGCTCAAACCAAATCAATAAATGTACGTCTTAAACTGATACATTTTAAATGGTTAATGCGGATGTATGTTACACCAGTGGAATTAAATACATATAACAAAAGCATACCAGATACATGCACAAAATGTATGGAAAGTAAAGGAACCCTATTTCACTGTTTATGGGAATGTAGAAAAATCAGAATGCTTTGGGAAGAGGTGAGGGTAACAATTGAAAATATAATTTCAAAACAAATCACATTGAACCCTAAACTGTTTTTGTTGGGTCTGTATCCAGAAAAACATAACTTTAATAAGAGTGAAAGAGCATTCATAGACCTCAGTTTGCTTAATGCCAAAAAATCTATTGCACTACTGTGGAAAAAGACTCATAGACCAGATGTGACTCAGTGGTTAAGACAGATGTTAACAAACCTTCCACTAGAAAGAATAACATATATACTGAAATCAAAGGAAAATGTGTTTGAGAATATATGGAGACCTTTCATTGCTTATGTAAAGAAATTAAATATAACTTCTGAAGAAGAAGGTGAATGATATGTGTGGACCTTGCAAATTCCAAGCTGGTGAATGTATATTATGTATTCTTATGTAATAGATTACCTAGACTAAACAGAGGAGCATTGTTGTTGACTTGTTTTTGTTAATGGCTGTTGTTGTTTTTATTACACATTTTTTTTGTTATTTTGTTATTGTTCTTTTTAATTTTTAAATTACTTTTGTGTTAGTGTCTGACTGTGTGTGCTATGTTTGTAAAAAAAAAAAAAGGTTCAATAAAAAATATTGTGGAAAAAAAGAAAAGATGCCGTGAACATGAAACACCTCAGGTTCCAGCAGTACTCCGCAGGCATGACTGTGAACAACACAGCCGTCTGAGACAGGAGGAGACCTTTCAGCCACGGGCATGCACAAATACTTGCTTATACTTGGTTTCTACGGGCATGGACGGGTATGCACTGTGTGTCTGTGAGTCTGTCTGTCACGATCACAGGACATCATAGGACGGCCTATGATGTCTGCTGGATGTCCTATGATGATCTTATGATCTTAGTTAGGCATTATAGGACTTGCGATGATGCCGTCATATAGACAAATGTGTCTTTATGATGTCATATAGACCATCGCTCACAATGCCTAGACTAATGTGTCTTTATGATGTCATATGGCTCAAAATTGTGAAGGTGAATAAGTCACAGGGCCAGTCTTTACAGCGCGTTGGTGTTTTCTGCACAACAGATTTCTTCACGTTTGGCCAGTTCTCCACTGCCGCGAGCACAGTTGCCAGATCAAGCCTTCATATTCTTGCTCAAGATGAAGAAACTAAGCAAAAGCGTCGCTTTCCGAACAATGTGGTTTTTAAAGAGGTGCTGACACAGTAAAAATGTGTTATCTTGAAGAATGCCAATCTACACTACAAATGTATAAATGTCAAGCAAAGCGCTGATTTTCTCTGGGTGCTCTGGTTTCTTGGTTTCTACGGGCATGCATGGGCCTTCCTGAACAGGGTCGAAAGCCACTTTTTGCTCAGATCTATTTTCATGATCCTGTCCATGAACTGGAATTACGATTCACCTATCCCTCTTGGTTTCTACGGGCATGCATGGGCCTTCCTGAACAGGGTCGAAAGCCACTTTTTGCTCAGATCTATTTTCAGGATCCTGTCCATGAACTGGAATTACAACGCACCTATCCCTCAACCAGTGGTCTGAATGAAGAAGAAGAAGAAGACCCAGCAGATGGAGAGCAATAGAATGAGGAGAACTGCTGCACGTCAGAAAAGATACCGTGAAGATGAAACACCTCAGGTTCCAGCGGTACGCCGCAGGCATGACTGAACAACACAGCCATCTGAGACAGGAGAAGACCCTTCAGCAACGAGCATGCAGAAATACTTGCTTATACTTGGTTTCTACGGGCATGGACGGGTATGTACGGGTATGTACTAGTACAAAAAAAAAAAGAAATCAGGAAGGGGGCAAACACTTTTTCACACCACTGTATTTCACAGACACAGTGAACCCCACACTCTACAATGAACCAAAACAAAATCATGGAATCACTGAAGACAGCATGTAGGATTGATTCTAATTTTCATTATAAGTCTAATATTTATATGTTAGAAATTCTGAGAATTTTGACTAAAGGACAATGTTACTTTTTACACATAACAGGAAAATGTTCTGTAGAAGTCTATTATTTAAAATTTAAAATTCAGGGTACTCTGAAGTCTGTGTTACAGTAAATATGCTGCTCCAGGTACACTTTTCATGCTGTTGTTTTTTTTGTTTGTTTGTTTTTTTGAAGCACTGGAATATATGCTGGCCAAATATCAAGTTGTCACATAATGGGACGACAAAAATCATGAACAGACAAAAAGATGCACTGAGAATTATTTTCAAATCGCATCAGAGTCCCCTGATTCGTAACTGAATCAAATCGTGAGTTGCCTAAAGATTTGAACTCCTAATAGTAAGACACGATACTAGTATCATGAAAGCACAAAAGTGCAGCTGCCTCAGTGTGACCTCTACTGGCCTGGCCTAGTTATTACAATACTTTTTTTCGCAGCTCCATTGAGGTTATAATGGTGAGTTAAATTTGTGTTTATTTTGAAAACAAGGCCTTATCACAAAATTCTGGCAAATTTAAAGTCGAGAAAATATGGTGATATAATGATACAAGACTTTAGTTCCACTTGATTTTGACCAGGTATGCTGAAAAGCTGGTGACAGACAGACACACACAAACACACACACAACCAACCACACAAAGACACATTGAGTGATTACCGTATGCCTTCGTTGCACCGAGGCATAAAAATTGGGATACAAAATTAGTTTAAAATGTTCAAAGGTACCGCATGCTATTTTAAGTACTGTCAAATTTCAAGAATGTTACATAATTGTGTGTGAGCATTGTGTGTGAGCGCTCTTTGTGAGGTTTCTGTAATAGACCTTCATCTTAGATAAGCAGTGGCTATCAAAATAGCCAGTCACAACAATGCAAATTATTTGTTTCCATTAACATTTTCATCCAGGGGTGAAAGTATTCCAATTAATTAATAAAAATGATTAAAAAGATATCAAAGTACAGAAAAAAAAAACGCCCTGCATCAGCATTAAACACAAACACATGTGGATAATCACAATTAGCTGGAACCTACAAGGCTGGTCCATAAAATCCACACAATAGTTATTGTAAATATACAAACAATACACTAAGGAATCACAAAAAAATCACTAAGTTGTAAATCATCATTGGTGACAATTATTTGAAGAATGTAAATCCAGAAAGCCTCTCTGTTTGAGGATTTTGTCATGGTCTCCACCTCTAGGTGCTAGAGTGACTTTTCAGTGCCACAGAAACACAACAATGCAATGTCACGTTGAGCATCACTGAAAGGCACCAGCGATGGAGTAATCTTAATCACTCCTACATATTGTGCTTTTCTGTTTGAGATTTCTTCAAGTCTTTTTCTGTCATACACAAGTCCAGAGAGACAACGTATCAGATAAATCACATGTGGATGCACATGTAATAACACGCTTAATGGAAAATTTCTTTTCTGTGTGGGGGTGCAAAGAATAATTTGCTTTTATGGTATTAGAATGAGCACACTTTCCAGTGCAGCAGTAATTTCCATTTGAAAGTGGTTGCACATTTTTTATTTTCTAAATTAGCATGGGCTAAATAGTCCATCAAATTTTCCCTCTTCTGCTTATAAATAGAGGGGAGTCAATAAAAATGGATGAGAGTTCTTGATGAGACTTTAGAATATGACAGCATTTTGTTTTTGTTTTTTGTGTGATCATATGACAAAATTGTATCTCAATGAGCCCATACAGAAAAATACAGACAGTGGTCTGAAGCCTGAATATCAGAAGGCCAAAACTTAAATAGGCACTTAAAATATAAACAATTAACATTGGGGAGAATGAGATAAACACTGATAGACTGAGCATTTAATTACAGACAATTAGAGACATCTTATCATGCAAAAAAAAATTGTTCTGCCTCATAAGAGAACTCAAAGCAAGGCAATTGCTTGCTGAATTTCAGCTCTACAGCTGCTATAGTCTGGGCATGGTTCTAGGACCATGCCCATGCTTTATGTTCCTTTTTGTTCTCTGTGTTTTCCCCTGTTTTGTTTTATAATAATAATTTGCATTATTTGCCTTCTGTGTTCCCTGGGTCCTCTGTTATTGTCTTCTGTGTTTTCTCGGTCTGTTGTGTCATTCCCTGTTTGCCTTTATTGTCATTATTGTGGTCTTTGTGTTTCCCAACCCTTGTTTTTGTCCTTTGTGTGGTTCTCTGTCTTGTGTGTAAATTTGTTTACCTATTGTTCCCAGCTCCTCATGTTTTCCATACATGTAGACACTTTCCCTCAAGTGTGCTACCGTTTAGCCCTTGATTGTTCTCCCAGCTGTCCTGCGTTTGTGATTATCAGTTACCCAATTTAAGTCCATCTGAGTTTGTGTTCTGGTGTATCTTCATTGTTGTGTTTCCCTGCTGATACCCTCATTTCCAGTGTAGTTTGCCTAGTTATCACCTGTGTTATCTCCTGCCCATGCTGTGCTTTTGTTTCTCTTTGTTTTTGTTTAATAAACTGTCATTGCCTGACAGCCCAGCCTGCTATCAGAGGTAGTTATGACAACAGCAGCTACAAAATGTTTGTGTGTGTGTGTGTGTGTGTGTGTGTGTGTGTGTGTGTGTGTGTGTGTGTGTGTGTGTGTGTGTGTGTGTGTGTGTGTGTGTGTGTGTGTGTGTGTTTGTGCATACTATTCCAGCAGTCTTGACATCACACTGTCCACAGATTGTTCTCTTTAATTGACTTTTTCTTGCTTTCTGAAGGCTGGTAGTTGTGTGTGGAGGTGGTGGCTTGGGTGGGGCTAAAAACAAACAAGAACACTATTTACACAGATGGTAAAATAGATATTATTTTACTATGTTATTCTCATTCAAATGTATATTTGACTATCTGCCAAGTGAAACAGACTGTAATGTTTGAGAGGTGTCAAAAACACAACAAAGCAGGTTTACCAAAAGTAAAACATTAACAATTACTATGGTAATAAAGGGTAGTTTGAATGTTCACTCGGAGTTATCAATGACTGACAGAGAGATCAGTCAGTAATGTGCACATTGTTTCTTACCTGCCATTTCTTCATCTTTGAGCATCTGTAGCTTTAGTTTGCCTTCTGAAAGCTGTTGAGGCAGGACAGAGGAAAATTCAGAATGTTTTGGGGTCATCATAGTTTACTTATAATCCTGTACATACAGTCACGTGAAAAAAATCAGGACACCCTGTATAAGCCTGTGGTTTTGTTTTTTTTTACATATTTGGACATATGACTATTTAATATCAATGTTAAAAATACTGGGAGATTCATGTAACACAACTAAACAATTAAAATGAATTAAAGACTTTTTTCAAATTTTCTGTACAATGTAATTCTAAACAAAATAGTGAGGAATAAATTAGGACCCCCCCCCCCCTTCCCCCATCTTTTTTAGGACACCCCTACATTCATTCCCACTTACAATGGCTAAAATAAATGTTAAAAAATGCAAATAAAAACAAAAACAAGGGTAGACATAGATATGTGCATATTTCTTAATAAAGAACTGAATATTTAATGGGGTGTCCTAATTTTTTCACATGACTGTAGATATAAAAGTTGTATACTCGTAAATGTATTAAAAGAATGCATATACAACAATTTGAATGTTTTCAATTCTTCTTACACTGTATCCCCTGGAAAAATGACATTTAAAATAGCACTGGTGTGAGAAAATAACTGTTGATAATTTGGCTTTTACATAAACATGTTTCTCAACAATCAACAACAAATGCAAGCACAACTATTTAGATAAAAAGCTTCCATATTATGGATTGTAATTGTAATAATGACAAATATAAGCAAACAAATATATACAAATGTATTCAAACAATCAGAAAATTGGCTATTGTACTTTTTGGAGTGTATCCGCTTTGATCTTCTTACAGTTGTTTGTTGGAGAATTGCTCTTTAATGATCCACACTGTCCAAACTTCCATCTTAACTGCCCTGAATACCTAAACACAGGTGGAGAGTTTTATTTTAATTGCTCATATCTCTAATTCAATAATTTTGAAATACATGATTTTGAGTTGCATATCTCATCAGTGGTAGCAGAAAAAAAAGAGATGGTGATTACAGCTGTTTCAGTCCTTGATTTGATCTGCTGTGCTCTGTAACAACAGACACTGATACTTGCTCTACCTAAGAGCATCTGTGCAACTGAAGAATGAAATGCAACACAAGCACAATCCCACAACATATGTAGATGTTAGGCTGGTTTGGTTCAGGTTCAGGTTCAGGTTACTTTATTTGTACCCGTAGGTAGATTTGTTTTGCAGTCTGGTGACATCCATATTTACAAGCCACAAATTACATTCAGCATAGACACAAACACAGGCACATATGAAGCTGACTATAAACATGATAAGAATACTCAAGGCTCCGTCAATCAGGGTATAAAAAGACAAAGAGATGGGAGAAAAACCAGAGGTAAGAGAGAAGGGTCATATCAAAAGTTAAAAACTAGTCAAAGAGGTTAAAAACTCAAAGGTCTAAAACCCAATAAAATATTTAGAACCCAAGTGACATCCTACAAAAATAAGTAAGTATAAAATGGAGTTAATAAATAGGTACCTAAATTATGTGCAATATATTGTTACAGCTTGTTCAACTCTTGACAATCTTGACTCTTGACTCTTGCTGCTCTTGACAGCAGCAGGGACAAAGCTGTTTTTGTAGCGCTGGGTTCTACTTTTTGGGACAGCAAACCTCCGTCTTGAGGGAAGAAGCTGAAAGTGGAAAGTGGGCTGCTCACATAGCCGCCCGCTCACAAGGCCTGTTTCATGAGTTTGTTTTTTAAAATAATTCTGTTGAACCACAATTCAAAAGCATTGTCTGATTTTCATTGGTTAATTTTCATAGAATTTTTATTTATTACCACTTTTGTCAGATTCAAGTTATTTTTTATTCTGTGACCATTGTGGGTTTTTCTTTCATTAACAGAGGGGTATCGACAATTTTGTCCACATGTCTATATACTGTACAGGGCTGTACAGTGTGACACATATGTCACACGTATGCCGTGAAAAATGGTCTATGCAAAGAATGAACAAACTGAAGTAGCAAGATGAGAAACAGAGCCGTTTGTGTGTATAGCCGCTTTCAAACTACAACTGGCGAGCTGCAGTCGTGAGTACCATTAGCATAAATTCACACCTCAACAATCTCCTGCCGATACATCTAACAGCGCATTTCTCTGGGATATCAAGTTTCATGTCCTCACATCGCTTATCATGCCGGTCAGCCCAGAAGCTGGTGATGAAGACTATTGAGAGTCATCATTTTTATAAGTCTTTAAATTTTGTCACCCCATGTCAAACTCGGTGCATGTCAGTGGTGGAATACTCCAATCTCTGTTCCAGCGGAGAGGACTGCAAAATGCAACCAACATTTTCTTTCTTATTTGCACTGATCAGCTTTCATATTTACAAAGCCAGACACTGTGTGTTTGCATGCGCAGGCTGCACTTTTGTTTGTGTGTCATATTCAGTGCCACATAAAGCAGGATATATTTTATTTTGGAGGGGGCTGTCACAGAAAAAAAAAGAGGAGCAGAGGATATGCAAGGTGAACTGGGATGCATAGATTGTCCCTCTCCGAAAGGACAGGCTGGTGTCTTCCGCTGCAGCCAGGGAACGGTCAGAGCTGTTGCAGGGTCCGAGGGAGTGACCAAAAAAAATGCTCTTATAAAAGAAACATTTTTTCCCATTTCTTTTGGCTTCTCCTGGGCCCAAAACGAGTTTATTTTGTATGGGTCTCTGAAAGAGCGTGACAGAGAAAGAGGAAACTCCATGGGGTGACGTGAGCTATTTTTTCGGTCTAGTCCAGGGGTGCCAAAACTGGCCCATTAGTTTGTATGGTGTGGTGAGTGTGGTGGTTGGGATTGATGACTGATGTGGAAATGTATGTAAATTCAAAATAATTTCTAGATCTTGACAAGTTGTTTTTATCATAAAGTGAAATACTATATTTTTCATAATTAAACTGCACTTACTTGCACAGTGGTACGGAGCAGCACGGTGGCACAAGGCTTAGCACTGTTGCTTAACAGCTAGAAGGTTTCAGGTTTAACATATTAACATATTTGGACATATGGATATTGAATATCAATGTTAAAAATACTGGGAAATTCATGTAATACAACTAAACAATTAAAAATGAATTAAAGACTTTTTTTTCAAATTTTCTGTAAAATGTAATTCTAAGCAAATACTGAGGAATAAATTACCCCCCCCCACACACACATACATCTTTTTTAGGACGCCTTCACATTCATTTCCACTTAAAATAGAGGGTTAGTATTAATGAAAGCGCTTTGAGTGGTCTTTGTGACTAGAAAAAAGCGCTATATAAGTGCAGGTTAGTTAGTTAGTTAGTTAAAATGGCTAAAATAAATGTTAAAAATGCAAATAAAAACAAAAACAAGGTTAGACATAGATATGTGAGCATTTCTTAATAAAGAACTGAACATTTAAAGGGCTGTCCAAATTTTTTTGCACACTAGAGAATCAGAGGGGCGGCTGTCATGCAAGGCGCCGCCACAAACAACTTTTCCTTCCCCCATTCTATTATGCTGAGCACCAAACTAGAAGGTGGAAAGTACCATTTTTATATGGTAAATGAAATGCAATGTAAGAACAAAAAATCAACTGACTGGAATGAAATTGATATGACAATAGTGAAGATGGTAATTGAAGGAATTGTGAAACCACTCACCCACATCTGCAACTTGTAATTTTAAACTAGTAAATTTCCAAACAAAATGAAAATAGCAAAAGTAATACCACTATACAAAACAGGAGACTGTCACCATTTTACAAATTACAGGCCTGTTTCTTTGCTGTCACAATTCTCCAAAATACTTGAAAAAATTTTCACCAGAAGAATGGATAATTTCATTGAAAAACACAACCTCCTTACAGTCAGTATGGTCTCAGAACAGACAGATCTACATCTTTGGCACTGACTGAACTCACAGAAGAAATCACAAGCTGCATAGACAAAAGTTTGCTGTAGGAGTATTTAAAGATTTAAAAAAGTTTTTGACACAATTGATCACAGATTTTTATTGAGTAAGGGGGCGGCACGGTGGAGGAGCAGTTAGCACTGCGGCAGCACAGCAACTCACCCTTGGCTGGGGGATCCTGGGTTCGATCCCAGCCCCCGACCAAGAGTGATCTGTGTGGAGTTTGCATGTTCTCCCCGTGTCTGCATGGGTTTACTCCGGGATTTCTCCGGTTTCCTCCCACATGCCAAAAAAAAACATGCAAGTTAGGTTAATTGGCATCAAAACTGGGGATTCTAAATTGTCCTTAGGTATGAATGTGAGCGTGAATGGTTGTCTGTTTCTGTGTTGGCCCTGCGATGGACTGGTGATCTGTCCAGGGTGTACCCTGCCTCTTGCCCAAAGACACTGGGATAGTCCCCCCCCCCCCCCCACGCGACCTGAAAAAGATTAAGTGGTGGATGGATGAATGGATGGATGGATGGATGGATGGATGGATGGACTGGCGATCTGTCCAGGGTGTACCCTGCCTCTTGCCCAAAGATGCTGGGATAGGCTCCAGCCCCGCCACGACCCGAAAAGGATTAAGCGGAAGAAGATGAATGAAAATGAAATTGGAAAGGTATGGGATAAGAGATAAGATATCTATTCCTGATGTACAGCACTTTGTATCAGCTGTAGCTGTTTTTAAGGTGCTTTAGAAATAAAGTTTGATTGATTGATTGATTGATTGATTGATTGATTGATTGATTGATTGATTGATTGATTGATTGATTGATTGAAGAGGGGTAGGACTGAGTTGGGTGGAATGCTACTTAAGTAGCAGACAACAATCTGTGAAATAGGTGAGCACAAATCACCATTCATGGACATCACTTGTGGTGTGCCTCAGGGGTCAGTTTTAGGACCCAAACTCTTTATTTTATATATAAATGACATATGCCAGGTATTAAAAACACCAAAACTTATTTTGTTTGCAGATGACACAAATATCTTTTGCACTGGTAAGAGTATACAGCATATTTTAGAGGTGGTCACAGCAGAAATGAAAAGGTTAAAGCAGTGGTTCAACAAAAATAAATTATCCCTAACCTTGAAAAAAAAACGATTATGTTGTTTGGAAATCATAAAATAAATTATGAAATAAGAGTAATGATAGATGATACCAGAACTGAAACAGTGCGGGAAAATAAGTCTCTTGGGGTGACGTTAGACAATAAAATCTGCTGGAAACCTCACATGAGTTGCACATGCATACCCTCCCATGTGTAACAGAAATTATTGTTATATTCTCATTGCTCAAGTACATTTTGTCTAATTGATCATAGCAGTATCTGTGCCTTTGAAGTGAGCCAAAATGCACAAAATTTGATTTGGTATTTTGTCACAGAGTGTGTGTATAGCTTAATATTGATATTTTGCCTAAGATGGATAAAGATGGAATTGCTCCTACTGATATGGGATCAGTTTTGTTAACATGTGGTCTGAAAGTGAATCTCTAATCCCAATGTGTGATGGTGTACACCCGGTCAAGGGGCATTCGCTTCTTATTGATAAGTTCCAATGGTAATAGAATTCTAGCCCAACAGTTTATATACTGCACTAGGCACGGCAGATTTCCCTCATATAGAAAACAAATAGAAGATGATAGACATTTCAATTACAGTCAAACTGTAGCTGCCGATGTAGAGTAACACAAATACAAATATATTCACACACACACACATTCACCTACACTCCCTTTCTCTTACACACACACACAGACATGCACACACACATGCACACACAGGACATGCCTGTCAGTTGCAGAAAGAAAGGTGTAGAGAGAGTCTTCATTTAGAAGGGAGTTATTCATGCCCATATTGTTGAATTATTAATGCTATTTATGCTATTGTGATGTAGGCTGTCTTTGAAGGAAGTTTATTTTGGATTGAGCTGGCAGTCTGTCAAGGCACAGAAAGTCAGACTCTGAATCTATATGGGTACGTGATGCCAAAAGTTGCCAGCACCCCTGATGCCATCGCTGTGCTGTGCAGACACTAAGGGTGGGAGTCAGGTAATCATCGTAGCGACATCACCAAGGCAACTGGACTGTCGCTAGGGGAGACAGTTGAGGCACACCCCTATCTGCACAGAATGACAGGGTGTCCCCTCAGGACAATCAACCTGCAGAGATAAAGTGTGCGTGTCTGAGCATCTCTGCAGACTGCATGAGCAAAGATCTTGTTATCTAATTCACACAAACACACTCATTTACACTCACACATGCACTATACTGCATATATCTGAGTAAATACACACATTTGTAAACAACAGGTTAAGAGTGTGTTAGAAATATACAGATGCAGACATGTTCTTACAGCCAATGCAACACGCTGGGAAACATTTGCAACAGACACACAAAGTCCTCCACTCCAAAGTGTATCCAACACAGCCAAAGCTAAACCTACAGTACTTGTATGTCTGCATACATATGTGCTTCTCTAAATTTTTAGACTTTGAATTTTAGATCTTAAGAACAGGTTTGAAAATGATGGCATTTTGGTCATTTTTCACTTTTTGCTTTTTGGTTTGAGAATAAAAATTTTAAAGCTTTTTATTACTTTATGATAAGTTGGAAGGCTTTGATTTATACATTTAGTTGTGACTGCCAGCGATAGAAAAAATCTATATAATGCATTATATCTATAGACGAAGACAGAAATACAAAGAACATCACAAATACATGCAAATGTCACTATTACACATAAAAGCCCTCCCTGAAGTAGATGGATCACTGATGACAGGCTTTGTGTCATAAAGCAATACTGTAAACAAACATCTAACACAAGACAAAAGCAAGTGATACTGTCAAAAAACATTTCATCACCACAATGGAAGAAACCATAGAGAGGAACAACTGTACATTAGTTTACGGAAAATTAATATATATGACTATAAAACAATGGAAGCAGCATAATAAAAAGAGAAAGGACAGCAAATGATTCAGTGTTTACCCAAGGCAAACACCATCATTCAGTGCTGGGTACACTCAAAGCTGGGAAATACACCAGAAGACACACACGGCTATCACCTTTACCTGACTCATCTCACCCAAAGGGAGAAGTGACAACATCTGTGCCCTCCCAAGTGCACACACATCTAAATGTAAGCCCTCCTTGCAGTCTCATGGCAAAGTGGCTTCCTAATATCCTTAGTGTGAAACAAGGTAACAGAGCGAAAACAGAAAAGACTGAATAGAAATTTACCAAGAGAAAAAAAAACACATATACTGTAAATATAATATGGGGAAATGTCTACTGATTTTAGTCCAGTGTGACCAGCATCAGGTCAAATGAATAAAAAATACATACAGTGGATATAAAAAAAAATCTACACACCCCTGTTCAAATGCCAGGTTTTTGTGATGTAAAAAAATGAGACCAAGATAGGTCATTTCAAAACTTCTTCCACCATTAATGTGACCTATAACCTGTACAACCCAATTGAAAAACAAACTGAAAGCTTTTAAGGTAAAAAATAAAAAAAACTTATAATGACCTGTTTGCATAAATATGCACACCCTTAAACTAATACTTTGTTGCAGCACCTTTGGCTTTTATTACAGCACTCAGTCTTTTTGGGTAGGACTCTATCAGCATGGCACATCTTGATGTGGCAATATTTGCTCACTGTTCTTTGCAAAAATGTTCCAAATCTGTCAGATTACAAGGGCATCTCTTGTGCACAGCCCTCGTCTGATCACCCCACAGATGTTCAATCAGATTCAGGTCTGGACTCTTGTTGGGCCATTCCAAAACTTTAATCTTCTGGTGGAGCCATTCTTTAGTCAGGGATGAGAATGGGTTTTGGGAGAAAAAAGAGGAAACTAAGCCGGGGGTCTTAGGGGACGCAGCCCCCCAAGCCGGATCCAAGGCGGAGCCTTGGTGGGGGGTGTGGGGGGCAACGCCCCCCAGAAGCTAACAAAATCTGGTGTTTTAGAATGCTCAAATGTGGTCTTATATTTAAAGTTAGAAGTAAGTACAAATGCATTTATAGTTTACCTTTTTAATCTGCTGCTGCATCAGATGTGTAAATTTATGATATCTGAATGGTATGTTGATGTAATAATACTAAATTATATTTTACTACTATTTAATATGTTTAGAACTGACACAGAATTACATTTACATAGTTCTAGAACAGACAAAATAATTTAACCAAGTAAAATAAATTATAAATATTAACAAAATTCCATCACCAAGTCCATCACCCATTTATTAATATATACTGACATTCTGCAAACATTTTGATTTATTACCTCCGCCAAGGAGGTAATGTTTTTGCCGGGGTTTGTCTATTTGTTTGTCTGTCTGTTGGTTAGCAAGATAACTCAAAAAGTTTTGGAAGGATTTCGATGAAACTTTCAGGCGTTGTTGGAAATGGTACAAGGAAGAACTGATTAAATTTTGGTGGTGATCCGGATCACCGTCCAGAAGAAAACCGCCATTACGGAAAATGCCATTTTCGTGAATAACTACTGAACCACTAATCCTATCATTGTCAATCCAATTGCTAGTCATATGTTTTCATGGTCAAGGAATCTGAAAACGTACACACAAACACTGTATGGGGGGAACTGTGGCCGCCATTACGGAAAATGTTATTTTTGTGAATAACTACTGAACCACTAATCATATCATTGTCAATCCAATTGCTAGTCATATGTTTTCGTGGTCAAGGAATCTGAAAACGTACACACAAACACTGTATGGGGGGGAACTGTGGCCGCCATTACGGAAAATGCCATTTTCGTGAATGACTACTGAACCACTAATCTTATCATTGTCAATCCAATTGCTAGTCATATGCTTTCATGGTCAAGGAATCTGAAAACGTACACACAAACACTGTATGGGGGGGAACTGTGGCCGCCATTACGGAAAATGCCATTTTCCCGAATAACTACTGAACCACTAATTCTATCATTGTCAATCCAATTGCTAGTCATATGTTTTCATGGTCAAGGAATCTGAAAACGTACACACAAACACTGTATGGGGGGAACTGTGGCCGCCATTACGGAAAATGTCATTTTTGTGAATAACTACTGAACCACTAATCATATCATTGTCAATCCAATTGCTAGTCATATGTTTTCGTGGTCAAGGAATCTGAAAACATACACACAAACACTGTATGGGGGGAACTGTAGCACTTGGCAGAGGTCTGCGCTCTCCGAGTGCTTTTCTAGTTAATGTGTGCATTTGTTAGTGTTACTAGGAATATAAAAAAAGTTGCATATTAGTATATTTTAATATTTGAAAGATAATCTACGAAAGTAAGTAAAACCTAAAAGATGTTTAATATTTTTATGCAATGACCATAAAGAAATTATGTTTACTAATAAAAGCAAATATATCTTAGGAAAGGCAACCCATCACCACCCATGACAAAAAAAAAACTTACACATGTATTATGTAACTCCTCCTAGTGAAACAAAAAAGGATAAATTATATTCAAAATTCTTAGATTGCATTTCAAATTGTGAGAAAATATGTAATAACATTTATCTATTAACAATCGATAATCAGCATTCAAATGCAATTAGTGTTTCAAAACAGGCATGACATCACAACGTGCACATGCTATTTCATAACAAATTCATTACGCGAAAATTCTCAAGTACATTACTTATAACGATGTAACGGATCTCGTCACAAGCGTAACGGTTCTTCTTTTTGGGGCACCCTTAAGCGGCCGTGAACGGGAACATTAATGCAAGTGTGTGTGCGGCATAGGGACCACGATGACACCAGACTGCTGTTTCCACAATTTATTTCTCCTGTAGACGAAATAAAACAAAATGCATCACGCTCCATCTGTACCTCGATCCCACACAGGCTCCCACAGCAAAGCAACACGATACTGTGTGGGAAAGGAGCTCTAAAATAATTTCACAATACAAAAAAAAATAAATTACATTATAAATAATAAAATTTTCCAAAAACAAACATACCTGTAGATGAAATAAAACAAAATGCATCACGCTCCGTCTGTACCTCGATTCCACACAGGCTCCTACATTCACAAAATATGGGTTACACAATAATATAAGCTGCTGGAGTCACCATAAAGCCTATATTGGCGCGAAACCCTAAAATGGCGCCTATCGGACTCCTAATGTGCTCCGAAACATCCATAAAAACTCTTATTTATAACACAAATAACAAAAAAAATACACTACAGTGACATGTCAAATTAATAACGAACAATTACAAACCAAGGTTACAGTTTAAATGATAAGACTAACGAACAATACAAACATTTAGTGCCAGCAGCGTTTTGAACACAACTTACCCACAGCAAAGCAACGCAATACTGTGGGGAAGGACTAAACTACCGGAGCCTCGGAGGTATAGAAAGAGCGGATGCGAGAAGCGTACTGCCAAAATAAAACACTCAAGTAAAATAAAATTCACAACAATATAACGAAAAACATAACTGATAAAAAGAAATACTTAAAGTGCATTTTTGACTCCGTTACACCCACCCCACTGAATTTTACTGAACTTGAGCCATAGCTACACAGAATTCACTATAATACACAAAACACCCGGGGTTAGATAAAGAACACCATTTGACAGAGAGTCCCACACAAGGACGAAGTGGCATGAGAGCAGCGCTTATCTCTCAACCCAACCACTGGTAATGGAGTGCCTTGTACACCCCACCAAAAACCCCAACTATTAGTGTAGCAAAGACTCTCGAATAATAAAATAAAATAAAATAACCGAACATTATAATACAAAGTCAAGTCCACAAAAATATAGTCTACACATGTAACATTTAGTCATTCAGGGTCTGAAACATAGACCTACAAACAGCCTTAACGTTAAACTTGTCACGAATCACATCTTGCCTGGACATTGTCTGCACTAGTCTGTTCACAGGTTTAATCAGGCGACCAAATCTTGACCTGATTTGAGGTTGTGCATTCGGACGGTGACAATGTGCATGTGACGTCTGGTCAACAGTACAGCGAGCAAGGGGAGTGTCTGTCTGTCTCTCGGAGTCAGGAACAGAAACAAGTTGACTGTCAAGTGTTTGTCCACCATGAGTATCAGTAGCAGCTGTAGTCACAGGTCTAGAGTCAGAGGACATGGGATGATCCACACCTTGAGCAACAGGTGCAACTGAAGAGTTCTGGGGGTCAGAGGACACACTTGTCACATCAGAAACGTCTACCTGTGACACAGATGGTTCAGTGAGCTGCGTGATCCACTCAACAGTTCTCCTTTCAGAGTCAACAGGTTCTGGATCAACTAATGGTTCACGTTTTTCTCCACGTGAAGACGGATCCCCTGTACCAACCTCACTCTCTCCCTCGAAGAGGTCCACAGATGTGTCTCCCTCATCACCAATGTCTGTAGCTAAGGTTTCTGGAAGTAAGGTGGATGAACCATTGCTGGACACATCACACACATCCACCACAGGAAGAAAATTTACCAGCATCAACAGATTCCTGTGGACCACTTTTGTCCGTCCAGTAAGAGTGTCACAAATTCTGTATGTATGGGTCTGTGGGTTCACATCCATTACAGTGTAAACAGTTGATTCCCACTTATCAGCAGTTTTCTTTTTGCCTCTCCTTTCTGTTGGCCAAAAGCACCCTGTCACCAATCTCAATCTTGGATCCTGTCACTTTCCTGTTGTAAAGATGACATGTCTGTGTTGCTCCTTAGCAGTACGGTCCTGAGCAACCATCATTGCTTCTTTTAGCTCACAGGTGAGAGTTGCCACATACTTGTCATAACTGGTTACATCAGCATCACGAAGAACAGAACAAAACATGACATCTACTGGCAAACGGGGCACATGACCATACATGAGGTAAAAAGGAGGAAAGCCAGTCGTCTCATGGGCTGTACAGTTGTACATAAATGTCAAAGTCTGCAACCGTCGTGGCCAGTTAGCTTTCACCTCAGGGGACAGTGCACAAATCATCCCACCCAGTGTCCTGTTAAACCGTTCAACACTCCCATTTCCCATTGGGTGGTAGGGGGTAGTGTGAGATTTCCTGACACCGGACACTTTGAGGAGTTCACTGATTAATTGACTTTCAAAATTTGGACCTTGGTCACTGTGGATTCTTTCTGGGAATCCAAAGACACAAAAGTACTTGTTCCACAGAACATTTGCCACTTGCTTAGCTGTTTAATCCTTACAAGGAAAGGCCTGAGCCATCCTGGTAAAGTGATCTGTTATCACTAGGACATCAATAGACTTGTTCCTAGAGTCTTCAGCTGACCAAAAGTCAATGCAGACCAGCTCCAGCGGTCTAGATGACAAGATGCTCTCTAAGGGAGCTCGTCCCTCAGGTTCAGCTGACTTGCTGAGGACACAACGCTGGCAGTGTCTGACATGGTCTCTGACATCTCTCTCAAGGGTCAGCCAGAAAAATCTCTGTCTGGATAAACTGAGGGTTCGCGATTGGGCTTGATGACCAGCATCATCATGCACGCCTTTCAACACCTCATCCTTAAGTGAGTCTGGGACAACATACTGAAGCCGTTTGGACTTGGTTCTCTGGTCTCTTGAAACTCTGTACAGAACACCATTGCTCACAGATAGCTTATCCCAGTGTTTCAGATATTTAATCACTGAAAATGATTCTTTCACCCTTTCTCTCCTTGAGGGTCTCTGATGTCTTTCAACATAAAACAGGACGCGAGAAAGAATTCCATCCTCCAACTGTTTGTCACGCAAAGCCTTTTCAGAATAGGAAGGCAACGGGTCTTGACCTGGTGGAACTAACTGGGGCAAAAACTGCAAGGCTTCAATTGCCTGGGCCCTCGGACCAGCATCCCACTCAATGTGTGACTGCATCACAGCAGACACTTCTTCTGAATTCACAATCTGAGTGTGTACCCGGGAGGTATGAGCATTGTCACACATCGCATCCACGTGACCACTGGATGAACGAAAAGCATCCTGAACAGAGGCAGTAGACACATTTTTGACTTCACTGAGGAGTTTCACGTATGGCTCATTGAACAGTCTGTGACCAATATTTTCCTTGACTAAAGGCACACGGCTTAATGCATCAGCCACAATGTTCTGCCGCCCTGGAACATACTTTATGTCAAAGTCATACGCAGCCAACTTGGCTACCCAGCGTTGCTCACAACAGTCTAACTTGGGCTTTGTCAATATGTGAGTCAAAGGATTGTTGTCAGTCCAAACAGTGGATTTGTGACCCTTTAGCCAATGACTAAACTTGTCAGTGATGGACCATTTCAAAGCCAGAAATTCCAGTCGGTGCGCTGGATAGTTTTTCTGAGACTGTGTCAGTGACTTACTGGCAAAAGCAATAGGTCTGGTATGACTTTCACCTTCCTGGACTTGGGACAGAACGGCACCTATCCCATCCAGAGATGCATCAGTTGAAAGCATGAAGGGACGGTCAAAGTTAGGATGAGCCAAGACCACAGTGATAACAAGTGCAGATTTGAGACTTTCAAAGGCATGTATGTGCTCTTGGGTCCAGTCAGAAGCACAAAGCTTTCTGCAAGCCATCTTGGTTTTCTTACATCTGCCTTTAAATTTTCCACCTTTCAACAGGCTGAACAATGGCTTGGCAATGGCAGAATATCCTGGCACAAAATGCTGATAGTAATTAACCATCCCCAAGAAGGATCTAAGTCTTTTTTGGGACGGTGTCACACCATCAGTGTCCATAAGGTCAGCACAAGTTATTTTTGCGATGTTGTCAGCCTTACTAGGGTTGGTTGAAACACCATTCTCATCAATTATGTGACCAAGAAACCTCACAGATCTCCTGAGGAAAAAACACTTTTTGGGTGCCAACTTCAAGTTGTGCCTACGCAGCCTGCTGAACACCATCTCAAGGCGCTGCAATGCACTCTCCTCATCAGATGCAAAAATCAGCAGATCATCCAAATAGCACAACAAAGTCAAGTAATTCTGGTCACCAAAAATGGCAGTCATCATGCGCATAAAACTAGCAGGACTATTGCATAATCCCTGGGACAGGCGATTGTACTCATACAAGCCCATCGGAGTGGTAAAAGCAGAATACTTCCTGTCATCCTCATGAAGCGGCATGTTGTAGAAGCCGGACGTTAAATCCACAGTGCTGAAGAGGTAGTTACCTCCCAGTGCTGCCAGACAATCTGCCTGGTGAGGGAGAGGGTGAGCGTCTTTCAGAGTCCTCTTATTCAGCCAGCGAAAATCCGTGCAGATGCGGAGGTCACCACTCTTTTTCCACACAAGAACCAAAGGAGATGCATACTCGCTAGTCGATTTCCTGATAATGTCTTTTTCCTCCATTTCATTTAGCACCTGACTTAATTTCTGATACTGACTGGGGGTACACGCCTGTATGGGAGTCTGAATGGTTTATCATCAGATAAATGTATGCGGTGTACAAAGCCCTTAGCTTCTCCACAGTCTAGGTGGTGGCGTGAAAAGACATCCTCGTACTGGAGTACCAAGTCAGCCATTCTCTTTTTGCACTCCTCTGACACTTGGCATGAATTAATGTCTATGTCACAAAGCCCCACTGACTTGAGTTTTTCTTTTACAGACTCCATACCAGCATCACATGCCATTGTAGACTGTGTGTAGCAGGTCACTGGTACACTAGATTGCTCAGCTGCGTCCATGTCTTCAAGGGCTACACATGTGTAGACATCAGCTAGCTTCGTATTGCGCCGTAACAACACAGGCTTGTTGGACGTGTTGATGAGTTTGAGCGGGACCCACCTGTCACCCCACATAGGAGTTACAATCTTAGCTACTAGGACACCCCTAGGAGCTGAACGAGAAGATGTGGGCTCTGTCATGACTGTACTGCCTGGAGATACAACAGTGTCTTTAGGCAATTTACCCCAAACAAGGTACTCACGCCCAGGTTCAAGGTAGGTGGCTGAGTTACATCTGACAGTACCAACTTTGTCAGGAATGTCATTTCCTTTCCAGGGGTTCAAACCAGTGAGCATAGACAAGAACTGCTCAGCTTCTGGTTCTGCAGTCGGGCAGGGGCCAGATACTGTTTTCCAATAGGACTTGCATTGTTTTGAATGGTGTAGGATGTGCTTTATGACATTGGTACCAATAATCAACTCATCATGCTGACCACAAACAACCAGAGTGGGGACCAGCATTTTACAACCATACACCTCCATCACAATGTCAAAAGCACTCTTTGGCCTGACACGCTGTCCACCACACCCAACCAGCATCACATTCACATCAATCAGTTTCTTCTCTGCATCCTCGTTGATACTGCAGGCCATGGAGCCACTGTCCAGCATGCCATCAATTACGCTCCGTCTGTACCTCGATTCCACACAGGATCCTACATTCACAAAAATATGGGTTACACAATAATATAAGCTGCTGGAGTCACCATAAAGCCTATATTGGCGCGAAACCCTAAAATGGCGCCTATCGGACTCCTAATGTGCGCCGAAACATCCATAAAAACTCTTATTTATAACACAAATAACAAAAAAAATACACTACAGTGACATGTCAAATTAATAACGAACAATTACAAACCAAGGTTACAGTTTAAATGATAAGACTAACGAACAATACAAACATTTAGTGCCAGCAGCGTTTTGAACACAACTTACCCACAGCAAAGCAACGCGATACTGTGGGGAAGGACTAAACTACCGGAGCCTCGGAGGTACAGAAAGAGCGGATGCGAGAAGTGTACTGCCAAAATAAAACACTCAAGTAAAATAAAATTCACAACAATATAACGAAAAACATAACTGATAAAAAGAAATACTTAAAGTGCATTTTTGACTCCGTTACAACGAGAAAAAAATCTTACCTCGGAATGTGTCTTCCGATCACTAATTGCTGTAATCGGGGCCGATTGTGATGAACTTTGATTGACTGGCATCTGAATTTGACCGTGTCCATCGATCGTTTTGAATGCAGCACGAGCGAGTAGAGTAGTTCGATCTCCTTGTAGCCACAATGTTGAGATGTTTCTGTTTTGAACAGTGCTCAACTAAGGCAACACAGCCACGAGATCCA
The DNA here is from genome assembly GCA_020510985.1 of Pholidichthys leucotaenia. Taxonomy (NCBI): domain Eukaryota; kingdom Metazoa; phylum Chordata; class Actinopteri; order Cichliformes; family Pholidichthyidae; genus Pholidichthys; species Pholidichthys leucotaenia. The sequence goes on along the minus strand of CM035847.1, from coordinate 155,215,821 downwards.
TAACTCAAGAAATCTTTGCAATAAACACACTGGGCTTTCCCTGGTACTTCGCATTTCGCTATGAAGTCGGCCATTTTTTCAACCACAACTTCGGTATTTTTACCGATCTTTACAGTCATTAACGCAGTTTTTTCGAGCCATTCCCAACGAAACTTGTTCCTTATCCCTTTGTCGATTTCTAAAATTCTTGCTTTGTTGTCTTTCGTGAGTTTTAGGTTCACCATTTTCACGAAATCGGGAAAACTCAGTTGATTGAACTGTCCGTCGTTTGCATTTCGCTCCATCTGTTGGATATGACAAAGGAATAACAAAATCGCCGATTGGTTGCTTCAATAAGTACCAGCCAATCAGTGGCCTTGTTACATTACATTACTGATCTCGCTGGGTAGCGCGTTCTGCGCGGTGGCTTTTAGCAGCCGATTGAAAATACGACTCGCCGCTCATAACAGACCTCACCCACCCCCCTAAAATTTTCTCCTCTAATTTAGACGATTCACGAGAATGACCCTAGACATGATCAAATCCGAGGAATTCCGCGGATCCGCGGAGGATTCTCATCCCTGTTTAGTTGATTTGGATGTGTGCTTTGGGTCATTGTCATGCTGAAAGATGAAGTTCGTCTTCATCTTCAGCTTTCTAGCAGAAGCCTGAAGGTTTTGTGCCAACACTGACTGGTATTTGAAACTGTTCATAATTCCCTCCACCTTGACTAAGGCCCCAGTTCCAGCTGAAGAAAAACAGCCCCAATGCATGATGCTGCCACCACAATGCTTCACTGTAGGTATGGTGTTCTTTTGGTGATGAGCAGTGTTGTGTTTGTGCCAAATATACCTTGTGGAATTATGGCCAAAACGTTAAACCTTGGTTTCATCAGACCATAACACGTTTAGATTGAGATTTCAAATGTGTTTTTGTAAAATGTAGCCAGGCTTGGATGTTTTTCTTTGTAATATGAGGCTTCTTTCTTGCCACCCTAGATAGGAGATTGTTGCCACATGTATTAAATAGGCAGTACTTGCCAGAAATTCCTGCAGATCCTTCAATGTTGCTGTTGGCCACTTGGCAGCCTCCCTCACCAGTTTTCTTCTTGTCTTTTCAATTTTGGAGGGATGTCCAGTTCTTGGTAATGTCACTGTTGTGCCATATTTTCTCTACTTGATGACTGTCTTCACTGTGTTCCATGGTATATTTAATGCCTTGGAAATTTTTTTGCACCCTTCTCCTGACTGATACCTTTGAACAATGAGATCCCTCTGATGCTTTGGAAGCTCTCTGCGGACGATGGCTTGTGCTGTAAGATGTGACTACAAAAATGTCAGGAAAAGCCTACTAGAACAGAGGTACTTGAAATGGTGGCAGGTGTGTGCTGACTCCCATTTAACATGAGTTTAAATGTGATTGGTTAATTCTGAACATAGCCACATCCGCAGTTATAACAGGGTGTGCATATTTATGCAAACAAGTTAATATATTTTTTCCCCTTAAGAGATTTCAGTTTGTTTTTCAGTTGGGTTGTACAGGTTATAGGTCACATTAATGGTGGAAAAAAGTTTTGAAATGATTTATCTTGGTCTCATTTTTTTACATCACAAAAACCTGGCATTTAAACAGGGGTGTGTAGACTTTTTATAGCCACTGTAAATCAGTGTAAGTAAGGAGGTTGTACAGGACAGCGCAAAAAAATACCACTTCCATGCAGGAAACCATAGTGCAAGTCCAACTGCAAAGCTTAAGCACATGTGTTTAACATTACAGTAATAGGGTTTGCCACAAAAAAAACAATAAAATACAGAGGAGGTTAAGGTGAGTGTGGGGCTAAACTCTTACAAATTCAACCTCCTTACTCCATATCACTTCATGTAGTCACTTTCATAACCGCTATAGGTCCCTTTTTCAAAGACATGACTATATGACTTAATTCTTGCTGGTGAGTAGTGGTGAGTACAGTTTACCCCTCATGGATCATTACCTTATCGTGGTGGGGGGGTTGTGTGCCCCAGTGATCCCAGGAGCTATGTTGTCTTGGGCAATTTGCCTCTGATAGGGTCACCCAAGACAGCCCGAAGGAGGTACATGGATCCGCCCTCCAGTGGGCTCACCACCTGCAGGAGGGATCATGGGGGTCTGGTGCTATGTGGACTAGGTGGCGGTCAAAGGCGGAGACCTTGGCAGACTGATCCCAGGCTTTCTAAACTGGCTTTTGGTACGTGGAATGTCACCTCTCTGGTGGGGAAGGAGCCTGAGCTGGTGTACGAGGTTGAGAGATACCAGCTAGATATAGTCAGCCTCACCTCAACACACAGCTCTGGTTCCAGAACCAGTCTCCTGGAGAGGGGCTGGAGCTTGGCCTTTTCTGGAGTTGCCCCGGGCGAGAGGCGATGAGCAGGGGTGGGTATTCTTGTATCCCCCCACCTTGCTGCCTCTATGTTGGGAGTTTTCCCCGGTGGATGAAAGGGTTGCTTCCCTGCACCTTCGGGTTGGGAAATGGGTCCTGACCATCATTTGTGCCAATGCACCAAATGATGTTTCAGAGTACCCACCCTTTTTGGAGTCTCTGACTGGGGTGCTGGAGGGTGCTCCTCTTGGGGACTCCATTGTCCTACTGGGGGACTTCAATGCGCATGTGGGCAATGACAGTGAAACCTGGAAGGGGGTGATTGGGAGGAACGGCCTGCCCGATCTGAACCCAAGTGGTGTTCAGTTATTGGACTTCTGTGCTAATCACAGTTTGTCCATAACGAACACCATGTTCAAGCATAAGGGTGTCCACATGTGCACCTGGCACCAGGACACCCTAAGTTGCAGGTAGATGATCGATTTTGTTATCGTGTCATCAGACCTGCGACCGTATGTCTTGGACACTCAGGTAAAGAGAGGTGCAGAGCTGTCAACTGATCACCACCTGGTGGTGAGTTGGATCCAATGGCAGGGGAGGATGCCATTCAGACCTGGTAGACCCAAACGTATAGTGAGAGTGTGCTGGGAACATCTGGCTGAGGCCCCTGTCCGGGAGGTCTTCAACTCCCACCTCCAGAAGAACTTCAACCACATTCCGAGGGAGTCTGGAGACATGCAGTCTGAATGGGCCATGTTCTCCACCTTTATTGTTGAAGCAGCGGCCCAGAGCTGCGGCCCAAAGTGGTCGGTGCATCTCGTGGTGGCAACCCCCGAACCAAGTGGTGGACACCAGTGGTGAGGGGGGCCATTAAGCTGAAGAAGGAGTCCTATCAGGCTTGCTTGGCTTGCGGGACTCCCAAAGCAGCTGAGATGCACCGGCAGGCCAAGCAGAGTGCAGCTCGGGTGGTTGCTGAAGCAAAAACTCGGGTATGGGAGGAGTTCGGTGAGGCCATGGAACAAGGCTTTCAGTCAGCCTCGAAGAGATTCTGGCAAACTGTCCGGCGGCTTAGGAGGGGGAAGCAGCTCCCTGTCCACACTGTGTATGGTGCGGATGGGGCGCTGTTGACTTCGACTGGGGATATTGTCGGACGGTGGAAGGAATATTTTGAGGATCTCCTCAATCCCACTGATACGCCTTCCACAGAGGAAGCAGAGCTTGTGGACGAGGGGAATGACTCGTCTATCACAGGGGCTGAGGTTGCCAAGGTGGTTAAAAATCTCCTTGGTGGCCAGGCCCCAAGAGTGGACGAGATTCTCCCTGAGTACCTCAAGGCCCTGGATGTTGTAGGGCTGTCATGGTTGACACATCTCTGCAACACTGTGTGGAGGTTGGGGACAGTGCCTTTGGCATGGCAAACCGGGGTGGTGGTTCCTCTTTTCAAAAAAGGGGACCGGAGAGTGTGCTCCAACTTCAGAGGGATCACACTCCTCAGCCTCCCTGGGAAGGTCTATGCTAAGGTACTGGAGAGGAGAGTCCGGCCGTTGGTCGAACCTCGAATTCAGGAGGAGCAATGTGGTTTTTGTCCTGGCCGTGGCACATCGGACCAGCTCTTTACCCTCTCGAGAATTCTCGAGGGTTCGTGGGAGGTTGCCCAACCAGTTTACATGTGTTTTGTGGACTTAGAGAAGGCATTCGACCACGTCCCTCGTGGTTTTTTGTGGGGGGGTGCTTCAGGAGTATGGAGTATCGGGCTTGTTGTTATGAGCTATTCGGTCTCTGTGTGACCGTTGAGAGAGTTTGGTTCGTATTGCCAACACTAGGGCGGACTCATTCCCAGTGAGAGTTGGACTCCACCAGGGCTGCCCTTTGTCACCGATCCTGTTCATAATTTTTATGGACAGGATTTCTAGGTGCAGCCAGGGAACGGAGGGTGTCATGCTTGGTGACCACAGGATCTCATCTCTGTTGTTTGCAGATGATGTTGTCCTGTTGGCTTCATCCAGAAATGACCTACAGTTCTTGCTGGGACGGTTTGCCGCTGAGTGTGAAGCGGCTGGGATGAGAATCAGTACCTCCAAGTCCGAATCCATGGTCCTCAGCTGGAAAAAGGTGGATTGTCCTCTCCGGGTTGGGGACAGGCTTCTGCCCCAAGTGGAGGAGTTTAAGTATCTTGGGGTCTTATTCACGAGTGAGGGGAGAATGAAGCGAGAGATTGACAGACGGATTGGAGCAGCATCTGCAGTGATGCGGACGTTGTACCGGTCTGTTGTGGTGAAGAGGGAGCTGAGTTGTAAGGCAAAGCTGTTGATTTACCAGTCAATCTGTACGTTCCTACTCTCACCTATGGTCACGAGCTTTGGGTAATGACCGAAAGAACGAGATTGCGGATACAAGCAGCTGAAATGAGCTTTCTCTGTAGGATTGCTGGACTCACCCTCAGAGATAGGACGAGGAGCTCAGTCATCCAGGAGAGGCTCAGAGTAGAACCGCTGCTCCTCCACATTGAAAGGAGCCAGTTGAGGTGGTATGGGCATCTGATCAGGATGCCTCCTGGATGCCTCCCACTTGAAGTGTTTTGGGCACGTCCCACTGGGAGGATACCCTGGGGCAGACCCAGGACTCGCTGGAGAGCCTATGTCTCCCAGCTGGTCTGGGAACGCCTTGGTATCCTCTCTGAAGAGCTGGAGCAGGTGGCTGGGGAGAGGGAAGTCTGGGCTTCTCTGCTTGAACTGCTGCCTCCGCAACCCGGACCTCCAGAAAAGCAGTAGAAAATGGATGGATGGATGGATGGATGGATGGAGTACAGTTTATATGGCCATTTTCTGTTTTAAGACAGTCTTGTAAAGCAAGTAAAAGGTGAATGCAGAAGTGGAAGTAAACACAGATGGAAGTGCAAAAAAAGGGAACAATGGGATACTAACTTGTGCCTGTTACACAGGAGAGCAGTTTATGTCCCATCCTCCAGCCTCTGTTCACCTCTTTATGGTGGTTTGAGTGCTTTTGAAATCATGAAATGAGGTAATGGGAGGGCTGGAGCAAACACATTTGTAATTGGGAGGCTTCTTGCTAACACAGGGGTGTGCAGACTTTTTATATCCACTGTATGAGTAGAAACAGTTAAAAGACGATCCCAATAGGGAAAAAAAAGCTAGAATGAAGAATGGTAGCAGAAACGGGAAAGAAACAGCAAAGGAAGCTGGAAAATAGGGACCTCAACCATACTTTTAGAGAACACCAGAGTTGGCTTCTGTAAGCTGTTGAGGTCTAAAGACAAAGTTATCTGTGGCTAGGGCAGGCCAGAACAGAGAATGATGTACTACGTTTGCCTTGAGCTGCTCCCTGGGCTTTATTATCGCCTGTGAACACTTCACAAACTGATTACATCACACCTCCTCTCTGTAAACTGAATTTGTTCACCTATTCTTTTGCTGCGTGTGTGTGTGTGTGTGTGTGTGTGTGTGTGTGTGTGTGTGTGTGTGTGTGTGTGTGTGTGTGTGTGTGTGTGTGTGTGTGTGTTTCAAGGCAAAGATGAAGTATTCATTGACCCTAGGAGCTCTATATTCTAACAGACAGAGAGAGAGAGAAATGCACAATGGAGCATTACGCACCAGCATTATACAGCTTCAGAAAAATTCCAGTGTTAAGATCAACAGTAACTTTAAATATAAACTAAAGGGAACTCAGACAGCACATAGTTCTGCCAAGGCCCTATCTTGCCATGTTAAAGAAAGTAAAAACTGTATTCAGAATCCACATCCTGTCCTGGATCACCTCCAAAATCTAATGGATTTATCCATAGCCCAAGGGCCACCTATGGTGAAAGTTTCAACAAGATCTGTCCAGCGGGTTTTCTGTAATCCTGCTAACAAACAAACAAACAAACAAACAAACAAACCAATAAACAAACCAACTTGAAAACATTACCTCCTTGGTGAAGGTAACAAACAGAATATGGTTGACAGTAGGGCTGGGCAATTAACGGAAATAAAACCAGAACCGATGTTCAAGCTGTAGAACTGACATAATCTTGCTCTTGTCTGGGTTTTTCAGTTTTTCCCCTGTCCCTTTTATGTGCATGTATGTGAGAGCTTTTCATGTACTGCTGAACGCCAGTAACTCCATGGGCACATAACTCCAGAGGTAGCGCAATCAGCACTGTTCAGGTGCTGCATAACAAAGGCAGAACAATTAAAGATGGATTGTAATGAAAACAGAAGCGGTCTCTATCTACATAGTATGTGATGATTGACTATTTATTTCATGTTAAGATGCCAAGAAAAAGTGAGCAAAGTTTGCAGATACTAACACTTAAAGGAGAAAAAGCTAAGTTAGCCTCTGACGGCTATCCAAGTCATCTCAACTGTTTTACAGAGGAAATGGATAAGCTAAGGCTGTATTGAAGAACCCGGTAAGAGACTCATAATCACTGTATAGTAACACAATCACAGGTGCATAACTCCCCCCAATGCAGCTAATAAGCTAATTAGCCACCGCATATGTGATGTGACCCAGAAATCCTCAAGAGGTATGTGTTGTAAACACTGGACAATGTTTATTTTGTGTGAAATGACAACAGGCCTATTCTTTATTTTTATTTACGACCTCATCTCAGTGATATGATTACCTCACTCTTGTGTAATATTGCTTAACTGAGAACCTTGTCAGTAAGAAGACGGGAGGAAAAAAATAACCAAAACAAAAAACAAAAACTGACATGAAGGGGCAATTAACCGTGACGCTGATTAATGTCAAATTGTCCAGCCCAAACTGACAGTCATGTCACACATAGGCATTCCCCAAATAACCCAACTCCCCATTTTGTCTCCTTTGTCATTTTAGACAGAAATATTTTAACAAAAATTGTTTCCTCGTTTAATTAGAGGTACCCCAACAAAAATCATCCAAACCTATAAAGCTCAGTTTGAAATTGGCTCATCACTATAAACAGCTTCAGACTAAAGCGAGAAGGGATATGGTTTAGCATTATTAACGTGGTAATTAAATTTAAGAACTCAATTATAATTAGCTATGTGACTGCTCATTTCAACTCTGTGTTCTCATATTTTCGAAAATACTGGCGGCTGCCAGTGGTACCCCTCAGCATCTGTTTGTTGTTGAGATGTAGTTTATAAGGCATTTTGCCCTTGACCTTTGACCTTGACAATCCCACAACCACAGGCAGAGGTCAGGGTGAACCTGTGTACCTGTGTACAAATTTTGGTGACCCTATTCTATAACGGCATATATACTACTCACAAAAAGTTAGGGATAGTCAGCTTGTGGATGAAATTCCAGGATGCACATAAATGCATTATAACCTTTACAGGTGAACTTAATTTGACCTTCTCTACCCTTTTGAATGCACATTTCCAACTGTTCAATGTTTCAGTATTTTTTGCATAACTTGCTGTTCTCTAACAAGGTGCTTCACGGCAAAATTCACAACAGGTGTTTGATCTATGAATCGACCAATAAATTTTCAGGTTCAGTTAGAATTGGTATTTAAACAGTCCTCTTCATCATGCTGTTCACATTTTGACATCAAGAGACCAAGACGACCCCTCACAATTGATCAACAGTACCTCGCCATTGCGAGGCTTCAAACAGGATGTTCTCAAAGGGAAGTGGCCACTGAGCTTAGAGTGTCACAGAGTGTCATCAGCAGGTTGCAACAGGGACCCAGAGATACTGGAAGAGTCACAGAAAGGCATAGAAGTGGCTGTCCTTTGGTCACATCCCACGCTGATGACTGCTTCATTGTGAATAGTGCCCTGCAGAACCAAATGATGAGTGCCACTCAACTCCAGGCACATTTAAGGGAGGTGAGAGGCACCCAAGTGTCACGTCAGACTTTTCAAAACCATTTACATCAGCATGGTCTGCGTGCTAGACGACCTACAAGGGCACCTGACCACACCACCTGGCACAGGCATCATCGTCTTGCATGTGCCAGGGAGCATTTACGATGGACAAGGGACCAGTGGGCCTCAGTGTTGTTCTCTGATGAAAGTTGATTCATGTTAAGCAGAAATGATGGCCGCCAACGATGTTGGAGACGTCAAGGAGAGTGCTATGCATCAGCCAGCCACTGTTGTCAGCAGACGAGCCTTTGGTGGTGGTGGTGTTACAGTCTGGACAGGTGTGTCTAGTCAATACAGAACTGCCCTACACCTTGTGAATGGTACAGTGACAAGCCAATACTACCTGAATAACATCATTAATCCAGTCATTGTGCCCCTGTAAAAACAACACAGGCCTAACTTCATATTCATGGATGACAATGCTCCAGCTCATTGACGTGGCATTATTAGGGAACAGCTGCTGGAGGCTGGGGTACTTCAAATGAAGTGGCCTGCAGTTTCTCCAGACCTGAATCCCATGAAAATGTATGGGATCAGCTGAGTCGCCGTGTAGAGGCTCATAACCCTGCACCCCACAACCTCAATTACTTGAGGGCCGCCCTTCAAGAAGAGTGGAACGCCATACCTCAGCAGACAATAAGTCGACTTGTGAACAGCATGAGATGTCATTGTCAAGCTGTAAGTGATGTTCAAGGGCACATGACAAGTTATTGAGACACTGACATTTTTTTATTGTGGTATACCCACCACTGTTGTTGGCTTTTGTTCCTCTGACCTTTGACTTTTTGATCCCAAACCCATAGTCAGATGTCAGGGCCTCAGGGTGAACACGCGTACAAAGTTTGGCCATCCTAGGTTCAAGGACCTTGTTTGTATTTGTGCAGCAGGATTACACAAAAACTACTGGATAGAGTTGTCACAATGAGCCCCTCCAGGGGCAGAATTCAGGACCAAATGCCAGACTAACAGTTTGCAGGATTTAATTAAACAGAAAATATTCCACAGGTCAGAAGCAGGAACAAAAACACAAACTCGGTAGAACAAGGCAGGAAAACAGGCAAACAGGAGAGTGTGATTCATGGCAGCATGACTTAAGGACGTTACCCCGAACTATGGGGTGGTGTCTCTTAAATACAGTAAAGATAATTAACAAAATAATAATCAGCCATGAATAATCAGGAACTTAACAAGACACGAAAAAAGCTAGGTGAAAACGGAAGTAAACAAAAGGCACTGTCAAAATAAAAGCCCAAACCAACATGACGACAGGAATAAACTACAAGATGTGACCATAATAATACTAAGGATGATCATAACGGACAAAGGCTAAGCAGGAATAATAATAATAATGATAATAATAATAATAATAACAGAAAATCCCAAAATACAAAACTTAAAGTGAGGACGTGGCTCCAGCCCATGCCCTGACAGAATTTGGATGAAATTTTCACCAGAGGTGGTCCTTGGGCCAGAGAGGAACCAATTACATCTTGGTGATGATCCGAGAACGCATACCTCCACCAAGGCTCTTCTCACAGTGTGTTAGCAAGAATTCTCCAAAACTACTGGATAGACATTGGTGCAATTTTCACCAGAACTGGCTCATGGCCTGTACACGAACCCATTACATTTTGGAGGTGATCCATGAGGGACGGAAGGTGCCTTGGCAGAGGTATGCACTCTCTGGGTGCTCATCTAGTTTTCAATAAGTGACTATCTCAGCTTTAGAAAATGGATTAAACTGTTAGCATGTACTGTTTATGTTATTTTACCTGTCGGACAATAATCTCTCTTCGATGATGGTTGCCGACAGCTGAGCTGTTTCAGCTATGCTGGCTAACATGCTAACTGCAGTAAATTTGTGAATTACAGGAGTAGTAGCTTGCTCTTTTTCATCTTCTCTATTATTGTTGAGGTAATATAAGCCCTCATTCTAAATATTAGTGCATCTCAAGAAATTAGAATACCATGATTTGTAATTTAATTAAAAAAAAGACAACCATAATCATCACAAATAAATTAAAGCAGCTTAAATATTTCACTGTGTGTGTAGTGAAGGCTCACATTCCTGCAGTGTAACTTAAAGCATTTGTAAAATGTTATTTTGGACTGGAAGAAGCTTTTTTTAATTTTTATCTGAAGCCTAATTAAACTTTTAAACTTCTAGACCCAGAAAGGTTTCAAACAGGAAGGACTAGTTTGTTATTTTCTTTTTTACTTTATTGGGGTTGAATATTATTCACATTATTACTCTAGTTTGCTTTGAACACGCAGAGTTACAACGGCCCTCTATGCTGCAGCAGAAGCTGATGTTTGAGTTTTATTTTTTTTTGGGGGGGGGGGGTTAATAATGTCTGTTATTTAATTGTATTGCTGCAAACACTTTTGATTAAGCTGCCAAGTTCAAGTTTCCAATTCATGTTTGATGGGTCATTATTTTATGTAGCTATGGGAACTTTTTATAATAGGCCACATTATATTAAATCAGAGACTGACAACAAAAGTGATTTTCACAGGTGTGCAGGTGAGGTAAAACATGACCTGGAGCCCCCAACAGGTGCCATGTCAGCAGGAAGCAGAGATGGCGAACATGACAGAAATAATCGAGATTAGTCGACTAATCGAAAAAAAAGTGGTTAGATTAGTCGACTATTAAAATAATTGTGAGTTGCAGCCCTAGTTGACATCGCTGATGGCCATCTGGCCAACGGGGTGACAACAACATCCCTTCAGCCTTTAGAGGCTGAGGGGTAAAAAATTATGTTACACAGTCCTGCTGACTATTTCCTCTGAATTTTCAATAATGTTTCAGCATAAAGTTCACAGTACAAAAAAAAAACAAAAACTGGGTGTTGGTAAATGGCAGGGCAATATGTTAAACTTGAAAAGTAGTTATTAAATATAAAATAGAAAAGTTGCAGAATTTATTTTATGACTCATCATAAGTGAGAAACTCCCTGAGTCTCCTCCTCATCTTTACCCAAATGCTAAAGTTGTTAAATATTCTACTAGGTGTTCTGTGGAAAGTGCTCTACAGAGTGAAAGCTGATTAGTAACACCCCTGTGCATAAAATCCAACTAGCCGAGCATTACTAATCAGCACTGGCCTGTCTGAAAATAAAGGTTAACATATTTGTTTTCACCACATGTGAGTCAGAAAAATGGACAGCATATTCATAACGCATTGCATTCATGTATTCTTGGCAACTCAATTGAGCCGATTGAAATTTTCTTGATATTTTAACAAAACTGATCTAAATTATCAGCTGTTAATTTGCCCTTAAAATAGAAATATAAAATTAAATAAAGCAAATGTTAATCATCGAATGCTTCTTCTTCTGGCTGCTTCTTGTAGGGGTCGACACAGCAGATCATCTGCCTCCAACTCACCTTGTCCTTTGCATCTTCCTGTGTAACACCACCCTTCTCCATGTCCTCCTTCACTACATCCATGACTCTTCTCTGTGGTCTTCATCTTCCTCATCTTCATCCTTTGTCCAATATATCCACTATCCCTCTTCTGCACATGTCCAAACCATATCAGCCTTGCCTCTTTGTCTCCAAACAGCTCAACCTGAGCTGTCCCTCTGATATACTAATTTCTAATTCTGTCCCTCCTGGTCACTGTCAATGAGAATCTTAGCATCATCATCTCTCCCACCTCTATCTCTGCCTCCTGTCTTTTGGTGAGTGCCACCATATCCAAATCATACATCATGGCAGATCTCACTCCTGTCTTGTAAATCTTCCCTTTTAAGGCCTATAAATACTCCGCAAGACCAGAGAAATGTGTTCTCTCTCCCAGGGATGCAAAAACAAAATGACATCATTTTGTTCTTGCAGCCCCGGTTTGTGAGTTCTTGCAGCTTGTTCTTGACAGATCATCGTGGGAGAACTTTTTCCTTGTGTGGTGTCCAAGAACTATCGTGTGATTGGTCAGAAATGTGAATTTCCCCAAGAGTTCTGCACTTGAGTTTCTTGTAAAGTATGAAATGTCCTGGCCATAAAGAAGTTTGTTCTTGTTCTTGCCACCTCAAGAAAAAAAAAAAAGGTCTCTGTTCTTGCGGAGTAAGTAAAGGCCTTTACTCTAGCTGCTGTCCTTCTGTCACAAATCACCCGACACTCGTCTCCACCCACCTCCACCCTGCCTACACTCTCTTCTTCACCTCTCTTGTGCACTGTCCATTGTTTTGGATGGCTGACCCTAGGTATTAAAACTCATCTATACTCACTACCTCTACTCCTTACATCTTTACTGTCACACCTGCCTCCCTCTCATTCACACACATGTATTCTGTCTTACTTCTACTGACTTTCATTCTTTTTCTCAAGAGAGCATACCTCCACCTTGCCAGGTTCTCTTCCACCTGCTCCCTACTCTCACTACAGATCACAATGTCATCTGTGAACATTATGGTCCACGTAGGCTATTATTATACATTTACTGTACGGCGTAAAAAGAATGAACATTTGTCTTTGGTGTTACCACATTTTCCAGCAATAACCAAAACAGCAGGAAATATTCTACATTTAATTTCAGTGGGTCAAAAGGAAAAGGAAGGGATTATGCTTGCTTTCTTTGTTCTTGTGACTTTACCTTTGAATCAGATCCGTCCAAACACTATCAAGTAGTGCCAAATTTTGCCTGTGACATACTGTTACATAACTTTTAGACCATTCATAAAGGTAGCAATTAGTAACCATTAGCCATGACTTCAACTTAGTAACAACAGCCTGGACAAGTGATCATCCAATCCACTTAAAAACTGTCCAGTATATTGATGGTAACCATGCAAAAGCAGTGGTGAGTTTGACAATAGCTACAGTGATGCTCCCGTGATTTGGCAAAAAGTTGTTTGCTGTGGCTCTCTCACTGACAGATTTCTTATACGTGAATTGCTAGGGAGCATTTGTGTAGCTATAAAATGAATTTGATTATATTTTTATAAACTACCAAGGCATCTTAAATATTTGCTTTAAATGATCTTCTATAAACTGATACATTATCCTTAAATCAAAATTTTTGAATGTACGAGGGGGGGCTGAAAAGTTCATAGGCTGACTACAGTAAGAAGGAGTTATGCTCGTGGGTGCTGAGCCAGTAGTATTTGTGCTTCAGTGGCCGAGGAACAAGAGGGCAGAGCAGAGCTGAGAGTGAGAGAACTGTCAAGAGTATGGGTACAATAAACCACATTTGGTCAAATTTGACCAGTGCATCATGGTCAGCCTATGAGCTTTTCAGCCTCCTCCCCCCAAGTCACACATGGGGAGGGGGGGGGGGGGGGGGGCTGACCATCAACCATCAGTCTGGCCATCAACTGTATTAAGTTGATGGCCAGACAGCTCAAGTAGAGGTGTTCAAGTATCTCAGGATCTTATTCACCCGTGAGGGTAATGTACTGTATATTTTAATGAATAATGGAGAATATGGAGAATAAAAACCTGACTCTTTCAGTATGTGCAGCGATGAAGATGTCGTAACAGTCTGCTCAAGTGAAGAGGAAGCTGAGCTCGAAAGCAAAGCTGCCAATTTCCCGGCTGTTTTATGCTCCTATCCCTACCCTTATGGCTACAAACTTTGGGTAGTGACAAAAAGAATAAGATCACAGACGGACACGACTGAAATGAGCTTCCGCTCCTAGGGTGGCTGGGTTCATAGAAAGTGGAGCTCAGTTATTCGTGAAAGTAACTCTTCATCTTCAGCTGTCTCCATGTTGAAAGGAGCCAGCTGAGGAGATTCGAGTATCTGAGGATGATTCCCCCTGGACACCTCTCTGTTGAGGATTTCTGAGCATGTCCCACTGCGAGGAAATTCCAGGTCAGACAAAGAACTCTCCGGAGAAATTATATCTTTAAGCTGGCCTTGAAACACTGAGTACCACAAAATAGGAGCTGGAGGGAAGTCTGAGCATCTCAACTTCGACTGATGACCCTGAGACTCAGACTGCAGACAGCCAGTGGAAAATGAACAGATGAGCATGATATTTTGAGATTGATAAACTGAACACATGTTTGTGGTGCAGAATGTTTATTATGTGTGAGGGTGAAATTATAAATGCCAAATAACCCATTAATGACTAGAGTTCATTTACTGTATTATTTCTTTTTAAGACGCTGACAGAGTAATCTTGGTTGCATTGCCATCTGGAGATCACATGTACCAATTGTATGGTGCAGCATCATCTGTGCTTGCAATTTACTTCACACATTGATCCATTCAATAGGCCAGTTAACAGGCAGCTCAGCCTGTGGAACCACCCGGAGGCAACAGAAATTCTCCTTTCCATTTACACCCTGCCGTGTTATGAGCCAATGGAGGAGGTTCCGACGCCTGAGCCATCTTTTGCGAAAATAAGTGCTTGTGCCGTAGAAAGCCTTCCGCCTCACGCAGATCTCCCGCAACAGCTTCGCCTCCTCCTCCTGAGCCCTGGCCTGCTCCGTCAGCAGAGGAGTTGGAGGAGTGAAGACAGGGTCTGCTGGCTGAGACTGACATCCTCCTGGAGGTGAAGCCGTGGCTCCTCCCGGATTTAGCCCTGGAGTTGGAGGAGTATTCTCTGAAGGAACCTGAGCTGGAGCCAACGGTCGAGCGTTCCATAGCCTCGGAGCCTCCTCATCTCCATGTTGAGCCCCCACCTCCGCCCCCCCCTCGTTGCCGCCAATCCTAGAGGAGTCGGCAGAAGGTCAACACCACCTCTCAGCTAGCAACTCCTCCTTCACAGAGAGAGGAGATTTCTGTGGCTTCCACTTCCTCCGTAGCTGCTGCCTCCACTCTCTCCTCTGCACACTCACCTGTGGATGCGGGTTTGGTTGTTACTCCCCCGGCACCGCCCGCCTTCGTGCCAGCTGAAGCGGCTCTTCCTCAACCCACAGAGGAGCCCAGGCCCGCCATGGACATGGAGAGGGCAGTTTGTGCTCCAGATGCAGCAGACAACGCGGCACACCAGGAGAACAGGCAAGTTCACTCTCATTCTATTCAAATTATTGATGAATTGTCTTGCCTGACTCCTGGTAAAGAGACTCACATAATACAGTCCCCTGAGTGCTCTTTGCATGCTGCAGATAATAAAGCTTCACCTACCCTCTCCATATTTCCTTCTTTGAGTGTCCATTGGGCCTGGAACTCAACCGCCAGATGATGGAGGAGCCTGCAGTGCTGGAGGACAACATCCCAGCCCCGCAGATCCCCTATGGGCAGAGGGAAGGCGCTGAACCCAAGCCCGCCACGCCGAGTCCAGCCCCTACGGTGATCCGGACCCCAGCCACCATGCTAGATGTGCCTCCTGTGTGGATCACTACGCCTGGGGCCGAAGGGACTGATACCACTATCATGTCTGCTGCGGGGGCTGCTGCAGCAGAGTTGACACCTGAGCTGAACCTCCTGAGGGCCAAGCCTGCAGGACCACCATCACCTGGATCGTCAGAGTCCTGGACGGCAGTGGAGCTTGAGCTCAGGCAAGTGCTCTCTTTTATGTTTCTCCTCTCTGTCTTTGAGCAATCTTGCCTGGCTCTTAGTGAGGAGAGCCAGGTGCAGCTGCCCGCTGTACCTGGGCTCACCTTGCCAGACTCCGCCGCTGCCGATGACCCTGACCCCTCTTCTCTCTGTGCTGTCTCTGCGCTCTCTCCCAGGGTCGCCAGAGAGGATCCAACACCACCTGAGGCCTCCGTTGATCCAGGTTCGCCTCTGAAGGTCGGCCCGGGTCCAGCTCCTCCTGTGAAGGTCGTCGCAGGCATTCTGTCCCTGCCCAGGTCCACCGTGGGTGCAGCGTTGGCCCAGCCCGGGTCCACCATGGATGCTGCAGAGCTCCAGCCCAGAGCCGCCGCGGGTGCTGCAGAGCTCCAGCCCGGAGCCACCACGGGTGCAGCTAAGCTCCGGCCTGGAGCCACCACGGGTGCAGCTAAGCTCCAGCCTGGAGCCACCACGGGTGCAGCTAAGCTCCGGCCCAGAGCCACCACAGGTGCAGCTAAGCTCCAGCCCGGTGCCACAGCGAGTGCAGCAAAGCTCCAGCCCGGAGCCACCGTGGGTGCAGCTAAGCTCCAGCCCGGAGCCACTGCGGGTGCAGCTATGTTTCAGACCGGGACCCCCGTGGGTGCAACTATGTCCCAGACTGGGACCCCCGTGGGTACTACCATTCTCCCTCCTGAGACCATCGAAGGCACCGTCCCTCCTCCTTCAAGGCCAGGCGCCGTTGTGGGTCCTTCTCCTCCCCTACCAGATGCCGTTGTGGTTCTTTCCTTGTCCCTGCCGGATGCTGTCATGGTTCCTTCCTCGCCACCACCAGATGCCATCGTGGCTCCCTCCTCCTCGCCACTACCGGACACTGTCATGGCTCCCTCCTTCTTGCCGTCAGACGACGCTGGGGCTCCTTCTCTTCAGCTCACCTCTCCAGTTATGGGTCTCCCTGTGGGGGAGCCGCCACCTGGGCAGCCTCGCCTAAGCTGTTGGCTGAAAAACTCAGGCCGGCCGCCCGATAAACTGTGCTGTTGGGTTGGTGGGCCAGTTTTCCCTGGCAGGCCACCTGACTCATTTAACCGGGCCATCCGGCTGGTCTGGGACTTCGGCAGGCCACCAGACCGGGTGCACCTTGCCCTCTACAGGGCCTGGGACTCTGGGCAGCCTCCCGAGCCTTCTAGCCTCTGAACTTGGGGGGAGCTAAATTGTGTGTTTTTCTTTTTCCAGTGTGGGTCCTGAGTAGGTTGTTTTCTGTTCCCTCCTGGCCTGTCCCCCCCCACACACACACCTGCCCTGGGTAGAATGTGGTAGTTCCTGCTGGGGGGGGGGGGGGGCAGGTTTATTCTTTTTCTTTGATGTTACGTTGGGTGTCTGCAATCCACCCCTTGGGGGGGGGGGGCTCTGTCATGTGCTGAGTCTTGGTCTCTGCCAGACTGAGCTTCATGGCACTTTTTTCCTTTGCATTTATGTATATTTATTGTATTTGTTGCTTTTGAGTTTCATTGTTGCCTTTTTTATGTTTCTATTTTATGTTTTGAGATCTATGATGTGTCTCTCTGGGTTGACAGCTGTTGGCTGTGTTTCCGGGGTTATGCTCCGCTGGGGATGTCACCCGCCAGGCTGTCAACTGCCCCTCCCTCACCTGTCATTACCACCCAGCTAATTCTAATCACCAGTTTTGTTCCTTCTCCTACTCCGGGTCCCGCACCTGTTTTCACTCAGGTTATCATTCCACTTTGTACTTATATTCAATTTGTTCATTCAGTCCTCGCCAGTTCGTTGTATGTCTACATGGACGTTTTTTCCTGTTGTCCTCCCAGCCTCTGAAGCCTGTCCACTTCTTCAGAGCACACCTTGCTCTGAGGCATCACTGTGTTAATTCTTGTTTGGCATTTTTGTATCCTTGGCACCTTTGACTTTTTTGTTCTTTTGTTTATTAAACACACTAACTCCATCCAGCGTGTGGGCTTCTCTCTCTCTCTCTCTGCACTTCGGAGAGGCGCATATGACAGAAGGATTCCCACTTATACTTGATTAATTACCCCCCCCCCTTTACACAGATCATGGGAGACAGTTGAGTGATGAAAAATGGCCAGATCTCTCAATGATCTTTCACTGATCTGTCAGCGATCGCCAAGATCTCTCAATGATCTTTCAATGATCTTCACGATCCTCAAACGTTTTATATCAGTCCAAAACAATTTCTCAACAATCACCAAAGGGAAGCAATCTTTCAAGGAACTCTCAGTGAACTCTCAGCAATCTCTGCCACACTCTTTCCACCACTTCAGTTATTGGTCTTTCAATGCTCTCTCTGCAATCTTTCCATGAACTCCAAATGTTTCCACTTTGAAGGCAGACATGGCTTAGAGATCAGTAAGGATCACTAAGCATTCGATGAAAGACCAATAGAGTTAACTGAAAGACTGTGGCGGAGATCAGAGAGGTCATTGTGAGATCAACGAGATTGTTGAGTGCTCCTTGAGAGTTCAAAGATTGCTATGAAAGATCATAGATCACCAAAGTTCATAGATTGCCATGAAAGTTGCTGAAAATTGAATTTTTGATCTCCTAAATTCACAGGAACAGCTTTTTCCAGGCTTTTGTTTATTTGTTATACTGTGGAGTGTAATAATCAGGCGAGATGCGACGAGCTGGAAGGGTGCAAAGTTTTATTTCCTCCAACATAATGAGACACACTTTGTAGCTCTGTGCGCTACTGTGCTGCTGAGACATGTCACACAAGCTCTTTTATACAGTGATACAGACGGGGAGAATGTATAGCACATTAGCATATCAGTCAATACATATTATTAGTGTGACCAACTGGCGCCCGGATGTCCTCTCCATCATCCCGGGATGTATACACAACAGTCCATTGTTCTGGTTGCCCCCAGGGGCTCTCTGTATGTGAATTGTCCTCTGCTTCCTCCAGACCTGCTGAGTGTGAGAAATGTCCGTGCAGAGTGTGGTTGGTCACCACAGGGGTCCCCCCCAGAACACTCAGAAGGGGCTGTGACCCCCCCACCCACCCCCGTCATTTGGGCTCCAGCTCCGGTAGAACTGTCCTGCTGTAGCGGAGTGACGGAGGGCATGTCAGTCCGTGGGGGGGACGGGGGAGGGGTGGAAAAGACAGTGTGCTCCGTTCCGGGTCCCAGCACGTTGAACAGCCATGGATCGTGGGCGCACAGGGCCAGTGCACGTCGTGTGTAATGGAACCAACCGGCGATCGGCTGGGTTTAGGGAGTGAGGTGCGGGAAGAGCGCTGTGGAGGAGGAGGGGGAGGGGGGTGAGAGTAAGTGAGTGCCAACCTGGGACATCAAAGGTGTCTGAGCTGCGCAAAAATTGCGCGTGGATCCGTGATGGTGAGGGACTTTCCCAGTCAACCTGGTGGTGATCCGCAGCGGCTGTGAAAAAATTAAGTCTCTGACTCCTCTCACGGCTCAGTCCAGCGAGGATGTGGGGAAGGCGAACAGCCAAGTTTCCCGAGGATGCGTAGCGGCTGTGAAACAACTGCAGCTGTGTGAGGGACTTGGCGGTTTGGATTTTAAGTGCAGAAGCAGCTCTAAAGCCATCGGGGACAGCAATCGACTAAATTCCCCTTGTGTGTCGTGGCCGAGAAACCCATACAAAGTCCTGTGTGCGGGCTGTGTGTCTGCTTCAGGTGCGTGAGCAGCCCTGAAGGTTCCGAGGATGGCAGTCGGCCATGTTTCTCGGGCCTGTGCAGTGGCGGACGATGTATCAGTCTGTGGAGCCAGTTTGTCCCTGTGCGTGGTGCGCGCTTGGCGCAGTGACCACATAGCTGGAAGTTGCGCTGTCCTCATAATCCTGCGGTGTGAGTGCAGGGCTTCTGTGCGCGGGAGGTCCACTGTCCGGAGTGAGTTAGGATCGGGGAGCTTGGTGGAAATCAACGCAGACGGCGCCAATGATTTTCCCCGTTCAGGCTGCTTCCTTCGGTTCATTCGTGTCACCGTCCATGGTGCGTGTTGGTCCCAGCACTGCCCCCTCCGGTGTGGATGAAGAGGATGTCGGCGTCACCATGACATGTCTAGGGTCACCACTGTGGAGGTAATAATCAGGCGAGATGGGACGAGCTGGAAGGGTGCAAAGTTTTATTTCCTCCAACATAATGAGACGCACTTTGTAGCTCTGTGCGCTACTGTGCTGCTGAGATATGTCACACAAGCTCTTTTATACAGTGATACAGACGGGGAGAATGCATGGCACATTAGCATATCAGTCAATACATATTATTAGCATAACCAACTGGCACCCGGATGTCCTCTCCCTCATCCCGGGATGTATACACAACAGTCTATTGTTCTGGTTGCCCCCAGGAGCTCTCTGTATGTGAATTGTCCTCTGTATGTAAATTGTCCTCTGCTTCCTCCAGACCTGCTGAGTGTGAGAAATGTCCGTGCAGAGTGTGGTGGGTCACCACAATACTTCATTAATCCCAGAGGGAAATTCAAAGGCATCCACCTGGATGAGGCAGCTACAGGGCAGCGCCAATCCCTTCACCACTCATTCATGGCTTTAGGAGATTGTTGAGAGATCAGGCCAATTTTTGATCTCTCAGTGGTGACTCAATGATCTCCATGATGTATAAAGGGCCCCCTTACAAATGCTTGATTCTAATTTCACCTTGAAATTCAGAACTAATCCTAGAGGATAACATGCTAATACCCCCTCCTTTACTGTGTATAATCTGGGATCATTTTTACTTACTAAATTAATGACCAAATATAATCTTTTCTTTTTTATTAGCATTACTGGGTTGAATTTAATATTCTCCTACTCCCACACAAGCAGCTCTTCTGCATACACCAAGTATATTCTAGGTTTACCTACAATAAATGTTAAATATTTCTCAAACTAGAAAAAAAAGTCAGACACAATACTTGAACAAGGTTGTGTTGCGACTAAAACACAAAACAGAAAAAAAAAATCCTCCAAAAGGAAGCACTGCATACACACTCTTGCACACATGCCATTATTTATTGAGGGCTAGTATCACAAACATACACAAGCAGCAGCACACACATCTTGTCGTATCTTGAGGCCAGTGGAGCAGTAAATGTTGCAGTATTTCAGTGTGACAGAAAACACTGTGTTTACGTGCTTATCACTTGTGCAGCCTGGGCTGAGGTCCTCTCCCCATACTGATTTATGCCTTCTTAATTAAGCTATGAGTTTGCTAAAAAAACAAAGTGCTCATGCAAAGAGCTTACACATCGAAACACCTTTTCAAAAGAGGATAAATAGGGAGAATTTCCTGATGATAATGATGATGATGATGATGATGATGATGATGATGTGTAGAGATCAAAACCAAAAGAAATGAGAAAATGGGGTCTCTCTCATTGCTCACCTCTTAATCACTAACTAACTAACTAACCTGCACTTATATAGCGCTTTTCTAGTCACAAAGACCACTCAAAGCGCTTTCACTAATACTAACTCTCTATTCTAAGGGCCTATAGGAAACAGATATCTAGGGACAATTTAGAACAGCCAATTAACCTAACATGCATGTCTTTGGATTGTGGGAGGAAACCGGAGCCCCCGGAGTAAACCCACGCAGCACAGGGAGAACATGCAAACTCCACACAGAAAGGTTCCAACCCCTGCCAACCTGGGGATTCGAACCAGGAACCTTCTAGCTGTAAGGCAACAGTGCTAACCACTGCACCACTGACAAAGATTAGCTATTTTACTGCATATTTGTGTCTGCACATGCATATACTCTGCTTCTCCCTGAAGCAGTCGTCAAGTGCTCACATATTGTGATTTACATCTCTATTACACTGTTCTTCATAACTTCTTGTGGGTAATACAGCTCAAAAGTAATTAATGAAATGAGGTGAACTGGGAACAAAGAGTAAAATAATTTCATTAATAACTAGTGTTTGTTTTCACTCCCTGAATTAATTTCCTGTTCGCACAAGTTGGAATGCCCCCAAATCTAAATTACTTGGATAATAGTGATAAAATGAGCCAGGTAGATCCTGCAGTTAAAAAAAAAATGGCTGCAGTGTGCTCCTGTCAACTGCCCAGCTGAGCAGTAACAATTTCCAGCAGTTTTTTTTTTTTTTAATGAGAGATTAATTAAACCTGGGGTAAATGATAACTTCAGTCTTTAGGTTTTGAATGATTAAAAGTGTAATGGGCAAAATTTAAAAACTACTCTGGAAGCCGCAGCTGGAGGCCTCCAGGTTGATTGTGTGTGAGGTCAGCTTTTAATATCTTAAGTGAAGAGAGAGCTAATAGTTTCTCAGGGACGGACTAAATGGGTGCAAGTACAGCTGAACTGGTTACCAAAACACAGGGAGATAAAGAACAGATTAAGAACACGGGTGCATCCCAATTCACCCCTTCTCCCTACCCCTTAGCCCTGCCCCTCCTTTTTACCCATTCACTGTGAATGTGCAAAACGGAGGGGTAGGGCTAAGGAGTAGGGTGAAGGGGTGAATTGGGACACACCCTAAAAGTTTCATTCTCTATTATCGACACCACTAATCCTGCATAGTTCAGGCATACAGGACTGCCCTCTTTCTTTGGGTGCTTTCACACGTTTGTTTGTTTGGGTCTGAATCACCTGACAGGTTTGTATATTTGTAGCATTTCTCCCTTGGTTTGGTTTCTATTCACATAGAGAAAAATCCAATTGTACCATAATGTGTCACTTCAAACCATACAATACCATCCTCTTTGCTTACTAGTTAGATGTGTCTGCCCTGATAAGAACAGTAAATACAGGAAACATTGTTACCTTTTTAACCACAGCTCCCTGTTTTATTCAACGCATCTCACACTTTAATGTAGTCCTAAAAATGTTTTTATTCTTGTTGTAGCATTCTGCAACAGACCTCTGAAGACCCTGAGCCGTTTGCCAAAGAGTGTCGATATTTTGTACGTTAGGGATAGTTGGGCATGAATGTCAATAAGTCATCTGATCAGATATCTACAATTCATCCTTCAGCATGTTTTTGGTGGAAAAAAGAAATTAAAATCTACCCATAAACTAATTCATTCTTTCAGGTGCAGCGTGGACAGTCATCGCTCTCCAGTTATCACGATCAATGATCGTCTGAACTGTGATTTTGGCCTTCTCTGTTTCTAACCATTGTTATTCCATCTATCAGCTTCATTCTCCGCCTGTTTCTGCTTCCTTTTCCTCCAAACTTTCCAGTTGTAGCCAGATGCTCAAATGATTCTCTTGATGTGTCCAAAGAATCTTTACTACTGTTTCCTGATTTTGTTGAATAGTATTTGTTGTTGCTTTTGCTCTACAGAGCATTTCAAAATTTGTTATCTTCTAAGGAACATTTAATTTGCTTTATACAACAATTAGTTCTGACCAAACAACATGATTAAACAAGGGATTCCAGGAGTTACTATAATTCCACAATAATCACCAAATATATTTCTCTTCACTTCAGCTGTTTTAATAATATTTAAATTATAGATAATATCAGTGCCTTCTTATAATATATGGGAATTGTTATACTGTGTTGGATACCTTAATTTCCACATTAAGGTGCTGTTTGAAATGAGCCGGTCCTAAAAAAAAATCAGACCTCTGTGACCTGGAAGTCCCACGCCTTGTGAACATCCAGCAAAATATTTCACAGCTGTTTACAAACATCCAGCAAAATATTTCACAGCTGTTTACACCAAATTAGAAGAAGAAGAAGAAGAAGAAGAAGAAGAAGAAGAAGAAGAAGAAGAAGAAGAAGAAGAAGAAGAAGAAGAAGAAGAAGAAGAAGAAGAAGAAGAAGAAGAAGAAGAAGAAGAAGAAGAAGAAGAAGAAGAAGAAGAAGAAGAAGAAGAAGAAGAAGAAGAAGAAGAAGAAGAAGAAGAAGAAGAAGAAGAAGAAGAAGAAGAAGAAGAAGAAGAAGAAGAAGAAGAAGAAGAAGAAGAAGAAGAAGAAGAAGAAGAAGAAGAAGAAGAAGAAGAAGAAGAAGAAGAAGAAGAAGAAATTTCTGTTGTCATTCAGTCCATACAGCCAATCATGTACAGTAGAACAAAATTACGGTTTCTCCTATCTACAATGTTAATCACATGTAGAATCAGAGGGGTCACTGCCACAAACAACTTCTCCTTCCCCCATTCTATTACGCTGAGCACCAAGCCAGAAGGTGGGAAGTACCATTTTTATATGGTCTTTGGTATGACCCGGCCAGTACTTGAACCCCCAACCCCCCAGTTGTGGGGTGGATGCTCTATCAACTAGGCCACCACTCCGACAAGCTAGAGTTGTATTTATTGTCTTGAATAGTCAACCATAATAACTTTGTGGTGACAAACTCTTTATTACAACTGAAAATGTGAAGAAAAAGAAAAGGGAGTGCACAGGAACTAACACGGAACTCCACCGAAGCTAAATCACTAACCAGACACCAGCGCGAGTCACATGACCCACAAAACCTACTTGACAGGTGGAGTGGTATGTATGGAAACACTTACTTCTGCACTGGACAATATTTAACATTGTTACATGTGTGTCAAATGACAATAGTTCTATTCTTTTCTATGTTAAGCTCATTGAGGAGGTTAGCAACAGTTAACCAAGGACATTTGGAAGGGACTGTTTTTCTCAGCAGAGCAAAATAACTGGTTAAACAAACAAAATCATAATTTTTTGTCCTGTATTGGTGACATTTAATAAGCGGTGCTTGTGAAACTGTTGTATAAAAGCAATATTACACCCGTGGTCATAGGGTATCATGAAAAATATACTGTAACTGCAGTGATTTCTTCAGCCCTCTGCTTCACGTCGGGCCTTTGACCGAATCCTGCTGTAATCTTCGGTCAAATTAGCTTTGATACAACAATACACTTCACATCTATACCAATGCTGTTCTACCTGTATGTTGTTATGAATAGTATGGGCCCTATTTTGACAGTCATCCGCACACTTTTCCAACAGACTTTCCACTGTACGCCAATGTTTTTGTTAGTTTCTGCCAGCACATTATCTGGTTTTTACACTTTACATCACACCATCTAATTACCAGTAGACAATGTGCCCGCTTTGCGCTGGGAAGTGGAGAGTCATTTCAAAGAGGTGTGGTGGCGCGCAAGCTAATGCGCATTACTATGATAGTGCATTCCATGAGAATCCACTTTTGAGCAGGAAAAAGGAGGTCTTTCATCAGAAGCGCATTGTTTAATGATATTTCAGTGGCGTGTTTTGAAATTGTGCAGCACCGGAGCTCATGAGGAGCATGCGCTGATCTTATTTTAATAGAGTTGTAACAGTCATCACATAATCGTCCATCATTTTAATTATATGATGATCACACACTAGTTTTTTTTTTTCCATCCACACTCTCATTTTAATTGTGGACTTATCATTGGCGTCTATAGATTAGGCATTAATGTATGATTTTTTTAGGGGAATGAATGAATGAACAGGAAGCATGTGTGCCAGTGTGTTCCAGTGTGATGCGTCGTGCAAGGGGGTGGGAGGGATTTATTTTCATCACAGTCTTATTAGGCATTAATGCATTTAGTTTTAGGGGAATAAATGAATGAACAAGGAGTGTGCAATGTTTTACTTTTCACTGCAACTCCCCACAGAGACAGGAGGCATGTCCACATCTGCCTCGGCTGTGTGTCCTTCCAGCCCAGCAAGCTCCCCGACAGCCATCTGTCAGCCCCCGGCAGAGGTTGTGAAGACCGGGGTTGCTTCGTGACGGGGGCCGGCAGCGGACAGAAAGCTGCGCCAGATTGCCTCCTTGTAAAGGAAAGGATGAAACAATGGCACAGAGCAACTTCCGTGCCATCGTTAATGAAAGTTTATGAAAGTTTGCAGAGGCATCATCCTCTTTTCCCAAAGTTTCAAACCCATTCATGCCTGTGTGTTGCATCCATGTGCACTACATTTATTTATTTTATTTACTGGTTTATGTGACAGGGACATTGTACATTAATTCACATTACTCTAAAATGCATCAGAATTAGCCAAAATGGCTTCATCCTCAGTCCCCGAACAGATGTTAAATTGTCATCCTAAAAAATAACGCAAGGTTAAAAGTCAAAGTCAAAGTCAAAGTGCCTTTATTGTCATGCCATTGCTAAAAAACAATACAACAAAATTGAGATACGGCTCCCTTTACAAAAACCATTAAACCATTCAGCTGATTTTTCAGCCCATTCTTCACTGTTTGTTCTTTCTAACATAACTAACTGGGCATCAACTGTGACTGATGTGATTGACTCTGCTTTTTGAACAGGCTTTTAGTTAGACTCAGGATGTAAGTTTGTTTTTAATTATTTTATGTTATCTGTTTAAATATCTTTTTTATGTTTTTACTTGAAACAGGAACAGGTCAAGTGGACCCCTGACCAAGTGAGCACCCCATGTGAGCACCCCAAGTGGACCCTGGGGTCCAATCTGTACATGTTCAAGTACATTTACAATCCAATGATTTACAAACTGATTCAGAGCTTTCTAAAGCCTCATTGAGAACATTATAGTCCCACATACCTGTTCTGTGGATTTTCATCTGGGGGCAGCCAGAAGTGACGAGAAGCAGCGGTGGAGAAGAAAAGTCTTTTGAAAGCAGAAACAGAGCCAAAATCTTCTTCAGGTCTGATTAGTTGTCATCTTACATATATACACAGACGTGGACAAAATTGTTGGTACCCCTCTGTTAATGAAAGAAAAACCCACAATGGTCACAGAAATAACTTGAATCTGACAAAAGTGGTAATAAATAAAAAGTCTATGAAAATTAACTAATTAAAATCAGACAATGCTTTTGAATTGTGGTTCAACAGAATTATTTTAAAAAAACAAACTCATGAAACAGGCCTGGACAAAAATGATGGTACCCTTAACTTAATATTTTGTTGCACAACCTTTTGAGGCAATCACTGCAATCAAACGATTTCTGTAACTGTCAGTGAGACTTCTGCACCTCTCAGCAAGTATTTTGGCCCACTCCTCATGAGTAAACTGCTCCAGTTGTCTCAGGTTTGAAGGCTGCCTTCTCCAGATGGCATGTTTCAGCTCCTTCCACAGATGTTCAATAGGATTTAGATCAGGGCTCATAGAAGGCCACTTTAGAAGAGTCCATTATTTCGCACTTAGCCATTCTTGGGTGTTTTTAGCTGTGTGTTTTGGGTCATTATCCTGTTGCAAGACCCATGACCTGCGACTGAGACCAAGCTGTCTGACACTGGGCAGCACATTTCTCTCTAGAATACCTTGATAGTCTTGAGATTTCATTGTACCCTGCACAGATTCAAGACACCCTGTGCCAGATGCAGCAAAGCAGCCCCAGAACATAACACAACCTCCTCCAACTTTCACAGTAGGGACAGTGGGACTAACTTAAAAAAAACAACAAAAAAAAACAACAACAACAAAAAAAAACAGCTTGAACCCCAATAGTTCTCCCAAATCTGTTAAAACTCGAGTATCCTCTGAGTGAAGAAGTCTCCCAAATCATGCTTTATGTACAAAATGACAGTGGTTTTTAGTGGGAAATTTATGCTTCATTTTTGCGTCTGTGAACATAGAGCTGATGTGCCTTGTCAGAAAGTTCCAGTTTTATCTCGTCTGTCCATAAGACATTCTCCCAGAAGCTTTGTGGCTTGTCAACATGCAGTTTGGCAAATTCCAGTCTGGCTTTTTTATGATTTGTTTTCAACAGTGGTGTCCTCCTTGGTCGTCTCCCATGAAGTCCACTTTGGCTCAAACAACAACGGATGATGCGATCTGACACTGATTTACCTTGACCTTGGAGTTCACCATGAATGTGTTTAGAGGTTGTTCTGGGCTCTTTTGTTACCATTCGTATTATCCGTCTCCTCCTGCGGCCACGTCCAGGGAGGTTGGCTACAGTCCTGTGGATCTTAAATTTCTGAATAATATGTGCAACTGTAGTCACAGGAACATCAAGCTGCATGGTCTTATAGCCTTTACCTTTAACATGCTTGTCTATAATTTTCTTTCTAATCTCCTGAGACAACTCTCTCCTTTGCTTCCTCTGGTCCATGTTTAGTGTGGTACACACTATGTCAACAAACAGCACAGTGAGTACTTGTCACCCTTTAAATAGGCCGACTGACTGATTACAAGTTTGTAGACACCTGTGATGTTAATTAGAGGACACATCTTGGTTGAACATGTCCCTATGGGCACATTATTTTCAATCTTTTCTAGGGGTACCATCATTTTTGTCCAGGCCTGTTCCATGAGTTTGTTTTTTGAAATAATTCTGTTGAACCACAATTCAAAAGCATTGTCTGATTTTCATTGGTTAATTTTCATAGAATTTTTATTTATTACCACTTTTGTCAGATTCAAGTTATTTCTGTGACCATTGTGGGCTTTTCTTTCATTAACAAGAGGGGTACCAACAATTTTGTCCACGTCTGTATTTTTTACACTTCTTGGTAACCGAGAAAAGTCTTTCCAACAGTTTTACACAAAGTCTTGTTGTTGTTCTCCTTCTTTGCGTTTACAAATCACTGGATTGAGAATGTACTTGTACATGTACAGACTGGATCCCGGGGTGCTCACTTGGGAGTGCTCATTTGGGAGTGCTCACTTGGTCAGGGGTCCACTTGACCTGTATCCCATAAAACTACCTTGCGAAGGGAGGAGATAGCTCAGAATGTTGCCTTCAATCAAGCGTTCCTTGGTGTGCTGGGCCACTTTGTGAAGGCGAGGAGTAAGCGTGTCTGGCCGGCGTGTGTGACCCATTCTGAGTTTTTTTTTTTAACAGTTTAAAGTTTGAATTTTGCACATTCTAAATAATCTGGATTTTGCTGGTGATTGTAATAAACAATTTAGTGACTTGTGTGTTTGCATCATGATGTTCTATTTGTCTGTTCAGACACCGGTGGTAAGCGTCAACAGTACAAACCAAACATTCATCAATGATGTTGAAAATAATGGCTCACTTTAAAGAAAAAGTAACTAAAAACAATTGTTTTATTTACTGAAGACTGTATTGTTGGATGTGCCAGTGCAGAAGACACTGCACACTTCAGCGATAGTACCAGTATATGGAGGAATTCTGTGCCATATTAGCATCTGTATTTCCTAATAATGAGTTAGGATTTAATGGATTTAACATGTTTTAACACAAACTACTTTATGGTTCAAAATTCTGTTGACAGAGTTAAACCAAAAGTGATTTCTCAAACTGCTGGATTATTTAGACAGCTTTTCCATTCTTTTAGCATTTAATTTATGTCACTAAATCTTAGTAACCTTCACAAATAAAACATAAACAAACGAGGAGACATATCTGCAAAAAGCACAATTTTTTAGTTTATTGTAAAAATTTGTAGTGCAGTACAAAAGGAGTACATTGTACATTATTCACACATAGAATATATATTTATACAATATCTACATGTATATACATGTATTTTTCATGTAACCTTGTGACTGCATTATTCTAATTGCTTTTAATCCTTGATGAAGTTTCTTTTGGGTTAAAAATGCATCATAATTGTTAAATATATTTTATTATACCTAACTCAGTACTGTTTACCTGTTGAAATATATATTTTACAGATCAGAATCAGAATCAGAATCAGAATCAGGTTTATTGCCATTGTTCATGTAGTACACAAACTAGGAATTTGTCTCGGTACAATGCTGCAACATTAAACATGATAAGATAAGAGAAATAAACTATACATGTAATAAAGTGTAGGATAAGATTAAGTGATACTGGTCAACAGTTAAAATATATATTAGCCAGCAGCAGATACTGTGGAGAACTATATAGTGCAGTCGGTAATGCAGGAAGAAAACAGTGATGATTGACATGAGTCTGGTTGAGCTGCTGTACATGGTGCACGAGAGTCACTTAGTGTTCAGCAGTCTAATGGCAGAGGGGAAGAAGCTGTTCATGTGAC
The DNA here is from genome assembly GCA_020510985.1 of Pholidichthys leucotaenia. Classification (NCBI taxonomy): domain Eukaryota; kingdom Metazoa; phylum Chordata; class Actinopteri; order Cichliformes; family Pholidichthyidae; genus Pholidichthys; species Pholidichthys leucotaenia. Next base: position 155,186,282 of record CM035847.1, on the reverse strand, counting down.
GGGAGGTTTTAGTCTGGATGGACCGAAGTCTTCTACCAGAGGGGAGGGGGGCAAACAGTACGTGACCAGGGTGTGAGGGATCGGCTATGATCCGGCCAGCACGCCTCCGGGTCCTGGAGATGTACAGATCCTGGAGAGATGGGAGCTTGCAGCCGATCACCTTCTCAGCAGTGCGCACGACGCGCTGCAGCCTTAGTCTGTCCCTGGCAGTGGCTCCTGCGTACCACACGGTTATGGAGGTGGTGAGGATGGACTCGATGATGGCTGTGTAGAACTGCACTAACATCTTGGTGGGTAGCTTGAGCTTCCTCAGCTGCCGCAGGAAGAACATCCTCTGCTGGGCTTTTTTGATGAGTGAGCTGATGGTCAGCTCCCATTTGAGGTCCCTGGTGATGGTAGTGCCTAGGAAGCGGAAGGAATCAGCAGTGGTGATGGGAGAGCCTGAGAGGGTGAGGGGGGGCAGAGGAGTAGTGACTTTCCTGAAGTCTACAATCATCTCCACTGTCTTCAGAGCGTTCAGCTGCAGGTTGTTATTGCTGCACCAGGACGCCAGCTGGGCCACCTCTCTCCTGTAGGCGGACTCGTCGCCGTTGGAGATGAGCCCGATGAGGGTGGTGTCGTCCGCAAACTTGATCAACTTGACAGACTGGTGGCTGGAGGTGCAGGAGTTGGTGTAAAGGGAGAAGAGTAGGGGGGAAAGTACACAGCCCTGGGGTGATCCGGTGCTGATGCTAGTATAGTCTGAGACAGTCTTTCCCAGCCGCACATGCTGCCTCCGGTCCGTCAGGAAGTCGATGATCCACCTGCAGAGGGAGTCAGGCACGTTGAGCAGGGACAGCTTGTCCCGGAGCAGAGCGGGGCGGATGGTGTTGAATGCGGAGCTGAAGTCCACAAACAGGATCCTGGCGTAGGTTCCCGGGGAGTCCAGGTGCTGCAGGATGGAGTGGAGGGCCAGGTTGACTGCATCGTCTACAGACCTGTTGGCTCGGTAGGCAAACTGCAGCGGGTCCAGGAGAGAGATAACTGTCATCGAGACCTGCTGTCCACACCCCACTCCACCAACACCCCCCCACTCCCAGCACACAGCCGCCCAACCTGACCCTCACTAAGACCCAGGTGAGGACGGAGCTGAGGAAGATCAAGGCGAGGAAGGCCTCGGGACCAGACGGCATCAGCGTGAAGCTCCTCAAGTCCTGCGCAGACCAGCTGTGTGGGATTGTGGAGCACATCTTCAGCCTGAGCCTGAAGCTGGGGAGGGTACCACAGTTGTGGAAAACATCTTGTGTGGTACCTGTACCAAAGACTTCCCACCCCAAAGACCTGAACAGCTGCAGACCAGTGGCCCTGACGTCTCACATGATGAAGACCCTGGAGAGACTGCTCCTTGCTCACCTCCGCCCCCTGGTGGGACCAGCGATGGATCCACTCCAGTTCGCCCACCAGCATGGCATTGGGGTGGAGGATGCAGTGATCTTCCTCCTTCACCGTTCCCTGTCCCACCTGGAGAAGCCCGAGAATGCGGTGAGGATCATGTTCTTTGACTTCTCCAGTGCTTTCAACACCATCCAACCGATGATCCTGAAGGACAAGCTCCTGTGCACAAGGGTGGACCAGCACCTGTCATCATGGATCCTGGACTACCTCACTAACCGGCCACAGTTTGTGAGAACTCAGGATTGTGTGTTCTACACGACCATCGGTAGCACGGGGGCCCCCCAGGGAACGGTTTTAGCTCCCTTCCTGTTCACCCTTTATACTGTGGACTTCTCACACAACACAACACACTGCCATCCACAAAAGTTCTCTGATGACTCTGCGATCGTCGGCCTCATCTCCAACGGAGATGAAGCTGAGTACAGAGGACTTATCCAGGACTTTGTGGACTGGTGCCATTGGAACTGCCTCCAGATCAACGCGAGGAAAACTAAGGAGCTGGTGGTGGACTGCCACAGGCAAGGACAACCCCTCACAGCACCAGTAAACATCCAGGGAACCGACATTGAGATGTTGACATCCTACAAGTACCTGGGTGTTCATCTGAACAATAAACTAGACTGGTCACACAATACCGATGCACTCTACAAGAAGGGACAGCGCAGGCTGTTCTTACTGAGGAGGCTCAGGTCTTTTGGTGTACAAGGGGTGCTCTTGAAGACATTCTATGACACGGTGGTGGCATCATCCGTCACTTTTGGAGTGGTCTGCTGGGGCAACGGCATTACAGCAGTTGATAGGAAGAGACTGAACAAACAAATCAAGAAAGCTAGCTCTGTCCTGGGGCAACGCCTTGACCCAGTGGAGGAGATGGGAGAGAGAAGGATGGTGGCTAAACTGTCATCTCTGCTGGAGTCTGAGTCCCACCCTATGCAGGACATACTGAACGCACTGAGGAGCTCATTTAGCAGTAGACTACATCATCCTAGGTGCGCGACCGAGAGGTTTCGCAGGTCCTTCCTACCAACGGCTGTCAGACTGTATAACCTAAGCAGGGCTGCTCGCAGAGATAGCAAAAAAACGTAACGACCTAATAGTATTGAATGCAAAAGACGCAACAGACTTACACAAATGGTCCCCTCCAGTATACAACTAGGATAATATCAGTCGCTATGGAGGGTGACAATATGTATGGGTACATATTCATACCATGTAGGGTAACTAAATAGACAGTTATGCTGTTTATTCCATCTAGCTACAATGCTCCGCACTGTGTATATATATTTATATATTTATGTGTACATATGTATATTCACTGCTCTTATTTTCTTATCTTCCAAATTATTGCTCTGAGTGTTGCTATCCCTGTGCTGTTGCAATCCTGGAATTTCCCCATTGTGGGACTAATAAAGGCTTATCTTTTCTTAATATAACCCCATAACTATAACACTGGTCAACACCAAATTTATTGTCTAAATTTTTTTAGCTGATTTAGGACAATTTTGATGTGCTGAATCCAAAAATTACATTGGTTTTGCTCAATCAGGTCAACTTTTTGAACTATGGCCACATGTTGTTTTTTACATTTTTGTTTACATGTATGGGTATTTTCGCTTTATATGATGCAAAAAAAATTTTTCATTTCTTGAAATTTCTCGAACTCTGAAGAGTTTGCATGCTCCAATTTATGACATGATGTCATAAATTGTCATGATGGCTGATTATCGTTGGACTCTGAATAGAGACATCCCTGCTGATGAGCATTCTAGAGGTTCGAATAAACGGAAGTTGAAGCTCTGAATTTTGAGCAATGATGACGTAACATTCGATTCATATGTACTTACCTTTATCAGTGTCTACTATTCAAAATACAGTAATCGAAGTTTGTAACATTTAATCAATAAATTGTGTTCGAAAATGATTTTTTTCTCTTAAAAATCTATTTCAGATGAGAAATATTAACAAAAATCAACCGATAATGTCACAAAAATGTAACTGATTTAGTCAGAAGATCAGATTTTTTAAAAATCAACTTAGCATAAAAACCTGACCTGATTGAGAGAAACGGATGTCATTTTCGGATTCAGCGGTGCAAAATTGTCTTAAATCAGTTGAAAAAACACAGACAACTTACAAAAAAATTATTTTTGTAACCCTGTGTAATATGGCACGCGACATTTTTGGCAGCTGATCACTTTTTGCCACAACACCACAGGCTGGAGCAGGTACATCCCATGGTGTCTCAAAAGTCTCCCCATGATTTTCACACAGATCACTACAATATGTAGCACAGGAAGTTAAACGTTTCTACAGACATTCTGAAGTTCTGCAATCACTGCGGTTCGTGAAGCTGGGGTGACATATCACCACTGGGAGGCTTGGTTGAATGCCCAGACCAACGATTTGAAGCAATGATTTTGCCACAAGAGAGCCATCTGAAACACACACACAGCATACATATTTTAGTACCTAACAGCAATAACTTGCCGTGATTACAATGTAGTATGGGGGACTTAATAGTGCTTAACTAGCATTAGCAATCACTAGCTTACCTTCATATGTGATCTAGTTCGTATCCTCACGTCTTCCACTGCTCCATGGCTTCCTAAACTCTCCAGTACTTTTCCAGAGTATTTCGTCTCATCGCCTGTAGCCTTCTCTGGCTCTCCTTTTTTGCCTTTACTCTGACAAAAAGCCAGCTAGCAGCAGGCTCGTCTCAATATCCATCTTGTGTTTTGCTTGTCACATACAAATGATGTCATGGGAGTGTCAGGCCGCCTTGCTGTAAAGATCTCACTCTGTGGTGGATAGCAAAAACTGTATGCTGTCTGTAACATTATGGCATCTAGCTCTGACGGGTACGATAAAGATGAGGTGGGCTGGACAGTATCCAGGCCTGGGTGCCAGAAAAGAGCAGCTAGAGGGTCAACAAGACCTAGAAGCGGGTCAGATGAGAGTGATGCGGGAGGAAGTAACAATGCGAAGAAAACACGAACTGGCCAAAATGGATGGCAGTTTGAGGATGTAGGGAATGACTGGAAGGTTGTCATTGAGTTCAATCAGGGTGAGGGGCACTATCACCCGGTTAAGCTAACAAAAGCAATTGAGAAAGAAATTGGGAGATTTAAGTTTGCAAAGTTCTTGAAGAATAACCGGCTGTTAATTCATGCCACAAGTAAACAACAGCAACAGAAAATACTGACAATGACATGTCTAAACGGAGAACAAATGAAGGCACATGTTCCTGGCGCGACAGCTAACTTGAGGGGAGTTATATCAGGTGTCCCTTTGTGCATGTCTATGGAAGAAGAGAAAAACGAGATCCAAGGAGGAAAGGTGAAGGATGTGAAAAGGCTACAGAGTAAAAAAGAAGGTTCGCTGAAGGACACACAGTCTGTCATGATTCAGTTTGAGGAAACACTCCCTAAATCAGTCCTAACAGGATACATGTAGTATTTCAGTGTCAGAGAATACGTCCCAAAGCCACTCAGGTGCTACAAATGTCAAAGGATGGGTCACACTGCTCAGCAATGTAGGGGAAAGCTAAGATGTGCTAGATGTGAAGGGGAGCATGAATATGGTAAATGTGACAAGGACGCCAAAGTAAAGTGTTGCAACTGCGGGGGTGAGCACAGTGCTGCATATGGAGGATGTGTTGTGCAGAGGGAAGCGAGACAAGCCCAGGAAATCAGAATAACTAAGAAAATCTTGTATGCAGAAGCTCTAAAGACAATTAGAGAGGCAGGGATAGTCAGAAACACAGCAGGCCTTCCTCAAAGAAGTTCAGTTCAAATGGAAGCCCAGTAATCAACAGGTCCCATGCAAGCACAGGATCGTGCAGCTGCAAGGAATGCTTGTGTTCACAAATGCAAAATGGATGATGACACATTGATAGTTAAGAGGACAAACTTTATAGCTTTTGTCTGCCACACCATGAATGTTGCTGCACAGCTAAAGAAGAAAAGTGACAGAATCAAAACCATTGTGGAAGCTGCAGGAAGCTTCCTAGATGTGAAAGATATCACAACTGACCAGATTCATGCTTTATTGAAAGCTGAAACTGGGGAGACTGCACATGCAGAAACAAGACCTTAATTATGGTACTGTACACACTACAGTGGAATGCAAGGAGTCTTATAGCAAATGGACAAGAACTCAAGAAGTATCTTTACGAACTAGAAGTTGTTCCACAGGTAGTGTGTGTACAGGAGACATGGCTTCAACCTCACTTAGATTTTGTTTTTCCAGGATACAGTTCAATCAGACAGGATAGAATTAACACTGTAAATGGAGGAGGATGTGCCACTTTCATTAAAGATGGCCTGGAATATAGGGTCATTCCCTCCCCCGGGGATATAGAGTGTAATATTATTGAAATATACAGGCCAAATGGACAAGGAAATATTAAGCTGATTAATTATTACAACCCATGTAGGAAGTTAACAGCAGATATTTTCAGTGTTATGACGGGGGAAGGGCATATGAAAGAGGTATGGTGTGGAGACTTTAATCCCCATAATAGCTTGTGGGGAAGCACACATACAGATAACAATGGAAATGTTGTGGAAGAGATGTTAGATGAAAGATCGTTAATGTGTCTAAACAGTGGTGAAGGTACCAGGGTGGATGTGCATAGGGGCACATTATCATGTATTGACCTGACTCTGGTATCTGATTCATTAGTGAGAACCTGTGAATGGACAGTTATGAACAGGACAACTATGGGAAGTGATCACTTCCCAATACTTACAGTCATTAAAGCTGAAGTATGTATACAAGAGGGAAGATGTTTTACAAGATGGTGTTTTGACAAGGCAGATTGGGGAAAATTTAGGCAATACTGTGTTCAATCGTGTCATTTGGTAACATTAGAAGGTGGCATAGAAGAGTGTTCAAGTCAGGTTACCAATCATATTCTGAATGCTGCAATAGCAAGTACTGTATACCTAAGAAAACAACACAGAGTAGGAAGAAGGCTGTACCCTGGTGGAATGACGAATGTAGTATTGCAATAAAAGAGCAAAACAAGGCATTCAGAGAGCTGAGGAAGAATATGACTAGTGAAAACTTAATAGAGTATAAAAAGAAAAGGGCAGTGGCTCGACGGATTATTAAAAACAGGAAAAGGTCAACATGGAGAGAATTTTGTTCCACCCTTGGTAGGAAAACAGAACTAGGTGATGTCTGGGGTATGTTTAAAAAAATGAGTGGGAAAAGGGTATCAGTTAAAATTTCAGCTTTAGTAGATGGAGACAAGATGGCTGTATCAGACAAAGAAAAGGCAGAAATCCTAGATAGGGCATTTGCTGCAGTGCATAGAGGAGACCATCTTGGTGAGAGCCATAGACAGCAAAGGCAGAATAAATACAGAGAAAATGCAAACTTAAAAAATGAAGTGAAAGAGGACATGACTGTGTTAGACCTCAAGCTCACAATGTCAGCGCTTAAGAGAGCTTTGCAAGATAGTGGATACACAGCTCCAGGATATGATCGGTAAGCTATGCTATGTTCCGGCAGTTGCCTAAGCAATCAATGCAACTGGTGCTGAAATTGTTTAACAAGATATGGAAGGAGGGGGTTATCCCACATGGGTGGAAATAGGCTGTAATTTTACCATTTAATAAGCCAGGGAAAGATCCAGCTCATCCAGGCAACTACAGGCCAATAGCATTAACGTCACATTTAGAGAAATGGATGGAGAGGGTGTTAGTTTACAGACTCTCATATGTATGTGAGCAAAAATGATTAATAAACAACTATCAGAATGGTTTTAGAAGAGGAAGATCCACAGTGGATGCTCTAGTTAGGGTAAGTAATGATATTGAAAAGACTCTCAAAATGAAAAAAGTAATGGTTATAGTTTATCTGGATATTGAAAAGGTTTATGACTCACTGTGGAGAGACGGTCTTCTTATGAAATTGAATAAAATGGACATTGGTGGGAGGATGTATAATTGGATAATGGATTTTTTAACACACAGGACAATTAGGGTTAAAGTAGGATCAGATGTTTCTAATGATTTTGAAATAGAAAATGGTGTTCCTCTGGGGAGTGTGATAAGCCTTGTTTTATTCAATATAATGATTAATGACATGTTTGAGGATCAAGAGGGATCCATCAAAACAGCACTATATGCAGATGATGGAGCCATATGGATGAGGGGAAGAAATGATAAATTTGTGTTCAAAAACATCAGGAAAGCAATGGAGAAAGTGGCAAAGTGGTCATATGACTGGGGAGTTAAATTTTCAAACAGTAAAACCTGCTATATGACTTTCACAAAAAAAGCAGAACTGGTACATAACCATTAACATTATATAATTAACCAATAGAGAAAGTCAGTGAGTTCAAATCTCTAGGACTGTGCTTTGATAGTCCATACACATGGAGAGTTCATGTTGAAAATCTGGAGACAAAATGCAAAAAAGTCATTAATCTCATAAAAGCTGTAGCTGGGCACGAATGGGGTGCAGATAAACAGGCATTAATTGACACTTACAGAGCACTATTGCTATCGACAATAGACTACGGATGCATGATTTATGGAGCAGCGGCAAAGACGACTCTGGGAAAAATAGACAAAATGCAACATACAGCGCTTCGCCTGTGCATTGGAGTCGTCAAAACAACACCAAACAATGCAGTTTTAATAGAAGTAGGAGAAATGCCAATGGATTTGAGAAGAGATAAACTTGCATTATCATACTGGGTCAAGCTGAAAGGAAGTGACGAAGCAAATACTGTATTTCAAAAACAACACTACAAGACTGTTGGGAATACTCTAATTTCCAGGGACATGGGTTTGGGTGGACAATTGAAAGAAGGACCAGAATGTACAGTATGGGCTGCACACTATTGATATAGCTAACACCAGTCCAGTGAGTAATGTTCCCCCTTGGAAGTTTCTAGGAATAGACGCTAGTCTGCTAATGAGGGAAAAGGATTGGCATATGAGTGAAGTTGGTGTTAAAACAAGCATTTACCTCAGGAACAACTACTAGAACTTCTTACAGCTCTATACTGAGGGTTCTAAGAATAAAGAGGGCACTGTTGGAGTTGGAGTATACATCCCAGAATTTAAAGTGACCATCGCAAAAAGACTGTCCAACAATACATCCGTGTTTACAGCAGAGATGGTGGCAATAATTATTGCTTTGCAGTGGGTGAAGGAGGTCAGACCGGACCGGGTGGTGGTGTGCACGGACTCACTTGCAGCGCTTAAAACCATACAGACACTAAAACCTACAAGGGAAGACTTAGTGATTGAGCTATATCACAGTTTATTTAAAGTAGAACTAAACTGAACGGCATTGAACGGCACTGGGTGATAGTACATACAATTATAAAGATAATTTATCATTGGCACCCCCTCCACAAATCCCGGAATCTTGGAGAAAATCACGATTTAGAATTTCCCGCCCTGAAAAATCAGACAAATCCGCCGAAGCGCAGCCGGAGTTCCGCGTGACGTCACGAGTGTGACCCAGTCCTCATGTTTACCATTGCGAGCACGTCGACACTGGTTGTTTTTGGTGCATTTTGTCGTGATAGTCGACTACAAAACACTTCCAACACCTGGGAAGATCTGTTCAGTGGCCAAGGAAAGCTGTCATGGCGACGAAAGAAAAGAAAGGGGGAGGAAAAGCGACCGGGAAGCGATGCATTTCTAGATATACAGTGATCCATCACTTATCGCGTTTAATGGGGACCAGAACCGACCGCGAAAAGTGAAAAACCGCGAAGTAGCGTCACCCCCCCCCCCAAGGGCGTCACAAGCACTATTTTGCACAAAAAGGCACAAGAGAACAGCGAAAAGTGCCACTAAGCAACACGAGCGATAAAGAAGGCGCTCTACAGGGAGAGAAGCTGGGTAAAACGTCTCGGCCAATCAGCTTGCGAGATTCCCGAGCGGTGAAGAGGTGGGCAGAGAGGAGTGGAGCGGTGGTCAGAGAGGTAGATTTTGAGCTGTGCGGGCTCTCCGTGTTGATACCTGATGTTCTAATGAGAAGGCAGGGAGACTACATTAGAACATCAGGTATCAACACGGAGAGCCCGCTCTCCCCGGCTCCCCAGCCCGCTCGGGAATCTCGCAAGCTGACTGGCCGAGACGTTTTACCTCGCAAGCTGATTGGCCGAGACGTTTTATCTCGCAAGCTGATTGGCGGAGACGTTTTACCCAGCTTCGCTCCCTGCCGAGCGCCTATACCCAGCGAAGGAAGACCGCATTAAACGCGATAAGAGAGGGATAACTGTAATAAGTTGGAAAAATGCTGATGTTTTTTTTCCCCTTTCTTTTTTATTGTTAATTTTCCTTATCCTGACACCCCAAACATGCCAAAGTAAAGACTCACCATTCTGTATTCAATAAGCGACTCTCCTCTCCATCACTGCTGCGGTCTGAGTCGGTGCTGGAATCCCCCGAAAATTCTGGCTCTAATCTGTACGGTTCGATGCCTCCCTCGCTCTCTTCCTGTTCACTTGACACTCCTGCATCCTCCTCTGTCTTGTCACCGATCCTGAATGCCTCTTCACTCTGAAAACTCTGGTGTTCTTGACTGCTGGAACTGCTATCATCTGCCATTGTTGTTTTGATAAGGGTCACACTCGTGACGTCACGCAGCGTCGTCTGCACTACTTCCGGTTTGTTTGGCACTGCCAGCCAGAGGCAAAAGTTTATCGGCTTATAGCTTGGCCATCGCACTGCCTAAAAATTTCTTTTATGTGTTGAAAAATACAATAGGTAATAAGGAATTAATCTGCTATTCTACTTTTTTGGCAAAAAGTTGAGTTCAGTTCTACTTTAAGGCACAAAGGGGTGGTGGAGAAGTTCAGTTTTGTTGGGTTCCTGCAAATGAAGGGTTGAGAGGGAATGACTGTGCAGACAAATTAGCAAAAAGTGCTCTTGGAAAAGAAATAACTATACCATTGTCTCTTGGAAAAGGTGAAGGGAAAGCAGTAATCAAGAAAAAGAACTGAGCTAAGGCAAAAAAAGATGGGATGAAGATAATAAAGGTAGATCGTATTACAAAATACAAAAATCTCTTGCAATAAAGAATTTCATAACAACCAAAAGGAGGGATGACATCATTATGGCAAGACTCAGACTGGATCACACACGTTTAAATGGCACTTTATTCACCACAGGGAAAAGCGAAAGTGACAAATGTAGAGAATGTGGAGTAAAAGAAAATGTCGAGCACATCTTCTTACACTGTCACAAATACGGAAATGAAAGACAGATAATGGAAAATGAAGTTTGAGAAGCTGGTAGGGAATGGGATTTAACTGGGATTCTGAGAACAGATGGAGATGGAGAAGCAATAAGAATCACGAGAGGGGCTCTTTTCTCTTTTTTAAATAACACAGGATTAAGTCATAGAATTTAGGGGTCGGGCTCAGATGACATAATGTTACACACTCTTGTACAGTAGGTGGCGGTATGCACCTTTCAGTTGTTTGCTATCCGCCAGTAACCGAGAGGAGAAGAAGAAGAAGAAGAAGAAGAAGAAGAAGAAGAAGAAGATGATTAGTACAAATCCTCAGTATAGCCGGGGGACGTCAATAAGTTGACACGTGCAGTTGCTGCGCTGTCACTGGGGGCGCGCGACCCGTCCATTTAATGTGGACAATTACTCTAAAAACATGTGATTCGTAGATTTTGTTACTGTTTTGGTTTCCACCAGGAGGGATGCAGTAGAGTTTGCCAAATGATTCAGCTCAAGACCATCTATCTCTTTGGAGGTCTCAGACCAGCTGCGTCAGCTGGTTTCCAAATGCGATGTTGTAATTTGTGAGGGCACTCTTAATTTAAGTAATAAATAATTCTATGAATACTTTTAGAAAAAAAAAATACTGCTTTTTTGTCCCAGGGGAACTCATCATCTCCATCATATTGAACTGCTGTTTATAATCACAGTGAGCTCAGTGTAGCAACACGTGAACAGTCAGGGTTAGTAGTGCAGGAATCCTGCATGTTTGACATTAGAAGTAGAGACCTGCAAGGAGATGAATAACTTTAAAGTTTGTCACAATGGTGACCTAATCAGATTGACAGCATAAACTACAACAGGAAACTGTGGAGCCTTTTTTGGTTACATATACAGTACAGTAAGCAAACAACTTTAGAAATAAAAGCAACAGGACTGTGAAGTGGATCAACCATGTAAAGTGGACCTGCTGTCCCTTATCTTCGCTCCTCTGTCTATTGTTTAAGTGTCCAGTGAGTGACTATGAAAATCTCAAGCTAAATGGCTGTCAGCAGCTTTTCCCACTATTACAATGGTGTCTGTCTGACAAACAACACCCTTAACAGGTTGGGTAAATTTACATTCAAAACTAATTGATAACAAGAAAAATATCAAAGCAAAAGCCAGTGCTGTATTTACACCAAAAAGCATATTTTGCTCTTTAAAAAACAAAAATAAAACAAAAAAAAGCCTTATTGAGATGCAACTTCAGTTTTAAGGGCTATACTAAATCACATCAAAATAAAAACAGCAAAGGTACTACACCAGTACTTTAAATATGACACAAAATACCATTAAAAGTTTCCCCATTTACTTTTACTCCTTCATTTTTCTGACACCCATTCTCATGTCCTGGGCACCCTATCTCATATAAGGAATGTTAACCGTCAAGCTCAGTGGCAGCAGGTTAAGTTACATACAAGTTGTTGCTCCGCTGACCTTTCGCACAGTCCACTGTATGGGTATGAGTCTACTTCATCTATGAGTGGCTTTTTCAGTTCTCTGACTGCTCCTTTATTCTTTCTATAGCAACCTTTTCTTGACCTTTACAGGTAGACAAGTCATTGACCTCTTTCTCTCTCATTTCATGTCTACCTCTATCTGTCTCTATTACTGAGTGTCTCTACTGTCTTTGTTGTCCACTCTTTTACAGCTGTTGCAGTCTCTTCCCACCATCTCTACCTCCTACACTGCATCATATTTTTCCATTTGTCACCTACTTGTTCCGTGTCTTTCAAGTTCCTATATTTTACCTTTGTTAGACTGTAGTCGCAGAAGATGGAATGTGTGAAAACAAGCAGAGGAAACAATGGAATGTCAAGTCCAATCAGGGAATTGATGCCCATGATATTGAAGTACCACACCCCTAATGACAAATGACAGAGGTTAGTTCAATTGCCAGTAATTTTTTTTAAAAATAAAATGTATTAATCACAATGATTTTTTTTAAACATACTCAGACATATTGAGGCCACATTGCCTTTTACTATGACTGAGGCTACATTCACAGGCTAAATTAAATTGCAATTTTATTTTATTTTTTTTTTTTATAATTTTTGGTCAGATTAATTCAATTCAATTCAATTCAAACAACTTTATTTATTAGATGTGCATGCCAGGTAGGAGGAAAGAGGATCAGACCCTGGGCGAAGATTCATGCATAGCATAAGAGGACATGGAGAGGGTTGGTGTGATAAAGGAAGATGCACAGGATGGGGTGAGATGGAAGCAGATGATCCACTGCATCGACCCCTTATGGGAGCAGCCAAACAACGAAAAAAATGTGCATGTCATAACAGATGACAATAATAATTACAAATGAGTTTTACCTGATCTGAATATGTATAAAAATAGCACACACCCATAAGTCACCGCATTATCAAAAACAACAAAACACGTCATATTTGTGCAACCACTCCTTCACTTTAAATGGTATTCACTTATATAGCGCTTTTATTCTCCTGGTGGGTCTGGAAGCAGACCCACCAGGAGCAATTGGGGGTAAAGTGTCTTGCCCAGGGACAAACGGCACGATATCTGGGGAGAGTGGGACTTGAACCGCCAACTATGCGGTTATTGGACAACCTGCTCTACCTCCTGAGCCACTGCCGCCCCAGTGCTGCCCCTAATTTAAACTGAGAAAATAGTTGCATTTTTAGTAAAGATATGATTGGGATTTTGCTTTGAAGGACAGCCAGTAGTTAAGACAGTTGTATGTCATGAGGTCCAGAAGGAGAGAAGGAAGAAAGTGCCCAGAGTGGTTTTAACAGCGACTGCTAGCATGGATGCCAAAAACTGAGCTACTGTAAGTGATGGCAACAGCACCCTACACATGGACAGAGATAAAAAGTCACATGAATTCCACTCTGACCCATCTTAATCAAGTTGCATGGCCATGTATTGGACACAGTGTAAAAGGCTGCATATCCACAGTGAGTGTTTTTCTCACAGAAAAAACACTTGGGACCTGTTTTTCAAGATGCTTCACAGGCGCTCTTCAAAAAAGTTCTCCATTCTGTATCATAACAACCACTTGACCAGTCATTCACAGCTTGGTGTCGGCATTTCACATTGAAACTCTCTACTAACTACACTATAGAGAATGGGCATTGACACCATGCTGCGCTGCATTCTGAGCCGTCATAGCCATTGTCATGGTCTGGCTTCTTTGTTTACCTGTAGTCTACACAACTGCTAATGTGAACAGACATACAGTACATGTGATGGAAAGCAGCAAACAGAAAATTAAAAATTTCTTATTCAGAGAAGCTGAATAAAGAAGCAAAGGAGCACTACTTCCTGTAGTGGTACCAGGCAGACTGACTTGGTTTGGACCCTGGGCGACAATGAGACCAAAGGAACTTTGACTGGCCCTCTGCTCACCAACCCCCAACTCGTTCTCCACAGCCCTTCAAACAATGAGGAACAAAGGCTCATTATTTTTCCCTTCTCTTAATACCCACACACGACCACAGGAAAACTGGAAATAAGAATTCAAAGTCACACAAACTGGGTCATTGACTGTCAGAATTCTAATCTTCATGCATCTGGACTTCTAATATACCTTACACATGTCTGCCTTGTTGTAAATATCTGCATGCTTTATGATCAAGTTATTTCAGTGAAGCAAGATATTTAACCCAATAGAATTACTTAGGTGTAGACAAAGGTGCCTCAGGACTAATTATAATATTAATGTGATGTGCTCTCTGTCTTTTGTTCTCTCCCAGCTCAGTGAATCACCCCCCCCCCCGTCTTTCAATGTTGTATAACCATAGTAACAAAGCCGAGTGCCTGTGCAGTTTCTTACTCACTGATTTGTTGAGAGATTCCAAGCTCTTCCCTTCCAGCAGGGGAGAGGGAAGTTTAAACCAGAAGACACACAACGGCAGCTGCCTATGCAATCAATGCAACTGGTGCTGAAATTGTGTAACAGGATAGGGAAGGAAGGTGTTATCCCACATGGGTGGAAAAAGGCTGTAATTTTACCATTTAATAAGCCAGGGAAAGATCCAGCTCATCCAGGCAACTACAGACCAATAGCATTAACGTCACATTTAGGGAAATGAATGGAGAGGGTGTTAGTTTACAGACTCTCATATGTACAGTATGTGAGCAAAAACGATTAATAAACAACTATCAGAATGGTTTTAGAAGAGGAAGATCCACAGTGGATGCTCTAGTTAGGGTAAGTAATGATATTGAAAAGACTCTCAAAATGAAAAGACTAATGGTTATAGTTTATCTGGATATTGAAAAGGCTTATGACTCACTGTGGAGGGATGGTCTTCTTATGAAATTAAATAAAACAGACATTGGTGGTAGGATGTATAATTGGATAATGGATTTTTTTTAACACACAGGACAATTAGGGTTAAAGTAGGATCAGAAGTTTCTAATGACTTTGAAATAGAAAATGGTGTTCCTCAGGGGAATGTGATAAGCCCTGTTTTATTCAATATAATGATTTAATGACATGTTTGAGGATCAAGAGGGATCCATCAAAACAGCACTATACGCAGTTGATGGAGCCATATGGATGAGGGGAAGAAATGAGAAGTTTGTGTTCAAAAACATCAGGAGAGCAATGGAGAAAGTGGAAAAGTGGTCATATGACTGGGGAGTAAATTTTCAAACAGTAAAACCTGCTATATGACTTTCACAAAAAAAAAAAAAGCAGAACTGGTACAGAACCATTAACATTATATAATTAACCAATAGAGAAAGTCAGTGAGTTCAAATATCTAGGATTGTGCTTTGATGGTGCATACACATGGAGAGTTCATGTTGAAAATTTGGAGAAAAAATGCAAAAAAAGTCATTAATCTCATAAAAGCTGTAGCTGGACATGAATGGGGTGCAGATAAACAGGCATTAATTGACATTTGCAGAGCACTATTGCAATCGACAATAGATCACGGATGCATGATTTATGGAGCAGCAGCAAAGACGACTCTGGAAAGAACAGACAAAATGCAGCATACAGCGCTTCACCTGTGCATTGGAGCTGTCAAAACAACACCAAACAACGCAGTTTTAATAGAAGCAGGAGAAATGCCAATGGATTTGAGAAGAGATAAACTTGCATTATCATACTGGGTCAAGCTGAAAGGAAGTGACGGAGCAAATATTTCAAAAACAACACTACAAGACTGCTGGGAATACTCTAATTTCCAGGGATATGGATTTAGGTGGACAATTGAAAGAAGGACCAGAATGTATGGTATGTATGTATGTTGGAGTTGGAGTACACATCCCAGAATTTAAAGTGACCATCGCAAAAAGACTGCCCAACAATACATCCGTGTTTACAGCAGAGATGGTGGCAATAATTATTGCTTTGCAGTGGGTGGAGGAGGTCAGAGTGGACCGGGTGGTGGTGTGCATGGGCTCACTTGCAGCGCTAAAAACCATACAGACACTAAAATCTACAAGGGAAGTCTTGGTGATTGAGCTATATCACAGTTTATTTAGGGTACATGGGTGGTGGAGAAGTTCAGTTTTGTTGGGTTCCTGCACATGAAGGGTTGAAAGGGAATGACTGTGCAGACAAATTAGCAAAAAGTGCTCTTGGAAAAGAAATAGCTATACCATTGTCTCTTGGAAAAGGTGAAGGGAAAGCAGTAATCAAGAAAAAAGGAACTGAACTATGGCAAAAAAAAGATGGGATGAAGATCATACAGGTAGATCATATTACAAAATACAAAAATCTCTTGCAATAAAGAATTTCATAACAACCAAAAGGAAGGAAGACATCATTATGGCAAGACTCAGACTGGATCACACACGTTTAAATGGCACTTTATTCACCATGGGGAAAAGCGAAAGTGACAAATGTAGAGAATGTGGAGTAAAAGAAAATGTCGAGCACATCTTATTACACTGTCACAAATACGGAAATGAAAGACAGATAATGGAAAATGAAGTTCGAGAAGCCGGTAGACAATGGGATTTAACTGGGATTCTGAGAACAGATGGAGATGGACAGGCAATAAGAATCACGAGAAGGGCTCTTTTCTCTTTTTTAAATAACACAGGATTAAGTCATAGAATTTAGGGGTCGGGCTCAGATGACATAATGTTACACACTCTTGTACAGTAGGTGGCGGTATGCACCTTCCAGTTGTTTGCTATCTGCCAGTAACCGAGAGAGAAGAGAAGCTCATTCGCTCTTCTCCTCTTCTATTTCTGACCCTGCTGGTGTTCACGTCTCCTCTGTCCTTTGCCACACTCTTTTTGCATCTTTCTTCTCCTAAGTTTTTCTGCCCAGGCAACTGCCTACATGTTCTAGTTACTGTTTTGTAGATTTTTGTAGTTCACGTTTTTCTGTAGAGTTTGCTTTTGATAGATCTAGGGATTAAAGCCTGAGTATTTTTTGTCTTTTTAGAACTTACCTAGCTTAGCCACCAATCAGCAGGAAACTGCACATATCAGCCTTGTATCCAGACCAGCTGCCCTTATCCAGCATATTGGCAGGTTGAGACCCAGGACCGGGTTTTCTCACTCTCCCTGAAGCAAGCCTGCCTTGATTGACCTAGGAGTGAAGCCATATGGATTTTGCAGGCTAAAATCCCCCATGAGGCACCAAGAAGGACCACCTTCCCTCGGCCTGAAATAACCCTCGCCAGGTTTTCATATCCACAGCAGGCACTCACCTCTTTCATTTTTTTTTTTGATTTTGTATACTTTATTGATCCCCAGAGGGGAAATTGAGGGCATCCACCTGGATGGATGAAGCCATGGATGGGGCTGTCGTGGAGCAACGCATTGCCGGTTCTTGGCAGCCGCTCGCTTTTTTTTAGCAGGGCTTTGCGCGACAGTGAGCGTAAATACAGCGCGTTCGACAGAGAGTTGCTGGCTCTCCACCTGGCTATACGCCACTTCCAGTTCTGGCCGGAAGGGCGCAGCTTCACTGCGTTCGTGGACCACAAGCCGCTAACGTACGCGATGGCCAAGGTTACGGAACCATGGTCGGGCCGGCAGCAGAGACAGCTAGCCGCGATCTCGGAGTTTACGACCGATATTCAGCATGTGGCCGGTAAACTGAATGTGGTGGCGGACTGCCTCTCGAGCGCAGTAGTGGCCCCAGTCTGCATAGGGGAATGCTTTTTCTGTGTATGAATGAAGTGAGAGAGTGAATAAAGTTCGTCTGCCGTGCAAGTCTGGTTTCTTTATTGCACTCTCCACATTGGTGGACATGAAGATGGCTTCATGTCATCTGTTGTGGTGGTAAGGTTGGTTCACGGTCAAGTCCCTCCATAACCAACTCGCCCCAGCCAGTTACAGCCGCTCCCTAACCAACTCGCCCCATAACAAGTTCACCCCACAACAAACTCGCCCCAACTCGCCCCATCAAGTGTGACCATAGTTTATTTTTCAAGCGCAGGGATCCAAGCACTGCAACACCAATGGAAGAACTGTGCGCACCGACGGGAAGACTGTTGAAAAATAACCACATTTGGTCAAATTTGACCACTATATGAACTTTTCAGTCTATGAACTTTTCAGCCCCGGGGCCGGCAGAGCGTTCCAAAGTTTTTTTAGACTTCGGTGAAGTTGGCAAGATATTCACTGACTCGAGCTTTGCGGATCATTAATTCCTGAACAAAACACTGTTAAAACACAAACCCTGCAAAAAATGGTGAATTTTCGTGCACGCTGACTATCCTAAAAATGAGATTGTAGATGGAGTAGATGATTGTAGATGGATGTAGATTTTTACGTAAGAGTGTGTGGGGTGTGACTAATATCCATTGTAGAAAATTTGGTGAAAATCGGATAAAGTTTGTCCAAGTTACAACTGCCCGATGTTCCATGCGAGGAGTCAACCTTCACCATGTCGCCATGGCAACACTTACCTATCAGTTATGTGTTGCCCACCCATATAGGACTACATATGACAGTCACCTCGACCTATGTTCCAGATTTCATCACTATAAGACCTTCCCAAGCCTCCCAACAAGATCACAGAGTAAATGACGAGGAGGGCGTGTCCATGCTAACAGTGACGCCATGCTAAAGATGATGTGCAGTTATGATCAGCCATGAGGCCTGATGAATCTCAGAAAATTTCACATCATTCTGGCAAGCGGCACATGAGTAATAAATAAAACCGTTTTCAGCAATTCTTCCCTTAACCATTTGATGGCGCTATATCTTTTGTCAATTATTTTTATATAGGCACGTGGATACAGTAGGGCTCGATGTCCATTTTGGTGGACATCGAGCAAGATTTGTTCGAGTTACAGCTGCCTGATGTTGTAAGGGGCGGAGTCAAATTTCGCTATGGTGTCGTGGCCACACCTTTTGAGATTGCATCTCACATTTGATAACTTTTAATGGCCAATGCCTATAGATGCCACCATGTGAAAATGAGCTCAATGGGAGCAGGCCCCTAGGAGGAGTTCGTTCAAATGCGAGGGGTGGTTTTTGGCAAAATTGGAGGTGGGGGAGATTTGAGGCAAGATGGCAGACTTCCTGCTGGACATGGGTAAGGGCCACAATTATGTTTTTGCATGTGTCTGTACGGTTAACTTTATGGTCGCCGGTCTCCAATGACCTTGTACGTTTGGCCCCGCCCACAAAAATTGGGGGTGGGGGAGCATATATTTTTTTCCAGTTTATCGAATTTTTCACCGGGTCTGCCGTGTTTACGAAAAAAAAAATTGCATTTTGGTTAATGCTGTGAGGGTCGAAAATGCAATCATTTAGACGGAAGAATAATAATAAAACGCAGTGGATACAATAGGGCTCTCGCCACACTGACATTGTCAGTGGCTCAGGCCCTAAAAATACTAACAGATACAATAGGGCTCTCACCCACTGACGTTGTCAGTAGCTCGGGCCCTAATTAAATACTGTCATGATCAAAAGGTGTAAATCACCAGAATCAGTTTGTCAATTGTGTCATTTTGATCAACCTAACTATTTACCAAAAATATGAAAAAATGTTTTTTACCCAACCTAAGTGATGTAATATGACCATCAGATGATGGATGATGTGTGAGGTGACTTTGGTGAAGCGGCACTCAGTTGTTTAGAAGTTTTAACTATCATTTCTAATAATTATTTCCCTAACCTATGATATTTTTTGGGTCCAAGTAACAAGTGTTACTCACAGGAGACCCTAGTGGCTGGGCAGCATTTAGTGGCACTAACCTTGATGATGCTGAAATTTAATCCTAATAAATATTCTCAAAATCTATGAAAAAATTTCTTTAATCCAAACTACGTGTTGTAGTTTAGACTAGAAGATGGATTGCATGTGAAGTGATTTTGGTGAAGCCACACATTGTAATTTTCAAGTTACTGGATATTTTTTAAAATAAACATTTCCTCAAATTATGAAAAATAAAATTTATGCAAACTAAGCATTTCAGTCTGACCAAAACGACACAATTGACATATGAACTGATTCTGATGATGTTACACCTTATGATCATGACAGTATTTAATTTTAAGCTGTTGTTTTTTTCACGGCGTTGCAATTTGCAGATGGTTCCTGCACATTTGTTTCCCCGACAGCAGCTCAAAGACACCAGTGTAACTGCTGGAGCTCAGAGGATGGTTCTTTTTAATGAAAATGAGGTTGTAGCTCGTTGTCCACTTTACCAATATATTAGATTGGTGTGGTTTGTGTTTTAACAGTGTTTTGTTCAGGAGTTATTGATCCACAAAGTCTGAATCTTGTAAACAAACAGTGATGTATCTGACCTAGAAATGCGCACTTGGAGGTTGCAGAACTTGAACTGAGACACAGCTGATGATGATGAGAGTTCAGGTAATGCACAGCCTACATGTACAGTGGCGTGAAAAAAGGTTTGACCCCCTCCTGATTTCTCATTTTTTTGTATGTTTGTCACACTTAAATGTTTCAGATCATCAAACAAATTTAAATGTTAGACAAAGATAACACAAGTAAAAACAAAATGCAGTTTTAAATGAAGGTGTTTATTATTAAGGGGAAAACAATCCAAACCTACATGGCCCTGTGTGAAACAGTGATTGCCCTGTCATGATGTCCGAGCGGTCAAGGCACACCAGAGAAAGAGCGGAGACTTCCAAACAGTCTTGCAATCAGCAATTTTCCATTTATTACAAAAGATACTTCGCAGGCAACAACTCACATGAACATCCGACACCCCACAACAAACCAAATGAAACACCTGTTAATATACCTAGTGAGATAATTAGACTTAATTAGAACATACCAAAATCCCAAGCAAAACAATAAACATTTTCATATTTCCACATACCCAGTAACATCTAAAAAAGACATAAATACATAACTTCCCACCTATTTACAGAATAAACACCACACCATAAATAATACAATAAATAGATGAAACCCTTATTTACATATTAAATTACCCTTTACTCAACCATCACATGCTTTCTTCCTCGTGGCATCCTTTAAAAGGCACTCAAACCCCTGAGAAGTCTTTTGCCTGGATACCACCAGGAAGCATGCTGGCAAAGGTACGTGGTCTTATTATTCAATTGCCTCACTCAATTAATATAATTAACCTTAGCATTTACCTCACAGAAGGAATTCAATTCAGTCAAAACAGATCTCCAATTATATGTGCACTTTATCAATACAATCTATGTTAACATTTGCAAATTCTACACGTATAATTCTCAATTACAGAAGACCGTAGCAGTGGCGACACTCCGTCGTCACATGCCCCCTAAACCGAATAACTGCTTGGGCCACCCTTAGCAGCAACAACTGCAATCAAGCGTTTGCAATAACTGGCAATGAGTCTTTTACAGCGCTGTGGAGGAATTCTAGCCTACTCATCTTTGCAGAATTGCTGTAATTCAGCCGCATTAGAAGGTTTTCGAGCTTGAACCACCTTTTTAAGGTCATGCCACAGCATCTCAATCAGACTCTGGTCAGGGCTTTGACTAGGCCACTCCAAAGTCTTCATTTTGATTTTCTTAAGTCATTCACAGGTGGACTTGATGGTGTGTTTTGGATCATTGTCCTGCTGCAGAACACAAGTGTGCTTCAGCTTGAGGTCATGAACAGATGGTCAGACATTCTCCTTCAGGATTTTTTGGTAGACAACAGAATTTATGGTTCCATTTACCACAGCAAGTCTTCCAGATCCTGAAGCAGCAAAACAGCCCCAGACCATCACACTACCACCACCATATTTTATTACTGGTATGATGTTCCTTTTCTGAAATGCTGTGTTACTTTTACACCAGATATAATGGGACACACACCTTCCAAAAAGTTCAACTTTTGTCTTGTCAGTCCACAGAGTATTTTCCCAAAAGTCTTGGGGATCAGCAAGATGTTTCTGGCAAAACTGAGACAAGCCTTTATCTTCTTTTTGCTCAGCAGTGGAGTTCATCTTGGAACTCTGCCATGCAGGCCATTTTTGCCCAGTCTCCTTCTTATGGTGGAGTCATGAACACTGACCTTAACTGAGGCAAGTGAGGCCTGCAGTTCTTTAATGTTGTTGTGGGGTCTTTTGTGACCTCTTGGATGAGTCGTTGTTGTGCTCTTGGGGTAATTTTGGTCGGCCGGCCACTCCTGGGAAGGTTCACCATTGTTCCATGTTTTTGCCATTTGTGGATAATGGAACAGATCTACAGGTCTTACTGGGACGGTTTGCCACTGAGTGTGAAGCGGCTGGGATGAGAATCAGTACCTCCAAGTCTGAGTCCATGGTTCTCAGTCGGAAAAAGGTGGATTGTCCTCTCCGGGTTGGGGACAAGCTCCTGCCCCAAGTGGAGGAGTTATGAGCATGAGGAGTTAGTGGAGTTCTTATTCACGAGTGAAGGGAGAATGGAGCGAGAGATTGACAGACGGATCGGAGCAGCATCTGCAGTGATGCGGACGTTGTACCGGTCTGTTGTGGTGAAGAGGGAGCTAAGCTCTAAGGCAAAGATGTCGATTTACCAGTCAATTCTATGTTCCTACCCTCACCTCTGGTCATGAGTGTTGGGTAATGACCAAAAGAACGAGATCGCGGACACAAGTGGGTGAAATGAGCTTTCTTTGTAGGATTACTGGACTCACCCTCAGAGATAGGGTGAGAAACTCAGTCATCCAGGAGAGGCTCAGAGTAGAACCGCTGCTCCTCCACATTGAAAGGAGCCAGTTGAGGTGGTATGGGCATCTGATCAGGATGCTTCCTGGACGCCTCCCACTTGAGGTGTTCGGGCACGTCCCTCTGGGAGGAGACCCCAGGATAAACCCAGGACTCGCTGGAGAGACTATGTCTCCCAGCTGGTCTGGGAACGAATTGGTATCCTCTCTGAAGAGCTGGAGCTGGTGGCTAAGGACAGGGATGTCTGGGCTTCTCTGCTTGAACTGCTGCCTCCGCGACCCAGACCTCCAGAAAAGCGGTAGAAGATGGATGGATGGATAGATGGATGGATGGTTGTGGATAATGGCTGTCACTGTGGTTTGCTGGAGTCCCAAAGCTTTAGAAATGGCTTTACTTTACTTCACATTTGTTCCTGAATTTCTTTGGATCGCAGCATTATGTCTAGCTTTTGAGGATCTTTTGTTCTATTTCACTTTGTCAGGCAGGTCCTATTTAAGTGATTTCTTGATTGAGAACAGGTGTGGTAGTAATCAGGCATGGGTGTGGCTAGAGAAATTGAACTCAGCTTTCCAAAGATGTGATAAACCACAGTTAATTTACACACGTGGACAAAATTGTTGGTACCTCTCTGTTAATGAAAGAAAAACCCACAATGGTCACAGAAATAACTTGAATCTGACAAAAGTGGTAATAAATAAAAAGTCTATGAAAATTAACCAATTAAAATCAGACAATGCTTTTGAATTGTGGTTCAACAGAATTATTTTAAAAAACAAACTCATGAAACAGGCCTGGACAAAAATGATGGTACCCTTAACTTAATATTTTGTTGCACAACCTTTTGAGGCAATCACTGCAATCAAACGATTTCTGTAACTATCAATGAGACTTCTGCACCTCTCAGAAGGTATTTTGGCCCACTCCTCATGTGCAAACTGCTCCAGTTGTCTCAGGTTTGAAGGGTGCCTTCTCCAGACGGCATGTTTCAGCTCCTTCCACAGATGTTCAATAGAATTTAGATAAGGGCTCATAGAAGGCCACTTCAGAATAGTCCAATGTTTCGCTCTTAGCCATTCTTGGGTGTTTTTAGCTGTGTGTTTTGGGTCATTATCCTGTTGCAAGACCCATGACCTGCGACTGAGACCAAGCTGTCTGACACTGGGCAGCACATTTCTCTCTAGAATACCTTGATAGTCTTGAGATTTCATTGTACCCTGCACAGATTCAAGATACCCTGTACCAGATGCAGCAAAGCAGCCCCAGAACATAACAGAACCTCCTCCATCTTTCACAGTAGGGACAGTGTTCTTTTCTTGGTATGCTTCATTTTTGCATCTGTGAACATAGAGCTGATGTGCCTTGCCAAAAAGTCCAGTTTTGTCTCGTCTGTCCATAGGACATTCTCCCAGAAGTTTTGTGGCTTGTCAACATGCAGTTTGGCAAATTCCAGTCTGGTTTTTTTATGATTTGTTTTCAACAGTGGTGTCCTCCTTGGTCGTCTCCCATGAAGTCCACTTTGGCTCAAACAACGACGGATGGTGTGATCTGACATTGATGTACCTTGACCTTGGAGTTCACCTTGAATGTGTTTACAGGTTGTTCTGGGCTCTTGTGTTACCATTCGTATTATCCGTCTCTTCCATTTTTCATCAAGTTTCTTCCTGCAGCTACGACCAGGGAGGTTGGCTACAGTCCCGTAGATCTTAAATTTCTGAATAATATGTGCAACTGTAGTCACAGGAACATCAAGCTGCTTGGAGATGGTCTTATAGCCTTTACCTTTAACATGCTTGTCTATAATTTTCTTTCTAATCTCCTGAGACAACTCTCTCCTTTGCTTCCTCTGGTCCATGTTTAGTGTGGTACACACCATGTCAACAAACAGCACAGTGACTACTTGTCACCCTTTAAATAGGCCGACTGACTGATTACAAGTTTGTAGACACCTGTGATGTTAATTAGGAGGACACATCTTGGTTGAACATGTCCCTATGGTCACATTATTTTCAATCTTTTCTAGGGGTACCAACATTTTTGTCCAGGCCTGTTTCATGAGTTTGTTTTTTAAAGTAATTCTGTTGAACCACAATTCAAAAGTATTGTCTGATTTTCATTGGTTAATTTTCATAGAATTTTTATTTATTACCACTTTTGTCAGATTCAAGTTATTTCTGTGACCATTGTGGGTTTTCCTTTCATTAACAGAGGGCTACCAACAATTTTGTCCACGTGTATATGTTTTAACCCTTTAACCTGTTGCACTTTGGTGTACCGCGGGTGGGCCCGTCTCTGCGTCCTAGGATGCATGAGGGCGTCCTAGTACGCACACTGTGCGTCCTAGGAGGCACTGAAAAAAAAACACCTGCATTTCCATTCTTCCACTACAGACACAGCCGCGAACAGAAAGCCAAAGGAGTGCTTTGATTGGTTTAGATGTGATTGACCTCTCATTCGACTAATAAGAGCCTTGAATTGGGTTTCTGAAACCTTGAAGAACCAATGACTGAAAACCTATCAAGAAGGACCCGCCTACCAATGGCTGCGAATGCAGCCAGCCAATTGAAGCACAGAAGTTCGAAAGCTGTTTTGTGTAAGGCTGGGTGACACACAGGCGTTCGCCAGTCTTTTTTTCTAACTACTGTTCTTATTTGTTTTGAAAAATCATTCACCAAAACCGCAATCATGGAAGTGCAAAACCGCAATAATGGAATTATGGTTTGACCGGGTCGCGAGACCAGAACCACGAGTCCGTAACAAGCGGACCAGCTTCATGTTCATCTGACAATGAGGAAGAGAAGTTCGCCAGCTACGCTGCTGTTGTGAACAGGTAAGTGTTACAAGCTAAATTATTCTTTATCCCTGAAAATTGTAATCAAAAATGACTTTTGATCGATCGGTAAATTACAACTGTCCGTCATCGCCACATGACGGACCGCGGCGCACAAACCCGTGCTCCGGGCGATGTCTGTCCTCTGTAGCGGGGGGGGGGGGGGGGGGGGGTGAGTGTCACCTTTCATTAGAGTCCAAGATGAAGCTTCTATATTGAATCATTCAAAAGTTACAGACGTTTTTCCAAACTGTGTCATTTGGCACAATTTGGCACAGTTCAAAAACGCCTGGGAACAACCTGAGAACAAAGCTGTGTAATATATTCATTTTTTGTGGTATTGTTACAAAATTTTTACCTCAGCTGGATAACACTTGGTTCTACATTTCTGTTGCATTTTCCAGCCCGGATCTGAAGCTGTGTGTTAGTTGCAAGCATTTGTATCCAAAAAAACACCCAGGCGAAATTTATTTTCTTCAAGTTCACTATGTTGAGATGACTGTTGCTCAGTGGCTGGAGCACTTAGAGAGATTATGACTGTTTTGTCAAAAAATTCAATGTGTTTTCTTTTAAATGAGACCAACCCCATGAAGATGCTGCAAAGGGTTGAAGAACAGCTTTTGATTTACTTTGGGCACATTATTTTTTTGGCGTTTTTAGGGAAATTGACCAGAGTGCAAGGGGTTAACTGTCTCAGTCACCGTATGGTGACTGTGACGGTTAAGGGGTAAACATAACCCCTAGTTGTCAAGAGTGGTAAATATTTTTTGTCAATAAAATAGTTCAGATTTCCAAGGCTATAACTTGAAAGTTGCAAGAGATAATGGCTTACTGTCAGTTAGAAAGATGTAGAATATGATCCAAAGTTTCAGACAGGAAAAAATTTACGCATCTAATTTGCATAATGTCATGGCAGCTATATAAATTACATAACTCAGTCAAAAGTGGACTTCGGACATATTTACACAAAGAATGGTTCGATTTTTTGACACCATTTTGTCTACAGCGGTATGTTTTTATCTTATCTTCAAAGTATATGAACCAGAAAAACAATAAAATGTAAAAAAAAAGACATAAATATGTCACTTACCAGTGGCGGGGGGGGGGGGGGCTCGCTCGCATGGTCGGTCTGTTTTCGCCAATCGTGGTCGTTGTTTTGGATTTGGTCGGTCATTTATGCTCTCTATCACATCTACTAACTCTTTTGATTATCCCACGTGAATTTCGTTTGTATTACGCGGCTATTTTTCCTGTATGATGCAGTTTGTGTGAGGATCCAGACAATCGTGGTGGTGGCCATCTTGGTCTTGTGAGCTCATGGCAGAAAAAGGAAGAAGAATAATGAGGATTTCTTCTTCTTTGCTGCATTCCATGTCAGCCATGATTCCTCCGATGCGTGTCTGTCACCTTCTAAACTGTCAGCTCAGTACAGCTCAGTACAAATCCTCAGGAGAGCCGGGGACATCAGAGTACAGCCAGAGAGTTGACAGGCGCAGTTGCTGCGCTGTGCCACTGGGGGCGTGCACCAATGTATACGGTTTTTTCGCACCACTGTATACGGTTCCAGGGCGAGTTTGCAGTGGGGCGAGTTTGTTGTGGGGCAAGTTGGTTACGGGGTGGTTGTAACTGACTGGGGCGAGTTAGTTATGGGGGGACTTGACTGGGTACCGTCAGGTTGGTTTAAATTTGCTCCATCAGAAAAGCAGTTTCAAGCCAGTCAGTTAGACCCTAGTGGTGCTTGGTCTAAGATACATTCCTGATCCTGTGCATACTCCCTCTCTCTCCCTCTTTTTCCTTAAACCCATGCAAATCCAAAGTCTACACTAAATTTTTGTAACCTTTTTATTAGATCATGCATAAATTTTCATTAACCTCAGGGACTGCACAGATCAGAGCTTCAAGTACTACAGATTAATCATGAGTAATATGGTGATCTTAAGTGTATGGTATGTTCATATTTCATGCAATCAAGTAACCCCAGTTATTGCCATGTTTAATTCTGCTGATCTTAAATGACTTATATTTGTGCCACTCCTTTGAGTTTAATAAAGAGGGGTTACTAAACCTAGAAGGTGTGATTTCTCCTTGTCCATTCTTGTAAAAACTCCGTGTTAAGAATTCTGCCTCCAGACTATGAGACTGAACAAATATTGCCAATAAAATTATTAACTAAGGCTTAACTTACTAATTGCCAAATTCTTAAGTTTAAGTCTTTGTCCATCAGAGTCTCCACCTCTATAAAATGAGGATGGTGCCCCAACTAGTATTACAAACGAGGTATTACAAGTATTAATAAGCTTTAAACTTAGTTTAATGTTTATTAATAATTACATTTCCAAATTGTAGGACTCAACGCTACTCTCCAAAAGATTAAAGAAATAAATGGATCGATCCATATGAGCACAAGAAATGGACCACAGATCTCAAACAAATGCTTCAAGTCATGCTATCAAATGTGTTTGCCTACCTGATTTGTGGGGTGACAGCATACATCCATGAGCAATTTTAGAACTATAAATCATTACAGGCTCATGTTCAATTAACCAGTGGATGGATCCCGCCGCCTCAAATCTTCTGGGTGAATGGCCAGAAAACCATTGTTTGCATTAAGGTAAGCAATCATTGTTTCTATGCAGTTTTCTGTACTAGCATGTGTCTCTGCAGCTACAGGCATTTCTAAGTCTCAGCAGTGAAATGTTGGATTTATGTTCAAATTTGTCATATGATGCTTGATAAGTATATACACATTATTATACAACTGCACATGAAATACTAATCAAGTAATGTGATAAGCCTGATGTTCATGCTGGCGCACCGAAAAAATTACAGGGTATAATTAGCTGCTATAAAAACTTATAAGGGACAGAGACAGAGGGGTCAGAGGCAGGAGCTGGGATGAGAGCCCTAATGGTGGTGACCTTATCAATAAAAAAATGTTAAAAGTCATTGCATGTTTCAGTGGATACTTCCATAATGACAGTCAGTGAGGCTTTAAGAATAGAGTCAATGGTCTTGAATAACACACCTGGATTATGACGGTTGGACACAATAATATCAGATGAATGTTCCCTTTTAGCCTCTTTAACAGCGCTCTGAAAAGGCTGTTATGAAATCAGTGCTGCACAAAATCAGCTGAGGATTTCAGTCCCCAGCTTGTTTTAAATCCATGCGTTCTCTCTTCATGTTTTGTGCTGTTTAGAGTTGGTTAAATTATGCCTAAGTGTATATTCATGTGTTTAATGTCCACATATGATACTGTGCACAAGTTACAGTCACTACACCCTTCTGAAGATAAGGAATATGACCAAACATTACACCCTGGACCGGAGCGTTACAGAGGAACGCCGTGGCCGAGGACTTCTCCGCCAGACCTCCACACCCCCAGCCTCAACTGCTGTGTCCCATCCCAAATGGAGATGCGACAGACGTTGTGAGCGAAGACGAAAGAGAGGTAGGCATGGAGGTATTCGAATGAAGCTAGCCGCTAGCTCACACAGACTCCCGATTCGTTCCCTCCTCCTGGCCAACGTACGCTCACTAGACAACAAAATAGACCACACACAGCTCCTGAGATCTACGCAACGTGATGCGTGGAACTGCTGTGTTTTTCTCTTTACAGAAACATGGCTAAATGATAATATCCCAGACTTCGCTATTCCAGTTAGCCGGGCTAACATGCTATCGTGCGGATCGGGTGTTCATGGAGGGAGGGTAAACCCAGGGTGGAGGAGTGTGTGCTTACATCAATGACGCTTGGTGCCGATATGTGACTGTTGTACATAAACACTGTTCTCTGTTGGTGAAATTTATGATCATCAAGTGCTGACCCTTCTACTTACCGGAAGAATTTACATCTATCCTGCTAGCTGCCATCTATGTCCTGCCCACCGCCATCGGTGAGAAGAGTAAAGCACTAAATGAACTCTATCAGGCCATCAGTGAGACACAAGCAGCACATCCAGACAGATTCCTCATCACAGTAAGAGACTTAAACCATGCAGATTTAAAGGCCCTCCTACCAAAACCACACCACACCATGTGGACTTTCCAACAAGAGGAGACCGCTTGCTGGACCTGGAGTACACAACTCACAAGAGAGCATACAGAGCCTCCCCCTGCCCCACCTGGGTCTCTCTGATCACATCACCATCTTAGTAAGGCCTGTATACAGACCCAGAGTGAAAGCCATCAGACCAACAAAAAAGCAGGTACGTGTGTGGCCAGAGGGGGCCTTGGATGCTCTGAAAGACTGCTTCAGAACTACAAACTGGGAAACTTTCAAGCATGCAGCCACTAGCAATGGTCACACAAACATAGAGTAGTACACTGAGGTTGTTGTAGCATACATAGCTAAATGCACTGATGATGTCAATCACTGCAAAACCATCACTGTTCGTGCCAACAAGAAGCTATGGATGACAGCAGAGGTCCACAGGCTCGTGAGGGTTCAGGACACAGCCTTCAGGGCTGGTAACACTGCAGGACTAACAACAGCTAGGGCCAACCTGTCCCATGGTATCAAGGAGACAAAACAACAGTACAGCAAGAAAATATCTGGCCACTTCAGCAACACCAGAGATGCATGTTCTCTCTGGCATACAGTAGCATACAGACCCTCACCAACTACAAATCTCCACCTCAGACCTGTGCAAGTGACATCAACAACTTAAATGACTTCTTTGGCCACTTTGAAGTACATAACAGCACATCAGCACAGAAGACTGCTCCTCCCTCACACAAGCAGGCTATAAGTCTGGATCCGGCTAGCGTGAAGAGGACCCTCTCCAGGATTAGCCCACGCAAGGCAGCTGGACCAGGCAACATACCACGTCACGTTCTGAAGGACTGTGTGGAGGAGCTCAAGAATGTCCCGGCCAACATCTTCAACATCTCCCTGAGTCAAGCTGTTGTCCCCACATGTTTCAAAACTGCTACCCTAATACCAGTGCCAAAAAAGCCTGTCCCATCCAGCTACAATGATCACCGGTCCGTAGCACTGACCTCCATAATGAAGTGCTTCGAGCAGCTGGTCATGCAGAACATCAAGTCTACCCTCCCTCCCTCCCACAACCCATCTCAGTTTACATACAGGTCAAACAGATCCACAGAAGATGCCACTGCTGCTGCTCTCCACCTAGCCCTCACCCACCTGAACTCAAAGAATTCCTAAATGCGAATACTGTTCTTGGACTTCAGCTCAGCATTCAACACAATCATCCTCCACCACCTAATACAAAAACTCAGACACCTGGGACTCAAAACCTCTCTCTGTAACTGGGTGCTGGACTTTCTCAAAGGGAGGACACAGAACATGTG
The DNA here is from genome assembly GCA_020510985.1 of Pholidichthys leucotaenia. Taxonomy (NCBI): domain Eukaryota; kingdom Metazoa; phylum Chordata; class Actinopteri; order Cichliformes; family Pholidichthyidae; genus Pholidichthys; species Pholidichthys leucotaenia. The sequence goes on along the minus strand of CM035847.1, from coordinate 155,155,391 downwards.
GGTCGGCAGCAACACCTCCAAGACCATCAAACTGTGCACAGGGGCCCCACAAGGCTGTGTGCTCAGCCCGCTGCTCTTCACCCTGGTGACCCATGACTGCATATCAGCCTACAGCACAAACCACATCATCAAGTCTGCGGACGACACAATGGTGGTGGGCATCATTACAAACAATAATAAAGAGCCCAACTACAGAAATGAGGTGAGCCAACTGGTCCAGTGGTGTAAAGACAATAATCTCTTCCTAAACGTGGGGAAAACCAAAGAGATTGTGGTCAACTTTAGGAGAGGGCACAAACAGCATTTCCCTCTGATCATCAATGGAGCAGCTGTGGAAAAGGTGAGCAGCACCAAGTTCCTGGGGGGTGCACATCTCCAAGGACCTTTCCTGGTTTAACAACACCACATCACTGGCCAAGAAGACTCAAACTTGCCTCTATTTCCTTTGGAAACTGAGGAGAGCACGAGTCTCACCTTGCATCATGTGCTCATTCTACCAGGGCACCATTGACAGCATCCTCACCAGCTGCAGCACGGTGTGGTACGGAAGCTGCACCACCTCCTGCCAGAAGACATTACAACGCGCAGTGAAAGCAGCCAGCAAGATCATCGGTGCCCCTCTGCCCCCTCTCAGACATCTACCACACCTGCCTCACCCGCAGAGCCATCAACATTGCAGGCAACACCTCCCACCCCTTACACTCCCTCTTCAGCCTTCTGCCCTTGGGGAAAAGGTACCAGAGCCTCCGGGCCCACTCCACAAGACTGCTGCACAGCTTTGTTTAGCAGGCCATCAGGACCCTGAACTCTGCCCCCACCCCAACCCCTGGACTGTAACACACTCACCCACACAATTACTACAGTGGTGTGAAAAAGTGTTTGCCCCCTTCCTGATTTCTCATTTTTTTGCATGTTTGTCACACTTAAATGTTTCAGATCATCAAACAAATTTAAATATTAGACAAAGATTACACAAGTAAACACAAAATGCAGTTTTTAAATAAAGGTATTTATTATTAAGAGAAAAACAATCCAAACCTACATGGCCCTGTGTGAAAAAGTGATTGCCCCCTAAACCTAATAACTGCTTGGGCCACCCTTAGCAGCAATAACTGCAATCAAGTGTTTGCGATAACAGGCAATGAGTCTTTTACAGCACTGTGGAGGAATTTTGACCCACTGATCTTTGCAGAATTGTTGTAATACAACCACATTGGAAGGTTTTCAAGCATGAACCACCTTTTTAAGGTCATGCCTCAGCATCTCAATCAGACTCAGGTCAGGGCTTTGACTAGGCCACTCCAAAGTCTTCATTTTGTTTTTCTTAACCCTATGAGTGTGTATGTTGCCAAACTGCGACATACCCCCTAGTGGTCAAGAGTGGTAAATATTTTTTGTCAATAAAATAGTTCAGATTTCCAAGGCTATAACTTGAAAGTGGTAAGAGATAATGGCTTACTGTCAATTAGAAAGATGTAAAATATGATCCAAAGTTTCAGATAGGAATAAATTTACACATCTAATTTGCATAATGTCGCAGCACCTCTTAAAATTCCATAACTCAGTCAAAACTGGACATTGGACATATTTACACAAAAAATGGTTCAGTCTTTTGACACCGTTTTTTGTACAGAGGTACCTCATCATCTTATCTTCAAAGTATATGAACAAGAAATCAGTACATTTTAAAAAAAAACAACAGAAATTTCTCACTTACTTTTGACAAAGTCAGAGTGAGAAGGCAGGCACAGTGCCGCGCTCTGCCACTAGAGGCACGCAAATTCTCACACTCAAAGGGTTAAGTCATTCACAGGTGGACTTGCTAGTGTGTTTTGGATCATTGTCCTGCTGTAGAACACAAGTGCGCTTCAGCTTGAGGTCACAAACAGATGGTCGTACATTGTCCTTCAGGATTTTTTGGGAGACAGCAGAATTTATGGTTCCATTTACCACAGCAAGCTTTCCAGGTCCTGAAGAAGCAAAACAGCCCCAGACCATGACATGACCACCACCATTATTTTACTGTTGGTATGATATTCCTTTTCTGAAATGCTGTTACTTTTACGCCGGATGTAATGGGACACCCACCTTCCAAAAAGTTCAACTTTTGTTTCGTCAGTCCACAGAGTATTTTCTCAAAAGTCTTGGGGACCAGCAAGATGTTTCTGGCAAAACTGAGACAAGCCTTTATGTTCTTTGTGCTCAGCAGTGGGTTTCATCTTGGTACTCTGCCATGCAGACCATTTTGCCCAGCCTATTTCTTATAGTGGAGTCATGAACACTGACTTTAACTGAGGCAAGTGAGGCCTGCAGTTCTTTAATGTTGTTGTGGGGTCTTTTGTGACCTCTTGGATGAGTCGTCACTGTGCTCTTGGGGTAATTTTGGTCGGCCGGCCACTCCTGGGAAGGTTCACCATTGTTCCATGTTTTCACCATTTGTGGATAATGGCTCTCACTGTGGCTCGCTGGAGTCCCAAAGCTTTAGAAATGGCTTTATAACCTTTTCCAGACTGATACATCTCAATTACTTTGTTTCTCATTTGTTCCTGAATTTCTTTGGATCGCAGCATGATGTCTAGCTTTTGAGGATCTTTTGGTCTTCTTCACTTTGTCAGGCAGGTTCTATTTAAGTAATTTCTTGATTGAGAACAGGTGTGAGAGTAATCAGGCCTGAGTGTGGTGAAACTGAACTCAGCTTTCCAAAGATGTGATAAACTACAGTTAATTTATGTTTTAACGGTGGTGGTGGGGGGGGGGATCACTTTTTCACACAGGGCCATGTAGGTTTGGATTTTTGGATTATTTTTTTTTTTACCCTTAATAATAAACACCTTCTTTTAAAAACTGCATTTTGTGCTTACTTGTGTTATCTTTGTCTAATATTTAAATTTGTTGGATGATCTCAAACATTTAAGTGTGCCAAACATACAAAAAAAAAAGAGAAATCAGGAAGGGGGCAAACACTTTTTCACACCACTGTACCTTAGCTGTTTGCACAGAAAGACTTGGGACACAAACAGTAATTACATCTGCTGTGTTTGTCTCTGCACCTTACTGCAACCATTTGCACAAATACCTGCTGCTGTCTGTCGGTTATTGAAATATTGATCATGAGCAGTCCAATCTGTCACTATTTGCACCTACACTACCACATTGAACTTGCAGTTACGGGTATTATAACTCCACCTTTTCTATACTGTATATAAAGGATTGCTGGGTTTTATCTTTTATCTTTACTAGTGCATACCCGTGCATGCCTGTAGAAACCCGTGCATGCCCTTAGAGGGGACGCATTGAAACAGAACTCTTGCCAGTTACAGGACAGTTGGAAGAGCAACACAGCACTAAGTGGCAATCACATGTGATGGCTTTTGTATGCAGCAAAACATAAAAATCACACAAAATATGCCCTGCCATCTGGGGCTGTTTGCCCCTGCTTGTTACTTCTTCTCCTGCCTGTCCACTGTTCTGTGTTATGTTGCTTACCTGTGTCTATATACTGTATATGTCTTGTAGGTAGTCATGTGCTCTGTCTATGTGCCGTCACATAGACACCATCTGGTGGGTCTTCTTCTTCTTCGTTCAGACCACTGAAGGGTCTCCTCCTGTCTCAGACGGCTGTGTTGTTCACAGTCATGTCTGCGGCGTACTGGTGGAACCTGAGATGTTTCGTGTTCACGGCATCCTTTCTGACATGCAGCAGTTCTCGTCATTCTATTGCTCTCCATCTGGTGGGTCTTCTTCTTCTTCGTTCAGACCACTGGTTGAGGGATAGGTGCATCGTAATTCCAGTTCATGGGCATGATCCTGAAAAAGTGGCTTTCGACCCTGTTCAGGAAGGCCCGTGCATGCCCGTAGAAACCAAGAAACCAGAGCACCTGGAGAAAATCAGCGCTTTGCTTGGCATTTTACACACACATTTGTCTATGTGCCGTGGGCTTGATGTGTATGACATCGTAAAGACACATTTGTCTATGTGCCGTCACATAGGCATCGCGAGTGATCCTATGATATCTGAGTTCATGGTCTATATGACATCATAAAGACACATTTGTCTATGTGTCCTATGATGCCTGAGTTCAAAGACACATGGTCTATATGACATCATAAAGACACATTTGTCTATGTGTCCTATGACGCCTGAGTTCATAGGACGTCCTATGATGTTCAAGCAAAGATCACAGGCCGTCCTATGATGTCCTATGAAGTGTTGACGAGACAGATTTCTTGCTTTTATAGAGTTAAGTGATGATTTCTTACTTTTATAGTGATGATAGAGTGAAGAGTGATTTGCACTACGGGTAGCATTACTGTACATAGACTGCCATTGATGTTTTTCATCCTTATTCTTTCTTTTCTTATATATTGCGCACACCACTAAGCAAGAGAGAAATGGCATTTCAATTCTCCTGTATGTCCCGTACGTATAGAAGTATTGACAAAGAAAAATCTTTAAATCTTTGAATCGTCAATCTAATGAAGGCAACAACGTATGCTCTGGGAATTCCCAGCCGGCTTGTGAAAAGTTAGCACCAACTCCACACGCATACAAGTAATCTTTATGTGTGTTTAAATCACAACTTTCCTTTGTGAAAATGCTGTGAAAACACGACCATATGTGCAGGAATATTGTCAAAGCTAATGTCTTCCTTTCTGGCTGTTGCAGTCTATTCCATCTGTCGCCTCTTTGTTAGCTCGGAGACCCGATTCTCTCCACTTTTCCACTTTTCTTCCAAGTCAGGAAGTTAAAAAAAGTGTATGCCATTAACAATCTTTTTCCACGCCAATCGTGAGAGCGGTTGTTGCATTTGATAAGGCAGCAAAACTTCCCCATTCTTTTTATTTACTATCTGTTTTTCTTTGCTACAGCTTTTCTGATTTTGTTACCCCATATCCATCATGGACACCAAGGACACTAATATCGCCGTACTGCCGTTGATATTAGCCGTCTTTCAACTCATATCGCCAATGACTGCTGGCGGAGCCACTGTTTACAGTAGGAGTCAATTGTTAGCATTGTGCTGCTCCGCAGTGCTAACTGAAAGACCCAATATCCCTCGAGATGAAAATGACAGGGATGTCTAGCTGGAGTGAAGCAATGTGCGAAGAAGACAAGGTACAAGCCCGTTCAGCCATCCATTATTATGGGAAATGTGAGATCGCTGTTCAATAAGACGAATGAACTAGCAGCTATATCCTGATATGAGAGCATCTTCAGAGAGGTTAGCCTCCTGCTATTCACTGAAACATGGCTAACAGGGCTAACAAGAGACGCTAACATCGGACTGGAGGGTTTCCACTTAATGCAGGCAGATCGGACACTTGATAAAGGCAAGAGCAGAGGCGGGGGGCTGGCAGTGTTTTTGAACAACAGATGGTGTATTTCTGGACACATCACAATTAAAGAACAACACTGTAGCAAGGACATTAGGTTGCTAGCCATTAGCATGCGACCAACATACCTCCCCAGAGAGTTCTCAAACGTCATTGTGACTGCTACTCATGTACCCCCCTCCACAAACGCTGAGGCAGCATGTGACATCATCCACACAGTCACCAGCAGACTACAGACTCAACATCCAACTGCTCTCCAGCATATCTCTGGTGAGTTTAACCATGCTTCCCTGCCCTCCACTCTGCCTACTTTCATCCAGTATGTCACGAGCCACACCACAGACAAAAAACACTGGACTTATTTTATGCAAACAAAAAAGTGGCATACACCTCATCACCCCTTCTCCCCCTTGGAAGATCTGATCACAACCTGGTTCACCTCCTGCCTGTGTACAAACCCCTGGTACACAGACAACCTCCTGTTACCCACACAATGAAGATATGGTCCAAGGAGGCGGAGGACGCTCTAAAGGACTGTTTTGAATCCACTGTGTGGGAGTAGCTCTGGGATCCACATGGAAAGGACATTGACTGCCTCACACACACCATCACAGATTACATCAACTTCTGTGTGGAGAACACCATACCCACAAAGACCGTACAGTGTTTCTTGAACAACAAACACTGGATCAAACCTGAGATAAAGACACTGCTGAAGGAGAAGAAAAGGATCTTCAGGTTGGGAAACACGGAGCTGAAGTCCATACAGAGGGGAGCTAAGGAGGGAGATTAGACAGGGGAAAGACGGTTACAGGAAGAAGATTGAGGACAAGCTGATGGAGGACAAGCTGAAGCAGAGTGACGTCAGCAGTGTCTGGAGAGGCCTCAAAACTATCTCTGGGCAGCAGAATACCTCCCAGGCTGTGGAGGATAGGGAGTGGGTGAACAACCTGAACCTGTTCTTTAACAGGTTTGACCAAACGCCCTTTTCTCCACCTGCCCACCAACCCCTGCTGCCTCCACCCTCATCTAGTTCTGCTGTCCACTGCCCACCCTCTATTCACCCTCTTACATCCCCCAGCTCTCAGTGCACATCCCCTGCTGTTTTTCCCCTCACAGACCCAACACCCCCACCCTCTCAGCAGACAGCCCCCCTGCCCCAGTCTGTCCCTCACTAATGACCCTTTTCAACTAGTACCTACTCAGCCCTACTTGCCTTGACTCTACTCGGTTTGTAAGGTTTTCTATTAGTACCCGGTACCAGGTACTTTTTTGGGACCTACTTCAGTGAGGTTCCAACCATGCTGAGTCGAGATGAGAATGTGACGTCAACAGATTGCAGGCAACTGATTGGCCAGGGCGTAACATCAGTGGATGAGAGCTACGTCTTTACAAGATTCAAAACTGCCATTTGTAAATTCAGCCGTGAGTTTTTATTATTTCTGTGATAATCAACAAAATAAATGGCTACACAAAAATCAAAAAATACTCACCATCTTCCACGTGAGCAGCCATCAGCTCAGAGATGACCTGGTATTTCATTTCAGAATGTTTCGCCAGCGCTGGGGCTGAAAAGTTTATAGGCTGAAAAGTTCATATAGTGGCCAAATTTGACCAAATGTGGTTATTTTTCAACAGTCTCCCCATTGGTGCGCACAGTTCTTCCATCGGTGTTGCGGTACTTGGATTCCTGCGCTTGAAAAATAAACTACATTTGGTCAAATTTGACAACTATGAACTTTTCAGCCTATGAACTTTTCACCTTCGTTGGCCCTGCTGCGGCGGAGAGACCCGAAATGAAAAAGTATACCAGGAGGTCTCCGAGCTGATGGCTGATCACAGGGAAGATGGTGAGTGTTTTGTGATTTTAAGCATCTTTTACATTATTTATCAGTGAAAATGCCAGCATGTCAACAACATAACGGGATAACAGGCTGACTTCCTGCAATGAACCCACCCACTTGAGGTGGTACTTGGTTGTAATGGAAAACCAACCACACCATGTCAAGTCGTGTAGAGTCGAGGCGAGTAGGGGTAAGTAGGTGCTAGTGGAAAAGGGGCTTAAGAGTCAGATGAGAGCTGAGCTGAAGAAGATCAAGGCGAGGAAGGCTGCAGGTCTGGACGGCATCAGCTCGAGGCTTCTCAAGTCCTGTGCAGACCAGCTGTGTGGGTTCATGCAGGACATCTTCAGCCTGAGCCTGAAACTGGGGAGGGTAGCACAGCTGCAGAAAACATCCTGCGTGGTACCCGTGCCGAAGACTCCGCATCCCAAGGACCTGAACAGCTACAGACCAGTGGCCCTCATATCACACCTAATGAAGACCCTGGAGAAGCTGCTCCTTGCCCACCTCCGCCCCCTGGTGGGACCAGCGATGGGCTCACTTCAGTTTGCCTACCAGCATGGCATCAGAGTGGAGGATGCAGAGATTTTCCTCCTACACCATTCCCTGTCCCACCTGGAGATACCTGGGAGCACTGTGAGGATCCCGTTCTTTGATTTCTCCAGGGACAGGCTGCCGTGTGCAGGAGTGGACCAGCACCTGTCATCGTGGATCCTGGACTACCTCACAGACCAATGAAGTGGAAATATATTGATATTACTGCTGGTGTGATATTTTATTCTGTTTCTATGCCAGAAATTCCAATGTGTTACTACAAGAGGTTTTGTGGGCCCTATTTAGGGTGTAATTTTAAGAAGCTAAACTATTGTCTGCCCAATTATGAGCAGCACCAAGACTGTTTGTGTGATAAGGTTTTGCACTATCTGATATGTTACCATAAAAGGTAATGTGTGAGCACCTTCAAGCTGTATAAAGGAATCTGTTGTATGACCTTGGGAAGAGAGAAGGGCTTAGCTGTGAGATACACACATATTAGCAGCCTCTCCTTTCGCCTGCATGCAGGGGAAAATAAAGGCAATTCAGAGGTGCAGATCTAGTGTTATTTTTTCAGGACCCAGGAAGAAAGGGCAAATAATTTTTTTTCTACAACAGTGGTGTCAGAAGGTGGGATAATTGATCACTGGTCTTCGATGTCGACGTGGATTGGATCACCCCCAACAGAGTTCGGTCCTTCCCACCAAGATTGGCGACAAGGACACAGCAGTGGCAAAGCAGGTGACATGTTGTCCTGAAGAACTCACTCCACTAGCCTCCTAAATGCTGTAAGTGATTTTTGAATATATCGCTATTTTGTGAAAAGCATTTTTGTTAGTTAAATTAGCCATTTATTTCATCTTTCAGTGACCCTTATCTGTACGGTCCGGCAGGATATTTCCTGTGGCAAGATCACCTTTGTACAGTCCGGCAAGTTAATTCTTGCTGCAGGACTAATTTCTCTGGTTATATCCAGCACCTGTGAATAACGGGGTTGGGATTATAACGTTTGGTTTGTCTGGACGCACGCGGGGACGCCCGGTGGTCAAATCTGAAACTAGTGATGGGGGCTTCTAAATCAAAGCAGACTCCCAAAGATCTGGAGGGTCCCAAGGTGAAATACATGACTGAAAATTATGGTCCTGAAAGTGTTGAGTTTTTAGGAAAATGTATCTGCAAGAGTGGATTTCCTTCGGAGGGTTCATTTTCTGTTGAAGTGTTTACTGCTTTGAGGGACAAGATTAATGTTGAAATTCAGAAAGTTCAGACACATAAGAAACAAAGCAAGAAGGACAGAGAAAATATGAAGCAGTTACAGTTAGAGAGGGGCGTGGAAGAAATGTGGCTGACGGAAGCCAAGAAATGAAGAGATAAGCAGGAGACAGGCAGTCAGGCAGACAGAGAAATGAACAGGCAAAGAAAGACAGGGAACATCGTGCACAACAGCAATGTTTACGCTCTGCTGGGGACCCGTTTCCCCCTCCCTACGAGCGCAACCGACCAGTACCCCCTACCCCCCATCCTACTAACCCTTTTACAGCGGTGTTGTATCCAGCTCTGCCTGGGTCCAGGCCCAACACTTTCATGAGAGAGGATGACAGTCCTCCCCTTGGGTACAAGAAAGTGCCTCGAGACGAGGAAGAATCAGAGCCCCCCACCCTATAAAATGCCATGAAGTACAAGGGGAAAAAAGAAGTTGAACAACTGCAGAAGCCCTCCTTCCATGGGATCCCGTCGGGGACAACCAGGAGGGACCCACCCAAAACCAAACAGACAAGTGATGCCACCATGCCCATGGTGGAAGTGGCAGGGGCAGAGGGGGCCAGTGATGGTGTTCAGGCCTTGGGCACCCGAGGACATTCCAAAGTTTACCGCCACTCTTCCACAGCTTGAAGTGGATCCAATATATTTCTGTGAACAACTGGAGGCATTTTGTGAGACATATTGCCCGACATTTCCAGAACTCCGACGTATAACGGCACAAAAATGTTCTCCCACCAACATGGCAAAACTCATGCCAAACCTGCAATCTGATAGCCATCCCAATGATTGAGACTGGAAGGGCGAAGATGGCAAGGCGAATAAGGACTACAGGGATGACCCTAGAGGACTGATCACAAAGATCACCGAGGAGTGTGTCCATACAAGTGGCCTGGGCAAAGTCTCTGCATGTAAGCAGAAGGACGATGAGACACCAGGGGACTATTTCCACAGACTCCGCAAAATCTTCAACGGAGCAGGAAGAATCAAACTGCCCGACAACTACATGGAGGACAGGGGGCCTTATGGGGCACACATGAACATGTGGTTCATGGCCAGACTGCTACCATCACTTGCTGCGGACGTGAAACAAACATGTATTGGATGGCAGAATCAGACGTCGCTGGAGATACTGCGCCATGCTGAACACCACCATCAGAAGATGGTGCAAGCAAATAAGAAAAAGAAGAAGACAAGTGAGGACAATCTCGAGAAAGCACTTCTCACTATGGCAAAGTGGGTCCCAGACACACCAACCCTCGCTCTCCAGACACCTGTTGGGCCAAACCAGTGTCGCTATTGCAATCAAGAGGGACATTGGGTGAGAGAATGCCCACAGCTTCTCCAGCTGCAACTACTGTAAACAAGGTGGACATTGGGCAAAGGACTGCCCAGTGAAGCCCAGGAATACTTTCCACAGCAGAGGAAGGGGTAGAGGCAATTTTCAGCGTGGAGGACACCGGGCCTGGCAGCAGCGCACCACACCAAAGCCACAGCCCCATTCACAAACACAAGACCAGGGGCTGACACAACAACAGTAACAGTGATGCCAGGCAGATAAGACTGGTACATGCATGCCCCTCTCACTTTCACCCCCAGCAGACGCCGTACATGAGCTTGCTAATAAAAAACCCGCTGCAGCCACACATACACACACATACCACCACACTGATGTTCATGCCACCTTAGCCAAGTATTCAACCTTTGACTTTAGGGATCTGCCTATTTTGCCAGTAAAAATTTCAGGAAAGTTGGTACATTTTATGGTAGATTCTGGGGCAACTAACTCAGTTTTGTCATCATCATCATCAGGCCTAAAGCCCCCTCTCACCTCCTGCTCACTCACATCACAAGTGGCAAGTGGAGGCTTCACACATGAATTCTTCACTGAGCCACTGTCATGTGCAGTAGATGGACATGATTTCACTCACAAGTTTCTTTTTCTCATCTCAATGTCCCTTTAATCTGTTAGGAAGAGACCTAATACGCAGCTTATCTCTCTCAGTTACCTGCACACCGCACGGGACGAAAATAGAGACTCCTGACTTGACTTTTGCAAAAACCCCAACATTATTCTACATTTATGAGTGGACACTGTTAGACGACAAACAGAGCTCTGACCTTGTAAAACTAGGGAGGCCCTTATCTCCAAATTCCACTGTTTCCATGCCTCAGCATAGAACACACTGCACATCACATTTCTCACAGGGCCCTGATACACATTATGAGAGCAAGTGGCTACAAACTAAACCCACACCGTTGTGAAGCTCCCATATTATTTGGAGTGCTGATTTCAGCTTCTTGTTGATCAACCTCACACCTGATATGAACAGTTTGTTCTCAGTTTCCGGCAGCTACCGACACATCTCACTCACCAAAACCCCATCCTCAGCATGGCGTGACATGGGTCCACGAGCTCTGGCCACGTTTCATGCTGATGATTGTGAACCGTCAAACCCACTTTCTCATTTAGGCCTGAATGCCATCTCGTTCTCACCATCTCTGCAGATGTTTCATGCAGAATACACAATCTCACTCCCTTGTGAAAATTTCATACAGACATTAGACAAGAACAGGCAGTACAGGTGGGTTCATCCTGTCACCCAACCCACTCAGCTGGAGGACCCTGACTCCATACTATCACGTGTTCCACCATCCCTGTAGGCTGCGCACAAGTATGATGTTGGGCTAATAAAAAACTGCCCTCCTGTGGTAATAACTCCCAAATCTGATTTCAGACCTAAATGCTCGCAGTACCCACTGAGACCTGAGGCACGTGATGGTATCACCCCAGTTTTTGAGTCCCTCCTGAAAGAAGGTATTGTTGTCCCAACTCCTGATTCACCAGTGTGCACCCCAATTTTTCTTGTGAAAAAGATCAGAGACAAGGGGCAACCTGCTGAATGGCAGTTTGTTCAGGATCTCCAGGCAGTGAATGCTGCAGTTGTTCAGCGCACGCCTGTGGTTCCTAACCCATACACCATTCAAAGCCAAATTACACCTGTTTTATAGTAGTGGACTTGTCCAATGCATTTTTCAGTGTCCCAGTCCATAAAGACTCACAGTTTTGGTTCACATTCCAATTCGAGGGGGGCGCTCTACACTTTCACCAGATTAGCCCAAGGCTACTGTGAAAGCCCAGCCATTTACAATGTGGCCTTCAAAGACTCCCTGAGTTCTCTTCAGCTGACAGAAGGCTCTGTTTTGATTCAATATGTTGATGACCTCTTACTGTGTGCACCAAACAAACCACAATGCCAGTCTGACTCACTGAAGCCTTTGTGTCACCTAGATGCAGAAGGCCACAAAGTTTCCAAACCAAAATTGCAATTCTGTAAACCATTGGTCACATTCCTGGGCCACCAAATCTCTGCTCAGGGCAAATCTCTCTCTCCTAAACGTGTGGATGCAATTTGCCACATGGACAAACCAAAAACCAAAAAGGAGCTCCTTTCTTTTCTTGGCATGGCTTCATATTGCCGCTCTTTCATTCCTGATTTTTCATGTATTGAATGACCAATGCGTGACATCATTCCATCAAAAGGTCCCTCACACTTTCCACTTGAGTGGACACCTGCTGCTAATGACTCCTTTGATAACATGAAGAAGGCTCTCCTATCTCCTCCCACTCTCTCTTTCCCTGACCCCTCTAAACCTTTTGTCCAGTATGTTGATGAAAAGTCTGGATGCATGACCTCTGTTCTCCTGCAGCCTCATGGAGACAAACTTCGGCCTGTTGCATACTATTCATGCAAACTTGACTCTGTTGCTGCAGGCCTTCCATTGTGCCTCCATGCTGTGGCTGCAGCAGAAAGAGCCATGGAAGCATCACGTGACACAGTCCTCTACTCTCCCCTCACTCTGTATGTTCCTCATGCAGTCGCTCTCCTCCTAATAGAGCAAAAGTCTTCCCATCTCTCTCATGCCAGGTGGCTCAGATATCACTCCATGTTCCTTGAGTCACCAAATCTCACCATTAAATGCTGTGCTCAGTCAGTGAACCCAGCCTCACATGTTTCCACCCCCTGTGAGGAGGACGTGATTGTGATCATGACTGCCTCTCATTGGTTTAACTAGTTACGAGTCCTAGATCGGATCTTTTGGACATGCCCCCGTCTAATCCTGACCCTGTTCTCTGTGTTGATGGCTCCACTTCTGTTGACCCATCTGTGGGCCGTAATAAAGTTGGTTGGGCAGTCTGTGATGACCATTGCACATTGCTGTCTGGCTCTTTGCCACCACATCTCTCCACCCAGGCTGCTGAACCTGTTGCATTGGCGGAGGCATGCGCGTATGCCTCTGGTAAATCTGTCACCATTTCCACTGACTCCCGTTATGCCTTTGGTGTTGTCCATGACTTTGGTGCCCTCTGGCGTGAATGCAACTTCCTTACATCTGCAGACATGCCTGTAAAAAACTCTGTTTATGTCTCCAGGCTTCTTGAAGTTCTTCTTCTTCCCTCCTCTGTGGCAGTATGTAAATGTGCTGCTCACACTTCATCCTTAGATCTGATCTCAAAAGGAAATGCTTGTGCAGATGCTGCCGCAAAGGCTGCAGCTCTGTCACTCACAGCTCTTCGTTTACCTTCTTCCCCCTCTCTGTGTCCCCTCCCTACACCCATTGATTCCCTTCTGTCCATGCAGTCTTTTTCCTCCCCACAGGAACACCAGAAGTGGACAAAGAAAGGATGTTACAAAGACAAGGCTGGTGTCTGGAGAGGCCCAAATGCCCTCCCCTGTCTCCCAGCTCACTTCTTCCATCATTTCTCTAAGTTGACACATGGAAGAGATCATGTGTCAAAAGAAGAGATGATACAAACACTTCATGCTAACTGGTTTACCACTGGTTTCACTGTCTATGCTGAAAATTTTTGCAAAAAATGTCTAATCTGTGCCACTAATAATGCTCACAGGCTCTCCAAACAGATTCCAGCTGCTCATCCGGTTCCCACAGGTCCTTTCCAGCACCTGAAGATGGAGTTCATTGAACTCTCACCAGCAGAGGGTAAAAGGTACTGTTTGGTAATGGTTGACATGTGGTCCAAATGGGTAGAAGCCTTTCCAGCCAAATATGCCACTAGCACAGTCGTCGCTTGGGCAGTGTTGTCAGAAATTATTCCCAGATGGGGAATACCTGAGAAAATCTCCAGTGATAATGGTAGACATTTTGTAAATGGAGCTCTAACTGATTTGAGCCTTACACTGGGTTTTGACCTGAGAAAACACTGTGCCTATCACCCGCAGTCAGGTGGTGCCATTGAGCATGAAAATGGCACTATAAAGAACAAACTGGCAAAACTTGAAAATGAAACTGGCCTGCCTTGGACTAAGTGCCTCCCATTAGCACTCATGTACATGTGCATGTGAGTTAGAAAGAAGCATAACATGTCTCCATTTGAAATCCTGTTTGCTCGTCCCCCAGCTTTAGGTTTCTCCGTGGAAAAGAGACCTGCACCCCCATTAATCACATCACATTTTAAAAATGCTATGTTAGCTTATTGTTCTGCTCTGTCCTACCAATTGCAAAACATCTCTCAACAGGTGAAGGCTGCGCTGCCCAAACCTGCTGAGGGTGTTCTCCACGACATAAGACCTGGCGATTGGGTGACGATCAAAAGCTTCAAAAGAAAGAACTGGCACAGCAAACGGTGGTTGGGCCCCTACCAAGTCCTGCTGACGACATTCACGGCTGTGAAGATCACAGAAAGGGCAACGTGGATCCACACAACACACTGCAGAAAGGTTCCAGCGGTCAAGCCAGAAGAATCAGACCAGACAAGGATGAGAAGCAGAAGTAAGTGATTAGCCACAATCACCACCCTACATTGTAGACTAGGAAGAGAAGAAGCCGAGCCGTGTGAAGACAGAAGATTGCATAACACTGCACCTGAAAGCCATCACAAACAACCTGAGTGCACACCGAACGCTGCTCAGCAGAAACATACAGCACACATGCACACTTATACTGGTAATGATATGACGAACAATTCAGACTCACAGCAGCATCAGGCTGCTTAAGAAGAATGCCACTGATGACGCCAGCGGTGCCGTCAGTTTTGGACCAAAACAGACACAGTGTGGGTGTGCTTTCTTATCACTTTCCTGCTTGGGGTAATCATATACCTATTGATGCATTGTTCTACCCCACCAATCAATCCTTTCCGGACAAGACGCGAGGCAAGCCACCTGGAGCATAACTTTGACAACTATTCCAGTGACACATATGACAATAATGCATGGTGTCAGGTGGTGCGTTTGTCAGTCAGAAAAGCTAATGTGACTAGGTCTTGTTATGTCTGCACATACCTACCACATCATGTTACTCACTCTGTGCCTATGATTCCCTATCCTTTAAACAAATCAGAAATGATGGGAGCACTGTTAGCGCAGACTGCAATTGAAAAAGTGCACCACAATGATACTGAATGTGATAAGGGGTTTACTGTTGAACTTGCAGGGAACACAACAGAATACTGTATGTGGTTAAATGTCAGTGTAACAGGTTTCGCTTTCCGCCAAGTCAGGGTTCACAATGTAACCTGCATAAACAAGAAGGCTCAGAAGACTGTATTCACTACCAACCCCACACTTTTTACAGCCTCAGTGTGTTTCCACCTCAAGTGTCATTACAATGGGTCTACATATTTGGGCACTACACAACGATGCAAGACCACTCTTAATGCTACCTGTGGTTTCCACGTGACTGGTATCCCATGTTTAAACACACTGAGGGTGCCATTTTTCACAACACCAAACCTCACTCTACCAAGTGCCACATGTGGATGTCAGAATAAAAGCCAATGTTCTGATAACCCCCAACTGTTTTTCCCTAGCTCAGATGGCTACCGCGGCCTCACAGCTCATGTTTGGGTGTGTGGGTCACAGGTTTATCAGTACTTATCGCCGGGATGGTTCGGTATATGTTATATGGCTAAGCTGATTCCAACCATGCGCATCATGACTAATCTTGCTTATTACGCCCATCATTCATATTCACATTGTTTCCCACCGCACCAGCATCACAGTCGGAGATGGGAGACATGGACAGATAGGGTTAGAATACATCTGGGAATGAAACTCTTCGGTGCACGAATACCCTCGGGGTACTGTAAATAATGCACATAACATTGACAAACTAGCCATTGATTTAGAAAATCTCACAGCATTGACAGAAATGGTGTTTTCAGTAATGTCAACCAAAATGAGAGCTATGCGTAATGTGGTTCTTCAGAACAGATTAGCCTTAGATATAACTTTGGCAGCACAGGGTGGGGTATGTCACATTATAGGTCAAGAATGCTGTACTTACATACCCGATGAAGGTGATAACATGACACATGTTGTGAGCCATTTGAATGGCTTACTTTAGCGACAGCTACAACAAGATGTGACCCCATCCTCTAGCTGGGATTTATGGTCCTGGCTTACCACTGGTGGCTGGAGGGAATGGCTAACGTGGATAGGTATGATGCTGTTAGTGGTTCTGTTGATTTTGTTGTTTTGCGGCTGTTGTTTGATTCCAATTATCTGTAATATGATGTCCAAAATGTTTGCTATTAACATGATGCATTACACAGCTCTCCCCACAGCTGAACAGGCTTCAGACACCACCCAGGGGAAGATGTTGAATCACACCGCTTTAGATATGTCACATCTCCCTTTTCACCTCCCTTTTGCTGATGACTATGATGATATTAAAGCGTAAATGGAATTGTTTGCTGTTCATATGCTATAACACTCTTCCCTATCCACATCTGACCATGACCCCTAGCCCCTTTCCAGGAAGTCCCCATGGGGATTTTCTGACTCCTCACTTCCCACTTACTTGGCTTGCCCACAATCTGAGTGTCTGTGCTCGTAAAAACAGCCTCTTGTGTTCCCTTACACACTGCCAATTTTCACGTTAATGTTTATGATGCTCTTGTTAAAACTGTATAACAGGGTACAACAGTGGATGCGTTACACTGACATTCTTGTATATATGTGATCATATATGATCAGAAGAGGGGAAATGAAGTGGAAATATATTGATATTACTGCTGGTGTGATGTTTTATTCTGTTTCTATGCCAGAAATTCCAATATGTTACTACATGAGGTTTTGTAGGCCCTATTTGGGGTGTAATTTTAAGAAGCTAAACTACTGTCTGCCCAATTACGAGCAGCACCAAAACTGTCTGTGTGATAAGGTTTTGCACCATCTGATATGCTACCATATAAGGCAATGTGTGAGCACCTTCAAGTTGTATAAAGGAATCTGTTGTATGACCTTGGGAAGACAGAAGGCCTTGGCTGTGAGATACACACATACCAGCAGCCTCTCCTTTTGCCTGCATGCAGGGGCAAATAAAGGCAATTCAGACTTGCAGATCTGGTGTTATTTTTTCAGGACCCAGGAAGAAAGGGCAAATAATTTTTTTTCTACAACACCGACCACACTTTGTGAGAACCCAGGGCTGTGTGTCTGACACCATCATCTGCAGTATGCCCCCCCCACCCCCACCCCCGGGAACAGTTCTGGCTCCCTTCCTGTTCACCGTCTACACTGCTGACTTTTCACACAACACACCACACTGCCATCTACAGAAGTTCTCTGATGACTCTGCAATCGTCAGCCTCATCTCTGATGGGGATGATGCGGAGTACAGAGGACTGATCCAGGACTTTGTGGACTGGTGCCTGCAGAACGGCCTCCGGATCAATGCGAGGAAAACCCAAGGAAATGGTGGTGGACTGCCGCTGCCGTGGACAACCCCCCACAACACCGGTAAACATCCATGAGACAGACATTGAGATGGTGACATCTTACAAGTACCTAGGTGTTCACCTGAACAATAAACTGGCCTGGTTACACAACTCAAACATGCTCTACAAGAACGGGCAGCGCAGGCTGTTCCTCCTGAGGAGACTCAGGTTTTTTGGAGTGTGAGGGGCACTCCTGAAATCCTTCTACGATTCAGTGGTGGCATCAGCCATTACATTTTGGGTGGTCTTCTGGGGCACCGGCATCACAACAGCCGACAGGAAGAGATTGAACAGGCTGATCAAAAAAGCCAACTCTGTTCTGGGGCGATGCCTCGGTCCAGTGGAGGAGATAGGAGAGAGGAAGATGGTGGCTAAGCTGTCATCTCTGCTGGAGTCCGAGTCCCACCCCATGCGGGACACGCTGAATGCACTGAGGAGCTCATTTAACGGTAGGCTGTGCCATCCTAAGTGCTCGAGGGAGAGGTTTTACAGGTCCTTCCAACCTACGGCTATCAGACTTTATAATCTAACCAGTGTTGCTCATAGAGGCCATATTAAATGTCACAACTTTAAATTAATGTCACAACAAAGATTGTCCCCTCCAATACACAACTAAGACAATTACAATTATTATCAAGGGTGGCAACAACACTGTTCATCCAAATGTGAAATATACTGTCTGGGTCCACATTTATATTTTATCGGGTAATTTAACTAACTGTGATGCTGTTGATACCATCTAGCTACAATGCTCCTGCACTGTGTATATAACTGTGTACATATGTATATTTATTTACTGCTTTGGCTAACCAATTGTTATCTTATCATCTTAGTTGCTATTGCTCTGAGTGCTGCTATCCCTGTGCTGCTGCAATCCTGGAATTTCACCAATGGGGGACTAATAAAGGCTTTTCTTATCTTAACGTTGTGTGATTCTCAGATGAATAATAATAACACACTGAAGCAGCAATCTCAAAAACTTAAGCTTAACAGCTTTCATCGCTCGCTACTAAACAAAGAAAGGCAGACCGCTTTTCCCACAATTTCTTGAGCTTTTGCCATCGGATGACATCATGCACCCATTCTCTATATTGCAAACTTGTAAGAAAACACATCCCTCCAAGCTTTTGTTTACAAATAGTGATCATGGTATCATTTTAGCCTAATTCTTGGCTGAATAGAGAGGTGTGCCAGTGACGAGCAATGTGGTGCTCCAAAAGTTGAACTTTTTTCAACTGTTAGTGCTGTGAGTGCAGTGACAAAAAAGGCTGAGAGTGTGGTCTATATTAATCATATATTCCATAACCTACATATGTTGAAGCATGTGAGAATGTTTGGTGATTACATATGTAAGGCGACTTCACACCTCAGAACAGGACAAAGAGTCTCAACCGCCAGTGAAGATCAAAGAGCTTCCCAGGCACTGCGGTGGAGACCGGAGGAGCTGCCCTGACCCCCCAGGGCCATGAGGAGGAGTACGAAGATAACGGGGGGATTAAGATAATGAGAGATGTCAGCTTTTGATATGCATGTCTTTTGTTATGTGCAAGTATAAGTTCATAGAGCCGAAGGTGTTCGGTCTCTTTTTCCTTCTTCTGCTGCTGCACTAGGATGAGACTTGTTAGAAGTGCTGATAATAAACTTTGGTTTATATATCACATCGCCTCGTTCTTCCAAGCTCTTCTACACTGGTGACCCTGACACGAGGATGGACCAGAGGCGTTCCCCCGCGATCGACTCATCTGTGGCGACCCAGGCAGACATCGGCGCCCATGCAGACAGGGGAACAGATGGACGACGTTCCCCCACGGCAGAAGCGATAGAGAGGGCTCAACCGAGCACCAGCGCCGCGGAGAGAGCCGAAGCAAGGCACTCTCACCCTGCGGACACAGCAGTGACGGTCTACACAAACGCCGTCACCGTCAACCTGCCGGACTTCTGGCAGGAAGACCCCACCTCGTGGTTTCAGCAAGCTGAAGCCCAGTTTGCACTTGCGGGCATCACGGCTGACGATACAAAGTTCTATCACATCGTCGCCAAACTCAACGCCACCACGGCGGAGCATAATCCAGCGGCCGCCGGCCCAGGACAAATATGAAGAACTGAAAGCGACCATCGTGGCAAATTACGTCCCCTCAGCCGAGGAGAGAGCCGAGAGGATCCTGGCGGTTTACGGCCACAGAGGAGGCAGACCCAAGGCCCTCATGGAGGACTTGCTGCAGCTTAAAGAAGAGGACAATGACAACTTCCTCTTCCATTTCACATTCCTCAGTACGCTGCCGCCACACATGAGAGGGACGCTGGCCAACATGCGATGCAGCACCCAGCAAGACTTCCGCACGCTAGCTCACGAAGCTCAACGGCTCGTCAACGCCTGCAAGGAGCAGACACCCACAGCAGCATCCGCAGACCTCAACGCTGATGTCCAAAGCCACGAGGAGCCACAAATCACTGAGCAGAGCCAGCCCGCGGTGACAGCGACACGGACAGGACGCAACAGACGGAGCGATGTTTGTTATTACCACCACCGCTTCGCCGAAAAGGCTTACAAATGCGTTCCCCCCTGCAAATTCACAATTTCCGGAAAACGCCGAAGCCGAGAGCCGTTAACAGCGGCGGTTCTCGGCGAAAAAAGCAAGCTTTTATATGTGACGGACGGACACACCGGCAAGCAGTTCCTTATCGACACGGGAGCTTAACTAAGTTTTGTCATACCCTGCCAAGCAGACCGGGCCATGGGCCCCCGGGGCAATGGAGCGGTGGCAGCCAACGGCTCCACCATCGACACTTTTGGCGAAAAGAGCCTGCCCCTCTGCATCCACGGCCGCAACTACAGATGGACATTTGTTGTAGCGGCGGTGAGTTTTAACTTGTTGGGCGCAGATTTTTTGTGTGCACATGGGTTATTAGTTGATCTAGCGAACAGACGCTTGGTTAATGCACTGTCCTTTGCTTCTATTCCCTGCTCAGCTCGACTTTCTCCACCACCCGTGCAGGCTAGCGTCACCACAGCAGGAGGTAAGTTTGATCAACTCCTCACCCAATTTCCAGCACTCACAATTCCCAAATTCTCAGCCACAGTGGCTAAACACGGGGTTGAACATTTTATTCCCACAACGGGCCCACCCGTATTTGCCAAAGCTCGGCGCTTAGACGCGGCCAAGCTCGCCATAGCTCGGGACGAGTTTACCACCCTTGAAAAATTAGGCATTATTAGACGCTCGAAAAGCCCCTGGGCCTCACCACTTCACATGGTTCCGAAATCCGACGGTTCTTGGAGACCGTGCGGCGATTACCGCAGATTAAACAATGCGACAGCGCATGACCGCTACCCAATTCCTCACATTCAGGATTTTTCACTGCATCTGGCGGGTGCGCGCATTTTTTCAAAAATAGACCTGGTCCGCGGTTATCATCAAGTCCCAGTTCGAGCAGAGGACATTCCTAAAACAGCTGTAATAACCCCTTTCGGCCTTTTTGAATTTTTGCGAATGCCTTTCGGCCTCAAAGGCGCAGCTCAAACCTTTCAGCGGATGATGGACGCAGTATTACGTGACCTCCCTTTTGTTTTCGTCTACCTCGACGATATGCTGGTAGCCAGCTCGTCTGAGGAAGAACACGAGCGGCATATCACTATGGTTTTTCAGAGGCTAGAAGAGCACGGGTTAATAATCAACCCAGCCAAATGCAAATTCGGCGTGTCACAAATTGATTTTTTAGGACACAGAGTTTTTCCGAAGGGGGCAGTCCCACTTCCAGACAAAGTTCACGCGATAAAAAGTTTCCCACGGCCACAAACGGTCAAATCGCTGCAAGAATTTTTAGGAATGGTTAGTTTTTACAACCGTTTCCTCCCCCACGCAGCTCAGCTCATGCAGCCCCTATATGACGCGCTCAGAAAACAAAAAGCTTCCAACGCGGCCGAATGGACCCCGGAGCGCGAACGCGCCTTCGCGGAAGTAAAAAGCGCCCTAGCTAATGCCACATTGTTGGTTCACCCCGATCCCTCGGCCTGCATTGTGCTAACCACAGACGCTTCGGACCTAGCTATAGGGGCAGTTGTAGAACAACATGTCAGCAGAATCTGGCAACCTTTGGCATTCTTCAGCAAATCGCTAAACCAAACCGAGCGTAAATACAGCACTTTTGACAGGGAGCTGCTAGCGCTTCATTTATCCATCCGCCACTTCCAGTTCTGGTTAGAAGGGCGGAGTTTCACGGCTTTTGTAGACCACAAACCGCTCACCTTTGCTATGGCTAAAATTTCCAAACCGTGGTCGGGCAGGCAACAAAGACAGCTGGCTGCGATTTCAGAGTTCACCACAGACATTCGACATGTGGCAGGCAAACTTAACGTGGTAGCAAACTGCCTCTCTCGCGCTGTGACATCGTCAGAGCGCGAGGAGACAGATTATACTACCTCAGCCGCGGAACTCTTCACCAACGCGGACACATACGCGGCCCCAATCCATGCAGGGATAGATTATGCAGCCATGGCAGAGGAACAAAGTAGTGACGCGGACGTGCGCGCACTCTTGTCTGGACCAACAGGGTTAAGGCTGGAGGAAAGGGGTTTACGCGACGGCGTGCCCCCCTTAATATGCGATATCTCAACCGGCCGACCTCGCCCGTTAGTCCCAGCTACATGGCACCGCCGTATTTTCGACTCAATTCACTCCCTCGCGCACCCAGGTGTGCGCGCCTCGGTTAAAATGGTCGCCGAAAAGTTTGTGTGGCCTGGCCTGCACAAAAACGTAAAAGAATGGGCAAAAACTTGCATTTCTTGTCAGCGCGCCAAAATACACAAACACACAAAAGCCCCTCTGGAGCCTTTTCCAATCCCTGCTAGAAGGTTCGACCACGTTCATGTCGACCTCGTGGGACCACT
This sequence comes from Pholidichthys leucotaenia, assembly GCA_020510985.1. NCBI lineage: Eukaryota > Metazoa > Chordata > Actinopteri > Cichliformes > Pholidichthyidae > Pholidichthys > Pholidichthys leucotaenia. The sequence continues at coordinate 155,132,791 of CM035847.1, read as the reverse complement.
ACCTTCCTCCCAAGGTTTCACACACCTGTTAACAATGATAGACCGCACCACGCACTGGCCAGAGGCAGTCCCTCTGGCGTCAACCACAGCGGAGGAAGTCGCTCGCGTTTTTTTGACAAACTGGATGGCACGTTTCGGCGTCCCATCGGACATCACGTCCGATAGGGGGCCTCAATTTGTCTCGGAGCTTTGGTCAGCCATGTCTAGCAGCTTAGGGGCAACAATTCATCGCACCACCGCTTATCACCCTCAGGATAATGGGTTATGCGAGCGTTTTCACAGATCTTTAAAGGCCGCCCTCAGAGCCTCCCTAACGGATACAAATTGGGTAAATAAACTTCCCTGGGTTTTATTGGGGTTGCGTGCTGCGCCCAAAGAGGATCTAGACGCCTCTCCAGCAGAATTAGTTTTTGCACAACCTCTCAGGCTCCCAGGTGAATTTTTACCAGAGAACCCAGAGCCAGGGCATTTTCCAGCCCCGAGGTTTTTAGGCAGCAACGGACCGGACTCTCTCCCCGGACCGGCACACCACTCTTTTCCACGGGTTTTTGTCCCACAAGCTTTAAAGAATGCTGAATTCGTTTTTGTTAGGCATGAAGCTTTAAAACCAACTTTCCGCCCACCATACGATGGGCCATTCAGAGTGCTGGAACCTGGTGATAAACACTTTGTGCTTGATTTTGGGGATAGAAAAGAAACAGTCAGCATTGACAGACTTAAACCTGCCTTCTTGTTGAGAGACGAGCCTGCATGGTTGGCGAGAGCACCTCGGCGGGGTAGACCCCCCAAGAGAAAAGACTCAGCCCCCCTGCAGGGAACAAATAATCACTCTCCTCCCCAAGCTGCAGATTCCTTACAGGAAGGTCCCAGCAGGACGCCTAAGCGGACCCACAGCAGATTCGGGAGAAGATTAAAACCCAGACGGCAGAGACTGATGCAAACTACTCAACAGTTGTTCACTAATTGTGCTGTAACAGTTTAGGACTGACTTGTGATATTACTATGCTGTTATGATTACCACTGACCTCTCTTAGGAGCATGGCTGCTGGAAAGTTTCTTCTGTGTCAAGAGGTGTAGCAGTTAGTATGTCATAGTAATTATCTTAAACTGTGAATTTTTCTATTGTCCTTTTCTTAGTCGTTTGGGGGGGGCTGTGGTCTATATTAATCATATATTCCATAACCTACATATGTTGAAGCATGTGAGAATGTTTGGTGATTACATATGTAAGGCGACTTCACACCTCAGAACAGGACAAAGAGTCTCAACCGCCAGTGAAGATCAAAGAGCTTCCCAGGCACTGCGGTGGAGACCGGAGGAGCTGCCCTGACCCCCCAGGGCCATGAGGAGGAGTACGAAGATAACGGGGGGATTAAGATAATGAGGGATGTCAGCTTTTGATATGCATGTCTTTTGTTATGTGCAAGTATAAGTTCATAGAGCCGAAGGTGTTCGGTCTCTTTTTCCTTCTTCTGCTGCTGCACTAGGATGAGACTTGTTAGAGGAGCTGATAATAAACTTTGGTTTATATATCACATCGCCTCGTTCTTCCAAGCTCTTCTACAGAGAGCATTTTTGTGTTGAGGACATTGAGCATGTTAAATACTACACAAAAATAAACTGATACTAATAGATACTCCAAGTGGAAAAAAAGCTCTCTGTGGACATGTAGCCTAACTGATCTTGGACCAAGATCAGATTTGTGTAGTCAACCAGCCCTAATCTATCTGTGTTAGGGTAAAAAGATCAGTTTTGAATCACTTCACGTTGGTAAACTGAACATAGCCTAAGATTATGTGATGCCCCTAATCAAATCAAATCAAATCAAACTTTACTTGTATAGCACTTTTAAAACATTAGATGCTGCGCAAAGTGCTTTACATAGATAAAAGCAATAGACACATTTAATTACATATTTTACATGATACAGCCCCACCCCTTCCAACCCTCCCGTAAACATACCCACAAACACAACAAACACAGGCATATATACATCACCCCCTACTTCTCATTACACACATATAAAAAAAAAGGAGATATTGCTCGGCACCACATGAAGGAGCAACCATCCTGAGGAAACACTGGAGCTAAAACACATAAATACAAAAAAAAACAAAGAACACAAACAGCAAAGGGAACTAAAGACCCATACTTAGAAACTGAGCTAAGAATACATCAAAATAAGAAAATCTAAAAGCAAATGGAGCTAAGAAGAATGTAAAAACAATGGAACATAAATGACTACTTCAATAATAGTTAAACGGTTGGTTAAAAGCCAAAATTTAAAAAAGGTACAAAAAGAATGAAGAACACATAAAAACTGGAACTAAAAAACCCAAGCTGAACTAAACACATCAACAAGAAGATGAGAAAATCTAAGAACAAATGGCGCCAAAAAGAACATAAAACAATGGAACATAAATCACTACTTCACTAATAGTTAAACAGGTTTACTAAAAGCCAAATTAAAAAGGTGGGTCTTGAGCCTGTTCTTAAAAACACCTATTGACTCTGTGGCCCTGAGGCTCTCCGGCAGGCTGTTCCACAGACGAGGACCATAATAGTGAAAGAAAGCTTCACCAAAGGTCTTGGTCTTGTCTATGGGAACCATTAAAAGGCCAGTACCAGAGGACCTCAGGGTTTGCGAGGGCTCATAAGATAAGAGCAGCTCAGATAGAGAAGAAGGCCCAAGACCATTGAGCCATTTAAAAACTACTAAGAGAACCTTAAAATCAATCCTAAAATGCACAGGGAGCCAATGCAGCGATTCTAAAACTGATGTAGTATGCACCCACCCCTTGGTCCTCGTTAACACTCGTGCTGCTGAATTTTGGAGCAGTTGGAGATGTGATATTCTTTTTTGAGGACGACCAGAGAGCAGGGCATTACAATAGTCTATAAGACTAGTAATAAAAGCATGCATCAAGACCTCTGTGCTGGCAAGACAGAGAAAAGGTCGGACTCTGGCTATATTCCTAAGATGGTAAAATCCACTTTTTGTTACATTTTTAATATGTGAAATAAAATTGAAATCAGAGTCTAAAAGAACGCCCAGGTTCTTGACACAATGTGTAGGTTTTAGACCTAGCAATTTTGGTAGAAGTTTCTCTCTCTTGTCTTCAGGACCAATGATTAAAAACTTCTGTTTTGCCCTGGTTGAGCTGTAAGAAGTTCTCTGCCATCTATGACTTTATATCTAAAATACAGTTCAAAGGGGCATTAATTGGTTTTGTGTCATCAGGAGACGTGGCAATGTACAGTTAAGTATCATCAGCATAGCTATGAAAATTGATGCCATGTCTCCTGATAACATCCCCAAGTGGAAACATAAAGATTAAAAAGTATTGGCCCTAAAATTGAACCTTGGGGTACCCCACACTTGATTTCATGGATTGCCGAAGAACATACTTATAAATACATACTTACAAAATAGCGGCGATCTGTGAGATAGGAATGAAACCATTCGAGAACAGTACCTGAGAGGCCCACTAGATGTTTGAGTCTGCTTAATAAAATGTGGTGATCTACTGTAGCAAAGGCAGCGCTGAGATCCAGCAGCACCAGGACTGACAGTTTGTGGGAGTCCATGTTACACCTGATATCATTAACGATTTTTAAAAGGGCTGTCTCGGTACTGTGGTTTGTTCTATAACCAGACTGAAATTTCTCAAAAATGTTGTGGTCCATAAGAAAATTGTTTAACTGGATAAAAACTTTTTTTTCTAAAACTTTACTTAAAAACGGTAAGTTGGATACAGGTCGATAGTTACTGAGGATATCAGGATCTACAGTAAATTACTCTTCTTCAAAAGGGGCTTCACCACAGCCGTTTTAAAGGCAGCAGGGAAAACACCAGTCTGAAGAGAGCAATTTACAATATTAATAATCTAGTACAGTGCATTTCTACACTAAATTTGAAAGCAATCGGGCAGATTTGCAGACATCTTTGCACACTGACATATGAACACTTCCTCCCGGGGGAATGTAAAAAAGTATGTAAAGGAGTCAGAGGGGTTTGATATAGATGTCCCACACAAGAACAACGGAGATCTTACTTAACTGTATTTCATTTTGAGGTAATTAACTGCAGGTTTAGTACTCACCCTCTCTCCTTCTTCTCATTACTCATGGTGACTTTCAGCTCTTGCAGCTTCTCCTCCATCTCTTTGCTTTGACCGGCCTGAATCACAGTCTCCATTTGCAAGTTGTGCAAGTTCCTTTGTTAACGTAGCCATAAGCACAAATGTGCAATCAATCAGCAACAATCGTTCACAGAAATTAGCTGCTGCAGCAGCAGAATGGACATCAATATATTCAATTCATCTTTTCCACTACAAGATGCCATTTGCTAAGACTAATCAATACTTCAGTCAATTAGCTACTGGATCAAGCCAGTCATCAATTCATTCATTTACCTGTTGGCAAATGAGAAGCTACAGTGGAAGAGTCAACTTAATTTTGTGGTGAGCATTATGAAGAAACTAAATAGACTCTCACAGAAAAGTGCAGAATCCACCTCACAACGGTTATCTAGCTTGAAAGTCAATTTTGGGAGATTGTCATTCTTTGGATAGGATTTGAATGGCTACAGATGAAAATAGGATGGCTGCCAAGTAACCATAATGGGCTTCTACAAAATGCCTTAAATCACATCATTGATCTTATCGCATCTTACCTTGCATTGAGCTTGACAGATTTGGCCTTGCTGTTAGGAAGCACCACAAAGTCATTTAAATTCATGTCTCTTCTTTCTGGGGGCTCAGGTATTCCTCCTGCGTCTTTCGCTGTGCTTTTTACAAAGCGTCTCTTCTGCAATAAAACCCGCAGTAATGGCATAAAACTGGATATCATGCAGGGCCCAGGCTAAATTACACACAGTCAAAAAATGAGTGAAATAGCAGGGATGCATTTGCCCAGATAAAGAGCAGTAAGTTAAAACAAGCAATGATATACATTTAAAGTGTATTTGACTGTCTTGAATAAAAAAAAAAGCTTTCAGGCAGTAAAAAGCAATTAAGAAAACAAGTCAGTGAAACTGATTTTATAAAAGAAATAGCTGTACCTGCTAGTAACTCAGCTGGCAGGGAAGTGGCAATAGATGAGCCATTTTGTTCGTGTGAAAAACATATTCACAAAAACTCTGACATTTTCCCTGTGATTGTGATGCAGTATAATATACTGTATATACTGTATATACAGTATACAGTATATCTCACTATAAATTCAAGAAATCTGTGTGTGTGTGTGTGTGTGTGTGTGTGTGTGTGTGTGTGTGTGTGTGTGTGACGATTATAGGACATCATAGGACGGCTGATGATGTGTCTATGATGTCCCTATGATGTCTGCATCATAGGACATCAAGCCTATCTTCATGTCTTTATGATGTCATATACAGTGATGCCTGCCTGACAGCGTATGATATGATGCTGTCCTTGATGTCTTTATGATGTCATATACAGTGAACATCAGGACTCGCGATGCCATCATATTGACAAAAGGACCATGCCGTCATATACACAACAGGACACAGCACTTTAAACCACACCCATTCGTAGCAGTAAATCTGGAAATCTTAAAAAATATCACTCAATAAATTCAAGAAATCTCTGTCAGTTTGTGTGTAAATCTGGAAATCTTACACCCATTCAAACCAGTACATCATCGCTATGCCATCATCAAATATCATAGGAGAAATCTGTGTGTGTGTGTGTGTGTGTGTGTGTGTGTGTGTGTGTCACGATCATAGGACGGCCTATGATGTGCCTATGATGTCTGCATCATAGAAGAGCCTATGATGTTCCTATGATGATCATAGGACATCAAGCCTGCCTTCATGTCTTTATGATGTCATATACATCAAGCCTTCTCTATCAGTTTGTGTGTAAATCTGGAAATCTTACATTCATTCGAAGCAGTACATCATCGCTATGCCATCATCAAATATAGGAGAAATCTCTGCGTGTCTGTCTGTCTGTCTGTGTGTCACGATCATAGGACATCATAGGACAGCCGATGATGTGCCTATGATGTCCCTATGATGTCTGCATCATAGGACATCAAGCCTGCCTTCATGTCTTTATGAACAGTGATGCCTACCTGACAGTGTATGATACCATGCTATCATATACACAATAGGACACAGCACTTTAAACCACACCCATTCGAAGCAGTAAATCTGGAAATCTTCACGATCAGAGCACTCACTATGACATCATCAAAGATCATAGGACTCACTAACACACCATCAAAGATCAAAGGCAGGTATCACTGAATGAGTGCGAAAGTGCTTGCTTACACCCTTGTTTACACCTCCTTTCTATGGGCATGCAGAAATACTTGCTTATACTTGGTTTCTATGGGCATGCACGGGTATGTACTAGTAGACACAAAGCAGAACTTTAACTAAAAAAACAGTTTGTATAATAGCAGCATGTAAAATGGCAAAAAGAGCAAAGGTGTACATAAAAAAATTTGAAGGGTGGCTTAATGATATTTACCACAGACTTAATGTTGTGTTGGGTTTTGGGGGACCTTTTATTGTGTGACACGGGTGGTGGCTCCACCTTTCCGGTTCCGCCACCACCCAGGGTATAAGAGGGCTGTGAGGGAGAGGGGCGCTCTCTTGGCCCCCTCTCTGCTGGCGGTTGTGCATGTATGGTGAGAAGGCATCATAAATAAACCTGTGTTCAGGTCAACACTCAGTCTCATCCTTGGCTCCTATTCCCGACATAACATATGGCGACGAGGATAAAAAGTATGGACGCAGGTGTCACATCAATTGGGCCATTTTTGTAGCTTCCTGGTGAGCCGCCTGTCCCTTGGCCGAGGTGGTTCGCCGCTTTTCAAATATATTTGGTGACATTGGACTTTGGAAGACTGGAGAAGTTGAGGGCACGGGTGCTGCTGGTTCATAATTTATGAATGGAGGGACAGCGTATATTAAGTACTTAAGGTGAGTATGATAGCTTTGAGGAAGTGGTGGAGCTAATGGCACGACATTTTCCCGCCCAGGAAAACATCATCGCCCACAGGATCCAGTTTTGACAGCGTCGCCAAGGCGAGTCAGTGCAACGGTTTGTGTCAGACCTGCGCCAGCTGGCCAAAAACTGTCAGTTTAGCGCGTTGGCGGAAGAAATTGTCTGCGACCAGTTGGCGGACATACTGTTTGCCCGGCTACAAGGTCAAAGCTTCTTACATTGTCGGGTGAACTGATGTTGTCTAAGGCCATCGAGTTAGCTCAGCAGTTGGAGGCGGCAGGCAAGCTATCGCGGGAGCTCATTGAGAGAGCGTCACATCGCCATTTTGAACCACAGTTGACAGCACAAGCAGTAGACCTGGACAATGACGACACTGTAGATGAAGAAGGGAGCTACGCTAATGCTGTCAAGATGAGGTCTGCTCCGGAGACACCCAGGTAAATGATAAATGGCATTCACTTATATAGCGCTTTTATTCTCATCTCTTGATGACCAAAGTGCTTTACAGATCCTGCCATCCACCCATTCACACACACACATTCACACACTGGTGAAACCCATAACCCAAACACCTGTGTTTGGGTTATGGGTCCACCAAGCACCGCTACAAGGCTAGGGAGTGTCCGGCAAGAGGGAAACGCTGCGGCAAGTGCGGACTTATGCATCATTTCGCCATAGCATGTCACAAGTTCGAGCGAGGGGATCCGACGTGTAAGGAAGACTCTCCCGCTCCCACGGTTATTCACACTGTGTCCCCAAGTACCGACGACCATTCCTACTGTATGGTGGGACTGGATGGGGTAACAGTGCCACTGCTGATTGACACAGGTGCAGTGAGCTCCGTGTTGAATTGGGCAACCGTGAGGAACTATTTCCCACATTATCGTATTAGAGGTGACTAAACGCCGCTGTGTGGTTATGGTGGAGGAAGATTGGCCATGGTGGGATCGGTGAGGCAGACGGCTAGGTACAAGTCGGCGGAGGTGTGCAACCAGAGGTTCATCATGACTGCCAAGGGAGAGAACATTATGGGATGTGATTTGTTTTATGGCCTGGGTTTCACCATCACAAGCAGCGCTGGAGAAGAATGGTCGGGTCGTGGTTTGTGGGACCGGCCGGTCCTGCGAACGGACAACAGAGCTGTGTGGGATGACAACTTGCCTGGCAGTCTGGAGGAAGAGCAGAACCAACCCCACCCAGGGTCATCGCGGGAGGGTTCCAGTGCAAGTGCTCAAGTAGCCCTAGCTGAGGGAACTGGGCGGCACAGTGGTACGCCCGTGACGGTGGGTGGCGCCAAGCTGCTGGCTCCATCTGCTCCTGGATGTCAGCTGGGAGGGACTGGAGAGCAGGGAGTAACAACGGCGACGTCGGCAGTGGAAATGAAAGTGAGCGGGGGAGGACCGGCCGGCACGGTGAGACGACGTGCCAAACAGGAACACTGGAAGCCGAGTTGGGTCCCTCTGTGGGTCGCGGACGTGGTCCGGCCCAGGGAGGAGGCCCAGTCGAGAGGAGTTCGGGTCAAGTGTCTGAGAGGAGATGACCAGGGGTGGCTGCAGGTGGTGGCTGATCGGGAGGATGCCTATCTCCAGATATCTGATGGCTCATGGAGGCACCCTAATGAACTGCGGCGCGTCCAGGAGAAGAAGGAGGTGCTTGGGCCTAAGCGTGGGGCATTCCCAGTGGTGAGGAAGAGACAGTGCACCGGAGTTGAATCATCCGACGGCTATCCAGGGGGTGGTTCCTCTCCCAGGGTAGACTGATGGTTGGACAGTGTGTGATGCATGTGCCAGAAAGGGGGACAGCCGGTATGTTTACTGGGTTATAGTTTATGGGATTATTTTGTGCATTCTCTCTTATTTTAGGAACACGGCAGTTATTTTCTTTTAGTTGAATTGCTTTTTTTCTAATACAGAGGGCAGAGTAATCCGTCTTGCCATGTGGGGGTGGGACAGCAGCCCACTTGTCCTCCCCTAGTTTTAGTTATGCTGAGTGACTGTGATAGGCCCCTTTTAGGTATTCCTGTTTAGTTTTCTTAGTGCGTGATTCGGGTTCCAAATTGGGGAGGGTCTCGATTGTACGCGTGTGTTTTGGACCTTTTTGAAGGGAGGGGGGGTGTTGGGTTGGGTTTTGGGGGCCCTTTTATTGTGTGACACGGGTGGTGGCTCCACCTTTCCGGTTCCACCACCACTGGGGTATAAGAGGGCTGTGAGGGAGAGGGGCGCTCTCTTGGCCCCCTCTCTGCCTGGGGGTTGCGCATGTATTGTGAGAAGGCATCATTAATAAACCTGTGTTCGGGTCAACAATCAGTCTCGTCCTTGGCTCCTATTCCCGACGTAACACTTAATCCCTGTGCACAACATCTGAGAGATTAATTTTAATATATGTTCTCAAATTTTCAATGGTGCACATAAATCAAAAAATCATAAATATGGATTTGGTTTGATTACACGTGAAAACAACAGTAATAATAATGACAACAAACCTGGTAGAAACTTCAGGGTGTAGGTGTATTCCCAAACAAAGCATTCACAGGACACTGGTGCAAAGAGACGTAATGCTTTGCAACCTATTAGCGAAATATGTTTACCATACAGCAACAAAAACACATCCCTTTATTTATGTCCACTTTCCATTCGGGTTTATTTGAAATCCCCTCCCGATGTAACGATTTACTGGGCCTGTTAATGGTACTAGTGTAGCTAATTCTACCTGTGATACTTGTGCCATTTGGCTACAAGTCAAGAGTCCGTGTTTTAACACGGTCACCGCACACAGAGACCTGCTGACAACAGAAAAACTTACCCAAATCTCTCTTTGGCTCTGTCGGGTTTATGTGTTTGTAAAAAAAAAAAAAAAACTTGCACTATCAATCTGTCACTTTAATATATAGTCCTACGATGTATAATGACATTTATGCGGCAGGAGTCTCGTCAGTAGTCTCCACTCGCTTTGTTAATAGTCTGTTACTATGTCAACCGACTCTTCCTCTCGCGATAACTGCAGCTGCCGCGTTTGCCCGTGGGAGTTCTGGTCCTCAGTGAGCTTCACCTACCGTGTTCCTGCTGATGTTGTTGTTGATAACTTTCCTCGCCTGTATTTGTTGACTAATCTTCAACTTCAAAAAAAGAATTAGGCTTTTTTTTTTTTTTTAAAGCTATGCCTTTCTTTATTCGGGGACTAAACATTCAGAGGCATCAATTCCCTCACTGCCTCCATAATCATGGGGTAGTGGGAATTTCCTTCTAATTAAAATCCTCACAGAATCAAGAACAGTCTATAGCACCGATTAGAGCTTTGAACCCTCGTTATTTTTAAGCAGACTTTTGAGATGTCTTTAGTCATCCAAGATGATGGATGTTTAAATACCATATATAATGTTGACAAGCATTGGAGATCAGAAGCAGTAGGGGGCAGTGTTTTAAAATTATCGTATTTTGAGGAAAATTATCGTACACACCCAGTTTTCATTCTGATGTGGCTCGGCTCCATCTGCTTCAAGAGCACATTATCACAGATCGTGCATATTACAGCCTATAACGCAGTTTTACCTTGAAATAATGAAACAGATCGGTTGCATTAAAAAAGGTTCTCTTGCAGACCAGTGCCTCCACCTGTGTGGCGTACAGGATAAGCCCCTGGCCTGCACTGAACAGCCCAGATCAGTCATACTTAACTATCTTCTATATGGCTTCTGTTGAATCATCATGTATCAAGAATTTGCCTCATAAATATTTTGGGAAGTAATCTGTTTATACATATAAGATAAAGATAAGCCTTTATTAGTCCCACGATGGGGAAATTCCAGGATTACAGCAGCACAGGGATAGGAGCACTCAGAGCAATACTTAATAAGATAATAAGAACTGGTTATCCAAAAGCAGTAAATTAATATACATATGTACACAGATATATACACAGTGCAGGAGCATTGCAGCTGGAATAAACAGCATTACGGTTTGTTAAGGTACCCTGCAGAATATGAATATGTACCAGACAGTATATTTCATATTTGAATCAACAGTGTTGTTTCATCCTCAGTAATGATTGCTATTGTCCTAGTTGTATAATGGAGGGGACGATTTATAGTGCAAGGTTGTTACGTTTTGTAAATTCAATACGACCTCTACGAGCAGCCCTGGTTAGGTTATAAAGTCTGACAGCCATAGATAAGAAGGACCTGCAGAACCTCTCCATTGTGCACCTAGGGTGGCACAGCCTACCGCTAAATGAGCTCTTCAGTGCGTTCAGCATGTCCTGCATGGGGTGGGACTCGGACTCCAGCAGAGATGGCAGCTTAGCCACCATCCTCCTCTCTCTTATCTCCACCACTGGGTCAAGGTGTCGCCCCAAAGCAGAGCTAGCTTTTTTGATCAGTCTGTTCAGTCTCTTCCTGTCGGCTGCCATGATACCGCTGCCCCAGCAGACCATTCCAAATGTGATGCTAATGCCACCACCAAATCATAGAAGGTCTTCAGGAGTGCCCTTTGCACTCCAAAAGACCCAAGTCTCCTCAGGAGGAGCAGCCTGTGCTGCCCCTTCTTGTAGAGTGTGTTGGTGTTGTGTGACCAGTCCAGTTTATTGTTCAGGTGAACACCTAAGTCATTTGTAAGATGTCACAATCTCAATGTCTGTTCCCTGGATGTTTACTGGTGCTGTGGGGGGTTGTCCTCACCTGCGGCAGCCCACCACCAGTTCCTTAGCTTTCCTTGCATTGATCTGGAGGCAGTTCTGTTGGCACCAGTCCATGAAGTCCTGGATAAGTCCTCTGTACTCTGCATCATCTCCATCAGAGATGAGGCCGATGATTGCAAAGTCATCAGAGAACTTCTGTAGATGGCAGTGTGGTGTGTTGTGTGAAAAGTCAGCAGTTTGGAGGGTGAACAGGAAGGGAGCCAGAACTGTTCCCTGGAGGGCCTCCATATTGCAGATGATGGTGTCAGACACACGGTCCTGGATTCTCACAAACTGTGATTGGTTTGTGAAGTAGTCCAGGATCCACGATGACAGGTGCCGGTCCACCTCTGCGCACAGTAGCTTGTCCTTCAGGATCACTGGTTGAATGGTGTTGAAAGCACTGGAGAAATCAAAGAACCTGATCCTCACAGTGCTCCCAGGCTTCTCCAAGTAGGACAGGGAATGGTGTAGGAGGAAAACCACTGCATCCTTCACCCCGATGCCATGCTGGTAGGCAAACTGAAGTGGATCCATCACTGGTCCCACCAGGGGGCGGAGGTGGGCGAGGAGCAGCCTCTCCAGGGTCTTCAGTAGGTGTGATGTGAGGGCCACTGGTCTGTAGCTGTTCAGGTCCTTGGGGTGAGGGGTCTTCAGTACGGGTACCACACAGGATGTTTTCCACAGCCGTGGTACCCTCCCCAGCTTCAGGCTTGGGCTGAAGATGTGCTCCACAACCCCACACAGCTGGTCTGCACTGGACTTGAGGAGCCTCGAGTTGATGCCATCCGGACCTGCAGCCTTCCTTGCCTTGATCTTCCTCAGCTCCGCTCTCACCTGGGTCTTAGTGAGGGGCAGGTTGGGGCAGGGGGGGCTTTGTGCTGGGAGTAGGGGGTGTTGGGGGGAGACCGTTGACAGCGGGACTCGATGAAGGTGTAGGCAGCAGTGGCTGGTGGGCAGGCGGAGAAGAGGGTGGTTGGTCAAACCTGTTAAAAAACAGGTTCAAGTTGTTCACCCACTCCCTACCCCTCATGGCCTGGGAGGAGATATTCTGGTGCCCAGAGATGGTTTTGAGGCTTCTCCAGGCACCACTAATGTCACTCTGTTGCAGCTTGTCTTCCATCTTCTTCCTGTATCTGTCCCTCCCTTCTCTGATCTTCCTCCTTTGCTCCCTCTGTACGAACTTCAGCTCCTCCTTGTTTCCCGACCTGAAGATCCTTTTCTTCTCCTTCAGCAGTGTCTTTATCATAGGGTTGATCCAGGGTTTGTTGTTTGAGAAACACCAATCCGCCTAAATTACTACTAAAATGCCTCTGATAATTGAAGCAGTGATCTGTTTCACAGTTTTATTGAGAACTACAATCTGGTGACATTTTTGCACAAACATTTGCACATTGCAGCAGCAACAGAAAGTTTTAGTGCTAATGCCAACAACAGGTTTGAACCACCCAGTAAAAGTGGGGTCTGTTTCCCACCATTCATTTCTTAACCTGCTGGTAATGTTGCTTACTTGTTGAGTCTGCCATGCCTGCATTAGTGCTGTAACATACGTGAATGATTCAATTGAGTGTACTAGTTTTTTTTTTGAGTGAATGGACTGTACTGAATCACTCACCAGAACTGTCGTGAAAGCCAGGGATCACCAGCTGAATCACCCTCCTGAGCAGCAAACAAGCCACGCCCGCTCCGTTCAGCCAACTCTCATGGTAGACAGTTGGAGCTCCTGTACAGCACTGAGCGGCTTGGTGTACCACTATTGCTCATGGATCTTTTTAGCTTAACTCAGTGTGTTTCAGTGAACTGTGGATTCCATCAGTAGCCTGCATCCAAGGCCACCTCTCTGCTACCGCCACCGAATCTTCTCTCTCCTTCCACGCAGCCTGCACGCGTGAGACGATGCGTAAAAACAAGCGTAGTATGTATGCGCATCTGGGGGTCCTCTATGCATTCGGATCAGCGTACCCAAACCCAATCAAGCACTGCAAACGGCAGTCTGTTTGGCTGCACTCGGCACTGTTGCTCTCTCGTCCCCGATGCTGGTTGTTGTTGTGGTGGCGTGCCATTCACGCCGGTGGTAGGACGCGCTCTGGATTGGCATTGCTCTGCTGGGTCCTGCTTGGCCACAAACTCTCTCTCCTGCAGTGCTGTGGCGGCTCCCTGAGGCTTATGCTGGGCAAGGATCTGAGACAAGTCCAGATTAAGCCCTCGCTCTGTGTGCTGGCATCACTGCTCGTGCTGGCATCATTGCTCCCTGGCCGGGCAGGAGTACACTCACACTCAGTGCATCAGGGAACCACAGTTACCGCAAGTTTGATGTCTCATGATGTTCCATTGTCCGTAACGTTCACCTCGGCGTCCTCCGCGAAGGTCGCGGTGTAGTCGGGTTTTTCTGCCAGGGGAACTGCTTGTGCTAGCAGGGTCTGTTGTTGTTCACCTAGCTTGTCGCCGCCCTCCAGCTGGAACGCTGGAATGCTCAGGTTGTCTGGTGCCATCAACAGCTTCGTCTGCAGCCACCGGTTGCTAGTGTGCTCTGCTAGCTGGTCCCGCACCATTTCGTCCTCTAGCTGGCCAAACCTGCACATGCTCGCCAGAGAGCAGAGGTCCAAGACGTACTGCTAGGTCTTTTCTCCCACTCCCTGTCAGCGTTGGCAGAGCTTGATTGGTCTAGCCACCTCACTCTCCGGTCAGGGTGCCAGACACACCTCCTTCTTCAGGAAAAATGTTGTTTTTTTCTCCAGAAGACCAATTTTTCTCCTCGTCGCCATTGTTAAGAGAGACAGCGGAGGCGTCGACTGTGCTGAACAGTGAACTTTATTAGCTGAAACTAATAGCACGGGGAACAGGATACAAGTTAACTCTAAGGAGGTACAGATTGGTGTTGGTTGAGAGGCGGAGCGCCAAAGAGGCTGTCTCCCGCTGTCAGTCCCCAATATAAGCACAGCATGATAACATCATCCATGCCTGCACCATCGCATCCATGCTGCTCATTGTTAATATGGGAGTATCTAACACACCACATTTACTCCCCCCACACACACAAGAAAGCTCAAAATATTTACACATATGCAGATTAGCTTAGCAGAAACGGGCTGGTATAAGAACATACACATACTGGGCCAAACAGGCCGGTATAAAGAACCAATTTTATATATATATATATATATATATATATATATATATATATATATATATATATATATATATATATATACAGTATATACAGTATATATATATACAGTATATACACTACCGTTCAAAAGTTTGGGGTCACCCAGACATTTATTTTGTGTTTTCCATGAAAAGTCACACTTATTTACCACCATGAGTTGTAAAATGAATAGAAAATATAGTCAAGACATTGATAAGGTTAGAAATAATGATTTGTATTTGAAATAATAATTTTTTCCTTCAAACTTTGCTTTCGTCAAAGAATCCTCCATTTGCAGCAATTACAGCATTGCAGACCTAACATGATTGCACAAGGGTTTTCTAATCATCCATTAGCCTTCTGACGCAATGAGCAAACACATTGTACCATTAGAACACTGGAGTGGTAGTTGCTGGAAATGGGCCTCTATACACCTATCTAGATATTGCACCAAAAACCAGACATTTGCAGCTAGAATAGTCATTTGCCACATTAGCAATGTATAGAGTGTATTTCTGATTAGTTTAAAGTTATCTTCATTGAAAAAAAGTGCTTTTCTTTCAAAAATAAGGAAATTTCTAAGTGATCCCAAACTTTTGAACGGTAGTGTATATATATATATATATATATATATATATATATATATATATATATATATATATACAGTATATACGTATGTCAACCACAACATTTCTAACTGGGCAACCGGGTAGACTGCCGATGGCTTTGTGGGGTTTTCTACCATGTGCCAGACCATGCCCTAACTACCAACATGTATTCAAACCAGTCCCAAAGTCCTTGAGATGGAGAGGTCTCCATCAGGCTCATGCCAAGTGGGCTCAGGCCACCGGATCCGTTCAGGTGGTTCCGGCGGGCACTCCGCTGGAGTTGTGGTCTTTTGAGCAGAAGTGGGAGGTGGAGGTGTTCTGATGTCATCTGGTGGAGGATGTGAGCGCTCCGGGGGAAGACGTAGAGGCAGGCCAGTCTTGTCGCTGATGGGGTAGGCCCTGCCTTCTTCTGAGTCTTGCATGACTGTGGACCAGAGTTCCTGCGGTGAGGCGGCAGATTGAGGATGCTCATGCTGCGTGAGGATCAACCCCGGGTCCTGTGTGGATGTGGTATGGAGGTCCTGTGGTGAGGCGGCAGCTTGAGGACACTTGTGCTGTGTGAGGATTGGCTCCGGTTCTACAGGGGTCTGCTGGGTGTGCAGTGTGAAGCAGGGAGTAGCTGCATCCACGTCTGAGTGCAGTGGACTCGGGCCATCGTCTGTCAAATTGAACTTACCGCAGTTTTGACACCTCTGTCCTGGGCAGGCAGGTGTGCATGTGCTGTGCAAGGGAGAGCCGCAGTTACCCAAGGTTGGCATGCTGTGGTGTCTTGCTGTCCTGCAACATTTACCTCGGGGTCGTCGTGAAGCGATGTGGGGCCATCGTGAGGAGATGTGAGGTCGAAGGGCTGAGCAGCATGAGCAATGGCTTGTACCAGTGGAGCTGAATGTGGGGAGCATGGGTCGGGCCGGCTAGCTGCAACGCTAACTTGGGGCCCACTAACTGTGATGCTAACTGGGTAGCCGCTGTGGTATATGGAAAATGGCACTATACTATGAAGTGCAGTGTGGTGATGTGGATTTCCCGTTACATTACTGCACTGCCCTATATTGTGGGCGGGCAACCATCTTCAGGTGTCTTTGACCGGTGCCCATCGCCAGGCGCCTGCTGTGTAACTGCTACTCCCAGTTCCACCAATAAAGCTGTGTTCGCCAACTTCATCTTGCCTCATTCATCACCCAGGTATTTCCATACATAACATTTGGCGATTGAGGATTAACTCATGGAGGTGTGTATCACACCACTTCGTCCCTTTCTCGAGCTTCCGGGTGAACCGTTAATGCCTTGGCCCAGGTGGGTCAAGGCCTTCCAAACCTACATCACTGCGCTGGAGCTCGGACAGCTCGACAAGCTAAGGGCACATGCACTTCTCGTCCATAACCTGGGTATCGAGGGCCAGCGAGTCTGGCTGCTAGCCAACCATTTCCACACTCCTGATAGTGTGACTGTCCAGAGAATTCGTTTTCGGCAGCGACATCAGTGGGTAAGTGAGCCTATCCACCAGTTTGTCACGAGTTAGCTCGTGAATGCCGCTTTGGGCCGTTGGAAGATGAAATAAAACTACTATTATTACTGACTAAAGTAAATAAAAATATAATGTATAAGCATCCCAAATTGATTAAACAAAAAGATAAGATAAGATAAGATAAGCCTTTATTAGTCCCACAATGGGGAAATTCCAGGATTGCAACAGCACAGGGATAGCAACACTCAGAGCAACAATCAGAAGGCAAGAAAAAACAACATCTAGTAAACATATGTCCATATTACTATAAATGTATATATATAGACACACAGTGCAGAGCATTATGGTTGGTTGGTGAATGTGCAGCAGAAAGTCTAAGCTCTCTCTCCGTGGATGCGGCGGGCCAGCTGGAAGTCTTTGGGCATGATAGTGACCCCCTTAGCGAAGAAGAGACCACCAGGTGGGCCTCGCTGGTCTCCTGCAGAGCCATGACGGCGAAGCTCAGGAAACGCAGGACGGTCTTGAAGTCCTGAGCGATCTCCCTCACCAGGCGCTGGACGGGCAGCTTACGGATGAGCAGCTCCGTGGATCCTCCATCTGGTTATTTAAACTGTCAAAATCCCAGAAGTTCTGGTCGTGGAGGAGGAGTAGCAACAATTTACCATTCCAAATTACTAGTTAATGTAAAGCAAAAAACATGTTATAATTCCTTTGAGGGCCTGGTCCTCAGTATTGGCATTTTAGCAATTTTTGGTTAAACCCAATTTTATTTGCCACAGTTTATCGTCCTCCCTCAGTCTACTCAAAATTTTTATCTGAATTTGCCAAATTCTTAGCAGATTTAGTGCTGAAATTCATTCATTCATCTTCTTCCGCTTAATCCTTTTCGGGTTGTGTGTGTGTGTGGGGGGGGGGGGCTGGAGCCTATCCCAGCATCTTTGGGCGAGAGGCAGGGTACACCCTGGACAGATCGCCAGTCTGTCGTAGGGCCAACACAGAGAGACAGACAACCATTCACTCTCACAGTCATACCTAAGGACAATTATGGGCCTCAGGTTATTTCACACCTTAGACAGAGACAATGAATACACATGGGAAAACAATGCCCAAGTGGGTGAGAGGGGGTTGAATGAAGCGTAGTATAGATGTCATGCTGTGATGAGGAAGTGCCTTGATCCTTGTGAAGTGTGACTTGGTATAGAGAGAGGAATGCTTGATGTGACCAGTCAGTCTGTTCTTTGCTTGTGAGATGTGAGTGTGTAATAAATCGTCTGAAATGAATACGCCTCTTCATTTACACACTCCACACTGGTGACCCAAGACGTATTATGGAACACGAGGCAAGAACCCCGGAGCCGGCCCGGTCGGGAACCCCCAGAGATGCTGAAGCCACCCCGCAGACAGCCAGGACTGGAACCCCCAGCAACGCATGTGCAGTTTCAGTCAAGCTATCGGATTTCTGGCAGCACAACCCGCGCTCTTGGTTCCACCACACCGAGGCCCAGTTCACCCTCCGGGGAGTAACAGCAGACGACACCAAGTTCTACCATGTGGTAGCAGCGCTGGACTCCCGCACAGCCCAGCAGGTAGCGAGCCTGCTCGATCAGCCACCAGCCAGCAGCAAATATGAGGCGCTCAAGGCTGCGCTTATCCGGGGATACACGCTCTCGGAATGTGAGAGAGCAGAGAGGCTCCTGGCGCGAACCGGGTTAGGAGATGGGTCGGCCGTAGACCTGATGGAGAAGATGCTGGCGTTGATGGGCACGGGCGATGGGCACTTTCTGTTTGCCCACCTTTTCCTCCGGAACCTGCCAACAGAAGCAAGAGCGGTTCTGGCCAATTCGCCGTTGCTGGCCGCGCAAGACTACCGTGCGCTAGCCCAGGAGGCAGACCGGATCATCCTCACCACCAGGGCGAATACAGTCAACGCGGCAGCAGCAGAGCCCAGCGAGACAACCAGGGGAGGCAAGGAGCCACCGACGGTAGTGGCAACGGGGGCCAAGGAGCACCAGAAAGACACGCTCTGCTTCTACCACCGCCGCTTCGGAGGGAACGCGCGCAGATGCGCGCCACCGTGCCACTTCAAGCGCTCGGGAAACGCCAAGGCTGGCAGTCGGTAGCAGCTGCGACCGCCGGTGAAGAGAACAAGCTGCTCTACGTGACGGACTCGTGCTCGGGGAGACGCTTCCTCGTCGACACCGGAGCCCAGAAGAGTGTCATCCTACCGTCCTACACTGACCGACTGGCAGGACCTAGCGGCCCCGGAATGGTGGCAGTAAACGGCTCAGAGATTAAGACGTTCAGTGAGAGAACACTGACCTTATCTCTACATGGCCGCTCGTATGAGTGGACTTTTATCATAGCAGCACTGTGTTGCCCGCTCCTGGGCGCTGATTTTCTGTGTGCACATGGTTTACTTGTGGATGTTGCTAACAGGTGCCTGGTTAATGCACTGTCCTTTGAATCTCTCCCCTGTATAGCTCGAGGGACCCGGCCAACAGCACAAGCCAGCGTCACAACTCCAGGCGGTAAGTTCCATGCACTGCTCACTCAGTTCCCAGCACTCACGGTCCCGACGTTTTCGGCGGCTATCGCTAAACACGGGGTGGAGCACTTTATCACCACCACCGAGCCGCCCGTTTTTGCAAGACCTCGGCGCTTGGACGCAGCTAAACTGGCCATAGCGCGCAAGGAGTTCGCCAACCTGGAAAGGTTGGGCATCATCAGGCGATCAAACAGCCCATGGGCATCCCCGTTACACATGGTCCCTAAGGCTGAGGGAGCGTGGCGACCGTGCGGTGATTTCCGCAGGTTGAACAACGCCACAGCACACGACCGCTACCCAATTCCCCACATACAGGATTTTTCCGTTCACCTCGCCGGAGTGCGCGTTTTTTTCTAAAATAGACCTGGTCCGTAGTTACCACTAAGTCCCAGTGCGCGCGGAGGACGTACCCAAAACAGTGGTAATAACTCCGTTTGGTTTATTCGAGTTCTTGCGCATGCCATTCGGGTTAAAAGGCGCAGCACAGACGTTCCAGCGCATGATGGATGCAGTGCTGCGTGACCTCCCCTTCGTGTTCGTCTACCTGGATGATATCCTAGTAGCCAGTATGTCCAAAGACGAACACGAAACCCACCTCAGGATGGTTTTCCGGAGGTTGGAGGAGCACGGGTTAATAATCAACCCAGCGAAATGCCAGTTCGGTGTGACGGAGATTGATTTTTTGGGGCACCACGTCTCTCCGGAAGGAGCGATCCCGTTGCCCAACAAAGTGCGTGCCGTGGCAGATTTTCCCCGGCCTCAGACGGTTAGGGCATTGCAGGAATTTTTGGGGATGATGAATTTTTATAACCGTTTCCTTCCCCGCGCGGCGCAGCTCATGCAACCATTGTACGCCGCGCTCAAGAGACAGAAACCTGCGGATGGAGTTGAATGGACCCCGGAGCGAGAGCGGGCATTCTCAGAAGTTAAAGTAGCCCTGGCAAATGCCGCACTGCTGGCACATCCGAACCCGACGGCCCGCATAGCGCTCACCACCAACGCTTCAGACGTGGCCATAGGGGCGGTCGTGGAGCAGCGCGTAGCCGGGGCTTGGCAGCCGCTCGTATTTTTCAGCAGAACTTTGCGCGACAGCGAACGTAAATACAGCGCGTTCGACAGAGAGTTGCTGGCTCTCCATCTGGCCATACGCCACTTCCAGTTCTGGCTGGAAGGGCGCAACTTCACCGCGTTCGTAGACCACAAGCCACTAACGTTCGCGATGGCCAAGGTTTCAAAACCGTGGTCGGGCCGGCAGCAGAGACAGCTGGCCGCGATCTCAGAATTTACTACCAATATTCAGCATGTGTTGGGTAAACTGAATGT
This sequence comes from Pholidichthys leucotaenia, assembly GCA_020510985.1. Classification (NCBI taxonomy): domain Eukaryota; kingdom Metazoa; phylum Chordata; class Actinopteri; order Cichliformes; family Pholidichthyidae; genus Pholidichthys; species Pholidichthys leucotaenia. Next base: position 155,112,054 of record CM035847.1, on the reverse strand, counting down.
GGTGGCAGACTGCCTCCCACGCGCCGTGGTGGCCTCAGTCTACGTGGGGATAGATTACGCAGCCATGGTCGCGGAGCAGATTAGCGATGCAGACGTGCACGCGCTCCAGTCTGGACCAACAGGGGTAAGGCTGGAGAGCAGGGTGCTGCAAGATGGCGGCCCCCCTCAATCTGCAACGTCTCCACGGGACGCCCACGTCCGGTAGTCCCGGTCGCGTGGCGCTGCCGTGTGTTTGAGTCGGTTCACACTCTGGCGCACCCAGGAGTGCGCGCGTCTGTCAAAATGGTGGGAGAGAAGTTCGTGTGGCCGAGCCTACGCAAACAAGTAAAAGATTGGGCTGCAGCTTGCGTGGCGTGCCAAAGAGCCAAGGTACACAGGCACACGAAGGCTCCCTTGGAGCCGTTTCCGGTACCGGCTAAGAGGTTCGACCACGTTCACGTGGACCTTGTGGGCCCCCTCCCGCCATCACAGGGGTGCACGCACCTCCTGACAGTGGTGGACCACACCACGTGCTGGCCAGAAGCAGTCCCGCTGGCAGCAACCATGTCCGGGGATGTAGCACGCGCTTTTTTAACAACATGGGTGGCACGTTTTGGAGTCCCGTCGGACATTATGTCCGACAGGAGCCCACAATTTGTTTCCGACCTCTGGTCCGCGATGGCCCGCAGCCTGGGTGCTGCAATTCATCGCACAACCGCGTACAACCCACAGGCCAATGGGTTATGCGGGCGTTTTCATAGATCACTGAAAGCAGCACTCAGGGCTTCACTGACGGATGCAAATTGGGTAGACAGGCTGCCGTGGGTTTTATTGGGGTTGCGCTCCGTGCCAAAAGAGGATTTGGAAGCTTCCCCGGCAGAGCTGGTTTTTGCGCAGCCCCTACGGCTGCCCAGGGAATTTCTACCGGACAATCCCGCGCCATGCAGCTCCTTGTCTCAGCTTTTGCAGCGTAGCGCAAACACAGGCACGCTGCCGAGCCCTGCCCACCACAGTTTTCCGCGTGCCTTCGCGCCTAAAACTTTGAAGAATGCGGAGATCGTGTTCGTCAGACACGACGCCCACCGCCTTCCATTGCGCCCACCCTATGATGGACCGTTCAGAGTGTTGGAAACAGGGGATAAGCATTTTGTGCTAGACTTGGGGGGTAGAAGGGAGATAATTGACATAGACAGACTCAAACCTGCCTTTGTACTGGCGGATGAGCAAATGCTGTTGGTGAGGGCCCCTCGGCGTGGAAGACCCCCACGGAGACCTCCCCAGGGGAACAATTCATCAGAGCAGCCACACGGACAGAGTGAACCCACCCCCCCTCCACGGCTCACCCGCAGTCGGACACACTCCCAGCAGCCTCCCACCGGCACAGCAGCGCCACGGAGGCAGTAAACCCCAGTTACACACATTGCTCCGCACTGTGTGTGTTTATATACTTGCATATTTATTCCACCTAGCTGCAATGCTCCATACTGTGGGTGTTTATATATTTACATATTTATTCCATCTAGCTACAATGCTCTGCACTGTGTGTTCATATATTCATATATTTATTCCATCCAGCTACAATGCTCTGCACTGTGTGTCTGTGTGTGTGTGTGTGTATATATATATTTTATAGTAATATGTACATATGTATATTAGCTGCTCTTGCTTGCTTGTTTTTTCTTGCCTTCTGATTGTTGCTCTGAGTGTTGCTATCCCTGTGCTGTTGCAATCCTGGAATTTCCCCGTTGTGGGACTAATAAAGGCTTATCTTATCTTATCTTATCTTACAGCAGATATGGGAGGAGACTGAAGCCAAAACAGCATGTGGACTGATGTTCTATTGTTCTATCTAAGATGCTGGGGGGGCGGTATGGGCCTCAGGTTATTTCAGACCTTAGACAGAGACAATGAATACACATGGGAGAACAATGCCCAAGTGGGTGAGAGGGGGTTAAATGAAGTGTAGTGTAGATGTCATGCTGTGATGAGGAAGTGCCTTGATCCTTGTGAAGTTTGACTTGATATAGAGAGAGGAATGCTTGATGTGACCAGTCAGTCTGTTCTTTGCTTGTGAGATGTGAGTGTGTAATAAATCGTCTGAAATGAATACGCCTCTTCATTTACACACTCCACATAATTTAGAATCCCCAGTTTGATGCCAATTAACCTAACTTGCATGTTTTTGGCATGTGGGAGGAAACCGGAGAAATCCCAGAGTAAACCCACGCAGACATGGGGAGAACATGCAAACTCCACACAGATCACTGTTGGTCGGGGGTTGGGATCGCACCCAGGATCCCCCGGCCAAGTGTGAGTTGCTGTGCTGTCGCAGTGCTAACCAGTGCTGAAATCAGATAGAATAATTATAGTAGGGGACTTTAATATACATGTAGATGTAGATAGTGATTGCCTTAATATGGCATTTAATTCAATATTTTGGTGACACATGGGGAGTGCATAATGGTATAGCATCTTAGACTAGAACAAAGAGCAGAGTTTCCCTTGGAGATAGCAGGGAGGTGTGAAGGATGAATGCAGTGTGATCTTTTGTGTATCAGAAACTTCTAGGAGGATGTTAAAGGATTAAGGAAGTGAATGCAGTGTAATATTTTGTGTATCAGAATCTTCTAGGAGGATGGTAAAGGATTAAGGAAGTGAATGCAATGTGACCTTTTGTGTGTAGAAGCTTCTGAGGGAATGCCATAGTATTTAAGAGAAGAGTCTTGTCTGAGATGTCTTCTTTCTGACTATGCTTCTGTGTGAGATGTGTAATAAATTGTCTGAGTCAAATCCGCCTCGTTATTTACACACTCCACACTGGTGACCCAAGACAAATCATGGAACACGACGAAAGATCCCCGGAGCCAGCCTCGTTGGGAGCCCCCAGCCAAGCATATGCTGTTACAATCAAGCTACCGGATTTTTGGCAGCACAATCCACGCTCCTGGTTCCACCTAGTTGAGGCGCAGTTCGCCCTCCGGGGGATATCGGCAGATGACACGAAGTTCTACCATGTGGTCGCAACGCTCGACGCCCACACGGCTCAGCATGTGGAGAGCCTGCTTGATCAGCCACCAACCAGCGACAAGTACGGCGCGCTGAAGGCTGCACTCATCCAGCACTACACGCTCTCGGTTGGTGAGAGAGCAGAGAGACTCCTGACGCGGACTGGGTTAGGAGATGGGTCGGCTATTGACCTGATGGAGAAGATGCTGAGATTAAAGGGCTCGGACGACGACCATTTCATTTTTACCCACCTCTTCCTCTGGAACCTTCCGTCAGTGACGAGAGCAACCCTGGCCAATTCGCCGTTGCTGGCCAAGCGGGACTATCGTGCGCTAGCCCGAGAAGCACACCGGATCATCACGGCCAGCAGAGAGTTCACGACCACGGCGGCAGCGACGGAGCTCGGCGCGACGGCCAGAGGAGGCGAGGAGCCATCAACGGCAGCAGCAGAGCCACCGACGACAGCAGCAGCGGGGGCCAAAGAACGCAGAGGAGACACCCTTTGTTTCTACCACCGCCGCTTCGCAGAGAAGGCACGCAAATGTATACCACCATGCCAGTTCAAGCGCTCGGGAAACGCCAAGACCGGGGGTCGGTAGCAGCTGCGACCCTCGGGGAGGAGAACAAGCTGCTCTACTTAACGGACTCACGCTCGGGGAGGCATTTCCTCGTGGACACCGGCGCCCAGATGAGTTTCATCATGCCGTCCTACGCTGACCGGCTGGCAGGATCTAGTGGCCCCAAGATGGCAGCAGCAAACGGCTTGGAGATTAAGACCTTTGGTGAGAGGACTCTACTCCTGTCTCTACACGGCCGTACATTTGAGTGGAATTTTGTCATAGCAGCATTGAATTTCAATATATTGGGGGCTGATTTTTTGTGCACACATGGTTTGTTGGTTGATGTCGCTAACAGGCGCCTGGTTAATGCACTGTCCTTTGATTCTATCCCCTGTACAGCTCGAGCGTCCTGGCCAACAGCACAAGCCAACATCACAGCTGCATGCGGTAAGTTCCACACACTGTTCACTCTGTTCCCAGCACTCACGGTCCCGACATTTTCAGCAGCCATCGCTAAACACGGGGTGGAGCATTTTATCACCACCACCGGGCCGCCCGTTTTTGCAAAACCTCGGCGCTTGAACGCAGCTAAACTGGCCATAGCGCGCGAGGAGTTCGCCAACCTGGAGAGGTTGGGCATCATCAGGCGTTCAAACAGCCCATGGGCTTCCCCGCTACACATGGTCCCTAAAGCTGAGGGTTCGTGGTGACCTTGCGGGGATTTCCGCAAGTTGAACAACGCCACAGCGCACGACCGCTACCCAATTCCTCACATCCAGGATTTTTTTGTTCACTTGGCAGGAGCGCGCGTTTTTTCTAAAATAGACCTGGTCCGCGGTTACCACCAAGTCCCAGTGCGCGCTGAGGACATACCCAGAACAGTGGTGATAACTCCGTTCGGTTTATTCAAGTTTTTGCGCATGCCATTTGGGCTTAAAGGGGCTGCACAGACGTTCCAACGCATGATGGATGCAGTGCTGCATGATCTCCCTTTCGTATTCGTCTACTTGGACGATATCTTGGTAGCCAGCGCGTCCGAAGACGAACACGAAACCCACCTCACGGCGGTTTTCCGGAGGTTGGAAGAGCACGGGTTAATAATCAACCCAGCGAAATGTCAGTTTGGGGTGACGCAGATTGATTTTTTGGGGCACCGCATCTCTCCTGAAGGAGCGGTTCCACTGCCTGACAAAGTGCACGCGGTAGCAGATTTTCCCCAGGCGCAAACGGTCAGGGCATTACAGGAATTTTTGGGAATGGTGAATTTTTATAACCGTTTCCGTCCCCGCACAGCGCAGCTCATGCAACCACTGTACGCCGCGCTCAAAAAACAGAAACCCGCGAATAAGATCGAATGGCCCCCGGAACGAGAGCGGGCGTTCTCGGAAGTCAAAGCAGCCCTGGCAAACGCTGTGTTGCTGGCACATCCAGACCCAACGGCCCGCATAGCGCTCACTACTGACGCGTCAGATGTGGCCATAGGGGCGGTCGTGGAGCAGCGTGTAACCCGGGCTTGGCAGCCGCTCGCCTTTTTCAGCAGGACTTTGCGCGATAGTGAACGTAAATACAGCGCGTTCGACAGGGAGTTGCTGGCTCTCCACTTGGCCATTCGCCACTTCCAGTTCTGGCTGGAAGGGTGCTGTTTCACCGTGTTCGTTGACCACAAGCCACTAACGTTCGCGATGGCCAAGGTTTCAGAACCGTGGTCGGGCCGGCAGCAGAGACAGCTGGCCGCGATCTCAGAGTTTACTACCGATATTCAGCATGTGTCGGGTAAACTGAATGTAGTGGCAGACTGCCTCTCGCGCACCGTGGCTGCCCCGGTCCGCGTGGGGCTAGATAACTCAGCCATGGCCGCGGAGCAGGTTAGTGACGTGGACGTGCGCGCGCTCCAGTCTGGACCAACAAGGTTAAGGCTGGAGAGCAGGGTGCTGCAAGACGGATGCAAATTGGGTAGACAAGCTACCGTGGGTTTTATTGGGGTTACGTTCTGCGCCTAAAGAGGATTTGGAAGCGTTCCCGGCTGAACTCGTTTTTGCGCAGCCACTTCGGCTGCCCGGGGAGTTTCTTCCAGATAATCCCGCGCCGGGCAGCTCCCCGTCTCAGCTGTTGCAGCGTAGCATAGACACAAGCACGCTGCCGGGCCCTGTTCACCACAGTTTTCCGCGCGTTTTTGTGCCTAAAACTTTGAAAAACGCTGAGTTCGTTTTTGTCAGACACGATGCTCATCGCCCTCCACTGCGCCCACCTTATGATGGACCGTTCAGAGTGCTGGAAATAGGGGACAAGCATTTTTTGCTAGATTTGGGGGGTAGGAGGGAAAAGATTGGCATAGACAGACTCAAACCCGCTTTTGTTGTGGCGGACGAGCAAGTGCTGTTGGCGAGGGCCCCTCGGCGTGGAAGACCCCCACGGGGAGCTTCCCAGAGAAAAGATTCCCCAGAGCACCCACATGCACAGACTTTTACCCCTCAATCATCAGCCCCCCAGCATGACAGCGCCGCGGAGGCGGCGAATCCTGGTTACAGCAGATACGGGGGAAGTCTGAAGCCCAAGCAGCATGTGGATTGATGTTTAATGATTTAACCACAGCATATGGACTGTCATTCTATTGTTCTATCCAAGATGCTGGGGGGGGTCGTTTGGTGACACATGGGGAATGCATAATGGTATAGCATCTTAGACTAAAACAAAGAGCAGAGTTTCCCTTGGAGATATCAGGGAGGTGTGAAGGATGAATGCAGTGTGATCTTTTGTGTATCAGAAACTTCTAGGAGGATGGTAAAGGATTAAGGAAGTGAATGCAATGTGACCTTTTGTGTGTAGAAGCTTCTGAGGGAATGCCATAGTATTTAAGAGAAGAGTCTTGTCTGAGATGTCCTCTTTCTGACTATGCTTCTGTGTGAGATGTGTAATGAACTGTCTGAGTCAAATCCGCCTCGTTATTTACACACTCCACAATATTAGACTCAGTGGGGTTTTCTCAGAAAGTAGGAAATTCTACCCATTATCTCCACCACACATTGGACCTTGTACTGACATATGGAATAGAAATAGAAAATCTGGTAGTGTCTCCTCATAACCCTGTACTGTCAGACCATTGTCTATTAACCTTTGATTTTACTATTTCTGACTATTTGGCTCCTAAAGAAAAATATTACTACAGTACATGCCTTTCAGATGATGCTGTTACCAAATTTAAGCAGATTGTTTCTTCTATGCCATGTGTCAACACAAGGGAGATAAGCTATGGAGGGCTTGCTCGTTGTGTAACTGATAGCATGGTAGATAGTGTTACAGCTTCTCTGCATCAGACTCTAGACAAGGTGGCTCCTTTAAAAAAGAAAAAGTCTAATCAGAGAATTCTAACTCCTTGGTTCAACACAGAAACTCGTAGCTTAAAACAGACAACTCGTCAGTTGAATGAATGAATGAATGACTGAATGAATGAATCTTTATTTCGGATAGATTAAAAGTACAGATTAAAAGAAACCGAATAATATAACAAAGGGGGAAAGAAAATCCAACAAGGTCAAATTAGACAATAACTCCTCTATCCGAAATGGGTGATGGCTAAAGCCGCAGTTTATATTGCCCACCCATATTCCATCGAAGAATTCAAAAGAAAAACAAAACAAATGGTGCTCCACTAAATTAGATGAAATCTATTTGGCTTGGAGAAACCATCTTCTAATTTATAAAAAACAAATCTCTTAGGAATGCAAGAACAAGTTATTATTCCACATTAATAGAAGAGAACAACAATAATCCCAGGTTTCTTTTCAGCACTGTAGCCAGGCTGACAGTCAGGACTCTGTCATTCCTAGCATTCCCTTAGAGCTTACTAGTCAGGACTTTATGAACTTTTTCAATTATAAAATTTCATCTATCAGAGATAAAATCAGATTCTTCCTACCGTTAACTTAAGTACATTAACTACTTCAGCACCTTCAACTGATATCTATTTGGATGAGTTTACTCCAACTGACCTTTTATAGTTAGATAAAATAATTTCCTCATCCAAGCCTTCAACTTGTCTTTTAGACCCTATTCCTACCAGGCTATTTAAAGAAGTCTTCCCATTTATTGGTAGCTCTATTCTTCAAATAATCAATTCTTCATTAATATTAGGCCATGTGCCGCAGCCTTTTAAAACTGCTGTAATTAAACCCGTACTCAAAAAGCCAATGCTGGATCCAGGAGTTTTTGCTAACTATAGACCAATCTCTAATCTCCCTTTCATTTCAAAAATCTTAGAGTTGTTGCTATGCAATTATTTGACCACTTGCAGGGAAATGGTTTATTTGAAGATTTTCAATCTGGGTTTAGAATCCATCATAGTACTGAAACAGCCTTAGGGAAGCTCACTAATGACCTCCTTATCGCATCTGATAATGGACTTGTACTTGTCCTTTTAGACCTTAGTGCAGCTTTTGATACTATTGATCATAATATTCTACTTGATAGATTAGAACACCATGTTGGACTTAATGGAACTTTGTTGCAGTGGTTTAGATCTTATTTATCTGATAGGTTCCAATTTGTTCATGTCAATAATGAGTTTTCTTCCAATTCAAAGCTCAGTCACTGAGTTCCACGGGGATCTGTGCTAGGCCCTATTCTTTTTAGTTTATGTATGATTCCGCTAAGCAACATTATTAGAAAGCACTGTATACATTTTCATTGTTATGCAGATGAAACACAATTACACCTGTCAATGAAACCAGATGATAGTAATCAATTAGCCAAGTTAGAGGCCTGTCTTAAGGAAATCAAAGCTTGGATGACTTGTAATTTCCTGCTATTAAATTTAGATAAGACTGAAGTTATTCTAGTTGGTCCAAAAAAATCTTAGAAACACCTTTCCAAATCAAACTCTTTGTTTGGATTGTGGTGATGTGAAAATGACGAGGCAGAGTTCTCTCTCAAGTCAGCTTTATTCACAACACCATCATCTCAAAGCAGAAAAAGAGACCCACACAGTAAACTCTCGTCCTTAAATATCAGGACTCTTACACTTCACAGGTCACATGTCTCACAAACCACCTTGCATTATAAAGAAAGTCACAATGCATTTTCTCTCCATGATATCACTTCCACTGTCTCCAATGCATCCCCTTTTTAATCCTTTAATTAAACCCCCCACAGTCTCAAGCCTTGCATACCAAAGCTATGATTCTTGCAGCTTCCTGTAATCACTAAGGGAGCTGCCTTGCCTTTGTTCTGACCTAAAATGTGAGTCACAAAACAGGTCCCGTATGTGTGTCCACCACAGGATGTGGTTACTCTTTCTCTTAATAGTTCTGTGAGGAACCTTGGAGTTATTTTTGATCAAGATATGTTTTTTTAATTCACATATTAAACTTGTTTCTAAGACTGCCTTCTATCATTTGCGTAATATTGCCAAGATTAGGAGCATCTTGTCTCAGAGTGATGCTGAGAAACTAATCCACACTTTTTTTAGCTCTAGATTAGATTATTGTAACTCTTTATTATCAGGTTGTCCTAAAGCATCTTTAAAAAGTCTTCAACTGATCAAAAATGCTGCAGCAAGAGTTTTAACAGGTACTAGAAAGAGAGATCATATCTCTTCGGTTCTGGCCTCCCTTCATTGGCTCCCCATAGAATTTAGAATTAAGTTTAAAATCCTTCTTCTCGCTTACAAAGCTCTAAATAATCAGGCCTCTTTTTATTTAAAAGATCTGATACTGGCGGACTTCCGGGAAGATGGCGGAGAGGCATAACGCTTAAACAGAGAGCTCTCCCTAGTCGGATTAAAAATCTTTGGTAAATGGCCAACTCGACATAAATAGGTCAATAAACCAAGGGATGAAAACACGAAGAAGCCGGGCACACGAGCAAAAGCAGGGTAAAACTAAAGAATCCCTCTTCAACAACACTGGAGAAATCGCTGAACAAGAGGCCAACAAAAACAAGGAGACTTCAGAGAAAATGGAGGACGCCAACCTCGATGTTATGAACACTGGCTTTGCCAATATAAGTAAGGACATAAAAGACCTCAAGCGACAACTCCAACACGATTTAACGGCTCTTAAGGAAGAAGTGAAAAAAGAGATGAAGGAGGAAATTATGGGTCTCCAAAAAGAAATGGACCGCAAGCTAGCAGAAAACATGGAGGAGCTGCGCACTCAACGGGCGTGTATGGCAGAAGCACAGGCTTGAATATCAGAGTTGGAAGACTGGAAGACTGAGGCAAGCGAGCTGCTACAGACCCTGATGGCACAAACACAGAGGATGCAGGAAAAAATAACCGACCTGGAGAGCAGGTCCAGGCGGAGCAATATACGCATCTTCGGGATTCCGGAGGACACTGAAGGCAACTCGATTACGAAATTCATAGATCAATTCTTAAGAAAAGAGCTTGAGCTGCCCAATGAAACAGACTTGCAGATCCAACGTGCGCACAGAGCCTTGGCACAGAACCCGAACTCAAACTCTGCACCCAGGTCAGTTGTGGTAAACTTTTTAAAATACGACGTAAAGGAAAGAATCCTGACACAAGCGTGGAAAAAAAAGATACGAGTTGGCGAGAAACAGATATTCTTTGACCATGACTACCCGACAGAAACTGTGCAGCAGAGAAAGAAATATGCCAACATTAAAAAAATGCTGAAAGAGAAAAAAATTAGATTCCAAACGCCACTAACGAAGATGAAAATTCATTGGGATGACGGCGTGAAAACCTACAACACGGCCAGAGAGGCAGCGCGGGACATGACGGAGCGAGGCTTTGTGGTGAGCGTACCGGAGGAAGCGGCTGGAGCAGCGGCGGCACGGAGCGCACCAAGACGACCGGAGTGGAGGTGAGTGAGCGGCAGAGGGCGGGAGACGGACGTGGTGCACCGAGCCCAAGAAAAACTGCAAGGCTTTCAATGGAAAGCCTAGATTATAACAAAGATTAAGAAGGGCATAGAAGAAATGAAGGCCAAGAAGACAAGGTAAAAGAGAAACAAACGGCTAGGAGAGGTTAAAGTGATTTTTGTTGGACATTTCTAGACTAATAACTATTACTTGGATAGTAACTACAGGTCTAGGGAGGGCCCCTCACTCGGTGAGGACATTCCCTCCACCCTCCAACAGGGACCAATGGGCAGAAGAAAGGCCCAAAGTGCGGAGGTCGAGGTTCGTTAATGTGTTTTTGTACATACACTACCGTTCAAAAGTTTGGGGTCACCCAGACAATTATTTTGTGTTTTCCATGAAAAGTCACACTTATTTACCACCATGAGTTGTAAAATGAATAGAAAATATAGTCAAGACATTGACAAGGTTAGAAATAATGATTTGTATTTGAAATAATAATTTTTTCCAGATATTCAACCTGCTCAAAGGAAGGTCAGTTTTATAGCTTCTCTAACCAGCTAAAGTGTTTTCAGCTGTGCTAACATGATAGCACAAGGGTTTTCTAATCATCCATTAGCCTTCTGACGCAATGAGCAAACACATTGTACCATTAGAACACTGGAGTGATAGTTGCTGGAAATGGACCTCTATACACCTATGTAGATATTGCACCAAAAACCAGACATTTGCAGCTAGAATAGTCATTTACCACATTAGCAATGTATATTAGATATTAGAGTGTATTTCTGATTAGTTTAAAGTTATCTTCATTGAAAAAAACAGTGCTTTTCTTTCAAAAATAAGGAAATTTCTAAGTGACCCCAAACTTTTGAACGGTAGTGTATATGTGTTAGTTTTGTTGTTAAAGGGGTTAGGAGCACAAGTTAAAAAAATGGAAAAACATGAATATGGTTAAGAATCTTAAGATAATGACATTAAACGTGAATGGTCTGAACTCACCTGTTAAAAGGGAAAGAATAATAAGAAAATTCAAGAAGGAAAAAGCCGAAATTATATTTATTCAAGAGACACATTTGAACAAGACAGAACATGAGAAACTAAAGAGATGTGGCTATAAGAACTCCTACTACAGTTCATTTAAGGGAGGAACAAAAAGGGGGGTTATGATACCAATTTCAAATAAAATACAATTTGAATGTGAACAAGAAATCCAGGATAAAGAAGGCAGATATGTAATAGTAAAGGGAAGAATAGATGGTATGCAGATCACATTAGTGAACATCTATGCTCCACCAGAAAGTGACAAGGGTTTTTTTCAACATCTGTTTGATCTCATAGCAACACACAGTGAAGGAGTCCTAATTTGTGGAGGAGACCTAAATGCTGTAAAGGATCATGAAGTTGACACAACAAGTGTTAAGAAGACAAAAAAAAAAAAAACATGTAGCAAAGTTCATAAGAACCTCACTGGCAGAAATGGGTATGGTAGACATATGGAGGGACCTGCACCCACTCGAAAAAGACTATACACATTATTCAGCAGTCCATAAAGTACACTCTAGAATAGATTACTTCCTTATGAATGAAGGTGACAGACACAGGGTGAGAAATTGTCGGATTGGAGAGGCAGAAATATCAGATCATAATCCTATATACATGGAAATATATTTAAACAATAGAAAACGACAAACAACATGGAAACTTAATGTAGGACTATTAAATGATGAGAAAATGAAAGAAAGAATAAAGTTAAACATAAATGAGTATATCGAGGAGAATGATAATGGAGAAGTGGACCCAACAATACTATGGGATGCACTAAAAGCCGTGTTAAGAGGTAAATTAATTGTTGAATCAGGAAAAACAAAAAAGTCTAAACTGGAATCATATGAACAAAGATGTGAGAGACTGAGGGAATTAGAACGTAAACATCAAAACACAAATGACCCAAAAATATATCAAGAAATTAAGGAAGAAAAAATAAAGATAAAAGAAATACAAATAGATGAAATTGAAAGGCAAAAAAAAAGATATTTAAAACAAAAATACTGTGAAACGGGGCCAAAGGCCACAAAACTGCTGGCAAAACGGTTAAGAAAACAACAAACAGTGAATAATGTATATAAGATTAAGGACCCCATCCCAAATAAATCCACAGTTACCCCAGAAAACATCGAAGAAATATTCCATAAATTCTAGCAAGAACTATACTCGCAACCTGAAGAGACAAATGTTAAGGATATTAAAAAATTTCTATGCACATTGGACTTGCCATCAATAGGAAACCAACAAAATGAAAAGCTAACAGCAGAAATAACAACACAAGAGATTAAAGATGTGATTAAGTCACTAAAAAATGGTAAATCACCAGGTAGTGATGGATACCCATCTGAGTTTTATAAACTGTTTATAGAAGAACTCAAGCCACAGCTCCTAAAGTCATTTAATTGGACATTAAACAACAACAAAATACCTCCATCATGGTACGAAGCCATTATTTCAGTTATTTTAAAGCCAGGGAAAGATAGGGAACAATGCGGAAACTATAGGCCAATATCTTTATTAAATGTGGATTATAAAATATATACAACAATTATCTGTAAACGAATAAAGACATTCTTGACGGAATTGATAGAGAATGATCAAACTGGTTTCATAGAGGGACGCCAAACACATGATAATATCAGGAGAACAATACACATAATTAATCAAATACATAAAGAAAAGAAAAGCGCAGTAATAATGAGTTTAGACGCAGAAAAAGCATTTGATAGGGTTAATTGGATGTTCCTATGTAATGTGCTGGAATGCTTTGGATTTAACGAAAAGTCAGTGCAATGCATAAAGACACTGTATCAAAAACCTGTGGCAAGAATCAAGATAAACGGTAGCTTAACAGACAAAGTAAATATACAAAGATCAACTAGGCAGGGATGCTGCCTATCGCCCACCTTGTTTGCTCTGTTCATAGAGCCACTGGCTCAAGCGATGCGACAAAATAAGAAATTAAAAGGTGTAACAATAAAGGGAGCGGAACACAAGATTGGGCTGTTTGCAGACGATACTATAGTTTACCTTGAACAACCAGATGAATCAATAATGGAAATGATGGACTTGATAGAAAATTTTGGAAAATTATCAGGATACAAGATAAACATAACAAAAACACAAATACTGACATTCCACTATAACCCTTTAAACCAGATAACTGATAAGATCAAACTAAACTGGAAACAAAAAGAAATAAAATACCTTGGAGTGAACATACCTAAAGATTTAAACAAAATCTATAAAGCAAACTATGATAGGTTTGAACAAGAAATAAAAAAAGATATTGATAGATGGTCAATCTTAAACATGGATCTGAATTCAAAAATTAAGACAGTCAAAATCAGCATACAACCTAGACTGCTTTACCTCTTCCAGGCTATACCAACAGAGATTCCTGGTGCCCAGTTCTCAAAGTGGGACAGGATGATATCGAGATTTGTTTGGGGAGGTAAAAAGCCAAGAGTGAAATATAAAACTCTCCAGTTACCAAAAAAGAAAGGAAGCATGGGCCTACCGAGTCTAAAGGAATATTACTACTCAGCACAAATAAGATATATCATATGTTGGTGCGACGGAGGATACGAGGCAAAATGGAAAGAAATGGAAAAGGAAATTGAGGGACTCCCAGTGCAAAGCATAATAGGAGATAAGGATGCATATAAGCAAATCAAACAAACAGACCCAATCACTAAATTTACTTTGGAACTGTGGTATATAATAGTACAAAAGTATAATATAAAGGAGGACATAAAACTATTGAAATGGGTAGCATTTGACAGTCAGTTTGAACCGGCAAAGCAAGAGAGGAGATACAAAAATCTGGTGAACAAGGGAATCACAGCATGGGGCAATATGGGAAAAAAGGATTTCGGGAGTTTTGTAAACATGAGATGAAAATTTAAACTAGAAAAATCTGAATTCTTCAGATATCTGCAAATGAGAGATTATTATATGAGGAAGATTAGGCATAACCTCCACACAGATGTGAGCGAGATTATACAATTCATTCTAAGCTTGTATGCAGGAAATAAAATAAGAATTATTTCAAAGCTATATCAGAAATTTACGGCAAACAAACATTTAAGTAACTATATAAAGGAGAAATGGGAGAAAGAGCTAAATTTAAACATTACAGAAGAAAACTGGCAAGAAATATGGAAAACACAACACACATCAACAAGGTCAAGGACATGGAGGGAATTTGGATGGAAAAATCTGATTTGCTATTTCATTACACCACAGATCCAAAGAAAATATACAAATACCAAATCTGCATGCTGGAGGGGCTGTGGGGCTCAAAATGCAGACCACTCGCATATGTTTTGGAAATGCTGCAAAATCTCATCATTCTGGAAATCTATACATGTGACAATACAGAGGATATTAGGATATAATATACCAATGAACTGTAACTTGATGTATTTATGTGATCTTAAAAGAGACAATGTAATACAGGCTGAGGACAGATATTTAATTAAAATCATGCTGATTGCATGTTAAAAAAAAAACAATCACAAGAAAATGGCAATCAGAAGTTCTTCCTGACCAAGAGCAATGGACAGACATTGTTGAGGATATACTGTACGTTTAATGGAAAAACTAACATATCGACAAAGAATGCAAGGACAATATGAAAAAAAATGGTGGAAATGGACACACTACAAAGTACAACAATGAGACAGAAATTGAAAGAATAACCAAAGACACTGGAAAAACCAGAAGAATTAAGAGATGGAAACTAAAAACTTGATGCTCCAACATTTGTACCCCCCCCCTTTTTTTCTCCTTTTTTTTCTTCTTCTAGCTCCTTTTTTTAAATATAGAGACTGTGATCTGAATGTAATATGTATGATGAAAAATGAATAAAAATCAAAGTTACAAAAAAAAAAAAAGATCTGATACTACCCTATTATCCTAACAGAGCACTATGCTCCCAAAATGCAGGATTACTTGTAATACGTAGAATCTCCAAAAATACAATGGAAGGCAGAGCCTCTCCTGTGGAACCAGCTGCCAATCTGGATTTGGGAGTCAGATTCTGTCTCTGTTTTTAAGAATAGGGTTAAAACCTTCCCTTTTGATATAGCCTATAATTGGGGAGGGATCATGTGCCCCTTGAACCCTCCCTTAGTTATGCTGCTAATAGGTTTAGACAGCCGGGAGACCTCCAACAATGCACTGGGCTTTACTCCTTTCTTCACTCTCAATGAAATATTTTTGCTGGTCATGAACATCTGTTTGTTCTCTCCCATAGATTGAGTCCCCATTGTGCTGTTTGCTCTCTACATGTCTGCTCTTTTCTTCTTCTTCTCTATCCCCTCACCCCCCAGCCAGTCGCAGCAGATGACTGCCCCTCCCTGAGCCTGGTTCTGCTGAAGCTTTCTTCCTGTTAAAAGGGAGTTTTTCCTCTCCACCGTTGCCAAGTGCTTGCTCACAGGGGATCGCCTGATTGCTGGAGTCTTTCTGCAATTGTGGGGGTTTCCCCTACAGTTGAAAGTGCTATGATATTACTGTTGTTGTGAAATGGCACTATAAAAATAAAGTTGAATTGAATTGAATTAAAATGGCACGTGGCCAGCTTACAGAGCACACGTGCAGCGCCGCATTGCGGGCTAGGCTACTCACAGCATCCAATGGCTTAACATTAGCCAGAACTGTCGAACTAGTTCTCCAGCTGGAGGCCGCAAACAAGCTAGCTTTGGAGCCAACTTGGTGCCAGTCACAGAGGTCGCCGGAGCCTCCCGCTGCGGCAAATGTTGCGGACTCGGAAAGCGAGGATAACTTGGATGATGACGTTACAGAAACCAATGCTGCCAGCCGAAGGTCTGCCCCAGGACAACCCCTGTGCAAGAGTTGTGGGTCTGCAACGCACCGAAATAAGGTGAAGAGCTGCCCGGCAAGGGGAAAACGTTCTAGCAGATGTAGACGTTTGAACCATTATGCTAGAGTGTGCCGTGTATCTGAACCAGAGAGCCCACAGAAGAAATCACTCCGCCCGCCCCCAACAACCATCCATTCGGTGTCCCCAGCACAAACGGGTACATGTACTGCACAGTGGAGTTGGACGGCGTGGGGGTGCTGCTGCTGCTGCTGGACATGGGGGCAGAGGGGTCATTGCTAAATTGGGCCACAATGAAGAAGTTCTTTCCCCACTACAGGATTAGAGGTGACCCAGCACCGTTGCATGGCTATGGAGGCGGCAGGCTGTGCACGGTTGGGACTTTGGAGTTAACAGTCCGGTACAAGTCTACGAAGATGGTTGACTTCACGTTCCATGTGACAGCACGAGGCGATAACACCATGGGCTGTGGTTTGTTTTACGGACTCGGTTTCGCCATTAAAGACGGTGCCGGGAACAAATAGTCGGGTTGTGGCCGCTGGAACCCTCCGGTTCCAGTGATTGAAGAGAATGTTGTGTGGGACGAAGAGCTAACGGACACCACAGTGATCAAGCAGGACCATTTTCACTTAGATCTGGTGCAGGAAAGTCTCAGTGCCGGCGCTCGGGATGTGGTAGAGGGGGTACCGAGTGTGTGGTGGAGCACCTGCATCAGCGAGTGACACCATGCTAGCCCCAGATGCCTCTGGAGCTTGGCCACAGAACGATGGAGGGACTGCAGCTACAAAGGTGACCGCTATAATGGTTTTAGAAAAGGATGGGGCCAGACCGACAAGCATGGAGTTATCGCATGCTCAGCAGCACCACGCCAGGCTGAACAGGGCCCCGCTGAGGGCTTTGGACTTGGTTTGGGTTCGGGGTGATGAACATTGATGGAAAAATTCTCTGTTATACTGAGTTATATGAATTTTTATGAATATGAATGTGGATTTTTCTTTATAAAGCTTAATGTGTATACCTAGGAAATCCTGTTACCATATTTGGAGTTGTTGAGTAGTGGAAAAAACAGATTGAAGGATGCTGATGTGACTGTGAACGTTCAGTTCTATCACTGACTGTTCAGCTCATCACTAGTGTTTTCTGCGTGGACCCAGCAGATACAATCTTAGTCATGAATGAAATAATCAAGAGGCTCAGCAACCTTTATCAACTGAGTCATGAATGAACTATCAAGAAATGACCTCACGCCGATGGCCCCTTGGATGTATATAGCCAGAATCACTCTGTTAGTTAAGCCAATGCACTGCAGAAGTCTGTGAAAGCTGTACTCTGTACTGTCTTCCGCTGATCAGTGCATATTAAATTTGCTGAAACTTTGATCCTGCCTGATTTTTGATAAGGAATTTTTCCAACTAACGTCCACGGTGAAGATGGGCCAAATGACAGCCAGTAAAACACAGAGGATGTCTGTGTGTAGTGGTGAAGTTGGGCGCAGCATACTTCCGGTTGTCCGATGGCTCATCGAGGCACACCAGTCAGCTTCGACGTGTCCAGGAGGATGCTTCAGGTGACGAGGCTGAACGGGAGTTGGTGTTGGTGGTAAAGGAGTAGGGCTCCATTGTCCAGAAGATCAGCCATCGTCCCAAGAGTTTGTTGCTTCCAGGGGCGCGCTAGTTGAAGAGCTGCCCTGGGTCCCCCCATGCCGGTTCTGCCTCTCCCATCCAAGTTACTGTGCTGTAAAAATGGGTGTTTATAGTTCTTGTGTTTTATGCATGCATGTTATGGTATGGGGTTATTTTTGTGTTTGCATTTTAGTTTAGGAGCACGGCAAGTAATTTTAGTTTAATGAAGGACTTTTTTTTTTTAGCTATCGGTGGCAGAATAATCCACCATGCCATGCAGGCTGTCCACCCGCCAGCCCTATTCTAGGTTGTTTTGAGTAAGTGTGTTAGGCCAATTTAGTACATTAGTTTTCATTATTTTAGTGTGTGTTTCAGGTCCTAAATTAGGGGAGTTTCAATTGTGTGTGTGTGGTTTTGGACTTTTCTAAGCGGGGGAGGAAATGTGGTATATGGAAAATGACACTTTATTGTGAAGTGCAGTGTGGTGACGTGGACTTCCCGTCATGTCACCACATCGTTCTATATAATGGGTGGGCCACCATCTTAGGGTCTTTTTGACCAGTGCCCATTGCCAGGTGCCTGCCGTATAACCGCTACTTCCAGTTCCAACAATAAAGCTGTGCTCACCAACTTCATCTTGCCTCATTCATCACCCAGGTATTTCCATACATAACAGCCGTTTTTAGCTGGAGCACCATTTCCACCACCCTGGCCAATGGCAAGTCGTCCGGCACCATCCATAGTTTCTCCCACAGTTTGGAATTTGTGGTGTGCTCCACTAACTGGACCATCTCATCTTCCAACTGTCCGAATCCACGCGTGCTAGCTAAACAGCGGAGGTCGGCTACATACTGTTCGCTGTCAGCGCTGGCGAAACCTAATTCTTCAGACCCTTCCACTCCATGGGGCAGTGAAATGGCCAACCAATAAAGCCGCATAGTCATCGTGTGTTTCTGTGGGTCTGAGAGTTCAACTACGATGTTACGTGGGTCATCCTCGTCGCCAATGTTGTGTCTGAAGAATGGGTAGACAATGACCATGTGCTGAGGTTAACTTTATTGGCTAAAACAACAATATAATACAGAGCACCGTGTAGACTAGCAGGCCCTGGGCAGTCATCTAATATAGTCTGAGGCACACTGGCGTAACCCGAGTGTGCGTGCTCCTGCAGCGCAGTGCGTCATGCCATTTCACATACACCACACTTATCTACATATTCATCCATATCCAGAAGATCCCTGTGACCTTTAGGTAATACTCACAGATTTACAAGAGCAAACATTGCAAATTTATAAACAAAAAAATCCAGGAAAAATCAAATTTAAAAGAAAAAATCTAAAATAAGAGATTAGTAAATGCTTTAAAAAAAATCAATTATTTAAAACACTAAAAATTTAAGAGAAAACACAAGTTAAAAAATTACAAGAAAAGCTGTAAATTGTCATTAATGATTACTGTCAGCCTAGCCTAACTGGGAAAGGTGTAAGCTGACAGCTATTTCACCCGCATTTCAAGGCTCAAAGATGTCTTGCTGCTCCATGTAAAAATTGCTTAGAATGTTTTTTTTTTAATGCAAAGATTACCATCCACTGTAGACTATTGTAAAAAAACGATAAAATTATGGTAAAGGTTTTCCTTTAATATTGACTCTGGTCAATTAACTGTAAATGGTATGGATTCTACAAAATGTGTCCTAAAGATTCCCATGTAGCTGCACACGTGTGACTTTCAGGGCAAGCTCAGAGGTTTTGAATGCTTTTACACAAGCCTCTCTGAGAGTCTATCGGCTTCATTTGTATTCCACGACAAAGGAAAATTTATGACTGTTACAAAAGCACTCTTACTGCCAACAGTGCCCCCACCTTTCCTCATTTTATTCTGTGTCTTCATCCTGCCTTGCTGTCCTTCCTCCAAACCATGGGACAATTATGGCTTTGCACACCTCTGTCCCATTCTTAAATTCTCTCTCTCTCTCTCTCTCTCTCTCTCTCTCTCTCTCTCTCTCTCTCTCTCTCTCTCTCTCTCTCCTTTTGTCTCTTGCTTCCTACAATGCTGGCATATGACCTATTGCTCCTGCCAACAGAGAAGTGTGGGTGTATGACTTATTCCACGTGCCTGTGTATGTGTGCGGGTCTGAATGGTCATTTTGAGGTTGTGACCCTCCAGCTGGATCCTGTCTCGGCTACTAAACAATGACTGCCTCCCTCTCCGGTTTTCCCTCTCTCTTTCTCTCTCTCTCAGCTCTGCCTGATCAGACAGCAGGGCGTGCAGTGGCATACCGATGAGTGGACGAGTGCAATGGAAGCAAGAGAAGAGGAATGAGAGAGGGGGGAAAGGAGTGAAGAGTGGTGGTGGGGAGCGGAGGGTAAGGCGCGAGGCCAGAAGGCTCATGGAAAAGCAACACAAGGAAAGGAACAAGAGAGCAACAGAATGCATGAAAGGAGGTCTACAACAGCAGAGCAGTTGCAGGAAAAGGACAAGCATTGCGCTGTGAAATGTCAGGGCTATTTAATTCATTAGGAGGCAATGATTATGACACTGTACTGAATGTCATCCGACGGGTTAAGCCCTTCTCGGCAGCTCCATGCTGGATATATAGTGACTATTTAGCTATGGTTGGAAACCTTTTAGCAATTACAGTCTGGGAGCAACAGGGACAAAGTGAAAGTAGTCAGCCAGCAAGAATCACCACTTTTTTGTTTGTGGCTCCCAGTGTGCACAAGAGGGTTGTTGATAATCCTGGAAGTATGTTGACAAAATAATGGAGAAATTGTTAAATAACCTTGAAAAGGTGGATGGGAGCTTTCATCCATCCATCCATCTTCCATACCTGCTTATTCATATTCAGAGTCACAGGGGAATGGGAACTATCCCTGCATGCACAAACGCAAAGAAGGTCACCAGTCTATCATTGGATTAACACCAGGCACATTTAATCTTCTGCTTCACCTGATCTGCATGCTTCTGAAATGTAAGAGGGAAAACCAGAGAGCACGGGAGACTGTTCACAAAACCTCCTTGCTGTAACTCTCCAGCTGCGTCGCTGACCACCAGGTCCTTGTGCAGCCCAGCCCTGAAAATTGATGGTAGAAAAATCATTTAGCCTTGTGCTAATTGGATTCTGACCTGAAATTTTCTAACCAAACCAAACTAAATTGCTCCATACTAAAAAGAAGGTTGGATGCATTAATTGAAATCAACTCCAGCTAACCTCCAGTTACATGAAAGAGCATGAAATCCAATCATTATACCTACCAAGCACAGCGTGGAGAAGGTAGTAAGTATAAAGACTCAGAGAATTTGATGCATAAAGATCAAAACCAAAAAACTGTGCTAATCTGGTTTCATGCATTCTGATGTTATGGGGCCAATTAACAAGAGTAAGAAGCATTTGGAATACATTCTACATGAAATCTCTGATATCTAACAAAACAGAAAAAGTGTGTTTAAATATGTGCAATGTTTTACAAAGAATTTAAAAAGATCTGTGTTAATGTGTTATAAAGCTGCAAGAAGGAACTTAGACACTGTGCATACCTCCTCAAGCTACAAGAAATTTGATTATTTTATTGTAATCCAATTATGTAAAAAATATAATTAAAAAAAAGACATTTGACATAGCTACTATTTTTTCCCTCTTCCATATGGGGCTGCACCTTAGAAAACTGTTGACAGCAAGACCTGTGGACAATGGCTGTGACACCAGGAAAGCTGAGGCTGCTGAACTGCCTTAGGGAAAATACTGATGTATCAAAGCCATCACAGGTGTTGTCAGGCTGTTTTGGCTGTACCTCAGCTTGAAGCTGAGTGGAGCTTTGCATGATATTGTGAAGTTGCCAAAGTTAGCGTACACATTTCTGAATACACACAACCACACTGTTAAAAAATGTAAAATATGTAATTTTGTTGAAACAGATTCTTAGTATAGTGGGTGTAAAAAACATCTAAACTTTCCTGCTGAAATGCCATATTATTGTGATGTTTAAAAAAATCAATTAAAATAAATAATTTCATAACTTTATCACCCATTATTTGACCTGTACAAATCAACAGGGAAAAAAATTATTAAGAAGAAAAAAATTAAATGAAATAATGTAGTTGCATATAGTAAGTGTGCACATTGTCTTATAATTATGGATTTAGCTGTGTTCCAAACTAGCTAATCATATTCACATCCATGTTAAACAGTAGTCAGTACTCTTAAAGTGATGCAAAATAAAGCTCAGTTGTACTGGCAAGATACAGTCCACAGAGAGCATACAAAGCATCACTTGAGAGAAACTAATTCCCAATACATTAGTGACATGTTTAACCAGGTCAAGGACCCAAATGCAGAAACAACAAGGAGATCACAGTTTAAGATGCAAGTAAGTACAGTTAGGCCCAGAAATATTTGGACAGTGACACAAGTTTTGTTATTTTAGCTGTTTACAAAAACATATTCAGGATACAATTATATAATCAATATGGGTTTAAAGTGCAGACTCTCAGCTGTAATTTGAGAGTATTCACATCCAAATTGGCGCAAGGGTTTAGGAATTACAGCTCTTCAATACGTAGCCGCCTCTTTTTCAAGGGACCAAAAGTAATTGGACAATTGACTCAGAAGGCTGCAAAAAAAGTAACAAGGCTGCATGGGCTCTTCCCTCATTAACCTGTCATCAGTTAAGCAGTTAAAAGGTCTGGAGTTGATTCCAGGTGTGGCGTTTGCATTTGGAAGCTGATGCTGTGAACACACAACATGTGGTCAAAGGAGCTCTCAATGGAGGTGAAACAGACCATCCTGAGGCTGAAAAAAAAAAAGAAGAAATCCATCAGAGAGATAGCAGAAATGTTAGGAGTGGCCAAATCAACAGTTTGGTACATTCTGAGAAAAAAAAGAGTGCACTGGTGAGCTTGGGAACTCAAAAAGGCCTGGATGTCCACGGAAGACAACAGTGGTGGATGATCGCAGAATCCTTTCCATGGTGAAGAACAACCCCTTCACAACATTCACTCAAGTGAAGAACACTCTTCAGGAAGTAGGTGTATCAGTATCTAAGTCTACCATAAAGAGAAAGCTTCATGAGAGTAAATACAGAGGATTCACCACAAGGTGCAAACCATTAATCAGCCTCAAAAATAGAAAGGCCAGAATTGAATTGCCAAAAAACACCTGAAGAAGCCAGCCCAGTTCTGAAACAGCATTCTTTGGACAGATGAGACTAAGATCAACCTGTACCAGAATGATGGGAAGAAGAAAGTTTGGAGAAGAATTGGAACAGCTCATGATCCAAAGCACACCACATTTTCTGTAAAACATGGTGGAGGCAGTGATGGCATGGGCATGCATGGCTTCCAATGGCACTGGGTCACTTGTGTTTATTGATGATGTGACAAAAGACAGAAGCAGCCAGATGAATTCTGAAGTGTATAGGGATATCTTTCTGCTCAGATTCAGCCAAATGCAGCAAAGTTGATTGGACGGCGCTTCACAGTACAGATGGACAATGATCCAAAACATACTGCAAAAGCAACCCAGGAGTTTTTTAAAGCAAAGAAGTGGAATATTCTGCAATGGCCGAGTCAATCACCGGATCTCAACCCAATTGAGCATGCATTTCACTTGCTCAAGACAAAACTTAAGGCAGAAAGACCCACAAACAAGCAACAACTGAAGACAGCTGCAGTAAAGGCCTGGCAAAGCATCACAAAGGAGGAAACCCAGCGTTTGGTGATGTCCATGGGTTCCAGACTTCAGCCAGTCATTGCCTGCAAAGGATTCTCAACAAAATATTGAAAAGTAACATTTTACTTAGGGTTATGTTTATTTGTCCAATTACTTTTGAGCCCCTGAAATGAGGAGCATTTGTATAAAAATAGCTACAATTCCTACATGTTTAATCATATATTTTTGTTCAGACCCTTGAATTAAACCTTAAAGTCTGCACTTCAATTCCGTTGTAGTTGTTTCATTTCAAATCCAATGTGGTGGCATGCAGAGCCCAAATCATGAAGATTGTGTCACTGTCCAAATATTTCTGGGCCTAACTGTATATTTATTTTGGCTGTCAGGTCAAGCATTGGTTTGCTTGCTACCGGATAACCACGAAAACCGGTACTACTTGTCTCATGGGTCGGGCTGTCGTTGACTCAACCGGCAACCCCACCCTCCCGATGGTGTGGAGGGTGAAACTGGGCATCCTGTTAGAACCAAAGACAATATCTGCATTTGTGGTGGACCACTCCTAGTTACACGGGGCGAAACCGGACATCCTGGCAGATAAGCACATTTGTCGCAAGGTCTGTGGTGGACTTTTGCCAGTCAGTGCATTGTGACATGCACTACACAAAGAGCAAAGATAAACAAACCTATCATCTGGTCGGTCACTGCAACAGATACTGGAGTCAGTTTGTCTTGCCCTGTCCTTGCCACTGACAATACCTCTATCTGCCAAGAATGTGCCGCTAGTCCAGCAAAAGCTAGCGGTACTCAAATACTTTGCAAGCAGTTTCATGAAATGGTCAGTCAGAAAGCAACTCATACCGGCTCAGACGTCGCCTGGGTTAACAAGGTCAGGAGTTCAAGGCGGCGGAGGGCGAAGGACAGAGCTGCATGGAGGAAGCCGATCAGACCTAAATGAAACAGTCGTTGTCGCCCCCAACAGGCTGCTATGATGATGATGATGATGATGATGATGATGATGATGATGATGATGATGATGATGAAGTATTTTTATTTTACAGTTTTGGAACTGCTGGCAGTTAAAGGTAGGCTGAGAAGTGGAGATAGTAAGTATGGGGCGTGGGTAGCTATGGTTATTATATTTAGAATAAGTGAGCTGCTTGTGTTCAGGTTGGTATGTGAGTGATAACCCTTGCAGGAGAAGACAGCGGGAGTGATCTGGGTAGGGAAGGAGAGACTGTTGAGGTTGGTTGTGACAGAGGTGCCCGGGCCCAGGGCTTTTCCTGTTGTGAGGTTAGTTTGATGTTTTCCAATAATGTGCAAGGGTGATTTTATTTGAGAGTTGTAGCAGAGGAGAAGATCCAGGTAGGACTGAGGAGGAGCGGGAGGTCTAACACAAAAGGAAAAGCCAGAGAAATCCTAGAGTGAAGGTTAGTATGATTTGTATTATGCAATGTAGCTAATGTGAGGACTCCACAAGGGTGAGGGGAACACAGTGCAGGGAGATGAGCAAGAACCGAGGAGCACACTCTGACAAAGGTTGAGCAGGAGATCATGGAGGAACAATGGAGAGCTGTGGCATGGTGACATTCCCACAAAAATACTTTCACATTTTCCCCTTAAGTACTGGTGCGGGAGGTGATTTTTGGCAGCTGAAGCAATGAAGAGCAGCTACAGGTAATCAGAGGTAAGTAGAGGACGAATGAGACACTCACCTGAGGTCCATGACAATTAAATGTCCCATGTAGAACACTGTCATCAACAACTGGAGAAAATGTGGCATTACAGAAAACTGAAAATCACTCCAAAATTGATGAAAAGACCAGAAGAAAACTGGTCTGGAAGCATTCTAAAGGAGTTGCTTGAATTTCTGGAGAATATTGATTGTGGACTTCATGTGACTACAGTATCCTATAATCTTTAAATGTCTGGGTTAGTGTGGGTGGCAAGAAGGAAAACCAAGCTTGGTTAGTTTTTCAAAACTATAAAATATCTCATTAGCAATTGGGCAGGGTAGGATAGGACAGGAAGGCTAGCTGGCTGGCTCACTCTGTAATTCCAGTTATATTTTTGGCATAAATAAAAATTGTACATTCCATCCATCCATCCATCCATCTTCTACCACTTTTCCGTAGGTCCGGTTCGCAGAGGCAGCAGTTCAAGCAGAGAAGCCTAGACTTCCCTCTCCCCAGCCACCTGCTTCAGCTCTTCAGAGAGGATACCAAGGCGTTCCCAGACCAGCTGGGAGACATAGTCTCTCCAGCGAGTTCTGGGTCTACTCCGGGGTGTCCTTCCAGTGGGACATGCCCGATACACCTCAAGTGGGAGGCGTCCAGGAGGCATCCTGATCAGATGCCCATACCACCTCAACTGGCTCCTTTCAATGTGGAGGAACAGCGGTTCTACTCTGAGCCTCTCCCGGATTACTGAGCTCCTCACCCTATCTCTCAGGGTGAGTCCAGCAATCCTACAAAGAAAGCTCATTTCAGCCGCTTGTATCCACGATCTCATTCTTTTGGTCATTACCCAAAGCTCGTGATAAATCAAATCGGTAAATCAACAGCTTTGCCTTAGAGCTTAGTTCCCTCTTCACCAAAACAGAGCAGTATAACATCCGCATCACTGCAGATGCTGCTCCGATCCATCTGTCAATCTCTCGCTCCAGTCTCTCCTCACTCGTGAATAAGACCCCGAGATACTAAAACTCCTCCACTTGGGGCAGGAGCTTGTCCCCAACCCGGAGAGGACAATCCACCTTTTTCTAGCTAAAGACCATGGACTCGGACTTGGAGGTGCTGATTCTCATCCCAGCCGCTTCACACTCAGCTGCAAACTATCTCAGTAAGACCTGTAGGTCATTGCTGGATGAAGCCAACAGGACATCGTCTGCAAACAGCAGAGATGAGATCCTGTGGTCACCGAGCATGACACCCTCCGTTCCCTGGCTGTGTCTAGAAATCTTGTCCATAAAAATTATGAACAGGATCAGTGACAAAGGGCAGCCCTGGTGGAGTCCAACTCTCACTGGGAATGAATCCGACTGAGTGTTGGCAATGTGAACCAAACTCTCACAATGGTTGTATAGAGACCAGATAGCTCGTAACAACAAGCCCGATACCCCATACTCCTGAAGCACCTCTCACAAAAAAATCATGAGGGACGCAGTCGAATGCCTTCTCCAAGTCCACAAAACGCATGTAAACTGGTGGGGCAAACTCCCACGAACCCTCAAGGATTCTCGAGAGGGTAAAGAGTTGGTCCAATGTGCCACAGCCAAGACGAAAACCACATTGTTCCTCCTGAATCCGAGGTTTGGCCAATGGCCGGACTTTCCTCTCCAGTTCCTTGGCATAGACCTTTCCAGGGAGGCTGAGGAGTGTGAGCCCTCTAAAGTTGGAGCACACCCTCCGGTCCCCCTCTTTAAAGAGGGGAACCACCACCCCAGTTTACCATGCCAAAGGCACTGTCCCCAACCTCCACACAATGTTGCAGAGGCGTGTCAACCATGACAGCCCTACAACATCCAGGGCCTTGAGGTACTCAGGGCAAATCTCATCCATCCCTGTGGCCCAGCCACCAAAGAGATTTTTAACCATCTTGGCGACCTCAGCCCCTGTGATGGGTGAGTTGTCCCCCTCGTCCACAAGCCCTGCTTCCTCTGGGGAAGGCGTGTCAGTGGGATTGAAGAGATCATCGAATTATTCCTTCCACCACCCAACGATATCCCCAGTCAAAGTCAGCAGCCCCCCATCCGCACCATACACAGTGTGTACAGGGAGCTGCTTCCCCCTCCTGAGCCGCCGGACAGTTTGCCAGAATCTCTTTGATGCCGACTGAAAGTCTTGTTCCATGGCCTCACCAAACTCCTCCCACACCCGAGTTTTTGCTTCAGCAACCACCCGAGCCGCACTCCGCTTGGCCTGGCAGTACACCTCAGCTACTTCGGGAGTCCCACAAGCCAACCAAGCTTGATAAGATTCCTTCTTCATCTTAATGGCCCCCCTCACCACTGGTGTCCACCACTTGGTTCGGGGGTTGCCACCACCACAATTACAATAACAACACTATATCCACGATGAAATCACAGTTGTGGTAGCATAATTTCCCATTAGCATCAGTCAATTTTGGCAGAAAGCCTTAAGGCCTCTGAAAAAAAGAAGATGAAGATAAATTTCTCCTGTCAGCATAACAGTGACCCAAAGCATACCTCCAAATCAACAAGAGTAGTTTCACCTTAACATTCAGGTTTTAGCAAGTCAGATCGCAGACCTTCATCCAACTGAAAACTTGTGAGCTATGCACATTAGATGAATTCACAATCTGACAGATTTGGAGCACTTTTGCAAGGAAGACTTAGCAAAGAATACCAAGTCGAGTTGTGCCATGATGATAGACTGCTACCACCAAAAGACAGAATGTCTTCATACAATCAAAAGGTACTTTAAAAAGTAGTTTAAATGTATATATTTATTCAAACATTTAATTTAATTTAGTAAGTATAAAACCTTCACTGCCCCCTCCATTTTTTTCAATTGAATTTATAGGACACTAGTCACATTAAAGCATTAATTAATTTTATATCAGGTTCAGGTTCAGGTTACTTTATTTGTACCCGTAGGTAGATTTGTTTTGCAGTTGGTGACATCCATATTTACAAGCCACAATTACTTTCAACATAGACACAAACACAGGCACACATCTTACAAAATAGGTAAATATAAAATATGTACAATATAATTTTTATAGCTTGTTCAACTCTTTGACAGCAGCAGGGACAAAGCTGTTTTTGTAGCGCTGGGTTCTACTTTTTGGGACAGCAAACCTCCGTCTGGAGGGAAGAAGCTGAAAGTTGCAGTGCAAAGGGTGGGAGTCATCATTTAAAATCGAGTCGGCCATCCTCTGTACTTGTCTGGTGTACAGGGATGTCAGGCTCAGCTGTGACTCACCAAGCAAACGACTGGACCATCTAACTACCTGATCCAAGGATTTCCTCTGTTTCAGTTTTATCTGACCAAACCATGACATTAAAGAAAAGGATAAAACAGATTCAATAAAAGCCCGATAGAACATAGTCATTATGGTTCGGTCAATTTGGAAGCGTGCAAGTTTCCTCAAACAATGCAAATTTTGCTGACCCTTTTTGCACACCCTTTCACAGTTCACCTCAAAGTTCAATCCACTATCAATAATCGTCCCAAGATATTTGTACGATTGTACACATTCGGTGGTCTGGCCTTTTAGTATGGTGACTTTGTGCCTGGGAGTTTTCCTCCTAAAGTCAATAATCATATCTTTCGTTTTTGTTGTATTCAGCTGCAGGTAGGAATCCTCACACCAGTGAACAAAGTCATCAACTACTGGGCCGTGGCCACTCTCACCATCCTGGAGGAGACTGACAATGACTGAGTCATCAGCATACTTTATAATGTGTCTGTTGTAATGTCTGCTCCGACACATGTTTGTGTACAGGATGAAGAGTAGTGGTGACAACACACACCCCTGAGGAGAGCCAGTAGAAGAGCACTTTAGGTCCGACAATGTACCATTGACCCTTACTCTCTGCGTCCTGTTGGTTAAGAAATCCAGAATCCAACCCACCAGATTATTGCTTAAATCAAATTGTTGCAGGAGCCTTTCAACTAAAATATGAGGTTGGATTGTATTAAAGGCAGAAGAAAAGTCCACAAATAAAAGCCTGGCGTGTGTCCCATTAAAATCCAGATGTTTAAAAAGCATGTTAAACAGAGTGACAGTGGCGTCCTCCACTCCTCTGTGAGGCCTATAGGCAAACTGCAGAGGATCCAATGCATGCTCAGTCTGCTTTAGGACCTCACATCTGACCAGTTTTTCAAAAATTTTCATTAAAATTGAAGTCAAAGCAACTGGTCTAAAGTCATTTACCGTTTTAGGACAGCTGGATTTTGGAACGGGAACAACCACGGCATCTTTCCAGATCTTAGGCACATGTTGTGTCTGTAAGGACTTATTGAAAATGTAGTGAAATATAGGACTCAGTTCATGTGCACAGGACTTTACCAGGCGTCCACATATATTATCAGGGCCCTGACTTTTGTTCACTTTTACAGCGCGGAACTCCCTTTCAACATCCTGCATCTCAATATTAAAGTGCTGATTGTCTTTGAGTTTCTGTTTCAAATCTTGGATTTCTGTGCTAAAATCAAAGGAGTCAAAACGACCATAAAAACAATTAAGAGCATTAGCCAGCTCTGTGTCTGAACTAAAACCATCTAAAAACACACGATTACTGCGCTCTGTGCTCTGAAGGCCTGCAATTTTTTTCATACTGGCCCAGGCCGAACCAAGTTTATTTGCTGCCATCTTGCTTTCCAATTCTGATTTATAATTCTGTTTTGCTCTTAAAATTTCGGCCTTTAGCTCCTTAGTGGCAACCTGTAGCGCAGAAACAGACCCCTGTTTAAAGGCAAGTGCTTTCCTCTGTAAGCAGGATTTAACTAATTTAGTAACCCATGGTTTGTTGTTGGGATATATTTTGACACGTTTACGTGGAACAAACTTATTTTGACAGTGAGCCATGTATGAGCATGTGAGCTCAGCCAGAGAGTCCAAATCATCCCCGCAGGCCATTATGAACATCTTCCAGTCTGTACAGTCAAAGCATTCCTGGAGGCTGTGCTCTGAATCTTCTGTCCACACATCAATGTCTCTCATTTCCACCTTGCCTCTTCTAAGAGCAGTTTTATATGTGGGCAGCAAATGAACACAGTTGTGATCTGAGGATCCTAAAGGAGGAAGGGGGAGTGATTTATAGGCCCTCTCTATGGATCCATAGCACAGGTCCAATGTCTTTTTTCGCCTGGTTGGGCAGGAGACATACTGATGAAAGTTTTTAAGTGTCTTCTTTAAAGAAACATGGTTAAAATCCCCAAGAATGAAGTTTGGCGCCTCTGGAGAAATTGACTGCAGCCGCTGCACCACATCAGAGATGGTGCTGGAGGCGGAGTCAGCGTCTGCCCTCGGATGAATGTACACGGTTGTGATGAAAAGTTGGGGAAACTCTCGAGGCAAATAAAAGGGGCGTAGTGACACAGACAGCAGCTCCACATCGGGTGTACAGATGCGCTCTCTGACCGTGACAGATGTGCAGTACTGCTTATTAATGTATAAACATACTCCGCCCCCCTGACGTTTCCCCGTTACCTCTTCCTGCCGATCCGAGCGCAGCGGAGCTCCAAAGCCGTCAATCCACAGGTCTGCGTCTCGATCATGCGCAGTAAGCCAAGATTCAGTGAAAGCCATGACGCAGCAGTTCTTAAAATCCTTCTGGTAACGTACGTTGCCTTGAATTTCCTCCACCTTGTTTCTCACAGACTGTGCATTCCCAAAAATGATCGAAGGAAGAGGAATGTTACCAAACTGACGTCTCCTAAGGCGCAATTTCACACCTCCACGTCTTCCACGCTTCCTCCTGCCGCTTCTCTTTTCACCGCTGTGTCCGTCTCTCAAAATAAAGTCCGGCAGCTGATATCACAAAAACCTTGCATTTTAACAGGGGTGTGTAGAGATTTTATACTGACTATAAGTTCACAAACATTTAATTAAACTGTAAAACAGCTGCAGCCCTGTGAGCAATTACTTTTTGTGATTGAGGCAGTAAAGAATGAGACGAACGCGTATTATTAAACTAACATTTTAGAGCTTCAACATTAAAGTCAAAGTCACTGTTAATGTTGAAACAATAATTTATTCCAACTGCTGTGTGGAATTTCCAAAAGCAGACTCTGAAAATAATGAGATTCGTCCATGCTTAGGTAGTCATCACTGAAAAATCCCTTTTCAGGCCATCATTGTTTCAAGCGGTACCTCAGTGGACATGCCATTCTAAAATAAAAAAAAAAAGTCAGTTGGATGAGGAGGAGACAGATAGACAAGAGAAGAAGGTTCACTGGCATTACTATAGTCCACAGGGCTATGAGAAACATGGACAGGAAGACATCATGAAGATAATACATTATATTGAACATAATGAGGTCTAGATCCTCCTCTGACTTCCTGCAGGAAACCTCCACAGAAGAATGATCAGTGTGTGTATGTTGTGTGTATACATGTGAAGCTTCTGTGTTTCTGCCTTAGCTGTATGTGGACTGAACCATGAAAAATGCAGAGAAGCTGAAGTGTTCTATATGTTTAGCGGTCTGTTTGATAGTAATATTGCATATATAGTTAGGGTGTATCAATATGGCGGTGCCCTGGGTGTAGTGGGAAGTGACGCCCCGTCTTTCCGGTGGTGGTGTTACGGGGGGTATAAGAGGGCACAACGGAAGGGGCTCTGCCTCTTTGCTGTGGACTCTCGTGCTGTGTGGAGTGACTCTTGTTAGTTCCTGTTCAGTGTTAATAAAACTAGTAAACTGTCACCTTGACTCCTCCTCATTTCCAGACGTAACATTTGACGACGAGGACAGAACGGTATGGAGCGAGCTGCTACTGCTTTCTGGGCATTCTTTGAGGCTCCGGCAGAACCGCTCGTCACCTGGGCCAGGTGGTAAGCAGCTTTTGAGAACTAACTCATTGCTCTGGACCTCGGCGACCTCAAGAAGTTGCATGCAAGGGCAATTCTGGTCCACAACTTAGGAATGGAGGGCCAGAGGATCCTGAGTACATTAGGAGGGGGTGACTCATTCGACGACGTGGTGAGACTAATGGTGGGCTATTTTCACGCCCCTGAAAACACCATCATGAGGCGAATCCAGTTCAGACAGCGATGCCAGCGGCCGGGTGAGTTGGTACAACAATTCGTTGCAGACCTGCGGCAGCTAGTGGGAGAGTGTAGATTTGGTGCCTTGGAGGAAGAGATGGTCTGCGACCAACTGGTGGAACACATGCTGTACTCCTCCACGAAGGTTCGCCTCCTCACTCATGCTGGAGAGCTGACACTCTTAGCCGCCATGGACTTGGCACAACAACACGAGGTAGCGGAAATGTTATGGCTGTGGATCCGCCAGGCACTGCTACAAAGCGAGGGAGTGCCCAGCGAAGGGGAAGCATTGTGGAAAGTGTGGTCTGTTCCACCACTTCACTAGATTCTGCAAAAACATTGAGCAGGGGGACCAGAAACCAGAGAGGGGCTGTTCTACGAGGAAACCCACGGTGGGCCACACGGTCTCACCTAGCACTGATGGACGCATCATTTGCAACATTGAATTGGACGGGGTGGTGGCTCCACTGACGCTAGACATGGGGTCGGCGACCTCCATCCTGAATTGGGCGGCGGTGAAGAACTTTTTCCCACATTATAGAGTGAGCAGGATTGACATAGCATGTTATGGTTATGGAAACAACCCCTTGGACATTGTGGGCTCGCTGTGGCTCTCCACAAGCTACAAATCTGCATTGGTGCGTACAGTTGAGTTTATGGTGTCCACTGAAGGAAATAACCTGATGGGCTGTGACCTGTTCTATGGACTCGGGTTCTCCATTGCCTGCGGCGTCGGAGAGGAGTGGTCTGGCTGCGGGCTATGGGGCCGACCCTTTTATGTGGGAAATGAAAATGAATTGTGGGACTTAAACCTGCCCGGGATGAGTGACGATGGGCGTGACCGACACCATGGAGCATCGCCACAGGGAGTTTCCAGTGCCAGTGTTCGCAGTACCCTGGACGAGGGACCCGAACAGCACGGTTGGACACTTGTGAAAGTGAATAGAGCCAGCAAGCAGGCACAGTGTAGTTCCGGTGGCTGACCGAGTACCACCGTCGAACCAGGTGCTGCCGTGGCTGATTCAACGCACCAAATGAAAGAGAACGGGGTGAGACCAAGCAGCACGATCCCCAGGCATGCCTACAAGAGGGACCAGAGGCAGGATCGGCTCGGCGGGACCCTGCGACACCATACAGGAACCCAGTCACGGCGCAGTGGACCACGATGGCCAGCGAGCACTCCCCTGGGTGTTGGTGATAAAGTCCGCCCTAGGGTTGAATCTCGGCTTGGTGGGGTCCACAAATCATGAGAACAATGGGATGACCAGGGTCAGCTGTGGATAATGAGAACCCACGATGATGGTTACCTGGAACTGACAGATGGATCCAGAAGGTACCCAAATGAGCTGCGGCGTTTGGGAAAGAGAAGACTCCAGAGCAGCTCGTCTCCAGTGAGGAAAAGGTGGAGATGCTCTGGAAGCAGGCGTTCCAGACGGGAGCCTCCAGGGGTTCCTTAGTGCGACTTTAAAGGGGGGTTAGCGGTGTGTTCTGCTGTGTTGTGTTTATGCTTTTATTATTTTTTTTTTGTGCTTTTGAAAATGAGAAAGAAAAAAGCTAACTTTTGTGCAAATTGCCTTTGTGTGTGTGTGTGTGTGTGTGTGTGTGTGTGTGTGTGTGTGTGTGTGTGTGTGTGTGGTGAAATAAATTTCGTCAGTGTGTGAGTGGTTAAACAGTGGAGTGTGAAATGCAAATGTTCCCCAGTACTGTTTGTTTTTGATGTGCCCATGTTGAGGGGTGGGAGTGCTGGGGTGGAGGGATCTGGGACCGCCATTAGGTTAGTGTACATATTGTTTATAAGTGTTTATAGTTCAAAGTGTTTTAAAATGTATGTGATATCATTGGGATTAGTTTTTTGTGTGTGTGGCCCTTTTACGTTCATAGAGTGGGATAATTAAAATTGCAGAATAGTCCACTGGGCCTGTGTGGTGTGCATGGATAGCTTTGTGTATTTATATTGTTTGCAGTGTTATTTAGAGTGTGTATTGGGTTGCAAAATTTGGAAGGGCCTGATTAGTGTGCTTGCGATTTTCTTTGGAGGGGGGGGGGGTTGATAGTAATATTGTGTATATAGTTAGAGTGTACCAATATGGCGGTGCCCTGGGTGTAGTGGGAGGTGACGCCCTGTCTTTCCGGTGGTGGCGTCACAGGGAGTATAAGAAGGCACAGCGGAAGAGGCTCTGCCTCTTTGCTGTGGACTCTCATGCTGTGTGAAGTGACTCCTGTTAGTTCCTGTTCAGTGTTAATAAAACTAGTAAACTGTCACCTCGACTCCTCCTCATTTCCGGACGTAACAGGGTCCTCAAGAAAATGTTTAATTTCACTTCTTAAATGGTCCAAAAATTGCAAATAATTTAATATTATTGTGCATGGGTGCCTGTAGTAGCTCTTCCATGTCAGTATGTGGCAGTATGAATACTCTTCTTCTTCTTCCTGCTCTTCATATTTTACGGAGGTTATGAACTTGTAAGACATTGCTAGAGGTTGCGCTGACTAGACGTAAAAGAGCAATGGATAAATATTTGAAGAGGAAAGATTCAGACTCTGAACTGGGCCCTGTACTGATGGAGCAGCCGTCATGATTGGCCGCACAAAAGGCTTCATTAGCAAAGTGAAAGAGACACCCAGGTGTTATTGTTACGCACTGTTTTTTGCATCATGAGTCGCTCGTTGCCAAGACTTTACCAGCAGGCCTAGCTCCTGTGTTGGATGATGTTGAGTGGATGATAAACTTTGTAAAGACAAGGCCTCTGAAAAGCTGCATATTTGCACCTTTATGTGAGGAAATAGAGTGGAGCATAAAACCTTATTGTGCCATACTGCAATCTGATGGTTGTCATGCACCAAAATGCTGGCTGAAGTGCATGAGCTTTTTTTCATTTTGTAACATTTTTGATTGTTGGGGTTCCCTGATTTATTTATTTATTTTATTCTGTGTAGGGTATCCTTGGCTCAAAAAAGGCTGAAAACTACTGGGATAGAGAATGCAGAAACATGGTTGTTTATTCAGAAATATAATCATGACGATGTGGCATGTGTTGCATACAGTCGTGAAAAAATTAGGACACCCCATTAAATATTCAGTTCTTTATTAATAAATGTTCACATATCTGTCTAGCCTTGTTTTTGTTTTTATTTGCATTTTTAGCATTTATTTTAGCCATTTTAAGTGGGAATGAATGTGGGGATGTCCTAAAAAAGATGGAGGTGTCCTAATTTATTCCTTACTATTGGTTTAGAATTATATTTTACAGAAAATTTGAAAAAAGTCTTTAATTGTTTAATAATTTAATAATTGTTTAATAAATGTTTAATAATTCATTGTTAATTGTTTAGTTGTATCATATGAATCTCCCAGTATTTTTAACATTGATATTAAATATCCATTTATCCAAATATGTAAAAAAAAAAAAAAACACGCAGGCTTATACAGGGTGTCCTAATTTTTTCACATGATTGTATGTCTAAAAAAACAAATAGCAACCAGTAACTAGACAGCTGAATGGGAGGAGATGGAGTAAGTGACACGGACAACTGAAGCATGGATGTAAAGAAAAGAAGGAAGGGCCCGACAGAGCAGAGAGGATATCAGAGTGTCAGCATCTGACGGCCAGTCACTGGATGTCATTGAGACGGAGACAGAGAGGTAATGAGAGCTGCAGCGCGGCGAGCAGAGAAAGGCCAGAGGGCTGGACTAAAAGGCCAAGTGAGAAATTGAGAGGTTGAGTATGGAAGGGAGGAAGGGAAATGGATGGGCGGGAGAGATGAGAGGAGGGCACGTGAGAGCCACTTCATCACGTGAAGTAGCTTAAGCTGATGGCTGTCAGTTTCCAACCCTCAGACAGCCACGCATCAGTGCGGCTGCCCACAGACACACACCATTCAAAGCTCAGGCTGTTATCTGAGCATTGATCTGTTAACGGTGAAAGAAAGCAAAAAAGAAAGAAAGCTGCAAAATGTGCTTTTACAGTTATTTGGAGCGACTTACTAGGTGATACAGTAAAACACAATCTGCTATTGGACAATGATAAATTGCTACTTGTGGCTTCCGTGGGTAGGCTTGACAGCAACACTGTCTGCCTTGTTAAAGCTTTGTTGAAATAAAATTATGTGCCAATCCCTTTTTATTTTACTCAATTTTATTACAGCAATCCAACTCTAGGAAAAAGTGACTGTGACAGTAACTGCTGTGTAGAAATCTGGGTCAGACATGACGTTTAATAACCAGGGAACAAGCTGATATTGTTTGATCACATCAGCCTATTGTTCTGCCATGGATTATAGAGACAAATGGTGGCATGAACAAGATTTAGAATAGACAATTTTCCCCCCCAATGTCTGTAAAACAACGTGCGTGGGAGTGCAGGTAAAATAAAACTCCATTTCCTTTCACTGCTGTTTTCTTTTTTCCCGTGCTTGATCACTCTTGCGCACCTTCTCTCTCTTTCCCTCACTCAAGCAAACACGAGCATATTTCTGCAGGTACACACACACACACACACCTGCACAGAAACAGACACATGCAGTCACAGCTGGCTACCAGTGAGCTGTGCTTCCACTGCCATCTCCAGGTTACACGTGGAACACACCTGGATCAATTGCGGCATAGTGATGAGAGCGCTGGCTCAAAAGAATGCCTGATGCATGCAACACTGCGCAAGATTTTGTGGTGTGCAGTTTTTTTAGCAGATAATTCTGAAAATAAGTTCTAAATATTATATATATCCTGTATTTGTTACTTAAAGACAAAGGGTAAAGCAAACTGCTGCAAAGTCTGGATATAAATATCCAAAAACTGCATTTTTACCTGCAGGTTTTGCAACCTATAGTCACATTTTGACAAACAGTGACCTCTATCGGTTGTATGAATAAGTATGTGAAGTGGCATGGTGAAGGTTAGAACTGTAATGTCTTTAAAAAAGACCCTCACCCTTCACTAACTCTAATCCAAACTATTACACTAACCTTAACGAGCAAAAAATATGCATAAAAGTACTATTCCTCCAACCACTACGGCAGGATCTTACGGCACCGTAAGATCCTGACCTCTAACAAAAAATATGTGAGACCTGTTTCAAAAGTAGCTAAATCAGTGTAAGTAGGTAGGTTGCACAGGACAGCAAAAAAAAAAAAAGAAAAAAAAGAAAAAAATATCACTTCCATGCAGGAAACCATGGTGCAAGTCCAGCTGCAAAGCTTAAGCACATGTGTTTAACATTACAGTAATAGGGTTTGCCACTAAAAACAATAAAATACAGAAGAGGTTAAGATGGGTGTGGGGATAAATCTCTTACAAATTCAACCTCCTTACTCCATATCACTTTATGTAGTTACTTTCATAACGGCTAGAGGTCCCTTTTTCAAAGACATAACTATGGCTTAATTCCTGCTGATGAATATGTAAAGCCCCTTAAAAAGGAAAAAATGACAAGGGTGAACACAGTGTGTGCGTCTCCTCACCCGCTTGTATTAAAAGTGAGGAAGTTGCGCGCGCACTCCCCTTGCTGGAGCTCTAAGGCGTAACTAATAGAACGACGGTTTCATGGTCACAGTCTCTAAATCGAACACCGATAGCATTGCTGAATAATCAATAATAACTCTCATTCAATCAAATACAAGAATGACCAAATAAACAGCTAAATCAATTACAAATAACAGTATCTTAAGCAACAAATATCTATCTTGAATGCTTGAGTAACAAATACAAATATAGTAACAGTATCTTATATGACAAATGTCTTTCCATCTATCACGTACTCCTCCTCAATGTTAAATGTTGTTCTCAACATCAAAACCCTCGACCCCTAGCGCAAATCAGGTATTCAAACTTCTCATGACCAAAATACTCGAATCACATATTAGTTCAGTGCTCCTATTGCAACATCTGACACTTAGAGATGTATTGTTACAGACTGGAACTCTTTTCATACACTCTGTCATGCAAGTAACAAATACTCATTGTCCAGTGTTTCTTGTATATGCATTTTGTTACAGACTGGAACTCTTTTGATACATTCAGTTTTGAGTCCAAGTAACACACTTGACAGGCTGGAACTCTTTTGATACATTCAGTTTTGAGTCCAAGTAACACGTTTGACAGACTGGAACTCTTTTGATACATTCAATTTTTATCAGAATGCAACTTAACAGTCTACATCCCGTATACACATATGGGCTGGTAGTGATGTGGCTGCGCTGAGTAATGAACCCTTGGATAAAGGCGCGATGCAGCGGCACTGTAACAGGATGGAGTTCCTATTTGATCATACCTGAACATCTTTGGTTGCCTACGGTTCCTCTGAGGTCGCTGCTGTTCCTGATTCTGGATCTCGTTCCTTTCAACTGACAGGAAAGGGGTGTCTTTGGCAGGCTGGTCTTCTGTCAAGTCTTCTCCTGTGTCTGATGGAATGCCACTGTGTGGCTCCTGGCTTACTGAGGGATTATCACTGTTGCTTTCTAGCTGGGGAGCAAGTTCTCTCCAGTCAAATTCAGCTGCTCTTTCTGTACTGGCAGGAGTCGCTGTCCATGGTCCTGACGACTGAGGTGGGTACTGAGGTGGTATGGGAAAATAATCATCATCATCGTCATCTTCCTCTTCCTCGGGGGTGTCCCTAGCTTTTGCAGTCTGTGCTGTTGATTTTTTTTTGTTTTACAGGTGAATGCGTTCTTGTCTCCAGCGGCAGGTGATCACATGGCATAAGAAGGTTCCGATGCAGGGTCCTGGGCTTTCCTTTCCCTTGCTCCGGTCTCAGTTCATAGATGGGACTATCCTGCCCAACTTACCTTACCACAGTATGAATTGTGTCTTCCCAGTGATTTTGTGGCCTACCAGTTCCTCCACGGGGAGGGCCTCTCCTCCTGGGGTAGCGCCTATAGCGGCTCCTGTCAGCGGCATACCTGCTTCCCTGAACTGCAGTACCTCCTGGGCCGGTAACATTTGCCTCCTCTGCTCCCTTTTCTCCCTCAACTACATCAAACTCCACAGTTTCGCCATCTCCAACACTGCGAAGGTATTTCCTCGGGTTGTTCTTTTTGATGGCTGTCTGGTGTACAAAAACATCTTCTTTTGTGTCATTCCTATTGATGAAACCATATCCATTCCTGACGTTGAACCATTTGACTGTACCCAAGACTTTTGTTGCAATGACCTTCTTATTCCCTGCTGGGGCTGCGGCTGCCAGGCTGGATGGGCTACTGTCTTTCGGGCTCTCTGCTTTCCTATCTCTTGCAGCATTATGCTCCCTATATGCTCTACAGCCTGCCTGAAAATGCTCACTACTCCCACACCTATAGCAATGTTGGCAGTATTCCTCACCCCTCTGCTGGCATGCAGGGCACCTCGGCCGCACACGTGGCATTGGATATCTCTGGGGTGCAAACCTCTGTTGAAACTGCACTGTTCCTGTGTGGAACACTAGACCCCTGGGGAGCCACGATTCCTGAACTGGTCCACCTGAAGGTTGGGGAGGGGCACTTTGGTCATTCTGGGAGGGGTACTGTGGCTGGACATATAGCGGAGGGTAAGTGACTCCATAGCTGGATTCTCTGGTTACGTCAGGATACATCTTTGGTATGTTTTCTGTCTTATTCATGGACTCTGTTATTTGTGACACCTGTGCTTTAAGGTCTTTTAACAGTGTCATGTCTGCTTTCATTTCTTTCAGGTCAGACAACACATCTGGGGGAAGTGTA
Source organism: Pholidichthys leucotaenia (assembly GCA_020510985.1). Taxonomy (NCBI): domain Eukaryota; kingdom Metazoa; phylum Chordata; class Actinopteri; order Cichliformes; family Pholidichthyidae; genus Pholidichthys; species Pholidichthys leucotaenia. Next base: position 155,072,084 of record CM035847.1, on the reverse strand, counting down.
GCTACACTTTGCTGGGCTGCACACTTATCTTTGCTGTTATCACTAGACTGGATAGTGTGTACACTAATTGGTCGCTGTGGCACAGACTGTCTCCTTTTGTCCTGCCTCTCTTTTTCATGTGCACATGCTATGTTCAATTTTTCTAACAACAGTTCATCTGAGGTTGTTGTCTGCAAAAGGAAGGGCTGAAGGTCGCTCCTGATACTATCATTTTGCAGCCCTGTTAATACTGTGTGCATGAAAATGCTTTGCACGAGAGCTGGGCCATATTTGAGACTAGACTCGGCTCCCTGTGATGCAAACAATATTTTCTGCCTTAAATCCATTGTTCGAATTAAAAAGTTCTGTGGGGTCTCCCTACTGCTCTGGACCTCTGCAGTCAACTGCTTGTAAAGCTCTGTAGTGCTTCTCTCTTGATAATGTGACCTAAGAATTCTCCTAAGGGTAGGGAGAGACAGGTTGCTTTTACCTTCGAGGTAACTCCTAAATTGCAAACCTGGCACAATGGCTCTGATGACCGCATCCACTATCTCTGACTCAGGATATCCTTTGCTGAGGCCGTTCTCAATTTGGCGAGCTAAACTGGAGAAAGTGAGTCTGTCTTTCTGTCCAGGTTCACCAATCTGACCAGAAATCTTATAGTCTTTATGCCAGAGTGGATTGGTTACAACAACTGGGGCTGTGTGGCATGGGGCAGTCTCATTATTTGCTAAAACTTGCATTTCAGCTTCTTTTCGCTGCACTGCCAATTTCAGCTGCTCCAATTCTTTCATTACATTCTCCTTTGCATGCATTGTTTGTGACACATCATTTATATTACTCTGGTTCACACTTTTTATTGTATCTTGTATGCTCAACAGTTCTGACATACCTTCATCTTCCCGTTGTTTTAATTCGTCACGTTCGATGTGCTGACTGATATAAGACACCAACACACAGCGAGTTTTTCTTATTTTCTCTCGATTATCTCCTGAGATCTCAATCAAATCACGTATTTTCACTAGCTGATCCGTAGTAAGCTGGAATAGAGCTCCTTTCAAACAACAGATTTTCAATTTCCGACTCCATTTTGGGCAAGTGAGTAGCAGACAGTGTGGACACGTGGTGCTGAAACCTGATGCTGAAAGCTTTGTAGCTCCTCGGTGGCTGTTGTACACCTCAGGATGCACGTTGCTCCTCGCTGGCCTCGTAACTACCACCGGTCTGTTCTGCTGAAACACTCCCCTGCCTGGGTTGTTTTTCGGGATGAAGAACGTAAGATGGCTCCCTTCATGTTGCGGTGTCGGCCTCACGTTTTTCACCCCAGCGGTGCCTCCAAATGTAAAGCCCCTTAAAAAGGGAAAAATGACAAGGGTGAACACAGTGTGTGCGTCTCCTCACTCGCTTGTATTAAAAGTCAAACATTTTAACAATCACAACTTAAACAATTACCTTAAAAAGGAAAAAATGACAAGGGTGAACACAGTGTGTGCGTCTCCTCACTCGCTTGTATTAAAAGTGAGGAAGTTGCGCGCGCACTCCCCTTGCTGGAGCTCTAAGGCGTAACTAATAGAATGACGGTTTCATGATCGCAGTCTCTAAATCGAACACTGATAGCATTGCTGAATAATCAATAATAGCTCATTCAATCAAATACAAGAATGACCAAATAAACAGCTAAATCCATTACAAATAACAGTATCTTAAGCAACAAATATCTATCTTGAATGCTTGAGTAACAAATACAACTAGAAAAGCACTCGGAGAGCGCAGACCTCCGCCAAGCGCCACAGTTCCCCCCATACAGTGTTTGTGTGTACGTTTTCAGATTCCTTGACCATGAAAACATATGACTAGCAATTGGATTGACAATGATAGGATTAGTGGTTCAGTGGTTATTCACGAAAACGGCATTTTCCGTAATGGCGGTTTTCTTCTGGACGGTGATCTGGATCACCACCAAAATGTAATCATCTGTAGGATACCCCATTTCTGACAATCTGTGAAAATTTCATGAAAATCCGTCCATAAGTTTTTGAGTTATCTTGCTAACAAACAGACAAACAAACAAACAGACAAACAGACAAACAGACAGACAAACCAACGCTGATGATCACATAACCTCCTTGGCGGAGGTAAATATAGTAACAGTATCTTATATGACAAATGTCTTTCCATCTATCACAAATACACTTTATATGGCCATTTTCTGTTTGAGGACAGTCTTGTAAAGCAAGTAAAAGGTGAATGCAGAAGTAAACACAGATGGGAGTGCAAAAAAAAAAAAAAGGAACAATGGAATACTAACTTGTGCCTGTTACACAGGAGAGCAGTTTAAGTCCCATCCTCCAGCCGCTGTTCACCTTTTTATGGTGGTTTGAGTGCTTTTGAAATCATGAAATGAGGTGATGGGAGGGTTGGAGCAAACAATGTGTTCGTAAATGGGAGACTTCTTGCTAACACATACCCCTGGGATTGTAATATCTAGAGTAAGAAATGCAGAGTTGTCATTTTTTGTTTTCACAGATAAGACCACCACACAGTGATGTGCATAGACATTTCAGAGGGCAGATGCTCAACCAAAAAAGGGCACTCCTAAGTTCTGAAAAAGTATATAGTTGTGAATTTTACTGTACTTACGTGGTATATCAATTTTGCTTTAATACCTGCACACTCTAGAGATATTTAATACCCCATAATTTTTTACAAAATTACCAACTCACACAGAGACCATGGTCTTCATCGCCAGCTTCCATTGAAAAATAAATATCTGTTCAAAATAAATCTTTGTAAAAATCTGAAAAAGGCTTTACTTTCAATATACACTACCGTTCAAAAGTTTGGGGTCACCCACACAATTATTTTGTGTTTTCCATGAAAAGTCACACTTATTTACCACCATGAGTTGTAAAATGAATAGAAAATATAGTCAAGACATTGACAAGGTTAGAAATAATGATTTGTATTTGAAATAATAATTTTTTCCTTCAAACTTTGCTTTCGTCAAAGAATCCTCCATTTGCAGCAATTACAGCATTGCAGACCTAACATGATTGCACAAGGGTTTTCTAATCATCCATTAGCCTTTTGACGCAATGAGCAAACACACTGTACCATTAGAACACTGGAGTGATAGTTGCTGGAAATGGGCCTCTATACACCTATCTAGATATTGCACCAAAAACCAGACATTTGCAGCTAGAATAGTCATTTACCACATTAGCAATGTAGAGAGTGTATTTCTGATTAGTTTAAAGTTATCTTCATTGAAAAAAAGTGCTTTTCTTTCAAAAATAAGGACATTTCTAAGTGACCCCAAACTTTTTAACGGTAGTGTATATAAAAATATGTCCAAGTTGTGGTGACCCAGCACACTGCAGACTGACTCTAATTCAAGCTCAGCAGGGCTGGAGGAAACGGAGGACAATTTGCATATGGATAGAGAGCCCCTGGGGGCAATCAGAACAATGGACTGTTGTATATACTTCCCCTAGATGAGGGAGCGGACATCCGGGTGCCAGTTGGTCACGTGAATGATATGTATTGACTGATATGTATATCAATATGCTAATGTGCCATGCATTCTCTCTGTCTGTATAACATCTATAAGAGAGCTTACGATACATGCCTCAGTAGCACAGTAGAGCACAGTAGCACCAGAGCTACAAAGTGTGTCTCATTATGTTGGAGGAAAATAAAACTCTGCAACCTTCCAGCTCGTCGCATCTCGCCTGATCTTATTCCTCCACAAAGTAAATAAATCTTTGCAAAAAAAAAATAGATAAAAACACAATTCCCCTTTTCAGTAAAATGAGCCAAAATCATCCCCTTTATAAACCTGCCACCTTCCATCCCATGCAGGGATAGGTTATATAGGACAACTTAATATATCAGTGAAAGGAGAGGAGCAAATGTGCAAGAACAGTCATGAAAATTTAAGAAGAGTTACAAATTTTATAGAAAAAAGTTGTAAATTTATGAGTATATCATAAATGTGTATGTGTGTGGAGGGGGTACATACTTTATCACAAAATATGGTAAATTTATAGGACAAAAGTTGGACAGAATTTACCACAAAAGTAATTAATTTGCAAGGAAAAAGTTACAAGTTTATTTTTTTTAAAAAGTTGTAACTTTCCAAGAACAATGTTAAAGTTTACAAGGAAAACCTGACTAATTGGTGAGAAAATTAGACATTTATGAGAGAAAAAACTAAACAAAAAAGTAGACTTAATTGTTGTCAATTTATGCCTATTTTATTGGAACTGTGGGATTTTTTTGGGGGGGGAGCTTTGGAATTTTTTTTTCCTCACAGCCTTTGTCTAATGAATTTGGGACTTATAGTAAATTTTTGACCTTTTAAATTATAAATTAGCATCTTTTATCATATTTTTACACCTTGATTCTTGCAAATTTGTACAGAAATTACATTTACATCCTATGCTAAATTTATGAATATCCCCCCACAACCATCATCAACCTTGTTAAAAAATAAACCACCTACTGTCATGGCTGGCCCTCACGGGCCATTAATGAGACGCTATAGGCCACTGAGTCTGCATATTTATTAACAAAAAACATAAATGACAAAATAAACAGCCACGTGGGGCAAAAACACATACAACGACTTGAATGAATGAATCTTTATTTCGGATAGATTAAGAGTAAAGATTAAAAAGAAACAGAATAATATAACAAAGGGGAAAAAAAATTCCAACAAGGTCAAATTAAACAGTAACTCCTGTGATTATACAGTTCAACATAAGTTATCCGAAATGGGTGATGGCTGAAGCCGCAGCTTATATTGCCCACCCATATTCCATCCAAGAATTCAAAAGAAAAACAAAACAAGAGTAATTACAATTCGGAACAAAGCTAAGACAAAATGTGACAAAAAAAACCTAAGCAACAACACAACACAGACTGGATATGACAATCCTTATGTGATTTTACATGTCATCTTGTATATATGTTTGGAGTATTTCTTCCTTTAGTTTTTGTTTAAATTGTCCAAGCGTTGTACATGATTTTAATTCAGGTCCAAAAGCGTTCCATAATCTGACTCCTTGCACTGAAACACAGTGTTGCTTGGTGGTAGTTCTCACTGAAGGTTTTTGAAATATACATGTTCCTCTGAAATGATATTGTTTCTCCCTTATTTGGAACAACTTTTGGATATTTGCGGGCAGTGATAGATTCTTCACTTTAAACATTATTACTGCAAGTTTTAAAGTCAACCAGATCTTTCAACTTGAGAGCTTTTAATTTAAGAAAAAGTGGGTTTGTTGGTTCCCTGTAAGCAGCTTTGTTTATTATTCTAATAGCTCTCTTCTGAAGCATAAAGACTGGATATATGTTTGTTTTATATGTATTTCCCCATACTTCAGTACAATATGTCATGTATGGGAGTATTAATGAATGATACAAAGTATATAGTGTGGGTTGATTCAGCAAATATTTCGCTCTGTGTAGTATTGCGATTGATTTAGATATTTTACCTTTAATATAATTAATATGTGACTTCCAACACAGTTTATTATCAATTATTACTCCAAGAAATTTAGTTTCAGATACCCTTTCAATCTCTACACCATTTACACTGAGTTTAGATACTAAGTTGTTGTGATTGTTGTTAAAAACTATAAATTTTGTCTTACTTAATTTGAGCGTTAATTTGTTTGAATCAAACCACAGTTTAAGCTTTCCTAATTCCTTTCCGAGTGTATCCAAAAGTTGTTCCAAATTGCTTCCACTGCATAATAGATTAGTGTCATCGGCAAACAATATTAAATCCATTTTTTCCGAGACTTTACATATATCATTTATATACATATTGAATAACAATGGCCCCAAAACTGAACCCTGTGGGACTCCACAAGTAACCTTCAGTAACTGTGAGTTTTTGTTACCAACACATACATACTGATATCTATTCTTTAAATAACTACTTAACCAGGACAGTGCTACCCCCCTAATACCACAATTTTGCAGTTTCTTTACTAATAAATTATGATCCACTGTATCAAATGCTTTTTTAAGATCCAGGAATAGGCTCAAGACAATAGGCTAAGATACAAGACTAAGAACTTCGCGGATGAATAACACTTACTGAGACCGAGAATCAAGAGGGTGACTGGAGCCGGGTTAGGGACTCCAGCTGAACGTTGTGAGGAACCAACATTGTGTGAGGTTGCAGCCAGGAGTAACCTCAGTTGCTCCCTTAAATAAGGCACAATCAATAATGAGAACGTAATCAGTGGAACATGAATCAGCTGTCACGGTGCAGCTCGGCTCTAACAGCCGGAAGTCCCGCTGTGACGCTGTCACACTAAAAGCCCTGGACGGCCACAAGGAACACAACACAAAAGAACGGGGCAAAATACTGGATGATCCAAGCGCGGACAATATCAGCGCTCAGACCATGACACCTACTGCATGTACTTTCGCAACAGCAACAAAAAATGCCAACACTTAAAGCAATTAAAACACTAACCTGACTCTGCCTGAGGGAGAGGAGACCCACCAGAGTGCATGTGGGGCATGCTACTTAAGACAATGAAGTAGAAGTGTGAAAATGCATGTCTGGCTGCAGAAATGCTGCAGGCTGCAGCTACTGTGGTGAGGTGATGAGCGGAGCAGAGGAGGGAGAGAGGGAGGGGCATTTGGGGCTCAGGCCCTGGTCACACAGAATTATTTGGATGTCAAAATATAGTTATCAGACATTAAAACACATTTGATCTGCAACTGGTGTCTCTGTGGGGAAAATTAAATTCTGTAATACCTTAATAAAAAAGCTCTCCAAAAGGTCACTTCAGGGGGCAAAGGGGCAGTCCTAAAGCTTCACTGGATGTTTTAATCTGTGCATGTCCTGCCACCACAACAACTCCTGCTTCGTCAGTTTTAACATTGGTGGTGCTTGCTGACAACAGGTCCCCTATTCCTGCTGAGTCTTGCTGGGAAATATCAGACCTGAGTGGGGGGACTTTAAAAGGTTAAAGGCAAAGTTTCGAACAATTCAATCTGAATTTGTCAGATTCCATTTGTAAAATATGTCCATGCTAATGGAATGCTTCAAAATGTTAATAATTTCAATACACCATGTCTGTGTTATTAAAATTCACTGAATTTGCCCCCAAACTAGGTTTTAAAAGTAAAACTTGGCAGTTGATGTTGTGGAATTTTCCAACTCATTCAGCAGTGTTCAGCTGCTATTTCTCTTTCTGATGCAGTGTGTGAGGATTTTGCAGAGGAATCTGTAAATGCACAATAACAGACATGCAGTATAGAAGATACCGCAGATTGTGAGGACAGATATAAAGATGCCTGTGTGACCCAAGCAAGCAGATAATTTAAATCCTCGGCACAGAAGGCTTTCGTTTGGTGAAGCTGAGATTAATGTAAAGACTATGGGGGACTGCTTATACCACAGGCTTAAATATTCTAAAATCCCCTATCAATGCCTCTGGAGCCCACAAGTCTGCTTCCAAAAACTTTCTTGTTTTATACATACATAGTCAGTAAGGTATGAATTTAAAATAGAACAGTAATTTACTGCAAAAGCTGCATAAGACAACTTCCATATAAGTTGCACATTTGCCTGTTACATAAAAAGATATACTGTACATTAATTAATGAGCCCTAGAGGGACTATTTGGTAAATGTCACCGTAAACAGGCCAACTGTTTCCCTGTGGTTCCAGTCTCTCTGCTAGGCTAACTGTGCATTTAAGAGGTTTTCTTTAAAGAAAAAAAAAAACACCAGACAAGGAAAATTACCCCACAGGCCAGAAAAACAGCTCTTAAAGGGGTCATTGACTGAAAGAAATTGTGTTTTTGTAGGTTTTCACCTTCTGAAATGTATCTATTGGTAATGTGATTAATGAAAAAACACCAAAACTCAAATATCTTAAAAAAAAAAACCCCACAGCCTTTATATAGTTTCTGGGTAATTAGTTATTTTAATTCTTCCTGACTTGCCACAGAACATCGTAAAATAGTAAACGCAGCCCAGCACAGTCCTCGATACCCACCCGCTGCTCTATTATTGGCCAGCATTGCTGTCTCTCATGTAACTGTTTGTTTGCCAAGAGTGGTTTATATTGTTATTTTCTTTAGATTTCAGTCACCCTGATAGACATCCCTGCTTCCATCTGCTTCACTAATTAGTAGTTGATAATGCATCTCATGTCATTCTGGTTTATTTTCTTATATTTTCACCATGATGCAGCATCAATGTGTTCGCAATAGCTTGGGTAGGCGGTGGGCATTCTCGTCGGTGAGGAGGAAGTGACGGACGAGCTGCCTAGTGTTAGCTTAACTGTTGATCCGGCTAATTTTGATCACCATTTTCTATAATTTCTATTCACCCCAATGGAGTCCTTGGTTATTTACAAAACTTGACCTTATGTCATTCTTACATGTTATTTCAGCTTATTTTCTTGTAGTATTATCGATAACTGAGACTGAAGCTAAGCTAGAAGTTTAGCCACTCATTCATAAATGTTTCTGTGCTTATGGTACATTAGGGACCGGTCATATAACCACTGAAACCACACACCTTTGTCCACCAATGAGGCTTTATCTCATTCATTCTTTGAGACAAATTTATGGTAGTTGGTTGAGGCTAAATCCAAGCTAGAGGCTAAGATTAGTAATAGAGACATAAGAGGGAGGACAGAGTTGAATGCGGTTTTAGATTTAAAGAGACGCACACTGAAACCAGGAGTTCTTAGAAAGACTGCAAAAGATGATTCACAAATTATGCTGACATAATTAAAGAAAGAAAGAAAATTTCACCAAAACATAACGTTAAGACCAGTGTGAGCTGTTGAAAGTGCAGTGAATGACCCATTTAAAATTTTAGAGTCAAAGGTATCAGGTACCTCTTTAAAAAGTGTCATATGGATTCGGGTACTAATTTAATAACATAAGGTACAGAAACATACACGAAAAGCCTATTAGCATGTTTTAAAAAACAGTAACCACAAAGCATTTCCTGGAAAACTTGAACAAGACAAAGGGGCCATTTAAGGAGTCAAAGCCACACCTATTCTTTTATTCAGAACCCAAACTCTTTACACTGTAATATCCCCAAGACTTAATTATACTTTATTCACATTTCAAAATTACTGTTGCAGAGTTCAGTTGGAGTTACTCAAAATCTTAAACATAAATGAGATTGCAACTGAAGTCTTCTACTGATTGATATGATATAGGGAAATGGACCCAAAAGTAGACAGCAAGGAGACCAACATTGAACTTGCAAAAGTGACCTTTGTTGTACAATTAACAGTGATGTTATTGCAACAGAGAGTCTGGCAACCCTGTAGTTGGAGAAAGAGAGGACAAAGGGGAAGTACTGGCCATTGTATGATAGAGTAATAATGATTATTGTGTGTTTGTCTTACAGGTCCTGGGAGGAACCAGGTGGTGAGTAGTGGGGCAACTGACTTTTGGCACTGCAGGATGGAATCCAACAATGATGAGAATAACTTGTGGTGAAGGCAAGGTGCTCGGGGTAGAAAGGAGAAGGGTTTAGACTGTGCACGTTGGTAAGTTAACTTACTGGAGTGGATACTTGGAGAAGGTCTGGATATGAGATTCCGCCAGAAAGGATCCAAGTTCACCCAGAGAGTCCTGGAAGATATGATAGATGGGAAAACAGTTTGGAGGTAACACACTCTGAGTTGGAGGAGGAGACAGGTTACTGGTTGCACACAGGGGAGAAAGGTAGTGATGGTGAAACTGAGGCCTCATGAAACAGTGAACTGAGACAATTGCTTCATGATTAACACAGTGTTATGAAGCATTTAATAAAGAGTGGCATCTGCTGATTGTCAGAAATGCATCTGAGTGGAAGACCTGAAAAAAACTCAATATTCTATGATAGAGGCTGCACTACACTTTTTTGTTATCTATCATTTTCTCAGGCAACCTTGTAAAAATTCAGTCAATCTGTTTTGAGTTTTTATGTATTTTGCATACTTTATTAATCCCAGAGGGAAATTACAGGGCATCCACCTGGATGGATGAGGCAGCCATGGTACGGCGCCAATCCTTTCATCATTCACACGCACATTCACACCTAGGGCCACTTTAGAGTCTCCAGTTAATCAAACTTGCATGTTTTTGGCTTGTGGGAGGAAACGGGAGTACCCGGGGTAAACCTACGCAGACACAGGGAGAACATGCAAACTCCACACAGAAGGGTCACCGATGGTCAGGTGTGGAATCGATCCCGTGACCTTCTTACTGTGCTGTCACAGTGCTAACCACTGTGCCACCGAGCTGCCCAGTCATTTTAATTGACTTTAATTAGATAACCCTCTGTATAATCTGTCAAATGATAGACAGCTTTCAGAATTTTTAGTTATTGCTGAAAAAAATCTGTTGAAGGACAATTTTTGTGATGATCAGGTGAGCGCGCTCCCCCTCCCTTTCTGTGGGAGGTTCTCTATCAAGCTCCTGGCTCCACAGGTCATCAGCGCACTGGCATGAGTGGACGCACCTGCTGCCTCTTCTCTGCCAGTGCTTAAAAGGACCTGTTTGTGAACGCTTCGGCGCTGGCTCGCTGGGTATAGCTGCCTCGAATTAGGACGAGATTGAAATGATTTTAGAAACTCAGCTAACTCTCCTTTTCCTCTTCTCTCCCCAGGTTGCTGCCATCTCAGCGGTGCGTCTCTGGAGTTGCAGCGCGTTCACCTGCTCCATCGTCATCTTCACTCAAGACTGCCTTCCCCACCCAGTCAGACTCACTCCCAGCTCCACTCCACCTCCACTTCCCGCCAGCTCTGCCCTGCTGGTTCCTCCTCCCTTTTGCTGGGTTCCTCTGCTGGGCGCTCTGCTACCATACAGTAAGATCTAGCCTTGTTAATCCATTATTCCAGCCTGCCTCCTCATTCCTAATCCGCTCTTGTCTCTCTCTCTTTCAGGCTGTGTTCCCTTAGCCGTGCGTCACTTTCTCTACAGCCAAGTGTTCATTTTTAATAAAACTGTGTTTAATGTTATCACTCTGTGTTGTGTGCCTTCTCTGGTGTTAGTATCCTGCACGTCAGCTTTCCTTCTAGCAGACATGACAGAATGAGCCAGCCATGACTTAAGCTCAGCAGGCGCTACATCAGCGGAGCACTCCGCCCTTTACCGCTTAGATGTCACAGGGTGGCAGGTGGCCATGCTTACGGAGCAGCTACAAACAATTACTCAGCAGCTCACCACGGTCACAGACCATCTCTGCCATATGTCTTGTCCAGGCTCTTCCTCTCCACCTGCCGTCCCAGTGGCTACTACCATCTGTCGTACCACTTCCATTCTTTCACCAGCCCCATATGCGGGGAAGGTGGGGAAATGCAAGGGAGTTTTGCTCAATGTTCGGCTTTATTTGGGGCAGGTGGGCGGGGAGTACCTGGACGACACTTCCAAAATTCACTTTTTGACTCTCCTGCTGGGAGACCGGGCTCTCAGTTGGGCTCAGTCCATTCTTGATAGCACCAAGGGTCCTAAGCCTTCCTCCAGGGTCTGAATACAAACCTCCACGATGTCCTGGTGGTTCATGTGATCCCCTCCTCTCTGGATGGGCTCATTGATCAGGCCGCTAGTTTGGACAACTGGTACTGTGAGCGCGCAAAGGAGTGGAAGACTTCCTTCGGTCCGCCCGCTTCGCATGCACCTCCTGCAGCTACTGGCGTAGGAAAACCCGACTTTTCCTCCGAAGCTATGGTGCTAGGCCGAGTTCGTTTGACTCTGCAGGAGCATCAGCGATGGAGGAAAGCCGTCACCGAACGCACAGTGACGATCTCCGTCCTTCTTTCCTGGAACCAACAGGAGACTCTGTTGTTCTTTATTCTCCCTAGCTCATCCTCCCCAGTGGTCCTGAGTTACCTGTGGCTCCAGAAGCACAACCCTATAATCAACTAGGCACAAAATTCTATTTCCTCCTGGAGCCCCATTTGTTTAGCATTCTGTCTCTGTTCGGCCACGTGTTCACAGTCCCTTCCCATCTCCTCCCTCTCGGTGGAGCAGCCTGATCTCAGCCTCGTACCTGAGGTTTACCGTGACCTTGGGGAAGTCTTTAGCAAGTTGAGAGCACTTTCGTTGCCACCTCACCACTCTTATGACTATGCTATTGACCTCCTCCTGGGTGTGCAGTTGCCTTGCAACCGGCTCTACAGCCTTCCTAGGCCGGAAAGGGGGGCGATGAAAAGCTATATTAAAAACTCCCTGAACACCGACCTCATTCGGCCCTCTTCGGCTCTTCTTGGGGCGGGGCTCTTTTTTGTCAGGAAGAAGGATGGATCTCTGCACCCGTGCATCAGTTACCGCAAGCTCAACGCGATCACTGTTAAGGATAAATACCCCGTGCCTCTGATCAGTTCCGCGTTTGAGCTCCTTCAGCGTGCTTGTGTATTTTCCAAACCAGATCTGGTCCGCATACGCGAAGGGGAAGAGTGGAAAATGGATTTCAAAACACATCTGGGGCACTTTGAAAATCTGGTGATGCCATTTGGACTCATTAATTCCCCGGCCGTCTTCCAGTGCACAATCAGCGATGTGCTCCGTGATATGGTCAACCAATTCCTTTTTGTTTATCTCAACGAAATTTTGATTTTTTCTCGCATGCCGGAGGAGCACGCAGTCCACATCCAGGCCGTGTTACAGTGGCTCCTGGAAAACCAGCTCTTTGTGAAGGCTGAAAAGTGTGAGTTTTCCACCTGCTCCATTTCCTTCCTGGAGTTTATTGTGGCTGAAGGGGAACTGAGGGCTGACCCAGCCAAGGTGAAGGCTGTGCTTGATTGGTCTACCCAACAGCCCCACAAAGATCTCCAACATTTTTTGGGCTTGGGGCGGCGGTGGGGCAGGGGTAGTGTGACCGACTACTGATCGGAGGGTCATGGGTTCGTTTCCCTCTCTGTCTGCTGTCCACTTGTCGAAGTGTCCTTGAGCAAGATATTGAACCCCCAGTTGCTCCTGGTGGCCTGGTTAATGCCTGTGTGTATGGCAGCTCTGCTGCTATCAGTGTGTGAATGTGTGTGTGAATGGGTGGATTGCAGGATCTGTAAAGTGCTTTGGTCATCCTAGATGAGAAGAAAAGCGCTATATAAGTGAACTCCATTTACCATTTTTGCAAATTTTTTATCGCAGATTCATCAGAAATTACAGTGGGATTGTGCAGCCTCTCACCCAGCTGACCTTGGTCAAGGTGCCTTTTGCCTGGTCTGAGGCAGCTGAGCAGACTTTCTCTAAACTGAAAGACCGATTTTCCAACATGCCCATCTTGGCCCAGGTTGACCCTCAGCTCCAATTCATCATAGAGGTGGACGCTTCTGATTCGGGGGGTGGGTGTTGTCCTCTCACAGCATTCAGCCTCTGATCAGAAGCTCCACCCATACGTGCATTTCTCTCAGCGGTTGACTCCGGCTGGGAGGAGCTACGACATAGGGCACCGAGAGCTTTTGGCCATCAAATTGGCCCTCGAGGAGAGGAGGCACTGGCTGGAAGGAGCCGTCCATCCCATCATAGTGTGGGCCAACCTTAAAAATTTGGAGTATCTTAGGTCGGCCCCCAGATTAAATGCCAGGCAGGTCCGCTGGACCCTATTCTTTCTTAGATTTAATCTTACCATCACCTACCAGCCCGGATCCCGTAACATCAAGCTGAATGCTCTCTCCCACCAGTTTGCTCCTGACCAGTCACCCTTCTCTTCACCTCCTGAACCCATAGTATCCTCCTCCTGTATTCTTGGTGCTTTGTCATGGGAGATTGAGCAGAGGGTCTGGCAGGCCCAGTCTTCTGAGCCCAAACCCGAGGGTGGTCCCGACGATCATCTGTTCGTCCCAGCCAGCCTCCGCAGTGACGTCATCTGGTGGGGGTACACCAGCCATTTTGCTGCCACCCGAGGATTTCCTGAACTATCAATCTGGTTCAGCGAGCATTCTGGCGGCCCACGCTGTGGATGGACATCCGGGACTACATCAAAGCATGTCAAGTATGCGTCAGGAACAAATCAAATTCTTCACCACCTGCCGGTCTCCTACATCCCCTGCCGGTTCCCAGTTGCCCTTGGTCATACGTAGCATTGGACTTTGTCATGGGTCTCCCCACCTTGCAGGGCAACACAGTCATCCTTACCATCACTGATCGCTTCTCTAAGGCCATTCATTTGGTGCCCCTCCCCAAGTTGCCCTCCGCCTCTGAGACTGCCAACCTGTTGACCTCCCAAGTTATCTGCCTGCACGGCATCCCTTTGGACATCGTGTCTGACCGGGGACCACAATTCTTGGGGCAGTGAGGTGGCACAGTGGTTAGCACTGTGGCAGCATAACAACTCTCCCTTGGCCATGGGATCCTGGCTTCGATCCCAGCCCCTGATCAACAGTGATCTGTATGGAGTTTGCATGTTCTCCCCATGTCTGCGTGGGTTTACTCCGAGATTTCTCCGGTTTCCTCCCACAGGCCAAAAACATGCAGGTTAGGTTAACTAGAGACTCTAAAGTGGCCCTAGGTGTGAATGTGTGTGTGAATGGTGAAGGGATAGCGCCATACCATGGCTGCTTCATCCATCCAGGTGGATGCCCTGAATTTCCCCTCTGGGATCAATAAAGTATACAAAATCAAAACAAAAAAAAAATCACAATTCACCTCCCAAGTTTGGAGTCCTTCTGCCACTCCCTGGGGACCACGGTCAGCCTCACCTCTGGATACCACCCTCAGAGTAATGGGCAGGCTGAGTGCGTGAACCAATCCCTGGAGGCTGCCCTGACATGCGTGGCTTCCTGCAACCCATCCTCCTGGAGCACCGATCTGACCGGGGTGGAATATGCCCAAAACTCCGCCATCTCCTCAGCCACCAGATTAACACCTTTTGAGGCATCAATGTGGTATACTCCCCTCCGTTGCCTATGGCGGAGAGGTAAGTGGCCATGCCATCTGTGGGGGCCCACAGTCGCCACTGTCGCCGTCTTTGGAAGGCCACCTGGGCCGCCCTTCTCCGTTCAGCAGAGCGGAATTGCCAGTACGTGGACTGCAGGTAGGTCCTGGTACCCAAGTATGTGGTGGGGCAGCATGTGTGGTTGTCGGCGGACCAGGTCCCTCTGAAGTCACAGTCCAGGAAACTGTCTCCTCGCTTCCTTGGTCCTTTTACCATCTCCAGGATCATTAATGACATGATGGTTCACCTGGAGCTGCCACCAACACTCTGCATCCACCCCATATTCCAAGTCTCTAAGATCAAGCCCCACTCCGCCTGTCCTCTCAGTACCCCCCTCCCCCGAAGCCACCTCCTCCTCCTCAGATCCTCGATGGCCAGACCACCTACACTGTTCAGAGGATTCTGGACGTTCGCCATTGGGGCCAGGGCTTGCATTACCTGGTCCATTGGAAGGGCTACGGGCCAGAAGAGAGGTCACAGATCCCTGGCTCCAACTTCCAGGGGTATGGTCCATGCCTTTCACTGAGCCCATCCCAACAAGCCCGGTGGGTCGCCAACAGACACCCCTTGGGGGGGGGGGCACTGTGATGACCAGGTGAGTGAGCTCCCCCTCGCTTTCTGTGGGAGGTTCTCCATCAAGGTCCCGGCTCCGTAGATCATCAGTGCACCTGCGTGAGTGGACGCACCTGCTGCCTCTTCTCTGCCAGTGCTTAAAAGGACCTGTTTGTGAATGCTTCGGCGCTGGCTCGCTGGGTATAGCTGCCTTGAATTAGGGCAAGACTGAAACGATTTCAGGAACTCGGCTAACTCTCCTTTTCCTCCTCTCTCCCCAGGTTGCTGCCATCTCAGCGGTGCGTCTCCGGGGTTGCAGCGCATTCACCTGCTCCACCGTCATCTTCACTCAAGACTGCCTTCTCCACCCAGTCAGACTCACTCCCAGCTCCACTCCACCTCCCCCCAGCTCTGCCCTGCTGGTTCTTCCTCCCTTTCACTGGGTTCTTCTGCCAGGCTGTCTGCTACCATACAGTAAGATCTACCCTTGTTAATCCGTTATTCCAGCCTCCCTCATTCCTAATCCGCTCTTGTCTCCCTCTCTTTCAGGCTGTGTGTTCCCTCAGGCGTGCGTCGCTTTCTCTACAGCCAAGTGTTCATTGTCAATAAAATTGTGTTTAACGTTATCACTCTGTGTTGTGTGCCTTCTCTGGTGTTAGTATCCTGCACGTGAGTTTTCCTTCTAGCAGTCATGACAAGTTTCAGTGAATGAAACCTCTCAGATATATATATCATTCTGAGGGAGATGGGAAAATCTATGTTGTGGAACATCAGGGAACTTGCTGGTGCTTCTGCAGCTGGGGAGTGTTATTAAATGGGGAGTGTTTAAAGATTTTTATTCAGAAAATAAGCATTTCAACAGTGTGTGGTTTCAGTCTGCTTCTCTTGTGGCGTACTACCTCTCCAGCTTTGGAGAAGACTTGCTCACATGGCACTGATGTTGCTGGCATGTGGAGATACTTTTTTGCCATCTTGTAAAGGTTTGGGTATATGGTTTTGTGTGTTGCCCAGTAACAGAGTGGGTCTTCTCCTCTGGAGAGGTAGGGCTCAGACAAATATCGTTGAACTTCCACTGTGGCATCTGCTGTTGCACTTTGAGAGTGCTGAGTTTCACCTAAACAAAAGGAAAAACAAAAGTAATTAGCGATTCTTCATAATAAGAAAATGATGCTTAACATAATACAAACCAACTCTCCTATCCAAAAGGTCCCACAAGTTGTCTTCTGCTGAAGGCCCAGGTTCTTCCTCTGCTGCTGACTGATGGAGTTGATAACATTTTAATACATGTGGCTAGAGAGGTTTGGAAAACATAATAATAATATGGAATAATAAATGGTTACCTGTTATGCTGATGGCATTGTCCTCTCCATCCTCACGGTTGCAACGCATTCAGCAGTCAATTTTGACATGGCCTCTTGTGCACGTGTTTCATTGCCAGAACCTAATGTTTTAAATCGTGGATCCAAAAATGAGGTTGTCCTCTATGTCCTTCCTTTACCACACTTACACACACACACACACACACACACACACACACACACACACATACTCACTCACTCACAAAAACACACCTTACACTCTCAAAAAAAGACACTCTCTCAACCACACAAACAACTCTCTTATCTGTCTATCTTCTAGTGTGTTTGTGTGACTGAATGTGTATGCATGTATCTCTGTGTAATATTTAGTTAATGCAATGTGTTTTTGTTTGTTACTGAACCTAAACCTAATTCTAACTTGTGTTAAACTCTCCCTGACTTATATTCAAATAGCAAATGCAAAATGACATAAAATCTGCTCCTCTCAAAAAAAAACAAACACAGTTTGAGCAGTGAATCAGACCCCTTTTAAATCCTTGACGTACCATTGAAATGCCCAACCCTCTCAAACGTCCCGTGAGCCCTTGAGTCACGTGATGTGACCAACATACTGAGGCCTCGCTCGCTATGGTCACGTGACTGTGTGCGTGCTGAAACTGCGCTCGATACACAGCTCACGACACTTCTGTTTCATATTGCTCGAATAAGGGTCGAGTAGTTGGTGTTGAGCGTAACATCAGTAGAGAGAGGTTCTTGACGACAGGATGGATGAAGTCTGACATGCTTCTAATGAGATGAAGAAGTTGGTCCTATTTGAAGGGTGATTTGATTGCGAGTAGGTGGTGAGTACAGCTGTGGAGAGTTTATGATTAAAGGAGGAGAGAGAGGGCAGTGTGCAGCCAGACCACTACAATGATGTCACGAAACAACATTTGAAAATCCGCGTACAGTTGAGAGGGAGCGAGCAATATGAAGTTAACAGGAGTGCACCTCGTGTTGTAAAAATGAGAAGATGTTCCTGCAAGTTGGGACAAGAAAGTTACAATACATGTTAAGCGAGAAGAAGAATTAAAGAGAACCCATCACTTGCTATTGCTATAGTGTCACGACAAATACTGCACTGTAATCAGTAAAGTCACTTCCCATCATTTTCCCATGTCAAACAGTGAGCCTTTAACTCCCCTTTTGTTGTGGTAAATTGCATTTAATTGACTTTGCCGATCATTTATACAACCCACACAGTAAACATAGCACCTGATTTTTAGTTAATCATCCCCGCATCGCTCTACACCACCTACTAAAATGGATTCTCTATCCAAACACATTTTTTTCCTCCACACATAAACAAATGCAAAAAAAAAAAAATCAATGCAAAATTCATGCACATACATCCTCCTGTCTTTATCCCTATTCATTATCTGGAATTATACTCCTGATCACGCACACGTACTGTATTTAGTACACACATGCGTGCATGGGCACAGCACTTGGGATGGACTGTTCCTGTCATCGCAGCACTTTCCCAAACAGGCTCTGATTAAACAGCAGCTTAGAGCGCTTTAATTTCATGGAAGAACAGACAGCGAGAGAGGGGGCGATGGAGAGAGACAGAGAGAGGGAAGGTGTGTGAGGAGGAGAGGACAACAGATGTATGGACGAGGGGGAAGGAGAAAAGGTGGAAGGTGTGGGGTGGGGGCAGAGGGGAGGCTGACAAGAACAGAGAGAATGAAACAAGCTTCCGCAAGAGGCTAGATTGAAATGATGGATGGGAGATGAGAGGGAGCAAGTGGGCCCAGTAAAGGGGGAGATTAGTTAGGCCACAGAAGACGTCAGTGATGGACAGGATATATGGGGGGGCTCGGCCACAAGAGGAAGGAGTTAGGAAAGAAAAGAAAGCAAGAGAGAGAAAGATAAAGAGAGCTCTGAAGGCCTGTCCAGAATTTAAAAAAAAAAGCTTGAACAAGAGGTGAAGAGGGGTTGGAGAAAATATACGCTGCAGGCAGGTGCAAGGCTTCAATATTTCAGTCACATAAAAAATTTAAATCCCAGCTAAAATCTGTGAATACTGACTTTCTGTGATTAGTCGTACGTCCTGTCGCACAGCACACTCTCTACCTCTCTCTCCTCTTATCTCGATCTCTACATATAAACACATACACTCATACCCTATCATCACACACACACACACACGGGTGAGTTTTCAGTTAACGGATGAATGGAGGAGGTGAGGAGCCAGATTAATTGGGGGGGGGGGGGGGTGGCAATGTGACCATGGGGCCAAACTGTCATACTGCAGTCTGAGCCAACACACAGGAGGGCTGGAAGCTATATAGGCTGCCTATAGCAAATGAAGGGAGTTAAGCCACCAGCTTGCAGCAGTTTGTGTGTGCTTGTGTGTGTGTTTCAGATGAGTTATTCTACAGGCACTAAAGTGGTGCAGTCGGAGGGTATTAACATTCAGCGAGGACAATATGGACTTCAAGTGCACACGTTCCCACCAATGGGCTTTTTTTTTTTTTTTACTTAAAGAAAAGAAATACAAGCTTTATAATATATGTTAAAGCACTTACAAATCCATTTGCTTTGAAGAGCTCTCTGTGACCTTAAGGAGAACTGTGCTGTATTGGTACCAGAATAGTTGAATATGAATATTTATGGCACATTCTCTTTTCTGAACTGCCTAAACACCTTTACTGCTGTTTGCATGCGAAATACTTAGGTGTGTGTGTGTGTGTGTGTGTGTGTGTGTGTGTGTGTGTGTGTGTGTGTGTGTGTGTGTGTGTGCTGGGGGAGGGGTGAATATGGACAAGCAACCCGTACTATAGATGCACTCCTCACCTTAACACTGTGAAACTTGACAGGATTAATATTACGTAGATGCTTCGGCGATCTGAGCCCAGGCGTCAACATCAAACGCAGCAGTTCTCTGGCTGTGTAGCCGAGGGGTTTCTGTAACTTTGAACCTTTCATATTTTTGATCATCCGCAACCATCGGGGACCAATTTGGAGATTGTGCCGACTCAAAAGATGTTCTAAGGTGTCTCCGTGTGCTCGGTGAGATGGTCAGTGTTGTGTATGTAAATAGGCTGTATTACTAAGATGGCAGCCAGGTTGAACATGGGTTACACCGGAGTGGCAAACTACCGCTTTCCGGTGGTGACGCCACTCGGGGTATAAAGGAAGTGGGTGGAAAAGGCTCTGCCTCCTTCGTCGCGGGAGCCACCTGGTAAGCAGGTGAGTGCTGGAAGCCTATTTATGTAAATAACTAGTATTGTAATAAAGCTCCGTAACCCAACTATGGACACAACAGTCAGCTCTGAATAAAGACCGCACTGCGAGTGGATGTGAGATGACTGACGTGCACGGATAAGTGCCAAGGGTTTATGTGGATTTTATTTAAGCCTGAAAGAGATAATAAGTTAAACAAAAATACAAGCTGCCTGCTGAAGAGCTTCAAGTGGACATAAAACATTTCTCTTCATCACTTCTCTTCTTTATATATCCCCTGTGGTCTAGTCATCTTCCCGGCTCACCTTCGCCCTCTCCGTATCTCTCCAACTGTTTATCTACAATTTCTCTTTGGCTCTTCTGTCTAACCTCTGCACTCTCCTTCACCCCTGCATTTCCTCCTTTTCTACCACCACTGATCTCTCCTCCTGTTCACTTTACCCACCATTTCTGTCCCCTCTTTTTTCCTCCCATTGTCTCCTCTTGGTTCTTGTCATCTTTGCCCTCTTTCCACTTGCTATTACCCTTGATTCCTTGGCTTTCCCCACTCAACCCCAGTCCTTTTTTAAAATCTGCACACATCCTCCTTCTTCCTCTCTCCCTCCTTCTGCATGTCGACAGCATAGGATAGATAAAGTGGAGAGGAAGCCTGTCTTCACACGTCTGGGCACCAGTATTTACAACCAAAGCGTGTGTACCTGCTGATCAGCAACGGCCGTAGCCAAGGAAGTTAGTGCACGGTGTCAAAGTGAATTTATTGCCATACAACTTCTCAACATTAAGACTGTTTAAAAGTGCTGCTTAGCATTCTGATAGCATGCATCAGCTTGCTCTAAGTCAGATGTTGCTGCACTGATTTAGTCCAGATGCAAGGGTGCACAAGTATGAGCAGGAAAAATTTAAATCCCACTCCCTTGGGGACACACTTTAGCAGTGCACTGATGGATGGTTTTCATCTAATCCCATGTTTTAAGGTCCCTTTCTTGTGAGTGTGGCTCTGCTCTAATTTACTGTGCTAAACATGATGCATGAATGGGCACACTGACCACGACTCTGGCATTCTTCCTCCCGAGAGGACAATAAGAGAATCACATAAACCTATTTGAATAATTCATGATGCTGTAGTTCCTGTACGGTGTAAAGCATGCTAGAATGCGTTGAATACCCTGTAACATGGTAAAAATCTACTCTTTCACCACTCCCCTCACTCTCCCTGGCTCTCATAAAAACATAATATCCAGCCATTTTCATCTTTACAAGCGCAGCCACACTCGTACTGCAATTAAAAACACACTCAGACAGCATCCTCATTAAATGTTATGAGAAACACACTGATAGAAAAGCCTATCAGGAATCAGAGAACTAAGACAGAGAGAGGTATTAGTGGTGTTTGGGGGGTCTCTGCTACAGTGGTCCTCAGATGCAAATATATTTCACCATTATATTTTGCAAGAGCGTAATGCAATTCAGGATCCCACAGCTGGTGTTATCAAAAGGGCAACCACTGTGAAACATCATCATAATAACAATAACATGAAATCTGCTATATGATAATCTCGATGAGGTATAGAAAAGAAAAGCATTTCATTGCTATCAGTAAAGTCATTCTGCAAATTTTGATCTTATTTCATATTTGATCTAAGTGTTGAAGATCACTTCAGTTGCAGTCTTCAAGCCCACTGGGAGATTGAAAATTTGGATTACTATTTGCGTAATATTGCCAAGATTAGGAGCATCTTGTCTCAGAGTGATGCTGAGAAACTAATCCACGCTTTTGTTAGCTCTAGATTAGATTATTGTAACTCTTTATCAGGTTGTCCTAAAACATCTTTAAAAAGTCTTCAGTTGATCTAAAATGCTGCAGCAAGAGTTTTAACATGTACTAGAAAGAGAGATCACATCTCTCCGGTTCTGGCCTCCCTTCATTGGCTTCCCACAGAGTTTAGAATTAAGTTTAAAATCCTTCTTCTCACTTACAAAGCTCTAAACAATCAGGCCCCTTTTTATTTAAAAGATCTGATAATACCCTATTATCCTAACAGAGCACTACGCTCCCAAAATGCAGGATTACTTGTAATACCTAGAATCTCCAAAAGTACAATGGGAGGCAGAGCCTTCAGTTATCAAGCTCCACTCCTGTGGAACCAATCTGGATTCAGGAGTCAGACTCGATCTCTGTTTTTAAGAATGGGGTTAAAACCTTCCTTTTTGATATAGCCTACAATTAGGGAGGGATCATGTGTCTCTGAACCCTCCCTTAGTTATGCTGCTAATAGGTTTAGACAGCCGGGGGACCTCCAACAATGCACTGGGCTTCACTCGTTTCTTCACTCTCAATGAAATATTTTTGCTGGTCATTAACATCTGTTTGTTCTCTCCCATAGATTGAGTCCCCATCGTGCTGTTTGCTCTCTACATGTCTTCTTTTTGTCTTCTCTATCCCCTCACCCCCAGCCAGTTGCAGCAGATGACTGCCCCTCCCTGAGCCTGGTTCTGCTGGAGGCTTCTTCCTGTTAAAAGGGAGTTTTTCCTCTCCACCATCACGAAGTGCTTGCTCACAGCGGATCACCTGATTGCTGGAGTCTTTCTGCAACAGTGGGGGTTTCCCCTACACTTCAAAGTGCCATGAGATGACTGTTGCTGTAAAATGGCACTATATAAATAAAGTTGAACTGAATTGAATTGAATTGGTCACATTTTAGTTCGGTACACTTCTTTTTTTTACAATAATTTTGCGGCTGGAAGGTTGCCAGTTTGCCTTTACAACAGGTCTTTTACCACCAGCACAAAAGATTTAATTATCTCATTGTGTGCTTCATTAATAGGTAGTTTGTTGATGTGATTGGTTTAGTTAATTATGTCCCCACATTCTGGAGGCAATTAAAAACAAAACCACTGCAAATTATGTTAAAGTGATACGCTTGTGCCAGACATACACTGAAGTGTTGATCAAGTGCCTGTTGAAGTTAAGGTAGTATCATCTGCTGCTCATTAGAGGGGAAAATAGAAACTAACATAAATTGAAATCAAATCACATCAAACCTTGTGCTGAGTTTGTAGACACTTATTTTTCAACAGTCTGTTGCAATGGAGATTTAGTAATCATTTCATGTTAGTTTTGGCACAACAACCAGACTATACATGACAGAGCAGTTCATTCTGGTGTGGAAAATCTACCCAAGATCATAGATGCACACATATGTATAGAGCCTAGCAGAAGTAGAAAGAATGCAGTCAACTGAGATGCAGAATGATGGAAAAAATTCATATTTGTCTTATATTTGTGAATTGCTTTGTCTCAGAGCCTGTCTTAGAGTCTGTGTAAGAGTGTCAAGGTTACAGCTGCACTAGTTATCATCCTGTTTTTAGTTTAGCCTGTGTGACTGGTACAGAGTGAGCATCATGGTTCCTGAGAAAAGATAATCTGTACACCAAGTTTTGACCAGATGTACTGGACCAATCATGATGGACAATTTGCCCCTCCACCTCTCATCTAACGGAGGGCTTAAAGAACTGAGTGATGTGTGTTTGAGTCAGAATGATATGCAAATAGGCTCTGACACTATTTTTGCATTGTTCTCCACTGGCCAGTGTAATTAAATTTGCTGAAACTCTGATCCAGCCTGGTTTTTGATTGAAGGTTTTCAGGATTTTTTCTAACACAGACCCATGCCTTTTACTGCCCTATAGATTTAAAACCTTGACCTTTGACTTTTTGTCTCCAAACCCATAGTCAGAGGTCAGGGTGTCAGGGTTAACCTGTGTATTAAGTTTGGTGGCCCTAGCTTTCTTTGTTGTGGAGATATAGTTTATATGCTATTCTGACCTTGACCTTTTGGTACCAAAAGGATAGCCATAGGTGCTCGTCCCAAGGTAAACATATGCACCAAGTTTGGTGGCTGTAGCTTCATTCCCTGTCAATTTAAAGCACGGACATATGCAGGTAGCCAGCTGGCCAAAGATGACACCTTTCAAGTTATTTTCTATTTTCTCGCACTTCTGGATATTATAATTTACTTTTGTTTAGTTGCAGTTTTATGATGAAGGTATTTCCTGTATTGTTTTTGTCTAGTTTCCCTTGATCTTAGTTTATTGTGAAAGTATTCCTGTTGTGCTCTTGGTTGTCTAATGTAACTCGATTTCCTGTTAATCTTTGTTTATAATTTCCACTTTAAGATAAAAGATAAGATAATTTTGTTAGTCCCACAATGGGGTAAAAATATCTAGTTTCACTGTGTCTCCTCTAAGTTATGCCTTAGTCCTGTTTTTGTCCTTTAGGTTATACGTATTTCCTAGTGTTTGTTCTCCTTTCATGTCTCTGTTTACTTCTGTTTGTTTTTTTTCTGCCCAGCCCCTCATCACCCTCATTTCCATGACTCCCTTCACATGTGTCCTTACCCATTGTCCATTTGCTTGATTGTCTGCACCTCTTTAAATTCAGTCTTGTCTTTGTCCTTCCTTGCAGTGTCTTTGCTTTGTTGAGAGGTTTCCTCTTCATGCTTCCCGTGTTCCCTGGCTCCTCAGTTCTCCTACAGTTGATCTTTAAGTTATCTGTTTCTCCTGTTCTTAGTTTATTCCTCCCTGAGTTAAGTTTATATTGGTGGTGTGGGAGCTGACTCAGTATGTTTCCACTCAGACTGAGGGGGGATGGTCATGGGGGGATTTGTGTGTTGATGCGAACAGTGACAAAGGGAAATGGCAAATGTATTTATGTTAATGCAGCACCCCAGGTCGCAGAGAGAGTGATATGCTATAAAAGGAGAGGTGCCTGTGACCTGCTTTATTATGCTTGTGATTCTTGTGAATGTGAGGGAGAGATTAATAAAGCCTGCTCTGCTCTGCACCGTTTCCCCCGATTATTTCTCTCCCACACTGGTGACCCTTGACGCACAATGGAACTCGAGGTGAACACCCCGGAGACGACCCGGAGGGGAGGTGCCAGCAACGCGTGCGCTGTTTTGGTCAAACTCCCAGACTTTTGCCTAAACGACCCGAAGTCTTGGTTCCTCCATACCAAGGCCCAGTTCATGCTCCCGGCAATAACGGCGGATGACACCAAATATTACTGCACGGTTGCAGCACTGGACGCACGCACAACTCAGCAGGTGGCGAGCCTGCTCCAAACAGCCCCCAACCCATGAGAAATACAATGCTCTCAAAACCGCGCTGACCCGGCGCTACACGCTCTCGGACTGCAAGAGAGCAGAAAGGCTCCTGACGTGCTCCGAGTTGGGAGACGGGTTGGCGGTCGAATTAATGGAGAAGATGTTGGCGTTGATAGGCACAGATGACGGGCATTTCCTCTTTGCCTTTTCCCCCCGGAACCTTCCGACAGCGGCCAGGGCAGTTCTTGCCAATTTGCCGCTGCTGGCCACGTGCAACTACCGGGCGCTAGCACAAGAGGCAGATTAAATTATCCTCACCACCAGAGACCTCGCAGTGAAAACAGTGGCGTCGGAACCCAGCGAGACGGCCAGCTGAGGCAAGGGGCCAACGACGGTGGCTGCAGCGGAGGCCAAGAAGCACCGGAGAGACACACTCTGCTTCTACCACCGCCGTTTTGGAGAGGACGCACGCCAATGTGTGCCACCGTGCCAATTCAAGCACCTGGGAAATGCCAGGGCCGGCAGTCAGTAGCAGCTGCGACTGCCAGTGAAGCAAGCAAGCTGCAATATGTGACTCACGCTCGGGGAGACGGTTCCTCATGGAATCCAGCTCCCAAAAGAGCCTCATCCTGCCATCCTACGCAGATCGGCTGGGGGGAACTAGCGGCCCTGAGCTGACGGCCGCAAACGGCTCAGACATTAAGACTTTTGGTGAGAGGACACTGACTGTATCCTTGCATGGCCGTGCATACCAATGGACATTCGACATAGCGGCATGCAGATTCCCCATTTTGGGTGCTGATTTTTTGTGTGCACACGGACTACTAGTCAATGTGGCTAACAGACCCCTGATTATCGCAATGTCTTTTGATTCTCTCCCCTGTACAGCTAGAGGAGCCGGGTCCACAACACTAGCCAACGTCACAGCTCCAGAGGGAAAGTTCCACACACTACTTACCCAGTTCCCAGCACTCACGGTCCCGACGTTTTTGGCTACTGTCACTAAACACGGGGTGGAGTACTTCATTACCACCACGGGGCCCCCCATTTTCGCACAACCTCGGCCCCTGGATGCAGCTAAACTGGCCATAGCATGCGAGGAGTTTGCCAACTTGGAAAAGTTGGGCATCATCAGAGGCTCAAACAGCCCATGGGCATCCCCGCTACATATGGTTCCTAAAGCTGAGGGATCGTGGCGACCTTGCAGAGATTTCCACAGATTAAACAACGCCACAGCACACAACCGCTACCCGATCCCCCATATTCAGGATTTTTCTGTTCACCTCACCGGGGCATGCATTTTTTCCAAGATAGACCTGGTCCGCGGTTACCACCAGGTCCTGGTGCATGCTGAGAACATACCTAAAATGGCAGTTATAACCCCGTTTGGTCTTTTTGAGTTTTTACGCATGCCTTTCGGGTTAAAAGGCACGGCGCAGACATTCCAATGCATGATGGATGCTGTGTTGCACGATCTGCAGTTTGTGTTTGTCTACCTGGACGACATTCTGGTGGCCAGCGCATCCGAGGATGAACACGTAGCCCACCTCAGGACAGTTTTCCAGAGGTTGGAGGAGGACGGGTTAATATTCAACCTGGCGAAGTGCCAGTTCGGGGTGACGGGAATCGATTTTTTGGGCCACCGCATCTCACCGGAGGGCGCAATACCGTTACCGGACAAAGTGCGCGCAGTGGCAGATTTTCCCCAGCCTCAGACAATCAGGGCGCTTCAGGAGTTTTTGGGGATGGTTAACTTCTGCAACCTTTTTTTCCCCCACAGCCCAGCTCATGCAGCCATTGTACACTGCGCTTAAGAAACGGAAACCAGCAGACAGAGTCGACTGGACTCCTGAGCGAGAGCAGGCATTTTCTGAGGTTAAACAGCTCTGGTGAACGCCGCACTATTGGCGCACCCGGACTCAGCGGCTCGGATAGCGCTCACTACCAACACATCGAACGTGGCCATAGGGGCCATCGTGGAGCAGTGCGTTGCCGGTTCTTGGCAGCCGCTTGCCTTTTTTAGCAGGCCTTTGCGTGACAATGAGCGTAAATACAGCACATTTGACAGGGAGTTACTGGCTCTCCACCTGGCCATACATGACTTCCAGTTCTGGCGGGAAGGGCGCAACTTCACTGCTGTCATGGATCACAAGCTGCTAACGTACACAATGGCCAAGGTTTCGGAACCATGGTCGGGCCGGCAGCAGAGACAGCTGGCTGTGATTTGAGAGTTTACGACCAACATTCAGCATGTGGCCAGGAATCTCAACGTGGTGGCGGACTGCCTCTCACGCGCATTAGTGGCCCCAGTCTACGTGGGGATAGATTACACGGCTATGGCCGCTGAGCAGATCGGCGATGCAGACGTTTGCACGCTCCAGTCTGGACCAACAGGGTTAAGGCTGGAGAGCAGAGTACTGCAAGACGGCCCCCCCCCCAGTCTGTGATGTTTCCATAAGCCACCCATGCCCGGTGGTCCCATGCGCTCGGCGCCGCTGTGTTTTTGAGTTGGTTCATTCTCTGGCGCACCCAGGAGTGCACGTGTCAGTCAAAATGGTGGGAGCAAAGCTCATCTGGCCGAGCCTGCACAAACAGGTGAAAGAGTGGGCTGCAGCCTACGTAGCGTGCCAATGAGCCAATGTGCACAGGCACACAAAGGCCCCCTTGGAGCTGTTCCATATCCCGGCTAAGCGGTTCGACCACGTTCATGTGGACCTCGTGGGCCCCCTCCCGCCATCGCAGGGGTTCACGCACCTCCTGACAGTGGTGGATCACACCATGCGCTGGCCCGAGGCAGTCCCGCTAGTTTCCACCACGTCCGCAGAAGTTGCACACACCTTTTTAATGACATGGGTGGGACGTTTCGGCGCCCCTTCAGATATCACTTCCAATCGCTGCTCGCAGTTTGTTTCTGACCTCTGGTCCATGATGGCCCAGAACCTGGGCGTCGCAATTCATTGCATGACTGCGTACACCCCCCAGGCCAATGGGTTATGCAAGCGTTTCCATAGATCACTTAAAGCAGCGCTTCGGGCTTTGCTTACGGATGCAAATTGAGTCGACCGGTTGCCATGGGTTCTATTAGGGTTGCGTTCAGCACCGAAGGAGGATTTGGCAGTCTCCCCAGCAGAGCTGTTTTTTTCCCAGCCGCTGTGGCTCCCCGGAGAGTTTTTGCTGGACAACCCCGCACCGAACACCGATCCATCCCCACTTTCACTGCATAGCGCAGAGGGAGGGATGGTACCCGACCCGGCCCACCACTGTTTTCCCCACGCTTTTGTGCCAAAGACCTTGAAGGATGCGTCGTTCATATTTGTCAGGCACAATGCCCACCGGACCCCATTGCGCCCGCCCTACGACAGCCCGTTCAGAGTGCTAGAACCCGGGGAGAAACATTTTGTGGGCAGAACGGTGGTGCAGTGGTTAGCACTGTTGCCTTACAGCTAGAAGGTTCCTGGTTCGAATCCCCAGGCTGGCAGGGGTTGGAACCTTTCTGTGTGGAGTTTGCATGTTCTCCCTGTGCTGCGTGGGTTTACTCCAGGGGCTGCGGTTTCATCCCACAATCCAAAGACATGCATGTTAGGTTAATTGGCTGTTCTAAATTGTCCCTAGATATCTGTTTCCTATAGGCCCTTAGAATAGAGGGTTAGTACTAGTGAAAGCGCTTTGAGTGGTCTTTGTGACTAGAAAAGCGCTACATAAGTGCAGGTTAGTTAGTTAGTTAGATTTGGGGGGACGCAGGGAAACAATCTGTATAGACAGGCTTAAGCCCGCCTTCGTTTTAGCAGACGAGCAGGTGGTGTGGGCCAGAGCTCCTCGGCGTGGACGACCCCCACTGAGACCTCCCCAGGTAAATGACTCGTCAGATCAGTCACAATGGCATACAGACGCACCCCCAGGAGCCCTCCACCGGCACAGCAGCGCCTCAGAGCCGCCGACCCCCCGTTACAGCCGCTATGGAAGTAGGCTGAAGCCCAAAGGACATGAGGGTTAAGGCTCAGTCTGAGTTTCTGGGGGTCGGGGGGGGAGGACCCACTCAGTATGTTTCCACTCAGTATATTTCCACTCAGACTGAAGGGGAATGGTCATGGGGGGATTTGTGTGTTGATGCGAACAGTGACAAAGGGAAATGGCAAATGTATTTATGTTAATGCAGCACCCCAGGTCGCAGAGAGAGTGATATGCTATAAAAGGAGAGGTGCCTGCGACCTGCATTTTTATGCTTGTGATTCTTGTGAATGTGAGGGAGAGATTAATAAAGTCTACTCTGCTCTGCACCGTTTCGCCCGATTATTTCTCTCTCCACAGTGTGTTTTTTTCTGGCCCTCACAACGTGCTTTATTTTATTAGTAATTTCAGTATTTAAGTCAGTTTATCTCAGTGTTTAACACAGTCTTTTGTTTGTTATTATTTAAATACTCGGCTTCATCTGACTCCCACCTGCATCTGGGTCCTCTTTTACCTGCTCCATGCTCCAAACCATGACAGTAGCTTTGTATGGAGACCCACCCGAGGATCACTGTGTGTAAATTTGGTGAGCGGCTGAGCAATTTCCTAGGAGTAGCAAAATGTGGATGAACAGACTGACGGTCAGACGGATGACAAATACAGTGCCACGGCATTAGCTCATGTTGCTTTCACCAGAATGAGGTAAATTGTAAATGTGTAAAACAAGGTCCAGCCAATCTTTACCAGCAAAGTGTTTTTCAAACTACATTTTACCTGGTTAATATGATTACTATGGCTGTGTTGTGAGACATGTATATGTTGGGCACTGCATATGTGATTTAACCTCACGATGAAGGAGAGCCAGCCCCCTGCGGTGCGGAGCCACAGAGCCTGGACCCCCTGCGGAGGACAGGGGACAGAAGACTTCCTGACCACTGAGGCTCGAGAGGAGAGAAGGGGGAGTTATGTAAATAAAAGGCTAATGAATGTGAATAAAGAGATTTTGATATAGATGTGTGATTTCCCCCGCGAGGGAAATGGTTTGATGTGAGAATGTTTAAATGAGAGAACTTTGGTGTGTTCATCCTCTTTGTTCGCTGCTCAGGAATGAGAGCAGACAGTGGAATGGTTACTTGAAATAAACTGAAATTAAAGGCAATTCGGTTTCGTTATTCAAGTCTCCCCACATTGGTGACTGACGACGTTGAGAATGAACGAAGAAATTCTCAGGGTCCCGGACTCACAGCGCTCAGAGCTGGCGAGCACAGTGGCTGTTAAGCTGCCTGATTTCTGGCAGGATAACCCACGGTCGTGGTTTCTGCAAGCAGAGTCGCAGTTCGCGCTCGCAGGAGTAACGGTGGATGACACTAAGTTCCACCATGTCATCGCTAAACTGGACAACAGCACAGCTCGGTGCGTGCAGAGCTTGGTGGAGCAGCCACCCGCGACCGACAGGTACGGCAAGCTGAAATCCACCCTCATCAAGTTTTTCACCCCCTCGGCTGAAGTGAGGGCGAGGAGGATCCTGTCTTTGCTAGACCAAGGTGGACACAGGCCGAGCGCCCTGATGGAGGAGATGATACAGCTGAGAGGTTTGGACAACGATGATTTCATTTTTCAGTTCATCTTCCTCTCCAACCTCCCGGCGCATGCGAGAAGCACGCTGGCCGGCAAAAAGTGTCACACCCTGGAGGAGTTCCGGGAGCTGGCCCAGGAGGCAGATGGGATCCTGGACGCCTGCGGCGGGCAAGCAACCACAGCGGCGACCCGAGACAGCGGGGAGCCAGAGGCGGCAGAACCAGACTGGCCGACGACGGCGGCAGCACGGCCGCGACGAGGTGGAGCCAATAGCCCGGCGGCAGAGGCGCGGACACGACACAGTGGAGGAGAAGATCTCTGCTTTTACCATCGGAGGTTCGCAGAGAAGGCACGCAGGTGTGTGCCGCCCTGCATCTTCAGGAGTTCGGGAAACGGCAAGACCGGGGGTCGCTAGCAGCTTCGACCCTCGGAGAACGCAACAAGCTGCTCTACATCACGGATGCGCGCTCCGGACGAGAGTTCCTCATCGACACCGGAGCACAAGTGAGCTTCATCACCCCAACATACGCGGACCGGGTGGCTGGACCCCACGGTAGCGGAGCTACAGCGGCAAATGGCTCGAACATCAACACCTACGAGAGAAGGACCTTGCCTTTGTGCTTACATGGCCGCACATATGAATGGACTTTTGTAATAGCGGCGGTGAGTTTCAACATGTTGGGCGCGGATTTTTTGTGTTCACACAATCTGTTAGTTGATCTTGCTAATAGACGGCTGGTAAATGCACTCTCTTTTTACTCTCTCCCCTGTTCAGCTCGAGTGTCCCCGCCACCAGTACAGACCCACGTCGCTACAGCAGGTGGTAAGTTTCACACACTCCTCACCCAATTTCCAGCGCTCACTGTGCCCACTTTTTCAGCGACGGTCGCGAAGCACGGGGTGAAACACTTTATCCCCACGTCTGGTCCTCCCGTGTTTGCAAAAGCTCGGCGCTTGGATGCAGTTAAGCTCGCCATTGCGCGCGAGGAGTTCGCCAGCCTGGAGAGGCTGGGCATCGTTCGTAGGTCGAAGAGCCCGTGGGCTTCGCCGCTGCACATGGTACCGAAAGCCGATGGCTCCTGGAGACCGTGCGGGGATTACCGCAGGCTAAACAATGCTACGGCGCACGATCGTTATCCCATCCCGCACATTCAGGATTTTTCGGTGCACCTGGCGGGGGCGCGCATTTTTTCAAAGATTGATCTAGTTCGCGGCTATCACCAAGTCCCGGTCCAACCGGAGGACATTCCTAAAACAGCGGTAATAACCCCGTTCGGACTTTTCGAATTTTTTCGCATGCCGTTTGGTCTCAAAGGGGCGGCGCAAACATTTCAGCGGATGATGGATGCCGTGTTACGCGATCTCCCTTTCGTGTTTGTGTACCTCGACGACATTTTGGTCGCGAGTACTTCAGAGGACGAACACGAAACGCACCTCACAGCAGTTTTTAGGAGGCTGGGAGAGCACGGCTTAATAGTTAACCCAGCCAAGTGCCAGTTCGGCGTCGAGCGGATCGATTTTTTGGGTCACCGCGTCTCCCCGGAGGGAGCGGTTCCGTTACCAGAGAAAGTACGCGTGGTAGCGGATTTTCCCCGTCCACAAACGGTCAAATCACTACAGGAATTCTTGGGGATGGTGAATTTTTATAACCAATTCCTGCCCCACGCAGCTCAAATCATGCAACCGTTATATGCCGCGCTCAAAAAACAAAAACCGACCCAGGCGGTCGAATGGTCCCCGGAGCGGGAGCGCGCGTTCACAGAGGTTAAAAAAGCCTTGGCTGACGCTGCGCTCCTGGCCCACCCAGACCCTGCAGCACGTATCGCGCTGACAACAGACGCTTCAGATTTAGCCATAGGGGCCGTTATTGAGCAACAGGTAGCCGGAGTTTGGCAGCCTTTGGCTTTCTTTAGCAAATCTTTAAGCGCGGCTGAACGAAAATACAGCGCGTTTGACAGAGAACTGTTGGCGCTGCATTTGGCTATTCGTCATTTCCAGTTCTGGCTGGAAGGACGGTGCTTCACCACTTATGTGGACCACAAGCCGCTCACATACGCCATGGCCAAAATTTCAGATCCGTGGTCCGGCAGGCAGCAGAGGCAGCTGGCCGCAATCTCGGAATTTACCACTGACATTAGGCACGTCGCGGGCAAATTCAATGTAGTAGCGGATTGTCTCTCACGCGCGTTCATGACCCCAACACGCGCAGAGGCAGAACGGGCCACCGTGACCGCGCCGCAGGAGAGCGGCACGGTGGCGCGCGCAGCCCCGGTGCACGTGGGTATAGATTACGCAGCCATGGCAGCGGACCAGGGGGCGGACGCAGACGTGCGCCCCTTCCAGTCTGGACCAACAGGGTTGAGGCTGGAGAGCAAGTGTTTACAAACCGGTATGCCCCCCCTGATCTGCGACATGTCGACGGGGCGCCCGCGTCCGGTGGTTCCGGCCACGTGGCGCCGCCGTGTTTTTGACTCGGTCCACTCACTGGCGCACCCGGGGGTGCGCGCGTCGGTGAAACTAGTGGCGGAAAAGTTTGTTTGGCCGTGCCTGCGCAAGCACGTGAAGGAATGGGCAAAAACCTGCATTTCCTGTCAACGGGCCAAAATTCACAGGCACACAAGAGCCCCGTTAGAACCGTTCCGCATTCCGGCCAGAAGGTTCGACCATGTGCACGTCGACCTTGTGGGCCCCCTACCGGCATCACAGGGGTTCACGTATCTTTTGACAATGGTGGACCGCACCACACGTTGGCCGGAAGTGGTCCCACTTGCGATGACCACGGCCGCGGAGGTGGCTCGCGTTTTTTTAACGGCTTGGGTGGCACGCTTCGGGGTTCCGTCGGACATTACGTCCGATAGAGGACCGCAATTCATCTCTGAGCTGTGGTCAGCGATGGCCAACGGCTTAGGAGCCAAAATCCACCGCACTACGGCTTACCACCCTCAGGCTAATGGTTTATGCGAGCGTTTTCATAGGTCTTTGAAGGCAGCACTCAGAGCGTCGCTCACGGATGCAGATTGGGTAAATAAACTGCCATGGGTTTTATTAGGGTTGCGTTCTGCGCCTAAAGAGGACTTAGACGCCTCCCCAGCGGAGCTGGTATTCGCACAAACTCTGAGGCTGCCGGGCGAGTTTTTACCAGAGCACCCAGAGCCCCCACCTCTCTCTGCTCTGGGACCGTTAGTCGGCACGGGAGCAGACACGCTCCCGGGTCCGGTTCATCACGCTTTTCCACGAGTTTTCGTCCCCAAGGCTTTGAAAAATGCCGACTTCGTTTTTGTCAGGCGCGAAGCCCTTAAAGCAACGCTCAAACCACCTTACGAAGGGCCATTTCGAGTGCTGGAGGCAGGTGATAAGCAATTTGTGCTAGATTTTGGAGACAGAAAAGAGACAGTCAGTATTGACAGACTAAAACCTGCTTTTGTCATGAAGGACGTGTCTGTACCGGTCGCAGTGGCGCCTCGACGAGGCAGGCCCCCGCAAAGGGCAATTAATCACTCTCTTCCTCAGTCAACAGAGCCGAAGCAGAAAAGCACCGCAGGCAAGGCGGGGCCAACTCACAGCAGATTCGGCAGACGGCTGAAGCCCAAGCGGCGCACAGACTGAATGTTGGTGTTGATTATTCAGTAGTGAGTAAGGTGCTATTAAATTTTAGGAATTAGTCTGTTCTTCATCGTTTGGGGGGGGTTATATGGCTGTGTTGTGAGACATGTATATGTTGGGCACTGCATATGTGATTTAACCTCACGATGAAGGAGAGCCAGCCCCCTGCGGTGCGGAGCCACAGAGCCTGGACCCCCTGCGGAGGACAGGGGACAGAAGACTTCCTGACCACTGAGGCTCGAGAGGAGAGAAGGGGGAGTTATGTAAATAAAAGGCTAATGAATGTGAATAAAGAGATTTTGATATAGATGTGTGATTTCCCCCGCGAGGGAAATGGTTTGATGTGAGAATGTTTAAATGAGAGAACTTTGGCGTGTTCATCCTCTTTGTTCGCTGCTCAGGAATGAGAGCAGACAGTGGAATGGTTACTTGAAATAAACTGAAATTAAAGGCAATTCGGTTTCGTTATTCAAGTCTCCCCACAATTACAATGATACGTGTTTAGTCACTGACAGCCAACTATTTCTCCACAGTTTTGGGGCTTACATTACAGCACACACGCTAAACTCAAACCCAGCGGGCCACATCCGTCCTACGGTACATCTGAATATGCCCTGCAAGATAATATCTAATGTCAATAAGAACTGTTCTACCATTAAATATTGCATACACCATAGATACTACATATCCCAGAAGGCCCAGCATCAGGCCTGCAAACTAACACTTAACCTTCCTCTCTATTTTAATGTCACATTCATCAGTCAGTGTGAAGTATACAGTAGACACAGTTAACCTTAAGCTAGGCTATTGTAAAACTGACCAAATGAAAGCACCAAGGTGCTGTGACTCGGTGCACGTGGCATGGTAGCTTAGTGGCTGTAAAATAGTGGTACTCTGACCTCTAGTGGCCTGGGATAGTTATTACAATACCTCTTTTTCACTGATGCATTGACAGAAATGGTGAGTTAAATTTGTGTTTATTTCAAAAACAAAGTGTTATTTCAAAATTCGGGCAAATTAAAAGTTGAGAAAATATGGCCATACAATGATACAAGCCTTCAGTTGCACTTAATTTTGACTGGGCGAGCTGAAAAGCTGGTAACAGATAGACAGACAGACAGAAACAACCACACACACAGACACATTATCTGATTACCATATGCCTCTCTGTTTCACCGAGGTATAATCAAAAGTGGATTTAGAAAACAGAAGCTAGCATGAACTTTTCATCAACCCAAAGAGTCTTATTTTTACACTTTCCCCTTAAATCCCAAGGTAAGATATTTGTGTGTGACATATTTGAATCCGTTCCTCATTACTGATCACAATTGATATATTCTAGATTTGCTTGTTGGTGATGTTGGAAATCATAATTCTATATTTGCCTTAATTGCTTAGAAATGTTCTTGTTGAAAGTGATTCAGTGAAATTGCTGGGAGGAAAACATAGGAATAAGACTTTTTAACATTTAATCAGTATTTTTTCTGTTCTTTCATCTATGCTTGATTTATTCATTCATTTATTCATGCATTCTATGAGATGTCTTGGGTCTTGTACAGTTGTCTAAAGTATGACTAATTTAAATTTGTTTTTCAACAAATGTTGACCCTCATGACATCATTTTAGTCCCCCCCCCATTTCGGTCTGACACACCTGCTTTACTGTTTTTTCTGTTATTGAAAAGAATATACAGTTGCAAACAAAATCATTCAACCCCCATTGCATTTAAGGCTATATTCAAAAATTATTTTTTTTCAGGTGTCTGCAATAAACAAATTATACAGGAACAGTTTAAACAGTTAAATAAAACTAACATCACAAGGATTTTATTCAAATTCAACACTAAATCCTAGTTTCATCAATGACTACTGCAGTCTCAAAATTATTCAACCCCCTGAATAGAATTCCTCATAAGAGCATACATTTGCAAATCAGGCGTGGTCTCAAGCACACCTGATGCAGCCAATTAGTACACCACTACTGACTTAAAAGCACAAGAAAAGTTGGCTCCAATTTGCTCAAAAGATAAGATAAGATAAGCCTTTATTAGTCCCACAATGGGGAAATTCCAGGATTGCAACAGCACAGGGATAGCAACACTCAGAGCAATAATTTAGAAGATAAGAAAATAAAATAAGAGCAGTGAATATACATATGTACACATAAATATATAAATATATATACACAGTGTGGAGCATTGTAGCTAGATGGAATAAACAGCATAACTGTCTATTTAGTTACCCTACATAGACTTAGACTTAGACTTAGGCTTAACTTTATTAATCCCTTTGGGATGACTCCCTCTGGGAAATTTAAAATTTCCAGCAGCACATAAAAGGAGCATACAGATCAGAAAAGCAAATAAGAAAAAAAAATAAACACTTAACATAATATACACAATATAAATACAGGGCTAAATATGGCTTGTACAAGTATGGTTAAGATATAGTATGAATATGTACCCATACATATTGTCACCCTCCATAGCCACTGATATTTTCCTAGTTGTATACTGGAGGGGACCATTTGTGTAAGTCTGTTGCGTCTTTTGCATTCAATACTATTAGGTTGTCACGTTTTTTTTGCTATCTCTGCGAGCAGCCCTGCTTAGGTTATACAGCCTGACAGCCGTAGGCAGGAAGGACCTGCGAAACCTCTCGGTCACGCACCTAGGATGATGTAGTCTACTGCTAAATGAGCTCCTGAGTGCGTCCAGTATGTCCTGCATAGGGTGGGACTCGGACTCCAGCAGAGATGACAGTTTAGCCACCATCCTTCTCTCTCCTATCTCCTCCACTGGGTCAAGGCGTTTCCCCAGGACAGAGCTAGCTTTCTTGATAAGTTTGTTCAGTCTCTTCCTATCGGCTGCTGTAATGCCGTTGCCTCAGCAGACCTCTCCAAAAGTGATGGCTGATGCCACCACCGTGTCGTAGAATGTCTTCAAAAGCACCCCTTGTACACCAAAAGACCTGAGCCTCCTCAGTAGGAACAGCCTGCGCTGTCCCTTTTTGTAGAGTGCGTCGGTATTGTGTGACCAGTCTAGTTTATTGTTCAGATGAACACCCAGGTACTTGTAGGACGTCACCATCTCAATGTCTGTTCCCTGGATGTTTACTGGTGCTGTGAGAGATTGTCCTTGCCTGCGGCAGTCCACCACCAGCTCCTTAGTTTTTCTCGTGTTGATCTGGAAGCAGTTCCGATGGCACCAGTCCATCAAGTCCTGGATAAGTCCTCTGTACTCAGCTTCATCTCCATTGGAGATGAGGCCAACGATCGCAGAGTCATCAGAGAACTTCTGTAGGTGGCAGTGTGTTGTGTTGTGTGAGAAGCCCTCAGTATAAAGGGTGAATAGCAAGGGAGCCAAAACCGTTCCCTGGGGGGGCCCCGTGCTGCCAATGATCGTGTCGGACACACAATCCCGGGTTCTAACAAACTGTGGCCGGTTAGTGAGGTAGTCCAGGATCCATGATGACAGGTGCTGGTCCACCCCTGCTCACGGCAGCTTGTCCTTCAGGATCATCGGTTGGATGGTGTTGAAAGCACTGGAGAAGTCAAAGAACATGATCCTCACCGCATTCCTGGGCTTCTCCAGGTGGGACAGGGAACGGTGAAGGAGGAAGATCACTGCATCCTCCACCCCAATGCAATGCTGGTAGAAGAACTGGAGTGGATCCATTGCTGGTCCCACCAGGGGGCGGAGGTGAGCAAGGAGCAGTCTCTCCAGGGTCTTCATCATGTGAGACACCAGGGCCACTGGTCTGTAGCTGTTCAGGTCTTTGGGGTGGGAAGTCTTTGGTACAGGTACCACACAAGATGTTTTCCACAACTGTGGTACCCTCCCCAGCTTCAGGCTCAGGCTGAAGATGTGCTCCTCAATCCCACACAGCTGGTCTGCGCAGGACTTGAAGAGCTTTGCGCTGATGGCGTCCAGTCCCGAGGCCTTCCTCGCCTTGATCTTCCTCAGCTCCGTCCTCACCTGGATCTTAGTGAGGGTCAGGTTGGGGGGCTGTGTGCTGGGAGTGGAGGGGGGCATTGGTGGAGTGGGGTGTGGACAGCAGGTCTCGATGACTGTAGAGGCAACAGTGGTTGGTGTGCAGTCGGGGGGGAGGGCGGTTGGTCAAACCTATTAAAAAACAGGTTCAGATTGTTCACCCACTCCCTGCCCCCCATGGCCTGGGAGGAGGTATTCTGGAGCCCAGAGATGGTTTTAAGGTTTCTCCAGACCCCGCTGATGTCGCTCTGTTGCAGCTTGTCCTCCATCTTCTTCCTGAAGCTGTCCTTGCCTTCTCTGATCTTCCTCCTCAGCTCCCTCTGTACGGACTTCAGCATCTCCCTGTTCCCTGACCTGAAGATCCTCTTCTTCCCTCTCAGAAGTGTTTTATCTCAGGATTGATCCAGGGTTTGTTGTTCGAGCAACACCGTATGGTCTTGGTGGGTACGGTGTTGTCCACACAGAAGTTGATGTAGTCCGTGATGGTGTGAGTGAGGCCATCGATGTCCTCACCATGTGGATCGCAGAGCTGCTCTATAAACTATATAAATAAGCAAAAGTTTAGGTTAGTTTTAGTTTAACAGTTTATTCACACACACACATCACACATTATCAACAGCATGAATGAATTACAATATGCATTATCAACAGCATGAGTAGCAGTATACAATAGGCTTTTTTTCACATTGATTTGGAATGTGAATGGGTCATCCCAAATAAGCTATTTAAAGCTTTTAGTAGGGAGCCCATTTCTACAATAAAATGATGACAGAAATCAGTCTGATGTCTCTGTGTACATGAACAAACAAACATGTAACAGACATATAGCACATAATCCCAGCATTTGTTTACACTGACTTAGTAGGTGAGTTCAAGATACATAGTTAAGTTATTAAATACTGTTGGGGTGATATCAATATATAAAACAAAATTACAATGGAGTAACAACTCATCAGTAAGCAAATTTTGTGTAACAAATAGCAGATTAATTATATAATGATAGGAGTTGCATTTTTAGTTTATTCTTTAAGATGGAGATGGAAGGTGACATTTTTAGATTCTCATCAAGCTCATTCCAAATCTGCAGTCCTCTGCACACAATACTAAACCTGGTGGATTTTAGTCTTCGTGTTTTCCCAGTAATTTGGTTTTTATTTCTAGTGGTATAGGTGTGTATGGGAAGGAAGGCTGGAATGAGTTCACATAACTTATAGTTGAGTTTGTGGACAACCTGATACATTATACAGGCATTCTGGAAGTAATTATGCTCAGCAAGTCTTAGAAGATTATAATCATGGAAAAGATGACTAGTAGGAGAATTATATTCAGACCATGATAAGGCACGTATGACTTTCTTTTGGAGAATTTCTAGCTTTTTTAAGTGAGTTGGAAATGTGTTACACCATATGATATTGCAGCAATGTAAGTGAGGCTCAAATAAAGTTTTATATGGAATGAGAAGTGCTGAAAGTGGTAGAAAATGTCTCACTTCAAAAAAACAACAAAGCAGCATATTTGGCCAGTTTCTTGGTTAGATTGTCGATATGACATTTGAAATTGAGAAATTTGTCAATGAGGACCCCCAAGAATTTTATAGAGCTAACTCTTTTAATATCCTGCCCATTAATTTGGGGGCAACAATCCTTGGTGTCTGGCTTTTTATTGGAACGGAATACAATATTATTAGTTTCACTGATATTAAGAGAAAATTTGTTACACTGAAACCAGGTGTCTATTTTCAATAGTTCACTATTTATTATCTGTTGAAGTTCATTTGGATTCTGGTGAACAAAAAATAAACTAGTGTCATCAGCAAACAGTACTTTATATAGTGGAGACGAGGAGTTAGCAATGTCATTTATATACAGAATGAATAGAACTAGTCCTAAAATGGAGCCCTGGGGAACCCCATGATTGATGGATTTATATGATGGCT
Source organism: Pholidichthys leucotaenia (assembly GCA_020510985.1). NCBI lineage: Eukaryota > Metazoa > Chordata > Actinopteri > Cichliformes > Pholidichthyidae > Pholidichthys > Pholidichthys leucotaenia. Next base: position 155,031,923 of record CM035847.1, on the reverse strand, counting down.
TGTGGTTATTTGTATAAACATACTGAAGTCTTCCAGACAGATAACTATTAAACCAATCTAATGCTAGGCCTCTGATACCGTAATGTTGTAATTTATTAATTAGGATGTCATGTTAAATGGTATCAAATGCTTTAGACAGGCCTAAAAAAAATGCCAATACCATAGTTGCCTCTTTCAATTGCATCATTGATTTTTTTAGTTAGGTCAAGTATTGCCATATAGGTAGTGTGTTTCTTTCTGAAGCCATATTGACATGGGATAATAATGTTGAGCTTATCAAGGTAACTGGTATGTCTGTTATAAACTACTCTTTCCAAAACCTTTGAGAGAGTAGGCAGAATGGATATTGGACGATCCATCCATCCATCCATCCATCCATCTTCTACCGCTTTTCCGGAGGTCCGGGTCGCGGAGGCAGCAGTTCAAGCAGAGAAGCCCAGACTTCCCTCTCCCCAGCCACCTGCTCCAGCTCTTCAGAGGGGATACCAAGGCGTTCCCAGACTAGCTGGGAGACATAGTCTCTCCACCGAGTCCTGGGTCTGCCCCGGGGTCTCCTCCCAGTGGGACGTGCCTGAAACACCTCAAGTGGGAGGCGTCCAGGAGGCATCCTAATCAGATGCCCATACCACCTCAACTGACTCCTTTCAATGTGGAGGAGCAGCGGTTCTACTCTGAGCCTCTCCCGGATGACTGAGCTCCTCACCCTATCTCTGAGGGTGAGTCCAGCAATCCTACGGAGAAAGCTCATTTCAGCCGCTTGTATCCGCGATCTCGTTCTTTCGGTCATTACCCAAAGCTCGTGACCATAGGTGAGAGTAGGAACGTAGATTGACTGGTAAATCGACAGCTTTACCTTAGAACTAAGCTCCCTCTTCACCACAACAGACCGGTACAACGTCCGCATCACTGCAGATGCTGCTCCAATCCGTCTGTCGATCTCTCGCTCCATTTTCCCCTCACTCGTGAACAAGACCCCAAGATACTTAAACTCCTCCACTTGGGGCAGGAGCCTGTCCCCAACCCGGAGAGGACAATCCACCTTTTTCCGGCTGAGGACCATGGACTCGGACTTGGAGGTGCTGATTCTCATTCCAGCCGCTTCACACTCAGCGGCAAACCGTCCCAGCAAGAGCTGTAGGTCATTGCTGGATGAAGCCAACAGGACAACATCATCTGCAAACAACAGAGATGAGATCCTGTGGTCACCAAGCATGACACCCTCCATTCCCTGGCTGCGCCTAGAAATCCTGTCCATAAAAATTATGAACAGGACCGGTGACAAAGGGCAGCCCTGGCGGAGTCCAACTCTCACTGGGAATGACTCCGACCGAGTGTTGGCAATGCGAACTAAACTCTCACAACGGTCGTACAGAGACCGAATAGCTCGTAACAACAAGCCCGATACCCCATACTCCCGAAGCACCCCCCACAAAAATCCACGAGGGACGCGGTCAAATGCCTTCTCCAAGTCCACAAAACACATGTAAACTGGTTGGGCAAACTCCCACGAACCCTCAAGAATTCTCGAGAGGGTAAAGAGCTGGTCCGATGTGCCACGGCCAGGACGAAAACCACATTGCTCCTCCTGAATCCGAGGTTCGACCAACGGCCGGACTCTCCTCTCCAGTACCTTGGCATAGACCTTCCCAGGGAGGCTGAGGAGTGTGATCCCTCTAAAGTTGGAGCACACCCTCCGGTCCCCTTTTTGAAGAGAGGAACCACCACCCCGGTTTGCCATGCCAAAGGCACTGCCCCCGACCTCCACGCAATGTTGCAGAGGCGTGTCAACCATGACAACCCAACAACATCCAGGGCCTTGAGGTACTCGGGGCGAATCTCGTCCACCCCCGGGGCCCGGCCACCAAGGAGATTTTTAACCACCTTGGCGACCTCAGCCCCTGTGATAGGCGAGTCATCCCCCTCGTCCCCAAACCCTGCTTCCTCTGTGGAAGGCGTATCAGTGGGATTGAGGAGATCCTCGAAGTATTCCTTCCACCGCCCGACGATATCCCCAGTTGAAGTCAACAGTGTCCCATCCGCACCATACACAGTGTGGACGGGGAGCTGCTTTCCCCTCCTGAGCCGCCGAACAGTTTGCCAGAATCTCTTTGAAGCCGACCGAAAGTCTTGTTCCATGGCCTCACCGAACTCCTCCCATACCCGGGTTTTTGCTTCAGCAACCACCCGAGCTGCACTCCGCTTGGCCTGCCGGTACACCTCAGCTGCTTCGGGAGTCCCACAAGCCAACCAAGCTTGATAGGACTCCTTCTTCAGCTTAATGGCCCCCCTCACCACTGGTGTCCACCACTTGGTTCGGGGGTTGCCACCACGAGATGCACCGACCACCTTGCGGCCGCAGCTCTGGGCTGCCGCTTCAACAACAGAGGTGGAGAACATGGCCCATTCAGACTCCATGTCTCCAGACTCCCTCGGAATGTGGTTGAAGTTCTTCCGGAGGTGGGAGTTGAAGACCTCCCGGACAGGGGCCTCAGCCAGACGCTCCCAGCACACCCTCACTATACGTTTGGGTCTACCAGGTCTGAATGGCTTCCTCCCCTGCCATCAGATCCAACTCACCACCAGGTGGTGATCAGTTGACAGCTCTGCACCTCTCTTTACTCGGGTGTCCAAGACATACGGTCGCAGGTCTGATGATACGATAACAAAATCGATCATCGACCTGCGGCCTAGGGTGTCCTGGTGCCAGGTGCACATATGGACACCCTTATGCTTGAACATGGTGTTCGTTATAGACAGACTGTGGTTAGCACAGAAGTCCAATAACTGAACACCACTCGGGTTCAGATCGGGCAGGCCGTTCCTCCCAATCACCCCCCTCCAGGTTTCACTGTCGTTGCCCACATGCGCATTGAAGTCCCCCAGTAGGACAATGGAGTCTCCAGGAGGAGCACCCTCCAGCACCCCAGTCACAGACTCCAAAAAGGGTGGGTACTCTGAAACATCATTTGGTGCATAGGCACAAATGATGGTCAGGACCCGTTTCCCAACCCAAAGGCGCAGGGAAGCAACCCTTTCGTCCACCGGGGAAAACTCCAATATAGAGGCAGCAAGGTGGGGCGATACAAGAATACCTACCCCTGCTCGTCGCCTCTCGCCCGGGGCAACTCCAGAAAAGGCCAAGCTCCAGCCCCTCTCCAGGAGACTGGTTCCGGAACCGGAGCTGTGTGTTGAGGCGAGGCCGACTATATCTAGCCGGTATCGCTCAATCTCGTACACCAGCTCAGGCTCCTTCCCCACCAGAGAGGTGACATTCCACGTACCAAAAGCCAGTTTAGAAAGCTTGGGATCAGTCCGCCAAGGTCTCCGCCTTTGACTGCCACCTAATCCACATAGCACCGGACTTCCATGATCCCTCCTGCAGGTGGTGAACCTACTGGAGGGCGGACCCATGTAACTCCTTCGGGCTGAGCCCGGCCGGGTCCCATGGGTGGAAACCCGGCCACCAGACGCTAGCCTTCGAGCCCCTCCCCCAGGCCTGGCTCCAGGGTGGGGCCCCGGTAACCCCATACCGGGCGGGGTACACTGAATCCTTGATATACAATTTATCATGAGAGTCTGTTGGATCGTTCTTCGTCTGGCCCTTCACCCAGGACCAGTTTGTCTTGGGAGACCCTATCAGAGGCAAATTGCCCCGGACAACATAGCTCCTGGGATCACTGGGGCACGCAAACCCCAGTTTGCGTTGGACGATAATTAGTAAAATCATTCTTATCACCTGATTTGTAAATTGGTATAATTTGTGCAATTTTTGCTATTTGTGGCACTACTCCAGAGATTAGAGACAGATTGATGCAGTAGGTAAGAGATTCCAGTATTAAATTAATGATACTTTTCAAAATTTTGCTGGAAATTTCATCAGCTCCAGCAGAGTTTGAGTTCTTCATGTCGTTGATAATTTTCCAGACTTCCTGACAATCAGTTGGCTTCAGGAAGAAAGAATTTAGGTAGTTTCGTGATAGATAGTGTTTGAAAGAGGCAGCCTGGGGTTGGTTAATTTTGTTAGATAAATTTTCTCCAATGGAGACAAAATAATTATTAAATTTATTAGCGAGAGTGGCATTACTGGTGTGATTACTGACCGCGCTATTGTTCAGAAGTGTGGGGGGTTTTTGGTCCCTATTTAGAACCTTATTTAGTACTCTCCAGGATTTCTTGGAACCACCTTGTGATGCATTTATAAGTTCTGCATAGTAATTACTCTTACTCTTTCTAATAATCTGTGTTAGTTTATTTCTATAATTAGTATGTTCATTTTTATTGTTAATATTTGGATTTTTTATGTAGCATTTATCCATTCATCCATCCATCTTCTTCTGCTTAATCCATTTTGGGTCGCGAGGGGGCTGGAGCCTATCCCAGCATCTTTGGGCATTTATGTAATTTATTTTTGCACTTAATAGATTTTAGTATGCCCTTAGAAAGCCATGGATGTTGAATAGTACCACTACATGTGACAGTTTTGACAGGAATTGTCCTCTGGATGGATTCTGTTATTTCCTTGGTCAAGTCATCAAACGCAGCATCAGCATCACTACAGATGTAGATTCTATCCCATGCCTTGACATGCAAGTCCTCACTCAGTCGTTGTAAGGTTTCTTCATTAAGTATTTTTAGTTTTAGTTTATGTCGCGAGATTGAGGGCCTAACAGCAAGGTCAAGAAACGGAACAATAGGGAAACGATCAGAGTTGTCGGAGAGCACGACTCCAGATACCAGTGTGGAATTGTGAATGTTAGTAATGATATTACCAATAATGGACTTGGTGGAGTGAGTGATTCTAGTATTAATGGTAGGGAAGAAGGAAGAGGAGTGTAATGTATTCATAACGTAATTTTTAGCTGCATCATCTCTGGAGAGGTCAGTATTGAAGTCTCCAAGGAGGATCCAACTTTTATTTTTGTTGTTGATTGAGAATAAAATTACTTCCAGTTTGGTTGTGAAAATATTAAGGTTGGTGTCCGTGGGGTGAAAAATCACACCTGCAATTAAAATTTTCCCATTTTTGACATGTTTCTCAACAAAAAGCGAGTCAATATGACAGTCTTCCATGACACTATCATCATAAACACCGACATCATGTCTACAAGAGATATACAGACAGACACCACCACCAGATCTGCCACATCTGTTCTTCGTGAACAGTTTAAAACCATCAAGGTTTAAAATGTCTATGTATGACTTATCGTTCAGCCAAGTTTCACTACAACCAATTACATCAAAGCTGCAGCCTGTACTGGTAAGTAAAGTAACTAGATCATGATGATGTTTATTCAAGCTCCTGATGTTTAAATGCATGAAAGAATAATTTTATTGGTTTTTAAAGGATGTTAATTGCTCAAGAATATACTGATCACAGCTTATACTCCTATTATAGTCGATAAATTGTGTCGCATCCACTCCTTCATTAGATTCATTGAAGATCATTAAGCACGATAGCTGATAAAATTTACTGGAATCACACAGCAACAATACACACTTAGAGACATAGACATAGACAAACCTTCATCCATACAGAAGACGGTCAGACAAACACACACACAAATACACACACATTCAAATACACAGAGACTCATTGTCAACATAACAGTCCTTTAGTCCAAGAGCAGAGAGATACTGGCCTCGTCGCACCAGGCAGCTGACCTACCCAGTCAAACGAGCAAAATTTAGGCCAATTCCCAAACCAAAATTAAAATACGGATAAGAGGGAGAGATAGAAGGAAGAGGGAAAGTGAATAAACAAGAAAGTAAATCATTCATTGTCTTTCAGGTTCAACAGTTGTCATGGCAGCGGCAAAGTGTTGATGATGTCATCATCACGTGTCTGTGTTTACACTGCTACAGAGGCAGCGTGTTAAAGTCCCAGTGGCTACTCCTGAGGTTCAGCAGTGATATTTTGGTCACCTTCAGTTAGCCAATATGTGATTTGAGGATTCCTATACAGTTTTCCATCGATGTAAAGTTTATCAATGAACAGGAGAGCGTTTCTTGCCTCCGTCATGATCGGGTAGTGTAGCCTCTGTCTGTTCATGATTTCAGGTGGAAACTGATCATTGATGGAGTAGTTGGTTCCTTTGAGCTCTTTACCCTTGGACATGACGGCAGCTTTCATCTTGGAATCGGGGGTTTTGGCCACCATAGGACAGGGCCTCCTCTGTTGGTTGGCTTTGGTCCTTCCGAGGTGATGGACTCTGGATAAGTGAATAGCCACAGCCTCCTCCAGCTTCATTTTCAACTCATTGACTCGGAATGACTTTAGAAGTTCTTCTGATTTTTGGTGGGTTTCATTTTTTACTTCTGGAAGTCGATGTATAATGATATTATCCCTCATGCTCCGACATTGCACGTCAAGTATGTTTTTTGCCATGTTAAATTTATCTTTTTGGAGTTCGGCTGTCAGACATTTGAGGTTGTTTACTTCAAGCCTGAGTAACGCATTATCAGCCTTTAGCACCTCGATCAGTGAATTGTTGAATTCCACAGCTTGCTTTAGTTCATTAATATCAGTTGTCAGTTGATCGAGTAAGTCGAGCTTTTTAAGTTGGTGTTTAATAGACATTATGGACTCACTAATGTCACAGGATGGAGTATTATCCATTTCACTTGAGCTTGGCTTAGTCCGGGTGGGTTTGGATGCCGGTTTGTTGCCAGGCATGACATTGTTGTAGTACTGTGCGTCAATATAGGATTGCAAATCCTATATTGGCTCATCCACAGGCGAATCCAGTTTGTTATAGGTTAGTCGGTCACTTCTCCGACTAAGTTTTATGGCATAATTTGGGAGATTTTGGCAAAGAGGTCAGCTCAGCTCTGCTCAGCACTTCCTGCAGTCGGCCCTCTTTCTTGTTGAGAGAATTTCTCCCAGTGCACTAGAGGTACAAAACTAGAGGTTTTAGGATTCTGTTCTGTGGCGCAAACAGAATCCTGAAACCTAAAACACCTGCGTCATAGTCGGGGGCAGTTGTGGTGCAGGTGTAGTGTGGCTGACTACTGGTCGAAGGGTTGGTAGTTCGATTCCCACTCTCTCTGCTGTCTGCCTGTTGAAGTGTCCTTGAGCAAGGCACTGTGTCAAGGCATGCACCCCTCCAGGGTGCAAAACAGAACACAAACACTGGAAATGAGTTTGCTAGATTAGACTCTTAACCTCTTGCAATCCGGGCAATTTTCCTAAAAATGCCAAAAAATAACGTGCCCAAAGTGAATCGAAAGCTGTTCTTCAACCCTTTGCAGCATCTTCATGGGGTTGGTCTAATTTAAAAGAAAACACTTTGAATTTTTTGGCAAAAAAAAACATAATCTCTCTACGTGCTCCGGCCACTGAGTTACAGTCATCTAAACATACTGAACTTGAAGAAAAAAAAATTGGACACAATGTTTTTTTGGATACAAATGCTTGTAAATAACACACAGCTGTCCGATCCAGCTGGAAAATGCAACAGAAATGTAGAACCAAGTGTTATCCAGCTGAGATCCAAATTTGGTAACAATACCACAAAAAATGAATATTTTACACAGCTTTGTTCTCAGGCTGTTCCCAGGCGGTTTGGAACTGTGCCAAATTGTGCCAAATGGCACAGTTTGGAAAAACATCCGTAACTTTTGAATAATTCAATGTAGAATCTTCATTTTAGGCTCTAATGAAAGGTCACACTCAGGGCTGTGTCTCTGTGTGTGTGTGTGGGCGGGGGGTCGTCCCCCCCCCGCTACCAAGGACCGAGTTCGGCCCTCGCTACATGACGGATTACACTCCTTGCATGTTTTCACAGCGGCTCCCCCCCCCCCCTCGCTACTGTGTGTATGTGTGTGGGGGGGGAACCGTGAATGGACCGTGAACGCCCCCCCCCCTTGCTACAGAAGAGGGCCATCGTTACATGATGGAATAGACTCATTTGCTTCCCCCCCCCCGCTCCTCTTCTGCAGCGGGGGTGGGTGGGCGTTCACGGTCCGAACACGGCAAATGAACCGTTTATCGCGGCGCACGCACTTCGTACTTCGTGCGCAGTACAGTTGTAATTTACCGATCGGTCAAAAGTCATTTTTGGATTACAGTTTTCAGGGATAAATAATAATTTAACTTATAACACCTTACCTCTTCAAAGCAGCAGAGTCGTGGCGAACATCTCTTCCCCATTGTCAGACGAACGCGACGCTGCTCCGCTCGTGGATCCCGATCAAAACATAATTCCATTATTGCCGTTTTGGCGAATGATTTACGACTTTTTCCGTCGGTCTATGATGACGGAAGAGAATCCTAAACGTCTATTCTGCTGGAATGAGTGCAGGTCCCACTTGTGGGTGTTCTCCATGCTGCTGGGTGAGCCTGGGTCTGTAGCAGGTTCGTCCAGCTTCCTTTGTTTTCATCTGCTGCAGCAGTAAATATCTCTTCACCAGCCCGAATTTCTGTGCTTCAATTGGCTCGTGCATTCAAAGTAGGCGGGTCCTCCTTCCTAGGTTTTCATTCATTGGCTCTTCAAGGTTTCAGAAACCCAATTCAAGGCTCTTATTAGCCGAATGAGAGGTCAATCAGATGAACTAATCTGTTCGTGGCTGTGACTGCAGCTTTTTTTTTCAGTGGCGCTTGGAGGCCACACCACCTACATCACCACCATCATGCGTCATGCGTCCAAGCACACACGAGTGCGCTCTCGTGCGCCCTCGTGCGCCCTAGGACGCAGAGACTTGCCCGCCCGCGGAACAACGGAGTGCAAGTGGTTAATAACGATAACTGCCTGAGAGCAGGATGTACAAAAACATAGCATCGCAAGGCTAATGACTTAGGCTAACAAGAAATACAGGGCATGAAAAACTAGACTATGAAAACAAGACATGACTTGAACACAAGGCTTGGAGATACATTCTAGCACACCACCCCGATCACCAAGTGTGATGTGTATAAGTACCCTTCTCATAATCAATACACCCGTGAGTAATCAGACATTAGCCCAAAATCAGAAACAGCAGTGAACAACCAAAGAATAAAAACAAGGACCGGAAATTAACAAAAGGTGCTGTCAAAATAAAAGCTAAACCAAAAACCAAGACAGGAATAAAACGTAGCATCATGGCCATAAAGAAAATCATATTATAATGCAAGAAATCTCTGTCTGTGTCTGTGTGTTCCACACGTATCTCCCAAACCATTCATCAAACTGGCCTCAGATTTTATATGTGCTGTGCTGAGGTTATGAGGGTGTGCATCCCCAAATTTCAGCCTCCCTGGATATGTGGAAGTTTAGGAGAGGAAATCTTTAATGAACGTCCCTAGAACGTCCATAATAGCTATGACATCATAGATGCACAGATGTTGCCATGGTTACTGTTTCCAGGCAGACACATCATCAAAGAACAAAGGCAGGTGTCACTGAACGAGGGATGACGTCAAAGATCAAAGGCAGGTTTCACCATGGTTACTGTTGCCATGGTAACCATGTCAAAGATCAAAGGCAGGCATCACCATGATTACTGTTGCCATGGTAACAGTAACTTTCTATGGGCATGCAGAAATACTTGCTAATACTTGGTTTCTATGGGCATGCACAGGTATGCACTAGTATAAACAATAACACAAGGCGAGAACAGGGTTGGGTCAGGCCAGCGCCTTGCATGACAGCTCTGTCACCATCAGTGTGTGAATGGTTTGATAGCATGATCTGTAAAATGCTTTGGTCATCAAGAGATAAGAAAAAAACACTATAAGTGAACGCTATTTACCATTTACCAAAACTGGAGTTTTTCAGGTCTATGGGACAGTGGTATGTGTGGAGGAAGAGGAATGATGCATATACTGAAAAGAATACCCTGCCGGTGAAGCATGGTGGCTCATTGATGCTCTGGGGCTGCTTTGCGTCCTCTGGCACTGGAAACCTGCAGCATATGGTGAGTAAGATGGATTCAATCAAGTATCAGCAAATCCTGGGAGAAAATGTCATGACATCTGCGTGGAAGCTGAAGCTTGGGTGTCATTGGACCTTCCAATAGGATCTTCTTTATTTGAAATCTTTGAGAAGCAGCAGGTCAAATGAATGAATGAATTCTGCAACGGACAATTAGAACAACTAGGTACAATAAGTCATTTGTTCCCACAGCAATTAGACTGTACAATAACAGACTGAAAGTTTCTTATACTGCAAGTATTTTTTAATACTGTATCTATGATATTTTCCAATTTTTTATCCTTACTATACATTTTTTTATTCTTTATATTATTTATTCATATGCTTAAGTGTTTATTTTTGTCTGTTTTTGTCCTTGTTGTGATGTGATGCAGAATGACCACATGAATTTCGTACTTGTGGGATAATAAAGGTTACCTTGAACCTTGATAATGACCCCAAGCATACCTCAAAGTCCACCAAGGCTTAGTTTCAGAAGAAGTCCTGGAAGATACTAGAGTGGCCATCACAGTCACCTGACATGAACCCCATTAAAAATCTCTGGTGGAATTTGAAAAAGGCAGTTGCAGCACGCAAACCCAAGAATATTAGTGACCTGGAGGTCTTTGCCCATGAGGAATGGGCTAAGATTCTTCAGGAATGCTGGCAGAAGCTGGTGTCTGGCTATGCATCACATTTGCAGCAGGTCATAACAGCAAAAGTGTGCTGTACTAAGTACTAAAGATGTTTGTCATGAAGGGGCTGAATGATTTTGAGACTGCAGCAGTCATTATAACTGGCATTTTGTGTTGAATTTGGAAAAACCACTTGGAATATTAGTTGTGCTGAGCTATTTAAAGTGTTCTTGTCTGTTTATTGCAAGCAGCTGCTAGTACATTTTGACAATAAACCTAATTTGCAGTGGGGATTGAGTAATTTTAATTGCAGCTGTATTTCTTTAATTTACACGACCTCTATTTATCAAGTGTTGAAAATTATACTCATGGAAAGTGTAATGGCACCTATTTGAGGGAACTAAAGTACCAAATATCAAACATTGGGCCAGATAAGTTATAATATGTGTTTACTGGCTCTTGGAGTTGACTCATATTAATGCAGAATATCAAAGTTGTACTGTTGCAAAAGAAGAAGTCAAAACATTCATGCACTGGGAGTGTATTGCTATAACCTTGCAAAGTCATCTATTTGAAGGTAAATTATTCTTGTAATATGCAATAAATGACCTTGTAATGTTTAATATAATATGAAATAATACTGCTTGAATCGACAGTTTTGCTGTTCACATATACATTTATTGTAGCTTGCTTATAACTGTGTTTACTTCCTGTCTATCAAAGAAAATAGTATTTCCAGTTTTGTCCTGACTCAAATTATGTTTTTTTTATGTCTTATGAACTTAAGCGTAAAATCAGGTGTGACCAAGATTAGAGGATTACACTAAATTAGTCCAGATAAGATATTATCTCTCTTAGGTTTAATTTTGTCTTGGGCATTCAAGGGAACACAGTGAACACAGCACATCAAGTGTAGAACAAATTAAACTCTACTTAACATGCTCTACAGTAGATCAGGGGTGTCCAATCATGTGCCATGGAGGGCCAAGACCCTGCAGGTTCTCTCTTCTACCCAGTCTCTTCAGCAGGTGTTTTCACTGATCAACAATCACTGGGAAGAAGTTCAGTGAAATCTGCTGTTGAAGACACTGGTTGGAGGTAAAGCCTGCAGGGTCTTGGCCCTCTGTGGCACATGATTGGACACCCCTGCTGTAGATAATAATAAAAAAAAAAAGCAACTTATAATAAAACAGGCACAAGTTATATAAAAGAATGCCACCACAGAAAAGCCTGACACAGTTGCATAAGAAGTGTCTGAAAAGTTTGACACATAAAGGGCTCTATTTTGATGGTCATCAGAGGACTTTTGCACCAGACTTCCCACCACACACCAGTGTTTTTGTTAGTTTCTGTCAGCACATTGTCTGTTTTTTACACTTTGCGTCATGCCATCTAATTACCAGTAGACAGTGCACCCGCTTTGCGCTGGGAGGTGGAGAGTCATTTCAAAGAGGTGTGACAGTGTGCAATCTCATGCGCACTGGTATAACGATGCATGTTAGGACACTGCATTTTTGATCAGGAAAAAGGAAGTCTGTTGTCAGAATCGTACTGTTTAATGCTATTTCAATGGCATGTTTTGAAATCGCGCAACTCTGGAGCTCATGAGGAAACAACATGCACTGGGATTTTCTGTTACTTTAATGAAGAGAGTCATGACAGTTATAATCACCCATCATTTAAATTCTAATATGATGATGCATGACATTGTTTTTTTTTAAATTCCATCCACATTCTCGTTTTAATTGTGACCTTACTGTTGGGAGTCTATAGATTAGGCATTAATGTATGATTTATTTTACAGGAATAAATGAATTCATGAACAGACAGCATGTGTGCGTTTTGGCATAGATACGGAACACAGCGGGAGGCATGTCAGTCTGAAGATTTTTATTCCATCTACATTTTTGTTTTCATCACCGAGTTATTATTAGATACTAACGTGTTTGTTTTTAGGGGAATGAAGGATTGAATGAACAGGGTTTTACTTTTCACTGTAACTCCCCAGAGAGATGCGTCCACATCTGCCTGCGGTCACATGCCCTTGGGTTTACAGCCAGGCCGAGGCCACCCACACCGAGCCTACAGTCGGGGTTCTTGGGCTGCAGGCGTACTGACTGCCACCCATCAGCCCCCGGGACAGGCTGCCAAGAGCGGGCTCGCTTCATGGCAGGGGTCAGCAGCGACAGGATGTAGTGCCGGATCTCCTTCTTCCCTCACACCCAGGAGGGACTAGGATAGAGAGCCACAAACCTCAGCAGGCCCCTGCACAAGACAGTGGAGACCCTTGGTTGACAAAAGCAACAGGAGAGGGAGAACTCCATCTCCCCACTGGGTGGAAGCGACTTCCACGCCACCATTAATGATCCTTCCATTTTATGAAAGCTTGCATGGACATCATCCTCTTTTCCTGAAGTTTTCAGACCCATTCATGTCTGTGTGTTGCATTTGCATGCACTACATTAAACCATTCAGCTAATTTTTTCAGCCCAGTATTATCTCTTACCCGTTTGTTTTCTCTAAAGTAACTAAGTGGGCTGCACGGTGGCGGAGTGGTTAGCACTGTGGCAGCACAGTTTACCCTCGGCCGGGGGATCGTGGGGATCGTGAGATCATGGGTTCGATCCCTGCCCCCGACCAACAGTGATCTGTGTGGAGTTTGCATGTTCTCCCTGTGTTGCGTGGGTTTACTCCGGGATTTCTCTGGTTTCCTCCCACATACCAAAAACATGCAGGTTAGGGATACGGGGCGCTTGCGCATGCAGCGACCGGCAGCTGGTGGCTTGTCACCAGACTGCAAAACAAATCTAGCTACGGGTACAAAATAAGTAATTAAAAAAAAAAAAAGTGGGCATCATCTGTGACCGATGTCTTCTTAATTACCAAGCAGTGTTACTATCGCATGCATTTTCATTCAATTGCACACCCTTTGGCCGGCGAAAACCTGTCTTAAATTAAACAAGCTGTCATGATCAGAGCTCATGTTAGGTAATGTGCCTCTGTGCACTAAAGGGATGGGCAGGAGCGCTTTGGACTGGATTATCCAAAAGGCACCTCTGAATAATTAAATCAGCCTTTTTGAAATGTCAAAAAATAACCAATTTCAAGGGACTTCATCGGACACAACAGAGGCAGTTTTTTTGGGACCAGTGGCGAGTTTGATTTCCTTTAAATTCCTTTCTAATACCAAGTATTGCTGTCACTGCCCGGTGGTGGTGATATATGTATGTGTGTGCGTGTGAGTGTGTGGAAGTGCGTGGGGGTGGCGGGCATATGGGGTTCGTTACTGGGCCCGAGCAAATCTCCTGACCTCTACTTTATACAGTATAATTACATTTTGTCACTGTTTGCAGAGCCAAGCTAATAAATAACAATTTATTATCCACATGTAGAAAAATGATATTAATCCCTCCACTAGCCACTTCGTGGGTCCTTCTTAGTGGCAGAGCTGGGTGATGCCAAAAGTGATGTTTGTATCCGTGTTGGTTCCGTATCGCAAGAAAAAAAACTTTAACCTCATTGGTTTCATCAGTCAGCATTTCTGCCTGCCTGGTCTCTCCACAGCAAAAACAGCATGAGTCGTTTGTTTCCCCATCGCTGACACAAACCTGCCCAGAATAACTCAAAGACAACACTGCAGAAGAAATGATCAGTGTGGAATATCTTATTTTATTTATACACCCATCTTTGTCTTACTGGTGCTGTTTGTCAAAGGCAGTTATTTAAAGACTGTATGTATTCATGGATTTGTCCACCTGGCTCCCACTGGCTGCATTTATTTGACTCCGATTCTGATGTTAGATTGGCTCCAAGTGCAGCTTTTGAGAGCGTGACAGTCCTCTTTTCACCCCACTTAAAGGTATAAGGTAAACCTGATGCTTCTGAACTTCAGGTAATCAGCAAGAACACTGCATCACTGAAATCGTGTTTTGAGAGAAGGGTTGCAAGAATCAGTGTTGAGGGGTAAACAGCTGCATTGTAAATGACATATGTTCACAAACACAGCTGGAGTCATTATGAAGACTCCAAAACACCATGTGTGTGTGTGTGTGGGGGGGGTGTATTGGGGTGGGGGATCTGTGCGTTCATGTGCTCCAGTTTTTAATCTGTATGACAATAAATCTTATTTGTGATGGACACAAAAATTAACCCGGCAAAACCAAGATGAGAACTAAATTACATGACAAATGTAAATTTGATTTATGGTAATTGTGCTGCAATCAGGCAATATGAGTTGCAGAGTGCATGCAGACCCAGACTAATTCACCTGCCACCAAACTCATACATACAAATGAAGTTATCTTAAAAACAGAATATATGAACTGAGATTTATGCACCTCTAAATAACAGATAAGGCAATATTACAAGCCTGGGTGCTTCAGGCCAATTAATGTGCATATACGCATGCACGTGCACGCACAATATACTGTATACTTGCAATATCCATAAGTCAATTATAAGTGAAAATATCCAATAAGAGAGCCTTATTGTCTGAAGCCAATATGTGAGCGCTCTTATGTTATGGGAACCACTATTTAATGCTTCCACAAATTTTATGAACTTGTGGTTGATATATAGCCAAACCGACTTTAAAGAACACGGTGAAGATTCATGCACACACTTGTGCACAAAGTGTGAGTGAGGATCCTTCCACAGCTTAAACTCCACTTCTGAAATGACAGAAACAGCCAAATTAAAATAAAGTCAAGCTGAATAACGCGCCCATCATGCGAGGATATGCACACACAGCCAAACACACAAAAGATAAGAACACTGCACCAGGAGGGCCATATAAGCAGTGCACTTTAATCACGGAGTTCATTTCATTTCCTCTCCCCTCTCCTTTATCACTGCCTTGGTTCTTATTCATCTTCATAAGAAAAGCAGAGGAAGAGGAGCCAGCTCCCCTAATAGCTCACTGATTTACATGATGAGTGTTTAGCCCCATAGACAAACTCCTGGAAAGGAGAAAACACAGGCACACACAGATACCATCACACTCACACTTCCTTAAACGCACGCACACAGACGGACTAATGCAATTTGTTTTCATATTACTAAGACAAAGGATCAGAGGCAGACGCACACTCATCTATACCCAAACACACACACATAAATAGAACAAACAAGGCAGGCCCTGCTATAAACAGATGAGTTAGCACTCACACGCTGGTTTGCTTGCTTAGCGTGTAACTCAATTTGGAACGCTAACACTGCCATATGCTCAGGGGTATGCAAAGGCAGGCCAGCATCATCAGCCCACTTCCTAGTAATTTAACTGCACTCTTTCAACACGGAGCACTTGTGCAGTGGCCCCATATTTTACACACACTGGATAAAATTAATTGGGAAATTTTTTGGGCCCACATCATTTGCACGCTGGACCTACTTTGAATTGTAGATGAAGGAGAAGAAGAAGATAGGGGTTGGGGGTGTAATAGCAAAGCATATTTAAGTGTGTGAATCTGTTTGTTTCTATTTCTGACTCTGGAATGTGTGCATATGTGCTGCAGAGCTTACATGAATGATAATGACCTCTTGCTCTTCATTAGAATCCATCATCAGTCAGAGTTGTGTCGAGTTTGGCAGGAGGAGGGAAAAGGACGAGGCAGAACAAATGAATGTAAATACGCATATTACACATGAAGTGAAGCAGGCACACCTCACTTTAGCTGTGGAAAAAAAAATTTTTTTTATGAAATGTAGGTATGAAGAAATAAACTAGATCAATGTATTTCCAACCAGGGGTCCTTGAGAGATTGTTCATGGGTCCTCAGGAAATTGTTTAATTTTACTTCATAACTGGTCCCAAAAATTGCAAATAATTTTCCGCTGTTGTGCATGGGCGTCTGTAGTGTCTCCTCCATGTAGGTAGCAGTATGAATGCAATAATGGCTACCATCTTCTTTTTCTTTATGTGTTTTATGGAGGTTAATAACCTTGTTCAGATCTGCTAGAGGTCGCAGTGACTACAGTGCATCCAGAAAGAATTCACAGTGCTTCACTTTTTTCACCTTTTGTTATGTTACAGCCTTATTCCAAAAGGGATTAAATTCACTTTTTTCCCTCAAAATTCAACACACAATACCCCATAATGACAACGCAAAAAAAGGTTGGGTTTTTTTTTAGATTTTTGCAAATTTATTAAAAATAAGAAATGACATGTACATAAGTATTCACAGCCTTTGCTCAATACTTTGTTGATGCACCTTTGGCAGCAATTACAGCCTCAAGTCTTTTTGAATATGATGCCACAAGCTTGGCACACTTATCTTTGGGTGGTTTGGCCCATTCCTCTTGGCAGCACCTCTTAAGCTCCATCAGGCTGGATGGGAAGCATCGGTGCACAGCCATTTTCAGATCTCTCCAGAGATGTTCAATTGGATTCAAGTCTGGGCTCTGGCTGGGCCACTCAAGGACATTCACAGAGTTGTCCTGAAGCCACTCCTTCGATATCTTGGCTGCGTGCTTAGGGTGGTTGTCCTGCTGAAAGATGAACCATTGCCCCAGTATGAGGTCAAGAGTGCTCTGGAGCAGGTTTTCATCCAGGATCCTCTTCCGGTTCCGGCGCCACATGAGTTGGCTGCCTTTTGCAACAGCGGCTCAATTCTGAGTCTTTTTATCTTCCTTCTTCTTTCTGATCCGGTGATAACTTTCTGATCCGGCACACCTTTCACTCTATATATATCACGGACACACAGATTGCCCCAAAGGTCTCCCGAGTCGGCGGACGGAGCCTCTGTTTACAGCAGGAGACGATACAGCAGGAAAGAGCTAGCTAGCACTCAACCGCCACCCGGTGCTAACGGAGAAACTCAACATACTGAGGAACTGAAGCGAAAACGACGCGGGTGCCGGGCTGGAGTTTAGGCAGCGTGCAAGAAATATGAGACAGAATAACAAAGAGCGATGGCAAGAACCAAGCAGACCGCCTGTAAATCTACTGGAGGAAAAGCCCTCCAGGAAGCAGCTAGCCACCAAGGCTGCTCGGAAAAGCACTCCGGCCACTGGCGGAGTGAAGAAGCCTCACTGTTACAGGCCCGGTACCGTGGCTCTGAGAGAGATCCGTCGCTACCAGAAATCCACGGAGCTGCTCATCCGTAAGCTGCCCTTCCAGCGCCTGGTGAGGGAGATCGCTCAGGACTTCAAGACCGACCTGCGCTTCCAGAGCTCCGCCGTCATGGCTCTGCAGGAGGCCAGCGAGGCCTACCTGGTGGGTCTCTTCGAGGACACCAACCTGTGCGCCATCCACGCCAAGAGGGTCACCATTATGCCCAAAGACATCCAGCTGGCCCACCCCATCCGCAGTGGGAGAGCTTAGACTTTCTGCTGCACATCCACCAACCACAATGCTCCGCACTGTGTGTCTATATATATATATATTTATAGTAATATGTACATATGTATACTAGCTGCTCTTGTTTTTTCTTGCCTTCTGATTGTTGCTCTGAGTGTTGCTATCCCTGTGCTGTTGCAATCCTGGAATTTCCCCATTATGGGACTAATAAAGGCTTATCTTATCTTATCTTAGGATGTCTCTGTACATTGCTGTATTCTTCTTTCCCTCTATCCTGACTAGTCTCCCAGTTCCTGCTGCTGAAAAACATCCCCATAGCATGATGCTGCCACCACCATTAGCATGGTTATGAGCGGTGCCTGGGTTCCTCCAAACATGACGCCTGGCATTCATGCCAAAGAGTTCGATCTTTGTCTCATCAGACAAGAGAATTTTGTTTCTCACGGTCTGAGAGTCCTTCAGGTGCCTTTTGACAAACTCCAGGTGGGCTGCCATGTGCCTTTTACTAAGGAGTGGCTTCCGTCTGGCCACTCTACCATACAGGCCTGATTGGTGGATTGGTGCAGAGATGGTTTTCCTTCTGGAAGGTTCTCCTCTCTCTACAGAGGAACACTGGATCTCTAACAGAGTGACCATCGGGTTCTTGGTCACCTCCCTGTCAAAGGCTCTTCTCTCCCAATCGCTCAGTTTAGACGGCCAGCCAGCTCTAGGAAGAGTCCAGGTGGTTCTGAACTTCTTCCATTTATGGATGATGGAGGCCACTGTGCTCATTGGGACCTTCAAAGCAGCAGAAATTTTTCTGTACCCTTCCTCAGATTTGTGCCTCCAGACAATCCTGTCTCGGAGGTCTACAGACAATTCTTTTGACTTCATGCTTGGTTTGTGCTCTGACATGCACTGTCAACTGTGGGACCTTATATAGACAGTTGCGTGCATTTCCAAATCATGTCCAGTCAACTGAATTTACCGCAGGTGGACTCCAATGAAGCTGTAGAAACATCTCAAGGATGATCAGTGGAAACAGGATGCACCTGAGCTCAATTTTGAGCTTCATGGCAAAGGCTGTGAATACTTAATGTACATGTGATTTCTTAGTTTTTTATTTTTAATAAATTTGCAAAAATCTCTAAAAAAATCACATTGTCATTATGGGGTATTGTGTGTATAATTTTGAGGGAAAAAATGAATTTAATCCCTTTTGGAATAAAGCTGTAACATAACAAAATGTGGAAAAACTGAAGCGCTGCAAATACTTTCCGGATGCACTGTACACGAAAAACAGTGACGGATAAATATTTGAAGAGGAAAGATTCAGACTCTGAACTGGGCCCTGCACTGCTGGAGCAGCCACCAGACCTAGCGTCTGTGTTGGATGACGTCATGCAGATGGTAAACTTTGTAGAGACAAGGCCTCTGAAAAGCCGCATATTTGCATTTTTATGTGAGGAAGTAGAGCAGAGCGTAAAACCTTATTGTGCCATACTGAGGAACTAAACTCTGAGAGGAACTAAACTCTGAGAGGAACTAAACGTGATTTTGATGAGAGGTGCGATGATGCAAAGCTGCTTGCAAGTGATGAGTGGTGCACAACGCTGACTTATCTGGAAGATATATTTCAGCATCTGAATGAATTGAACACATGAATGCAAGGCAAAGATGAAAACCTGCTCACAAGCACAGACAAAATAAAAGGATTTTCATTGGTGTCATGGATGGGGCTGGATGTCTCCAGCCCTGTTCCATGGCTCGTGGCTGTTTTTTCCCTGCTTGGTTGTTTCTTTAATTTTCAGCTGGCAGCCCTTTAGGAGCCTTGGGTCCTTGGCTCCTGCCAGCTGACGGCCACACCTCCCTCTCTCTGCCAACACCCACCAGCTGTTTGTCATTATCATCTGTGCACTCCTGTTGTTCATGCACGCACACACACTCTTACACACACCCATTCATTCTCACTCACATGCTCTGACATTCACGCTTGCACCTGTCTTCACTCACACACACCCACGCACTCTTATTTTTCACACCAGTATGCACTCAGATCATTAGTGGTTACATTATATAAGATCTATGGTCGCTGTGGTGCATTGCCGGGTTACTGTTTGGACTGCTCTGTTCTACACTGCCTGTTGACAGTCGAGCTTCCTGCTCCACTACTCCCGATGTAGTCAGCCTTTCATCTTTCTACTGGGACTGTTAACTCGGATTCAACTTGGACTGCTCCAGCCAGTGAGTTCATTTTGCTTTCCCTGCTGTTCAGCTTTCCTGCAGCGCTCTGGGTCTTCTCTTTGCTTCCCTAGCTGTTCAGCTTTCCTGCAGCGCTCTGGGCCCTCATATCTGTTTTATCTCAGCTGTGTATAGTAGAGCGTCCTGGCTGTCATTCCTGTATGCCCAGTGTGATTCACTTGTTTATTATCAGATGTATTCTTCACTTTTTTGTTAATAAAACACACTCAACTCTCTCCTGCGTTTGGGTTTCATCTTCCAATCCCACTTGTGCTGCGTTTAAACGCATGCATGTCACAGAAAAACCCAGCCAAATTGAAAGAAACCCAGCAGAGGTGTTGAGTGTGCGTTTTTTTCCTTTCCCTCATTCATTTGTGTGTTTTTTTCCACTCACCGGAGTAGACGCTATGGCCATCTTTACCAACGAGGAGCTGCGCGGACTGGAGCTCCTCGAGGACGTCTTCTTGCGGATGCAGGGGCTGTGTACTCCCGAGGATGTTTGGGTTTCTCGGGACACTGCAGCGGAAGTGCTGGAGATGTGTCCCGAACTCCAGATTCTTCCAGAGTCAGCCGAACTTGTTCACGCCATCCTCTCCCTGCCATACATGGAACTTGGGGGGGGGGGGGACTCTCTGACACTGAAGCCGTCTCCATCCAAGAAGAGATGATCACAATGGAGGAAGACCTCCTTCCCCTTCATCTCTCCTGCTCCAGCTACGACTTCATCTCCAGAGACTGGACCCGCTCTACTTACGGGAAGTTGGGAGGAATGCAGACTGGTGATATTGGCGGATCTAGACCATGAGGTGGTCTATATCCGCCAATATCACCAGTGCCAAGGTGGAGGAGGCAGTTTTTTTCTCCGGATTTGCCTCCCTCTGTGCCTGTTTGGGAGGCTCCTCCACCACCTACTGAGGAGCCCAGGCCTGTGTTGGATGCTGAGAAGGAGGAAAACGCACTGGATGCCGCTGGAAACATCGAGAGCCAGGGGAACAGGCAAGTTCTTTCTCATTTAATTCCTATTATTGATGAACAATTTTGCCTGTTCCCTGGCCAGGAGACTCAGGGTTCACAGTCCCCTGAGTTCTCTGCACCAGTGGCATGTCATAGCCCCTCACCAGTTGTCTCCGTATCCTCTCTGTGTACTTCTGAGAGTTCGCCGACCCTGGAACCAAGCTGCCAGAGGGGGGAGGAACCAGAGGCCCTGGAAGATCCTGTCCCAGGGTCGGCAGTGAGGCAGTTCCCAGCTGGCATGCCGGATAAGCCAACAGTGTGGGAGACGGTGCCTGGAGGGCCGCCGCAGCAGAGTCACCCATGGAGCCAGACCTCCAGCAGACCGAGCCCAAGACGTCGTCGTCTGGACCGACGGAGGCCTGGAGGGCGGTGGAGCTCGAGTGCAGGCAAGTTCTCTCTCTTGTTTTTCTTATGTCAGTTTTAAAGAGATCTTCAAAGATTCAAAGGCTTTATTATTATGTGCACAGTTAAGAAATGCTACATTTCCTGAGCAATTAAATTCTTACTTTGCTCTCTAAACGAATGCCAAGTTAAAGGTACAGAAACAACAATTCTAACAGGTCATGACACACTAACACAGGAATTCAATCCTAGTACTGATGGATGCTAAGACATATACACCAACACACAGTTAGGCAGGAGAGGAATGAAAATGAAAGTCATCGGATGACTAAAGTGATAGTGGTATATTGATTTCACAGATGATGTGAACCTGACATGGCATGAACCTACGCACAGTGTGCAAATGAGCACTGTGCAACAAGCAGTGCATTAATTGCAAATCACTGATAAGTAGCAGCAGAGATGATATGGACATCAGACAGGTGATACTATATCTACTGTACAGGTGAGCAGTGTGCAGATTTAGCAGCCGGTGTGTGAGTTCCTATATGCAAAGCTGGGTTACAGAGTTTTGGGAGTTGTTGTCTGTTCATGAGTCTGATGGCAGTGGGAAAGAAGGAGTTTTTCAGTCTGGTTGTCTGGCATTTCACACTTCTGTACCTCCGGCCTGAGGGTAGAAGTGTGAACAGTCTGTGTTGGGGGTGGGTGGGATCCCGGAGGATGACGTCAGCTCTCTTTTGGACTTTGCGGTGGTAGATGCTCTGCAGAGAGGGGAGTGGAGTCCTGATGATCTTCTCCGGTGTCTTCACCACTCTCTGCAGGCGTTTGCGCTCCAGGGCAGTGGTGTTTCCATACCACGCAGTGATGCCGTTGGTCAGGATGCTCTCGTTGATGCAGCTGTAGAAATTGTTGAGGATCCTGGATGACATGCCGAACTTCTTCAGCCTCCTCAGAAAATACAGTTGCTGTTGAGCTCTCTTGACCAGCTCTGTGGTGTTGTGTGTCCACTTAAGGTCCTCGCTGATGTGGATGCCCAGGTATTTAAAGCTGCTCACCCTCTCCACCTCAAGCTTCCAGATGAACAGTGGTCGATGGGGTCTTCTCCTCCCTTTCCTCCTGTCCACTATCAATTCCTTTGTCTTGTCCGCGTTGAGGGTGACATTGCTGTCCTCACACCATGACACCAGGTTGGCCACCTCCCTCCTGTAGGATGCTTCGTCATCACCAGTGATGCGTCCTATCACTGCTGTGTCATCCGCAAACTTTAGGATGATGTTGTCTTTGTGGGAGGCAACACAGTCATGGGTGAAGAGGCTGTAGAGGATGGGGCTGAGAACACAACCCTGGGGGACACCTGTGTTTGTGATGATGTTGGCTGAGGTCCTGTTACCCATCCTGACAGACTGGGGCCTGCCAGTTAGAAAGTCCAGTAGCCAGTCACAGAGGATGGGGTGCAGGCCAACTGAAGACAGTTTGTCGGTGAGTTTGTAGGGGATGACCGTGTTGAAGGCAAGGCTGTAGTCGACAAACAGCATCCTAATGTAGGAGTCTTTATCCTCCAGGTGGGAGAGAGAATAATGGAGTGCTATGGCAATGGCATCTGAAGTGGACCTGTTGGGCAGGTAGGCATACTGCAGGGGGTCTAGGGTGCCTGGTATGCTGTCCTGAATGAGGGGCAGCACCACTCTCTCAAAGCACTTCATGATGATTGCAGTGCTACCGGTCTGTAATCATTCAGACAGGTTGGCGGGCTCCTTTTGGGGATGGGGATGATGGCTGTTGTTGTGAAGCAGGAGGGGACTATACTCTGGTTGAGGGAGAAGTTGAAGATTGCTGTGAGAACATCAGTCAGCTCTGCAGCGCATGCTCTGAGGGCCCGCCCAGGGATGTTGTCTGGTCCTGCTGCCTTGCTGGGGTTAATATTCCTTAGTGCTTTGTTTACCTGGTCTGGTGAGACTCTTAGTGGGTGGGTGAGGGGGCTGTGTGAGTGTGTGTCTCTTCTCTGTGCTTTGGCTGATGGCCTTGAAGCAGGTGTAAAAGATGTTGAGATTGTCCGGCAGGCTGTCTGTAGGGCTAGCAGTGCTGCTGTTGGTCTTCTTGTAGTCTGTGACGTGTTGCAGGCCTTGCCACATGCGCCCCGGATCAGGAGTGGAGTAGAGGCTGTCCAGCCTTTCTCTGTACTGCCGCTTGGCTGTTATAGCCTTCCTTCCACGGCCATCATCGAATCCATCCTCACCACCTCCATCACCGTGTGGTACGCAGGAGCCACCACCAGGGACAGACTAAGACTGCAGCACGTTGTGCGCGCCGCTGAGAAGGTGATCGGCTGCAAGCTCCCATCCCTCCAGGACCTGTACATCTCCAGGACCCGGAGGCGTGCAGGTCGGATCATAGCCGACCCTTCACACCCTGGACACACACTGTTTGCCCCCCTCCCCTCAGGCAGAAGACTTCGGTCCATTCAGACTAAAATCTCCCGCTACATGAACAGCTTCTTCCCCTCTGCCATCAGACTGCTGAACACTAAGTGACTTATTAGACTCTTGTGCACTACGTACAGCAGCTCAACCGGACTCATGATAATTATCAGTTTTCTTTTGCACTACCGACTCACTGTGTGGAACTCCACAATATCTGCTGCTTGTTAATATATTTAAAAATTGCATAGATTAGTATTACTCATTCATATTCTACATTTTATTGCATGCATAGTTTTTTATTTTTATCTTTAGTGCCACTCATGTTTAATGTTGCAGCATTGCACCGAGACAAATTCCTAGTTTGTGTACTTCATGAACAATGGCAATAAATCTCATTCTGATTCTGATTCCTCAGTCCATACTTTGCAGCTTTGTACTTGGCCTCACAGCCTGATTTAAATGCATGAGAGCAAGCACGCAGCATCTGACGTACCTGACTGTTGATCCAGGGCTTCTGGTTGGGGAACTTCCTGACCTGTATGGTGGGTGCAATGGAATCAACGCACATGCTGATGTTCGCAGTCACGTATTCAGCGTAGTCCTGTATGTTAACAGAAGAGTCCTCTTGAGTGGCTGCAGCTTTAAACACATCCCAGTCTGTGCAAGCAAAACAGTCTTGCAGGATATTCTCAGTCTCTGGAGTCCAATGCTTAATTAGCTTAATAACAGGGTTTGTTTTGTTTCAGCTTTTGTCTGTAGGCTGGGTACATAAGCAGTGAGATGTGATCTGACTGTCTGAAGTGGGGGCGGGGTGCCGCTCTGTAGGCGCCACGTATGTTGGAATAGACATGATCCAATGTACTTTTTTCGTGGGTGGGAATGTCCACATGCTGGTAATATTTGGAGAGTACGGTCCGTAAATTGCACTGGTTAAAGTCGCCAGCAACAATAAAAACAGCATCAGGGTGCTTCGTCTCTACTGCGCTGATGACATTGTGGAGTTTGTTTAGCGCTACTGTGTAGCTACTCTGTGGACAGATGTAAACAGCGGCCAAAAACACAGTGGTAAATTCCCTCGGTAAATAATAGGGGTGGCATCTCAGCAGTAAAAACTCCACGTTGGGCAAGCAGTGTTTGTAAACAGTCTGTACATCTCCGCACCACGAGTGGTTTATAAATACACACACACACACACACACACACACACACACACACCTCGTCTTACCAGAGTCTCCTGTTCTGTCTGCCCGGTGTGTTGAGTGGGTCTGGAGCTGAATAGCGCTCTCCAGGACTCTGTCTGAAAGCCAAGTTTCACAGAATATTAGGGCACAACACTCCCTTGTCTTCCGCTGGTCTTCAATCCTTGCTCTTAGTTCGTCTAGCTTATTTTCCAAAGACTGAACGTTTGCAATTAAGAGACTGGGTAGCGGTGGCTGGCTGGAGCGAGCCTT
The DNA here is from genome assembly GCA_020510985.1 of Pholidichthys leucotaenia. NCBI lineage: Eukaryota > Metazoa > Chordata > Actinopteri > Cichliformes > Pholidichthyidae > Pholidichthys > Pholidichthys leucotaenia. Next base: position 155,006,654 of record CM035847.1, on the reverse strand, counting down.
TAGCCTAGCATGTAGCCCTCCTCTCTTGCCTCGCCTTTGGCGCCTTCGACCCTGCCTCCGACGTGCTTTCTTCGGGTCAGCATGCTCACGCGGGCTCGGTGCTTTGGGGCCTTCCTGGGGGTGCTGATGGTCACCACTGGGGCGAACAATGCATTGCAGGTTGGGTGGTATAAAGCCAGTAAACTCCATGTGGCTGCTTGACTTGGCGATATCCAGTAGCGTTTGTCGGTCTCATGTTAGCAGTGCATGACCTCCATGCACTGTAGAAAAAAGAACAACTATGCAAAAAAGGAGAAAAGTCGGCATTCGGGAGCGGAATGAACAAAGAGGTTCGCCAACGGTGGGTGCCATCTTGTCTGAATCTTGGTGAGGAGAGTCGGGTGCAGTCCTCAGCTGCATCTAAACTCACCTCGCCGGGCTCCGCTGCTGCCGACGACCCTAACCAACCTCACTCTCCTGTCATTCCTGAGCTTTTTCCTAGGGTCGCCGGAGAGGATCCACCGCTGCCAAGTGTCTCCGCAAATGAGGAGGAGAATCCAGCTTCCCCACTGGAAGTCAACGTGGGTGCAGCACCTCCTAAGCCTGATGAGCCATCGCATCCTGGATCATCAGAGTCCTGGACGGCAGTGGAGCCCGAGTTCAGGCAAGTATGCTCCTTAGTATCTCTCTCGCCTGTCTTGGAGCCATCTTTCCTGACTCTTGGTGAGGAGAGCCAGGGGCAGCTCGCCGCTGCACCCAGGCTCACCTCGCCGGGCTCTGCTGCTGCCGGCAACCCTGACCCAGTCTGTCTCTCGCTTTCCCCCATCTCTGGGTTCCCTGCCAGGGTCTCTGGAGAGCAGCCAACGCCACCTGAGGCCGCTGAGGATCCAGGTTCGCCATCCAAGCTCACTGCGGGGGACACTATGGATGCTGCTGAGTTTCAGGCAGGGACCACCATGGATGCGGCTGAGCTCCAGTCAGGAGCCGTTGCAGGTGCTACTTTGTCCCAGCCCAGGATCTCTGAGGGTGCAGCGTTGACCCAGCCGGGTCCCACCGCGGGTGCAACTGCAGCCCAGCCAGGCCCCACCACGAATGCAGCCATGTCCCAGGCTGGGACCACCGTGGGTGCAGCCATGGCACAGCCCGGGCCCACCGGGCTGGTGGCTGGGAACTTCAGCCACCAGCTCAAGTTCCCAGGCCGACTGCCTGACATACTGTGCCGTTGAGTTACATGGCCTAATTTTCCTAGCAGGCCACTTGACTCAGTTCCCCTGACTGCTCAGCTGACCTGGGATGTTGGTAGGCCACCTGATTGGCCTCATCGTTTGGACCGTGGGGTCTGGAACTTTGGCCGACCCCCTGAACTTGTGAACTCCGGGGTCTTGGGGGGGCTTTGTTTTGGTGTTGGGATAGTTCCTGTGTATTTACATATTGTATTGTGTTAGTTCACTTGTTTTATTCCCTCCTGACCTGTTCCCTCACCTCCCACCCTGGTTAGTTGTGCTAGTTTTCCGAAGGGGTGGGGGGGCAGGTTTTCTTTTTCTGCCGTTTGTGTTCCCTTGATGGTATGGTGGGTGTTTGGATTCCACCCCTTGAGGCGGGGGGGGGTGTGCTCTGTCATGGATGGGGCTGGATGTCTCCAACCCTGTTCCATGGCTCGTGGCTGTTTTTTTCCCTGATTGGTTGTTTCTTTAATTTTCAGCTGGCAGCCCTTTAGAAGCCTTGGGTCCTTGGCTCCTGCCAGCTGACGGCCACACCTTTCTCTCTCTGCCAACACCCACCAGCTGTTTGTCATTATCATTTGTGCACTCCTGTTGTTCATGCACGATCACACACTCTTACATACACACACCCATTCATTCTCACTCACATGCTCTGACACTCACGCATGCACCTATCTTCACTCACACGCACCCACACACTCATTATTCACACTGGCATGCACTCAGCTCATTATATAAGATCTGTGTTCGCTGTGATGCACTGCTGGGTTATTGTTTGGACTGCTCTGTTCTACACTGCCTGTTGACCGTCGAGCTTCCTGCTCTGCTACTCCCGGTGTAGTCAGCCTTTCATCTTTCTAGTGGGACTGCTACTTGGATTCAACTTGGACTGCTCCAGCCAATGAGTTCATTTTTCTTTCCCCACTGTTCAGCTTTCCTGCAGCACCCTGGGTCTTCTCTTTGCTTCCCTAGCTGTTCAGCTTTCCTGCAGCGCTCTGGGCCCTCATGTCCGTTTTATCTCACCTGTGTACTGTAGAGTGTCCTGGCTGTCATCCCTGTATGCCCAGTGTGATTCACTTGTTTATTATCAGATGTATTCTTCACATTTTTGTTAATAAAGCACACTCAACTCTCTCCTGCATTTGGGTTTCATCTTCCAATCCCACTTGCGCTGCGTTAAGATGCACGCATGTGACAGTAGGTACACCTCTGGTAAAAACATCTGGAAAGTGCCAACTTTGACATGTTCCTGCCAGGATATCAGCTTTGTGTTCATCTAAACAGGCCCAAGTTTCACTCTGAGTGAGTATAAACTAATTACGAAACAGAATTGTCATTACATTGTAACAGGCTATAATGTGTCATCTTGTAACATTTTTGGTTGGTGGAGTTCCCAGATAACTTTTCAATGTAAAAAAGGGTTCCTTGGCTCAAAAAAGGTTGAAAAACACTAAACTAGATAATACCTTGATAGAAACAGAGATATTAAATCATTAATGCATCTAGTAGCATGATTATATAACAATAAAACTGTTCAACTAAATAATTAAAAAAACAGTTTAGGCCACATAAATCTCGATTTAACTGAGTGAAGACGTTATGAAGGCCTAGCAACTTCACATTCATGTTTGCTGGCTGTCGACTCGACAATAACAGGTGGAACTCACAGCAAGGGCTCCAATTAAAATCAAAATCAACCTGCCTGCTTGTAATTGCTTTTCCTCCTCCACACTGTGTGTGCGTGCGAAGTCAGTGCTAAATTTAACGACTTGGAAATTTCACAGACTGGTGTGGCTATCAGACGTGTTCCAATATTCATTCTTTTAATCTAGTTTGTCAAAATTTCGGGTGATCTTTACAACCTCATAAAAAAACCCACAAAGAATAAATCCTACACTTGTGGAGAGCATGGGTATGCGCGCGGGTCACACAAGGTGTTTTATTTCTCCTGTGGATACCGGAGTCCTTTTGTGTTGCCGCAAAGATTAGTCCGAGAGCCCTGGGCCCCATCAATATCCATGGCTCCTGTATTGCTCACAAATACACACGTACGCGCCGTGATGGAGTGAGCGGAACAGACCTGACACTCTCACTCACCGGTGAATGGCTTCTCTGATGGACTGAGGCTATTTACACACACACACACGCACTCACACACACACACACAGCTGGTGATGGAGTGAAGCCATTCCCTCTCCTCACCTCATGCCCAGTAGCTGGCTGGCAGCCCAGTCAAGACTTGCCATTTGGTCCTTCCACCAAATCAAGTGCACAAACTTTTCTGATGAGCCCAGTACTGTATACGGTGCAGCCTCACACATGCAGGGAATCACACCCTTAACACTGGTGCCACCCCATAGAGTCACGGTGGACACTTTCCCCACAGTTTTACACTCTTCGCTCATTTCAAAAGTTCTTATTCATTTTTAAGTGAGTAGGCCTTTGTCACTCCATTTGTCCTTGGGCTTAGAGGGACACTTAATTCTTTGTTCGCTTCTGCGTTTTCATTATCCTTTCTGAAACTGTTTCATCATGGATTAATATTGGGTTGTTCTTTTCGTTCCTTATATCTTTATAGTGATGAAGTGATGATTTGTGAAGCTAATATATAATCATGAGAATATCTTTCTCTATTCTCATGTTCTGGCTGCATATCACTGAAACAGTTTGAGGTGAGTTGCACATTATTTTTCATCATCTGTCACTGTAACTATGTTACATGTTATATTTTTAGATCTGAATGTCCACACGAATGGAAACATGAACCAAGGTTCATGCTTTTGTCATATTACGAGGGCTGTTCATTAAAGATTTTCCCCGACTCATTTCCCACAGACTGAGAGGAACCAAACTTGGCACAGTTATTAGTCTTTCTCTACATAGGTACCACCAAGGGTCACGCACTTGGTGTGCTCAAATGTGCATGTGTTTGCCTCTTTCCAGTGACTTTGTATTTAATTACACCACGTTTCACATAGAGTATAAACATTTTTGGTTTGTGGTGTGCTGTGGAATTTTTTCAACGTAAAAAGGGTGCCATGGCTTGAAACAGGTTGAAAAACATTACTCTAGAACATAGTATTGGATCCAATAAAAATGATGTACAGTTCAAACAGTTATGCACAGCCACTGAAGTTGCACACAGAAGTGACAAGATTGCAGAAAGTTAATAAGACAAAAGAACGTACATTTACGGATGTAAACATGGTTTTATGAATGAAAGTGAACCTGTAACTATGTGACTGTGATCCTCAGGATAGGAGCATTATACCAAATTAATCACACCTGTGAATGCACACCTCATACTGTATATACCCCTTGCATCCACCCATTCTTCCTCTTTCTAATGACTGGGAGGAGCATGCCTCCACCAACGAAGGACAATGAATGATTACAGGTTCACTTTCATTCATAAAACCGCATTTACATCTGTAAACATACATTTTATTTAACCACGTGACAACCGTATACCAAATGAGTCCAGAGGAGAATGGAGGTGGTGTCACCCACAGGCCAAAGGAGCACCATGCCCCAATCACGCCACTAAACACAAACACAATCAGATGAGTTTGGCTCCTTTACTGTACTTTCTTGAGTGCGTAGAAGTTCAGCTGGTTGCTCCAGGTAACCGAAGCTGAAACAAAAACCTTTCGAGCACAAGGCACACATGCCGGCTTACATGAGGGAAAACCAAGATGCAACTTAATAACCTGCTGTGACCCCCAGAACTTATGAAGGGACGACTGATGAGGCCAGGCTGAGCCTATATAAACAGGAACATGTTGAGGAAGAAGTCCAGCCAATGGCTGTGCATGCTTCCTCCAGGGGTGCACCTCTAAACAACGCCCATGCAGTGGCCAATCCCTGTGTCGAGAGAGCCACCAGCCCAACTGATGGTTCTGCTCCAACCTGTACATACGCGAAGGCAATCAGGGTGACTATCCAATGGGACAGGCGCTGCTAGAGATAGGCCTGCTCATTGTGGACTCCCCATAGAACAGAAAAAGCTTGTCTGAAGAACGGACAGACCTCGTGCGGTCAACATAAACCTCAAAGGCCCTACCTGCACAACTAAGGAGCCTCTCAGCCTCCGAAGAAGTGTGTGGGGGAGGGTAGAAAGCTTGAAGCATGAGGGGGCAGGAAAACAAACCCACTAATAGTACTTTGGGTTGAAAAGCTGGGTTGGGTCGCAGGTGGGCCAACCGATCACCATCAAACATGCTGCATCCACAGAGATCGCATTCAATTCATTGACCCTCTTGGCTGAGACAATCGCCAAGAGAAAGCAGTCTTCCCAGAAATCAGACGAAAGTCAGCAATGGAGATTAACTGAAAAGGGGGCAAGCATAGAGCCCTGAGAACTGCACAGAGATCCCAAGTGGGCAGCAAGGACCCCAGGATGGGCGGCTCCATTTCATACCTCTCAAAAATTGCTTAGCCAAGGAATGTGCCCCAGGCAACAAGCCATACATTCTTCATGGGCAGTTGACCTGCTGCCAAGCAGCCCCCGATAGTTGACTCCACCCAACTTCGGCAAAGAGGTACTGGAGGAAAAAACAAGATGACAGAGATGTGACATGTCAAGGGATTCTCACCCTTGGTCTGACACCAGTTCAAAACACTCTACACTTCACACTGCACTGCAGCTGGGTAGACGGGCTGTGAAGCCTGCATGGTGTTGAACCTCCTTGTCTAACCAAGTTACACAATTGCTCCCGTTCAAGGGCCATACATAAAGCCTCAGGATCTGGGAATTCAGATGCTAAATTCTGCAGTGCGCCTGTGAGAGCACATCCCATCTGATTGGGAGAGGCCAAGGATGGTCCCCCAACATCTCGTTGATCTCTGCCATCCATGGTTTTTGTGGCCAATTCAGGGACATCAAATTACTTGAACAGACAGTATCCTCACCTTTGTGAGGAAAGCTGGCAGAAGAAGCAGTAGTGGAAATGCAAACAGTTTCACTGGTGGCCGGGCAACACTCTGAGCATCTGCACCTAGTGGACCTGGCAGGCCATGCATCGAGGCCCAGTGTGTGTTCTCCACCGTCACAAACAGGTCTGCTTCCGCCTGGCCAACCGAATCCAGATCTGCTCAACTATCTCTGGATGCAGTCGCCTCCATCTCGAGATGATTATATGCCAAGACTGCTGAGCCAGAGCCCAATGTCCTCAAACAAACCTGCCCACCCAGACTGCACCCCAGTCTGTTAGGAAGGAGTCGGTTGTAATGGTCACCCTGCAGCCCTCTTGGCCCAGGGGAACACCATCTTGGACTACTGAGGCATGTCTCTACCACCTGAGAATCATGAGGCTCCTTTGGAAAGAATTAGCCTCCTCCTTTTGTCTCAGGGCAAAACCACCTTCTGAATGTAAACTACCACTGAAGGGGACGAGTGTGTAAAAGACCTAGTGGCACCACCTGGGCAGCTGTAGCAAAGAGACCCAAGATCCTCTGGCACTGCTGCACTGATACAGTCCTTTGTGAGATGCAGCTCTTGATGCATTCCCTGATATTATGTCTTCTCTTGGAGTCAGGGATGCCCTCATGGCAACTGAATCCAGGGTGAGCCCCAAGTACTCAACAACCCTGGTTGGAACCAGGCAGTCTTTCACCGCATTTAAATGCAACCCATGTGCCACCAGGTGAGCCAATATGGTCTCCATATGGCTCCTAGCTATGGCTTCTGATGACGCACAAACCAGCCAATTGCCCAGATAATTGAACTCGAATGCCCCTCTGCTGCAGTGGGGCGAGTGCAGCGTCCATGCACTTGGTGAACGTCCACGGCAACAGGGACAGACCGAAAGGCAGGACGTTGTAACCAAAGGCTTGTCCTGAAGGAACCCTAAGGAAGTTCCTATGGGCCAGATTTATGGGCATATGGAAATCAACATCACAAAGGTCCACTGTTGTGAGTAAATCACCAGGCCCTATGGCCTGAATAATGTCCCCAGCCTGAACACCGGAAAAGGGAGCACCTTGGGATACCTGCTCAACTGCCCTCAGGTTCAGAACCAGATGGAGACCCCAGGTTCACTTAGTTAGTTAGTTAGTTCCCTCCCACAGCATGTGGGACACCATATGGTGTATACGCCTATCTCCATTTCTCTGACCTTAGGCCACACAGCCACTCTAAGTAGCAAAAGCTACAGTGGGAGTCAGTCCTCTGGTAGCTCTGTGCGTTACACACCAGTTCACTTGGAGACAAGAAATAGGCAGTGTAAAAGCCTCTCCTCTCTTCTCCTGGAGACAGAGACCATATTATGTTCTTTCCCAGCAGGGCAGAGACCTTGCTGCCCAGAACTGCGGAAGGAGAGTCCTCCTTACTTTTGCTTCCAAAGCCCCTTGAAGTTGGGGAATGAGATCTGAATTGTGCACCAATGCCAACTCATGAGGTGCGCTGCGGAAAAGGTTGATGTCGGGGGAACCGTACTGTCAGAGACGCTGGTGGGGCTTGGCAAGACCATGGCCTACACGCTCCCGAGAGCGCAGACGTGAGTGCTGCTGAACCTGCATCCATTGCCGAGAGGCCCTCTGCCTCAGGTGACCCAAGCTTTGAAGGAACTTGGCTCTGTGAAATGAAGCCATTGTGGGTTCTCACACCCCTCAAGAGGCCTCCGGACACTCGACCTGGATGGTCCTGTCTGATGAAAGGACTGCGTATGCAGTCTCACCTTCTGCACCTCGTCCAACACCGCCTCTGCTGTGGGCCCAAAGACCTCACCAGGCTCTACCGCAGCCTCCAAAACAGCAATCTTGTCCGTATCCGCCAACCCAGACTGACTTAACCACACATGCCACTGCCCATGGTCAGCTAGCCAAGGAATTCCAAGTGCTGTAGCCTGAAAACTAGCTCCTTGAATCACAGTGTCCACAATCCTTACCAACTGTGGTAGAAGGTCAGTTCCGCTTTTTACTCTAGTTCCCTTATCAGACCTTCTAAATACACTAAAAGAAGTGTATTAGTATTTGCCAGCCTAGAGGCCATAGCCACAAACTGGTAGGTGTTATCCACTAACCCATCAGTGGCACAACACTTGTCGTTAGGGTGACGTATAGATTTACTGCCTGCGGGGAGAACTCCAGCCAGCAATGCAGAGGTAGAGCCCACCTTCAACACACCATCCAAGTCCTGCGCCACAGCACCACCCAAAATACTGAGTCTAGAACGAGGAGCAGCAGCTTCTTTAGCTGAGCCCACGACTTCTGCCGATGTTTCACACAGTCAGAAAAAACTGACAAGGGAACCCGCCTCTGGGTTGCAGGACCTCTGTCCAAAGCTGAAGCCCTAGGTGGAGAAGGTGGGGTAGGAAGCCCAGCAGCTGATGCTTCCCCAGACAGCCATGCCCTGACAGATGTATAATAGGGCTCAGGTAGGTCTTCTCGATCGGAGAGCCACCGTTGACTTCATCATCATCCTCAGAGAGACATCCACTCTCCCAATGGCACTACAGCCAGAGCCGATGTTCTTACCCAAGTTATCAGAGGCCATGAGAGACACTGCATCAGGATGCGGTCTCAGTGCACATACGGGAGCCTGGTGTGGCATGCCCAAAGGCGACGGTGATTTGCAGTCATATGTTCAATGGTCTTACGCACTTCCTCCAGTTGGCTCTGCATGAAATCCACCCGCTGTGCTGTGTGGCTGGCTTCCTTCAATCTGCTTCTGCTTCCTACTGGCCTTCCCAGTTCCAGCTGGAGCACTTAAACCTGGAGGGATGGAGCCCTGGTTGGGTAGCATACCAGTGTCCAGGCTATTTTCCCCTCCTTCACTCCCCACAGAAGCCATTATTCCTCCAAGAGAACAATAGGAGAGAAACCAAGACAGTTATTATTATTATTATAATTATTATTATTATTATTAGTAGTAGTAGTAGTTGTTGTTGTAGTATTGTCATTATAAACAGGCCAAAGGGCTGTTCCATGAGGTACAAGCTTGCTAGTTAGAAGACAGCATAGCAAAATTAGATTTCAGTTCCTACCTGCATGCAGTACCACTCCCCCACAAAAGGTGACGAGAGTGCACCAAGCACAGGAGCACTCAGGACCCAGACAAAGAAGATGCTGTGGAGAAAGAAAGCAGGCGAGGCAACTCGCTGGACGACACAAAAACTTTATTCTTTCTCCAACATGAAGTACAGCAAACAGTGATGCCGGGCCTCTGTGCATTCCACTTTTATTTCTTTATTTCCATGCATCGAGACCCGGAACTTCGGACTATAACACATTGTTGTTTGAACAAAGAAATGTGTGGCACATTAACATGACATTACGCCGGGGCCACTCTTACACCCTTCCACCCTCAGCGGCTCCAGCAGCTCTCACTCTCCCCGGGGGGCGCATAGACCCAGCAGTCCCACCTGATATCCCCCGGTGACACCTCGTCCTTCGGTTCATTGTTCCCCCTTCCCCCTGCCCTCTCTGGGTAGAGAAACCCCTACTGTGCCCCCACAACGTCTCCCTTTTTTTTTTTTTTTTAAGAAGACGACTGTCAGTTAAGAAAATGAACAATACAGAATTAACGGCAAATTGTACCGTGCTGTTAAATTGTTAAGCAATTCCCACTTGATGAAGGCAATATATACCACATACCCCAAGCAGATAAAGCATATTGCATGCTGTTAAGCTGTTAAACAGTTTTTATACCTGAAGAGAAGGCACAAAATACATCACAAACCTTAAGCAGGTAAGGGTAGTACATACCTCCCGCTGCTAAACTGTTAACAGCTCTGGCTGAAAAGAAGGCAAGTATATATTACACGCCTCCAAGCAGGTATGGACAGTGCACGTCACGCTGCACAGCCACTGCAAACCATCTCTCATTCAGCAGAAAACACAACAATTTCATGACACAGCGATGGGGTACCCAGGGTAAGGCAGCCCAAGCAGTACAAAAGAATACAATGTTAAATAGACTGGTATAAGCTCTTACCGACCAGGAGGACAGAAAGAGGAAGAATGGGTGGATGCAAGGGGTATATATAAGGTGTGCATCCACAGGTGTGATTAATTTGGTATAGTGCTCCTGTCCCGAGGATCATAGTCACGTGGTTACAGGTTCACTGAAATGAAATAAAACTGCTATACAGCATGACAACAGTGTTATTTTCTATCTATTTATAATGTTAGTCAGTCATTAAATACTTCTCTTTTATTAGACAGTATAAACCACAATTTAAACACATTTGTATAAGCAACAAAATGAGCCAAATCGTATCCCCTCACCAGCATCTGAAAGGCATAGATTAACAGTTCCAGTATCAATAACATTTTTGGTTGTTGCCATTTCACACTTTCTGCATACATATTCATTTGGGATCTGTGACGTCAAAGTATATCTGGAAGAGCTGGAAGAGCAGAGAATCAAAATCATATATCATGCAGCTATTGTATGGTCTAAAGCGAATGCAGAGCCTGGAGAGAATACATTAGAAATGAATGAGAGAATTATTTAAGAATGAAAGACTGTCTCAACTTTCACTGACTTCAGTATTACACCAGTGCAATCAGTAAAAAAAACATATGGTGCATTCTAATATCCTGGGGGGGGGGGATAAATGCTGAATGTGAAATCTTTTAAGAATTCAGATGCTAAAAAGAACTCTTAGCTTTTCAAATGCTATTTAATTCTCTACAGATGTGAAAAGTAATCATGTGTATTTGCTGTTACTGTCCTAAGAAATAAAACGTGGAAAATTTGCAATTTAGTGGCATTGTTAAGATTCTAGCACTTCTGTTAACATGACAAACAATACCCCATTTTACACATTAAACCCTTCCCAAGGAATGAATGGTTTCTTTGGCTCACTAAATGGTAAATGGCATTCACTTATATAGTGTTTTTTACTCATCTTTTTACTCGCTTTACAGATCCTGCTATCCACCCATTCACGCACACATTCACACACTGATGGTGGTGGAGCTGCTATACACCGGCGCTGGCCTGACCCACCAGGAGCAACTGGGGGTTCAGTGTCTTGCTCAAGGACACTTCAACATGCAGACTGCAGACAGAGTGGGGATCAAACCTCTGACCTTTTGATCAGTAGTCGCCACATTACACCTGCACCACAGTCACCCCAGCACTAACATTAACATCATTTAATTGTTTATGGACGGATTAAAAAATCTTAACGAGAGGTGAGGCCAAACTTTCAAGTGACAGACTTTTGTCTTTGAATCAAAACCAAATACAGATCCAGGAGGGTTTCTGAAATCATCTATTAAACTAGAGAGCACTCAGAGTGCACATATCTCCACCAAGGTCCTATTTCCTAATATTAAAGAAAGTGAAAAGTGATCCAGAATCTGCATCTTGACCCAGATTACCTCCAAAACCTGTGTTCACCCGTAGCCTAAGGGTGAAAATTTCATTAAAATCTGTCCAGTAGTTTGTTTGTTTTTTTGGTTTTTTTTTTCTGTAACACTGCTAACAGACCTCCATGGGGGAGGTAATTATAAATTAATCAATGACAGATGACAAAAAATGTGATTGCTTCAGATCAGCGCTTGACATTAACTTTTTTGCTCACCAGCCACTGTGGCTAGTGATTCTCCAAAGTTACTAGCCACTCAGCCTTTTCACTAGCCATTTTTGTGGTTGGAAAATTATGTTTAATATGGTCAAATTTGACTATCGCATGCTAATTTTTACTTGAACTAAATTTACAATCTTTTTAAATGTAAATGACCCCTATATATACATTAAAAATAGCAAGAGAGACACTGTTTAATTATTAACAGCAGTAAATACTGTAAAACAGTGGAGAAAAATATTTGCAATATGAGAGTGAAGTACAGGTAGATTTGGGGTCTGTCCCAATTCTCATTTGTACCTCTTCCCCTTTCCCTACCCCCACCCCTTGGCCCTTGAAATCAAAGGCCAAGGGGCAAGGGTTGAAAATGACCCCTATGAATTGGGGCACCCCTTCAGGGCTGCACAATGTCATTAGTAGTTGCTGATGGATTTAATCTAAATCTACAATGCCCGTTTTCACCAGAAAAAGCAAAAAAAAAAGAAGAAAAAGAAAACTGATGAGAAAAAGTCTCATCTTCAGGAGAAAAATGTCTCAAATTCACAGGAACAATTCTAATCAGTAGAAAAAGTCAGACATTTACTAGAGAGAACGATATAAATTCACGGAGGGAAAGTTGGACCCCCGTGGGCTGTTTTTGGCCCACGGGCCTCATGTTTGACACCCCTGGACCAGCACATTAAAAATACATAATAAGAAGCTTTACTTCCATGAAATAGCTGCAAATCCATCCATCCATCCATCCATCTTCTACCGCTTTTCCGGAGGTCCGGGTCGCAGAGGCAGCAGTTAAAGCAGAGAAGCCCAGACTTCCCTCTCCCCAGCCACCTGCTCCAGCTCTTCAGAGAGGATACCAAGGCGTTTCCAGACCAGCTGGGAGACATAGTCTCTCCACCGAGTCCTGGGTCTGCCCCGGGGTCTCCTCCCAGTGGGACGTGCCTGAAACACCTCAAGTGGGAGGCGTCCAGAAGGCATCCTAATCAGATGCCCATACCACCTCAACTGACTCCTTTCAATGTGGAGGAGCAGCGGTTCTACTCTGAGCCTCTCCCGGATGACTGAGCTCCTCACCCTATCTCTGAGGGTGAGTCCAGCTATCCTACGGAGAAAGCTCATTTCAGCCGCTTGTATCCGTGATCTTGTTCTTTCGGTCATTACTCAAAGCTCGTGACCATAAGTGAGAGTAGGAACGTAGATTGACTGGTAAATCGACAGCTTTGCCTTAGAACTAAGCTCCCTCTTCACCACAACAGACCGGTACAACGTCCGCATCACTGCAGATGCTGCTCCAATCCGTCTGTCAATCTCTCGCTCCATTTTCCCCTCACTCGTGAACAAGACCCCAAGATACTTAAACTCCTCCATTTGGGGCAGGAGCCTGTCCCCAACCCAGAGAGGACAATCCACCTTTTTCCGGCTGAGGACCATGGACTCGAACTTGGAGGTGCTGATTCTCATCCCAGCCGCTTCACACTCAGTGGCAAACCGTCCCAGCAAGAGCTGTAGGTCATTGCTGGATGAAGCCAACAGGACAACATCATCTGCAAACAACAGAGATGAGATCCTGTGGTCACCAAGCATGACACCCTCCATTCCCTGGCTGCGCCTAGAAATCCTGTCCATAAAAATTATGAACAGGATCGTGATAAAGGGCAGCCCTGGCAGAGTCCAACTCTCACTGGGAATGAGTCTGACCGAGTGTTGGCAATATGAACCAAACTCTCACAACGGTCGTACAGAGACCAAATAGCTCGTAACAACAAGCCCGATACTCCATACTCCCGAAGCATCCCCCACAAAAAACCACGAGGGACACGGTCAAATGCCTTCTCCAAGTCCACAAAACACATGTAAACTGGTTGGGCAAACTCCCACGAACTCTCAAGAATTCTCGAGAGGGTAAAGAGCTGGTCCGATGTGCCACGGCCAGGACGAAAGCCACATTGCTCCTCCTGAATCCGAGGTTCAACCAACGGCCGGACTCTCCTCTCCAGTACCTTGGCATAGACCTTCCCAGCGAGGCTGAGGAGTGTGATCCCTCTAAAGTTGGAGCACACCCTCCGGTCCCCTTTTTTGAAGCGAGGAACCACCACCTCGGTTTGTCATGCCAAAGGCACTGCCCCTGACCTCCACGCAATGTTGCAGAGGCGTGTCAACCATGACAGCCCAACAACATCCAGGGCCTTGAGGTACTCAGGGCGAATCTCATCCACCCCCGGGGCCCGGCCACCAAGGAGATTTTTAACCACCTTGGCGACCTCAGCCCCTGTGATAGGTGAGTCATCCCCTTCGTCCCCAAACCCCGCTTCCTCTGTGGAAGGCGTATCAGTGGGATTGAGGAGATCCTCGAAGTATTCCTTCCACGATATCCCCAGTTGAAGTCAACAGTGTCCCATCCGCACCATACACAGTGTGGACAGGGAGCTGCTTTCCCCTCCTGAGCCACCGGACAGTTTGCCAGAATCTCTTCGAGGCCGACTGAAAGTCTTGTTCGTCAGAAACGATGCCCACCGCCCGCCATTGCGCCCACCCTATGATGGCCCATTCAGAGTGCTGGAAACAGGGGACAAGCATTTTTTGCTAGACTTGGGGGGGGGGGGGTCGTCGGGAGAAAATATGCATAGACAGACTTAAACCCGCCTTTGTAGTGGCGGACAAGCAAGTGCTGCTGGCCCGGGCCCCTCGGCGTGGAAGACCCCCACGAAGAACTCCCCAGGCAAACGATTCACCAGGACAGCCACACGGGCAGAGCGAAGTCCCACCCCCCGCCTTGGCCCACCCGCAGTCAGACACACGTCCAGCAGCCCTCCACTGGCACAGAGACCCCCGTTACAGCAGATATGGGAAGAGACTGAAGCCCAAAAGACATGGTGACTGAAAACTCTGTCTCGGGGGGGTGGTGTGGCAATGCATATTATAGAGGAGTTGGCAGACAGCGTCTCAGTCAGGAGGCAGTGATTAAACATAAGAGAATAATAGACAGGAACGTCATGGGGAGTTGGCAGGAAGAGGGAGCTGGGGGTTTAAGAGAAATGTATTGTGGGGTTAGATGTCAGGCTTTTTTATGTGTATGTCTGATGAGAGAGTGTTAATAAATTTCGTCTGCTCGTAAACCGGCCTCCTCATTTCCAATACTCTCCACACTGCTGCAAATCACAGATATCATAGATAGTCACAGATCAACAAAAGTTCACCTCAAAAGGAGCTTCATTTGTGCTTTACAGCAACATAAAGTTTAGTCACTTTTTCTCTCCGTCATATGAAAATTTAAATTTGCACAACTAACGGAAACTTCTTGCTCTAAAAATAATCATATTTAACCACAGAGGAAGGAGCTGATGTGGGTGGGGGGGGAAGAGCAGAGGTTATTCTCACTGCTGGGACAACCGGGGATCAGGGGCAGTTGTCCCCATGATCTGATTACTAAGAGTAGCTGCTGCCTGCTCATCGCCGTTTCTCCAGACTAGCTATAAAATGAACCGAACCGCGAAGCAGACTGTCTGTGCCTTCACCTGTTACCAGCACGGACTCCATCCACATCTTCTCCTGCTGCTGGCAAGTGACATTGGACCAATGAGAATTCACTCTGTGTGCGCAGATGGTGCTTATGGGAGTTGTAGTTTTGAAGTCTCACACTGCAATAGGCTTGTTATTTAGATGTCGCTCAAGCAAACTACACCCACCAAAGTGGCTAGTGGGAGAGGCTGTCTTACCCGGCACCGGTGAAATCCACCCGCCAGTGGCGGGTTGGCAGGTGTTCATGCCAAGCCCTGGTTCAGATTCCTGATGATATCTTTGATATCACCATCATCAAATGGAAAATAAGACAATTAGATGGCATGGTCTTGGAGCTGGTGAGAAGAAAAAGTGTACAAACAAACGTTGTTCTGTAGTATCATCCAGTGATGATCCAGTTGTAGTATAGTGAATATAGAGGCAAAACACACAAAAAACACAGAAGCCAGGTTTTGTTTTGGAATGAGAAGGGGCAAAACACATGCCAGCCTCCTCTCAAACTGAAAGCAGAGATGTGGACAAGAATAAGAGCACAGACTATTTTTGTTCATCTCCGTGTGCACACTGAGAAACGGGTAACTTTAATCATGTGTGCCAGGGGTCACCAACTAAAACTGCAAGAGGTCCGATAAGTCAGTCCGCCTCCCCAGCCTGGGTCTAAATTAGGTGTGGGAATCTTTAGGCATCTCATGATGCATCTTCATGCATTTTTTGTTTTATTTTGTTTATTTAGGAGTTTTCCCTCCCACTGTGTCACAACTTGGTACTTTTAAAGAAAAGTATTTGCAGTAACCTGTAAATTTACTTTCAGTATCTTTCAGTAAAACAAATGGAAGAGAAATGTGTCATGTCACATGGACAAATTTATCTCAGAAATGTGGTTTTCAGAACCGTCATCCTTTCATGGACGTTCTTTCAGAAGACCACAGCTGTCTCCAGACAGGCCAATATCATTTAACTTGCATTCAAGTAATACTTCACTAAGCTCATATTTCAGATACTTTTAGTTCTGTATTAATTTTTTAACAAAAGAAATCAAATGAATTATTTGCTCAATTAAAAAAAACAATGTAATATAAAATTTAATACAGGAGAACACTAAATGTGTTTGTTGACTCCAAATAAATAGCTATAAAATTCTACAATCTACAGCCAAAATTATAAACATGTAAAGTTTTACAGGAGACACAAACTACATAGCACTGCATTTAAAAAAAGGGTTAATATATAACAAATACAATTTCACAAAAGTCCACCTCTATACTAGATTTCCAGTGTTTAAAAAAAAAACAGTTTAAACTGTTAGCCTTAAAAAAAATGACAAAAAATAATAATTCCATATTACAGAATTCTTCAGACAGTTTTTTTTTCCCCAACAGTAAACTTTGTTCCAGCATGGATGGAGCTATAAGTCCATGATTACAGGGTGAGGGGAGGTGGAACTTTTCATGTTCAGTAACATACGGAGTTTTTACGTGATATCTGAGGCTATGAAAAGGACCTCCATAACCAGCATGGGCCCAACGGGATCACGGTCCCGGGGGAAGCGACTTCACCCCTGCATCCCAGCATGGAATACTCTCAGCAGAATCGGAGGCAGAATCACCACGGTAGATGCATTAAATTTCACAATAGCACTTCATTTCGTGGATACAGACCGACAACGAAGCATCTCTGTCCCGGTGAATATCCCGGCCTGTGTGTGTAGCGCCTGCAGCGAACCATGATTTTCCTGTGGGTCCGACAGTCCTCAGAGTCTCTACAAGCAGCAAGTGTCGGTGGGACAGTGGAGAGTGGATAGTGCCCAAGGGCTCACACCATAAACTATTCAGGCGGCTGCCAATGCAGCATTTCATTTCCGCTTTTTTCTTTTGCCAAAACAGTCTCCTCTTCCCACAAATTGTATCAAAAGGCTTTGGAGTCTGGATGGGGAACTCTCAGGGTCCGGATCCGGACCGGAGTCTGCCAGTTGATGAACCCTGGTGTATGCCTTTCTTCAGTTCTTGCCAGGATATCAGCTTTGAGTTCATCTTAACAGGCCCAACTTTCACAGTGAGTGAGTATAAACTAATCACAAGATTAAATTGTCATTACATAAGTTGTAATAGGCTGCAGTGTGTCATTTTTGTAATTTTGCATTTTTATTTATAAAATTTTTGATTGGTGGGGTGCCACAATAATTTTTTTCAATATAAAAAGGGTGCTGTGGCTCAAAAAAGATGAAAAACACTGACTTCAAATAATGCAAAAGATGACAAGCTTCAGCTATACAGCCTAATTAGATCACACTGTCCTCACCCTCCAAAAGTCTGTCATAACCCAGGTGAGCATTAGCCACACAGAGAACTTGAGGTGATCCCTTCCAGTCTGGTGCCTTCCTGCCCTCTGGGAGTACCCTGGTCCTGTTCTTGTTCCTGTTGTGGGTGCACTGTTTCAGGTGATGCCAGACACCAGTGATCTGCCTACAAAGAAAGATTTTTTTTTTTTTTTTTTTTTTTTAAAGATAAAACAAGAAATTTTGAGTCTGGCGGGTTGAAAAGCTGCCCTTGACCACAAGATTTCTTTTTTGAATCATCAGAATCATCAGAATGGCTGCATACACTGTGGTTCATTCTCACTGAGGGGAACCTTTGGTTCCTCCTTGTTCTTTGGCAATCACACACTGATTATGAATGTAGTGTTTCATTTGAAAATTTGTGCTTGTGGTACGCATTAAGCGGTTAGCATTGAAAAGTGTGCTGCAATAAAATTAAAGGTTGCATGGTCCCTAAACCATAAAAAGCAATAGTGTGCAGATTTAAAGTAAGCACTTCAGCTGTGTAAACGTGTTGTGCTGTAAAGAGCATGTATGTGTAGGTGTTCACGCATGTTTGCTTCCCTTCATGAGCACCCTTCCTTTGGTTCTGGTGATTTCACACAAACACATTTTTGTGCATGCGTGTGTGGGCCTGAGGCAAACTGAAATGAAGCAACACTGAGCAGACACTGCCCCGGGCAAACTTAACACAGGCCTCCTTTGACAAAAACACACATGCGCGCCTAGCCATGCCTTGATGCTAGGTTTCACATTCTTTTCGTCAGCTGGAAGCTAACAACCACCAGCACGCTGCAGAGTGGGAGGTTAGGCTTTATCAAAAC
The DNA here is from genome assembly GCA_020510985.1 of Pholidichthys leucotaenia. NCBI lineage: Eukaryota > Metazoa > Chordata > Actinopteri > Cichliformes > Pholidichthyidae > Pholidichthys > Pholidichthys leucotaenia. The sequence continues at coordinate 154,988,260 of CM035847.1, read as the reverse complement.
CACCCTGCACCCCTCTATTCTTCAGCTGTGAGGGTCTAAGGCAAACTCACAATTTCTGTCTTGTATAAATAAAACCTGCATCTGCTATTCTCGGTAATTAATACTGCTGCAATGACTGCTCATTTACCTGTCCAAACAACCCAACCGTCTCTCCAGGCAGGTAGCTCAGAGCCACACTGCAGTCAGACGACGCTGAAATGAGAAGGAGCCGGTCGCCATGCATACACATCTCCAGGTGGGTCACATGATCGAGGTGCGGCTTGGAAGCCTGCAATAGATTTGGTAGCTCTCTCTTCCTTCCTTCATTTGGCATGAGACAATAATTCTGTAGGGCAAAAAAAGACAAAAAAAAATAGTCCCTCACTCTTGTCTGGAAGAAAATCTTCCCCATTTGACCTGTGGAAACTTGCACTTCATTTATATTACTACAGACTGCTGAGCCCTGCCATCCTCAGTTACTGTTGCTATGCCTGCTAAGCTTTGTGTTCCCTAAAAATCACATGGTGGTTTACATGGCAACTGTGGCAGATTTACCACTTTCATTACAGCTTCTTATGGGGGGATCTGAAAAGTTCATAGTGATCAAATTTGACCAAATGTGGTTTATTTTTCAACCGCAGGGATCCAAGCGCTGCAACACCGATGGAAGATGTGTGTGGACCAAAGGGGAGACTAGGTTGAAAAATAAACCACATTTGGTCAGATTTGACCACCGTGAACTTTTCAACCTATGATGCTTTCAACCCTCCCCCCCCATGATTTTTTTTACTGGAGACTATAGTTTTTGTTGGCTGAAGGAGTAAATGATACTGGGAGACTGTGACAGCTAATTTATATTAAACAGCATTTAGAATGCAATATATGGCCATGATATGCAAAAGGTGAATTCCTTTAAAAATGTTCAGGATCATCACAATCTAAAAATTCATGTAGAGGCTTTGATCTTGGGCTGCAGAACAGAAATAGCTTTCTGCTCCCACGTAGTATTATTAGACTATGGTGAACTGAAACCCAGAGTTCACAAGACTTGAGCTTAAATGTTCCGATTATCATAAATAACCACAACTGCACTTTTTAGATGGAAAGGCTTTGAGAACTGGGACCACTTATAGTTACTCAAAATTTGTGACAAGAAAAGAAGAGTTTGGTATCAGTAATCATATGAGTGACAGGAAAAGGACTTTGAGGAAGAGGAGACAACTTTTTTCTCAATGCTTCAGCCATAGAAGGCATGTCCTTATGCTTGTGTTGGATTCATTTGGGTGCTCTGGTTTCCTCCCACAGTCCCAAGCACGTGCATTAGTTTAATGGTTTCTAAATGTAGTATCTAACTGGGCTGCAACAGCTTATGACTAATTGGAAAGTAAAAGAAAAAAAACTTGCAACCAATACACAAATTCACTTAGAATCACACTGAACTGGCACATTTAGGCACCATTAGGGCAGTGGTGGCCTAATGGTTAGAGATATAAACTTCTGATTGGAGGGTCACTGGTTCAGTCCCTTGACCAGCAGGATCAGATGTGGGTGGGACAGATGATGCAGCAGTATTTACCCCACCCTCATTAACCCAACTGTGGTGCCCTTGAACAAGGCCCTTAACCCCAACTGCTCCAGTAGAGCTGCTCAATGGCCACAAGTGGTTGTACTGGGCCACTTCCAGGTGTCAATGTGGACAGGATGTCCTTGAAAAAGAGAGGCTGCCTCTCAATGAACCTCTGCTGTGTAAAGATTAAATTTTTTAAAAATTGCATATTTTGCATAAATTTTACACAAACCCCCAGTGAATTTTAGCCCAAAAGAGTTCACATACATGCCAGGCATGTGTTGCATATTTGCGGAACATGCAAGAAATCTCTGTCTGTGTGTGTTTTGCGTGCATCTCCCAAACTGTTTGTCGGACAGGCCTCACATTTTATGTGTGCTGGGCTGAGGTTATCAGGGTGTGCTTCCCCGAATTTCAGCCTTTCCGGATATGCGGAAGTTTAGGAGGGGGAATCTTTAATGAATGTCCATAGGGGAGCTATGGGTGTTCATAGCTATGACATCATAGACGCACAGATGTTGCCATGGTTACTGTTGCCAGGCAGACACATCATCAAAGATCAAAGGCAGGCATCACTGAACGAGTGGTGACGTCAAAGATCAAAGGCAGGTTTCACTATGGTTACTGTTACCACGGTAACCACGTCAAAGATCAAAGGCAGGTTTCACTATGGTTACTGTTACCACCGTAACCATGTCAAAGATCAAAGGCAGGCATCACCATGGTTGCTGTTGCCATGGTAACAGTAACTTTTACAGGCATGCAGAAATGCTTGCTTACACTTGCTTTCTACGGGCATGCAGAAATACCGGTACTTGCTTATACTTGGTTTCTACAGGCTTGCACTAGTTATTAATTATAAGAATTAATTATTAACTATAATTATCATGTGCAGCCCCCTGGGGCGGAATGAAGGACTCACATGTAGGGTGACCTTTTAACATAATTTATTGCAGAAAACATAACTGTAAACAGTGGCGCATGAACACGCAGGGGCCTCCCTTCTCTTTTCGTGTTTGTGCCATTTAGTGTTGATTTAATTATGCCTAAGTGTATATTCATGTGTTTAATGTCTGTAAATGATGCTGTGCACAAGTTACAGTCACCACAGCCTTCTGGAGATAAGGAATATGACCAAACGTTACATCTTGGATCAGAGCGTTACAGAGGAACTCCGTAGCTGAGGTCTTCTCCACCAGACCGCCACATCCCCCCTGATTCGACTGCTGTGTCTCATCCCAAATGTAGACACCACGGACAGTGTGAGCAAAGACAAAAGAGAGGTAAACGTGGAGGTATCCGAACAAAGCTAACCACTAGCCCACACAGACTGCCGATTCCTTCCCTCATTCTGGCCAGTGTACGCTCACTAGACAACAAAATAGACCACATACAGCTCCTAAGATCTACGCAATATGATGCGTGGAACTGTTGTGTTTTTATCTTTACGAAACGTGGCTAAATGACAATATCTCGGACTCTACCATTCAGTTAGCAGGGCTAACATGCTATCATGATGATCAGGTGTTTATGGAAGAAGGAAAGACCCAAGGTGGAGGTGTGTGTGTGTGTGTTATGTGTGGTAAAATACCTGGGTGAAGGATGAGGCAAGATGACTTGGTGAACACAACTTTATTGATGTAACTGAGGATGTGGTAACATGGCAGGCACCTGGCAGAGGGCACCGGTTAAAGAGGCCACAATATGGATGCCCTCTGCCTTATATAGGGCAGTGTGGTGACGTGACGGGAAGTGCACATCACCATACCGCACTTCACAATAATGTGCCATTTTCATATACAACATTCTCATCCCCTTTAGAAAAGTCCAAAACCACACAAAGAATTGACCCCCCCCCAAAAAAAAAAAAAAATTTGACCTGGATCACGCACTAAAATAACAAAAAAACAATGTACTAAATTGGCCAAACACATTCACACAAAACAACCTGAAATATGGCTGACGGATGGACTACCGTATAGCCTGCATGGCGGGGTGGATTATTCTGCCACCCATACCTAAAGAAAAGTCCATTTATAAAACTAAAATCACACACTGTGCTCCTAAACTAAAGAAAAACACATAAAACAATCCCATATCATAACATACACTTCAAAACATAAGAACTACAAACATTCAATATTTACAGCACAGCCCCTTGGGTTGGAGAGGTAGAACTGGCATGGGGGGGGCCCAGGGCAGCCCCTCAGCAAGCACACCCCCGGAAGCAGCAGACCTCTGGGACGATGGCTGATCTTCCGGACAATGGAGCCCCGCTCCTTCACCACCAACACCGACTCCCGTCCAGCCTCATCACCTGGAGCCTCTTCCCAGACATGCCAAAGCTGATTGGCGTGCCTCGATGAGCCATCGGGCAACCTGAAGTTTGCTGCGCCCAACTTAGCCACTATGCACATATACCCTCGATGTTTTGTTGGCTGTCATTTGGCCCATCTTCGCCATGGACATTCTTCACCCCGAACCTGAACTAAGTAAAAAAACCTTCAGCGGGGCCCGGCTCAGCCTGACCTGGTGCTGCTGAGCATGTCGTTCCTCCATGCTCGTCGGTCTGGCCCCGTCCTCTTCTAAAACTGTCGTAGCGGTCACCATCGTAGCTGCAGACCCTCCATCCCCCTGTGGCCAAGCTCCAGAGGCATCTGGGGCTAGCACATTGATATCACTCGCCAATGCAGGCGCCTCGCCGCCACACTCTGTACTCCCCTCTACCATATCCCAAGCGCCGGCACTGAGACCCTCCTGCGCCAAACCTGAATGAAGCTGGTCCTGCTTGACTGCCATGGTGTCCATTAGCTCTTCGTCATACACAACGTCCTCATCGACCATCAGAACCAGAAGGTTCCATTAGCCACAACCCAACTATTTGTTCCTGGCGTCGTCTTTTATGGCGAAACCCAGTCCGTAAAACAATTCACAGCCCATGATGTGATCGCCTCACGCTGTCACGTGGAACATGAAATCAACCATCTTTGCCGACTTGTAACAGACCGTTAACTATCAAGTCCCAACCGTGCACAGCCTGCCACCTCCATAACCATACAACGGCACCGAGTTACCTCTAATCCTGTAGTGGGGGAAAAACTTCCTCACCGTGGCCCAATTCAGCAACAACCTCTCCGCCCCCATGTCGTGCAGCAGTGGTATCTCAATGCCATCCAGTACAACTGTGCAGTACGTGTACCCATTTGTGATGGGAGACACCGTATGGATGGTCATCGGGGTCAGGTGAAGTGATTTCTTCCGTGGGCTCTCTGGTTCGGATACACGGCACACTCTACCGTAATGGTTCAAGCATCCACATCTGCTACGTTTTCCACTAGCCGGGCAGTCCTTAGCCTTTTTGCGGTGCATTGCAGACCCACAACCCTTGCACAGGGGCTTTCCCAGGGCAGACCTTTGGCTGACAGCATTGACTTCCATAATATCATCATCCAAGCTATCCTCGCTATCCAAGTCCGCAACATTTGCTGCAGCGGGTGGCTCTGAAGCTAGCTTGTCTGCGGCCTCCAACTGGAGAGCTAGTTCGACAGCTCTGGCTAATGTTAAGTCATTGGGCGCCGTGAGTAGCCTAGCCCGCAACGAAGCGCTGCACGTGTGCTCCACAAGCTGGTCACGCACCATGTCATCTTCCAATGGCCCAAAGCGACACTCGCTAGTTAGCTGCCTCAAGTCAGCGACCAACTGATGAATAGGCTCACCTACCCGCTGATGTCGCTGCTGAAAAAGAATCTTTCGGACAGTCACGCTATCCGAAGTGTGAAAATGGTTTGCTAGCAGCTCCATAACATCTTCAAAAGGGTCCGAAGCTCCGAGTGTACGCAGGATTCGCTGGCTCTCAATACCCAGGTTATGAACAAGACACGCACGTACTCTTAACTTGTCAAGCTTACTGAGGTCCAGCACGGTGATGTAGGTCTGGAAGGCCTCAAACCACATGGTCACCAGGCACCGGCGGTTCGCCCAGCAGCTCAAGAAAGGGGTGAAGTGGTGTGATACACGCCTCCATGAGTCAATCCTCGATCGCCAAATGTTATGTATGATAAAATACTTGGGTGAAGGCTGAGGCAAGATGACTTGGCAAACACAGCTTTATTGATGTAACTGAAGATGTGGTAACATGGCAGGCACCTGGCAGAGGGCACCGGTCGAAGAGGCCGCAATATGGATGCCCTCTGCCTTATATAGGGCGGTGTGGTGACATGACACCACACGTGCCACACCACGAAGTGCACGTCACCACACCGCACTTCACAATAATGTGACATTTTCATATGCAACAGTGTGTTTACATCAGTGACGCTTGGTGCTGAGATGTGACTGTTGTGCATAAACACTGTTCTCTGTTAGTGGAGTTTATAATATGCAATATGATGAACAGGACAAGATAATGGCAATAATAATAATATACAGGATAACCATAACTAGAGTGGATATAGCTGAACTGAAGGTGAGAACACTGATAATGATGATAGTGATATACAACAAATGATCAACCAGAAAATTAGAGTGCTGTCAACGTAAGAGTAACACAGGATGATAAGCAGGACAGGAATAATGATAACAATAATGATAATATAAATCCAAAAAAGAGAACATAAAGCATGGACAGGGTCTGACCCTGTCCAGGTCATGACAGTACCTACCCTTTAAGGGACGAATGCCAGACAACTCTAGAAGAGAGAGTAAAAGAGGAAAAAATAGGAGGAAAGGTCATGGAAGGGGGCTAGAACCTAGCTGACCTCAACAAGAATCTTCCGACTAGGGTGGGAGGAGGGAGGACATGGAGGGGGGCTAGAGCATAGCCGGTATCAACATGTACCTCCCAACTAGAGAAGGAAGGTGAGAAAGGAGGGAAGAGAGAGGACACAGAGGTGGGTTGGAATGCAGCCCGTCTCAATGAGAACCTCCCAACCCGAGAAGAAAAGGGATAAAGGAGAGGGAAGAGAGGCCATGGAGGTAGGTTGGAACGCAACCCATCTCGACATGAGCCTCCTGACCACGGAAGGAATGGGAGATGACACGGAGGTGGCTGGAGCACAGCCCATCTCAAGGTGAACCTCACAACCCTGAGTGGAAAGAGGGATCAGGAAGGGAGGAGAGAGGACACGGAGGTGGGTTGGAATGCAACCCATCTCAGCGTGAATCTCCTGACCATGGAGGGAAAGGGGGAGGACACGGAGGTGGGCTGGAGTGCATCCCATCAAAAGGTGAACCTCACAACCCCAAGTGTGAAGGGGGATCAGGAAGGGACACAACAAAAATGACCAGCACAAAAAAATAACCCCAAAATAGGAACAACTAGAACAAAACACAACAAAATACCACAAAACAATTATGCATCTTTCTTTCTTTTTTCTCTATTTTTCCTTTTTTCACATTTATTTTTCATGAATGGTACACAGTCCAAGGCTGGATAACGGGGAACAGGGTTGGTCGGGTGGCTGACCCCAGTCCGTGGACCACTTGAAAAAGGGGAACAGTCTGTCACGTGGTCTGCCAAAGTCCATGGGCCACCTGGTGAAGGGAGACAGTCTGTCGGGTGGTCTGCCAAAGTCCATAGACCACCCGGTGAAGGAGGACAGTTTGTCTGGTGGCTGTCCAAGGTCTGTGGACCACCAGATTGAGGAATGCTGGTCAGGAGGCCGACCAAGGTCCCGAGCCAACCTAGCCACCACAGTGGCTACCCCAAGAGGCTGATCTGGTGGCAACTCGGTGGTAGGAGTGTCAATGCTACCCTCCTGGGGTGTGGCTGGTAGAGTGTGTACCTCCTGCGGTGATGTGGATTGTGAAAGTTGGACCCCCTGAAGCACAGAAGGTGAGGGTAGTACCCCCTGACGTACAGGAGGTGACGGTTGGACCCCATGGAACACAGGAGGTGAAGTTGCGACTTCTTTAGATGGGAGAGGTACATAGATATGGACCTCCGATGAGAATGAAGAGATGCTGACCTTCGCCGAGGGAGAGCAGATGTTGACCTCCACCATAGACCCACGTGACACCACCTCAATCAAGGGGGAGAGGGAAGGGGTTAGTTGAACATCACCCAGATGCACAGTAACTGAGACAGGCGGCGAGAGATCAGCAACCCATGGGTGCCCGGGCTGACACTCCCCGCCAGAAGCAAGGCAAGATGTACAAATTGATGGAATAATGATTTGTAACAATACTTGCCTTACTCGGGCAGTGCGGTGGCAGAGTGGTTAGCACTGCGGCAGCACAGCAACTCACCCTTGGCCGGGGGATCCTGGGTTCGATCCCAGCCCCCGACCAACAGGGATCTGTTTGGAGTTTGCACATTCTCCCCGTGTCTGTGTGGGGTTACTCCGGGATTTCTCCGGTTTCCTCCCACATGCCAAAAACATACAAGTTTAGGTTAATTGGCATCAAAACTGGGGATTCTAAATTGTCCTTAGGTATGACTGTGAGAGTGAATGGTTGTCTGTCTCTCTGTGTTGGCCCTGCGATGGACTGGCGATCAATCCAGGGTGTACCCTGCCTCTCGCCCAAAGATGCTAGGATAGGCTCCAACCCACCGCGACCCAAAAAGGATTAAGCGGAAGAAGATGGATGGACTTGCCTTACTCCCTCTTGCTCAGCTGCCGGTGAAACCCCAGGTCGTGCTGCAGCTGATGAGGCAACCTTGGGTGAAGCTGTCTGGGAGACGACCTCGGGGGAAGCTGCAGGCAAAATGGTCTCAGCAGGAGCATGCATGTGAAGAGGAATCATCTCTGCAGGGGCCTGCACATGGAAGGGAGCAGTCTCTACAGGGGTGTGCATGTGGAAGGGACACTTATAACTCTTGTTCTTAATGACTGCTGTTATATATTTATGTATGTATGTACTTGTATTATTTATTGGGTTTTATTTCATTTATTATATACTACATCCATTGTGTATGTGTGGATTGTGTGGTTGCAGCACGGGTGACAAGCCCAAGACAAATTTCCCCTTGAGGGACAATAAAGTTTATCTTATCTTATAGTCTCCGCAGGGGCGTGCACATGGAGCGGAGTAGTCTCTGCAGGGGCGTACACATGGAGAGGAACAATCTCTGCTGGAGCATGGACATAGAGAGAAGCAGCCTCTGCTGGAGCGTGCACGTGGAGAGGAGCATTTTCTGCAGGAGCGTCCACGTGAAGAGGAGCAGTCACTGCTGGAGTGCTCACCCTCTCGGCTGTGGAGGCCATGGAGGTGGAAATGACCTCAGAATGTCAAGCGAGATCAACTGCAGAGAAGAATTATAGAGACTGATGGATAAGGAGGCTGCCTCCGAGTCCTCTGCATCAGACACAGCGGGTCCTAGGACTGGCTTTGCTTCCTCTGTAGGGGCCCGTGGGGCAGGGACAGCAGCCCCCCTTCCCTAGCCTTGCTTTTCTTGCTCTTGGGTAGCATGGTGACACTGTCACTCGCAGCCATGTCAGAAAATGACCAGACCATATGCGCTCTGTCTTGCATGCATAATGTCTTGTCCTAGGTCCCCAACCCCTTGCGAAGTTGTCTAACTTTTCATACACTTTCTGACTAACAGAAACTATATTGAGAAGGGTTTGAGACAGGTTTGAGGTGCCTGCGACGACTCAATGATTAGTTAATGAGAAAATTCGTAGCACAAATTTTTAGGCCTTGGTGCAACAGAGGAACATGGTAATCACTCGATGTGTCTGTGTGTGGTTGGTCGTGTGTATACATGTATCTGTCTGTTACCAGCTTTTCAGTGCGTCCGGTCAAAATCAAGTGGAACTAAAGGCTTGTATCATTATATCACCATATTTTCTCGACTTGTAATTTGCCAGAATTTTGAGATAAGGCTTTGTTTTCAAAATAAACACAAATTTAACTCACCATTACACTGTCACTGTAATAACTAGGCCAGGCCAGCAGAGGCCGCCCTGAGGCAGCTGCACCTTGGTGCTTTCATTTGAATAGTTTTTTGAATATAAAATTCTGTGACAAGAGAGCAAAACCCTGCAACTCACAAGAGGGAATTGCAAACCCCAGTGAACTTTGAGACATTTTTTTAAAACTCCCTCCTGAATGCTCTTCTCCAACTAGTCACAAGCTGTCTCAGCCCAGTGAGACACTACCTTTAGGTGTTTGCCGCCCATAGACTACAGTTAAAGGAGTAGTCTTTAAGATTAAAAACATCTGTGTAAATATATAGTAGGTACAAGTATTTGGGTGCAACATAAGGACAAATTGCTTTAAAGTTTTTGGTGTCTATGTTAGCTTTGGTTTGTGACATGTGATATTAGGGCGAGCCCTCTGACTGACCTGCAAAGTTATGTCTTTCCATACAGCAGTATCCTGTGCAATCATGTTAGTCATCCAGCTGATTCTAAAGTGCGCTCTAAACTAGCCAAAGGACAGGATTTCTAAGAGAGCACTGAGCTGGGCCGGCTTCTTAAATGCTGGTACATATATACATAAATCTCCATAAATTAAACTGGAAGCCAAATGAGATGTACCCATCTGAATTCATCCCTTTATAAACTGTGACAGAGAGATTGTGCTGTGAATATTGTGGCAATAATACCCAAGAGGGTGTTCTTTTACTGTGATTATGAGCATGGCAGTGATGCAGTTATGCCTCATACTAACGGGATGGTCTAAGTCTCCATAATAAGAGTCAAAAAGTCAAAAGGCCACTCTGAGGTATCACAAACTATTCTGAGACCAAATAAAAGGGTTGAAAACACTAGTGATATCAATAAAAAATATAATCCTTTTTGGAGGTGAAATTGTGCTTGGTATTGGCCCACAAATTTTCACAAATGTCAAGTAATAAAAAAGACAAAAGACTGCTTTTATTTAAATTATTATATATATATATATATATATACTGCATATATTTCTCCAAAGAGAAAGGGGATGTTACCTTTTCCAAGTAATATATCAGGAGAGATCATTTCTAAATGATTGACTGTCTTCATTTTATTCAAGAAAACGGCTGAGGCCTCAAAATGACAGACAGTGCTGTCATCCTCAAAGTGAACAACATGCCTGATCTAATGGAAATATCTAGAGTCCACTCTTTCTTCACTGTCGATTACAGTCTGTCTCTTGATCCCTGTCCCTCCTTCTGGCTCAGTGCTCATCAATCTCTATCATTTTCCCCGTCTCTGCCACTCTCTCTGCTGAATTCTGACCATGCACAAAAAGGCCATGGCACAATGAGAACTGGAGTTCAGTGCGGGCGGCTGCAGCTGGTGTGTCATGATGACATACCTTTATGTCCCATGTCTTGATTGTTCCTCCTCTATCAGCTGTGACTAAATAGTTTCCACGGGGGCAGACAGCCATAATGATGGATCCCAGGTCCCTGTTGTGGGCTGTGAACGCTCCTACCAGATGGCCATGTTGGGTGTTCCAGAGCATGACCGCACCTGAGCTACCGCAGGACACCAAATCTGCACCACCTGATGGAAATGCAGTGTTAGGAATGCGGCGATACATTGGTATCAAAACATGTCCAGTAGAGGCTGTCCTTCAGAAAAGAAGAAAAACATCAGCAAGGTCATATTGTATATTTAAGCTGCCATTCTTATTATAATCTCTTGAAGGAAGGTGAATGCATCATCTGCACTTGTGAAGACACCTTATACTTGGCCTGTGCAGTGGCCCTGGGCTGGAGAAGGTAAAGCCAGTTTAAAAAAAGACAGTTCTACTGTTCAGGAAGTTTGAGAAATTAATGCAATGTAGAGAAATTGAAGGAGATTTCTGTCTGAAGAAAATCATGGAAAACTACAAACTCCAACTCCAATGAATTTGGGTCATTGTGTAAAAACAGAATACAATGACTTTCAAATCCTTTTAGACCTGTATTTAACTGAATGCACTACAAAGACAAGATATTTAATGTTCAAACTGATAAACTTCATTATTCTTTTGCCAAATATTCACTCATTGTGAATGTGAGGCCTGGAACACATTTCATCTCCCTGACAATCCCTCTTTTTTTTCCTTTGAATACGCTCCTGTACCCCCTCATTCCATCACCACATCTCCTTGTCTTCTTTCCTCTATCCAGAGGACACACCACATACCTTTCTACCCGCTCCCTCCATACTTTTGCAGTCCTCTGGTAGTTCTTCCCTACCACCCAGTGTCTGTATCAACTCCTTCCTGAACTCTGTGCAACCTTTCTTCCTTCTGTAACTTCCCTCATTTAATTATTGGCTTTGCCTTCATCCGCTTCATGCATCTTTTAAGATGATTTACGTTAGTTGGTTCCGGCTCACTACCCAAACTAGAAGCTAGCAAGCTATGATTAGCAATAGTGATGTAAGAGGGAGGGTGGGATGCCGTTTATGGGCATTTAAAGAGGTGTGCACTGAAACGAGCCATTCTAAAGAGGGTTGCAAAAGATGATTCACAATGATGCTGCAACAGTTAAATAATAAGTAATAAGTATTTCACAAACATTTCATTATGACCTGTGGGAACATGTCAAAAAAAGTGCAGTAAATGGGACCTTTAAATCTGCAGATCTCATACAGCAGATGACAAAAGTGGAAAAAAATGGATGACAACAGACACTGGCTAAGATTTTATAGAAAATGAAGACAAAGTTAAACCCCTTAAAGCTGTGGCTTTGTGCTAATTTGTTCAAGGTGACAACTGGAAACAAGGTTAAGTCTTAAGAAAAGGAAATGTTTGAATGCTTGAATGACTGATGAGACTGATGTTGATGATTAGAATTAATGATAAACACTCCCAACACCTAAAAAGCTTTGGCTGTTGGAGTGTTTCAGTAAAAGAAATGCGGGCTCCAAATAGGACCAAGGACGTTTAGTTTTTCCCCTCCAAGAAGTGTTTCAGGAAAATTACTTGCCTCTGGCACTTCTCTCACCAAACACCTAAGCAGACACAACTACTCAAAACAGAATAAACTCAAAACTGAGAATAAATCTAAATAGTTAAAGAGGACGCATCTGAAATAAAAAAAAAAGCCAGATACGTCACATCAAAGATGCATTGGTGCATAGATCCTGTACTGTATCCTAACACATGATACATGCTTAGTGTATTTATATTGTATAGATACAGCAGTGTGTTTTTGTATTTTGCAAACAGAAAGGGGATGTTTTCTGCATTTTAAAATGGTGCAACATAGTACTTTCAAAAGTAACTTTGCTATAACTTTTAGATTTGAATATATTTTAAAAAATAAATAAAGGCATCCCAAGCTAACATATCTACACGCTGGAGAGATACAATGTTTAAAAAGGCTTTGGCCTGAGATTATGGAGACAGAGTACAAACCATAACTCCAAGATCATTTCCATATTTTACGCTTACACTCTGCTAGAGTCGCTTTCCATGCTCACGCTGAGAACCTTATTTATCAGCTGTGCGATACATGCAGTTTTAGCTCGTTTTATAAGACTACTCTCCATCAGAACATAACCATTGTTTTGTTGAAGGTATCAGAAACTGAATGTGTATATGTGCATTCGATTATTTCACCTGAAGCTGTAATGTCAGATATGCGTCCAGGGATGAAAAACAGTCGAGTGATGCAGCTCTCTGGATCCACCGTGCCGATCGAACCAGAATCCCATAAATGACCCAGAACGTCAGCGGGGAACACGATGTTAAAGGACACACACACAGAGAACAGGTGAGGGAGCATTTGACACGGAAATAAACATCCCATGCAACTGCTGGCTAAAATTTGCTGCAGAAGTGACACCTTGCGCCTTGCTGTAGTCTCCCTGTTCAGCATGTGGCCGCAGCCTCTTCAAAGCTTTTTCTGTGCTGCTGTTCCATACTATGATCTCTCCATCGTAGCTTCCTGCACACATCAGAGAAGAGATGAAACAAAGTAACAAGTTTCTAAAACTTTCTAAAAATTGCATGTTGTTACATGTTAGTCAGTGGAAAACTTCACTGCTTTACAAGCTTTTGTGCTTCCTCTGCAGTCACAATGAAAAAAAAAGGACTTCTTTTCAAAAGAAATACAATCTTCAAAAAAAAAAAAAAAACTTTTCGTCAACACCCACACTTCTACTTTCCTCTTGCAGCTGAATCATGCAAAGAAATCACTAAGACCCCTCTGAAGACAAAGCTAAACAACCCCCCCCACCCCCATCCCCAAGTCCCATCTCCACCAATTCAAGACAGAGTACTCTGCAAGTAATCTACATTATATATATATGAAAGCACGTGCACACCAGTGTGTTTATCAAACAAAGCAGGAATCTCATCAGGCAGTTCAACAGTGGAACAGCAGGAGTTAATGAGATGTGTGAGGAGTGTGCTGGCTATGGGAGGTGAGTGTGTGAGCAACAGGAGGTGTAAAGTTTATGAGAGTGTGGCTCTCCTGCATTATTCATGCAGCCCAGGGCCAGCTTCTGTAATTCAAGCGACTTTTATCGTGGCTTCTATATCCGTTTATATGTCTGTGTGCGTCACAATGAATGGGAAAGCGTAGATTTTCTGCCTCATCCACACTTTGTTGAGCTTTAAGCTGCAGATGGCTTAATCACCTTCATTAACTTTTAAAATCACCCTGACGCATTTAGCCATGGTAATTTTGACAACAAATACAGTGCACATCGCAGCGCATTTCCAAATGAGGGGAATAAATGCAAAGATGCACAAAGGCTGCTCACTAAAGATTTCCCCCAATTCATTTCCCATGGGCTGAGAGGAACCAAACTTGGCCCAGTCATTAGTCTTTCTCTACATAGGTACCACCAAGGGTCACACACTTCTCCCATCGCTTTATGCAGCTGTGGAGACCTCACCTGCAGAAGTCTGGAGGTTGCATCAGAAGCCACAACTTGACTTCAGAAATCAGTGTTTCATTGCTTGGAAGTGCTTACCCTTCAAAAATGACTTCATGGTTGGAAAGAGGCGGAAGTCAGATGGCTGCGTATAGTCTGAATGCTGCTAAGGTGGTGTATGTATCCCACAAATGCCAGTTGATGCGTATTCCACACGTAAGAACACGGTTTCTCCTCATGTGACTTTTTTGTGACTGTGATGATGGAACAGCAATGATTATTCATAAACATGTTATTTAATTTCAGTGCCCTGTTTCAGCAATAGCAGGTTCAATAAAATAATATACATATTCAAGCCTGGAAATTTTGTTTAATTAGTATTATGCCCAACGTTGACATTTAGGGCCTTAGCTAAATTTGTATCTATTGTATGAGCTATATTCAAATGAACAATCTTGGTTTAATTTGGTGTCTGCTTTACAGCAAAAACACAAATCATTTATTTTTTATATAACTGTAAATATATTTAAGCTGTAAGGGGTCAAGAATCAAAAATTAGGTACACAAACATAACCTCTATAAGCTCTTGCCTCCAGGTTAAAAAATTATAGAGGAAAACATTGACTCCTTAATACTAATCTACCTTCATTTTAAGCCTCGGATACTGTCTGTAACCGTTCCATGCAGATGTTTTCCATCCAAATATTTCTCAAAATGAGACTTTCCATAGTAAAGGTTGCTTACCCTTAGTCTATGGGATTGCCCTGCAGCTATAAACTTCAACACTGGTTCCATTTTTATGGTGAGTTCCTTTCCTCAGATTAAGTTGGATTTGGGTATTTCTTCACAAGTATTTCTGGGCTATGAGCCTTGGCAAGACTGACTTGAAGTCCATAGAAGATGGGTGCATTCTTGCAGTGTTCATCAACTGTAGCACTATTTCAGATTCACTTTATTAATCCTCAGAGGGAAATTCAGTCTTTCTTAATTATAACCGGAGTGGTGGCCTAG
The DNA here is from genome assembly GCA_020510985.1 of Pholidichthys leucotaenia. NCBI lineage: Eukaryota > Metazoa > Chordata > Actinopteri > Cichliformes > Pholidichthyidae > Pholidichthys > Pholidichthys leucotaenia. Next base: position 154,972,957 of record CM035847.1, on the reverse strand, counting down.
AGGTAGAGCATCCGCCCCACAACTGGCAGGTCAGGGTTCAAGTCCCGGCCAGGTCATGCCAAAGACCATATAAAAATAGAACTTCCTACCATCTAGTTTGGTGCTCAGCAAAAATGGAGTGAAGGAGGGAAATGTGGGCGGCAGTGACTCAGGAGGTAGAGCAGGTTGTTGAATAACTGGAGGGTTGGCGGTTCAAATGTCACTCTCCCCAGTCTTCCTGCCATTGTGTCCCTGGGCAAAACACTTTACCCACCTTGCCTCCAGTGTCCACAACACTGGGTATGAATGTGTATAAATGTTTGGTAGTGGTTGGAGAGGCCGTTGGCACGGATTTGCAGCCACGTTTCTGTCAGTCTGCCCCAGGGCAGCTGTGGCTACAGTAGTAGCTTACCACTGTCAGTGTCTGTGAAGTGAATGAATAATGTATCCACTGTAATGCGTCTATGAAAAGGCGCTATATAAATCTGATGTATTATTATTATTATTATTATTATTATTATTATGTATTCATGCTGCACCCCACTTCCTGTTCCTGTCAACCTGCTGTCAATCGGTAGATTTGTGTGTTTTGGTGCTTGGTTTCTGACTACTGTTCTGGCTTCTGATAACTGAGTTTGGATTACGGACTGGACATCCTCGTTTCGACCCCTGCCTGACTTAAGACGGCGATAACCCCATTTATGGCCTGGGAAAACGGGAGCGGAGCTGAGCGGTCCGCCACTCAGCTAGCTAGACAGCTGTTCAGTTAGCCGTTTAGTCAACATAAATCATCTGGGTTCATGGGTCCTAAGAAAGCTCAGCAGGCTGAGGAGGTGGACAATATTAAAAGGTCACTCGACTTCTTGGCTGAAGAGATTTCTGCTGTTAAGCTTCAGCAAAAAAACATTCTGGACCTAGTCAAGGAGGTAAAAGCGCTGCAGATCCAGAATACTGAGAAGGACAAGAGGCTGGCGTATCTGGAGAGCAGAGTGGCTGACCTGGAACAATACACCCGGGTGAACGACGTGATCATCACGTAACATTAAACCCTGATCATATGCTCGGGCGGTGGCCGCGGACAGCAGAGCGGGACTCGGTGAGCTGGAAGCCAAATCCACTGAGCAACAAGTGGCGGCCTTCCTGCAGTCCAAAGGAATCCAACTGGACTGTAACACCATTGAGGCCTGCCATCCTCTACCCAAGAAAAACAACAGCGACAAACCAGCTGTCATCATGACGTTTGTCAACAGAAAACACAAGACTGCGCCTCTAAAACAAGGTAGGAAACTGGAAGGAACGAACATCTACGTACATAAACGAGCACCTTACAAAAGAAAACACAGAAATAGCCATTAAAGCAAGATACATGAGAAAGCAAAAAAGATTCAAAACACCTGGACATTAAACTGTAAAATATACATCAAATTAAATGGATCAACTGAAGAAGCCAAAGTCCTTAACATCCAAAATATTATGGAACTGGACAAATATCAATGAACATTATGAACTGGAGTCGACAGCAGCAAGAGATAACTGTAAGACACTGAAGGATTATACTCATCTGCAACAGGACATTTAACAACATGAAACAAAAGATCAACAAACAGGAACAACAGGAACTGAAAGTTTTTGAATATACGGCTCACAACCCACAGAACATGGAATATAACATAGACCCTGACAATAATTGATTTACCTCCATCAATAATAACTGTAGTTACTACACAGATGAACAGTTTAACACAATGGTCATATCTGATTTCAATATTTCTATGATCCACTTCAACAGCAGGAGTCTCTATGCTAACTTTAATAACATTAAAGATTATTTACATCAGTTTAAAGAGCCATTCAATATAGTGGCAATATCAGAGACATGGCTCAGTGAGGAGAAAGGAGTGGATTTTACAATGGATGGCTATGAATAAATTATATGAATAGAAAAGTGAAAAAAGGAGGAGGAGTTGCAATTTATGTTGATAAGTGCTTGCATTACAAGGTTGTTGTAAATCTGACAGTGACTGTGGATGATTTATTTGAATGTATTACAATAGAAATCTGTCTGGACAATATTAAGAATATAGTAGTGAGCTGTGTATATAGAACACCTGGATCAAATATTGACTTATTCAAGGACTGGACGGAAAAAATGTACGCAAAACTTACTCATAAAGTTATGTTCATCTGTGCGAATTTCAATATAGATCTTATGAGCTCAAAACAACATAGTTTGAGAGAAGAATTTATCAACACAATGTACAGTATGGGCTTACATCCAACAATCACCAGACCTAGCAGAATTACATCACACAGTGCCATATTAACAGATAACATATTCACAAACATTATGGAAAATAATATCATGAGCGGGCTTTTATTAAATGATAGCAGTGACCACCTGCTGATTTTTGTTGTCTGCCAATGTGATTATAGGAAGAATAAGTATACCAAACATATTATAAGAACTGAAGAATCTATGTATTTACTGGCAAAGGAATTATTAATACAAGATTGGAAGATAGTTTGTAATGAAAAAGATATAAACTAGAAAAGCACTCAGAGCGCATACCTCCACCAAGGCTCCTTCCGTCCCTCATGGATCACCTCCAAAATGTAATGGGTTTGTGTGCAGGCCTATAGCCACTTGTGGTGAAAATTGCATCAAAGTCTGTCCATCAGTTTTGGAATATTGTTGCTAACACACTGCAAGAAGATAAGAGCCTTGGCTGAGGTATGCATTCTCAGACCACCACCAAAATATAATGGGTTCCTCTCTAGCCCAAGAACCACCTCTGGTGAAAATTTCATCCAAATCCATCCAGTAGTTTTTGTGTAATCCTGCTGCACAAATACAAACAAAGCCCTTGGTGGAGGTATGCACTCTCAGATCATCACCAAAATCTAATCATCTGTTCCCCGTGCCATTACACACCTTTCCTGAAAATTTTGTCCAAATCCGTTCATAACTTTTTGAGTTATGTTGGTAACAGACAGACAGACAGACAGACAAACCCCAGTAAAAACATTACTTCCTTGGCGGAGGTAATAAAGCATATGATGAATTTCTACAAATATTTCAATCATTATACAACAAAAACTGTCCTATAAAACAATCCAGTGACAAACAACAAAATAAAAATATTCCTTGGGTCACCAAGGGGCTATTAAATGCATGTAAAAAGAAGAATACATTATATAAACAATTCATTAAGTGCAAAACGGTAAAGGCTGAGATCAAATATAAAAGATATAAAAACAAGCTAGCTAATATAATGAGGACTTGTAAGAAAGAATACTACAACAGAATATTAGAGGATAATAAAAATAACTTCAGAGAAATATGGCAAGTGCTAAATGGGATTATTAGTAACCGATCAAAGAATGCTAATTATCCAGAATATTTTATTGAAAATGACAATTTGATAAATAATATGGAGGATGTGGTTGGTGGATTCAACAAATTTTTTGTAAACGTTGGTCCAGAATTAGCAAAAACAATAGTGACACCAGAAACAAACGCTAGTGGGCCTGTAAATGAAATAGAAGATAGAAATCCAAACACAATCTTTTTGGGTGCAGTAACTGAAAAGAAAATTATCGAGACTGTAAGTATATTTAAGAACAAAGGAATGAAATTGACATGACAATAGTGAAAAAAGTAATTGAAGGAATTGTTAAACAACTCACCCACATCTGTAACCTATCATTTCAAACTGGTAAATTTCCAAACAAAATGAAAATAGCAAAAGTAATACCACTATACAAAACAGGATACAGTCATCATTTCACAAATTACAGGTCAGTCTCTTTACTCTCACAATTCACCAAAATACTTGAAAAAAAATTTCACTAAAAGACTGGATAATTTCATTGAAAAACACAACCTTCTTACAGACAGTCAGCATAGTTTTAGAGCGGACAAATCTACATCTTTGACACTGATTGAACTCTCAGAAGAAATTACTAGTTGTATGGATAAAAAAAAAAGTTTGCTGTAGGAGTATTTATAGATTTAAAGAAAGCTTTTGACACCATTGATCATAGAATTTTACTGAGGAAATTGGAAAGGTATGGGATAAGATGAGTCGGATTGAGTTGGGTGGAAAGTTATTTAAGCAACAGACAACAATCTGTACAAATAGGGGAGCACAAATCACCATTCATGGACATCACTTGTGGTGTGCCCCAGGGGTCAGTTTTGGGACCCAAACTTTTTATTTCATATATAAATGGCAAATGCCAAGTACCCAAAATTCTGAAATTTATTTTGTTTGCGGATGACACAATTATCCTTTCATCACCATCATCATCATCATAGCAGTCTGTCGTGGGCGACAATGACTGTTTCATTTAGGTCTGATCAGATTCCTCCACGCAGCTCTGTCCTTGGACTTCCGCTGCCAGGAACTCCTGTCTATATCCAGCTTCTTCAAGTTTCTTTTGACAGTGTCTTTAAATCTGAGCCTTGGTCTGCCCTGATTGTGTTTGCCCTCGCATAACTGAGTAGAGTAACTGCCGAGGGAGATGCTGGTGGAACATCCTCTTAACATGTCCGAGCCATCTCAGGTTCATCTGTATTAGCATGTTCTCCACTGATGGTAGACGAGCTCGTTTCAGCACTTCCATGTTGGTTATCTTGTCTTTCCATGAGATGCTCATTATGGCTCGAAGGTGTCTCATCATGTACGCGTGGAGTTTCTTCACCTGCACTCTGTAGACAGTCCAAGTTTCAGCACCGTACAATAGAGTAGCCAGTACTGTCGCTCTGTACACTTTGCATTTCACACGGATAGACACATGTCGATTGTTCCACAGTCTCTCCCTCAAGTTTCCAAACACAGCACTCGCTCTTCCCATTCTGAGAGATAGTTCATCCTCCAGCCTAGCATTCTCTGAAACAGTACTCCCTAGATACTTGAAAGTCTTGCACTTGACTAGTGGCTCTGTACCAATGCTGATTTCTTCTGGTAGTGATGCTGAATGTTGATAACTGGAACTTTAGTGGTTGATAAAGGCACTCTGTCTTCTTGATGTTGATTTGGAGGCTGAATTGGCTAGCTGCTCTTGCAAATTTCTCCACTAAAGATTGCATATCTTCCGCACTGTGTGCAACTAGAGCACTGTCATCGGAAAAGAGCATTTCTCTTACTACCTTTATCGATGTCTTACACTTGGCTTTAAACTGTGCCACATTGAACAAGTCTGCTTCTTTCCTTGTTTGAATGTATACTCCTTCTGAAGTGTCTTTGAAGGCCACCTCAAGTATGGCTGCCAGATATAGCGAGAAGAGTATAGGCGCCAGCACACACCCTTGTTTCACCCTGTTGCTTACTGAAAAGTCTTTAGATACTGAACCATTCATTGCCACGTTTGCTTGCATACCTGTATGGAGTGTCTCAATCAGGCTGACAAACCTCTCTGTACAGCCATATTTCTTGAGTACCTGCCAAAGTCCTTGTCACAAAACAGTATCGAAAGCTTTACTGAAGTCTATGAAGACTACATAAAGCGGCATGTTCTGTTCGATACTCTTTTCTTGAACCTGTTTCAAGCAGAAAATCATGTCCATTGTGCTTTTTCCACTTCTAAAGCCACACTGGGTTTCCGGTAGTACATTCTGCAAGATGTGTTCATTGAGTCTGTTCAGTAGTACACATGAGAGAATCTTACCAACAGTGGCTAGCAGTGATATACCTTGGTAATTTCCACAATCTTTCTTGTCACCTTTCTTGAACAAAGGCACAATACTTGCATCCTTCCAGTCTTGAGGTACTTTCTGGGCATCTCATATCTCTTGGATGAGCTTGTGCAGGCAGTTGGTCAGCTGAACACCACCAAATTTCCACACTTCTGCTGGAATTCCATCCCTTCCTGGAGCTTTACCATCCTGTGTTGTCCTGATAGCTGCCATTAGTTCATCAAGATTTGGTGGTTCATCCAGACTTGATACAGCTGGTCGCTGCACTAGAGCTTTTTTAGCCTCTTCAGTGAGATCTCCAGGGTTGTTTAGTAGTTGGTCAAAGTGGTCTGCAAATCTGTTCAGGACCTTGTCTTTCTCCTGCAAAACCGTTTCACCATCCATAGCCTTTAGTTGGATCAATCCTCTTGGTTTAGGGCCGTAGATTTCTCTCAAACCTGTGAAGAATGTTTTCATCTCCTTCCTGTCTGCTGCAGTTTGAAGTTCCTCCGCTTTTTCATCCCACCAGTTGGTCTTCATCTCTCTGGTGTAGTTCTGTAGCTCACTCTGAGCCTTTGAGTATTTCTTCTTCTTCGACCTTGTGTTACACTGTAGGTTTTCCTGCCTAGCTGTATTCCTCGCTTCTAGAAGTTTCTTCAGATGTTCATCATGCTCATCAAACCAATCTTGATGTTTCCTCTCAGGGTGGCCTAAAACATCACTCGCAGTCTGATACACTTCAGTGTTGCCCATTTCTCTTCTATGCCATTCTCTGAGTTGTTGCTGTCCCAGTCTTTCAAGTTTTCATCCATTTCCTGTGTAAGTTCTTCCTGCTTCTTTTGGCCTTTCAGTGCACTAGTGTTTAGCTTCCGTGGTGGCTTCACACCCATCCTGCAGTGCTGTTTTCATCTGCAAATCCTTAATCTAGTTCTCAGCATAACATGATCAGTACCACAGTCTGCATCTCTCATTGCTCTGGTGTCCAATACATCCCTTATGTCTCTCTGCCTTACTATGATGTAGTTAACAAGTGCCAGTGCTTGGATCTTGGGTGCATCCATGTCTTCTTGTGTGTGTCCTTGTGCTTAAATAGTGTTGGTTATCACAAGGTTGTACTCTGAACATAGTGCAAGTAGAAGTTCTCCATTAGCATTGCACTTGCCTATTCCATGACCGTCCAGCACTCCTTTCCATTTCTCAGTGTCTGAACCAACTCTGGCATTAAAATCTCCAACGAGTATCAGCCTGTCATCAGTCTGCACACACCTGATAGTCTCACGTAAATCACTGTAGGACTCTTCCTTCGCCTCCTCTGTGTTGGTCATTGTTGGGGCATATACATTGATGAGTGTGGCATACATCTTCCGCTGTAGTGGGAGTCTCATAGTCATTATCCTGTCGTTGATTGGCACCGGTTCCTCATCAAGCATTGCTGCTATCTCCTTTCTAACTGCAAAGCCCACTCCTGCTTCTCTCCTTTCTTGAGTTGATTTCCCACTCCAAAAGAAGATGTACCCATGATCTTCCAAGCTGTCATATCCAGGCAATCTTGTTTCACTAAGTGCAGCTATGTCTACATTGTACCTGTTCATAACCAGGGCCACAAGTGCAGTCTGTCTTTCTGGGCGCTGTGATGTTGTTCTGTCCAACAGAGTGCGTACATTCCATTCTGTTACACACAAGGCTGCTGTTTTCCTCTTCTTTTGTCTTCCTGCTCCTAGCTTACTTTTCGCTGCCTGTCGGAGTGTGAACAGATCAGCGCGGACCTTGTTAGCCTGGGCGATGTCCGAGCTGGTATGAGTTGCTTTCTGACTGACCATTTCATGAAACTGTTTGCAAAGTATTTGAGTACCGCTAGCTTTTGCTGGACTAGCGGCACATTCTTGGCAGATAAAGGTATTATTAGTGGTAAGAACAAGCCAAGACAAACTGACTCCAGTCTCTGCTGCAGTGACTGACCAGATGATAGGTTTGTTTATCTCTGCTCTTTGTGTAGCGCATGTCATGATGCACCGACTGGCACAGTCCACCACAGACCTTGCAACAAATGTGTTTATCTGTCCTCATGTCCAGTCTCACCCCGTGTAACTGGGAGTGGTCCACCACAGACCTGTGGCAGATATTGTTTTTAGTTCTGCCAGGATGCCCTGTTTCACCCTCCATGCCCTCGGAAGGCGCCTTCCGAGGGCATGGAGCCTCCACGGCTCGCCGCGTCATTGAGAATGTCATTTATGACGTTTTCAGTGTCAAGTCAAATTCCTCGTATATTTACCTGTTATTTACTTGTAAATGTGCTTGGCAATAAACTTATTCTGATTCTGATTCTGATTCTGAAGGGCGGGGATGCCGGTTGAGTTGCCGGTAGCCCAAATCATGAGACAGGTAGTACCGGTTTTCATGGTTATCCGGTAGCAAGCAAGCCAATGCCTGACCTGACTTGCAGCAGGTTTTAGAGGTGGTCACAACAAAAATGAAAAGGTTAACGCAATGGTTCTACAAAAATAATTATCTCTAAATCTGAGAAAAAAAAACAACAAAGATTATATTGTTTGGAAATTATAAAATAAATCATGGAATAATGGTAATGATAGACGATACCAGAATTGAAACAGTACAGGAAAATAAGTATCTGGGGGTGACGCTAGACAATAAAATCTGCTGGAAACCTCACATCAGTCACATCCGGGCCAAGTTGGCAAAATGTATAGGGATACTGGGGAAGACAAGACACATTTTGGACTATAAATCATTATTCTTACTGTACAATTCTCTGTTTTTACCATATCTTAACTACTGTGTAGAGGTCTGGGGAAACACCTACAAGACCAACCTACAGCCAATATGTGCATTACAAAAAAAAAAAAGCTATAAGGATGTTGCTCTGAAAATATTAAAACATGTTCAAGTCTGAAGCAATTCAAAAAATTGTACAAAGATGAGAAAATCTCCCAGTATCTCACTGTAAATGCTGGGAGATAAACTTGTCATAACTTCAAGGTTTGTTTGGTTTTTTGTCTACTTGTTCTATTTGATTTTCTTTGTTGATTTTGGGTAAGACTTAAATTTTTATGTTATTGAGTTTAAAATTGTAATGGGGTAGGCACTATATAAGCACTAGCTTCAGCCTACACCCTTTCAGTTGTTCTTTTGTGTGTTCTTATTGTATTGTACATGTTTATTATTATTATTATTATTATTATTATTATTATTATTATTATTATTATTATTATTATTTCCGAATAAAATAAATTCAATTCAATTCAATAAGGATAATAAATAATGTAGGATATAGAGACCATACCAACTTGTTGTTTTTAAAGTCACATGCCATAAAGTTCATGGATTTAGTTAAATTTAAGACAGCGCAAGTAATGTACACAGCAATTAATAATCAACTCCCAACTAATATACAAAAAATATTCAAAAAAGAGGCAATGATTATAATTTGAGAGGAGACTTAAACTTTACAAAACCTAAGGTACAAACAACAAAGAAAAGTATGTGCATATCTGTCTGTGGGGTGGATTTGTGGAACAGTCTGGAGCTGGAACTGAAACTATGTACAAACAGAAATCAATTCAAAAAGAGGTATAAACATTATTTGCTAAAAGGATAAATATTTGAGGTGTAGCATTAATATGTACAATGCGCGAAACTCACTCTAGGACACTGTGGTATGGTAGGGTAGGTGGGACGGTACTGTGTATATCTGTGTTGTTTGGGGCTGGGTATAGATGTATGGACTGTATGTATGTAGGGATGGATGGGTGTCATTGTTGATATGTATAAAATACAGTTAATTGTCTACTTGGGGTTCTTAATTGAAGTAATATGTATATATTTCACATGGGTTGTATTTAGTGAAAAGAGGAGTTTGAGTAAATAAGTGTTGACTTCTTCCTTCTTCCTTTCGAGTACTGTACATGGTCACTTTTATTGCACTAGTCATTTGTTTTGTTTTTTGTTTTTTTGTTCGAAATAAAGTACCTCTCATCTCATTATTATAAACATGTCGATACAGTGTTGTTACAGGCAAATTACCGCACACTGTGCTGTTCCCAGTAGACTTTGCCACCAGTAGCTAATGGCTACGTGGTTACAGCCAGTGTTGGGAGTAACGTGTTACTTTGTAACGCGTTACTGTAACGCCACTACTTTTGCAGTAACGTGCTATGTAACGAAATTATTGTTTAAAAATTCAGTAATACGTTACAGCTACTGAAATTTGGCAAGATGCATTACTCGTTTTATTAATATGGATATATATTTTAAGCATAAATGAATGAATATACAAACTGACCTACTATAGCTGAGACGAGCTGTCAGTCAACATGACCTGTTGTGGAGAGCCGAGTCTTCACTACTGAGCAGAGGAAAAGATGAAGGTACTTTGTTTTTGTGGAAATAGATTATTTTTCCTTTGTCATAGTTAAGGACAAAAGCATATTGGTGGGTTGGAAGCTTAAGTGCCAGTTGACACCTACTGCAATCTTCAGAAGCACTTGAAAACAGCAACAAAGCTCCAACAAAGCTAGTGCTAAGTAACGGCTAGCTACGCTAACAACACCGTGTTAGTGGATCTACGCTATCTGAACAGCCATGGCTAGATGTAAAATGGAAATACTCATCTCAACAGCCAGGCTGCATTTCAAGCACAGGCGATAACAGTCACATTCCATCACACAGCTGAGACTGTGATCCACTGAAGTTAAAACACTTTTACTTGGTACCTGGGTAAAGCTTATTCAAAAAGGGATTTACTCTCCAAAAGGAATTTGAGGGACTGGATTATGTCTCTGTCACAGCAGACATTTGGACTGTGGATAATGGACATTTTCTTTGGATCACTGCACATCGGATTAAATCCATATCATAATGGTAAGATAAACATGGATAGCTTTATGCAGTGTTGCCAACTCTCACTCCAAAATGAGGAAATTACTGGCAAAATTATGTTGATTTTCTTCAGATTTCTCCCCAATGACAGCTCTCAAGGCAGGATAAAGCAGACTGAACATGTTCTAGTTCTGTCTGAAATAGTCTGTTTTCAGCCTGACATTAATAAGCCCATAATGTAATCCATTAATTAAATTATCTTGCTATGTGTGCAAGATGATTTAAGTATGTATTTAAAAGCAATGTGAACGTTACTTTTCCAAGTAACCAGATGCAGTAATTGGTAAAGTAACTCAATTACTTTTGAAAAGAAGTAACTAGTAACTGTAATTAGTTACTATTTTTTAGTAACTTGCCCAACACTGGTTACAGCGCACATTCCTCCAACTCTTACAATGAAGAAAAGCAAAAAATAAGTTTGAAGTTGAAATAATTTAAAAGTAGACAATTAAAATTACTTGTTATACTGTGTTAGATCAGCCAATTAAATTTCCCTGAAAACACCAAAAAGATCTTAGTTTTCTGGGTTCTTGTGGGAATGTTTTTATTGTGACAGCCAGCATCCGACCTCCTAAAGAAAAGTAAAGGTGGCGAGTTATTAGTTTAACATATTCTGCATCTACAGAGAGCCTCAGAGGTCAAATGAGTGAAGCTTCTTGTGATGCTCAAGTCATTTTTTAATCTGCAGATTTCATGCAGTTCCCTCCAAACTAACAAAAAACTTTTTACGTATGCATTTATGGTCTTCCAACAGATATATGGACTCCTCTCTCCAAATAAATTTGTCACCGCTGTCATACGGTAACATTTCTGCACTTCCAATTCCATTTGTAAAACATTTTGGCCATCCATCAAAGTTCAGATGAGTTTGTCCTTGGTTGCTTGGAAGTTGTTCAGCCACAGAGGATTAAGGGATCGCAGGAAAGAAGGAAAAGCAAAGGGGGGGGGGGAGTATGAGCGAAGGCGGTACACAAGACCACCATGTACACCCCACTGTGTGTGATTGTGCACGTGCGGTTGACAGTGTCTGTGTGTGAGAAGTCGAGCGGAACCTAGCAAAGACTCTGAATATGGATGAGGAGACTTCAGTCCCACATCAACTGAATGTTCTCCCTGCAAACTTGATTCAACCCGAGACCCAAACTAACAGCCGGGTGTATGTGCACAACCAAATCAACAAAAAACCAAACACACATGCACACTCTCCTGAAAAGCTGTGAGCCCAAACAGAACTTTAAATTGACTTTTGTCACTGGTGGCCATGATGCCACCACTGCTTTCACTTGGCGATTCCATAGCACATAACTTGGAAGCACATATGCTCTGATGTGAAAAGAGCTTTACTCACTGCAGTCCTGCAGAAATATGCAGCCAACTGAAACTAATGCATCATCGCTTTTAGATGGTGTCTTTGTGCTCGGTGGATTTTGTAGAAGAAAAAATTTGACGGGGAAAAAACCCAAAGATGTATTTCACGTGCACCTTTACCTTACAGGTCTAAGTGAGGAAATGCAGGAAATGGGGATATGAGTGTGACTCACCTTTTTTTCTTTTAAATATGCCTGAAGGCTACAGGGAAAGAGCAACATACAGGATATTAAAACGTAGGAGGAATCTATGAATGAATTAGATCATTTTATGAATTTCTCAGAGAAGACATTAGCTGATGATTATATACCGGCCCCTCTGATAGCTACAGAATACTAAAAGGTCTCATTTTTGTCCGCACACAAAGGACCCATGAAGATACTGGGCTTGGGTCTTAGCACAAATTATCATTATCGGTTATAAAATAAAAAAAAATACATTACTATGAGTAAAGTTATTTGCATTCAGTGGAATGGTTGCCAAGACCTCCAGAGGCATCAATATTGTAAAGCCTTTGGCTGAATGACAGCAGACTACGCACAAGAAGAAACTGCAGTAAAAGAGGAGGCTTCCGGCAAATGTTCTGCTGACAAAACACTCCATCATAACAACCCAGTTATTAACAAACGGTTACAAAAATTTGGTTTAAGGGGCATGTAACATGCAGACATCTAGACTGCTTTGGTGTATGTGAGTTGCCACATTGTACAGATATTTTCAGATACTAGAAATCTCTCTGCATATTGTATTTATACACAGGCACATGAGGCCCACACATACGCTTGAAAGTACTCCGTCTCATTGCCCTCACTCCCACTGCGGGAGCTCTAATAAACATAATTTAAATTGGGCATTGGGATTAAATTGGAGGTGGGAGGGCTGCAGCGTGGGGCTGTGTGAAGATGAAGGGAGAAATGTAGCAGGCTAAACTAAGAAGATGAGGTAAAAAAATATAAATACACAGAACCGAGCGAGGTTAAAAAAAAGAGAGGGAGGGAGAATGCAGAGTGAGTAGGGAGCTGCACACAGAAAGAAATTGCAGAACAAACTTTGATAAAGTTTCCAAGTTTACAAAGTAGCTTCTGAATTGTGCTTTTGTTCCAGCTCCAGCTATTCATTTCCTTCCAAACCATTTCTCCCACCAGCGATGAGAACACCCCTCTTATCTACCTTTCCACCTCCATCCCTCTCCTTATCGCTCTCAACCCTTATCTCTGGGGTTGATCTGTCTCGGGAAGGCTGGAGCAGGTCTGCAGTTTATATCTTGGTGCTGCTCGCTCACACAGTCTGGTAAACTGAAGCCGAACTTTCGATACGTGAGCCAAAGTGATACAACTTTGCAAAGTGAGGAGCACACTGGGGTAAATTGGGTGCAGAGTGTTTGTAGGTTTGACGCTTATACGAGTGGACCACCGGCTGGAGAATTGCCAGTTCAATCCCCCAGGCAGGAAAAAAATCTCAAACTGCAGTGAGTGCTAAGAGACAGTCCTGACATTTCAAAGCATGCCATTTTCATATGCTAAACACCATCCCACAAAAAATACTGTTCTCCTTACATCTTACAAGAATAGGCATCTTGTTCATTCACACTAATGCATGAATCAACCTTTGTTATAACCTTTTTAGAGAAAAATCATTGCCACACAATTGGAACACACTGGATAAATACTACAACGTAAATATCATCCGTAACAATGTTAATCCGCTAAACTGGTGCATCCCTACAAATGACAAAATTCCTGACATCTTGGTTCACACTGGCTGACACTCATGAATTGCTTCATTTGTGATCAACTGCCTGTCAGATGCAATCAAGCACCACAGCTTTGGATTCCGGGATCCACCAAAACTTTACAACTATTTAAAAAAAAATAATCAGAATAATAAAATAATGTGTGAAAAGTTTAGCGATAAGGCCCAAAGTTTGAATGAATCCATGAAGTGGAATGAAAAATAGAGTGATTGGAAGACGAGAGTGTGGCCCTCGTCTGCTCTTCTATTAGCCAGAGGCGCTCAGGGTTTCTGCATTTTAATAAGCGCTGGTGTGATTTTAGGACACTAGCCTGCTTTCATATGTGTGAGTTATTTTCATTTCCTTCCACTGAATCTATGGACTGATCAGCTGCCTGCTCATTTTGAAGGTAAGTCTGGATACTTTCTGCCATGTCTAATTTTATTTAGTTTTTTTTTTCTTTTTTTAATGCCATGTGTATAAAAAAATAGTTCATAGGTAGTGCTGTGTTACAAGACAGACAGAGTAGGACTGGGATAAAGAAATGAATTTAGAAAATACAAATATAAAGAAAAGTGAACAAGAACAGCTTGGCGCCCGATATGCAAATGCACAATCTAATTAGACGTGTGCCTGTTCTTGCAGGCTCCACTGACTTATGCCTGTATCTCATGGAGTGGTGAATGCTGGGGAACACTGTGCTTTTTGGATTTTCACCCAAAAAATTTTAAATATGTTAAAAAATTTTGGCGAATGTACTTTTCCACAAAGCATTGCAAACATTTGCAAAATAACTAAGCATTTGCAAACAGCTGCAAATGGTTGTAAGGCGTGTGGCTAAGGGTAGTATCTGATGTAGTGTGATAGTGTGGTAGTGTGGTAGTATCTGATCGCAGTAACACTGCGATTTTTGGGGGGTTTCATCACAGTTCGTAAAAGGCAAAACAGCTCATACTCAGTTTTTAAGGTTGCAAACAGTTTTGCCATAAAGGATCTTAAACAGATGCTAGTGTTCACTACATGGTGAACCAAAACGAACTTAAATGATGTGCTACAAACATTTATAACCGTTTGCCAATGCTTACAACTGTTTTGCAAACATTTGCAACTGTTTGCAGAAAAATACATTCACAAAATAATTTAAACATGTTCAAAATTTTTTGGGAGACCTTAAAAACTGTTGGCGAACTGTTTGGCAACCTTTTACAAACCCTGATGAAACTCAAAAAGCGCAGAGTTCGGCAGCATTCGCTGCTCCGTGAGATACTACCCTTAGGGATTGTTGGTTGTAGTTTTCTTAGCATAATCAAACAAGACCATCCTTCAACTGAAAATTGCCATGTAATACATTTTTACCAGCAGGAATTATGCTTATAGTTACATCTTTGAAAAATGTGACCTCTAGTGGTTGTGAAAATAACTACATGAAGAGACATGGTGGAGGGAGAGAGGTTTATTGTCAGTGAGAAGTTTAATGTGTGAGAGGTTTAGCCCCTCATCCTCCCTTAATCATAAACTTTTCCATTTTTTGTTTTAGTGGCAAACCCTATGACAGTAATCTTAAGCACATGTTAAAATCCTGATACTTAAAATAAGTAAACTGGTAACTCAGAAGTAATGCATACACCAAAACTACGCAAACCTCAACTGAAATAGCACCATTGCTCGTCCTCAGGGGGATGTTGCCCACTTTTGAATCACATGTCGTGCATATAAACTTGATGATGGTGAGCAAATTGGTTGGAAGACTTGGTGGATGGAGCCTGACTGCATATGGTTATCAAAATTTAACAAGTTATATTATCTGACACTTCATCAGCATAACTGTCCTTTTATCTATCTTCTTGACAGCTTGGCCTTGGTTCTGAATCTCTTTTCTTTTTCTATGTTAAAGCTTTTTGTATTGATTTAATTTAAATAAAACAAATTGTTTACTCCAAAATTATTTTCTCACTGTTTCATTTTATTAAATCATCTGATCTGCTGTCTGTTGCTAATATGAAATTATACAGAACCAATCTCAAAACAGGATAGACTTCAACAGATGTACCAATATCCCCTTTTCAAACCAAATGCCAGCATCAGTTCTCACAGATACTATATAGTGATAACAGTACTTTAGTTATTTTTCACCTCTATTAACATCTAACTTTGTGTACCATTATCTTTTTATGTAGTCCTGCCATACTGCTGACACTTCTCCTACACTGCTCTACTGACCAGTCAATGGACATTAAAACAGTTGTGACTAAACTGTTTTATAAGCACATTCACTATAGCTCTTTTCCTGTTATGCACCACTACGGCATTAGAATTTTATGCATTTTAATTGTGTAATAATTTTCCATTCATTTTGATTAAAGAGTTTTCACATAAGACATGCTAATAAAGTTTGTGATGTTCATTTTCAGCAAAACAAAAATAAATTGCATAAAACTACAATTAATGTGTGCAACCTCACAAAAAGAGCTAAGGCATTTAAGACTCATAGTAACAGCTTTATGTATTTGTTACACATCACTGCCAATTTGTTTTAAATTCATAGACTGTGAAAGAAACCAGATTATTTTACACAAAGTGGCATATTTAAACCTGACTCATAAAGTTAAGCTAATTAAGTTAAATTGATTTCACAATTAACAGATTTAACCCAGTTCTAAACAGTCTGGCCAGATTGTTAATGGCTGAGTAGCTCACTCCGGCCTGATGAAATCACCCCAAGAGTGATCAGATCTCCTAGCCTTTGACCTTGACCTGAAGCACAGCCTAAATGTAGACTCACTTGAGGATTTTTGTGCATGGGTTTGCTGAAAAATGGGGCAATTGCCTAGGAGAAGAAACAATTTAGAAAATAGATTCCAATTTGTTCATGTCAATAATGAGGTTTTCTTCAAATTGAAAGCTCAGTCACAGAGTTCCACTCAGCTTTGTGTTAGGCCCTGTTCTTTGTAGTTTATATATGCTTCCATTAGGTAATATTATTAGAAAACATTTCCTAAATTTCCATTGTTATGCAGATAACACACAATTATATTTGTCAATGAAGCCAGATGATAATCAATTAGCCAAATTAGAGGCATGTCTTAAGGAAATCAGAGCATGGATGACTTGTAATTTCTTGCTATTGCCCTATCTCCTAACAGTTCTGGAAGAATCTTGGAGTTAGTTTTGATCAAGATCTGTTCTTTAATTTGCATATTAAACTTGTTACTAAGACTGCTTTTTATCATTTGCATAATATTGCCAAGATTAGGAACATCTGGTCTCAGAGTGATGCTGAGAAACTAATTCCTGCTTTTGTTAGCTCTAGATTAGATTATTGTAACACTTTATTATCAGGCTGTCCTAAAATGTCTCTAAAAAGTCTTCAGTTTATCCAAAACGCAGCAGCTAGAGTTTTAACAGTTACTAGAAAGAGAGATCATATCTCTCCAGTTCTGGCTTCACATAGAATTTAGAATTAAATTTAAAATCCTTCTCACTTACAAAGCTCTAAATCAGGGCTGGGCAACTGTGTGCTGTGGAGGGCCATTCCACTGCAGGTTTTCTGTTCCACCCAGTCTCTTCAGCAGTTGCTTTCTCTCTGTGAGCCGTGCTGGCAAAATGAGTCGGAATCCGCACCAAGTCATTACGAGACACAGGCACGAGAAGTCATAAATCATGACTCTTTCTTTGTTTGCTAGCAGCAAGTCCCGGGAAAACCCCTGTGAGTGCTTGGTATCATTGTAAAGCTTAGACATCGTACTTTCTAAAAATACATATGTTTGGTGGAAGATGTAACTCCCAACCGATCAAACACAAGTTTTAAACCTAGCCAAAATATAAACAAATCGGCTTTTTCTGCATCTGTTTTTGCACACTTCCTACAAATTAAATATCATTTTGAAGGTCTTTCAATACAGAATATGGAAAAAACATTACCTCAGTTTTGATAATTTCCTCAAAGTGGCTCATTTTGCCAGCATGGGTCACAATTAGTAATCCTTGAAGCTCATCAGTGCAAACATCTGCTGAAGAGACTAAGTGGAACAGAAAATCTGCAGTGGAATGGCCCTCACTAACTATCTCTGCTCTAAATAATCAGGCCCCTTGTTATTTAAAAGATCTGACAGTACCCTTTCATCCTAACACAGCACTACGCTCCCAAAATGCAGGATTACTTGTAATACCTAGAATCTCTAAAAGTACAATGAGAGGCAGAGCTTTCAGTTATCAGGCTCTTCTCCTATGAAACCAGCTGCTAATCTGGATTCGGGAGACAGACTCAATCTGTTTTTAAGAACAGGGTCAAAACCTTCCTTTTTGACATAGCCTGTAGATAGGGTGGGATCAGGTGACCCTGAACCCTCCCTTAGTCATGCTGCTAATAGGTTTAGATAGCTCGGGGACCTCCCACAATGTACTGGGCTTCACTTCTTTCTTCACTCTCAATGTAATATTGCTTCTTTTTTAGCTGCTTTCAGCATCGCCAGAATGAGCTAAAAATATAAAAGTAATGAATATAGTAATTGACATTAAATTGAATTGCTAAATACTCATATGCCGTAATCGTTGGTACATGTAATTATCCACTATAGATTGAACTATAAGTCAAAAAGTTGATTTAAAAAAACCATAACAACAGTGGTACTTTCGGGGAGGTATGTTGATAATCACTGGATATTTGGGTGAGGAAAAAAACAGTAAACAAGACAGCATCTTTCTATCAGTGCAGTCTTCATAAAATGCTCTTCAGTTCAAGCATTTATCCATATTTTCTTCACTGGTTTTATAAGACGAATAAAATTTGCTGTAATGACAGTATTTGGTCATTGATTACTGTGGGGGACGTTTTGTAGCTGCAGTTTGTTCTCTGGAGGGAATCCACACGTTCACCAAGACTCGTAATCAATGGCATTGATTACATCAATGAATCACCGCTGCAGTCACCAGCTGTCGTTTAATGTTCCTCTTTTTATGAGTCTCAAGAGTCCTGCATTCAAACAGCATGAGTGAGCAAGACAAAAGTTACATCCAAATATGTTTGGAGATGACGCAGTAATGCAGTGTTTTTCAACCAACGTACCCTGGTATGTTCAGGTTTCTGTGGGAAATCATCCAATTTCATTTGTTAATTCGTCCCAAAAATTGCAAATAATCTCTGTAGAGACCCATGCACAACAATGGCAAATTATCTGCATTTTTTGGATCAATTAAGAAGTGAAATTAGGCAATTTGCTACAAAAACCTTAACGTAACGGGGCACCTTGGATGAAAAACACTGCACTAATGCATTAAAATTAGCAAGAGTCACATTTATGTGTTGAATAAGAACCTAAAGCAAAAATATCAGCCTTAAGGGCCCCTTAAGACAGAGATTGTTGGGTGACCATTGAGAGATCAAACATTGGCCAAATATTTATGCAGGTACACAGAGGTGGAAATCATTGAGAGATCGCTGAGTGATGAAAAATGGCCATATCTCTTAATGATATTTCAATGGTCTCTCAGCAGCTGCCAAGATTTCTCAATGATCTTCAGTGTTATTGAGAGATTGTTTGGACTAAGTCAAAACTGAGTATTGTGGAGATCACTGAAGGTCATTGAGAGATCGTTGAGAGATCTGGCTATTTTTTCATGACTCAGTGATCTGCCAACAATCTCCACCATTGTGCAAAGGGGGTCTAACTCATGCACCATTTTTAAAAACAGGTATTTCCTCATGTAATTGAGGAGAACAAATAACTTTTTTCAAATGATGAACTTGAACTGATCTCACAAGATGAGTTTACAGTGGGGTAAAAATCAAAGGGAAATTTAAAACTAGTGCACATGACAGCATCTGTCCCCCAGTAAGGCAAAAACTCAATGTCAGGTACAAAGCAGTTACCTGAAGGTATAGCAGGTGTAATCATCATTCATATCCATCACAAACAGAAGAAAAGAGAATATTACTGTCCAGATTTTTAATGCACGACCATGTGTCCCTGTGACAAGCTTGAAGTAGATTACAGGAACTGAGGCAGACAGACATACAGTGACTCCTTACTGCTTTAGGGAAATGCAGAGCTAACTCCACTGCTGTGTGTGTGTCTCCACTGTATATATACTTCTTGACCTTTCCAGTTTACTTTCCTTTACTGCAGTTCTAATTAAGAATTTAATTAAGATGCAAATTGCAAATCAACTGGTTCTTGCATTTTAAAGGTTTTGGCCTGTGATGGAGGCAAATGTCAGTTCACAGAAAAAAAAAATGGCAGCTGTTGTTCCCATTGTCAGAGGCCAACAGGGAAGAACTCTGACTTCCAAGGGTCTGTCATATCTACTGTATTAACACCGCATGGAGGATTTTCTAACTGGATTACTTTCAGCTTCATTCTTCCTTGTTTTCTGACAACTGTTACTGTATTTATACCATGAATGTTTATTGGCGTAAAAGGCTGCACAGAGGCACACAAACACATTTGCATTTTTGATTGTGAGCTATAATAAGGTTCCTTTTGCCTTCATGTGGGGACAGATAAAAATAAAGACGCAGAGCTACTTGTAGCAGAAAGTGAAGTGCAGAGCGTGAGTCCTTTGATAACAACACCACTTACTTTAATCAGCAGATAACTGCTCCCAGTTATTTTCCATTTCACAAAAGTGAAGTTTCTTTTTATTTTCTAGCCTTTGTTCCCCCACCCTTCTCTTTTAGGCTTCCTCTGTCTTCTACACAAGATCTCATTCTTAACATAAGCTTTAAAGTGTAACTATAAAAAGGAGGAGGGAAGAAAGCGTCAGGCATAAAAGTGCACATGCACTGATCTGACAGCACTGTGTAACTATTTGCAGGCCTGTTTAATGAGGAATCCCAAAGTCAGATAGTGAATAATAGATTAAAACCAGCAATTTTTCATTTACTTTGAGTTTTGCTGTTTCACACACACCACTCACCTGTGACGAGAGTGTGTGGAGGCTGGAATGCGGCACACAGCACACTGCCGTGATGATGAACTTCTCCCTTCCACTCAGAGGGCTCAACCAAAGACTGGCAGAAGGCATGCAAATGGAAGACTGTCAAATCTCTACAGCGAGAAGGATGTAGGGAGAGGAAAGAAATGTGAGCAACATGTACAAATACAGTTGGAATCACGTTTATGTAGTTCCAAGGTTGTCATAGCCAGGAGCGGCACTGGGGTTAAGCTCCCAGTGCTCATAAAATGCTCCTTACGGTGTTCGTCTCGAAAAGCCTCTGACAACTAAGTCCAACGCCTAGCCTGCCCGTGTGGTTTAGTCTCTAAGCCCGGCGGAACTGCTTTTACTAATAGGAGAAGGGGCGAGGGCGGATCTCAGGCGCCTTAAAACCAGATGCTTCGGGTAGATGGTGGCTCGTCAACCTGGTAAGGTAGCCCATCTAGGGGAAGGTAAACCCTGATTTCAAACCTCCCCTGCCTTGCGGCACACCCGGTCACGGGAAAGGCTTCGGGAGTCAACCCTGAGGAAAAATCCGGAGTCGGAGCCCCTAAGGCAGTTCTCTGTTGTGCTCAACATCGTTCTGGCAGCTCCTGCGACGGCGCTGGTGCCAAACTACAGCAGCCCTGCTGTTCCTTTGGATTCGTCAGTGACGTGGAGAGGGGGGACATGCTGCATGGGTAACATCTTGTCCTCCATATCTTCCTGCCCAGGCTTGAATCCTACCAACGCCCAACGCTGGAAGGTAGAACACCGGTGCGCATCGGCCTGTTCAGCCACAGGCGGTGCTGTTCCAGCAGAGTAGACGTTTAGGATTCTCTTCCATGGTCATCATAGACCGACGGAGGCCGACGAAGCACGTTTATGTAGGTACGTAGATAATAACACTGGATTACATTTATCAGTCCCTCCAGGATTTCGCAATGTTGCGATCACGTCAATTCATGTGAAATCAGCCAATCAGCGCAACTATTGCACGGCCTTGCAACTTTGTCAAATCAACGCAAATTTCCCATAATTTTGGCCAATCCTCGTCAACTTCCGCCAATTTCACCAATCAAATTTGTCCCTGACTGGCGCACAAACGCTCAGTCTAACCAACCAAATGCATCACTGCACTGCGTTCACTTCCGTATTTACAGTGAATATTAATGGAACACATCAGCAAACAGAGTGTGTGACTTAAAAAAAAAAACAGTAACCCCAGATGTTTCCAACACCGTCCCTTCCTCCGTCTCCCCATGCCTGCCGGTGGGCGTCTCGCCACATCTCCGTTCCAACCACGTGTACGAAGCACTGGGTTTGTGGTGAAAAATGTCCGCCTGCCCCAAAAAGCACCCTGTCGTGGGATCGCACGTGAGGAGAGACTCCTTAAAACCACAAACGAGCATATCTAACACTACAGCCAGTGTTTGAACATTTTATACATCTTTAGAGGTAAAATCATTACTACATCTGGTCAATGAGCTTTAAAACTGTGAATTTCCAGTCTGGACAGACAAATGCCACCCCCCCACCCCCGCCCAGCAGTAAATGAAAGATGCGTGTCTGAAGAGGCAAGTGTGTGTGTCAAGACCGACGCACAGCAGGCAGACAGGTAGGACTTAGGCACAGAAAGAGAGAATATTGTCTGTAATTTTTTTTTTTTTTTTTTTTTTTTAAACAGACTCCGATAGACGATACAGCGCAACAGAATAAATTATTTATTTTTTCCTCTCCGCTCGGTACCGAGTGGTTGGGGACCGTAGGGAGTTTTCAAATGGAGGTGCTGCCAATAATTTCCAAATCTCTACTCTTTAACATGCATTCAGTGCAATTTAGCTGCTGTAATGGATAGTGTTAATATTTGTCTTTGCTGTTGCACAAGAGTTTTTCTGTATAGCAGAAGTTCCTGCTTAATTTACAAATCACTGTAATAGGAATTTTTTGACAATCCGGTGCTTTTCTTGTATTGTTATATAGAATATCACTGCAGTAAACTGGAAAAAAACATCTGCTTTAAAATTTGTAATTCTTTCCACAACTTTTAGTGCAAAAAACACTCTAAAAACACTGCAACTTTTATTGCAACTTTTTAAAAAAGCTCCCGCGAATTCAGGCTTTTTGGGCCGCAACAATCATATAAACACCCCGGAAATCCTGGAGGGACTGGTTTGTATGGCACTTTACATGTCACATGACACCTCTAAGCGATTACATTCAGCCCATTATTCATTCATTCCAGACAGACATTGATGGTGGAAAGCTACCTCTGTAGCCACAGCTGGCCTAGGTCAAACTGACAGAATCTGCACCAATGGCCTCCTTGACCACCACTGAACATTTCATTCATACCGGAGGCAAGGTGGGCAAAGTGTCTTGCTCAAGGACACAACAACAGAGTGTGTGTGTGTGTGTGTTGGGGGGGGGGGGTATTGGATGACCTGTTCTACCTCGTGAGCCACTACCGCCCATAATCATCACATATTTTCTCTCTTTAGTCCTATAAGGGGAAAAAACTAAAATCATTAAGAGAAGACATTGTCAAAAGAATTCACTCACTTTGCATTTGTGCACATCAGTGTGTCACACCCCCACCCCCATCCACCTAAAAGCACAATCACAATGTACCTCAGGTCTCACTGCAGCCTACGAGGCACACAAATGAGTCAGCACAGAGGAAACTATCATTTGGCAAAAAATGGCTACAGAATGTAAGAGATTAAAATATGAAGAAGAACACTGGACATTTAAGGGGAATGAGAACTCAGGTTTTTCTTTGTGTTAAGCAGTGTAGGAAAATGCATCTCTGCTCTGTGATAACGTCATTTCAGACTTAAAAAAGTTCAAATCTGCAGTGTCATCTCAACACTAAACACCCAAAATTCAATCCACAGACTGTCAGCCTTGTAGTGGAGATATGGTTGTTGGGAGCAATAGGGGTTTTTAACTGAGTACCCCTGACTATTTAAAGTTTTATTAATAAATGTTGTAAATAGGGATGCACTGATTGTCACATGTTTTGTCCAATATAATACCAATGTTGAAAATATTAATTTGGCCAAATGACATTACCAGTTGTTTCTTTTGGTTCATCATTTAATGCCAGGAAAATGGTTTTTAAAAAACTGAACTATTGTGAAGTATTTCAGCCCTACAACAACAAGATGTGCACGGCCATTTATGCGACTGTAGAAGTCCATTGCTTGTAAACAGAGCAGTCCTGAGCCAGGCTGATCAGGTCAGGCAGAGGGTGTATCGATGTGATCTGCGACATCCGTGTTAGACCTGGATGGTCCCTTGGATGGCGTCAGCCTTTAGGAGGGAGGTGGGAACGATCTGAGAGAATTTGCTTGGCCGGGATCTCGTTTCTCAGATGAGTGATGTGGCCCAAAAGCCGAAGTCTTCTTCTCCTGATGGTGGTTGTGATGGGGGTGTGGTTGCCAGCTCTGAACGCTTTGTTGGTAACATGATGGAACCAAAGGATGTCTAAAATATACCGGAGGCAGATTCAGCAGTGACCATCAAGGCGGTGAGTGTCTGCAGCTGAGAGGGTCCAGGTCTTGGAACCGTACGGGAGGATGGGAATCACACAGGTGTTGAAGATGTGAAGCCTTGTCCCTGTAGGAATCTTGCCACTTCTCCAAACTCCGCGCAGGCGACCAAAGGTGATGCAGGCTTGCTGAATGCGCCTAATGATCTCAGG
Source organism: Pholidichthys leucotaenia (assembly GCA_020510985.1). Taxonomy (NCBI): domain Eukaryota; kingdom Metazoa; phylum Chordata; class Actinopteri; order Cichliformes; family Pholidichthyidae; genus Pholidichthys; species Pholidichthys leucotaenia. The sequence goes on along the minus strand of CM035847.1, from coordinate 154,948,687 downwards.
GTCTGATGAGCAGACGCTTGAGAGCTTGTTGACTTGAATGAGGTGCGGTAGTGATGGCAGGAAGTCGGACATTTACTAGATTTTTGTCTTTGACCAGCTCTCAGCCCTACACCATTCCATATTTTAGCAATGAGTGGAAAAAAAAATCAATGCCACACAAATGGAAAACACTGGATAAACACGGTCCACTGCCATCAGTGACTGTTACAGTATATGCAATAGGCCAGCGGGAAGTTAGGTTAATTGGCATCAAAACTGGGGATTCTAAATTGTCCTTAGGTATGGATGTGAGAGTGAATGGTTGTCTGTCTCTCTGTGTTGGCCCTGTGATGGACTGGCAATCTGTCCAGGGTGTACCCTGCCTCTCGCCCAAAGATGCTGGGATAGGCTCCAGCCCCCCCGCGACCCGAAAGGATTAAGCGGTAGAAGATGGATGGATGGATGGAGTCAAGAAGATGATACTGATGCTAAGCAGACAGGCACATGCATCCTTCATTATACATTCATATCATCTGTTACAATAAGAGCAGCGAGTGCAATGTTATCAAAATATAAAGGAAATAAAAGGGCAGGCTAGCAAAATGCTACAGTGAATGCTGACTTGGAACAGGGCTGCCTCTCACAGCTACAGCTGGTCCAGAAAGTTGCAGCTCGTCTACTAAAATGAACAGATATCTCTCCTGTACTTTCATACTGTCACTGGCTCCCTGTTGATTTTAGGCTAGATTTTATGGTTTTTGTTGTCAGCATTTAAACCATTAAATGGGTTAGTTCCATCACTTCTTTCTAAGCTCTTGAAACCCCATGTGCCCTTCCGGTGTGCTGACCGCTTGCTCTGAGCCATCCCAATCCCATCTAAACTTGACCTCAGTGAATCAGAATCAGAATCAGAATGAGATTTATTGCCATTGTTCATGTTGTACACAAACTAGGAATTTGTCTCGGTGCAATGCTGCAACATTAAACATTAAACATTTTTAAAATAAAAAAAACTATGCATGCAATAAAATGTAAAATATGAATGAGTAATACTAATCTATGCAATTATTAAATATATTAACAAGTAGCAGATATTGTGGAATTCCACATAGTGCAGACGGTAGTGCAAAAGAAAGCAGTGATAAGTGTCATGAGTCCGGTTGAGCTGCTGTACATAGTGCACGAGAGTCTAATAAGTCACTTAGTGTTCAGCAGTCTGATGGCCGAGGGAAAGAAGCTGTTCAAGTAGCGGGAGGTTTTAGTCTGAATGGACCGAAGTCTTCTACCTGAGGGGAGGGGGGCAAACAGTGCGTGTCCAGGGTGTGAAGGGTCGGCTATGATCTGACCTGCACACCTCCGGGTCCTGGAGGTGTACAGATCCTGGAGGGATGGGAGCTTGGAGCCGATCACCTTCTCAGCAGCGCGCACAATGCGCTGCAGTCTCAGTCTGTCCCTGGCAGTGGCTCCTGCGTACCACACGGTGATGGAGGTGGTGAGGATGGACTCAATGATGGCTGTGTAGAACTGCACCAACATCTTGGTGGGTAGCTTGAGCTTCCTCAGGTGCCGCAGGAAGAACATCCTCTGCTGGGCCTTTTTGATGAGGGAGCTGATGGTCGGCTCCCACTTGAAGTCCCGGGTGATGGTGGTGCCCAGGAAGCGGAAGGAATCCGTAGTGGTGATGGGAGAGTCTGTGAGGGTAAGGGGGGGCAGAGGGGCTGTGACTTTTCTTCACTTCCGCTCTTCAAGGAGAGTAGACGCTTCTCTCTTTTCTCTCTGCTCTAGCTCCCCACTTCCCTAACTAACTGGATCCCAGCTTGCTGTTGTCTGTCTGCGTCTACTGCTGATTATCGAAAGAAATTATGGAATTGATAAGCTGGGCTTTGAACGCAATTGACACTATTTTTTCAACAAGGAATAGTGCTCCGGGGGAAGCTGTTTGCCCCGCAGGGACGGCTCCAGCGGGCTATTTACGGGTGACAAGTGTTTGGAGGATCTTGTGCCTGAGTAATCTCTCTATCGAAGATATTGAAGATTTGTATATCTTCGTAATAATGGTGACTGGGATCGTTCTGATTGGAACTGGGATTGTCCTGGTGTACCGCAAATTGCTGAAGATGGATACAACCTATCAAAATGCTGGCCACGCGAGGTGCATCCATCAAATTGGAAAAATGGAGGAGACTTTGATAGCGACAAATGGAGAACTGTCTCGGAAGGTGGATTACATCTACGCTTAAGTCTATCCACGACGGACTCAAAGCCCCGCAATGAAGGATTAAGCACTGAATCTGCAGAAGAAAATAAAGTTCTTTCTCTGTGTTCAGTCTATTTGGCTCAATTTCCCTTACAAAAATCCTCCTGATAATCCCCAGTCTTTGTTTATCAAAACACTGAGCACACGGCCTCTGGACAGTAGCTGCTTGGGACAATTGCCAAGGACAATTGCTGCAGCCAGACAAAACATCTTCTGCCAAAGTGTCCTTGTGCTCATATTGATACAACATTGCTTCAACACTACATCCACACTGACCCAGAAACTGACAACAAGATAACATTCACTGCTCTCCTTGTGTCCTGTGAACTCTGGTCTTGAATGTGCATCGTGGGCTTTTTTTGTCTTTGTAATCATAATATTGATTACTTATGGTCAATATTCTGAATTCAATGATTTTTTTGCTCCTTCCTATTGTATGATTTCTTATCTGTACCATCCTATTGGCAGGCGCGTCCCCGATGCAGCCGTGTCACTGGAAATGCAGGTTCATTTTCTGTGTCAAGTCAAATTCTCTCGTATGTTATCAGTGATCTGTTAATGTACTTGGCAATAAATCTTTTCTGATTCTGATTCTGATTCTGAAGTCCACGATCATCTCCACTGTCTTCAGAGCGTTCAGCTGCATGTTGTTGTGGCTGCACCAGGACGCCAGCTGGGCCACCTCTCTCCTGTAGGCGGACTCGTGTCGTCATGGTGTCGTCCGCAAACTTGATCAGCTTGACAGACTGGTGGCTGGAGGTGCAGGAGTTGGTGTACAGGGAGAAGAGCAGGGGAGAAAGTACACAGCCCTGGGGTGATCCGGTGCTGATGCTAACAGAGTATGAGACAGTCTTTCCCAGCCGCACATGCTGCCTCCGGTCCGTCAGGAAGTCAGTGATCCACCTGCAGAGGGAGTCAGGCACGTTGAGCAGGGACAGCTTGTCCTGGAGCAGAGCGGGGCGGATGGTATTGAATGCAGAGCTGAAGTCCACAAACAAGATCCTGGCGTAGGTTCCCGGGAGTCCAGGTGCTGCAGGATGGAGTGGAGGGCCAGGTTGACTGCGTCGTCCACAGACCTGTTGGCTCTGTAGGCAAACTGCAGCGGGTCCAGGAGGGGAGTGGTGATGGTCTTGAGGTGGGGCAGGATCAGGCGCTCAAAGGACTTCATGACTACAGAGGTGAGCACTACAGGTCTGTAGTCGTTAAGTCCAGTGATCCGTGGCTTCTTGGGGACAGGGACGATGGTAGAGGTTTTGAGGCAGGTCAGCACATGGCATAACTTCAGGGAGGTGCTAAAAATGTCTGTGAAGACAGGAGTCAGCTCTTCCGCACAGTGTCTCAAGGTGGAGGGAGACACGCCGTCCGGACCGGGGGCCTTGCGCGGGTTCAGTCTGGAGAACTGTCTGTGCACGTCCTGCTCACTGATGACAAGGGCGGGGGGGAGGAGGGGGGTGCAGCCTTTGATGAAGTGGGGACCATGGAGGCAGTGGCGCTGGGGGGGGGGCAGTTGGACACAGCTGACGAGGTGTCAAAACGGGCATAGTGTTGGGAAAGTCTTTGACAAAGGGCTTTGTCATCCTGACCCTTAGAAGCCTGAGGCCGATAGTTGGTGATTTGCCTCAGTCCTCTCCACACAGAAGCAGAGTGAAGACTGGGTCTTTGCAGCTATTGCCCCTAAATGATGGAGCCATTTACCCACATATGTTAGGCTTGTTCCAAAAGGACCTGTTTTTAAATCTAACCTTAAAACAGACTCTTATTCCTTGGCTTTGAACTCATGAGTATCCATCCTTTTTGCTATATACAGCGGAGAAAATAAGTATTGAACACGCCAATATTTTTCACATTAAACTTATTTCTGATGGAGCCATTGACCTGAGATTTTCACCAGATGTCAGTAACAACCCAAGTAATCCATACATGCAAAGAAATCAAGGCAACTGTGTTCACAAAACAAGTTATATTTAATAAAGTGGAATAACACAGGGAATACGTATTGAACACACTTGCTGAAATTCATTTAATATTTAGTAGAAAAGCCATTGTTGGTAATAACAGCTTCCAGATGCCTCCTGTATGGAGAAACTAGGTGCAGACATTGCTCAGGAGTGATTTTAGCCCATTCTTCAGCACAAACTGTCAAATCTTGAAGGTTTGGTGGGTGTCTTCTATGAACTCTGATCCTCAGTTCGTTCCATAGATTTTCAATTGGATTCAGGTCAGCTGACTGACTGGGCCATTCTAGCAGCTTTATTTTCCTTCTCTGGAACCAGCTGACAGTTTTCTTCGCTGTGTGTTTGGGATCATTGTCTTGCTGAAATGTCCACCCACATTTCATCTTCAGCATCTTGGCAGGTGGCAACAGGTTCTTATCAAGGATGTCTCTGTACATTTGTCCATTCATCTTTTCTTCAATTATATGAAGTCTGCCTGTACCATGTGTTGAAAAACACCCCCACACCATGATGGGATGTGCAGTGCCATTTCTCCTCCAAACACGCTGTGTGCTGTGGCATCCAAAAAGTTCAAGTTTGGTCTCATCTGACCAGACTATATTCTCCCAGTATTTTACTGGCTTGCCCAAATGTTGTGCAGCAAACTTTAAACGAGCTTCAACATGCTTTTTCTTACTTAATTACTTATTGTTTTCTTTGAAACAGCAGTACCTGCTAACTCCAGGTCTTTCTGGAGCTTTCCACGAGTGGTCTTTTCTCTTGGATAACTCTTCTGATAATTCTTTTGAGTCTTCTCTCAGAAATCTTGCAAGGAGCTCCTGGTTGTGGCCAGTTTATGGTAAAATACTGTTCTTTCCACTTCTAAATGATGGCTCCAACAGTGCTCACTGGAACATTCAGCAGTTAAGAAATGCGCCTGTAACCAATGCCATTGTTATGTTTTGCAACAATAAGGCTGCAAATGTCTAGAGAGAGCTCTTTGCTTCTACCTATCATGAGTTCTTTGTGGTGTAACAATCTGATATTCACAGACCTTTTAGAAGGCTATCAGTCAGGACTTAACCGGTTAAACTCGGGAGATTCCGCGGCCGGTCACGTCTCTGCGTCTTAGTGCGTCTCAGTGCACAGTGAAAAAAAAAGCTGTATTTCCGGTCTTCCAGTACAGACACAGCCGTAAACATAAAGCCAAAGGAGTGTTTGATTGGTTTAGAATGAGATTGATATCTCATTCGACCAACAAGAGCCTTGATTTGGGTTTTTAAACCTTGAATAACCAATAATCGAAAACCTAGCAAGAAGTATCTGCCCATCAACGACCGCAAATACAACGAGCCAGTTGAAGCTGAGTAATCTGACAATAGATGAGTCGTTTAGCCAATCAATTTCTGACTTCAATGACACCCTGCATGCACTGGTTCCGTGTTTATATTTCCGGTAAAATGCCACGCGTTCCCATGCGTAAAATCTCTTTTGACTCCGCCGCTGTGTGACACGCAGTCCTTTGCGATACTGTGCAGAAGGGTCAGGTTAACATTAGCCATTATTTTACTTGTTTTGAAAAATGGTTCACAAATTAAACAGAAAGGGCATGCATGAAAGTGTAGATGGCTTGACCGGGTCGGGTGACCTGGACGACGAATCAGTAAACAATGGAGGTTTCCATCAACGGAATAGCTGACGATCGTCATACGCCAGCGGACAATACCAGCGACAGTGCGGTTGTGGATAGGTAAGTCTTATAATCTAAATTATTCTTTATCAATAAAAATAGTAATAAAAATAACTTTTGACCAATCGGTAATTACAAGGGTCCCGCATGGCGACGTTTTTGTGTGCGCCATGGGGGGGGGGGGAGTATTTGTTACTGTGGATATTGCAGAAACATTTAATAATTTTTTTAGTATAATTTTTATTTTACTGTAGGCTATTTTTTCCTGTAAAAAAAAGGAACTGTGCTGTGTATGTCTGGGTTATTATGCCTTTGTTTTAGTAAACGTGATCTGGTGAAATGGACCCCTGACCAAGTGAGCACACTAATGTGTGGACCCCGGTATTCAATCTGTACAAGTACATTTTCAATCCAATGATTTACAAAGTGATTCATAATTTTCTAAAGCCTCATTCAGAACATTATAGCCGCACAGACTGATTTTCATCTGGGGCAGCATTTATAAATCACTGGATGGAGAATGTACATGTACAGATTGGATTCCGTGGTTCACTTGGGGTGCGCACCTGGTCAGGGGTCCAGTTGACCTGTATCTGTGTAAACTGGTGAGATAGTGAATTCTGGAAAAATTGGAGGGGGAAGGGTTGTTTTTGTGTATACTTTAGTGAAATGTATTAATTTTTCACATAATTTTTCTTACACTGTAGGCTATTTTTGCCTGTAAAAAACAAAACAAAACAGAAACTATGCTGTGTATGTCTGGGTTATTACCCCTTGGTTTTACTGTGCAAACTGCTGAGATAGTGACCTCTGGAACACAGTTTTCCAAACAAACGGCACAGTTTGGCACAGTTCAAGAACGCCTTGTTACAACCTGAGAAAAAAGCTGTGTAATATATTATTTTTTTGTGGTACGTGTAGAGAGCTTGGAATGAAGAAGCGATGTGATTTCATAAATCAAGACTTATTATCAGCTTCACCTCTCTAACATGTCTCATCTCGATGCAGAAGCAGAATGAGAGGTCGAGCGCAGTCAGACCTTCATACTTATACCCACACTCAACAAAAGACATTGCATATCAAAGCTGACATCCTGCATTAACATAATCCCCCTCCATTGTCCTCCATCTCCTCCACCTGACCCTGGGTGGTCAGGAAGTTCGATCCGGTCTCCACCGCTGCGACTCCGTCTGTTCTTTGATCCTCGCCGGTGGTTGAGACCTCTTGTCCTGTTCTGAGGCGTGAGGTCATTCCACATATGTAATCACTAAACATTCTAATATGTCTATACATATGTAGGTATGGAATATATGATTAATATAAGCCACAGCCCCCCCCCAAACGACTAAGAAAAGGACAATCAAATTAAGTTTACAGTTTAAAATAGTCTCTATGACATATTATACTGTTAAATATCTTAACAGGGAAAACAAGGAAAAAAATCTTCCCAGCAGTCATGATCCTGTAGAAAATTCAGTGGAAACAACAACAGTATAGTAATGTCACAAATCAGCCTTAAAACTGTCACGGCACAATCTGATAACATAGTTAACAACTCTTTGTCAATTTTGCATCAGTCCCTGTGCCGTCTGGGTTTTAATCTTCTCCCGAATCTGCTGTAGGTCCGCTTTGGCGTCCTGGTGGGACCATCCTGTAAGGAATCTGCAGCTTGGGGAGGAGAGTGGTTATTTGTTCCCTGCAGGGGGGCTGAGTTTTTTCTCTTGGGGGGTCTACCCCGCCGAGGTGCTCTCGCCACCCGTGCAGGCTCGTCGCTCAACAAGAAGGCAGGTTTAAGTCTGTCAATGCTGACTGTTTCTTTTCTGTCCCCTAAATCAAGCACAAAATGCTTATCACCAGGTTCCAGCACTCTGAATGGTCCGTCGTATGGTGGATGGAGGGTTGATTTTAAAGCTTCGTGTCTAACAAAAACGAACTCGGCGTTTTTTAAAGCTTGGGGGACAAAAATCTGTGGAAAAGAGTGATGTGCCGGGCCAGGGAGAGTGTCCGGTCCGGTGCTGCTTAAGGGCCTCAAGGCTGGAAGATGCCCAGGCTCTGGATGCACTGGTAAGAACTCACCTGGGAGTCTGAGAGGTTGTGCAAAAACTAATTCTGCTGGGGAGGCGTCTAGATCTTCTTTAGGCGCAGAACGCAACCCTAATAAAACCCAGGGGAGTTTATTCACCCAATCTGTATCCGTTAGTGAGGCCCTGAGGGCGGCCTTTAAAGATCTGTGAAAACGCTCGCATAACCCATTAGCCTGAGGGTGATACGTGGTGGTGCGGTGAATTGTCGCTCCTAAGCTGCTGGCCATGGCTGACCACAGTTCTGAGACAAATTGAGGCCCCCTATCGGACGTGATGTCCGATGGGACGCCGAAACGTGCCACCCAGTTTGTTAAAAAAACAGGAGCGACTTCCGCGGCTGTGGTTGACGCCAAAGGGACCGCCTCCGGCCAGCGCGTAGTACGGTCTATCATTGTTAACAGGTGTGTGAAACCTTGAGATGAAGGTAGTGGTCCCACGAGGTCGACATGAACGTGTTCAAACCTCCTGGCTGGGATTCGAAAAGGCTCTAGAGGAGCTTTTGTGTGTTTGTGTATTTTGGCGCGTTGGCAAGACATGCAAGTCTTTGCCCATTCCTTTACATTTTTGCGCAGGCCGGGCCAAACAAACTTTTCCGCGACCATTTTAACCGAGGCGCGCACCCAGGGGTGCGCGAGGGAGTGGACCGAGTCAAAAATGCGGCGGCGCCATGCAGCTGGAACTACCAGGCGAGGTCAGCCGGTTGACACGTCGCAGCTTAGGGGGGGTACACCGTCACGTAAACCCCTTTCCTCCAGTCTTAACCCTGTTGGTCCAGACAGGAGTGCGCGCATGTCTGCGTCACTGCTTTGTTCCTCTGCCATGGCTGCGTAATCTATCCCTACGTGAATTGGGGCCGCGTACGCATCCGCGTTGGCGAAGAGTTCTGCGGCTGAGGTAGTATAATCTGTCTCCTCGTGCTCTGGCGATGTCACAGCGCGAGAGAGGCAGTCTGTTACTACGTTAAGTTTGCCTGCCACATGTCGAATGTCTGTGGTAAACTCTGAAATTGCAGCTAGCTGTCTTTGTTGCCTGCCTGACCATGGTTCTGAAATTTTAGCCATCGCAAAAGTGAGTGGTTTACGGTCTACAAAAGCTGTGAAACGCCGCCCTTCCAGCCAGAACTGGAAGTGGCGGATGGATAAATGAAGCGCTAGCAGCTCCCTGTCAAAAGTGCTGTATTTGCGCTCAGTTTGGTTTAAAGATTTGCTAAAGAATGCTAACGATTGCCAGGTTCCGGCAACGTGTTGTTCCACAACTGCCCCTATGGCCAGGTCTGAAGCGTCTGTGGTTAGCGCTATGCGGGCCGAGGGATCAGGGTGAACCAACAATGTGGCATTCGCTAGAGCACTCTTTACTTCCGCGAATGCGCTTTCGCGCTCCGGGGTCCATTCGACCGCGTTGGAAGGCTTTTGTTTTCTGAGTGCGGCATACAGGGGTTGCATGAGTTGAGCTGCGCGGGGGAGGAAACGGTTGTAAAAATTCACCATTCCCAAAAATTCTTGCAGCGATCTGACCGTTTGTGGTCGTGGAAAAGTTTTTACCGTGCGGACTTTGTCTGGCAATGGGACTGCCCCCTTTGGTGAAACTCTGTGTCCCAAAAAATCAATTTGTGACACGCCGAATCGGTATTTGGCTGGGTTGATTATTAACCCGTGCTCTTCTAGTCTCTGAAAAACTGTAGTGAGGTGTTGTTCGTGTTCTTCCTCTGACGGGCTGGCTACCAGCATATCGTCGAGGTAGACAAACACGAAGGGGAGATCGCGTAATACCGCGTCCATCATACGCTGAAAGGTTTGAGCAGCGCCTTTGAGGCCGAACGGCATTCGCAAAAATTCAAAAAGACCAAAAGGGGTTATTACAGCCGTTTTAGGAATGTCTTCTGCTCGAACGGGGACTTGGTGATAGCCGCGGACCAGGTCTATTTTAGAAAAAAATGCGCGCACCCGCCAGATGTAGTGAAAAATCTTGGATGTGAGGAATTGGGTAGCGGTCATGCACTGTCGCATTGTTTAATCTGCGGTAATCGCCGCAAGGTCTCCAAGAACCGTCAGTTTTCGGGACCATGTGGAGTGGCGATGCCCAAGGGCTTTTTGAGCACCTAATAATGCCTAATTTTTCCAGGCTGGCAAACTCGTCCCGTGCTATGGCGAGCTTGGTCGCGTCTAAGCACCGAGCTTTGGCAAACACGGGTGGGCCTGTTGTGGGGATGAAGTGTTCAACCCCGTGTTTCGCTACTGTTGCTGAAAATTTTGGAACTGTGAGTGCTGGAAATTGGGTGAGGAGTTGGTCAAACTTACCTCCTGCTGTAGTGATGCTGGCCTGCACGGGTGGTGGAGAAACTCGAGCTGAGCAGGGGATAGACGAAAATGACAGTGCATTAACCAAGCGTCTATTTGCAAGATCAACTAACAACCCATGTGCACACAAAAAATCAGCACCCAACAAGTTAAAACTCACCGCCGCTATAATAAATGTCCATCTATAGTTGCGGCCGTGAATGAGAAGAGGCAGGTTCCTTTCACCGAAAGTGTCGATGATCGAGCCGTTGGCTGCCATCGCTCCGTTTCCCCGGGGTCCCATGGCCCGGTCTGCGTTGGAAGGGGTGATGAAGCTCACCTGAGCTCCGGTGTTGATGAGGAACTGTCTCCCGGTGTGTCCATCAGTCACATAAAGCAGCTTATTCGTCTCGCCGAGAGCTGCAGCTGTTAACGTTTCTCGGCTCTTGAAACTGCAGGGGGGCGTGCATTTGTGCGCCCTCACGGCGAAACGCTGATGATAATAGCAGAGGTCGTTCCGCTTGCTGCGCCTTGTTCGCGTCGCTGCCATGGTGGGCGGGCTCTGCTCCGTTGTCCGCGGTTCTCCGCTGCTCTGGGCTTCCGCGCTGAGATCTGCAGATGCTGCTGTGGCCATCTGTTCGCCGCAGGCGTTGATGAGCCGCTGCGCTTCTCGGGCCAGCGCGCGGAAGTCCTGCTGGGTGCTGCACCGCATGTTGGCCAGTGTCCCTCTCATGTGCGGCGGCAGAGTGCTGAGGAAGATATGTTGAAAGAGGAAGTTGTCGTTGTCTGCCTCCTTCAGCTGCAGCATGTCCTCCATGAGGGCCCTTGGTCTGCGTCCTCCGTGGCCGTAAATCGCCAGAATCTTCCCTGCTCTCTCCTTGGCTGAGGGGACGAAACTCTCGATGAGGGTCGCCTTCAGTTCTTTGTATTTGTCGTGGGCGGGCGGTTGTTGAATCACGCTCCGCGCGCATCTTGATGTGGCGGCATCGAGTCTGGCGACGATGTGGTAAAATTTTGTTTCGTCCGCCGTTATGCCCGCCAGCGCAAACTGAGCCTCACCTTGCTGGAACCACGAGTTCGGGTCGCTTTGCCAGAACTCTGGCAGCTTAACGGTGACGGCGCTTGTGTGGGCCGTCTCTGATGTGTCAGCCGGGTGAGAACGCCTTTCTTCTGTTCTCACGGCGGAGCTGGGGATGGTGCTCGGTTGAGCCCTCTCTGTAGCTTCTGCCGTGGGGGAACGTCTTCCATCCGTTCCCCTGTCTGCATTGGCAACAGCGCTTGCCTGGGTCGCCTCTGATGAGTTTGTCGCGGGAGAACGTCTTTGTTCCATCCTCACATCTGGTCACCAGTGTAGGGAGCTTGGAATGAAGAAGCGATGTGATTTCATAAATCAAGATTTATTATCAGCTTCATCTCCCTAACATGTCTCATCTCGATGCAGAAGCAGAATGAGAGGTTGAGCGCAGTCAGACCTTCATACTTATACCCACACTCAACAAAAGACATTGCATATCAAAGCTGACATCCCGCATTAACATAATCCCCCTCCATTGTCCTCCATCTCCTCCACCTGACCCTGGGTGGTCAGGAAGTTCGATCCGGTCTCCACCGCTGCGACTCGGTCTGTTCTTTGATCCTCGCCGGTGGTTGAGACCTCTTGTCCTGTTCTGAGGCGTGAGGTCATTCCACATATGTAATCACTAAACATTCTAATATGTCTATACATATGTAGGTATGGAATATATGATTAATATAAGCCACAGTATTGTTACAAAATTTTGACCTGAGCTTGAAAACACTTGGTTCTACATTTCTGTTGTGTTTTTCAGCAAGTATCTGACAGCTGTATGTTATTTGCAAGCATTTGTATCTAAAAAAACACCCAGGCGAACTTTATTTTCTTCAAATTCAGTATGTTTAGATGATTGTTACTCAGTGGCAGGAGCACTTAGAGAGACTATGACTGTTTTGCCAAAAAATTCAGAGTGTTTTCTTTTAAATGAGACCAACCCCATGAAGATGCTGCAAAGGGTTGAAGAACAGCTTTTGATTTATTTTGGGCATGTTATTTTTAGGCGTTTTTAGGGAAGTTGAACACAGTGGAAGAGGTTTTAACCAGCTGAAATTAATTTCTACTGATGGGGGATGGGATGACTTCCTAAATTCTGATGGATTTCAGCTGGTTTCTTGGCTTTTTATGCCTTTTTGCACCTCTTTTTCTTCATATGTTCAATACTTATTCCCCGCATCATTCTACTTTATTAAATGTAACTTGTTTTGCAAACACAGTTGCCTTGATTTCTTTGCATGTTTGGATTACTTGGGTTGTTACTGATATCTGGTGAAAATCTCAGGTCAATGGCTCCATCAGAAATATGTTTCATGAGAAAAATGTTGATAAGATAAGATAAGATAAGCCTTTATTAGTCCCACAATGGGGAAATTCCAGGATTGCAACAGCACAGGGATAGCAACACTCAGAGCAACAATCAGAAGGCAAGAAAAAACAAGAGCAGCGAGTATACATATGTACATATAAACATAAATATATACACACACAATGCGGAGCATTGCAGCTAGATGGAATAAATATATAGATATACGTATAAACACACAGTGCGGAGCATTGTAGCTAGATGGAATAAATATATGAACATATAAACACACACAGTGTGGAGCGTTGTAGCTAGATGGAATAAATATATGAATATATAAACACACAGTGCGGAGCATTGCAGCTAGATGGAACAAACATGCAAATATATAAACACACACAGTGCGGAGCATTGTAGCTAGATGGAACAAACATGTAAATATATAAACACACACAGTGCGGAGCATTGTAGCTAGATGGAATAAATATGTAAATATATAAACACACACAGTGCGGAGCACTGTAGCTAGATGGAATAAATATGTAAATATATAAACACACAGTGTGGAGCATTGTCGCTAGATGGAATAAATATATAAATATACAAACACCCACAGTGCGGAGCATTGCAGCTAGATGGAATGAAACAGCATAACCGTCTACTTAGTTATCCTACATGGTATGATTATATACCCATACATATTGTCACCTCCGTAGCTACCGGTATTTTCCTAGTTGTATACCGGAGGGGACCATTGTGTAAGTTTATTGCGTCTTTTGCATTCAATACTATTAGGTTGTCAAGTCTTTTTGCTATCTCTGCGAGCAGCCCTGCTTAGGTTATACAGTCTGACAGCCGTTGGTAGGAAGGACCTGCGAAACCTCTCGGTCGCGCACCTAGGATGATGTAGTCTGCTGCTAAATGAGCTCCTCAGTGCATTCAGTGTGTCCTGCATAGGGTGGAACTTGGACTCCAGCAGAGATGACAGTTTAGCCACCATCCTTCTCTCTCCCATCTCCTCCACTGGGTCAAGGCGCTGCCCCAGGACAGAGCTAGCTTTCTTGATCAGTTTGTTCAGTCTCTTCCTATCGGCTGCTGTAATGCCACTGCCCCAGCAGACCACTCCAAAAGTGATGGCTGATGCCACCACCGTGTCGTAGAATGTCTTCAGCAGCGCCCCTTGTACACCAAAAGACCTGAGTCTCCTCAGTAGGAACAGCCTGCGCTGTCCCTTCTTGTAGAGTGTGTCAGTATTGTGTGACCAGTCTAGTTTATTGTTCAGATGAACACCCAGGTACTTGTAGGATGTCACCATCTCAATGTCTATTCCCTGGATGTTTACTGGTGCTGTGAGGGGTTGTCCTTGCCTGCGGCAGTCCACCACCAGCTCCTTAGTTTTCCTCGCGTTGATCTGGAGGCAGTTCCGATGGCACCAGTCCACAAAGTCCTGGATAAGCCCTCTGTACTCAGCTTCATCTCCGTTGGAGATGAGGCCAACGATCGCAGAGTCGTCAGAGAACTTCTGTAGATGGCAGTGTGTTGTGTTGTGTGAGAAGTCCGCAGTATAAAGGGTGAACAGAAAGGGAGCCAAAATCGTTCCCTGTGGGGCCCCTGTGCTACCGATGATCATGTCGGACACACAGTCCCGGGTTCTCACAAACTGGGGCCGGTTTGTGAGGTAGTCCAGGATCCATGATGACCGGTGCTGGTCCACCCCTGCGCACAGCAGCTTGTCCTTCAGGATCATCGGTTGGATGGTGTTGAAAGCACTGGAGAAGTCAAAGAACATGATCCTCACTGTATTCCCAGGCTTCTTCAGGTGGAACAGAGAATGGTGAAGGAGGAAGATGACTGCATCCGCCACCCCAATACCATGCTGGTAGGCGAACTGGAGTGGATCCATCGCTGGACCCACCAGGGGGCGGAGGTGAGCAAGGAGCAGTCTCTCCAGGGTCTTCATCATGTAGGACGTCAGGGCCACTGGTCTGTAGCTGTTCAGATCTTTGGGGTGGGAAGTCTTTGGTACAGGTACCACACAAGATGTTTTCCACAACTGTGGTACCCTCCCCAGCTTCAGGCTCAGGTTGAAGATGTACTCCACAATCCCACACAGCTGGTCTGCGCAGGACTTGAGGAGCTTTGCACTGATGCCGTCCGGTCCCGAAGCCTTCCTCGCCTTGATCTTCCTCAGCTCCGTCCTCACCTTGGTCTTAGTGAGGGTCAGGTTGGGGGGCTGTGTGTTGGGAGTGGGGGGTGATGGTGGAGTGGGAAGTGGGCAGCAGGACTTGATGTCTTCAGCGGCAGCAGTGGTTGTTGTGCAGTCGGGGGGGGAGGGCGGTTGGTCAAACCTGTTAAAAAACAGATTCAGATTGTTCGCCCACTCCCTGCCCCCCGTGGCCTGGGGGGAGGTATTTTGTAGCCCAGAGATGGTTTTAAGGTTTCTCCAGACCCCGCTGATGTCGCTCTGTTGCAGCTTGTCCTCCATCTTCTTCCTGAAGCTGTCCTTGCCTTCTCTGATCTTTCTCCTCAGCTCCCTCTGTACGGACTTCAGCATCTCCCTGTTCCCCGACCTGAAGATCCTCTTCTTCTCTCTCAGAAGTGTTTTTATCTCAGGGTTGATCCAGGGTTTGTTGTTTGAGCAACACCGTATGGTCTTGGTGGGAACGGTGTTGTCCACACAGAAGCTGATGTAGGCCGTGATGGTGTGAGTGAGGCCATCGATGTCCTCACCATGTGGCTCGCAGAGCTGCTCCCAGGCGGTGGTTTCAAAACAGCCCTTTAGAGTGTCCATTGCCTCCTCAGACCATAACTTCACTGTGTGCATGGCCGGGGGTTGTCTGTGCACTAGGGGTTTGTACACCGGCCGGAGATGAACCAAGTTGTGATCCGATCTCCCAAGTGGGGGGGGAGTTGTAATGAGGTGTACGCCTCCTTAGTGTTTGCGTAGAATAAGTCCAGTGTTTTATTATCTCTAGTGTGGCATGTGACATACTGGGTAAACGTGGGTAGAATGGGAGACAGTGAAACATGGTTGAAATCGCCTGAGATGAGGAGAAGAGCATCTGGGTGTTCTGTCTGCAGCCTGCCAGTTACTGAGTGGATGACGTCACGCGCTGTCCCAGCGTTCGCCGTTGGATTTGCATAAATAACAATGCAGATCACGTGTGAGTATTCCCTCGGGAGATATGTAGGCCGCATGCTAACAGCTAGCAACTCGATGTCTTTGCTGCAGTGCTGTTGTTTAACAGTGATGTGTCCCGGTCTGCACCAGTTGTTATTAACATAGATCATCACTCCACCGCCCCTTGCTTTGCCACTGTTTGGTGTTCGGTCTGCCCGTATCGCGTGGAAACCCTCTAGCTCAATGTTAGCATCTGCTACTAGTTCAGTTAGCCACGACTCGGTAAACAAAAGGAGGGCGCATTCCCGGTATATGCTGTTGTAGCGGGAGATAGCCGCTAGCTCATCCACCTTTCCCAATATAGAACGTACATTCCCCATAACAACGGATGGGAGGGCGGGTCTGTACCTTATACTCCTTGTCCATCTAACACCAGCCCGACAACCACGTCGTTTTCGTCTTATTTCTCCCGGTACATCGAGTTTTTCCATTAGCACCGAGTGGTGATTAAGTGCAAGCAGCTGTTCCCTGCTGTACCGTCTCCTGCTGTAAACAGTGGCTCCGTCCGCCGGCTCTGATGTGTTCAATACTTATTTTTTCCGCTGTAAATTTTTTTCACTCTTTTTAAATACTATTTGTTTTATTATGCCTCAGTGCAACGGAGGCATACAGTAATCACTCCATGTGTCTGTGTGTGGTTGTGTCTGTGCATCTGTCCATTACCAGCTTTTCACCTCCTCTGGTCAAAATTAAGTGGAACTAAAGGCTTGTATCATTGCATCGCCATATTTTCTTGACTTTTATTTTGCCAGATTTTCGAGATAAGACTTTGTTTTCAAAATAAACACTAATTTAGCTCACCCTTTCTGTCAGTGCAACCACAAAAAAAAAAAAAGTATTGTAATAATAACGATCCAAGGTCAGTAGAGGTCGGAGTGCCACTTTTTTAACAGCCCCGCTTGCTACCATGCCACAGGCACCAAGGCACAGCACCTTGGTGCTTTCATTTTAATGGCGTTTGCACATTGGTCAATCATAGGACATGACTAAACCTGTACTGCAATGGCAGGAAAAATTAACCCTTAAAAGCTGACAAAGTTAACTCCTTTTCCACAGCATGTGGAACAACTTGTGGTGTATGGGGATGGCACATCTATCTCAATTTCTATGACCCCAGGCCAAACAACTACTGTAAGTGGTGGGAGCTACAGTGGGTGATCAGTCCTCTGGTAGCTCTGTGTTAAGCTGGATTCATGCTGCACCTCCGCTGTCCGTGTACATGCAACCGGAAACCTTGTGTGACGAAATTTACGTCATCATCTCCAGTCTGCTAATGTGTGCAGGACTCTATTGCGGACAACTGCGTGCAGCCCAAATTTTATGACCGTGTGGCCTGCCCACGACCTGAACACGCTGACAGGTGGCGCAGTGGTTTAGCACTGTGGCAGCACAGTTTTGCCCTCGGCCGGGGGACCGCGGGGATCATGAGATCGTGGGTTCGATCCCAGCCCCCGACCAATAGTGAGCTGTGTGGAGTTTGCATGTTCTCCCCGTGTTGCGCGGGTTTACTCCGGGATTTCTCCGGTTTCCTCCCGCATACCAAAACATGTAGGTTTAGGGCGCTCGCGCACGCAGCGACCAGCAGCCGGTGGCTTGTCACCAGACTGCAAACCAAGTCTACCTACAGGTACAAATAAGTAACAAAAAAAAAAAAAAAAAGCAAAAACAAAGTAGACGAGGAAGACAACGGGGAGGCGGAAGATGAGAATAAACATACATGAATCCTTTTGCAGCAGCTTGAGCGGAGAAGAGTGCTTAGTGAATGCTTAGTGAAACCACTGACGTATATCTGTAACCTGTCTCTCCAAACAGGTATATTTCCCAATGCAATGAAAATAGCTAAAGTAATTCCTATATACAAGACGGGTGACAGAGGGGAACTTTCAAACTATAGACCAATTTCACTGTTGCCGCAATTTTCCAAGATACTTGAAAAAATATTCTATGAGAGAATTGACAACTTCATACTGAAGAATAATTTATTGTGTGAGCAGCAATATGGGTTCAGACACAAGAGGACAACTGCATTTGCTCTAATGGAATTTATAGAAAAAATATCAACTGCCGTTGAAAATAAAGAGTATTCAGTTGGGGTATTCCTGGATCTTAAAAAAGCATTTGATACAGTGGATCATAATTTATTATTAAAGAAACTGCAAAATTGTGGTATTAGGGGAGTAGCACTGTCCTGGTTATGTAGTTACTTAAAGTAGAACTGAACTGAACGGCATTGAACGGCACTGGGTGATAGTACATACAATTATAAAGATAATTTATCATTGGCACCCCCTCCACAAATCCCGGAATCTTGGAGAAAATCGCGATTTTGAATTTCCCGCCCTGAAAAATCAGACAAATCCGCCGATTAACCGGAAGTGCAGCCAGAGTTCCGCGTGATGTCACGAGTGTGACACAGTCCTCCATGTTTATCATTGCAAGCACGTCGACACTGGTTGTTTTTGGTGCATTTTGTCGTGATAGTCGACTACAAAACACTTCCAACACCTGGGAAGATCTGTTCAGTGGCCAAGGAAAGCTGTCATGGCGACGAAAGAAAAGAAAGGGGGAGGAAAAGCAACCGGGAAGCGATGCGTTTCTAAATATAGATATTACAGTGATCCCTCGCTACTTCACGTTTCACCTGTCGCGCCCTCAGTGCATCGCGGATTTTTCAAACATATTATCAAAAATTCAAAATTGAGAAAAAATGGCACGAAAGTTGCCCGGGCGCTAGCAGAAGGCAGGGAGACTACATTAGAACATCAGGTATCAACACGGAGAGCCCACACAACTCAAAATCCACCTCTCTGACCACCGCTCCACTCCTCTCCGCCCACCTCTTCATCGCTCGGGAATCTCGCAAGCTGATTGGCCGAGACGTTTTACCTCGCAAGCTGATTGGCCGAGACGTTTTACCCAGCTTCTCTCCCTGCAGAGCACCCATACCCAGCGAAGGAAGACCGCATTCATTGTTCTTTATCGCTCATGTTGCTTAGTGGCACTTTTCGCTCTTCTCTTGTGCCTTTTTGTGCAAAATAGTGCTTGTGACGCCCTTGGGGGAGAGGGGGTTGACGCTACTTCGTGGTTTTTCACTTTTCGCGGTCGGTTCTGGTCCCCATTAAACGCGATAAGTGAGGGATCACGTATTTATAAATAGCACAGTCAAATGCAGAGGCCAGTTCTGTTCATGTGTATTGCCACTATAGTCTGTAGAAGTATTGTAATGCATAGCCCAATTTTTTGAATGAATGAATGAATTTATTTATTTCGGATAGTACAGTACAGGTTGAAAGAAACTGAATGATATAACAACAAGGTCAAATTGAACAATGACTCATCTGATTATACAATTCAACGTAAGTTATCCGAAATGGGTGATGGCTGAAGCCGCAGCTTATATTGCCCACCCATATTCCATCCAAGAATTCAAAAGAGAAAGCAGGCAAGAGCGATTACAATTCAAAACAAAACTAAGACAAAATGTGACAGAGAAAAAAGAAAACTAAGCTACAACACAACACAGGCTGGATATGTTACAGCTCGCCGCTCATTAGCGGCGCCAGCTGCGCGCACACTTGCGCCTCGTCAGCAACGTGGGATATAAGCCACTCTGCCCTGGGCTTCGGCATGAAGCCGTCTGATTCCTTCAGCCCTCTTGCTGCAGAGGAACCCCCTCATCTCCCAGCAAGATCTACAGCGTAAGCATACCTACCTTTGCCTTTCCAGTCTCTCCCCTGTGCACAGGTGTATTCCCCGGCGGCGGACCTTGCCTCTGCATCTCCGTCTGCCAGCTGCTGTCACAGGTGCATTAGGTCGCTGTCTCCCGGGCTCGCCCTTGTGCACGCCTGCCACCTGCCACACTCCTGCATCCTCCTCTGTCTCGTCACCGATCCTGAATGCCTCTTCACTCTGAAAACTCTGGTTTTCTTGACTGCTGGAACTGCTATCATCTGCCATTGTTGTTTTGTTTAGGGATCACACTGGTGACGTCACGCAGCATCGTCTGCACTACTTCCGGTTTGTTTGGCACTGCCAGCCAGAGGCAAAAGTTTATCGGCTTATAGCTTGGCCATTGCACGGCCTAAAAATTTCTTTTATGTGTTGAAAAATACAATAGGTAATAAGGAATTAATCTGCTATTCTACTTTTTGCGCCAAAAGGTGGGTTCAGTTCTACTTTAAAGAATAGGTATCAGTATGTATGTGTTGGTAACAAAAACTCAGTTACTGAAGGTTACTTGTGGAGTCCCACAGGGTTCAGTTTTGGGGCCATTGTTATTCAATATGTATATAAATGATACATGTAAAGTTTCAGAAAAAATGCATTTAATATTGTTTGCCGATGACACTAATTTATTATGCAGTGGAAGCAATTTGGAACAACTTTTGGATACACTCGGAAAGGAATTAGGAAAGCTTAAACTGTGATTTGATTCAAACAAATTAACACTCAATTTAAGTAAGACAAAATTTATAGTTTTTAACAACCATCACAACAACTTAGTATCTAAACTCAGTGTAAATGGTGTAGAGATTGAAAGGGTATTCGAAACTAAATTTCTTGGTGTAATAATTGATAATAAACTGTGTTGGAAGTCACATATTAATTATATTAAAGGTAAAATATCCAAATCAATTGCAATACTACACAGAGTGAAATATTTGCTGAATCAACCCACACTATATACCTTGTATCATTCACTGATACTCCCATACATGACATATTGTACTGAAGTATGGGGAAATACATATAAAACAAACATATATCCAGTCTTTATGCTTCAGAAGAGAGCTATTAGAATAATAAACAAAGCTGCTTACAGGGAACCAACAAACCCACTTTTTCTTAAATTAAAAGCTCTCAAGTTGAAAGATCTGGCTGATTTTAAAACTGCAGTAATAATGTTTAAAGTGAAGAATCTATCACTGCCCGCAAATATCCAAAAGTTGTTCCAAATAAGGGAGAAACAATATCATTTCAGAGGAACATGTATATTTCAAAAACCTTCAGTGAGAACTACCACCAAGCAACACTATGTTTCAGTGCAAGGAGTCAGATTATGGAACGATTTTGGACCTGAATTAAAATAATGTACAATGCTTGGACAATTTAAACAAAAACTAAAGGAAGAAATTCTCCAAACATATATAAAAGATGACATATAAAATCACATAAGGATTGTCATATCCAGTCTGCGTTGTGTTGTTGCTTAGTTTTTTATTTTTTTGTCACATTTTGTCTTAGCTTTGTTCCGAATTGTAATCGCTCTTGTTTTGTTTTTCTTTTGAATTCTTGGATGGAATATGGGTGGGCAATATAAGCTGCGGCTTCAGCCATCACCCATTTCGGATAACTTATGTTGAACTGTATAATCAGAGGAGTTATTGTTAATTTGACCTTGTTGGATTTTCTTTCCCCCTTTGTTATATTATTCTGTGTGGCCTATATTAATCATATATCCCATAACCTACATATGTTTAAGCATGTGAGAGTGTTTAGTGATTACATAAATAAAGCGACTTCACACCTCAGAACAGGACAAAGGGTCTCAACCGCCAGTGAAGATCAAAGAGCATCCGAGGCACTGCGGTGGAGACCGGATGGGTGGCCCTGACCCCCCAGGGCCAGGTGGAGGAGTATGAAGACAAAAGAGGGGATTAAGATAGTGAGGGATGTCAGTTTTTGATATGCATGTCTTTTGTTATGTGCGAATATAAGTTCGTAGAGCCGAAGGTGTTCGCTCTCTTACTTCTTCTGCTGCTGCACCTAGATGAGACTTGTTTGAGGAGCTGATAATAAACTTTGGTTTATGAATCACATCGCCTCGTTATTTCAAGCTCCTCTACACTGGTGACCCTGACGCGAGAATGGACCAGAGGCGTTCCAGCGCGATCGACTCATCTGTGGCGACCCAGGCAGACGCCGGCGCCCATGCAGACAGGGGAACAGATGGACAACGTTCCCCCATGGCAGAAGTGATAGAGACGGCTCAACCGAGCACCAGCGCCGCAGAGAGAGCCGAAGCAAGGCACTCTCACCCTGCGGACACAGCAGTGACGGTCCACACAAACGCCGTCACCGTCAAGCTGCCGGACTTCTGGCAGGAAGACCCCGCCTCGTGGTTTCAGCAAGCTGAAGCCCAGTTTGCACTTGCGGGCATCACGGCTGACGATACAAAGTTCTATCACATCGTCGCCAAACTCGACGCTGCCACTTCGAGATGTGCGCGGAGCATAATCCAGCGGCCGCCGGCCCAGGACAAATATAAAGAACTGAAAGCGACCATCGTGGCAAATTACGTCCCCTCAGCCGAGAAGAGAGCCGAGAGGATCCTGGCGGTCTACGGCCACAGAGGAGGCAGACCCAAGGCCCTCATGGAGGACTTGCTGCAACTTAAAGAAGAGGACAATGACAACTTCCTCTTCCATTTCATATTCCTCAGTACGCTGCCGCCACACATGAGAGGGACGCTTGCCAACATGCGATGCAGCACCCAGCAGGACTTCCGCACGCTGGCTCACGAAGCTCAACGGCTCGTCAACGCCTGCAAGGAGCAGACACCCACAGCAGCATCCGCAGACCTCAACGCTGATGTCCGGAGCCATGAGGAGCCACAAATCACCGAGCAGAATCAGCCCGCGGTGACAGCGACACGGCCAGGACGCAACAGACGGAGCGACGTTTGTTATTACCACCACCGCTTCGCCGAGAAGGCTTACAAATGCGTTCCCCCCTGCAAATTCACGATTTCGGGAAAACGCCGAAGCCGAGAGCCGTTTACAGCAGCTGTTCTCGGCGAAAAAAGCAAGCTTTTATATGTGACGGACGGACACACCGGCAAGCGGTTCCTTATCGACACGGGAGCTCAACTAAGTTTTGTCATGCCCTCCCAAGCTGACCGGGCCATGGGCCCCCGGGGCAATGGAGCGGTGGCAGCCAACGGCTCCATCATCGACACTTTTGGCGAAAAGAGCCTGCCCCTCTGCATCCACGGCCGCAACTACAGATGGACATTTGTTGTAGCGGCGGTGAGTTTTAACTTGTTGGGCGCAGATTTTTTGTGTGCACATGGGTTATTAGTTGATCTAGCGAACAGACGCTTGGTTAATGCACTGTCCTTTGCTTCTATTCCCTGCTCAGCTCGACTTTCTCCACCACCCGTGCAGGCTAGCATCACCACAGCAGGAGGTAAGTTTGATCCTTACCTCCTGCCAATCCTCACCCATCCTCACCCAATTCCCAGCACTCACAATTCCCAAATTCTCAGCCACAGTGGCTAAACACGGGGTCGAACACTTTATTCCCACAACGGGCCCACCCGTATTCGCCAAAGCTTGGCGCTTAGACGCGACCAAGCTCGCCATAGCTCGGGACGACTTTACCACCCTTGAAAAATTAGGCATTATCAGACGCTCGAAAAGCCCCTGGGCGTCACCACTTCACATGGTCCCGAAATCCGACGGTTCTTGGAGGCCGTGCGGCGATTACCGCAGATTAAACAATGCGACAGCGTATGACCGCTACCCAATTCCTCACATTCAAGACTTTTCAGGTGCGCGCATTTTTTCAAAAATAGACCTAGTCGGCGGTTATCATCAAGTCCCAGTTAGAGCAGAGGACATTCCTAAAACAGCTGTAATAACCCCCTTCGGTCTTTTTGAATTTTTGCGGATGCCGTTTGGCCTCAAAGGTGCTGCTCAAACCTTTCAGCGGATGATGGACGCAGTATTACGCGACCTCCCTTTCGTGTTCGTCTACCTCGATGATATGCTGGTAGTGGTTGTCTGCTCCCTCCAAAGTAAATAAAAATATAATGTATAAGCATCCCAAAGTGATAAAGCAAAATACTGATAAAACTCAAATTAAACATAAAGCCTCTAAATTGAATGATTTGGCCTCTGTTCCTCCTCATAATTTAAAAATTAAATGTGGTTTATTAAATATTAGGTCTCTAACTCCCAAGTCTCTGTTAGTCCATGATCTGTTAATTGATCATCAGATTGATTTAATTTCCCTTACAGAGACTTGGTTAGGGCAAGAGGATTATGTTGGTTTAAATGAATCAACTCCCTCTGGTTATTTAAACTGTCAAAATCCCAGAAGTTCTGGTCGTGGAGGAGGAGTAGCATCAATTTACCATTCCAAATTACTAGTTAATGTAAAGCAAAAAACATGTTATAATTCCTTTGAGGGCCTGGTCCTCAGTGTTGGGCACTTTAGCAATTCCAGGTTAAACTCAATTTTATTTGCCATAGTTTATCGTCTCCCATCAACCTATTCAGAATTTTTATCCGAATTTGCTGATTTCTTAGCTGATTTAGTGCTGAAATCTGATAGAATAATTATAGTAGGGGACTTTAATATACATGTGGATGTAGATAGTGACTGCCTTAATGTGGCTTTTAATTCAATATTAGACTCGATTGGGTTTTCTCAGAAAGTAGGAAATTCTACTCATTACCTCCACCATACATTGGACCTTGTTCTGACATATGGCATAGAAATAGAAAATCTTGTAGTGTCTCCTCATAACCCTGTACTGTCAGACCATTGTCTGTTAACCTTTGATTTTACTATTTCTATTTGGCTCCTAAAGAAAAATATTATCACAGTAGATGCCTCTCAGATGATGCTGTTTCCAAATTTATGCAGATTGTTTCCTCTATGCCATGTGTCAACACAACGGAAATAAGCTATAGACAGCTTGCTCCTTCTGTAGTTGATAACATGGTGGATAGTGTTTCAGCTTCTCTGCATCAGGCTCTAGACTTGGTGGCCCCCTTAAAAAAGAAAAAGTCTAATCAGAGATTTTTAACTCCTTGGTTCAACACAGAAACTCGTAGCTTAAAACAGAAGACTCGTCAATTAGAAAGAAAATGGCGCTCTACTAATTTAGATGAAATCTATTTAGCTTGGAGAAATCATCTTTTAATTTATAAAAAATCTCTTAGAAAAGCTAGAACGAGTTATTACTCTGCATTAATAGAAGAGAACAAGAATAATCCCAGGTTTCTTTTCAGTACTGTAGCCAGGTTGACAAAGAGTCAGGACTCTGTCAATCCTAGCATCCCCTTAGAGCTTACTAGTCAGGACTTTATGAACTTTTTCAATAATAAAATTTCATCCATCAGAGATAAAATCAATCAGATTCTTCCCACAGTTAACTTAAATACTGTAACTACTACAACTCCTTCTATTGATGTCTGTCTTCATGAGTTTACTCCAATCGACCTTTGTGAGTTAGACAAAATAGTTTCCTCATCCAAACCTTCAACTTGTCTTTTAGACCCTATTCCTACCAGGTTATTTAAAGAAGTCTTCCCACTTATTGGTAGCTTTATTCTTCATATAATCAATTCTTCATTAACTTTAGGCCATGTACCGCAGGCTTTTAAAACGGCTGTAATTAAACCCTTACTCAAAAAGCCAACGCTAGATCCAGGAGCTTTAGCTAACTATAGACCAATCTCTAATCTCCCTTTCATTTCAAAAATCTTAGAAAGAGTTGCTGCTACGCAATTATTTGACCACCTGCAGGGAAATGGTTTACTTGAGGAGTTTCAATCTGGGTTTAGAATCCATCATAGTACTGAAACAGCCTTAGCGAAGGTCACTAACGACCTCCTCATTGCATCTGATAATGGACTAGTTTCTGTACTTGTCCTTTTAGATCTTAGTGCAGCTTTTGATACTATTGATCATAATATTCTACTTGATAGATTACAACACTATGTTGGACTTAATGGAACTTCGTTGCAGTGGTTTAGATCTTATTTATCTGATAGGTTCCAGTTTGTTCATGTAAATGATGAGTTTTCTCTCAGCTCAAAGCTTAGTCATGGAGTTCCACAGGGATCTGTGCTTGGCCCTACTCTTTTTAGTTTATATATGCTTCCGTTAGGCAACATTATTAGAAAGCACTGTATACATTTTCACTGTTATGCAGATGACACACAATTATACCTGTCAATGAAGCCAGATGATACTAATCAATTAGCCAAGTTAGAAGCCTGTCTTAAGGAAATCAAAGCTTGGATGACTTGTAATTTCCTGCTATTAAATTCAGATAAGACTGAAGTCATTCTTGTTGGTCCAAAAAACCTTAGAAATTCCTTTCCAAATCAAACTTTCAGTTTGGATGCAGTTACTCTTTCTCTTAATAGCTCTGTGAGGAACCTTGGAGTTATTTTTGATCAGGATTTGTCCTTCAATTCACATATTAAATTTGTTTCTAAGACTGCCTTCTATCATTTGCGTAATATTGCCAAGATTAGGAGCATCTTGTCTCAGAGTGATGCTGAGAAGCTGATCCACGCTTTTGTTAGCTCGAGATTAGATTATTGTAATTCTTTATTATCAGGCTGTCCTAAAACATCTTTAAAAAGTCTTCAGCTGATCCAAAATGCTGCAGCAAGAGTTTTAACAGGTACTAGAAAGAGAGATCATATCTCTCCGGTTCTGGCCTCCCTTCATTGGCTTCCCATAGAGTTTAGAATTAAGTTTAAAATCCTTCTTCTTACTTACAAAGCTCTAAACAATCAGGCTCCTTTTTATTTAAAAGATCTGATACTACCGTATCATCCTAACAGAGCACTACGCTCCCAAAATGCAGGTTTACTTGTAATACCTAGAATCTCCAAAAGTACAATGGGAGGCAGAGCCTTCAGTTATCAAGCTCCTCTTCTGTGGAATCAGCTACCAATCTGGATTCGGGAGTCAGACTCGATCTCTGTTTTTAAGAATAGGGCTAAAACCTACCTTTTTGATATAGCCTACAATTAGGGAGGGATCATGTGTTTCTGAACCCTCCCTTAGTTATGCTGCTAATAGGTTTAGTCAGCCGGGGGACTTCCAGTAATGCACTGGGCCTCACTCCTTTCCTCACTCTCTATGAAATATTTTTTTTTTTGCTGGTCATTAACATTTGTTTGTTCTCTCCCATAGATTGAGTCCCCATCGTGCTGTTTGCTCTCTACATGTCTGTTCTTTTCTTCTTCTCTGTCCCCTCACCCCCCAGCCAGTCGCAGCAGATGACTGCCCCTCCCTGAGCCTGGTTCTGCTGGAGGTTTCTTCCTGTTAAAAGGGTGTTTTTCCTCTCCACCGTCGCCAAGTGCTTGCTCACAGGGGATCGCCTGATTGCTGGGGTCTTTCTGCAACTGTGGGGGTCCTCCCTACAGCTGATAGTGCTATGAGATGACTGTTGTTGTGAAATGGCGCTATATAAATAAAGTTGAATTGAATTGAATTGAATTGGTAGCCAGCTCGTCTGAGGAAGAACACGAGCAGCATATCACTATGGTTTTTCAGAGACTAGAACAGCACGGGTTAATAATCAATCCAGCCAAATGCAAATTCGGCGTGTCACAAATTGATTTTTTAGGACACAGAGTTTCTCCGAAGGGGGCAGTCCCACTGCCAGACAAAGTTCACGCAGTAAAAAGTTTCCCACGGCCACAAACGGTCAAATCGCTGCAAGAATTTTTGAGAATGGTTAATTTTTACAACCGTTTCCTCCCCCACGCAGCTCAGCTCATGCAGCCCCTATATGACGCGCTCAGAAAACAAAAACCTTCCAACGCGGTCGAATGGACCCTGGAGCGCGAACGCGCCTTCGCGGAAGTAAAAAGTGCCCTAGCCAATGCCACATTGTTGGTTCACCCCGATCCCTCGGCCCGCATTGCGCTAACCACAGACGCTTCAGACCTGGTCATAGGGGCAGTTGTAGAACAACACGTCAACGGAATCTGGCAACCTTTGGCATTCTTCAGCAAATCGCTAAACCAAACTGAGCGTAAATACAGCACTTTTGACAGAGAGCTGCTAGCGCTTCATTTATCCGTCCGCCACTTCCAGTTCTGGTTGGAAGGGCGGCGTTTCACGGCTTTTGTAGACCACAAACCGCTCACCTTTGCGATGGCTAAAATTTCCGAACCGTGGTCAGGCAGGCAACAAAGACAGCTGGCTGCGATTTCAGAGTTCACCACAGACATTCGACATGTGGCAGGCAAACTTAACGTGGTAGCAGACTGCCTCTCTCGTGCTGTGACATCGCCAGAGCGCGAGGAGACAGATTATACTACCTCAGCCGCTGAACTCTTCGCCAACGCGGACACATACGCAGCACCAATCCACGCAGGGATAGATTATGCAGCCATGGCAGAGGAGCAAAGTAGTGACGCGGACGTGCGCGCACTCCTGTCTGGACCAACAGGGTTAAGGCTGGAGGAAAGGGTTTTACGCGACGGCGTGCCCCCCCTAATATGTGACATCTCAACCGGCCGACCTCGCCCGTTAGTCCCAGCCGCATGGCGCCGCCGTATTTTCGACTCGATTCACTCCCTCGCGCAACCAGGTGTGTGCGCTTCGGTTAAAATGGTCGCCGAAAAGTTTGTGTGGCCTGGCCTGTGCAAAAACGTAAAAGAATGGGCAAAGACTTGCATTTCTTGTCAGCGCGCCAAAGTACACAAACACACAAAAGCCCCTCTGGAGCCTTTTCGAATCCCTGCTAGAAGGTTCGACCACGTTCATGTCGACCTCGTGGGACCACTACCTTCCTCCCAAGGTTTCACACACCTGTTAACAATGATAGACCGCACCACGCGCTGGCCAGAGGCAGTCCCTCTGGCGTCAACCACAGCGGAGGAAGTCGCTCGTGTTTTTTTGACAAACTGGGTGGCACGTTTCGGCGTCCCATTGGACATCACGTCCGATAGGGGACCTCAATTTGTCTCGGAGCTTTGGTCAGCCATGGCCAGCAGCTTAGGGGCGACAATTCACCGCACCACCGTTTATCACCCTCAGGCTAATGGGTTATGCGAGCGTTTTCACAGATCTTTAAAGGCCGCCCTCAGAGCCTCACTAACGGATACAAATTGGGTAAATAAACTTCCCTGGGTTTTATTGGGGTTGCGTGCTGCGCCCAAAGAGGATCTAGACGCCTCCCCAGCAGAATTAGTTTTTGCACAACCTCTCAGGCTCCCAGGTGAATTTTTACCAGAGAACCCAGAGCCAGGGCATCTTCCAGCCCCAAAGTTTTTAGGCAGCAACAGACCGGACTCTCTCCCCGGACCGGCACATCACTCTTTTCCACAGGTTTTTGTCCCCCAAGCTTTATAAAATGCTGAATTCGTTTTTGTTAGGCATGAAGCTTTAAAACCAACTTTCCGCCCACCATACGATGAGCCATTCAGAGTGCTGGAACCTGGTGATAAACATTTTGTGCTTGATTTTGGGGATAGAAAAGAAACAGTCAGCATTGACAGACTTAAACCTGCCTTCTTGTTGAGAGACGAGCCTGCACGGTTGCGAGAGCACCTCGGCGGGGTAGACCCCCCAAGAGAAAAGACTCAGCCCCCCTGCAGGGAACAATTAATCACTCTCCTCCCCAAGCTGCAGATTCCTTACAGGAAGGTCCCAGCAGGACGCCCAAGCGGACCCACAGCAGATTCGGGAGAAGATTAAAACCCAGACGGCACAGAGACTGATGCAAACTACTCAACAGTTGTTCACTAATTGTGCTGTAACAGTTTAGGACTGACTTGTGATATTACTATGCTGTTATGATTACCACTGAACTCTCTTAGGAGCATGGCTGCTGGAAAGTTTCTTCTGCGTCAAGAGGTGTAGCAGTTAGTATGTCATAATAATTATCTTAAACTGTGAATTTTTCTATTGTCCTTTTCTTAGTCGTTTTGGGGGGGCTGTGGTCTATATTAATCATATATCCCATAACCTACATATGTTTAAGCATGTGAGAGTCTTTAGTGATTACATATGTAAAGCGACTTCACACCTCAGAACAGGACAAAGGGTCTCAACCGCCAGTGAAGATCAAAGAGCATCCGAGGCACTGCGGTGGAGACCGGATGGGTGGCCCTGACCCCCCAGGGCCAGGTGGAGGAGTACGAAGACAAAAGAGGGGATTAAGATAGTGAGGGATGTCAGCTTTTGATATGCATGTCTTTTGTTATGTGCGAGTATAAGTTCGTAGAGCCGAAGGTGTTCGCTCTCTTACTTCTTCTGCTGCTGCACCTAGATGAGACTTGTTAGAGGAGCTGATAATAAACTTTGGTTTATGAATCACATCGCCTTGTTATTTCAAGCTCCTCTACATTCTGTTTCTTTTAATCTGTACTTTTAATCTATCCGAAATAAAGATTGATTGATTGATTGATTGATTGATTGATTGATTGATTGATTGATGAGCACTGGAAAACGGTAATTCCTCCTTTTCCTTGAAATGACGTCATTGTTGTTGCTACAAAAAAAATAAAAATGTGCGTCACTTGTGTGTTTATAGCCGGTGAACAAACTGGCGTGTTAGTGCATTTGCGCTACCCATAGGGCTGGGGTAAAACTACAAATAACAGTTGTGCGCATGCATCAACTGCTTGGCCTGGTAGACGAAAAAAGTGAGCATGTACAACACCGCGTGCACGGCGGGCTCTTCCAAAGCGCACACGGACCAAAGTGGACCAGAGGGGAAATGCAGCATGAATAAGGCTTTAACAGAGGAGGGAAAGAAAAATAGGTTTTGGCCCCATACTGTACTTCATTACTGTACTTCCTTATTTCCACTACACTTCCTTCCTGTGGTCATCATTGACCCCCTTGCCTTGCATTAAATCCGTGATTTACCAGAGTGGCCTGCCCCACTGTTGTATTATACAGCACATACATTGAATTTCCCCTGCAACGCCATCAAACTGAGCTTTACTTCAGCAGAGCAGCAAGGAAGTGATCACAAAACTCTTTTCTTTACTCCACCGAGCTACAGGGGGTGCCGTGAATATGCAACACTTTAATATTCATCATCTCAGGAGGACTTTTAGCACACCTGCAATGAGTTCCACTTCTTTAATCTTTTGTTCTCTCATCACAGCACATTTGCCTTTTCTTATTTTATTTTATTGTTGGCGCTGGTAGCGCATGTGAAACCGAATAACGACGCACCCTGGTTTCAAATGGAGGAGCATGTCTACCAGTGGGACGTGGGTGTTTCTACCCATGCGAGAGCGCTCAAGCAGCGGAAGGCGATCCGACTTTGAATTAGACGGCGGGTGACACGGCGCTGTACGGATTAAACCGTGGTCTGGACTGAGGTGGAGAAACAGGAAACTACAGGAGTAATGACAGGCATAACGGCACTATTTATTTTTACTGCTGCTGATCTGTCGTCTACATTCCCTTTACCACGGCGACGCCCTGGAGAGCAAGAAACTGCACTGGTGTGTGTCTGTGCGCGCGCAACGGCGAGAAGCACGTGCGTAAGAGCGGCGAGTCGTATAACCTCATGATAGCGCGCCGCCGAGTTCGGCTCACTGGGCGTGAAATGATGATGATGAGGAGGAGGATGAAGAGCAGATGTGATGTGGATATGAAAAGATTACACGCGCACGCACGCGCTCACATCAGAATGAGGCCGCAGTCATAAAGCGAATGTGAGCGCCCCGGAGCGTTTTGACTTGTTAGGGTCCAGATGTCTGTTTGGCTCTGAGACGTTGGCAGGCGGACGCACCAGGAAAGGACACACACACACACACACACACACACACAGCGCTCCTGTTTCCGTGAAGACATTAATTTGCATAATGCATCCTGTAGTCCCGTGCCCTACATTGAACCTCATTTAACCAGAACCCTCGCACCTCGTCTTATCCCACAAATACCTCTTCAAGGTGGTTCTGTGAGCAAACACAGACTCCAGAGGTTTCCATCTGAAAACGCTCCCCACAAAGACGGATGACACGCACTCGTGCCATCATACACAAGGGGGATTCTGCCCCCACAATGTTGAAGGCCTTTTTATTTCCGAGTGGCAAAGCTACGACAATAAAACATGAAGGGTCAGTTTTGAAATTGGTCCTGAAGCAACACTGAGATATTTATTTATATGCTGTACACAGCTTTGTCACTCTGGGACAACGTATAGCAGCAATATCAGCTATACAGGAGGGGGAAATAAGAATTGAACACCTCAACATTTTAATGATGGGAGATGGGATGGCTTCCTAAATTCTGATGGATTTCAGCTGGTTTCTTGGCTTTCTATGCCTTTTTGCACCGCTTTTTCTTCAAATGTTCAATACTTATTCCCTGTGTCATTCCACTTTATTAAATATAACTTGTTTGGTGAACACAGTTGGCTTGATTTCTTTGTATATATGGATTACTTGGGTTGTTACTGATATCTGGTGAAAATCTCAGGTCAATGGCTCCATCAGAAATATGTTGACGTGTTCGATAGTTATTTTCCCCGCAGGACACACATTTTGAAGTGTACATTTTCAGTATATTATACGAGTTAAATAAATTAAATAAAGGCATGTTAATATACACACGGCTACCTCTCCCAGCCCATCACCAGTATGCTCCTCTTCAGCAGCAAGACTTGTGAGATGGCCACAGCCCTACCCAAGCTGGCACTCATTCTGTGTAGGCAGCGGCCATTAAAATCCCACACCTGAAAGACAGCCAAAATTACACTTAAGAGCACCACCACAAAGCCAAATGTGTTTGAATCCTAAGCGAACCCAGAATGCCAACAGAGAACATAAATCATCATGTCAATTTTATCTTTAGCCAGGAAATTTTGGAAATAATTGCAGCTTAAAATAGATGAATTATTGTCTATGCCCCCTTGAGTATCTGAGCTACTATTCTACAGTAGATTAATTCTCTGTGACAGCGCAGGAAATATTTCCCGTTGTTTGTCCAATTTTAGACGGTGACGCAGTCTCGCCGTCTGTTTGTGCCATTTAACAACATGACTGGCTCTATGGGGACACTGTCATTAAAAGGTCAAAATTTCGAATTTGCAATGGCCCTAACTGCTGAACAACAGGTTTAATGTTGATGAAAACTGGAGAGATAATGCATCATGTTACTAATTGGCCCAAGGGGCGCCTGCTTCTGCCTCTGTGATGACTTGCATAGCTGTATTAATGGCTGTGTGAATTTATTTACTGGCACGTGGCTACATTCTCACAAGAGACCATGGGGTCAGAGAGAGGATGTGGTTGATTATATTGATTACAGAATGCATAATTATTTGCATTCATTTGTTGAGAACAACTGTAGTAAGGATGAAATTGTTAAAAACACCAGTCAGTCTAAGACAAAATGGCAACACAATGCATTTGAAATATATGGGGGACCAAATATTTTCTAAAATATATCATTAAATTCTTCGCAGTAAAAATACCAGTCATCGTTGAGTCAAAGGAAGTTTTCTTACCTCAGTCACCTATTGTTTTATGCCTTTATGCATTGCTCTTTCTGTTTCAGTGCACCAACATTAATATTGTTAACATCTGTAATATAAATCTCACCTGGTCTCTTTACAAGAAATTCTCCTCAATGATCGTCCTTTTTAGATACAGTGGTGTGAAAAAGTATTTGCCCCCTTCCTGATTTCTCATTTTTTTCTGTTTGTCACACTTAAATGTTTCAGATCATCAAACAAATTTAAATATTAGACACAAATAACACAAGTAAACACAAAATGCAGTTTTTAAATGAAGGTGTTTATTATTAAGGGTAAAAAAAAATCCAAACCTACATGGCCCTGTGTGAAAAAGTGACCCCTTCCCCGTTAAAACATAAATTAACTGGTTTATCACATCTTTGAAAAGCCGAGTTCAATTTCTCTAGCCACACCCAGGCCTGATTACTACCACGCCTGTTCTCAATAAGGAAATCACTTAAATAGGACCTGCCTGACAAAGTGAAGTAGACCAAAAGATCCTCAAAAGCTAGACATCATGCTGCGATCCAGAGAAATTCAGGAACAAATGAGAAACAAAGTAATTGAGATCTATCAGTCTGGAAAAGGTTATAAAGCCATTTCTAAAGCTTTGAGATTCCAGCGAACCACAGTGAACCATTATCCACAAATGGCGAAAACATGGAACAGTGGTGAACCTTCCCAGGAGTGGCAGGCCAACCAAAATTACCCCAAGAGTGCAGCAACAGCTCATCCAAGAGGTCACAAAAGACCCCACAACAGCATCCAAAGAACTGCAGGCCTCATTTGCCTCAGTTAAGGTCAGTGTTCACGACTCCACCATAAGAAAGTGACTGGGCAAAAATGGCCTGCATGGCAGAGTTCCAAGATGAAAACCACTGCTGAGCAAAAAGAACATAAAAGCATGTCTCAGTTTTGCCAGAAAACATCTTGATGATCCCCAAGACTTTTGGGAAAATACTATGTGGACTGACAAGACAAAAGTTGAACTTTTTGGAAGGTGTGTGTCCCATTACATCTGGCGTAAAAGTAACACAGCATTTCAGAAAAGGAACATCATACCAACAGTAAAATATGGTGGTGGTAGTGTGATGGTCTGGGGCTGTTTTGCTGCTTCAGGACCTGGAAGACTTGCTGTGGTAAATGGAACCATGAATTCTGCTGTCTACCAAAAAATCCTGAAGGAGAATGTCTGGCCATCTGTTTGTGATCTCAAGCTGAAGCACACTTGGGTTTTGCAGCAGGACAATAATCCAAAACACACCAGCAAGTCCACCTCTGAATGGCTTAAGAAAAACAAAATGAAGACTTTGGAGTGGTCTAGTCAAAGTCCTGACCTGAATCCGATTGAAATGCTGTGGCATGACCTTAAAAAGGCGGTTTATGCTCGAAAAACCCTCCAATGTGGCTAAATTACAACAATTCTGCAAAGATGAGTGGGCCAAAATTCCTCCACAGGGCTGTAAAAGACTCATTGCCAGTTATCACAAATGCTTGATTGCAGTTGTTGCTGCTAAGGGTGGCCCAATCAGATATTAGGTTTAGGGGGCTATCACTTTTTCACACAGAGCCATGCAGGTTTGGACTTTTTTTTACCCTTAATAATAAACACCTTCATTTAAAAATTGCATTTTGTGTTTACTTGTGTTATCTTTGTCTAATACTTAAATTTGTTTGATGATCTGAAACATTTAGGTGTGACAAACATACAAAAAATTAGAAATCAGGAAGGTGGCAAACACTTTTTCACACCACTGTATATAGCAAAGTTTAGACAAGTCCATAGTTTTGGTGTAGATGTGTTTGGCCATCAACACCAAAACTCCTACTGGGGGACTTCAATGCGCACGTGGGCAACGACAGTGAAACCTGGAGGGGGGTGATTGGGAGGAACAGCCTGCCCGATCTGAACCCGAGTGGTGTTCAGTTATTGGACTTCTGTGCTAACCACAGTCTGTCCATAACGAACACCATGTTCAAACATAAGGGTGTCCATATGTGCACCTGGCACCAGGACACCCTAGGTCGCAGGTCGATGATCGATTTTGTTATCGTATCATCAGACCTGCGACCGTATGTCTTGGACACCCGAGTAAAGAGAGGTGCAGAGCTGTCAACTGATCACCACCTGGTGGTGAGTTGGATCCGATGGCAGGGGAGGAAGCCATTCAGACCTGGTAGACCCAAACGTATAGTGAGGGTGTGCTGGGAGTGTCTGGCTGAGGCCCCTGTCCGGGAGGTCTTCAACTCCCACCTCCGGAAGAACTTCAACCACATTCCGAGGGAGTCTGGAGACATGGAGTCTGAATGGGCCATGTTCTCCACCTCTGTTGTTGAAGCGGCGGCACAGAGCTGCGGCCGCAAGGTGGTCGGTGCATCTCGTGGTGGCAACCCCCGAACCAAGTGGTGGACACCAGTGGTGAGGGGAGTCATTAAGCTGAAGAAGGAGTCCTATCAAGCTTGGTTGGCTTGTGGGACTCCCGAAGCAGCTGAGGTGTACCGGCAGGCCAAGCGGAGTGCAGCTCGGGTGGTTGCTGAAGCAAAAACCCAGGTATGGGAGGAGTTCGGTGAGGCCATGGAACAAGACTTTCGGTCGGCCTCAAAGAGATTCTGGCAAACTGTTCGGCGGCTCAGGAGGGGAAAGCAGCTCCCCGTCCACACTGTGTATGGTGCGGATGGGACACTGTTGACTTCGACTGGGGATATCGTCGGGCGGGGGAAGGAATACTTCGAGGATCTCCTCAATCCCACTGATACGCCTTCCACAGAGGAAGCAGGGTTTGGGGACGAGGGGGGTGACTCGCCTATCACAGGGGCTGAGGTCGCCAAGGTGGTTAAAAATCTCCTTGGTGGCCGGGCCCCGGGGGTTCACGAGATTCGCCCTGAGTACCTCAAAGCCCTGGATGTTGTTGGGTTGTCATGGTTGACACGCCTCTGCAACATTGCATGGAGGTCGGGGGCAGTGCCTTTGGCATGGCAAACCGGGGTGGTGGTTCCTCTCTTCAAAAAAGGGGACCGGAGGGTGTGCTCCAACTTTAGAGGGATCACACTCCTCAGCCTCCCTGGAAAAGTCTATGCCAAGGTACTGGAGAGGAGAGTCCGGCCGTTGGTCGAACCTCGGATTCAGGAGGAGCAATGTGGTTTTCGTCCTGGCCGTGGCACATCGGACCAGCTCTTTACCCTCTCGAGAATTCTTGAGGGTTCGTGGGAGTTTGCCCAACCAGTTTACATGTGTTTTGTGGACTTGGAGAAGGCATTTGACCGCGTCCCTCTTGGATTTTTGTGGGGGGTGCTTCAGGAGTATGGGGTATCGGGCTTGTTGTTACGAGCTATTCGGTCTCTGTACGACCGTTGTGAGAGTTTGGTTCGTATTGCCAACACTCGGTCGGAGTCATTCCCAGTGAGAGTTGGACTCCGCCAGGGTTGCCCTTTGTCACCGATCCTGTTCATAATTTTTATGGACAGGATTTCTAGGCGCAGCCAGGGAATGGAGGGTGTCATGCTTGGTGACCACAGGATCTCATCTCTGTTGTTTGCAGATGATGTTGTCCTGTTGGCTTCATCCAGCAATGACCTACAGCTCTTGCTGGGACGGTTTGCCGCTGAGTGTGAAGCGGCTGGGATGAGAATCAGCACCTCCAAGTCCGAGTCCATGGTCCTCAGCCGGAAAAAGGTGGATTGTCCTCTCCGGGTTGGGGACAGGCTCCTGCCCCAAGTGGAGGAGTTTAAGTATCTTGGGGTCTTGTTCACGAGTGAGGGGAAAATGGAGCGAGAGATCGACAGACGGATTGGAGCAGCATCTGCAGTGATGCGGACGTTGTACCGGTCTGTTGTGGTGAAGAGGGAGCTTAGCTCTAAGGCAAAGCTGTCGATTTACCAGTCAATCTACGTTCCTACTCTCACCTATGGTCACGAGCTTTGGGTAATGACCGAAAGAACGAGGTCGCGGATACAAGCGGCTGAAATGAGCTTTCTCCGTAGGATTGCTGGACTCACCCTCAGAGATAGGGTGAGGAGCTCAGTCATCCGGGAGAGGCTCAGAGTAGAACTGCTGCTCCTCCACATTGAAAGGAGTCAGTTGAGATGGTATGGGCATCTGATTAGGATGCCTCCTGGACACCTCCCACTTGAGGTGTTTCAGGCACGTCCCACTGGGAGGAGACCCCGGGGCAGACCCAGGACTCGGTGGAGAGACTATGTATCCCAGCTGGTCTGGGAACGCCTTGGTATCCCCTCTGAAGAGCTGGAGCAGGTGGCTGGGGAGAGGGAAGTCTGGGCTTCTCTGCTTGAACTGCTGCCTCTGCGACCCGGACCTCCAGAAAAGCGGTAGAAGATGGATGGATGGATGGATGGATGGTGTTTGGCCATCAGTGACTGGGTAAAAAACTGATTAAATAAGCAAACGCAAACTTGAAATACCCCCTTTCCACTTTCTTTCACTGATTTCACAGCGATCTCTCAGTGAATGTTAAATTTTTCCACCCCAAAGGCAGAGATGGCTGAGAGACCAATGAGGGACCACTGAGCGTTTGATGAAAGACCAATAGAATTCATTGAAAGACTGCTGAGAGATCACTGGGAGAACAATGAGACTGTTGTGTGATTGTTGAGAGATCATTGAAAGATCATTGAGAGATCACTTCCCTCTAGAGATCATTGAGAGATTGTTTTTGACGGCCTCAAAACAATCTCTCAACTGTGGAGACCATGGAGATTACTGGAAGATCATTGAGAGATCTTAGCAGTCACTGAGAGATCACTGAAATCTGATCATTCAAAAATCTTGAAATTTTTTTCATCTTTCAATGATCTTTCAATGATCTTCTACCCTGTATAAAGAGGGTAAAAAAGCATTAGAAACCTCTCAAATATATATACACCTCTTTGACTCCTCAATAAACTTTCAATGATCCCTTAGCGATCTCTCCTGGTCTCTCAAGGATCTTTCAAAGATTTCTATAGATCACCATCAAAATCTTACAACGACTTCCCAAACATTTGCACAAAAGCAGCTTTTTTGAGGCTTTAGGAGATCATTGAGAGATCAGGTCAATTTTTAATCTCTCAATGACCACCCATTTGTGTAAAGGGGCCCCAAGTATCTACAAGTAAGAGGCAGGAACAATTTGCCGATAAGGGATAAGGGCCTGTACTTGCATAACGCTTCTCCTAGTCTTCTAGTCTTCTTCTAGTCTGAAAGACCACTCAAAACGCTTCACTAGTACCAACATTGATTTTGATTGATTTGAGGTTTTTTTTGTTTTTTGTTTTTTTGCAGAGGGAGGTCGAACTTCTTCAAAGGTGAGATATTTGTTTTTATTCTACAGGAGCTAGCACAAGAGCAGCTGTCATGTGGGCATCAATCTTGTCTTCTGGGTTTCCTGTTTGGGGGTTGGGGGTGGGGGCATATCGCAATATGTCTGTTACACCAGCTGGTGGCTGACCTCTGGCAGAAAACAACGGCCTCATAACATCCATCCTATGTACAACATGTGGACATGAGATGTGGAGAAGGAAGACGTTTCAGCACGTGGAGAGTAGTAAGCATGGTGATGGCTAAAGCCACGGAGACAGGGGAGGAAATCTGGGTGAAGAGGAACTCAAGGCTAAATATGGTTTATTTTAGTATCTGTTTAGATGTTTCAAGTCGTGTTGTCATTGCAATATTCAACAAAAATATTGCATATTGCATGTTCTCCTAAAATCTTGCAGCCTGATTTTCCACCCCAAAATCTGATGTCAGAGAATGTGTTGAAAAATAACCATGTATATTATTTTCATCATTCAATACCACCATAAAGTCGAAGTACAGACTGACAGCAGCATTGTCCCCATCAACCTAATGCAGCAGGATATATTAATGAGACACCAAAAAAAAAAAGAAAGAAAAACAAATTACTACTAGCAGCAGAATACATACTGTATACTGCCAGTCCTGGCATAAAGAAAGCTCCAGCAACAACTCTTAGTTCATAACCAGTCATTCAGGAATTCATGTCTTTTTAAGGCCCAGCTCACAGCCTGTGCCTTCATACTCACTTTAACCTGTCCATCAGAGCCTGCAGTGAACAGCCGGGTCTGAGTGCCATCCAGAGCTAAGGTGCAGATCTCTGCATCGTCATGGCAACGGTGAAGCTGCTTGACCTTCTGGCCTGTATCAAGAAGCCAGAAGATCACCGAGGAGGCAGCGTCACTACTGATTACCTGCAGGTATAAAACAAGGATTTCAATCATCAGAAGCCTGATGTGTTTTAATGATGTGATAAAAGCAGAACTGATGTGCACTAATGTATTTTATAACCACTCTCACATAACTAAAGTATTCTCCATGCCTCGCAATTCTGCTCTTTAGTCAAGTGCCAGGCAGCCCCTGAAGGAGTCATAATGGTGCTGTCAGATGGGAACAAAAGCATTTAAAAAAAAAAAACCCAAGAGATTGGCACTTCATGGGGAATCTGCAAACTGCTTAACTTAGCCACTGAGTGCAACACAGTTTTTTTTTTTTTTGTATTTTTTAAGGGATTCTCATGCAAATACCAAAAACACTAAAAAAGGAAATCACAACGGTCATCATCTAGGTCTTTTATAATCATAATTATATCTGATTAATGTGTTTATACAGGTTTATTACACTTATGGTAGCACTGACAATAAGGCTGAGTGGTGAAAAAAAGACAGACTGGAAGGTGGACTGATTTTTTTAAGAAGAAAGGAAGCCAAGTTTATTGTCATTCAGTCCATACAGCCAAGCATGTACAGTAGAACAAAATTATGCTACTCCTATCAGAGGGGCCACTGCCACACAAGGCACCACCATGACTTTCCCTTAACCCATTCTATTATGTTGAGCACCAAGCTAGAAGGCATGAAGTACCATTTTTATATGGTGTTTAGTATAACCCGGCTGGGGCTTGAACCCATGACCTCCACCACCACTCTGATTTTTTTTAAGTGACTAAGCATATTCTAAAGCTACGGTCACAGATACCCTTATGAACGGCTATGAACACCGTACGAATGATTTTTGGACCATTTCGTACAGCCTGCTTAAGGCAGCCATAGGAGAATCCAGCGTTCGTACACCATTCGTAAGTTTGTGGCCAGGTCGATGGTCTTGTCCAAGATTTTCTACCAAAGCCCAACAAAAAACCCTCATTGTAGGGTGGCCGTATAAATGCCTTAGGAACAACGTAGGAACAACACAAAGAAAACAGATTTTTCTTGTAAAATTGTAGAGGACTGCATGCTTGTGCAACTACATAAAAATAGGCCACAATGAAACACTGGTGCTTCCATAAATTTTCGTAATGCGTGGGGCAACACAATACGACACATGTCAAAGCAGTTACGGTCCATCCCTTTGCCTCGTCCCCTGGAGACAGGCGTGCAGTCAGCCCCCCTACAGCTGCTCTGAACCAGCAGAAACCGGGATGAATCTGGTCAAAATTGCCAGAATAAACAGATAAAACTTTCATCCAAAGGAAATTTCTTCTCCCCTCTGGGAATTGATTTTCTCTGCGTGACTGAAATTAATCTCGACTCCAGGTGAGTTCCTGCAGGTTTTCTGAACTATTTTTTTCAGGATTTATAAGTTTTATTTCTTTTGCTGGAAAAATATATTAAATAATAAATTATTATTAAATAATTTCATTTGTAAAATGTGTAAAAAATACACCAAAAATAGTTATTTAGAAACAACATTCCATTTATTTTACTAGTTGGCAACTTTCAGTATAACAAGGACTTAAAATATATATACAGATGTGGACAAAATTGTCGGTACCCCTCTGTTAATGAAAGAAAAACCCACAATGGTCACAAATAACTTGAATCTGACAAAAGTGGTAATAAATAAAAATTCTATGAAAATTAACCAGTGAAAATCAGACAATGCTTTTGAATTGTGGTTCAACAGAATTATTTTAAAAAACAAACTCATGAAACAGGTCTGGACAAAAAGGATGGTACCCTTAACTTAATATTTTGTTGCACAACCTTTTGAGGCAATCACTGCAATCAAACGATTTCTGTAACTGTCAGTAAGACTTCTGCACCTCTCAGCAGGTATTTTGGCCCACTCCTCATGAGCAAACTGCTCCAGTTGTCTCAGGTTTGAAGGATGCCTTCTCCAGATGGCATGTTTCAGCTCCTTCCACAGATGTTCAATAGGATTTAGATCAGGGCTCATAGAAGGCCACTTTAGAATAGTTCAATGTTTTGCTCTTAGCCATTCTTGGGTGTGTTTAGCTGTGTGTTT
Organism: Pholidichthys leucotaenia; assembly: GCA_020510985.1. Taxonomy (NCBI): domain Eukaryota; kingdom Metazoa; phylum Chordata; class Actinopteri; order Cichliformes; family Pholidichthyidae; genus Pholidichthys; species Pholidichthys leucotaenia. Next base: position 154,907,409 of record CM035847.1, on the reverse strand, counting down.
TGGGTCATTGTCCTGTTGCGAGACCCATGACCTGCGACTGAGACCAAGCTGTCTGACACTGGGCAGTGTAGAAGAGCTTGGAAATGAAGAGGCGATTTGGTTTATAAGCAAAGTTTTAATATTCAGCTCTTCTAACAAGTCTCATCTGGTGCAGAGAGTGGCAGAAGGGAAGAGAGTCAGAATGTCTCCAGCTCACTGACTTTATACTGGCACACAACAAAAGACATGCATAATAAAGGCTGACATCCCTCATTATCTTAATCCCCCCATTGTCTTGGTATTTCCTCTCCTCGCCTTAGGGGGTGAGGGTGGCTCCTCCGGTCTCCTCCGCCGCGTCCGGGAACGTCTTTGTTCTTCACTCGGCGGGTGAGAGCCCTTTGTCCTTTCAGAGGTGTGAAGTCCTTTACATATGTAATCACCAAACATTTCCACATGCTTCAACATATGTAGGTTATGGAATATATGGTTAATATAGACCACAGGCCCCCCAAACAACTAAGAAAGGACAACAGAAAGTATGTCATAATAACTATCTTAGACTGTGAACTCTAAGTGTTACATCTGTTGCCACGGAAGAAACTTTCCAGCAGCCATGCTCCTAAGAGAGTTCAGTGGTAATTATAACAGCATAGTAAAATCATAAGTCAGTCCTAAACTGTTGCAGCACAATTAGTGAACAATTGTGGAGTGGTTTGTATCAGTCCCTCTGCTGTCTGGGTTTTAATCTTCTCCCAAAACTGCTGTAGGTTGGTTTAGGCGCCCTGCTGGGACCTTCTTGAGAGGAATCTGCAGTGTGGGAAGGAGAGAGGTTATTTGTTCCCTGCCTGGGGGCTGAGTCTTTTCTCTTGGGGGGTCTACCCCGCCGAGGTGCTCTCGCCAACTGTGCAGGCTCGTCTTTCAACAAGAAGGCAGGTTTAAGTCTGTCAATGCTGACTGTTTCTTTTCTGTCCCCAAAATCAAGCACAAAGTGTTTATCACCATGTTCCAGCACTCTGTATGGCCCATCGTATGCTGGGCGAAAGGTAGGTTTTAAAGCTTCATGCTTAACAAAAACGAACTCAGCGTTTTTTAAAGTCTGAGGGACAAAAATCCGTGGGAAGGAGTGATGAGCTGGACCGGGGAGAGAGTTCGGTCCGTTGTTGCCTAAAAACCTTGGGACTGGAAGGCGCCCTGGCTCTGGGTTCTCTGGTAAAAATTCACCTGGGAGCCTGAGAGGTTGTGCAAAAACTAATTCTGCGGAAGAGGCGTCTAGATCCTCTTTAGGTGCAGCACGCAACCCCAATAAAACCCAGGGAAGTTTATTTACCCAATTTGTGTCCGTTAGTGAGGCTCTGAGGGCGGCCTTTAAAGACCTGTGAAAACGCTCGCATAACCCATTAGCCTGAAGGTGATAAGCGGTGGTGCGATGAATTGTTGCCCCTAAGCTGTTGGACATGGCTGCCCAGAGCTCTGAGACAAATTGAGGCCCCCTATCGGACGTGATGTCCGATGGGACGCCGAAACGTGCCACCCAGTTTGTCAAAAAAACGCGAGCAACTTCCTCCGCTGTGGTTGCCGCTAGAGGGACTGCCTCTGGCCAGCGTGTGGTGCGGTCTATCATTGTTAACAGGTGTGTGAAACCTTGGGAGGAAGGTAGTGGCCCCACGAGGTCGACATGAACGTGGTCGAACCTTCTAACAGGGATTGGAAAAGGCTCCAGAGGGGCTTTTGTGTGTCTGTGTATTTTGGCGCGTTGACAAGAAATGCAAGTTTTTGCCCATTCCTTTACGTTTTTGCGCAGGCCTGGCCACACAAACTTTTCGGCGACCATTTTAACCGAGGCGCGCACACCTGGGTGCGCGAGGGAGTGAATTGCGTCGAAAATACGGCGGCGCCATGTAGCTGGTACTAACGGGCGAGGTCGGCCGGTTGAAACATCGCATATTAGGGGGGGCACGCCGTCGCGTAAACCCTTTTTCTCCAGCCTTAACCCTGTTGGTCCAGACAGCAGTGCGCGCACGTCCGCGTCACTGCTTTGTTCCTCCGCCATGGCTGCATAATCTATCCCTTCATGGATAGGTGCTGCGTATGTGTCTGCGTTAATGAAGAGTTCTGCTGCTGAGGCAGTATAATCTGTCTCCCCGCGCTCTGGTGGTGTCACCGCGCGAGAGAGACAGTCCGCTACTACGTTAAGTTTGCCTGCCACGTGTCGAATGTCTGTGGTGAACTCTGAAATCGCAGCTAGCTGTCTTTGTTGCCTGCCTGACCATGGTTCTGAAATTTTAGCCATAGCAAAGGTGAGCGGTTTATGGTCTACAAAAGCCGTGAAACTCCGCCCTTCTAACCAGAACTGGAAGTGGCGGATGGATAAATGAAGCGCCAGCAGCTCTCTGTCAAAAGTGCTGTATTTACGTTCAGTTTGGTTTAGCGATTTGCTAAAGAATGCTAAAGGTTGCCAGACCCCGCTGACAAGTTGTTCTACAACTGCCCCTATAGCTAGGTCTGAAGCATCTGTGGTTAGTGCGATGCGGGCCAAGGGATCTGGGTGAACTAACAATGTGGCGTTAGCTAGGGCGCTTTTTACTTCCGCGAAAGCGCGTTCGCGCTCCGGGGTCCATTCGACCGCGTTGGAAGCTTTCTTTTTTTTGAGCGCGTCATATAGGGGCTGCATGAGCTGAGCTGCGTGGGGGAGGAAGCGGTTGTAAAAATTGACCATCCCTAAAAATTCCTGTAGCGATTTGACCGTTTGTGGCCGTGGAAAACTTTCTATCGTGCGAACTTTGTCTGGAAGTGGAACTGCCCCCTTCGGAGAGACTTTGTGTCCTAAAAAATCAATTTGTGACACGCCGAATTTGCACTTGGCTGGATTGATTATTAGCCCGTGCTCTTCCAGCCTCTGAAAAACCATAGTGAGGTGCTGCTTGTGTTCTTCCTCAGACAAGCTGGCTACCAGCATGTCGTCGAGGTAGACGAAAACAAAAGGAAGGTCGCGTAGGACCGCGTTCATCATTCGTTGAAAAGTTTGAGCAGCGCCTTTGAGGCCGAAAGGCATTCGCAGGAATTCAAAAAGGCCGAAAGGGGTTATTACCGCTGTTTTAGGAACATCTTCTGCTCGGACTGGGACTTGGTGATAACCGCGGACTAAGTCTATTTTTGAAAAAATGCGGGCACCCGCTAGATGTAGTGAAAAATCTTGAATGTGAGGAATTGGGTAACGGTCATGCGCTGTAGCGTTGTTTAATCTGCGGTAATCTCCGCATGGTCTCCAAGAACCGTCGGATTTCGGAACCATGTGAAGTGGTGAGGCCCAGGGGCTCTTCGAGCGTCTAACAATGCCCAATTTTTCAAGAGTTGTAAACTCGTCCCGTGCTATGTTGAGCTTGGCCGCGTCTAAGCGGCGCGCTTTGGCAAAAACGGGAGGTCCCGTTGTGGGAATGAAGTGTTCAACCCCGTGTTTAGCCACAGTGGCTGAGAATTTGGGAATTGTGAGTGCTGGAAATTGGGTGAGGAGTTGCTCAAACTTACCTCCTGCCGTGGTGACGTTGGCCTGCACAGGTGGTGGAGAAACTCGGGCTGAGCATGGGATAGAAGCAAAGGACAGTGCATTAACCAGGCGCCTATTTGCTAGATCCACTAATAACCCATGTGCACACAAAAAATCTGCACCTAATAAGTTAAAACTCACCGCCGCTACAACAAATGTCCATCTGTAGCTGCGGCCGTGGATGAGGAGGTGCAGGCTCTTTTCGCCGAACGTGTCGATGCTAGAGCCGTTGGCTGCCACGGCTCCATTGCCCCGGGTGCCCGTGGCTCGATCTGCGTGGGAGGGCATGACGAAACTCAGCTGGGCTCCTGTGTCGATGAGGAACTGCTTGCCTGTATGTCCATCCGTCACGTACAACAGCTTGTTTTTCTCGCCGAGAACCACTGCTGTTAACGGCTCTCGGCTTTGGTGTTTCCCGAAATCGCAAATTTGCAGGGGGGAACGCATTTGCGGGCCTTCTCAGTGAAGCGGTGGTGATAATAACAGACGTCGCTCTGTCTGTTACGTCTTGGCCGTGTCGCTGTCACCGTGGGCTGGGTCTGCTCCGTGGGTTGTGGCTCCTCGGGGCTCGGGGTGTCAGCTTTGAGGTCTGCGGATGCTGCTGTGGGTGTCAGCTCCTTGCAGGCGTTGACGAGCCGATGAGCTTCATTGGCCAGCACGCGGAAGTCTTGGTGGTTGTTGCACTTCATGCTGGCGAGTGTCCCTCTCATGTGTGGCGGCAGCGTGCTGAGGAAAATAAACTGGAAGAGGAAGTTGTCATTGTCCTCTTCTTTGAGCTGTAGCAAATCCTCCATGAGGGCCTTCGGTTTGCACCCTCTGTGGCCGTAGACCGCCAGGATCTTCTAGGCTCTCTCTTCCGCTGATGGGACGTAGTTCGCCACGATGGTTGCTTTGAGCGTCTCGTATTTGTTCCGGGCCGGTGGTCACCGGATCATGCTCCGCACACACTTCGAAGTGGCGGCGTCGAGTTTGGAGACGATATGATAAAATTTGGTGTCATCAGCCGTGATGCCCGCCAGTGTAAACTGGGCTTCAGCCTGCTGGAACCAAGAGGCGGGGTCTTCTTGCCAGAAGTCTGGCAGCTTGACAGCGACGGCATTCGTGCACACCATCACTGCTGTGCCCGCCGGGTGAGAGTGCCCTGCCTCGGCTCTCACGGCGGTGCTGGTGCTCGGCTGAGCTCTCTCAATCTCTTCTGCCGGGGGGAACAGTTGTCCATCTGTTCCCTCGTCTGCATGGTCGCTGGCGTCTGCCTGGGTCGCCACGGATGAGTCGATTGCGGGGGAATGCCTCCAGTCCATACTCGCGTCAAGGTCACCAGTGTAGAGGAGCTTGGAAATGAAGAGGCGATTTGATTTATAAGCAAAGTTTTAATATTCAGCTCTTCTAACAAGTCTCATCTGGTGCAGAGAGTGGCAGAAGGGAAAAGAGTCAGAATGTCTCCAGCTCACTGACTTTATACTGGCACACAACAAAAGACATGCATAATAAAGGCTGACATCCCTCATTATCTTAATCCCCCCATTGTCTTGGTATTTCCTCTCCTCGCCTTAGGGGGTGAGGGTGGCTCCTCCGGTCTCCTCCGGTCTCCTCCGGTCTCCTCCGCCGCGTCCGGGAACGTCTTTGTTCTTCACTCGGCGGGTGAGAGCCCTTTGTCCTTTCAGAGGTGTGAAGTCCTTTACATATGTAATCACCAAACATTTCCACATGCTTCAACATATGTAGGTTATGGAATATATGGTTAATATAGACCATAGGCAGCACATTTCTCTCTAGAATACCTTGATAGTCTTGAGATTTCATTGTACCCTGCACAAATTCAAGACACCCTGTGCCAGATGCAGCAAAGCAGCCCCACAGCATAACAGAACCTCCTCCACGTTTCACAGTAGGGACAGTGTTCTTTTCTTGGTATGCTTCATTTTTGCGTCTGTGAACATAGAGCTGATGTGCTTTGCCAAAAAGTTCCAGTTTTGTCTCGTCTGTCCATTGAACATTCTCCCAGAAGCTTTGTGGCTTGTCAACATGCAGTTTGGCAAATTCCAGTCTGGCTTTTTTAGGATTTGTTTTCAACAGTGGTGTCCTCCTTGGTCGTCTCCCATGAAGTCCACTTTGGCTCAAACGACGACGGATGGTGCGATCTGACACTGATGTACCTTGACCTTGGAGTTCACCATGAATGTGTTTAGAGGTTGTTCTGGGCTCTTTTGTTACCATTCGTATTATCCGTCTCCTCCTGTGGCCACATCCAGGGAGGTTGGCTACAGTCCCATGGATCTTAAATTTCTGAATAATATGTGCAACTGTAGTGACAGGAACATCAAGCTGCTTGGAGATGGTCTTATAGCTTTTACCTTTAACATGCTTGTCTATAATTTTCTTTCTAATCTCCTGAGACAACTCTCTCCTTTGCTTCCTCTGGGCCATGTTTAGTGTGGTAAACACCATGTCAACAAACAGCACAGTGACTACTTGTCACCCTTTAAATAGGCCGACTGACTGAATACAAGTTTGTAGACACCTGTGATGTTAATTAGAGGACACATCTTGGTTGAACATGTCCCTATGGTCACATTATTTTCAGTCTTTTCTAGGGGTACCATCATTATCATTATTGTCCAGGCCTGTTTCGTGAGTTTGTTTTTTAAAATAATTATGTTGAACCAAACACACACACACACACACACACACACACATATATATATACAGTATATACATATACATATAGTGTGTATACATATACACACTACCGTTCAAAAGTTTGGGGTCACTTAGAAATTTCATATACATATACATATACATATAGTGTGTATACATATACACACTACCGTTCAAAAGTTTGGGGTCACTTAGAAATTTCCTTATTTTTGAAAGAAAAGCACTGTTTTTTCAATGAAGAATGTGTTTGCTCATTGCATCAGAATTCTCCAGATTACCTCAACAAATTAACAGCTAGAATGCCAAAGGTCTGCAATGCTGTAATTGCTGCAAATGGAGGATTCTTTGACGAAAGCAAAGTCTGAAGGAAAAAAATATTATTTCAAATACAATCATTATTTCTAACCTTGTCAATGTCTTGACTATATTTTCTATTCATTTTACAACTCATGGTGGTAAATAAAAGTGTGACTTTTCATGGAAAACACAAAATTCATTAAAAAAATTGTCTGGGTGACCCCAAACTTTTGAACGGTAGTGTATATATATATATATACGTTCAAAAGTTTGGGGTCACTTAGAAATTTCCTTATTTTTGAAAGAAAAGCACTTTTTTTCAATGAAGATAACTTTAAACTAATCAGAAATACATTCTATACATTGCTAATGTGGTAAATGACTATTCTAGCTGCAAATGTCTGGTTTTTGGTGCAATATCTAGATAGGTGTATAGAGGCCCATTTCCAGCAACTATCACTCCAGTGTTCTAATGGTACAATGTGTTTGCTCATTGCGTCAGAAGGCTAATGAATGATTAGAAAACCCTTGCTCAATCATGTTAGGTCTGCAATGCTGTAATTGCTGCAAATGGAGGATTCTTTGACGAAAGCAAAGTTTGAAGGAAAAAAATATTATTTCAAATACAAATCATTATTTCTAACCTTGTCAATGTCTTGACTATATTTTCTATTCATTTTACAACTCATGGTGGTAAATAAAAGTGTGACTTTTCATGGAAAACACAAAATTGTCTGAGGTGACCCCAAACTTTTGAACGGTAGTGTGTGTATATATATATATATATATACACACACACACACACATATATATATATATATATATATATATATATATATATATATATATATATATATATATATATATATAGACACACACACACTGTATATGTTTGTCACATTAAATGTTTCAGATCATTAAACAAATTTAAATATTAGGCAAAGATAACACAAGTAAACACAAAATGCAGTTTTTAAATGAAATGTTTATTATTAAAGGTTAAAAAAATCCAAACCTACATGGCCCTGTGTGAAAAAGTGATTGCCCTCGCCCTGTTATTAACTGTGGCTTATCACATCTTTGGAAAGCTGAGTTCAATTTCTCTAGCCACACCCAGGCCTGATCACTGCCACACCTGTTCTCAATCAGGAAATCACTTAAATAGGACCTGCCTGACAAAGTCAAGTAGACCAAAAGATCCTCAAAAGCTACACATCATGCTGCGATCCAAAGAAATTCAGGAACAAATGAGAAACAAAGTAATTGACATCTATCAGTCTGGAAAAGGTTATAAAGCCATTTCTATAGTTTTGAGACTCCAGCGAACCACAATGAGAGCCATTATCCACAAATGGTGAAAACATGGAACGGTGGTGAACCTTCCCAGGAGTGGCTGGCTGACCAAAATTACCCCAAGAGCGCAGCGAAGACTCATCCAAGAGGTCACAAAAGACCCCACAACAACATCCAAAGAACTGCAGGCCTCATTTGTCTCAGTTAAGGTCAGTGTTCATGACTCCACCATAAGAAAGAGACTGGGCAAAAATAACCTGCATGGCAGAGTTCCAAGATGAAAACCACTGCTGAGCAAAAAGAACATAAAGGCTTGTCTCAGTTATGCCAGAAAACATCTTGATGTTCCCCAAGACTTTTGGGAAAATACTCTGTGGACTGACGAGACAAAAGTTGAACGTTTTGGAAGGTGTGAGTCCCATTACATCCGGCATAAAAGTAACACAGCATTTAAGAAAAGGAACATCATACCATCAGTAAAAAATGGTGGTGGTAGTGTGATGGTCTGGGGCTGTTTTGCTGCTTCAGACCCTGGAAGACTTGCTGTGGTAAATGGAACCATGAATTCTGCTGTCTACCAAAAAATCCTGAAGGAGAATGTCCGGCCATCTGTTTATGACCTCAAGCTGAAGCACACTTGGGTTCTGCCGCAGGACAATAATCCAAAACCCACCAGCAAGTCCACCTCTGAATGGCTTAAGAAAAACAAAATGAAGACTTTGGAGTGGCCTAGTCAAAGTCCTGACCTTGATCCGATTGAAATGCTGTGGCATGACCTTATAAAGGCAGTTCATGCTCGATAACCCTCCAATGTGGCTGAATTACAACAATTCTGCAAAGATGAGTGGCAAAAATTCCTCCACAGCACTGTAAAAGACTCATTGCCAGTTATCACAAATGCTTGATTGCAGTTGCTGCTACTAAGGGTGGCCCAACCTGTTATTAGGTTTAGGGGGCTATCACTTTTTCACACAGGGCCATGTAGCCTAGGTTTGGATTTTTTTCCCCTTAATAATAAACACCTTCACTTAAAAACTGCATTTTGTGTTTACTTGTGTTATCTTTGTCTAAAATTTAATTTTTTTTGATGATCTGAAACATTTAAGTGTGACAAACACAAAAAAATGAGAACGCAAGAAGACGTCAAACACTTTTTCACACCACTGTGTGTGTATGTTTATGCAGTATCTCACAAAAGTGAGCACACCCCTCACATTTTTGTAAATATTTTATTATATCTTTTCATGGGACAACACTGAAGATATGACACTTTGATATAATGTAGTCAGTGTACAGCTTACAATTATAGATGCATATAAGGCAATACCCCGCCCCCATCTCGGCCGTTCTGATCACATATCCGTGATGCTGCTGCCTGCCTACAAACCTTTATTGAAGCGCAGCAGGCCAGCAGTGAAACAAATCAGGATTTGGCCAGAGAGTGCAACCCCTGCATTGAAAGACTGTTTTCAGCACACAGACTGGAAGATCTTCAAAATAGCAGCCTCCCAGGAAGACAGGACAGATGTGGAGGAGTATGCTGATTCGGTCACCAGCTACATCGCGAAGTGCACAGAGGATTTCACTACAGTGAAGACCATCACTATGCGGGGTAATCATAAGCCCTGGATGACTGCAGAGGTGCGCTCGCTGCTCACAGCCAGAGATGCAGCCTTCAGAGCGAAGGACAGGATCACCCTCCGCTCAGCCAGGTCTGCGCTTTCTAAGGGAATTATGGCGGCAAAGCGCGCCTATGCGGAGAAAATCCAGGGACACCTCTGTGACACTAGGAACACCAAGCAGATGTGGCAGGGAGTTCGGACACTGACGGGCTTTAAGCCTAGGCAGGGGGTCGATGATGACGACGCTTCGCTTCCAGACAGGCTTAACGACTTCTTTGCACGTTTTGAAGCATCAAACTCGACAATCAGAGGGAGGGCTGGCCCTCCCCCACCATCGGTCGGACCAGCTTTTACCATCAACACAGCGGACACACGGAGGACCCTAACCAGAGTCAACCCACACAAAGCTGCAGGTCCAGACAACATTCCGGGACGTGTGCTCCGAGACTGCGCGAGCGAGTTGGCGGATGTCCTGACTGACATTTATAACATCTCCCTGAGTCAGGCCATCGTTCCCAGATGCTTCAAGACCTCTATCATTGTACCGTGGCAAAGAAACCAGTGGTGTCCTGTTTGAATGACTATCGTCCTGTTGCACTGACACCAATTGTGATGAAGTGTTTTGAGCGGCTTGTCAAACCACACATTACAGCCTGCCTCCCTGCATCACACGACCCGCTCCAATTTGCATATCGTTCAAACCGCTCCACGGAGGATGCTATAGTCACCACCCTACACTCTGTCATCACCCACCTGGACCAGAAAGACACCTACGCCAGACTCCTGTACATTGATTTCAGTTCAGCATTCAACACCATTATTCCCCAGAGACTGATGGAGAAATTACTCCTTCTCGGTCTGAACACCGCCACATGTCTCTGGATCCTGGATTTTCTGACTGAGAGACCTCAGTCTGTCCGGGTTAGAAACAACATCTCCAAGTCTGTCACGCTGAGTACCGGATCCCCTCAAGGCTGTGTACTCAGTCCACTGTTGTTTACACTTCTAACACATGACTGTGTATCCAGACACTAGGGGAACCAGATTATTAAGTTTGCAGATGACACCACGGTGGTGGGACTTATCCAGAGGGATGAGGAATCAATGTACAGGGAAGAAGTGAGAGACCTGGAGGGCTGGTGCAGGGAGAACAATCTGGTGCTCAACGTGGACAAAACGAAGGAGATGATTATCGACTTCCGGCGGTCGCAGCCTGAGCACGCCCCCCTCAGCATCGGTGGCCGTTTAGTGGAGAGAGTGGAGAACATCAAGTTCCTCGGAGTGCAGATCTCGCAGGACCTGACCTGGAGCAAGAATTCCTTGGAGATCAGGAAGCGGGCTCAGCAGAGACTGCACTTCTTGAGGAAACTCAAACAGGCCTCTCTCCCCATCTGCATCCTCAGGACCTTCTACAGAGGTGTGGTGGAGAGTGTTCTGACGTACTGCATTGCTACATGGTACTCCAGCTGCAGTATGTCAGACAAAAAAGCCCTGCAGAGGATAGTCAAGGGGGCGGAGAGGGTAATTGGAGTCTCCCTCCCCTCTGTCCAAGAACTTTTTCAGAACCGTTGTAGGAGCAGGGCACTAAACATTGTCAAGGACCATTCTCACCCTCTGCATAAACACTTTGAACTTCTTCCATCTGGTAAACGATTCCGGAGCATCGGAGGCAGAACCACCAGACTGATCAACAGCTTCCTTCCACAAGCTGTCAGGATGCTGAACAGTTGACCCAGAATCTCTCATACACACTACTGCACCTACGGACATTTTGTATATTATAGTTAGTTATTCTTTTTTTTCCCCAAGTATGTCTCAGGGATGTGTGAATGGATGGGGGGTGGGGGTGGGGGTGAGCTATGTGGGAATGTGTCTTAAATCATGCTGCTTCTTATATGGATGCCGAGAGAAACGCAATTTCATCTTGCCTGCACTACAGTTGTATGTACAGCAATATGACAATAAAGTTTGATTTGATATGATTTGATTTGATTTGAATTAGGCCCAAAAATATTTGGACAGTGACAAGTTTTGTTATTTTAGCTGTTTATGAAAACATATTCAGGATACAATTAATATAATCAATATGGGCTTAAAGTGCAGACTCTCAGCTGTAATTTGAGAGTATTCACATCCAAATTGGAGCAAGGGTTTAGGAATTACAGCTCTTTAATACGTAGCCGCCTCTTTTTCAAGGGGCCAAAAGTAATTGGACAATTGACTCAGAAGGCTGCAAAAAACAAAAAACAAAAAAAAAAACAAGGCTGCATGGGCTCTTCCCTCGTTAACCTGTCATCAATTAAGCAGTTAAAAGGTCTGGAGTTGATTCCAGGTGTGGCGTTTGCATTTGGAAGCTGTTGCTGTGAACACACAACATGCGGTCAAAGGAGCTCTCAATGGAGGTGAAACAGACCATCCTGAGGCTGGAAAAAAAAGAAGAAATCCATCAGAGAGATAGCAGAAATGTTAGGAGTGGCCAAATCAACAGTTTGGTACATTCTGAGAAAAAAGAGTGCACTGGTGAGCTTGGGAACTCAAAAAGGCCTGGACATCTACGGAAGACAACAGTGGTGGATGATCACAGAATCCTTTCCATGGTGAAGAACAACCCCTTCACAACATCCACTCAAGTGAAGAACGCTCTCCAGGAAGTAGGTGTATCAGTTTCTAAGTCTACCATAAAGAGAAGACTTTGTGAGAGTAAATACAAAGGATTCACCACAAGGTGCAAACCATGAATCAGCCTCAAAAACAGAAAGGCCAGAATTGACTTTGCCAAAAAACACCTGAAGAAGCCAGCCCAGTTCTGGAACAGCATTCTTTGGACAGATGAGACTAAGATCAACCTGTACCAGAATGATGGAAAGAAGAAAGTTTGGAGAAGAATTGGAACAGCTCATGATCCAAAGCACTACATCTTCTGTAAAACATGGTGGAGGCAGTGTGATGGCATGGGCATGCATGGCTTCCAGTGGCACTGGGTCACTTGTGTTTATTGATGATGTGACAAAAGACAGAAGCAGCCGGATGAATTCTGAAGTGTATAGGGATATACCTTCTGCTCAGATTCAGCCAAATGCAGCAAAGTTGATTGGATGGCACTTCACCAATGATCCAAAACATACTGCAAAAGCAACCCAAGAGTTTTTTAAAGCAACGAAGTGGAATATTCTGCAATGGCCGAGTCAGTCACCAGATCTCAACCCAATCGAGCATGCATTTCACTTCCTCAAGACAAAACTTAAGGCAGAAAGACCCACAAACAAGCAACAACTGAAGGCAGCTGCAGTAAAGGCCTGGCAAAGCATCACAAAGGAGGAAACCCAGCGTTTGGTGATGTCCATGGGTTCCAGACTTCAGGCAGTCATTGCCTGCCAAGGATTCTCAACAAAATATTGAAAAGTAACATTTTACTTAGGGTTATGTTTATTTGTCCAATTACTTTTGAGCCCCTGAAATGAGGAGCGTTTGTATAAAAAATAGCTACAATTCCTACATGTTTAATCATATATTTTTGTTCAACCCCTTGAATTAAACCTTAAAGTCTGCACTTCAATTCCGTTGTAGTTGTTTCATTTCAGATCCAATGTGGTGGCATGCAGAGCCCAAATCATGAAGATTGTGTCACTGTCCAAATATTTCTGGGCCTAACTGTATATAACAGTGTAAATTTGCTGTCCCCTCAAAATAACGCAACACACAGCCATTAATGTTAAAACCGCTGTCAACTAAAGTGAGTACAACCCTAAGTGAAAATGTCCAAATTGTGCCAAAGTGTCAATATTTTGTGTGGCCACTGTTATGTATGGTAAAATACCTGGGTGAAGGATGAAGCAAGATGACTGGGCAAACACAGCTTTATTGATGGAACCATCCATCCATCAATCCATCTTCTACCTCTTTTCCGGAGGTCCGGGTTGTGGAGGTAGCATTTCAAGCAGAGAAGCCCAGACTTCCCTCTCCCCAGCCACCGACTCCAGCTCTTCAGAGATGATACCAAGACGTTCCCAGGCCAGCTGGGAGATATAGTCTCTCCAGCAAGTCCTGGGTCTGTCCCAGGGTCTCCTCCCAATGGGACATGCCCAAAACACCTCAAGTGGGAGGCGTCTAGCAGGCATCCTGATCAGATGCCCAAACCACCTCAACTGGCTCCTTTCAATGTGGAGGAGCAGCGGTTTTATTCTAAGCCTCTCCCGGATGACTGAGATCCTCACTCTATCTCAAAGGGTGAGTCCAGCAATCCTACGAAGAAAGCTCATTTCAGCCACTTGTAACCACAATCTCATTTTTTCGGTCATTACCCAAAGCTCATGACCATAGGTGAGGGTAGGAACGTAGACTGACCGGTAAATCGACAGCTTTGCCTTAGAGCTTAGCTCCCTCTTCACCACAATGGACTGGCACAACGTCTGCATCATTGCAGATGCTGCTCCGATCCATCTGTCAATCTCTTGCTTGATTCTCCCCTCACTTGTGAATAAGACCCCGAGATACTTAAACTCCTTCACTCGGGGCAGGAGCCTGTCCCCAGCCCAGAGAGGACAATCCAGCTTTTTCTGGCTGAGGACCATGGACTCGGACTTGGAGATGCTGATTCTCATCCCAGCTGCTTCACACTCAGCAGCAAACTGTCCCAGTAAGACCTGTAGGTCACTGCTGGATGAAGCCAACAGGACAACATCATCTGCAAACAGCAGAGATGAGATCCTGTGGTCGCCAAGCATGACACCCTCCTTTCCCTGGCTGTGCCTAGAAATCCTGTCCATAAAAATTATGAGCAGGATCGTGACAAAGGGCAGCCCTGGCGGAGTCCAACTCTCATTGGAATGATTCTGAACAAGTGTTGGCAATACGAACCAAACTCTCACAACAGTCATATAAAGACCAGATAGCTTGTCACAACAAGCCCGATACCCCATACTCCTGAAGCACCCCCCACAAAAAACCACAAGGGACGCAGTCGAATGCATTCTCCAAGTCCACAAAACACATGTAAACTGGTTGGGCAAACTCCCATGAACCCTCGAGGATTCATGGGAGTTTAAAGAGTTGGTCCAATGTGTCACAGCCAGGACGAAAACCACATTGCTCCTCCTGAATCCGAGGTTCGACCAACAGCCGGATTCTCCTCTCCAGTACCTTGGCATAGACCTTCCCAGGGAGGCTGAGGAGTGTGATCCCTCGAAAGTTGGAGAACACCCTCCGGTTCCCTTTCTTGAAGAGAGGAACCACCACCCCAGTTTGCCATGCCAAAGGCACTGTTCTAGACCTCCACGCAATGTTGTAGAGGCATGTCATCCATGACAGCCTGACAACATCCAGGTACTTGAGGTACTCTGGGCGAATCTTGTCCACCCCCAGGGCCTGGCCACCAAGGAGCTTTTTAACCACCTTTGCAACATCAGCCCCTGTGATAGGCGAGTCGTCCCCCTCGTTCACAAGCCCTGCTTCCTCTGTGGAAGGCATGTCAGTGGGATGGAGGAGATCCTCGAAGTATTCCTTCCACTGGCCGACAATATTCCCAGTCGAAGTTAGCAGCGCCCCATCCATACCATACACAGTGTGGACAGGGAGCTGCTTCCCCCTCCTGAGCCGCTGGGCAGTTTGCCAGAATCTCTTTGAGGCCGACCGAAAGTTTGTTCCATGGCCTCATTGAACTCCTCCCACAACCGAGTTTTTGCTTCAGCAACCACCCAAGCTGCACTCTGCTTGGCCTGCCAGTACACCTCAGCTGCTTCTGGAATCCCACAAGCCAACCACGCTCAATAGGACTCCTTCTTCAGCTTAACAGCTCCCCTCACCACTGATGTCAACCACTTGATTCGGGGGTTGCCACTACGAGATGCACCAACGAGCTTGCGGCCGCAGCTCTGGGCAGCCGCTTCAACAATGGAGGTGGAGAACATGGCCCATTCAGATTCCATGTCTCCAGACTCCCTCAGATTGTGGTCAAAGTTCTTCCGGAGGTGGGAGTTGAAGACCTCCCAGATGGAGGCCTCAGCTAGATGTTCCCAGCACACCCTCACTATATGTTTGGGTCTACCAGGTCTGAATGTCCTCCCCTGCCATCAGATCCAACTCACCACCAGGTAGTGATCAGCTGACAGCTCTGCACCTCTCTTTTCCCAAGTGTCCAAAACGTACAGTCGCAGGTCTGATGACACAATAACAAAATCAATCATCGACCTGCAACCTAGGGTGTCCTGGTGCCAGGTGCACATATGGAAACCCTTATGCTTGAACATGGTATTTGTTATGGACAAATTGTGGTTAGCACAGAAGTTCAATAACTGAACACCACTCAGGTTCAGATTGGGCAGGCCGTTCCTCCCAGTTACCTCACTCCAGGTTTCACTCTCATTGCCCACGTGCACATTTAAGTCCCCCAGTAGGACAATGGAGTCTCCAAGAGGAGCACCCTTCAGCACCCTGTCAGAGACTCCAAAAAGGATGGGTACTCTGAAACATCATTTGGTGTATAGGCACAAATGATGGTCAGGACCTATTTCCCAACCCAAAGGCACAAGGAAGCAACCCTTTCATCCACCGGGGAAAACTCCAATATAGAGGCAGCAAGGTGGGGGGATACAAGAATACCCACCCCTGCTCGTTGCTTCTCGCCCAGGGCAACTTTAGAGTAGGCCAAGTTCCAGCCCTCTCCAGGAGACTGGTTCCAGAACCAGAGCTGTGTGTTGAGGTGAGGCCAACTATATCTAGCCAGTATCTCTCAACCTCATGCACCAGCTCAGGCTCCTTCTCCACCAGAGAGGTGACATTCCACATCCCAAAAGCCAGTTTAGGAAGCTTGGGATCACGCCGCCAAGGTCTCTGCCTTTGACCACCACCTGATCCACATAGCACTGGACCCCCATGGTCCCTCCTGCAGCTGGTGAGCCCACTGGAGGGTGGACCCATGTAACTCCTTCAGGCTGAGCCCAGCCGGGTCCCATGGGCAGAAACCCGGCCACCAGGTGCTAGCCATCGAGCCCCTCCCTCTGGCCTGGCTCTAGGGTGGGCCCCTGTAACCCCATACTGGGCAGAGTACACTGAATCCTTGTTCTAAACTTTATCATGAGAGTCTGTTGGATCATTCTTAGTCTGGCCCTTCACCCAGGACCAGTTTATCTTGGGTGACCCTACCAGAGACAAATTGCCCAGGACAACATAGCTCCTGGGATCAGTAGGGCACGCAATACCCCCCACCGTGATAAGGTGACGATCCATGAGGGGTCATTATTGATGGAACCAATAATGCGGTAACACGGCAGGCACCTGGCAGAGGGCACCAGTCAAAGAGGCCACAATATGGATGCCCTTTGTCTTACATAGGGCGGTGCTGTGACATGATGGGAAGTGCATGTCACCACACCGCACTTCACAATAATGTGCCATTTTCACGTACAACATAACCCCCCCCCCCTTTAGAAAAGTCCAAAACCATCCACATAATCGAACCCCCCCCACCCCCCCCCCCAAAAAAAATTAGGACCTGAATCACACTAAAATAACGAGAAACAATGTACTAAAATGGCCTAACACACTCACTCAAAACAACCTAGAATAGGGCTGGGTAGAACTAGATAGGGTAGAACCGGCATGGGGAAAACAGTCCAGACAGAGGAGCTTTGAGACGGCCCCGTGACAGCCTCCTCCCTGGAGCCCTGAAGCAGGCCCACGGTGCCTCCCCCCCCCCAGAGTTTTGAAACAAGCTTTCGGTGGCCTCCTCCCAGCAGCTTTCAGACCCCCAGGGCCAATCTTGCTGACACCGGGGCCTGGGTCCCACACTGCGGCAGCCGACCTTTGCAGAGTCCCTCCATCCAGAGCCACTGCCCAGGCACACCGCAGTTCATTCACGTGCCACACTGAATCCTCCGTCAGCCGAACATATGCTGTTCCCAGCTCCGCCACCATCCCCAGCAGCACCTGCCGTTCTATTGGCTGTGGTCTGATCGGTCACTGTCCCGGCCTCCCGCCGGCACAAACCCGAACCCAGTCCATGACTTGTAATGGTGCTCTGCCTGTTTTGATGCGCCACCATGTGTTTGCCAGCTCTGCACTCTTGTTTGGCCTAGCGCCCTCGTTACACTGTGGCAGTTCACCAATCACTGTTGTTGCAGCGGACCTCTCACCCGTCACCGGCTAAAACTTGACCTGAGCGCTGAAGGTGTCTCCCTGGTGTCGCTCGTCAGAGTGGACCCTCCGCCTGCCAACTCAGTCACTCCCACTGCAGCTGGTCAAGCGCAGGCACTGAAGTTGTCCGGTTCCTCCACTGAGCCGTCCGAAGCGCTCTGCTGTGCCGCGCCATGCGCTGCGTCCAAGTTTGTCTGCCGTCGCTGTGCGTTGTTGCTCCCCCCTGGGCAGCTCTCCCCCGGAGAATGTGGAGCGGATGCTCCGGTGTCAGTGTTGTCCATGAAAACCTCATCAGCAATGGTCTCACCTAACCTGGGCTCCCTCTCCTCCAGCTCTAGTTCTGGTTGCGCGAGGGGCGGAGGCACTCCCGGTGTCTGTTCTTCCTCCATTTCATTTTCACCATCCATGCTGCACCCACTCTGTGCATCGCATTCGCTGTCCACACCGTGCTCTTCAGCTAACGGGTCACAAATTAGCTCCCCGGTGTTCCGTTGACCCGCCAGTTGCGGCGCTATCTGGGCCGGTACCTCTAGTTAAAACGTCAACTCCACCGCCTCTTACCTCGGCAAAAAGTGCACCAATAACAGCACGTTTTCTCATATCGCCCTCAGCGTCTTTGCCACTATCTGTTCCTCCTGCTCCTCTTCCAGTATGGCCTGTATCTCCGAATTCACCGTGAACCACTTCAACTGCAGCATTATCATTCGGTCCTCCATGTGCCCAAACTCGCAGAGCATCCACATACCCTATAAACGACTCCTCCCTCCGCTGTCTGCACTGGTAAAACATGGACCTCCGGGCCATTATATACTCTGGGACGTCGAAGTGTTTGGCTAGCAGACCAACTGACACTCTGTAGTCATCGCGGGGTGAAGCGCAGTGGTTAGCCTAGTCGCCTCAGCACGTGGGACTAGTGGTCTTATTGCTCTGCACAAATGAACACCCTCCATGCCCAGATAGCAACGCAGTAAAGCTGATGACTTCCATACCTTTTCCATCTCGTCCAGGCCAAATGCCGACAAGTAGGCGGTGAGAGCACCAAACCAACGCGCCCATGGGACTGATGGCTCACCAGGCTTCTCTAGAAATGGTTGTGGTGGTTCCATGCACACCTCCATGCATTAACTCTCAGTTGCCAAATGTTATGTATGGTAAAATACCTGGGTGAAGGATGAGGCAAGATGACTGGGCAAACACAGCTTTATTGATGGAACCAATAATGCGGTAACATGGCAGGCAGCTGGCAGAGGGCACCGGTCAAAGAGGCCACAGTATGGATGCCCTCTGCCTTATATTGGGCGGTGCGGTGACATGACGGGAAGTGCACATCACCACATCACACTTCACAACTTCACAATAATCTGCCATTTTCACATACAACAGCCACCATTATTTTCCAGCACTGCCTTAACTCTCTTGGACATAGAGTTCACTAGAGCTTCACAGGTTGCCACTGGAATCCTCTTCCACTCCTCCAAGACAACATCATGGAGCTGGTGGATGTTAGAGACCTTGCGCTCCTCCACCTTCCATTTGAGGATGCCCCACAGATGCTCAATAGGGTTTAGGTCTGGAGATGTGCTTGGCCAGTCCATCACCTCTACCCTCAGTTTCTTTAGCAAGGCAGTGGTCGTCTTGGAGGTGTGTTTGGGGTCGTTATCATGTTGGAATCCTGCCCTGTGGCCCAGTTTCCGAAGGAAGGGGATCATGCTCTGCTTCAGTATGTCACAGTATACGTTGGCATTCATGGTTCCCTCAATGAACTGGAGCTCCCCAGTGCTGGTAGCACTCATGCAGCCCCAAACCATGACACTCCCACACCATGCTTGACTGTAGGCAAGGCACATTTGTCTTTGTACTCCTCACCTGGTTGTCGCCACACATGCTTGACACCATCTGAACCAAATAAGTTTATCTTGGTCTCATCAGACCACAGGACATGGTTCCAGTAATCTATGTCCTTAGTCTGTTTGTCTTCAGCAAACTGTTTGTGAGTTTCTTGTGCATCATCTTTAAAAGGGTCTTCCTTCTGTTTAGATGTCAGGATGGATAACAGGGCCTCAGCCAGCATCATCATGAACACAGGTGTACCACAGGGTTGTGTTCTCAGCCCCATCACCCATGACTGTGTTGCCTCCCACAAAGACAATATCATCTTAAAGTTCACGGATGACACAGCAGTTATAGGACACATCACTGGTGATGACGAAGCATCGTACAGGAGGGAGGTGGCCAGCCTGGTGTCATGGTTTGAGGACAACAACCTCACCCTCAACACAGACAAGACAAAGGACATGATAGTGGACATGAGGAAGGGGAGGAGGAGACCCCATCGGCCGCTGTTCATCCGGGAACTTGAGGTGGAGAGGGTGAGCAGCTTTAAATACCTGGACATCCACATCAGCGAGGACCTTACATGGACACACAACATCACAGAGCTGGTTCAGAGAGCTCAACAGTGGCTGTTCTTTCTGAGGAGGCTGAAGATGTTTGGCATGTCCCCCAGGATCCTTAACAACTTCTATAGCCACATCATCGAGAGCATCCTGACCAACTGCATCACTGCGTGGTACAGCAGCAATACTGCCCTGGACCACAAACGCCTGCAGAGAGAGGTGAAGACAGCAGAGAAGATCATCAGGAGTCCACTCCCCTCTCTGCAGAGAATCTACCACCGCAGAGTCCAAAGGAGAGCTGACGCCATCCTTCAGGACCCCACCCACCCCCAGCACAGAATGTTCACACTTCTGTCCTCAGGCCGGAGGTACAGAAGTATGAAATGCAGGACAACCAGACTGAAAAACTCCTTCTTTCCCACTGCCATCAAACTCCTGAACAAATACCAAACTTCCAAAACTCTGCAACACAACTTTGCAAATAGGAACCCACACACTGGTTGCTAAATTTGCACATTGCTCACTTATACAGTGTACATAGTCTCACCCCGTCTGATGTCCATATAATCTCTGCTGGTAATTATCATGTACAGTCTACTGGTATTATCATTACAGAGAAATTCTCACACTGGGTGCTAATTTGTAATTTGTATGCTGCTCAGTTGCACACTGCTCATTTCCACACTGTACATAGGCTTATGCCATCTCAGGTTCATATAAGATAAGATAAGATAAGATAAGATAAGCCTTTATTAGTCCCACAACGGGGAAATTCCAGGATTGCAACAGCACAGGGATAGCAACACTCAGAGCAACAATCAGAAGGCAAGAAAAAAAACAAGCAAGCAAGAGCAGCTAATATACATATGTACATATTACTATAAAATATATATATACACACACACACAGACACACACATCACACACACACACATATCATCACACACACACACACACACATATCATCTCTAATATCAGTATATCACTGTCCACTATAGTCATCCAGTGAACTTTCAAATTTCATTCTTCTTATTTCCTCTAGTTTGACTGCTTTAACTACTTTAGCTGTCCAAATTGCCTAATGTGTGTTATTAGTATTCATTAGTATTAGTACTTAGTATGTGCTTAAGGTGTCCTAATTGCCTAACTGTGTGTTATAGTGTGTGTTATTAGTATCCATTAGCATTAGGTGTGTTATTGCCTTATTAGTACCTATTACCTTGACATTCGCTCAGAGAGCAGAGTAAGAATTTCATTGCTCAGGAAATGTTGCATTTCTTAACTGTGCACATGATAATAAAGTCTTTGAATCTTGAATCTTCTGGGACGACAGCCATCCAGACCAATTTGATGCAGTGTGTGGTGTATGGTCTGAGCACTGACAGGCTGACCCCCCCCCCCCCCCAACCAACCTCTGCAGCAATGCTGACAGCACTCATATGTCAGTTTTCAAAAGACAACCTTTGGATATGACACTTAGCACGTGCACTCAACTTCTTTGGTCAACCATGGTGAGGCCTGTTCTGAGTGGAACCTGTCCTGTTAAACCGCTGTATGGTCTTGGCCACTGTGCTGCAGCTCACTTTCAGGGTGTTGGCAATCTTCTTATAGCCTAGGCCATCTTTATGTAGAGCAACAATTCTTTTTTTTCAGATCCTCAGAGAGTTCTTTGCCATGGAGTGCCATGTTGAACTTCCAGTGACCAGTATGAGAGAGTGTGAGAGTGATAACACCAAATTTAACACACCTGCTCCCCATTCACACCTGAGACCTTGTAACACTAATGAGTCACATGACACCGGGGAGGCAAAATGGCTAATTGGGCACAACTTGGACATTTTCACTTAGGGGTGTACGTACTCACTTTTGTTGCCAGTGGTTTAGACATTAATGCCTGTGTATTGAGTTATTTTCAGGGGACAGCAAATTTACACTGTTATACAAGCTGTACACTGACTACTTTACACTGTATCAAAGTGTCATATCTTCAGTGTTGTCCCATGAGAAGATATAGTTACAAAAATGTGAGGGGTGTACTCACTTTTGTGAGATACTGTATATATACTGTATATATATATTTTTTTAATTTATTTTATATACAACAAAATGTGCCAAAAGCCATAAAATCTTCCTACCACTGACTTGAGGAATGTTGTGAGTTGCACATAGGGGTGCCGTACGGCCACCTTACAACAAAACATTTTTGTAAGATGGCTGTAAGTATGCCGTAGGAAGATCCCAAGGCACCTTTACGAAGAACGTAAGAACTCTAGGGCCATCATACAACAGAAAAGCATCTCATTTTCTCAAGAATGACTCAAGTTGCTCTTGTGACTTGAACGGCAGCTGTAAGAAACTATGCCCCCCTCCACAAATGTCTATGAACTCCAGAATTCGTAGGAACGGGGAGATTCTTACAAATCCATCATTCGTAAGAATCTTTGTGACTGTAGCTTTAACCAGACTAAACTACCAGTTGAGTAAAACAATAACGGATTCTCTAAGGAAACTATTTTAGTCAAAATCTTTAGAAAATAATAAAGATGCCGTATGCTAACACACATATAGGCATGTGTAAAAGGTAGGACAATCTATTCAATATTTAGTTATTTATTAAGACACAGGAGCATATCAATATTTGATCTGATTTTAAATTATATCGATAGATTATTCAAAAAAATACCTAATTCCTATTAAGACAAAATTATGACACTATTGTGGAGAGAGGAATAATCAGGCCAAGCATTCAAAGCAGACGAACTTTATTCACTCTCTCACATCTCTCAGAATCAGAAAACAATGACCTCATGTTGCAGGGCCTCTCCTTTATATTACAACCTCACACCCCCTGCTGCCTGAGGTCTTGCATCACAATTCATTCTCGTATCACAATTCCTATTGTCCCCCAGCCGCTTAATCCCCATGCTCTTCCGGCAGAGGAATTTACTGCCTCTTCCTTCATTCCAGTCTGAGATGAATACCACAGCATTGGTCCCCCATACCCCCCCCCCCCCAGAGTCTCAGACTGAGCGTTAACTCTCACGTCCTCTCGGCTTCAGCCTCCTCCAGTATCTGCTGTAACGAGGGGTCTTCGGCTCCACGGCGCTGCTGTGCCGGTGGGGGGTTCCTGGGGGTGTGTCCGTCTGTGGGTGGACAATGGAGGGGGGGGGACATTCAGCATGCTCGTGTGACTGCTGTGATGAATTGTTTACCTGGGGAGTTCTCAGTGGGGGTCTTCCACGCCGAGGAGCTCGAGCCAACATCACCTGCTCGTCTGCCACCACAAAGGCGGGCTTAAGCCTGTCTATACAGATTTTCTCCAGGCGACCCCCCAAGTCTAACACAAAATGTTTGTCCCCTGGTTCCAGCACTCTAAACAGGCCATCGTAGGGTGGGCGCAATGGGGGCTGGTGGGCATTGTGCCTGACAAACACAAACGCCGTGTTCTTCAAAGTTTTTGGCACAAAAGCGTGTGGAAAACAGTGGTGGGCCGGGCCAGGTAGCGTCCTGTGGAGACATCACAGATTAGGGGGGGCTCCCCGTCTTGCAGTACTCTGCTCTCCAGCCTTAACCCTGTTGGTCCAGACTGGAGTGCGCACACGTCCGCATCGCCAATCTGCTCTGCGGCCATGGCCGTGTAATCTATCCCTACGTAGACTGGGGCCACTACTGCACGCGAGAGGCAGTCCGCCACCACATTAAGTTTACCGGCCACATGCTGAATATTGGTCGTAAACTCCGAGATCGCGGCCAGCTGTCTCTGCTGCCGGCCCAACCATGGTTCCAAAACCTTGGCCATCGCATACGTTAGCGGCTTGTGGTCCACGAACGCAGTGAAGTTGCGCCCTTCCAGCCAGAACTGGAAGTGGCGTATGGCCAGGTGGAGAGCCAGTAACTCTCTGTCGAACGCACTGTATTTACGCTCACTGTTGCACAAAGACCTGCTAAAAAAGGCGAGCGGCTGCCAAGAACCGGCGACGCATTGCTCCACGACGGCCCCTATGGCCACGTCCGAGGCATCAGTAGTGAGCGCTATCCGAGCCGCTGGGTCCAGGTGCGCCAGTAGTGCGGTGTTTGCCAGGGCTGTTTTAACCTCAGAGAATGCTTGCCCCCGCTCAGGAGTCCAGTTGACTCTGTCCACCGGTTTCCGTTTCTTGAGTGCGGCGTACAATGGCTGCATGAGCTGGGCAGCGTGGGGGAGGAAACTGTTATAAAAGTTAACCATCCCCAAAAACTCCTGCAGCACCCTGACCGTCTGAGGCCAGGGAAAATTCGCCACTGCACGCACCTTGTCCAGCAAGGGTATCGCTCCCTCCGGTGAGATGCGGTTTCCCAAAAAAATCGATCCCCGTCACGACGAACTGGCATTTCGCCAGGTTGATTATTAACCCGTGCTCCTCTAACTTCCGGAAAACCATCCTGAGGTGGTTTACGTGTTCGTCCTCGGACGCGCTGGCCACCAGGATGTCATCCAGGTAGACAAACACAAACGGCAGATCGCGCAACACCGCATCCATCATGCGTTGGAATGTCTGTGCTGCGCCTTTTAATCCTAAAGGCATGCGTAAAAACTCAAACAGACCAAACAGGGTTATTACTGCCATTTTAGGTATGTCCTCCGCGCGCACCAGGACCTGGTGGTAACCACGGACCAGGTCTATCTTAGAAAAAATACGTTCCCCGGCGAGGTGAACGGAAAAACCCTGAATATGGGGGATCAGGTAGCGGTCGTGCGCTGTGGCATTGTTTAATCTGCGGAAATCTCCACAAGGTCACCACGATCCCTCGGCCTTAGGGACCATATGTAGTAGGAATGCCCATGGGCTGTTTAAGCGCCTGATGATGCCCAGCCTTTCCAAGATGGCAAACTCCTCACGCGCTATTGCCAGTTTAGCTGTGTCCAGGCGCCGAGGTCGTGCGAAAACGGGCGGCCCGGTGGTGGTAATGAAGTGCTCCACCCCGTGTTTAGTGATGACCGCTGAAAATGTCGGGACCGTGAGTGCTGGGAACTGGGTGAGAAGTGTGTGGAACTTAGCACCTGGAGCTGTGACGTTGGCTAGCATTGTTGGCCCGGCTCCTCGAGCTGTACAGGGGAGGGAATCAAAAGACATTGCATTAATCAGGCGTCTGTTAGCAACATCAACTAGTAGTCCATGTGCACACAAAAAATCAGCGCCTAAGATTGGGAATCTGCATGCCGCTATGACGAATGTCCACTGGTACGTAGGGCCGTGTAGGGATACAGTCAGTGCCTTTTCACCAAAAGTCTTAATGTCCGAGCCGTTTGCAGCCATCAGCTTGGGGCCGCTAGCACCCACTAGCCGGTCGGCGTAGGACGGCAGGATGAGGCTTTTTTGGGAGCCGGAGTCCACGAGAAACTGTCTCCCCGAGCGCAAGTCTGTCACGTAGAGCAGCTTGCTTTCTTCACTGGCAGTCGCAGCTGCTACCGACTGCCGGCCTTGGCGTTTCCCGAACGCTTGAATTGGCATGGTGGCACGCATCGGCGTGCGTCCTCTCCAAAACGGCGGTGGTAGGAGCAGAGCATGTCTCTCTTGTTCTTCCTGGCCCCCGCTGCCATCGCTGGCTCCTCGTTTCCACTGGCCGTCTCGCTGGGTTCCGACACCACTGCGTTCACTGTGAGGGCTCTGGTGGTGAGGATGATCCGATCTGCCTCCTGGGCTAGCGCATGGTAGTCATGAGCAGCCAGCAATGGCGAGTTGGCAAGGACTGCTCTGGCCTCCGTTGGGAGGTTCTGGAGGAAAAGGTGGGCAAACAGAAAATGCCCGTCGTCCATGCCCATCAACGTCAACATTTTCTCCATCAGTTTGACCGCCAACCCATCTCCTGACTTGGAGCACATCAGGAGCCTCTCTGCTCTCTCGCAGTCCGAGAGCGTGTAGCGCCGGGTCAACGCCGCTTTGAGAGCCCCGTATTTGTCGCGGGCTGGGGGTTGTTGGAGCAGGCTCGCTACTTGCTGAGTCGTGCGAGCATCCAGCGCTGCAACCACATAGTAATATCTGGTGTCATCTGCTGTTATTCCCCGGAGCGTGAACTGGGCCTCGGTGTGGAGGAACCAAGACTTCAGGTCGTGCAGCCAAAAGTCTGGTAGTTTGACCGAAACAGCACACGCGTTGCTGGGGCTTCCTGTCCGGGTCATCTCTGGAGTGTTTGCCTCGTGTTCCATTATTCATCAAGGGTCACCAGTGTGGAGAGAGGAATAATCAGGACAAGCATTCAAAGCAGACAAACTTTATTCACTCTCTCACATCTCTCAGAATCAGAAAACATTGACCTCATGTTGTAGGGCCTCTCCTTTATATTACAACCTCACACCCCCTGCTGCCTGAGGTCTTGCATCACAATTCATTCTCGCATCACAACAATTCCTATTGTCCCCCAGCTGCTTAATCCCCATGCTCTTTCGGCAGAGGAATTTACTGCCTCTTCCTTCCTTCCAGTCTGAGATGAATATCACAGCATGGGTCCCCCATACCATATCGCATCTGAGTTCCTATTTGAACAAGTGAGAGAAAACATTAAAAAAAATCTAAAACAAATCAGGTTGTATAAAATATGTGCACAAGATCCAAATACAAAAGTTACTTGCCGTGAATGTTAACGCTAATTTACAGAGAACCAACTGGTCATAAATACAAGTATACCCTCTCCAAGCAGGTTAGGTCTGCAGTAGTCACCACAGCAATTCACTCCAATTAAGAAGTGGCCAACCTCTATAACCCTTTTAGACTCTGGGTTAAATCCAAAGTTACCCCCCCAAAACAAAATCCTGCTGTAATAGAGGTCTCAGTCCTCTTCTCTGTGCTGCAATCGCCACTTTAAATCAAAGTATTTAACGGTCTAAGAATCTAAAGGCCGAAACAAACATTTCAATTAAATGCTGCACACTTCTTTGCTGGAATAAAAGGGAAGAAAAATACCATTACTGACAACACAGGAGGTTCCTGGTAACATGCAGTCCACTTGTAAGCCACCTTCTGATCTGGTCATTGATTTGCTGGCATTGGTCATTGATATGCCTGCAGCAGTGAATGAGAAGGAGACTAACAGAGTCATGTACAGACAGAGAATGCAGCCACTCTTATGTCCTGCTGGACCGGCTAATACCTCAACTGGCCATTAGAAATTCTTAGGCCAGCTGTTAGCATTTCTAATCCGACTACTAGCATCCAGTAGCAAGCATGATCAGTTACGCCATTTAGCAGCAGATTGTGCACATCACCAACTGTGGGCATGGCTGGTACTGTAGTCTGAGACTTCCTGGTAAAATTAATAAAGTGAAATATTTCCAAATAATTTTACTTAATGTTATGTGTCTCGTTTCTACTGTAAAAGTCCAAAATAAGAAACACAACAGAGCAGAAAATTAGCCATTTGTTTTCTTCTCTGTTTCTGACAGAACAGTCAATGACTCTTCTTCATTTTAAAATAATTGTAGGCTACTTTACATTTCAATTGGTGGCAGCAGGTTGCACATTCTGCCACTAAATAGAAGAGAAGAGACAAATCAACAGCTAATCAAACTAGCAGTATGCTAGTTACCAGTTTAGGAATGCTAATATTCAATTGCAGTTGTAACTGATCCAGTGTGTTGCTAGGCGTGACATAGAAATGGCTGCCTTCTCCTTTTTCCCTATTAGTCATCGTCTTATTCACTTTGTACATAGGCATATCGATGTATGCTACTGGCAAATCAATGACCAGATCAGTAACTGGTGTAGGAGTGGACATTGTGGCATACTGCTAATACCACCTTAAATGCCACAGACGTGGGGACACATTCACATAATGATGTCACCATGCCGTGGGTATATTAAGGGGCAAATGGCGGGAGACATGGTTGTTGTGTATAGAGATTGGCCTTTGGGGTTTGCCGTAGCACTGCCGGGGCGGGGAACGGGATGATGTCAGGCAGGCTACGGTGGGGAGTATAAATAGCAATGTGCACCAAATAAAGTTCAGATATATGTTTGCCCAGACACTCTCTGCCTGCTTTATTTCTCGACATAACATTTGGCGACGAAGAAAATTATGGGCGCGTGCGTTGTGGAACTGCTTCCGTTCCTGCAGGACCAGGGTGCGCCGGTTAGCCCTTGGGCACGTTGGGAAAACCTCTTTCAAGTTTTTTTGACAGCAGCTGGTTTTGACGGGGATTCCGACGACAAGCGGAGGAGCCTATTGTTTTACCATCTGGGCACAGAGGGACAACGCCTGTTCCTCACGCTGTGTGGTGATGACTCACTTGAGGAGTCATTATTAAAGATGGACGACCTGTTCAGGGACGGCACCACGGTCACCGAGAGGAGGTGCAGATTTTTTAACCGTGTGCAGCGAACCGGTGAGTCCATTTTATCTTTTCTGATGGAGCTGCGTGATTTGGCGGGAAAGTGAAATTTTGGGCCCCTAACAGACAAGCTAGTTCGTGATAGACTGGTACATGGCACAACTAGCGAGTGGCTAGAAGCCACGCTGCAGGTAACTCGACAAACTTTTTCTCTGCTTGAAGCGGTGGACTTGATTAAGTTAAGGGAGTCCGCGGCCCTGCAGGGGCTGGGGCCTTCACAGGTGAGGCACCAGAGGACCGGGCCTCGGCACCACAGGTGCCGGCTAATGTGCTAACTAGGCCTCAGGGGTGCCCGAAGAAGAAGAAGAAGATGAAGATGAGAAAGCAGCCTGTGGCGCGTGGAGAAGCCCGTGTTAGATTCGTGGACCAAGTCACCAAAGACCCGCATGATGCTGGCCAAGTGTGTGTGGCGCAAGGAGGAAGAGGGGGCCTAAAATGGTACATGGAGCAGTTAGACGGCGTCGAGGTGTCTCTCATGCTGGACTCGGGTGCTGGCAGGGCCATTTTGAGCCTAGCAATGTTGAAGAGGCTGTTCCCGAAAAAGGTTATGAAACCAGGAGCCATAAGGATGTTTGGCTATGGCCACACCGAGATCGACATGGTTGGCACAGTTGAGTTTGATGTGTTGTGTGGACAGCAGAGGCTGCCGAAGTTCATCTTCCAGTTGGCATGGCACAGAATGGACCTGCTTGGAATTGACTTACTGGGAGAGTTGGGGTTTTCCATTCGCGACCCCCAGGGCTCAGTGGTGCTGACGGCGTTCTCGGACTGGCAGCTCCATTGGCCAGCGCTGTTCACTGGCCTTGGTCGGATTGGGACTTTTTGCCACCGCCCGCTGGTAAATGAGTCGGTGACGCCCAGGATCCAACCGCTTTGGCACTTACCGCTGGCATTGCGTGATGGTGTGTCAGCGGAGCTCTCAAAGCTGTTGGATGCAAGGATCATCGAGAAGGTGGGATACTTCGCCTTGGATCTTGAACCTGGTGGTGGTGAAGAAGAAGGATGGAGGGATCAGGCCATGCATCGACCTGCGCATCGTGAATAAGGCGATTATTCCAGATAAATACCCCCTCCCTACCATGGAGGAACTCACAGCAATGTTCAGTGGGTCCAGGGTGTTCATCAAGCTGGACCTTCAGCAGGGGTATCTGCAGGTGCCACTACACCCGGATAGCAGGACCTTGATGGCATTTGTGACCCATATGGGGGTCTTTAGGTATACCCGAATGCCGTTCGGTTTGAGCTCCGCCCCCAGCTGCTTCCAAAAAGTTATGGCCACGATGCTGGCAGGGTTGAAAGGGGTTGTAGCCTACCTGGTTGACATTGTGGTGCACGGCGCAACAAACGAAATCCATGATGAGAGACTGGAAAAGGTGTTGAGGTGGATGCAGGAGCACAGGGTCACTCTCAACTGTGACAAATGCCTCTTTGTAGCGGAGGCGATCGATTTTGTGGGATTCCAGCTGACGGGCAAGGGTCTATGACCACTGCATTCCAATGTGGAGGCGGTGCTTCGCATCCCAGAGCCCACCACACCTGCCCAGATTTCATCTTTTCTTGATATGGTGAATTTCTACAGCCGGTTTATCCCACATTACTCAGAGACGATCAGGCCCCTGAAAGCTCTGCTGAAGCAGGATGTGCTGTGGGAGTGGACCCCGGCGTGCTCAGCGGCTGTCTCGAAGCTAAAGCAGCAGCTTATCTCTCCACTGGTACTGGCACATTTTGATCTTGAGTTGGAGACGGTGGTGACCTGTGATGCGTCTGGGACCGCGTTGGGTGCAGTCATGTCCCAAATACAGGGTGGAGTGGAAAGGCCGGTGGTGTTTGCTTCCAGATCCCTCTCACCGGCGGAGCAGAAGTACGCGGTAGGCGAGAAGGAGGCGCTGGCCTGCGTCTGGGCGTGCGAGAGGTGGAACATATACCTCTACGGACGCCGCTTCACTCTGAGGATGGACCATCGGGCACTCACCACGCTGCTGGAGACGTCGGGATCGGGACATAGACCGCTAAGACTTCATAGGTGGTCGGAGCGTCCAAGGGCCTACGATTTTTCCACTAAATTCACCCCAGGCAGAGAGAACATCGTGGCGGATCTTCTCTCGCGGGCCACCGTGGGTGTTTCGGAAATGGTCGGGGATGACATTAGCGCTACTGAGGAGAAGCTGGTGAATGCCCTGTGTGGAACTCTTCAGGGTGTGGTCTCCCCACAAAATCGCAAAGATGAGTCGGAATGGGACCTGGTTATGGCGCAGTTGCACTCGATGATTCGTGAGAGTTGGCCAGCGAAGGTGCTGAGCGAGCTAGCTTCTTTTCACCATTTCCGGGACGAGTTGAGCTGTTGGAATGAGGTTTGCATGGCCAGGGGCCAGTGCGCCCTGATCCCTGCTGCATTGAGGGCGCGGGTCCTGGACATGCTGCATGATGGTCATTTGGGAGTGGTGTGGGTGAAGCAGAGGAGTAGGAGGTCGGTCTGGTGGTCTGGCATTGATGGCGATATAGAGGCCATGGTTAAGAACTGCGTGCCGTGTTTGGAGAGCGGAAAGATGGGCAAACCTCCACCACCACCGTTCCGGCCTGTTGAGTTTCCTGGGGGGCCGTGGAAGCATGTTGAACTGGACATTTGTGGTGAATTTCATATGGCGCCATACAACAGTCGGTTTCTGGTGGTGGCATATGATCTGTTCTCCAAATGGCCGGAGGTGCTGCCCACTGGTTCGGTGATGATGGAGGTGGTCACAGGATTCCTGACATCTTTGTTCGCACGGTGGGGAATCCCGGACACCATCACGATGGACAATGGGCCTCAGTTTGTGTCGGGGGCTTTCGAAGACTTTTTGGCCAAAAAGGGGGTAAAACATTTTAGAACAGCATTCTATCACCTCCAAGCCAACGATAGGGTCGAGAGGTTTAACAAGACCCTGAAAAACGGGCTGAGGGCTCATCTGGCTGATGGGTTCTTGTTCCCGGAGGTGCTCCAAAACACGCCGCTCCACTACAGGGCGTCGGTCCACGCGACGACGGGGGGTTCCCCAGCGAAGCTCATGTTGGGGTGGGAGCTGTCGCTGCCAGTTAATTGATTGGAGTCTCTGAGATCGGTGCCCCGAACGAGTGATGTGGCACTGAGGAGAAGAGTCTCGGACCAGCAATGGAGGATGAAGGGACAGTTTGATAGGAGGCACTGGGCGAGGAGCCACGGCCTGAAGGACAGGGATTGGGTGTGGATTAGACACCCTGTCAGGGCCCACAAGCTTCAACCTTTGTGGACAGGACCGCGGGAGAGTAGGAGTCGGCGGGGCCCTGACACATTTGAACTGGACGACGGATCCAAGTGGCATGCCAGCAGGTTGAGGCGTGCGATACCTGGCAGGGGTTTGGACGCTGTCAGAGATTTTGACAGGTCCTTAGACTAGTTGGCCATGCCAAGTGTGGACTCGCGGGTGGTCCCAGTGGTGCCTGGGGCAGAGTCCCCTATGGGGGGACGCCCGACTAGAGTACGTCGGAGGCCTGCTTATTTGGAGGACTATGTAGCAAGGACTGTTATGGACGGTTTCAGTTGGGCATATTGGTAGCATGCCTGTTCGCCCACTGATGAACTTGTATAAATGTATATAGGGACGGTTTTTTTATGTGATTTGGTGTTGTGATGTTGAAAAAAAAATGTTTACTGTGTTATAGTTGGACCTTGTGAGGGGGAAGGGGAAATGTTGTGTATAGAGATTGGCCTTTGGGGTTTGCCGTAGCACTGCCGAGGTGGGGAACGGGATGATGTCAGGTGGGCTACGGTGGGGAGTATAAATAGTAATGTGCACCAAATAAAGTTCAGATATATGTTCGCCCAGACACTCTCTGCCTGCTTTATTTCTCAACATAACAGTGGTCTTTGGCGCTTCACCTCTAGCCTGCCTTATGCCCGTACCTCACTCCAGTTAGCATACCATTAGCTACTATAAGCTTGTTCATATCTGTTCCACGTGTTGCTAACTATTCATTAAAGATAACCCTCAACACAAACAATGTATCAGCTGGTCTCATTCCCAGACATAACATTGGTGACGAGGTAAACTTAATCTTCTGGAGGAGAATAAGACATTATCCTGACGACGGAAATGTGTTGGGCACCCCCACCGCTGTTTCTCGCCACCCCAGGTGAGCCGCCCATTCCATGGCCTCGTTGGTTCGAGTCCTTTGACTCGTAGGTGTCGGCTACGGACTTAGCTAAGACGAACAAGCATCAACTATGCACCATACTGATACATAGCCCTGGCATAGAAAGACAGTCAATGCTCGGAACACTGGGCCCGGCAGACACCTACAACGAATGTGCTGCCTTACTAGCCAGACATTTCGCGACACCCGAGAGTGGGTTGGCACGAAGGATTAGGTTTTGCCAATGCTGACAGGGAGCAGAGAGTGTGATGGCTAGACGAATCGGTCCAGCAGTTTGTCGCTGACCTCCACCATTTGGCTAGTGCATATGTGTATGGATGCTTGGAAGAGGACAAGTTGATGCGAGACAAGTTGTCAGCGCACGCCACAGATCCAAAGCTGCGGGAGAAGCTAATGACAGCAGCGAACGGCCTGACACTGACCAAAGCACTGGAGATAGCGTCCCAGTTAGTGCTAGAAGAGGCTGCCCAGTTAGCATCACAGCTAACGGGCCCCAGCCTGCGCTCCCCACAGTCAGCTCCACTGGTACAGATGGTTGCCCCAGCTGCTGAGCCAGTTGACCCCACATCTTCTCAGGAGGGCCCTGAGGTTGACGCCGTAGGACAGCAGGGCACCACAGCACACCGACCCAGCAGTAAACTCAGTTTGGCCGACGACAGCTCAAGTCCGTTGCACTCAAACATGGATCCAGCTGCTCCCGGCTTCGCACTGCACACCAAGCAGAACCCAGTAGATCCACAGCCGCCACAGGAGTTTCAGACCCCACCCACACGGGACCAGAACTGGTCCTCACACAGCACAAGCGTTCTCGAGCTGTTGCCTCATCGCAGGAGATCTGGTCCACAGTCACGCGGGACCCAGCAGAAGGTAGGACCTGCCCCGACAGTGACAAGCTCGATCTGCCTCCATGTCCATCACCGGATGACCCACCAGATGATACCCCAGTAACAGCACTTTTCCTCAACAGTGGGACAGAAGAACAAGAGAAGCGCCTCACACAGCATGAGCATTCTCAAGCTGCTGCCTCATCGCATGAGTGAGAGCATAATCCGGACTCGACCCAGATCCTCACCGGACACAAGCCTCATGGAGCCGCCGTACAGCTGCAGGAACAAGAGTCCGTGGCCAAGCAAGACCCCAGTGAATGATGACAACCCAGAGCACGTCTTGCCACCAGCAAGAACGTCACGCCGCTACAACAGCAACCAGCATCAGGGACGAGGGAGCAGCAGCAGCGCCACATGAAGCCGACTAGGTCTGGACTCATGGTGCTCGATTTAGTTCAGGTCCACCAATCTGAACACCCAGAAAACCTGCATATGTTCCTGTCCCTGCCGATGCAGATCACCATGCAATTGGGGCCAGCCACCTTCCACATGGCCAATAGTTCGAGATGGCACGCCAGCTGTCTGCAGAGGATAAGATCAACAGCTGCCCCAGATCAAGACATGACACTAGAGCCGACCCAGCTAGTGTGGGACTCAGACTGGGACTTGGCTGACAAGCAAGCAGTGATTCCAGCAAGATGGCAACCAGGTCCACTGCGGCCGATGCCTCCAGGCCGCACCCACCGTGGACTTGCCCAAGGCCCCTAAGGTTGGACAGTAAGAAAATGACTTTGTTTTGAAAATGTTTAAACAGAGCATGGGTGATACAGTGGTAGAATAATCCACTCAACCATGCAGGGTTCTACTGGCAGTCTACCTGGTTGCCCAGGTTCATATAATTTTTTAAAAGCTATGGTTATGGCGTATGGAACCTTAAGTAATCAATGGTTTGGGTTTAAAAGCTAATACTACCATATTATGCCTTAACATCAAGCAAATATGTGTAACCTGACATCGGCTAAATGTAACAACATCATGCTTATGTTAGCCACAGCACTGGTAACAGTATACTGCTGCATACATGTGTACAACACACAGTTACATCACCTGCCGATAGCCAGGCCATGCATGTCTGTTAGCTAGCTCTGTACTACATTACATGAAATGATTCTAGTTATATTTATGCTGAGCTAGCTGTTTGCTACTGCATCACCACACCCAGTTAAGATGAAACCATCACCAGTAGTTCTGTTTTTTTTTTCCGAGGGGGAGGTAAATGTGGCATACCACTAATACCACCTTAAGTGCCACGGATGTGGGGACACATTCACGTAATGGCGTCACCACGCCGTGGGTATATTAAGGGGCCATCGGCAGGAGACATCGTCTTTGAAGCTCCGCCTCTAGCCTGCTTTATGCCTGTACCTCCCTCTAGTTAGCATACCATCAGCTACTGTTAGCTTGTTCTTATCTGTTCCACGTGTTGCTAGCTATTCATTAAAGCCAACCCTCAACACAGACAATGTGAACGCTGGTCTCATTCCCAGACATAACAGATACAGGCCAGAGTTGCAGACTCTCACTCTCTGTGAATGAGCATCACTCTTTTACCCTCTGTCTCACACTGCAAACCCTATTTCTCACTCCAAAATAAGGAAAATATTGCCAATAGGTTGTATTAAATGTACTAAATATAACAACTTTGCACAGTAGAGATTGTCCTCTCCAATACACAACTAGGACAATAACAATCATTGTTGAGGCTGGCAACAACAATGTTGATTCAAAGGCAAAATATATTGTCTGGGCACATATCCATATTCTGCAGGGTAATTTTACAAACCATAATGCCGTGTATTCCCATTTAGCTGCAGTGCTCCTGCACTGTGTACATAACTGTGAACATATGTATATTCAAAGAGTTTGTTTGCAAAAACCGATAAATGCCACTTTCATGAAAATTTCACTCTTTACATTTACTGTTAACATTACCTACTTATAGATGTTCAAATCGTTTTGTCTCAAAAGCCGATGTCCTGTGTTATAGACACTACAAATTCATGTTTTGTTTTGTTTTTTTCAAAAGCCGATAAACGCCGGGAGCATTTTTTTTTTTAACAAAAGCAGATAATTCCACACGGCAAATCAGCGCTTGGTATTTGAGTCATGTGACTCATCTTGGCTGCCTTCCTGGTCTGCTTGCTCTGACTGAGTTCCCTGGCTGTGTTCGGAATGTTCACTCACTCACTTACTCACTCCCTACTCGCTGTATAGTGAATTTTGATAGAGTGGACTATACAGTAAACTCAATATAACAATAAAATTAACTGCTTTCGGACATTACTGGGCTTGTTTTCGTGGCACAGTTAATGACATCATCACGTGAGACAGTTGTTCGTCTGTCGTTCTCGACGATGACCAAGGACATCACAGGGAAGAGGACTGGGTGCAGTGTGTCCGGCTGGGGCTGAACAGTCCGATGCGGGCACGGAAGGCTCTGCCACAGGTCGGGCACAGGTGGTCTGCGCAGGCAGAAGATACAGGGGTGGCTCTGGATCTGCGAAGCTCACATTTTCTCTGGGCCTTGGCAATTCTGTTTAGCTCAAAGGAGGCAGCACCTTTGCTGGTACGGCTACACCAGTCTGGTTGGTCTAGCGCTAGGGTCTCCCAGGTGTCAGGACTGATGTCAAAGCTCTTCAGGGAGGCCTGAAGAGTGTCTTTGTAGCGCTTCTTCTGATCACCTTGTGAGCGCTTTCCCTCTGCTAGTTCACCGTAGAACAGTCTCTTTGATAGGCGTGAGTCAGGCATACAAACAAGGTGGCCAGCCCACCTAATCTGGGCTCTCTTGAGCAGGGTGTGGATGCTAGGCAGCTCAGCTTGGGAGAGGACCTCTGTGTCAAGGATTTTGTCCTGCCAGGTGATCTTCAGGAGCTTTCTGAGGCAATTCAGGTAGAAGCGGTTTAGCTTTCTGGCATGGCGCTCGTAGACTGCCCAGGTCTCGCAGGCGTACAGTAGGGAAGGCAGGACAACTGCCTTGTACATCTTCAGTTTTGTGGTCAGCCTGATGCATCTCCTTTCCCACACTGTTGCACGTAGCCGTCCAAATGCTGAGCTTACCTTGGCAATGCGCAAATCAACCTCGTCATCAGTGTTGACAGACCTGGAGAGTGTGATGCCGAGGAACGTGAACTTGTCAACAGCCTTGAGGGTCTCCCCGTTGACAGTGATGGCTCCATGTAAGTCTTCTGCGGTGTGGGTTCTTCTTTTAGATTTGATTGGTGGTTGGCAACCAGCTTACAGGTGCATTACCGCCACTGACTTGATTATCATCACTCTATATCTTTGTATAAGGAGTTCTTATAAGGAGTTCTGAACAACTACTTATGTGTGAAAAAATTATCCATCCTTGGACTGTGTCCTCGGGGGCGTTAATTGCTGTCTCTTCTTCTTCTTCTGCTAGACTCGATTGGCGGTTGGCAACCAGCTCAAAGGTGCATCACCGCCACTGACTTGATTATGTTTTCCTCATAGCCCTGTGACGATTTCTTCATAGCCTTTTGACGTCCTCCCCTCAGCCCCGTGCAGTGTGGGTTGGTGCAGGACCTCAGTTTTCTTTGTACTGATTGTGAGCCCAAAGTTGTCACAAGCAGTGGAGAGGCAGTTCATGCTCTGCTGCATCTGGGTCTCTGTAGCGGCATTGAGTGCGCAGTTGTCTGCGAACAGGAAGTCGCGCACTGAGTCCCCTACCACCTTGGTTTTGGCTTGGAGTCTCCACAGGTTGAAGAGCCTCCTGTCCATCCTGTACCTGATCCTGATGGCGTTTTCTTCATCATCGCAGAAGGCATCAGACAGCATGGCTGTGAACATCATGCTGAAAAGTGTGGGCGTGAGTACACAGCCCTGCTTGACCCCGTTGGTGACTGGGAAGACTGGGCAGTCTCCATCGTCCAGTACTCGAACAAGCATGCCGTCGTGGAACTGGTGCGCCATGCTGATGAACTTGTCCGGGCAGCCGAACTTCACCATGATCTTTCACAGCCCCTCAGGACTAATGGTATTAAAAGCCTTGGTCAGATCTACAAATGTTGTTTAGAGGTCCCTGTTCTGCTCTTGACACTTCTCCTGAAGTTGGTGTGCGGCAAAGATCATGTCAGCAGTTCCACGACCCTCTCTGAAGCCACACTGGTTCTCTGGCAGGTGACCGCCTTCCATGTGCTGAATGAGGCAGTTGAGAAGGACTCTTGTGAGGATCTTGCAGACGATGGCGAGGAGAGAGATCCCACGGTGGTTGTCGCAGGACTGCTTGTTTCCTTTTCTCTTGTAGAGATGGACAATGGAGGTGTCCTTGAGCTCCTGGGGGATAACATCCTGCTTCCACATGGTCTGAAAGAGCTCGGTGAGTTTCTGTATTAGAACTGATCCTCCTGCCTTGTAGATTTCAGCTGGGATGGAGTCAGAGCCTGGTGCTTTGTCATTTGAAAGGAGTTTGATCCCTTTTTGGACTTCTGATTCTGTTGGAGGTTCTGCCAGAGACATGTTCACCTCTACTTGGGGCATGCGAGTGATGGCTTCTGCATTGATGGACAAAGGTCTGTTCAGGACGCTGCTGAAATGTTCTGCCTATCTTTCCAGGATTGGATTCTTGTTTGTGAGGAGAGTGGACCTGTCAGCACTGAGCAGTGGTGATGTTCCAGAAGACTGAGGCCCGTAGATGGTCTTAAGGCCATCATAGAAGTGTTTGGAGTTGTTGCTGTCAGCGCACTGCTGTATTTCATCTGCCTTTTTGCTGAGCCAGAAGTTCTGTTTCTCTCTGAGCTTTGCCTGCACCTTTCCTTTGATGGAGTTGAAGGTTGCCTTCTTAGAAACAGATCTGCTGTCTTGCTGGTACGCTCTGTGGGCTTCACACTTCTCGTTAAACAGCTTTTGGATGTCCTCATCGTTTTCATCAAACCAGTCTTGGTGTTTGTGCATGTTCTGGCCCAGATGAGTGAGTGAGGTGTCGTACACCATGTCTCTGAAAGCTGCCCAGTCTTCTTCTGCTCCGTACGCCCCAAGGTCGAGCTGACTAAGCTTGCTGTCCAGGTCCTCACTGATGTTCTTTCGCACAGAGTGCTGTTCCAGCTTGCTGACACTGAGCCATTTGTTTGCCTTTTTCCCCTGTGGATGCCATTTGGGCTGGATGTGCATGTTGAGCTTTGAGAGAATGAGTCTGTGATCCATCCAGCAGTCTGCGCCACACATCACCTTCGTCACTCTAACGTCCTGCCTGTCTCTCCTTCTCACAATGATGTAATCGATCAGATGCCAATGCTTGCTGCATGGATGCATCCAGGAGGTCTTGTTGTGGTTAGGCAAGCGGTAGACATTCTTAGTGATCAGAAGGTCATGAGAGGCGCACGTCTTCAACAGGAGAAGACCGTTGCTGTTGCACTTCCCAACTCCGTTTCTCCCAAGGGCTCCCTCCCATGTCTGGTAGTCTGTACCAACTCTGGCATTAAAGTCTCCAAGAACAATGACTTTGTCTTCCTTCAATATGCCTTCAATGAGCATCTCTAAGTCCTTGTAAAACTTGTCTTTGATCTCATCTGAGTTTGTCATGGTGGGGACATATGCACTGATGAATGTGGCATGGCGTTTTCCTCAGCGGGGGAGCAGCAGGACCATGAGGCGTTGGTTCCTTTGAGGTGACTGGCAAGCTTGCTGATCAGATTGGATCTGATCGCAAAACCCACTCCTGCTTCACGGCGTTCTTCGCTGCCTCGGCCGCTCCAGAAAAAGGTGTAGCCGGCTTTGACTTCTGTCAGCTGACCTTCTCCTACAAACCTGGTCTCGCTCAGACCTGCAAAGTGGATGTTGTACCTGCTGAGTTCTCTTGCGACAAGTGCTGTCCGCCTCTCAGGTCTGTCCACTTTGGAGCTGTCCCTGAGCATTCATGCATTCCAAGTGTGAATGGTGAGTGATGTCACCTTAGTTGATTTCTTCTGAGAATTTCAACCGCTAGGGTGGGATCCCCGCCAGCTGTGGCTTACTGGCCAGGGTGTAGCGAAGCAGCCGATGTTTACAGCACCTTTTCTAGCCCCTTCCTCAGGCCATAGAGGTGAGCAGAGCGAATCCTAAAGAGGACTGCTCAGACACCCAGGGGGCTGCCGAACTCCACTGCTGCTTCGGTCCAGTAGAGAGTGACCCTATGCCCTGGGCCACCTGTGTGTGGGATTGTGGCTACAGCTTCCAGTGTATCCACACCTGCTACTTCGTCACTTGCCCATTGCCACAGGACTTGTGGGGGGGGGGGGGGGTGAGAAGGAAATTGGCGAGGGGTGATGTCTTGACTTGCGCGTGAATTTGATTTAAGTGAGGGAGAGTTGTGCAGGATCATCAACCTCACTCTCTTGTCCCAGCCTATCTGGTTCCAGTGGCAAGATGTAGTCAAGACGGCTGGAGATAGGTTAGGATGCAGTGCTTATGTGCTTATGGGTTATTAGTCAATGTGGCCAACAGACGTTTAGTGGATGCCGTTTCTTTCACCTCCCTTCCTTGCACAGCTCAGGGAGCTGGGTCAACAACACTGGCTAACGTTATAGTTCCAAGGGGTAAGTACCAGCATTTACTTGTACAGTTCCCAGCACTCACGGTCCTGACTTTTTCGGCTACGGTAACCAAACACGGGGTCAAGCATTTCATAACCACAAAAGGCCCGCCGGTGTTCACGCATCCTTGGAGCATGGATGCAGCTAAACTGGACAGCGCATGTGAGGAGTTTGCCAACTTGGTGCAGCTGGGCATCGTCAGGCACTTCAACAGCCCATGGGCATCCCCGCTACACATGGTGCCTAAGGCCGACAGGTCGCAGCGACCGTGCAGCGATTTCTGGGGCTTGATCAACATCACAGAGCACGATCGGTATCCCATCCTGCACATCCAGGATTTTTCCGTGCACCAGGCCTGGATGCGCATTTTTTCGAAAGTGGATCTGGTCCACGGTTACCACCAGGTCCCAGTGCACGAGGAAGACGTTCCTAAGACAGCAGTAATAACAACTCCTTTTGGTCTTTTCGAGTTTTTACGCATGCCGTTCGGATTAAAGGACGCGGCGCAAACCTTTCAGAGAATGACGGACGCAATGCTCCATGACTTGTCCCTCATTTTTGTCTACATAGACAACATTCTGGTGGTTAGCGCGTCCAAGGAGGAGCACCTCACCCATTTCAAGATGGTTTTCCAGAGGTTGGAAGCGCACAGGCTTATAGTTAACCCGGCGAAGTGTCAGTTCGGGGTGCCAGTGATTGATTTTTTGGGCCACTGCATGTCACCAGAGGGTGCGATTCCACTACCGGATAAGGTGCGTGGCATGTTGGACTTTCCGCATCCAAAGACCGTGAGAGCCCTACAGGAGTTTTTGGGAATGGTCAACTTTAATAACCATTTCCCCCTTGGGCAGCCCAGCTGATGCAGCCATTGTACGCCGCACTTAAGAAAAAGAAGCCCACGAAAAAGATCGACTGGACCCCCGAGCGAGTCCAGGCTCTCACAGATGCCAAAACAGAGCTCGCTGATGCCGCTTTGCTAACCCACCCTGACCCGTCGGCGCAGATAGCGCTCACAACGGATGCGTCTGACGTTGCCATAGGGGCAGTGGTGGAGCAGTACATCTCCAGTTCGTGGCAGCCGCTTGCATTTTTCAGTCGAACTTTGCATGACAACGAATACAAATACAGCACGTTTGACAGAGAATTGTTAGCTCTCCACCTGGTGACACACCATTTCCAGTTTTGGCTGGAGGGGTGCAAGTTTGCTGCGTTCGTTGACCATAAACCGCTGACGTACGCGATGTTCAAGGTCTCAGAACCGTGGTTGGCCTGGCAGCAGCGGCATTTGGCCGCGATCTCGGAGTTTACAACCGACATTCACCACGTTGCCGGTAAGTCAGCTTCATATGTGCCTGTGTTTGTGTCTATGTTGAATGTAATTTGTGGCTTGTAAATATGGATGTCACCAGACTGCAAAACAAATCTACCTATGGGTACAAATAAAGTAACCTGAACCTGAAGCTCAGCGTCATGCCCAATTGCCTGTTGTGTGCATCAGTCTCCCCGGTCTACATGGGAATAGATATCCCTGCCATGGCCGCAGAGCAAGCCGGGGACGCGGACGTTTGCACGCTTCAGTCTGTGCCTACTGGGTTAAAGCTGGAGAGCATGGTGGTGCGAGAAGAGTGCCCTCCTTTGCTCTGCAACATCTCCACCGGTCACCCACACCTGGTGGTTTCGAGCTGTTGGCGCCACCGCATTTGTGAGTCAGTCCTCTCCTTTTCACATCCAGGCGTGCGCGCTTTGGTTAAATTGGTGGGGGTAAAATTTGTCTGGCCGCGCTTGTGCAAGGATGTGAAAGAGTGGGCTGGAGCATGCGTCGCGTGCCAGCAGGCCAAAGTGCACAAGCACACCAGAGCCCCCCTTGAGCCGTTCCAAATCCCGGCCAGAAGGTTTGACCACGTCCACGTGGATTTGGTGGGACCCATCCCACCGTCGCAAGGTTTCACACACCTTTTGACAATCATGGACCGCACCACGTGCTGGCCTGAAGTGGTCCTACTGGCTTCCACCACGTCCATGGAAGTGGCTCGCGCCTTTTTGTCAGCTTGGGTTGCATGGTTCGGCTCCCCATCAGACATCACTTCCGACAGGGGTCCACAATTTGTTTCGGAACTCTGGTCCGCAATGGCCCAGAGCCTGGGGGTCAAAATTCACCGCACTACCACGTATAACCCCCAGGCTAACGGGTTATGCAAGCATTTTCATAGGTCGCTTAAAGC
Source organism: Pholidichthys leucotaenia (assembly GCA_020510985.1). Lineage (NCBI taxonomy): Eukaryota > Metazoa > Chordata > Actinopteri > Cichliformes > Pholidichthyidae > Pholidichthys > Pholidichthys leucotaenia. Next base: position 154,865,323 of record CM035847.1, on the reverse strand, counting down.
AGCGCTCAGAGCTTCGCAAACGGATGCAAATTGGCTAATGGCTAATTGCAAATGGCTGCACAGTGGCGCAGTGGTTTAGCACTGTGGCAGCACAGTTTTACCCTTGGCCGGGGGATCGCGGGGATCACGAGATCGTGGGTTCGATCCCAGCCCCCGACCAACAGTGAGCTGTGTGGAGTTTGCATGTTCTCCCCGTGTTGCGCGGGTTTACTCCGGGATTTCTCCGGTTTCCTCCCGCACACCAAAAAACATGTAGGTTTAGGGCGCTCGCGCACGCAGCGACCAGCAGCCGGTGGCTTGTCACCAGACTGCAAACCAAGTCTACCTACGGGTACAAATAAGTAACAAAAAAAAAAAAAAAAAAAAAAAAAAAAAAATTGGGTCGACCGCCTGCCATGGGTTCTTTTAGAGTTGCACTCCTCACCTAAGGAGAATCTGGCAGCCTCCCTGGCAGAACTCGTTTTTTCACAGCTGCTGCGGATCCCCGGGGAGTTTTCACCGGAAAACCCCGCGCCCGGGGCCAATCCGCCCATGCAATTTTTGCACAGTACAGAGGCTTTTAACGTGCTGGGCCCGGCCCACCATTGTTTTCCCCACACCTTCGTTCTGAAAAGCTTACAGAACGGCAGTTTTGTTTTTGTCAGGCACGATGCACACCAGAACCCGCTGTGCCCACTGTACGACGGACCGTTCATGGTGCTTGAACCTGGAGCGAAGCATTTTGTGTTAGACTTTGGGAGGACGGGGAGTAGGGAGACCGTCTGCATCGACAGGCTGAAGCCCGCTTTTATGTTGGCAGACGAGCAGCAGGTGTTGGCCCAAGCTCCCCGGCGCAGACACCCACTGTCGATGGCTACGCAAGTTGCTGTTCCCTCAGTAGAGACCTGCACTCACGAAGCTAACATGTTCCCCCCCACCACCCTTTATCCCTCCACAGACTGACGTGCCCTTCTGTACACCTTGCCAGCAGGGTGTTTCGACAGGATCGGCGACTCCTGCTGCAGCCGCTATGGGCGCTGGCACAAGCCCAAAGGACGGGGGGATTAGTGCCCTCCCTGGGTGTTTTGGGGGGGACTGTGTGGTGGCACGGTGTGGGGGATTCTCCACCCAGAGTAGCAATCCGGGGGGAAGAGGGAATAATGGACTGAAGGAGGAAGGGGTACCAGGGGGTCTCAAACAGGACAGAAAGGACTATTCACCCCCTGGGGAGTTCAGGAGATGCCAGAACCTCTGGAAGAAGATAGGGTGTGAGAAGCGGTACTGGCGTTATGTGATGTTAATGTGCCACGCATGTCTTTGTTCCACAGAATATATTGTTGTCGGGTTCCCTGGGTCTCAAGGCATGGAATTAAAGGTTATAAAAAGAAGCTGCTCAGGGACCCAGTCAGAGTTGTACTGTACTTGATGTTGGAGGAGGAATAAAGTTTGTGTGTCATCCAAGCTCGCTGCCTCGTCTGCTTCCTTCCTCCGCAGTTTTTCTCATTTTGAACACAACTGGACTTAACTGTTTTTGCAAAAGAGCTCTTACTGCTTTGGCTAACCATTTCTTATCTTATTATCTTATTTATTATTGCTCTGAGTGCTGCTATCCTTTTGCTGCTGTAAGCCTGGAATTTCCCCATTGTGGGACTAATAAAGGCTTATCTTAATATCGTATTGATGTCCTTCAGATTTTTGAACAATAAGAGTTCTTAAGGCAGTGCTGTTAAGGTATTGTCAAGGTTGATTGCCATGGCAACTACAGTTTATGTGTATGCACACTCCACACCTACCACCCAGTTTCCCCCATGCACAATTCCCTCTAAATCTCACTCCATGCTTTTCTGAAAAGTTGGCAATTCTGATAGAGCCTTTGCCGTGTTGTTAGCACTATTGGGTAAGTTACTGAAAATGACTGTGTTACTTTACAATTATTGCATGATTAAAGTAATTAGTTACTTGTGGAAGTATCTTTAATGTTACTTTTAGATGCATACTTATCTTGCATACATACTGTAGTTTTTGATGTTTCTGAGCACGTGCCAGTGAGTGGAACATGAAAACGTGTACTATGAGCCAAAGAAAACTTATGCCCAGTCCAAATCAAGTCCCTCAAATGTCTTTTGAATAATCTTTATCCAGGTAGCAGGAAAAATGTTTTTCTGCAGTGGCTCACATTCTTTAGTTGTCACCGGTATTTTGCTAATCAGTTGTCTGAAGGCAACTGACTCCACTTTTGACAAAGATAGCATGTCTTCAACAACATATCTAGCAGTTGGTTTAATTCTTGGTGGGTCACACACTGTCCAGATGCATATCTGGGTTTGAAATCCAGCCAGCTGTCTAGATGAAGTGGCTCCATGGTCAGCAGTGCTAGCGTAGCGAGTCTTTCCTTAGTGACTGGTAGGTGAATATTGCTTAATCACTTGCTCTATGGCGCATACTTAGAGCGCATATATGGCATTCATATTCACCCACATATACCTAGTAGGCATGACGGTGCATATTCTGGAAGCTTCACGTCTCAATGGCCAAAGAGAACCTGACCCTGCAGAGACCTATGGGAGGTGTGAAGTTGGTTGCTTAAGAGACGAGAAGTGGGAGAGAATGTCCCAGCAGGAGCCCCGGAGGCTAGAAGGATGAGAGAGACAATGGAGACACCAAGGAGCCTCGGGGGCTGTATGTTTGCTCAAGGACTGTGGGTTGGGGGTGTGTTATTTGATGTTGGGGGTTTTGTGTCTTTGGAGGGTATAAGAACTGTGAAGGATGATTGTTCTACCTCTTTTCTGAGATTCTGTTCTTGTTGGAGGATGTGACCTCTCAATAAACCAACCCTGAGAAATAAACTCAGTCTCGTTTGTGAAAGGCATCCTCTACACTGGTGACCTATGACAAACTATGGCCGGTGGCGACGATCTTCCCGCACCGGACTCTTCAGGAGCCAACTGGGTTAACGCAGCTACCACACTACAGCTGCCCGATTTCTGGCAACATAACCCACGCTCCTGGTTTACCACTGTGGAGGCGCAGTTCCACCTTCGGGGAATCTCAGCGGACGCAACGAGGTTCTACCATGTCGTCGTGAAGCTGGACAGCCTCACAGTGCAGCGGGTGGAGAGCCTGACCAACCACCCGCCCCAGGACGACAAGTATGGCGCACTGAAAGCCGCCCTCATTTGAGCTTTCACTCCCTCGCAGGGAGAGCGAGCAGAGAGACTTCTGGCGCTGACAGAAGGAGAAGCAGACAGGCCGGCAGATCTGATGGCGAGGATGATGAACCTGAGAGGTGAAGATGATGACAGTTTTATCTTCGCCCACCTCTTTCTCAGAACACTACCGCCAGCAGTGAGAGTCACCCTGGCCAGCTCACAGCTGCTCAACGACCGTGACTACCACGGGCTGGGCCAGGAGGCGCAGCGGCTCGTCGACGCCCATAGATGACACGCAGCCACGACGGCGGCAACGGAGCTGAACGCACCCCCACGAGACGAGGGGAGACCAGAGGCCGCAGCACCGGACCCACTGACGTCAGCAGCAGCAGAGACCAGGAGAAGCGGAGCGGACAGCACCCTCTGCTTTTACCATCGACGTTTCACCGAGAGGGCGCGCAGATGCATCCCACCGTGCCGATACAAGCGCCAGGGAAACGCCAAGACCAAGAGTCGGTAGCAGCTGCTGCTCTCGGCGCGAAGAACAAGCTGCTTTTTGTGACGGACGCGAATTCAGGGAAGGATTTCCTGGTGGACACAGGCTCCCAGCTGAGTTTCGTCAAACCTTCCTACGCAGACCTGCTGGCACCTTCCAGCGGACCCCTGGTGCTAGCGGCAAATGGCTCGATGATCAAAACCTATGGGGAGAAGACGCTGCTTCTATCCTTCCACGGGCGCACCTTCGAGTGGACTTTCATCGTAGCTGCAGTTAGCAACAACATGTTAGGTGCTGATTTTTTATGCTCAAACAGTTTATTGGTTGATCTTACTAATAGACGTATGGTAAATGCACTGTCTTTCCACTCTATCTCCTGTACAGCTCGGGTGGCCCCGCCTTCTGCACATCCTAATGTTACAGCTGCGGGTGGTAAGTTTCATGCACTACTCAATCAGTTCCCAGCACTCACGGTCCCAACATTTTCAGCGTCAATAGCTAAACACGGGGTCGAGCATTTCATAACTACCTCCGGCCCCCCTGTTTTTGCAAAAGCTCGGCGCTTGGACCCAGCTAAACTGGCCATCGTGCACGAGGAATTCGCCAACTTGGAAAAACTGGGCATTGTTAGACGCTCTAACAGCCCTTGGTCGTCACCCCTGCATATGGTCCCCAAGGCTGACAGCTCGTGGTGGCCTTGCGGTGATTTCCGCAGGTTAAATAATGCTTCAGCACACGACCGCTACCCGATTCCGCACATCCAGGATTTTTCGGCGCATTTGGCGGGGGCGCGCATCTTTTCCAAAATAGATTTGGTGCGCGGTTATCACCAAGTCCCAGTCCGCGCTCAAGACATACCCAAAACGGCAGTAATAACCCCCTTTGGGCTTTTCGAGTTTTTGCGCATGCCTTTTGGCCTCAAAGGCGCCACACAGACGTTCCAACGCATGATGGATGCGGTGTTGCGTGGCCTCCCTTTCGTGTTCGCCTATTTGGATGATATTTTGGTAGCCAGTGCATCCGAGGTCGAACACGAACGCCACCTCACAGCGGTTTTTCAGAGGCTGACAGAGCATGGGCTGATAATTAACCCAGCGAAGTGTCAATTCGGGGTAGCGCAAATTGATTTTTTGGGCCACCGCGTTTCTCCAGAAGGAGCGGTCCCGCTGCCCGATAAAGTACGCGCGATAACGGAGTTTCCCCAGCCGCAGACAGTTAAAGCATTGCAAGAATTTTTGGGGATGGTCAATTTTTATAACCGTTTCCTTCCCAGCGCGGCACAGCTCATGCACCCACTGTACGCGGCACTAAAGAAACAAAAACCTGGAAATAAGGTCGAGTGGTCCCCAGAACCGGAGCGCGCTTTCTCCCAGGTCAAGTCGGCCCTGGCGAACGCTGTGCTGTTGGCACACCCCGTGCCAGCAGCTCGCATGGCACTAACCACGGACGCTTCTGATGTAGCAGTGGGGGCGGTTGTCGAGCAACTGGTAGCAGGGAGCTGGCAACCGCTTGCGTTTTTCAGCAAAACATTGCGCGATAACGAGCGGAAATACAGTGCGATCGATAGGGAGCTTTTAGCCCTGCATCTGGCCATCCGCCACTTCCAGTTCTGGCTGGAAGGGCGCCGATTCACCGCGTTTGTAGACCACAAACCATTAACATTTGCAATGGCCAAGATTTCAGAGCCGTGGTCGGGCCGACAGCAGAGACAGCTGGCCGCGATTTCAGAATTTACCACCGACATTCAACATGTGGCGGGCAAACACAATGTGGTGGCAGATTGCCTCTCGTGCGCAGTTGCAACGCCAGGCCCCCAGGGGGCAGACGTGGTGGCCGTGGAAGCCGGCCAGGCTTGCGGCGTGGAAGCACTCGCAGCCCCGGTCTGCGTAGGCTTAGATTATGCAGCCATGGCCGCCGAGCAGGTTAACGATGCGGATGTGCGCGCGCTCCAGTCTGGGCCAACAGGGCTAAGGCTGGAGCACAGGGTGCATCAGACTGGTATGCCTCCTCTAATCTGCGATATCTCCACGGGGCGCCCCCGCCCCATGGTCCCAGCTGCGTGGCGCCGCCGCGTTTTTGATTTAATCCATTCGCTGGCACATCCAGGAGTTCGCGCATCGATCAAAATGGTGGGAGAAAAATTTGTTTGGCCGGGGCTGCGTAAACATGTCAAAGAGTGGGCCGCAGCCTGCGCAGCGTGTCAAAGAGCAAAGATACACAAGCACACGCGGGCCCCCTTAGAACCTTTTCACATCCCGACCAAACGCTTCGACCACGTGCATATCGACTTGGTGGGACCCCTCCCGCTGTTGCAGGGTTTCACACACCTAACCATGGTAGACCGCACAACGCGCTGGCCAGAAGCGGTCCCCCTGGTGTCAACTACAGCAGCAGACGTGGCGCGCGCGTTTTTAATGGCTTGGGTCGCGCGTTTTGGAGTCCCGTCAGACATAACGTCTGACAGGGGTCCGCAATTCGTTTCCGAGCTCTGGTCATCCATGGCCCTCAGTCTGGGGGTGAAAATTCACCGCACTACCGCTTATAACCCTCAGGCCAACGGTTTGTGCGAACGCTTTCACCGGTCATTGAAAGCAGCCCTCAGAGCGGCTCTCACGGACACAAATTGGGTTGATAAACTTCCATGGGTTTTATTAGGGTTGCGTTCAGCACCTAAGGAAGCTTTATAAGCCTCTCCGGCTGAGCTAGTTTTTGCCCAACCCCTCCGGTTACCGGGCGAATTCCTTCCAGAGAACCCTGCACCAAATCGCCCACCCGCTCAGCTGCTGCAGAGCGACACGGGATCAAACACCCTCCCCGGCCCAGTTCATACAGTTTCCCACGCGTTTTTGTGTCTAAAGCCTTAAAGAACGCAGAATTTGTCTTTGTCAGACATGACGCTCAGAGGCCAGGTTTAAGACCGCCTTATGATGGACCGTTCAGAGTGTTAGAAACTGGGGAAAAACATTTCTTGCTCGATTTGGGTGACAGGAGAGAATTAGTCTGCATTAACAGACTCAAACCCGCTTTTGTGTTGGCTGATGAACAAGTGCAATTAGCCAGGGCCCCCCGCCGCGGCAGGCCGCCAGGGAGACACTCTTCTAAGCTTTCACAAGGATGTGCTAATGACTCTGATCCACAGATGCAAGAAACAGCTACAGGCAGATCGAAGCCTGCTTACAGCAGTTATAGCAGGAGGTTGAAGCCCAAGCAGTTGGAAGTGTGATATGTTGTGCCATTTTGCTGTTCTGTGTGATATGATATGTTTCTATGCATTTTGCGGTATACTTTGTCCTTATTTAGACGTTTGGGGGGGTTATATGGCGCATATTTGGGCAGCCCATATATGGGCTGCACGGTGACGCAGTGGTTTAGCACTGTGGCAGCACAGTTTTACCCTCGGCCGGGGGATCGCGGGGATCATGAGATCGTGGGTTCGATCCCAGCCCCCGACCAACAGTGAGCTGTGTGGAGTTTGCATGTTCTCCCCGTGTTGCGCGGGTTTACTCCGGGATTTCTCCGGTTTCCTCCCGCTTACCAAAAACATGTAGGTTTAGGGCGCTCGCGCACGCAGCGACCAGCAGCCGGTGGCTTGTCACCAGACTGCAAACCAAGTCTACCTACGGGTACAAATAAGTAACAAAAAAAAAACAAAAAAAAAAATATTTAGAGCGCATATATGGCATTCATATTCACCCACATATACGTAGTAGGCATGACGGTGCATATTCTGGAAGCTTCACGTCTCAATGGCCAAAGAGGACCTGACCCTGCAGAGACCTACGGGAGGTGTGAAGTTGGTTGCTTAGGAGACGAGAAGTGGGAGAGAATGTCCCAGCAGGAGCCCCGGAGGCTAGAAGGATGAGAGAGACAATGGAGACGCCAAGGAGCCTCGGGGGCTGTATGTTTGCTCAAGGACTGTGGGTTGGGGGGGTGTTATTTGATGTTGGGGGTTTTGTGTCTTTGGAGGGTATAAGAACTGTGAAGGATGATTGTTCTACCTCTTTTCTGAGATTCTGTTCTTGTTGGAGGATGTGACCTCTCAATAACTAACTAACTAACCTGCACTTATATAGCGCTTTTCTAGTCACAAAGACCACTCAAAGCGCTTTCATTAATACTAACCCTCTATTCTAAGGGCCTATAGGAAACAGATATCTAGGGACAATTTAGAACAGCCAATTAACCTAACATGCATGTTTTTGGCATGTGGGAGGAAACCGGAGAAATCCCGGAGTAAACCCACGCAACACGGGGAGAACATGCAAACTCCACACAGATCACTGTTGGTCGGGGGCTGGGATCGAACCCACGATCCCACGATCCCCACAATCCCCCGGCCAAGGGTAAACTGTGCTGCCGCAGTGCTAACCACTGCGCCACCGTGCAGCCAACCTGAACCAACCTGAACCAACTCATAAACCAACCCTGAGAAATAAACTCAGTCTCGTTTGTGAAAGGCATCCTCTACAGCTCTTTTTTAATGTGGAGTAGGCTTTCACACCGGCACATAGTTTGCAACTCACCAATATATTATTGTCCTTAACCTCTTGAAAGGAAAAAGTAATATTTCCCTGAGAAAAAAAATTGCTGCTTCTTGTCCTTTGGTCACTGTCAAACTGATTCACACTCTTTGCAGCAGGTCAAGTGACAGCTGCATGTCAGCATACGGTAGGAAAAAAATAAGTAACGAGCCTGTTAAAATTTCATTTTTAAAATTTCAATGCTCTGCACTGTGTGTGTTTATACATTTACATATTTATTCCATCTAGCTACAATGCTCCACACTGGGTGTGTTTATGTTTATGTTTATATTTATATATCTATATATTCATCCCATCTAGCTACAATGCTCCGCACTGTGTGTTTACATATCTATATACTATTCCATCTAGCTACATTGCTCTGCACTGTGTGTTTATATATTTACATATTTATTCCATCTAGCTACATTGCTCCGCACTGTGTGTGTTTATATATTTACATATTTATTCCATCTAGGTACAATGCTCCGCACTGTGTGTTTATATACTCATATTTATCTCATCCAGCTACAATGCTCTGCACTGTGTGTCTGTGTATATATATATATATTTATAGTAATATGCACATATGTATATTAGCTGCTCTTGCTTGCTTGCTTTTTTCCTTGCCTTCTGATTGTTGCTCTGAGTGTTGCTGTCCCTGTGCTGTTGCAATCCTGGAATTTCCCCGTTGTGGGACTAATAAAGGCTTATCTTATTAACTGTAATGCCATTACTTAATTTGAAAAAGTAAGTTTATTATACAACCATTACTACAAAAGTAGTGGCATTACAATAACGCATTATTCCCAACACTGGTTGTCAATAAAATGGTAAATGGCATTCACTTATATAGCGCTTTTATTCTCATCTCTTGATGGCCAAAGCGCTTTACAGATCCTGCTACCCACCCATTCACGCACACATTCACACACTGATGGTAGCATGCTGCCAAACATGGCGCTTCCAGACCCACCAGGAGCAACTGGGGGTGAAGTGTCTTGCCCAGGGACACAAAGGCAGTATATCTGGGGAGAGTGGCATTCGAACCGCCAACCATGCAGTTATTGGACGACCTGCTCTACCTCCTGAGCCACTGCCGTCCCCACAAAATAACTTATTTTGTTCCTTCTACCACACATATTGGAGCAAAATCACAGTTTAATGAAATAATTGCAGTATGTACTGTAGAACAGTAGGTCATGCACACTGTGTCCTACTGCAGATGATAGAGAGCAAATGAAACCATGACGCACAACAATGCATATCAGAGTACTGTGTCACATGCATACCTGCCTGAATAGACTGTTATAAATCACACAGGTAACAGGATGCTCATGGCTACTGGTCTTCTCCTCCCTGCTGGCCTCCAACATCATAAGAACATTGTTGAATGAAAGAAAAAGGCGCTGATGCTCCTCGTTGAGAAACAGAAGTGTGTGTGTGTCCCGCAGCGTATTTGGAAAGATACCAGCCAGACGATGAATGCACAGCTGGCTGGACACATCCCACAGGCAGAGCACCTGAAAGCATGATAAAGAAAAAGGCTTCTTTGCGGATGTGTTGGTCAACAAAGAGCATGAAAGACCACATGCAATTCAAAAATACAGAAAAATATTCAAGTTCTGATTAAAAGGCAAGAGTAAAAGTACTTTCCCAGTCATACAATGGTAATAACCTGACACAGTCATTGCTAAGAAGAACTGCTTCTCCAGCAGTTTATGTACTGCATGTTAGAAAAACTCAAGAGTTCACAAGAACACCGCCATATTGCTTTATTGCACAAAACAAGATGATTGTCGCTCTTCCGGGAACTCTTCCAAAGGAAACTGAGGTAAAGCCTTCAGAGTTTGTTGCTATGGCAGATGGTATTTGAGCAGTAAGCAGATGGAACATAAATCACCTCTAAAATATTCATTCTCCTCAGAAAAGCTAAAGAGAAGCCAAACATGCACAGTGCTACAACAGGAAGAGGGAAAGCAGCACAAGCAGCAACATCCTTTTTGCATCAGAAAGAATTGGAGTATAAAGACAAGTCTTTTTCATCAGCTCACAGTGGAAACAATGTGACACAGACTATCATTCAATAAAGCAGTTAAAGAAAGGATTTACATGGTTCTTTATATCTACATTATCTGGTCTATCAGAGAGCTTCACACACATGCACAGATGCTCTCACCTTATCTTTGGAGTAGCTGAGAAGTTGTTCTTTGGTCTGCATGAAGCGAACTGCAGTGACGGGGCTTGTGTGCCCACGAAGGACACACACTGGCTGTGAGGCCACGTAAGGGTTCCACAACAACACCAGATGGTCGACACCGGCTGTAGCTGTAACCAATCAGAGGTCTCGATCAGAACTTGGATTGACGGGTGTCTTTGTTGATCAAAGCAGTGTGTGTCACGATCATAGGACTTTGTGTGTCACAGTCACAGGACTTGCTATGACATCATCAAAAGATCAAAGGCAGACATCACATCATACTCTGTGTGTCTGTCTGTCACGATCATAGGACTCGGACTCGCTATGACATCATCAAAGATCACAGGACTTGCTATGACATCATCAAAGATCAAAGGCGGGCATCACTGAAGAATCAGAATCAGATTTATTGCCAAGCACATTTACAAGAAGTGGTGACGTCAGAGATCAAAGGCAGGTTTCACCATGGTTACTGTTGCCATGGTAACCATGTCAAAGCTCAAAGGAAGGCATCACCATGGTTACTGTTGCCATGGTAACCATGTCAGAGATCAAAGGCAGGCATGCAGGAGAAATACTTGCTTATGCTTGGTTTCTATGGGCATGCATGGGTATGCACTAGGATACTGAATTTTGCTTTCGTCTTTCTGTGCAACGCTCACTTACAGTGGACATAAAAAGTCTACACACCCCTGTTCAAATGCCAGGTTTTTGTGATGTAAAAAAATGAGATCAAGATAAATCCTTTCAAAACTTTTTCCACCATTAATGTGACCTATAACCTGTACAACCCTAACAGTCACATAATCCCCGTGGTTAAAAAAAGGGTTTGGCGATATACCAAACATACTTGATGTATTGATACATTTGGCCACACACAATACGTAAAATGCCTATATCTCACATAATGAGTGGAATTTGTCATGTTGATTCTAGCCAGGATTTCACCCTCTGCTGTCATGAGCCAAGCCGGCTTGGCTTTCCCCGGCTCGGGCTCGATCTCTCTGGTGCATTTTGTGTATTTCTGTACCAGTCCTATTACCATAGCCACTGCCTGACCGGCAGCTGTTAGTCAGCTTCTGTGATCTTTTTCCTACGCTGCTGACAGTCTGTCGGTCCAACCACGCCCCTCGCTCTCCTTAATTCCACCAGCTGTTCTCAACACCGGTAATTATCTTTCCCGCGCCTCGCTCAGGTATGCCCAATTTGTGTGGCCAGTGGCATTTGTATTTAAGCGGCTCTTCGCTAGACAAACACCGCTGGGTCATTGTACGAGTCACTCCTGTTCTCTATGGTGTGACCGTCACGTCAACAAGGACAACTGGATTATGCTCGCCGAGAGAAATGGACTTTCTGGACTGTTCCTGCTCGTGAGTAAAATGTTGCGTTTCTCAGTGCGGTCGCTGCTACGCCTTACCTGAAGTGTTTCCTCTTGCAGTGAGTCTGCTACGCTTCAGGCGGCATTTCTTCTCGCGGCGTAACCGCTACGCTTAGGCTGTGCCCAGTTTGCATTCCACCGAGTCAGTTGAGCTTCTCGTAGTCTTCCCTGCTCTCCCGAGCGCATTCATAATGTATTGTAATTTACTTGTTCGTCTTTATTAGTGAACAGTATATGTCAATAAATGTGTGTATGGTGAAACCCTGCGCTTAAATCCTTCCACTGCACCTCCGCCTCCTGCATCCAGCTACCAGTGGTGCACCCTGAGGGTGCCCCCTCCCCCCCCGTTAAAACATAAATTAACTGTGGTTTATCACATCTTTGGAAAGCTGAGTTCAGTTTCTCTAGCCACACCCAGGCCTGATTACTGCCACACTTGTTCTCAATCAAGAAATCACTTAAATTTGACCTGCCTGACAAAGTGAAGTAGACCAAAAGATCCTCAAAAGCTAGACATCATGCTGCAATCCAGAGAAATTCAGGAAGACATGAGAAACAAAGCAAATGAGATCTATCAGTCTGGAAAAGGTTATAAAGCCATTTCGAAAGCTTTGGGGCTCCAGCGAACCACAGTGAGAGCCATAATCCACAAATGGCGAAAACATGGAACAGTGGTGAACCTTCCCAGGAGTGGCAGGCCAACCAAAATTACCCCAAGAGCGCAGCAACGAGTCATCCAAGAGGTCACAAAAGACCCCACAAAAACATCCAAAGAACTGGAGGCCTTGCTTGCCTCAGTTAAGGTCAGTGTTCTTGATTCCACCATAAGAAAGAGACTGGGCAAAAATGGCCTGCATAGTAGAGTTCCAAGACAAAAACCACTGCTGAGCAAAAAGAAGATAAAGGCTAGTCTCAATTTTGCCAGAAAACATCTTGATGATCCCCAAGACTTTTGGGGAAATACTCTGTGGACTGATGAGACAAAAGTTGAACTTTTTGGAAGGTGTGTGTCCCATTACATCTGGCGTAAAAGTAACACAGCATTTCAGAAAAGGAACATCATACCACCAGTAAAATATGGTAGCGGTAGTGTGAAGATCTGGGGCTGTTTTACTACTTCAGGATCTGGAAGACTTGCTGTGGTAAATGGAGCCATGAATTCTGCTGTCTACCAAAAAATCCTGAAGGAGAATGTCCGGCCATCTGTTCGTGACCTCAAGCTGAAGTGCACTTGGGTTCTGCAGCAGAACAATTATCCAAAGCACACCAGCAAGTCCACCTCTGAATGGCTTAAGAAAAACAAAATGAAGACTTTGGAGTGGTCTAGTCAAAGTCTTGACCTGAATCCAATTAAGATGCTGTGGCATGACCTTAAAAAGGCGGTTCATGCTCGAAAACCCTCCATTGTGGCTAAATTACAACAACTCTCCAAAGATGAGTTGGCCAAAATTCCTCCACAGCGCTGTAAAATACTCATTGCCAGTTATCGCAAATGCTTGATTGCAGTTGTTGCTGCTAAGGGTGGCTCAACCAGTTATTAGGTTTAGGGGGCAATCACTTTTTCCCACACAGGGCCATGTAGGTTTGGATTTTTTTTTTTTTTTTTTTTTTACCCTCAATAATAAACGCCTTCATTTAAAAACTGTATTTTGTGTTTACTTGTGTTATTTTTGTCTAATATTTAAATTTGTTTGATGATCTGAAACATTTAAGTGTGATAAACTTTATTTGCACTTTTTAACATTTATTTTAGCCATTTTAAGTGTGAATGAATGTGGGGGTGTCCTAAAAAAGATGGTGGGGTGTCCTAATTTATTCCTCACTATTTGTTTAGAATTACATTTTACAGAAAATTTGAAAAAAGTCTTTAATTCATTGTTAATTGTTTAGTTGTATTCCATGAATCTTCCAGTATTTTTAATGTTGATATTAAATATCCATATGTCCAAATATGTTAAAAAAAAACTAAAAAAAAAAAACACAGGCTTATACAGGGTGTCCTATTTTTTTTTTTTTCACATGACTGCAAAAGTGTGGCTCTGTAGGTTTAGTTTAGTTTATTTGAAAAGGGACAATGCAATTTCATAAAACACATGATTATACATGGTTAAAAAAGCCAGAATTAGCCAAAAGGCTAGTTTTCATCTGTAGTCCCCTGGCCAAGATGTAAAAAAGCAGTAAAATGCATCTACAAGATAAAAACATGGTTAGACATTTAAGAGGGCACTAATGTAACAAATAACATATACATACGTAACAAACCGTACATTTAATCACAACATCAAACATCACAACAGACTTATCTTTTAGTGTTGGCAGCTGTAGGTGTTTATAAGCCACATTTTCAATTTTTTTGTGAAGGCCTTGTATGTTGTGAGCAGTTTAACCTCCTCAAGTACTGAGTTCCACTCACTAGCACTCCTCACTGACCACGCCGACTTACTGAAAGTACTCCTGAGCAGAGGAATGAAACAGTCACCTCTGACAGAGCCTCGAGTGACACGCTCAGAGCTGTTTCTTTGGCTGATGAACTCTGCCAGAGGATCTGGAGCCAAATCATGCAGTACTTTATAAATCAAATTTAAATTTGCAAATGTATGAAGACTATCCCAATTTAAAAGACTGTATTTTTTTAAAATTGCACAATGATGATAATGCCTAGGTTTTTTTATTCATAACTTTAACTGCTTGTTTGTACAAAACTTCCAATAGTTTTTTTGCACTCAAACCCGCCTGGGACCAGCTAGTTAGGCAATAGTTGAAGTGACTGAGAATCATTGAATGCAAGTATATTTTTGCGGCTTCAGTTGACATTTCATTTCGAATTGCACGAAAATTTGCAAGAATTAACTTGATTTTTTTTACGCAATTTAGCAATATGGGCTTTAAAGGAAAGCTGAGAATCCATTATTAACCCAAGATATTTATATTGGCTAACAATTTGTATTTTTCCTCCATTAACATGTATGTCAGGGTCAGGTGACACTATTTATTTTAGTGAAATACAGTACATGCCTACAGTTTTAGAAACATTTAACTGTAGACAGCACTCCTGCAACCAAGTTGTGACACAGGACATTGTTTTACTAAGTTTAGCAGCAACAGTGTCTTTGGAGCGACCATGAACAAAAAAAAAACGTGTTGTCTGCATACATTAAGCATTCAGCTTCAGGACAAACAGTGGGCAAATCATTAATATAAAAACTAAATAAAAGGGGCCTAATATTGATCCCTGAGGGACTCCAGAAGTTAGCCTAAGTGAATCAGACCTGCAGTTGTTAACTGATACAGATTGTGTTCGATCATGCAGATATGATTCAATCCAGCTCACAGCATTGTGAGAAAAGTTAAATTTAAAGAGCTTGATAAGAAGAACAGAGTGATTTACTGTATCAAATGCTTTCCTGAGGTCCAAAAACACTGCCCCTACAACTCCACCCTTATCAAGAAAAGATTTTATTTTCTCAATGAAGAGGCATGTAGCCATTTCAGTGGAATGCTTGGATCTGAAACCAAACTGCATTGCGTGGAGAGAGGGGGAACTACTGTTTAAATAATGGACAATCTGCTCTGCCACCCATTTTTCTGCAATTTTGGAAATGGCCAGAAGAATGCTTATTGGTCGGTAGTTATGCAGAAAAGTTGAGTCACCGGATTTAAAAACAGGGGTAACAATAGCAGATTTCCAGGCCTTTGGAAAATGGCCAGATGAAATTGAAAGATTAATGATTGAGGCAATAGGAGTGGCGAGAGCTGAACCTAAATCTTTGAGCATGTTTGTGTCCATTCCAAAAATATCCTTTGCTTTAGATGGTTTGAGTGATTGAATTAAATCGATAACTTTGGTCTCAGTAATATTTGTAATAGTAAAAGACTGCGTTGCCGACAATGCAGGGTATTCCTTCCTTTGTTTTACTATAAACTTATCAGAGATTTCTGACACAGATTCAATGAAGTAGTTGTTAAAAGCATCAGCCATCACTTGAGGTTCCGTCAAGATGTTTCCATTTAATTGAATTTGCATTAGTTTTGTTTTGTTTTTTTGGGAATCACCCAATAGTTTTTTTTTTATATAATTCCAGGTTATTTTAGAATTTCCCCTTGCACTATTCAAAACAGTAATGAAAAAGTCAGCTTTAGATTTTCTTATTTCTTTCACTACCCTATTTCTCAATGAAATAAATTGGTGCCTGTTGTGTCCTGATTTAACTGACAACTTCAAAAAGTGATCTCGTTCTTTCATCAGTTTCAGAATAAATTTGTTTAACCAAGGAAGGCCATTCTTTCTAGCTTTTAGTTTAATTATCTGTGTAAGTTGTATAATAATTTGTTGTATTTTGTTGGCAAATTTAGAACAATCCCCATCTAAATTTTTGTCAATGAGTAATTCATCCCAATTTACTTCTTGAATTGAATCTTGAAAATTTTGTTGTTCCTGTTTTGGTATCCTATAGAATTCAGTGGCGGCCAAGGATCTGAAGCGCTTTTTATTTAATTTTCTTGTGACCATTATAAGACTGTGATCAGACAATCCTGTGAGCATATTGTATGACTTCAAGATCCTTTCTGGCCTATTAGTAAAAGCTAGATCAATCTGAGTGCTAGTGGAGTTTGTGATTCTCGTAGGGCCATTAATTACCTGAGTCATATCCATGTCATCCATAACCTTTTTCAGATTTTTCCTAACTTTGTTGACTTCCCAATTAACATTTAAGTCACCCATTATTATTACCTCTTTTGCAAAATTAAGTTTCAATAAAATTTCCAGCTTTTCATAAAAATCTACATTTGATGAAGGAGGCCTATAAATAACTACAAGAATAAAAGACATTTGCTGTGACAAAGAAACAGTTAGTCCAAGAAATTCCAGTCCATTCTCATCTGTAACATGTATCTCATTACAATTAAAAGTATCCTTGGCATAAATCGTAACGCCTCCTCCCTTAGAACCCTGTCTGTTAAAGGTTAAATTAACCGTTAAACTTATCCTGTTGCTTTAACCAATCAGATGTCTTCTGTACGTCCAGGGGTGCGCATAGAAGGCATCTGAGAACGTTGGCATTTTTACGTCTTTTGATTGGATGGTTAGACTCCTCCACCCACAATGCAGAGGATCCTAGCTAGCAAAATGCCAGTGCAAGGATTTGCTTAAGCAGCTACAATATACTGTACCGTTTCTGTTTAAATATAATAGCTGTTTTTCCACCCACAATGGCTGACAGGGGAGAGGAAAATGATTTGGTCGCTGATATTTAAAAAAAAATCAATTTTCCAGACGGACTTTTCAAGAAAAGCTGGTCACTGTGAAAAGAGGTCGGCCAACCCCGAAGCTAGCAGGCCCATCTCAGCTGGGGAAAGGATTTGTCCGTCCCTTCCATATTAACGAGCAGTATCCTTGGATTACAGGCTCTGAGGAGTGCTGCAAATTATCTTGCTGGGAATGTCTGTTGTTTGCAACTGATCGAGTAGATACTTGGAGCCAGACAGGGTTTGCAAACTTGAGCTGTCTATTGTCACACCATGACGATTTAGGCAGTGTTCGCCAAACGTATAAAAATTGGTCTAAAATGCTGGGATATGCCAAAATTTTCACTTTTGGCCGTATGCATCGCATATCCATAACAACTTGGACATACAATTAAGTAATCGTTACTTAAACCAAATAATGCTTGGCATGTTGCCAACATTCACAACTTATGCACAACAACAGTTTAACTTCTGCATAGTGCAGTCATGCCAAACTGCCATTGCCTCCCAATCCATGAATCCTAGTTTTGGGATAGTTCATCTCTGTTCAACCCAGACGATTCTCCCCTCCAAACACCATGGCAGGGGGCAACCTGGCAGAGCTGTCAAATCTGTCAGGTCAGTCGTGCCTAAAACAGCTGATGTGACACGTCAGGAACATCAGATGACAGTTGTCACAACCTGGCTCAAAGGCATGCGAACTGATTGTGATAAAAAAAAAATTTCAACAAAGTGAAAAAAAAATAAAACCAAGACAATACATGGTGTGTGCTTTTGCTGGGAGGTGCAGCCAACAGCAAAGTAAACAGCTGCGCTCTGCGCTTCAGGTGATCAGCTGACTGAATCCTCCTCCTCTGGTGTTCTGACATTTTGACATATCTATCACAACAACACTGGACAGATGATCATATAGACTTCAGTTAAATGTAAAAAAAAAAAAAAAAACCAACAGGTCCCATGTGTGTGTGCGCTACAGGCATACAGCTCTGTATGGGTTTTTCCTGTGAACCAACGCTGCAAATGTGCCATTTGCTCCGCAAATGTGGGATGTTATCAGTCATACGCTGGATACGTCAAAAAATTTTCAGCATGCTGAAAATTAATTTTCAGAGAAGCTCGGCGAACAACGCTGTATACCAGCGTGCTCTTAACTTAGACAAAACTCAGCCATAACTGATTCACGTATTCTCAAAATTTTTCATACATTTTGCAAACATTGCTAAATCATCTAGGTGTGACAGGGCCTTAGCCAAGGCAGCAGCGAGACACGAAAGCACAGCTGCCAGCTGGACAAGCAACAGTACTTTTAAACCTTTGGGGAAACAAGGGTGGATCTGCAGCTCAACGAACAAATGTGCAGGGAAACAGAACTCTACAATGAAAAGGTAAAGCTTTTTAAAACTATTATTTTATAGTTAGTTATCTATAACATGCTTTGTGTGGACGGCGCTATAGGCTATTTTTATGGTGTTTGGTATGAACGGCACTTAAATCGGGTAGCTCACCACTGAAGGCCTAGTTGTAAAATACACGGTCCACCACTGGCGTCTACCCACACAGAAGTCTGCTGCAAGCAGAAATAAATAACAGAATAGTAGAATAAACAGAATGAAAGTTGGTCTGTCTTAAGCACAGAAAATGAGGGAGTCAGGTAAAGATAAACATTTCCAGTCTGAAGTCTGCTTATATTAAAATTAAGCTCTCTTCACAAGCAAACTTTCAAAATAAGAGCTCTGATCTGGTCTTGTAAACTTTCAAAGTAAGAGTGAGCGGCTGGCCAAACGAAGAACTGATGAAACAGACACATAAAAAAACAAAAATAAGTGACAAATTATACTCCTGTCACTTATTAGACCGCTAAGTACTAAGTGTGGTAAACCGAAATGTTTCTACATATGTGGATGTACTCGATTAGCTGATGAGAGTTTTGTTAAGCAAGGGGAAAAAAAAGACACTTTCATCAATTACATATTGCTGTGAAGAACTTTCTCTGAGGTATGTGTGTACCGAATATGATTTGTTTCTAATAAAAATGTAAGTAAAACCCAATTTAAAGGATATTCAGTGCATGAAATACAGTACATTATTGCAAGATATATTGTGTTTTGCGATATAGAGAAATTATATTGCAATACTTTTTTTTAGCTGTATTGCCCAGCTCTAGATTAAACCTACAGGGTACTGAGTCACTCCATAGGTTTACCCAGCAGCAATGTGCAGTGGTTAGCACTGTTGCCTCACAGTTAGAAGGATCCTCCTTTGAATCCCTAGGCCAGCAAAGATAGGATCCTTCCTTATGTTCTCCCTGTGTTTTAAGGGTTTATTACGCATGCACCAGTTTCCTCCAACAATCCAAAGAAATATATGTTAGGTTAACTGATGATTCTACATTGGCCTTAGCTATGTGTCTCTGTAAAGCCCGTAGAACCCAGGATTAAGTGGGTTACTAGCTAAGTGCTTTGAGTAGTCTTTCAGAGTAGGAAAAGCACTATATACAGTAAATCCAGATCCTGATCCTACATAAAAAAGACGATCTCTAATAACTACATACCTAGCCAGTGCAGGAATTTTCAGCTGAAGAAAATATGTTAATTTATCAGCATAGTCTTATGACTGTAACCTAATTCATCCCATCTGCATTTACACCTAAGCTTTGGTTTAGCTTGCTGGAATTTACTTGAATGTAATTACAGATACAAGTTTGGTTCTGATAGCCTTCGTGGTTGTGCATGTGGAGCTCAGACTTTTACAAATTAAAAAAATGTTCCGTTTATTGACACATTTAAAACATTTTAGTGAGATCCCACCCCAAGCAGTTCCTTTAGATGTTTCAATGTTTAGATGTTCAATTTTATCGAAATGAACATAATGAAGAGTAGATCTGACAGCCCAAGAAGCATATGCATGCCAGCTTTGACTAAAGCTCATATTAGCAGGGGACACTAGCTGTAATCAAGAAAAGTGTACTATTTCAAGCTTGCTGCAATCAATTCAATGTTCAATAAGGCATTTCACAGTCTTGAAGTATTGCCCACACTTTTTGCTTTTTCAGACTGAAGATTTCAAACCCAACGACCTTTTCAGATTTTTTTAACCAAGCACATTTAACAACTAATTCCTACTTTTTTTTTCTTTTTTTTTTTTAAAATGTTCAATAGCTCTTAGTTTGTAAATTAACTGTAAATTCTAATGTGACTGATGAATTGAATTTACTATTGCTTGGAGTACAGAAGTAGAAGCAAATTGACCACACCTATCAGAGTGAGTCTACAATGGCAGTCTATGTCCCACACTCCCCTCTTTGTAGGGTAAGGAGTGGCTCGTAGATTCTTGCTTTCCTTTTCCCTCCTGCCAATCACCAAGCTGCTCTGTGGGCTGGTGGTGCATGACACAAAGGCATCCAGTGAGCCCAGGTAATGCACTACAGAAGACAAGAAAGAGTAAAAAAGTGACAGTATTTTAGATATGATATGCTTTATTTGGCTTTATTACATGTACAAACCAATTTCAATGGCATACATCGAAAAAATATCAATAGGAACCCACTGGCTTCCCAAGTTAATCTGTAATGGAAATGATGTGGCAAAAGTTACTGGCAGAGGAAGTGCTTGACTTTTAAACTCAACAAATTCAATGAAAAACAACATTGCAACATATTTTGATGAGGACACACAGCAGATTTTATTTCATTTCTCCAAATTAGATACTTCTCCCTGCTGATGCCCAGATGCTTTCGCCAGTCCAACTCAAAAGGATATCCACTCTCTGAAATGACTGGGCTAAATGCGTGATGACCGCAACCCCTCCGAAAAGTAAACCAACCAATTCACAGGAGCTCAGAAAGGCATACAATTAGGCGGGTATGATTTGCTCACTGGTATTACAGAAAATGTAATGGATCTTGCATCACCATCTATCTCAATTAACACTTTGATTGAGAACAGCTAAATTGGATGCCACATGTCTCTATTAGGAGCTGCTTAGCTTTCAGAGACTGCATAAATGCGGGCTGGCTGTGAGATGGTGTGTGACAATCTCAGGTCAAAAAAAAAAAAAAAACAACTGGCCGCATGGCGTGGGGGAGTAATTACATCTGATTACACTTCACACACTGTATCTTGGTGAATTAAGAGATCAGTGGATTTTCAGATGGTTTCACATTACTCATCATTGATTCATGTCATTTCTGTCTTTCACTGACACACAGATCGTACAGCAAGTCAAACTAGTGACGAAACACACGCAGATACACAACATTTGGTTCTTTAGTAGTGTCGGAGCTAATCACAGGCTTTGGAGATCAAAACAGTCAATGATCATCTTTAATGTTCTTTTCCATTTCTTTGGTCACAAAGAAATAATATAAGGATACATTAATGCATTTGTCACTCACTCACTCATAAACACAGTCCTCTCATGCATGGCTCTCCGCCCATCCCAATTTCTTCCTAATTTCCTCTCATGTTCACTCCCGGCTCCACCACCCTCTCCCTGTCCCTCTCTTTCTCTCTCACTCTTCCTCCTCCTTTCTGTGGTGGCCCATGAGCCTGAAGGTTTGGAGGTCTGGATAACCAGCCATGTCTAATGGTACACAGCCCACTCATACTTCAGGGTGGGAAACTTCAAAAGAACACCAACAGCACCCCAGAGGTATGCAAACACGCATATATGCTTGCACAGGCACCCTCTCTTCCTTTCTTACAGTCTGAAAATGGGCGCCCACAGTCACACACACATGCATACACAACCCTTTACCGTTGTCTCTCCTGACGATTCAAGTGCTCGTGCACACACAGACTGTAAAATTTTACTTTAACCAACCCTTTTAAAGTGCTGCCATTGTCTCCCATTTCCCCCTGTTTTGCAACCCCTTTGTTTTTTCCATTTGTTGTGCTTATTTATGTGCACTTTATTCTTGTTTTGCCTTTTATCAGGATCCCCCTTTCCAGGCAAGCTCGTCTCAGAGTGCCGCCTTGGCTGAATCATTATCAAACAGCCCAATAACTCCTCAGAGAGACTCTATCCGAGTGATGCAATCAAGATAAAACTAAGCGACCTCTTGTTACCCCCGCTGAGCTGAAGTGGGGAATCTCAGCAGGCCAGACCCTCAAGCCTGCGACTTTGTGCCAATATTCAAAACCTTGGCTATGAAGTGGGTGGCTCAGGAGTCGCCACATGTGTGCCAGTGTGTGTGTGTATTAGTGACCGAGACACACCCAAAGATTTCCACGGTGTTGCATAAGCCCTTTTTTTTTGTGATACTGATACTAAAAAGATGCAGGCAAGGGAGCCAGAAGCTCTCATCTCCGGTGTCAAGGTGAAAGTGAGCGTGCTAGCTCTGACATCCAGATTGTGCCGTGTTTTATCTCTTTGAGCCACTGGTTTTGTATTCACAGTTACTACTCTGACTGTTGTTAGTGCCATTTTGCTTGAACTTCAAAATTTCCTTTGGGAACACTAATTGTCTTTAGTCCTATGCCCTCATTACTGAAGCACAGAATAAGAGATGGTAAAACAGATACTGAATGTTTACACCGAGATGAGACTGCAATGAATGTTGAGTACATTGTTGAAGATGCAGCAAACACATGAAATGCATTAAGAACATCAAGAAGGGAGACTAGAGTTTTGCATTCATGTTTTAGTTTTTCTGTGTATGGGATTCTTCAGAGGTGGGTCATAACCTATTACACATTTAGACAAGTATAAATATTTTTTCCATAACATTGCACTTTACTTAGTAGTTTTTACTGCATGACACTTTTTAGTATTACTTTATACTGTACTTCTTTCCAGGTACGTTTAGTTGTACTCTGAGTCAGTTTTGAGTTCACTGATTTCAAAAGTAGGAAGAAAAATACTGTAATAACTACTTCTTACTAGAAATTACTGCATATCTTTAATCTCTGTAGTGAATTTATAATTCCCGCTATTGTAGGAGGCTGAAATTACACATGTATAATAATGTATATCTCTATAAGTCATGTGGTAATTTGCATCTCTCAACTAAGAGTTTCTCTTTTACAGGTGCTAAGATGGAGTAAGGTGTGATAATGGAGCCAAGTGAATGCAGAACGGTCATCAGGTTCCTGTACATGAGAGGCTGCACACCATGGGAGATGTTTGATGAGATGAAAGAGACTTATGGGGAGGATGTCCCATTGTGGGTGGGTGGGTGGGTTGGTAGGTAGATAGATAGACTTGAGGCCAAACTGGAAAATTACAGTGTAACAGCAGCATGACCCAGTACACGACCCAAACCAACAGAAACACACAGCATCATAAAAAAAGGAGTTACCCAGGAAGTAAAAACGCTTACGTAACTATATAATACATAGGCTACTACCAGGTTAAATAGATGATTATCCTTATGAATCTACGGATAGTACTGACTGTACAAAGAAGGGTTATAAGGTGCAGGATGAAATGTGAGGTACCAGTTAAGACTGTAAGGTGCAGTGTGGCAGCTTTGCTATGACTAAAATTCAACATTAGAGTGAGTTACTGTACAGTGAAATGGCATGCGGCAGAAAAGATTTCCTGTACCTGGCCATTCAGCAGCAGAGCTGTAGCAGTCTGCTGGAGAAAGTGCTCCACTGTCTGTCCAGTGTGTGGTGGAGGGGGTGATCGGGATTGTCTATGATGGATAGCAGTTTGTTCAGTGTCCGCCTCTCCACTACAGTCCCAAAGGTCTCCAGCCTGAGACCAATTACAGAGCCAGCCTTCTTGATAATCTTGTCAAGTCTGTTGGTGTTCCTGGCTCTGATACTGCTACACTTTGCTAGGCCTTTTTGGCCATGTGCCAAGAAAACCAGGAGGACTTCTTTGACAGACTAATCATGCAGGACATAAATGGGTATATCACTATGATCCAGAGACTAAAGCCCAGTCAAAATAATGGAAGCATTATGACTCACCACCTCTGAAGGCAGCACGTGTCTAACCCTCAGCAGGCAAGGTCATGCTCAAGGTCTTTTCGGACCAGCATGGAGTATTGATGATGGATTTTCAGGCAAAGGGAACTACAATTACCAGGACTTACTACACTTCACTGCTGCAGAAATTGCAGAAGGCAACCAAAACCAAGAGGCCTGGCAATGCTGACCAAAGATGTCCACCTTCTGCAAGACAGCACCCCGGTTCACAATCCACATGTTGCCCAGATGGAAGCACAGTTCTGTAGCTATGAAATCCTTCCTTACCCCCATACTCTCCTGACTTCGCATCATCTGACTTCTACCCCTTTCCAACCATGATGTCCTTTTTCAAGGGCAAGCACTTCCAAGACGATGAAACACTATGTGGAGAAAGACTAATAACTGTGCCAAGTTTGGTTCCTCTCAGTCCATGGGAAATGAGTCAGGGGAAAACTTTAATGAACAGCCCTTGTATTCTGCTTTAAGAAATGTTAAATTTAAATCTATTTTTATATGATAAGACTTAGACCCTATTAGCGGCCACATGTGGATATTTTATTTTCCTCAGACTAACACATTCAAGAGAACAACTTCCCAAATTGACAAGAAAAAAAAAAGTCAAAAATTTACAACAAAAAAGTTACAGAAAAGTTAAAATTAGAAGAAAATGTCTGTTGTATGAGAAAAACCTCACAAAATGGTGAGAGTACAATTGTTACTCACTACTCAAGTAACATTTCAAGTAGATACCGTCTAATACAACTTAACTCTGGATTCGAAGCTGCTCAGAGGCAGGTGTGTGAAAGTGAGTGGTTGTGTGTCTGCCTCTGTGACTCTGTTATGCCTGTTGATCTGAAGAGGTTAAGAAAATGAACAAATGACCATCTTACTCAAGTAATTCATTTGATGATTGCATTTACTTACACTCAAGTAATTAATATCAAAAGGTAACACTACTTCTGGCAAGTCTATCCACCCTTGATTATCTCTCACCTTTTCTAACCCAGGCAGGGGCATGTGCCTGGTGTGTCACGGTATAACAGAACTGATGTTTGCCTTTGACCACCTCGTCCCACAGGATGACTTCTGCTGAGTCAGTGTCTGTCTTCCGTCTCTCAAACAGAGAAATCTGGGCTGAGGTAAAGTTCAAAGCAGTAACCTGTGCAAACACATGCACACACACATAAATAAATGACACTCATTGAAATGCCTGATGAGAATGAGCTTTCCCTTTCTGTGTATTACCTGTCCTCCAATGTCTCCTATGGTGAGAACAGCTTGGTCTGGGTGAGAGGGATCCACCCAGAAGTCTAGACACCAAGGAATAAACTTCAAACCCTATAGAAAATTAGATATGGATACATCAAGGCAGGTACATGAACAAATCTTGTTTTATTTACATTATGTACTCTACACTCAACATCCAGAAGGCAAAAGTTGAATGTAGAGGAAATAGGATTATAGAATAAAGGTGGTATAAATCTGTGAATCTGTTTGAAACACTAAAACAGCACACCAAATATTTTCTTATTTTCATGCTGACAATTCATGTTACCTTGAGTTTATACTCGATGCTGAAGTTCTGCTTAGACAGCATGTCATAAAAATACACCTCTTTACTCGTGAAAGACACGGCTATCTGAAAATGGGGAATAACAGAATTACTAGGAGCACACAAATGCTGACGAGCAACAATTTTACACTCTACAATGAGAATTTAACAGTTTCTTGCTGCTAATAATTAATCAAAGGAAATCTCTGTGTGCTATTCAAAGTATGAAGTATGTCATCCATACATCTGAGGAATTTTTAATTAAAAGAAACTATCAATAATTGATTTTTTTAACTGAAAGATTGATGTTTACATTCTGAATTTTATGGACCATTCTCATGTCTGAAGTTCAATTAGCCAAAATCACAGATCAATAATTTATTGAGTTAAAAAATTGTTTATCTCTGTGCATTATGTCTACCCCAGTGAATAAGACTTCTTATCAATTATTCATTTATAAATTATTTTCTTGCTGTAAAATTTGTTCAGCCATGCTGCAGGAACCAGAGTGTGTCTAAGTAATTCTGCACAGCAGCGGGAATCAATACATGGACCAAGCCTTTGTTCCTCATAAGATCACCTTGTGTATGCTTTCCAGCAGCACCACGTCTGTGATCCAGAGGTCTTTGGGTGCCATGCTGCTGTTCTGCAGTCGCTTTGTGTGCAGAAGGGCCACGTCCTCTCCATGCCACAGCCCCACATTTCCTCTTTTACTCACAGTCAAATACTGCCCTGAACTCTGCTGGTACAACACCTGAAAAAGTCAGATGCTGTTCAACATTTAGACATATTGGGCAAACCCTTGCAAGTGTTATTGCGGCCAGACTTCTTGAGTAGGGCATTGTGAAGGAGCC
The DNA here is from genome assembly GCA_020510985.1 of Pholidichthys leucotaenia. Lineage (NCBI taxonomy): Eukaryota > Metazoa > Chordata > Actinopteri > Cichliformes > Pholidichthyidae > Pholidichthys > Pholidichthys leucotaenia. The sequence continues at coordinate 154,839,031 of CM035847.1, read as the reverse complement.
AGCATTCTGCAACCCTACACAAAATAAGGGGTTAACTGGGTGAGTACATTCCCCTCTTCTTGTAACCATGGAACTACCTAGAATTGGGTCTATTAAATACACGCTCATCCTAAATCTTTCTCTCCTCAGACGCGAGCGAATAAAACTGAGCAGTCCCCATTATGTGCTGAAGCCAATAAAATAATAGAGGATTAATGAATCACAGGAGTTATTGTGTGAGCTGCAAGAACAAAAATGGGAGCTGGGGAAAAGCTTGAAGCTCAGGGCATCTGACTAGAAAAGGAACATCTAATAGAAAGCAGGTTTAATAATACCTTTATTATAGAGGTCAGAGATTAGATGTTCTACTAGTGTAATTACCACCAACTGTCTTTTGCCTCTCAGTCAACTGAAGGCTTTGTGCCAGCTGGTGAATTGACATGCCAAGTATCTTTATCCATCATTACCAGTTGATATACTGTTGGTCACTTTTTTCACTGACAAAAGACAATAAATCAATCGTGTGTTTGCTTTTATTTTATACTTCTGTGTGTTTTTTTTTTAAATTGGCATACTTCAAATTACCATTCAGTTTCACAAATCTCTGCCTTCTGTTTTGCTAAATAATCTGTTAACCGATTCGACAATGTGCATACATACAGTATACGGTAAGTTGTTCATTGATTACTGCTGCTTCTGTGTGTCCGTCTGTTGCTAAAGCTGGTATCTCACAGAGTGATGAATGCTGATGAACATTTGATCACAGTAGCTAATGTTCACCAACTGTCTTTCGCAAACATCTGCGCAAATGTTGCCAATTGTTGCTAAAGTTGCTAAATGTTGCAGATGACAGCGGCGACCCCTGATCTTCATCAACATCCGTCAGAAAAACTGGTAAATCCAAAAACTCCATTTGCTGCTCCGTGAGATACCAGCTCAAAGAATGCAGAGGACGGGTGTTACAGATCTGGTCTGCCTCTGTAGAGAGCAAATCTGGTTAAGCTTGTATGGGGGATGAGGTAGTCTAGTCTTAATTGTTGGGGTTCGTTTACAAGCCACTTTTGTTAGCAAATGAAGTAGAAAACATTAATTAACTGCAGATTTAATCATATTTCTGCACATTATCTATCTTGTTTGACTGACTTTGTGGAAAATAAATAGAACCTTCTGAGGGGAAATCGTCTGTCTCTTTGGCCTCTTAGATCTATCTTGGGGCAGCTGTGGCGCAGGTGTATTGTGGTCGACTACTGATTGGAGGGTCAAGGGTTCGATTCCCGCTCTGTCTGCAGTCTGCATGTCGAAGTGTCCTTGAGCAAGACACTGAACCCCCAGTTGCTCCTGGTAGTCAGGCTAGCACCTCTGTCTATGGCAGCCCTGCCGCCATCAGTGTGTGAATGGGTGGATAGCAGGATCTGTAAAGCGCTTTGGTCATCCAGAGATGAGAAAAAGCGCTATATAAGTGAACGCCATTTACCATCTGAGCTGAAGAAAAAAAAAAAACTTCCAGCAATTTGAAAAACAACTGACACAACAGTCTGACATCCGTAGGATGGAAAGATTAAAGTGGTGAGCTTTCACTTTATCCACAGTGGTGGAGACTTCATACAGACTGCCTCATTTGCATATTAATTGATAGATGTTAAAGCAGTCCAGAGCAATTTATCTCCAAAGAAGTGAGCCATTCTGATGAGCAAGACCCTAATACTTTTTGAACGTTTTCTTGCACAATGTTTAATAATGTGGAATTCCATCAAGTCAGCAGAGTTTCAGTTTTCCCAGTCAGTCAATGTCAAAATGCTTTTCAGATAATATGCCACAATGGATGTTAGCTTTAGAAAACTCAACATGTTCTGGCTCTTATAATAAACTTTTTTCATAAGACTCTTGGGGGTCTGTGACCTTTTACCTTCTGAACAGGGTCCTGATGTGGACTGGTAAGGGTGCGTGGTGGCTTCCAGCGAGGCACACTGATGGTTCTGGTGTTCTTCATTCTATCAGTAAGGACCTGCAGAAGAAAGGCACACAGCCCTTCCCAGTCAACCCGTCCTCCTTCCTTCACTGTGTCACTGTCCAAAAGGAGGCCACGGTGCTCCTGACTGATGACCACACTGTCAAACAGGAGGCCATATTCCTCCTTAGATCCATGCCCAACTGAAGACCATGCAAGACTGATGAACTGAGTTCTTGACAAGGAGTGAAATGCACCTGAGGAGTCCTGCATTCAGATCAGCAGCATTATGAGACATCAGAAAATGCTGGAACACAGAGCCGTCTTGGCATATAAACACAATCAACGACGTGCTGTCACAAGTATGTTGCCAGCAGCAAGATGCAAAATTCTGACGTCTGTGACCTGTGTCTACACAAACATTTACTTTAAAAGTCCTGTATGGAATTTTTAGAAACTCAGATTCTAGCGACAACCTGTGATGACTAAAACTGCAGCAATATTCAGTCTATTCATCTTGGAAATGAATGCAATGTATAAGGTAAACCATGTCAACATAACCCAAGTTTACAAAAGTCCCATAAAATGCCAATAACCAAATTATATTGTGGTGGACCACAGAGAGGCACCACTCACACCCAGTGACTATGGGAGAGGGGAAGAAGTGTGTGTGATACTCCTATATGTGCACTTGGCACCAATGTCACTCACTTGTTCTAAGGTTGGAGATGAATAAACAACACATTGACATTTCTTGGGTGTCATCTTTTCCCTGCCCACAATATACTATAAAAAAGGTTATTGGAAATTTGATATTGTCTGTGACCATACAGCTTCTAGGTCAGAAAAGTCTAGTCAGGAACACCATGGACTTAAAAGTAAAGCCAGTTTTGCACAGTTTCATGAGAGGTTGGTTTCCGTGAGGTAGTCAGTCCTTATAGACTCATAATTTGGTAATTTGAATTACACATATTCAATTGAAGCTAAGTGTAATATTAGAGATGTGGTTGCTATGATGATGAATGCTGACACAAGAGGCTTTAAACCCTTTGAAGCACTCACATCCTCACACCTACAGCCAATGTGGAACCACAAATCAAGCCGGCATAATTTTGGTCTGCACCAGCAAGCCAGGGTATTTGCAGGAAACTCATGCACTGATATTTTGAAGTTGCAAACTTCACACAGAAACAGCACAATATGTTCAGCAACATCAGTGGGACAATTTACATTAGATTTTTGGCACTCAGCAGAACATTTGCCAAGTCTGAAATGATTTGAATGAACATTTGCTAAAATAGATAAGTCCTAGAGAGGCACACAGTTATTGGAAGTGCTGCAAATTGTTCTAGAGTAGTTGTTGGACCTTAAATAAAAGAGAATATAAGTAAGAATACAATCATTTTGCAATATGATGCTTTTAATACACTCATTAATAATCAAAGACTCACTAGGAAAAGGCTCTGTAACTTTCTATAGTCCTCCATGTTCATCCTGCTTTCAAGCTGAGAAACCTCCATCCTTGTTCCCATGGTTACAGCTCAGACCTGTCAATCAATCACCAACATAGCAGTTGAGGTCAGAGAGGTAAAGTATGCAGGTTTGTGTGCTAGAGCCACTGTTATTCTCCACATCTCTAGGTGTTACATGACAAAACAAGATGTCCTCAGCACCAGTAATCCCTGTATAAAGAACATCCTTATCTATTTCACAGCATGTTGTCATACCATATAGTCATACAGCAGGGTCATAGCAGTAGCTTCTTTGCCTTTTTTAACTCTGTCAGAACACTTCCTTGTTGGGTGCGTCTTTGATAATGTCACGGAAGTGTTAGAGAAGGGCTGCACTGTTATAACAGAATTTTAAGTAGGATGACAGACATAATTTAATGATTAAAAGGCGTGCAGGATGTGTTAAACTAGCTTTTTGTGTAATTAAAAGCACATTTGAGAGCTGAATAGTTTCTTTTGTAAACCGTACACAACACGACAAAGAGCAGTCGAGAACACACCACTTTAACTCAAGCCATTTATGAGACAAATTCACTGAATGTGGCATCAAACTGAACTGAGATTTAGATGACAGGGAATGTAATAAAAGCAAAAATCAATGCTTTGCTGACACTATTGTCCTTTTTTTTATAACAGTGATGAACTGCAGTGTGATCTTGTCATGATAGTTTAGCCACCTTTTATTTGCATTACTGACAATAAGTTACAACAGATGTCTTTATGCTTCAGAGAGATATGAGAAGAATCGTATTTCTCCGGAGACAATTTCTTCATGTTTTGTTTATGAGTGAAATAACTTTTAATCAACCACATTCTGACTTGTTTTGTGGCACCCTGCTGGCATCAGTGTGTATGCAACTGCTGAAGGAACTCCATAAAGTTCAAAAAAACAGAACACCATCCAGATTGCTTTTCTTTTCAGTCCAATAGTCCGTTAGCAAACGCACTTACCAGGATGCCCCTCTTCTCTTTGGATGGCAACTTCAGGCCCAGTCAGTTCACGTGGTTCATTCCGGGAATAATAAGAGTTGCAGACAAAAACATGTCTGCCCAAGGCTGTAACTGGATGACACTCAGTCAAGGCGCAGAGTTGAGCAGGCTTTTAATCATAGAAGTTCAAACAGTAGAGGTGGACAGAGTCACCCTTAACAACAAATTCAAACTTACCGAGACAGCCAATTTCATCCTCTCACTCCACAACAGGTGTCCATAATAAATTGCACCCGAGTCCTCATACTCCAAGGGTGTTAAAACATAATTTTCAAAAGTGAAACATTTCTAACAAATACTCCGTCTTGGACTTAGTTAGCTCTCATCTGTGGGAGGTTCAGCTGATTCCAGGCTGCACTTTGTGTCCAGAGGTTTGTCAAAGCCAGGGACGTCTGAGCAGCAATCAACGCTAACAGCTCTGGCTGCAGCATGCACACCCACAGAGAGTTAACCAACTGCCCCCAGTAGCCCAGATGGTGGCAGAGGCCACACACACTCACACTATTCCCTTCCTTTATTATCCCTCACTCTTAAAGAATCAAGTTTCCTGGCAACCAGTGAGTCAAAAAGAGTTGTGTTTGTGAGTCTAGGGCCTATTGTCTGAATGCGTGTGTTTTTATAAATCCTTTTCAGAGATTAGACATAGAGGAGAACATAATGTGTATGAGGTGACACAACCTGTGCATACTGTACACACAGCAGGACAATTCACAGCAACATTAGAAAGTGTTCATGCACTGAAAAAACACAGAAAAACCCTGATGTGAAGCTGACGCACAAAAAAATGCACACAAAGGAACTTTAAGGGGCCACTGAAATGCCCTTAAAAGGACATCCTATGGGCCAACTATAGACATATGCAGAAAGAAGTCTCTTAGGGATTTGGCAAATTCAAATAACTAGATTCCCAGTATGACTGAAAGTATGAAGCTATACATCCCACTTTAATGTCATCATTATCACCCTTCCTCCCTGTTGTTTCAGTAACCATGGCCAATCCCTGAGCGAGACTTAACGGTCCTGAATGACTTAAATTAACTGTTTATGGCGGCCATCAGCAGTGACAGGATCGGAAAATTAGGTCTCAGCAATTTCAATAATAAAGCTTTAAAAATTAACACTATCACAATTGGATTACAGTGGTGCATGTGGGAGCCAGTACGGAGCCCAAAATAGCCCACCACAAATCCACCATGGAAAATCCACTATTATACAGGGAGAAGAATGAAGTTGCTGGAATAGGAGGAAGAAGAAAAAAAAACTGCCACGGATCTTAGTTCTGGGAGGAAAGAGGCGCAGTGGAAGTGAAGAGACAAGGGCAACTGAGCAAAAATGAAGCACTTCCATACAACAATGCAAATCTTAGGAGAGACCCACTTTTGTAAATCTTTCTCAACATTCAGAACTCTTTAATTCGTAACATAAAGAAAAGATTATTCACTCAACATGACCCCTTTGAGAGTTCACTGGGAATTTCAGGTTTTACTTTATTCATGTTTGATTGGAAATGTCCTTCCACCAAATGGAATGGCTAAAAAATGTAAACAGAGCTCATTCTTAACAAAGTTCAAAAAGTTAACATTAAACAAGAAATCAAAGATTATGCGTAAGATAGGACAAATTTAAAATGATGTAAAAGTTCAAAGACTTTTAGGAAATATTTCCTTTAGCCACTGATTTGTCACAATTATACACTTATATAAAGATGGATGACAGCAAAGCTTTCGAAATGGGGAAATCTGGAGGCTGGCTGCACTAACATTTTAAGATCCGCCCACCCATTGTTGTGTGTGGCATTCTGCCAAACTGAAAAGTAAAAAAACACTCCCTAAATAAATAGCTTCTATAAAACTAATATACATTCAACTGTTTGTTATTCAGATCATCTCAGTTTTAAGTAATCACATGATGGTATAAAAAGTTGCAGAGTTTGGTAGGGATTGGTTGTCTCTGACTGAAGTTGGTTGCCTTACAGGCAGGAATTCAACACTACGGTTCCTACTGCACAGATTCTGTCTGCAAATGATGTCACCATCGCAAGATGGCAATGCCCTAAATCCAGGAACCAGAGCTTCACTTTTCCACAATGGATGGTGAAGTTACAGCATGTCGTCCATCTTTATACATAGCCAATGGTCACAAGTATCTCAAGAGAAAAAAAAAAAATAACCACTCACATATACCGGCAGAAGGGGGGAAAAAAAAGCTGATGTTAGAAATGTGAAAAAAAAAAATCTTTCAATTATTTTGTTCCATTTCTCACAAAAATGTGGTTGTTTTCTATGTTTTGAAATTTCAAATTGAAGGTGCAGACTTTAACAAAGAAACAGAAATATTGACAGAACTCTGTTAAAAGAACAACATAAAAGAGTTTAAAAATCCCTACCAATTACTGTCAGCCTGATTTGCTTTGAAACTCTCCTCAAAGCCACAGATTAATAAGTTACAAAGCCCTCAATAATAAAAGTCTTTATAAATTACAAAGTCTCAAATCAGTCATTCATTAATAAAGGAGCCTGGTGCACGTATCTGTGTGAGCAAGTGGGGTCTTCCTGGGCCGTCATGCCACGGTCTTGATGGCCTGCAGTATCATGTTGGTTTGGTGGGTGAGCTGGTTGGCGCTGACAAACACATTTATTGCTCTGGAAACAACCGTGACAGAGACACAAGGACACACATGTCAATCACACAGCAAAGAAACCATGGCAACAATATTAGCATTGATCCAGGAAACTCTTTGATGTGACTGGAACGGAGAATGTCGGGCTTCAGAGAATACAAGCCAGGATGAATCCACGGGAAATGGGTCAATGGAATTGTTCAGCAACGGTGGATTTGATGGAAGAGGGCCTCTGATCAAACATCCAGCATACATGGGCAAAAGTGTGCATGAGTGCTGGCATGACAGCCTCTGTGTGTGTGTGTGTGTGTGTGTGTGTGTGTGTGTAACCATTAGCCAAAGATGGTGACCGTTATGTGTGTACATGATGATTGAACAAGAGAAAATGAGAAAATGGTGTAGGAGCAATGTCAGACCTTCCATCTTTGAAGTAGTTTTTCAGAGTGTCGCTGAACCTCTTGGAGTATTTCACAAAGTCTTTCCTCTGCTGTTCAAGGGCCTAACCAATAAATACAGACAGTCTTTCAGCTCCACTTATTTCACAGCAACTGTGTTTGTGTGTATTTCCCTTCCTAATGTATGTACTTACCTGTCTGTTCTGATACTGGTATTTCCTGAAGACAGTATTAACTGTGTCTAGCAGCTCCTTGATGTCAGTGGCGATGTTTCTGTGGATGACACGCACAAGTAAGTGCAAGTTAAAAAGAAAAATATATACATACGTATATAAAGAATATATATCAAAATCTGTCTGTTTTTATCAGTGAGTGATACTCTGAAACTACAGTCCTTTGATCCGGCTCATCGCCTTTCCTTTCTTCCCCTGTTCTCTCAAACATACTTTCACCTTCAACTTTCTCTCTCCTTGTATGCACTTGAAATCTGCCGTTTCATAACTTTAATTTTTCAGCATTCCCTTTGAATTGATTTTATTTCTAAGCCCTCCGCTGGGTAAGTAACTTAAGCAGTGACTCACTAAGAGTATTGAATTCGATCAAAATAATGGCAAAGTGGGCCAAGAATATGAAACATCTCTCACTTTCTCTCTATAGTGAGCGCTCAGTGGACAGGGATATGAAACGGCACACGAGGACATTAACAGTCCTGCCTCCAATATTTCACATATTATACATTCCTCGTTGCAAGAAAGGCTGTGGAATAATACTAAGGTCAGCATATCTGCCCGCTCACAGAGCATATCTTAAAGATTTCAATTTTAAACATTTAAGAGGGGCCATTTTTCCTTGTTTCTATCACAATGGATGGTGTTCATAATAAACGTCCAATAATTGAGACAAAAGTTTAAGTTTTAAACTCCTCTAAATGCTAAGTTTCAACAGTTTCTTTCTCTTTCATCTTAACCATGTCAAAAAATAGTTAAAGTTGTCTCAGCCACAGCCGCCCCATCCTCCTCCAGTTCAAACTGAGTGTTTGCAATGAACAGTCAATAAGAGGAAAGAGAGCTCAGTGAAAGTGTGGCATTATGGTTTGTTCAGAATTTGGAGCAAACAATTTAGCATTGACTTTCTACATCAACATAATCAGTGAAATGTTTCTGAACTCTTTGGCAAAGTATAAATAATCACATCCAAGAGGAGAGGTACCTCCTTCAATAACCAACCACCAGAATCAGGCAAACAAGTGACAAAAAATATCTTCTGAACCAATGACAATTATTTGTCTTTGGAAATTACAACTGACTGACTTTTGTGACACATCAAGTGTTTTTGGTTTTTTTTGCTTAAACTTTATACACAACTGTGTCACTCAACACCAGTTTTGCATTTAGTGAGAGAAAAGCCATTAAAGCTACAATAGGCAGAATGATGATGTTTAAATTTGAAATCAAATTAATCTTGTAATGCAAGTGGTCTGATAGGACAACTAGACCACAAAACATTCTCTGGGTTCTGTTCAGCCTGAGGAAAGTTTCACACCCGTCACATTTTCTTTGACCAATCACAGGTCTTGTCAGCTAGAGGCTTTGCTTTTGGGTGCTCTACAAAAGCCAGGATGCCTCATAGATAGGCACTTCAGATGGGGAGTTGTTCAGGGAAAGGATGGTTTCTCAGATTTTAGGTTTTTTTTGTTAAAGCAGCTACTTTAAGATAGTTTCAAAACTGTGAGCAAATGTCTAGTATATCTACAATGAAATATGGAGCCTAAAATGAGCATTAACATACGACCTTTGAGTTTGCCCAGTGAGAGTCCAACTCTCACTGGAAACAAGTCCAATATCCCATACTCCTGAAGCAGCCCCCACAAGAAACCACATGAGACATGGGCGAATGATATCTCCAAAACCACAAAATACATGTTGACAGGTTGGGCAAAGTCAAATAAACCCTTGAGGATCCTTGACAATTAGTCAAGGATCCACGACCAAGATGAAATCCACACTGTTCCTCCTGAATCTGAGGTTTGACCAACAGCCAAAATCTCCTGTCCAGTACCCTATTGGCCATCTCAAAGAAGTCGAGAAATATGAGCCATTTAAAATTGGACCACACCCTCAAGTGTCAGTAAGTGGACTGGGCCCTATGTCCTCACCTTGAGTTATAGTTTTAATCCTTGCCTCCAGGACATGAGCCCCAGCCCACGTTCTCGCTTTGAATTGAGTTTTATACAGTATGTTTCACCGTTATTATTATAATCTTTGTTCTATATTTATCTCTGCCTTATTCCTAGTCCTCGGTTGTCTTTATTATTATTCAGTCTTGTGCACTTATTTCTCTGTTGGTTATTCTATTAGTATTGTTTATTAGTTTCATTATTATCATAGCCATGTTTATGCTTGCTCGTTATTGTTCTTGTCATGATCTTCTGGTTTGGTTTCATTGTGACAGCATCTTCAGTTTCCTTTCCTGCATAGCCTACAGTGGGGCAAAAAAGTAGTCAGCCACCAATTGTGCAAGTTCTCCCACTTAAAAGATGAGAGAGGTCTCCAATTTTCATCATAGGTATACCTCAACTATGAGAGACAAAAGAGAAAAAAAAAAAACAGAAAATCACATTGAAGGATTTTTAATGAATTAATTGGTAAATTCCTGGGTAAAACAAGTATTTGGTCAATAACAAAAGTTCATCTCAATACTTTGTTATATACCCTTTGTTGGCAATGACAGAGGTCAAACGTTTTCTGTAAGTCTTCACAAGGTTTTCACACACTGTTGCTGGTCTTTTGGCCCATTCCTCCATGCACATCTCCTCTAGAGCAGTGATGTTTTGGGGCTGTCGCTGGGCAACACGGACTTTCAACTCCCTCCAAAGATTTTCTATGTGGTTGAGATCTGGAGACTGGCTAGGCCACTCCAGGACCTTGAAATGCTTCTTACGAAGCCACTCCTTCATTGCCCGGGTGGTGTGTTTGGGATCAGTGTCATGCTGAAAGACCCAGCCACGTTTCATCTTCAATGCCCTTGCTGATGGAAGGAGGTTTTCACTCAAAATCTCACGATACATGGCCCCATTCATTCTTTCCTTTATACGGATCAGTCGTCCTGGTCCTTTTGCAGAAAAACAACCCCAAAGCATGATGTTTCCACCCCCATGCTTCACAGTAGGTATGGTGTTCTTTGGATGCAACTCAGCATTCTTTCTCCTCCAAACACGACAAGTTGAGTTTTTACCAAAAAGTTCTATTTTGGTTTCATCTGACCATATGACATTCTCCCAATCCTCTTCTGGATCATCCAAATGCTCTCTAGCAAACTTCAGACGGGCCTTGTCATGTACTGGCTTAAGCAGGGGGACACGTCAGGCACTGCAGGATTTGAGTCCCAGGCGGCGTAGTGTGTTAATGATGGTAGCCTTTGTTACTTTGGTCCCAGCTGTCTGCAGGTCATTCACTAGGTCCGCCCGTGTGGTTCTGGGATTTTTGCTCACTGTTCTCGTGATCATTTTGACCCCACGGGGTGAGATCTTGCGTGGAGCCCCAGATCGAGGGAGATTATCAGTGGTCTTGTATGTCTTCCATTTTCTAATAATTGCTCCCACAGTTGATTTCGTCACACCAAGCTGCTTACCTATTGCAGATTCAGTCTTCCCAGCCTGGTGCAGGTCTACAATTTTGTTTCTGGTGTCCTTTGACAGCTCTTTGGTCTTGGCCATAGTGGAGTTTGGAGTCTGACTGTTTGAGGTTGTGGACAGGTGTCTTTTTTACTGATAACGAGTTCAAACAGGTTCCATTAATACAGGTAACGAGTGGAGGACAGAGGAGCCTCTTAAAGAAGAAGTTACAGGTCTGTGAGAGCCAGAAATCTTGCTTGCTTGTAGGTGACCAAATACTTATTTTACCGAGGAATTTACCAATTAATTCATTAAAAATCCTTCAATGTGATTTTCTGGATTTTTTTTCCCCTCATTTTGTCTCTCATAGTTGAGGTATACCTATGATGAAAATTGGAGACCTCCCTCATCTTTTAAGTGGGAGAACTTGCACAATTGGTGGCTGACTAAATACTTTTTTGCCCCACTGTAGTTTCATCCTTGATTGTCCACACCCGTTTGTAATTTATGTTCATTAGTCTTGCTTGTCCTTAAGGGACGCCGCCCCTCACTCGGGCACGGCGTCCTCATCAATACTGGTGTGAGTCCATGCTTCTGTTTCTGCCGAAGTTTAAATTGCATTTCATGTCCTGTTTGCCCGTTCTGTTTGGAGGCTTTAATATTTATAGTTATTTGAGCTGAAGGTGGTGTTCAGCCAAATAAATATTCTAAACCGGAATCTGGCATTTGGGTCCTTCGCTTCCACACCCATACTTGACATCCAGTGCCCTTTCTTAAAGAGGGAGCCACCTTTTGCAGAGACCTTTATGGAAGACGTGTCTGTGGGATTGAGGAGATTCTCAACATACTCCTTTCACCACCTGACAAGTCCCCAGTCGATGTCAGCGGCACCCCATCCCCACCACACACAGTGTGGACAGGTAGCTTCTTTCCCTTCCTGAGCCACCATACAGTTTGGTGTTTGTCACACTTTATTAATCCCAGAGGGAAATTCAAAGGAATCCATCTGGATGAGGCAGCCACTGTGCGATGCCCATCCCTTCACCATTCACACATACAATCATACCTAGGGCCACTTTAGAGTTTCCAATTAACCTAACTTGCATGTTTTGAGGATGTGGGAGGAAATCAGAGCACACAGAGTAAAGCCACCAAGCATGGGAAGAACATGCAAACTCCACACAGATAGGCCCTGCTGGTTGGTGAATCTGAACCCACCACCTTCTTACTGTGACGCAATAGTGTTAACCACTAATGCTGCCAGAATCTCTTCAAGGTTGAACAAAGGTCTTGTTCCATGGTCTCACCACACTCCTCCCACTCCTGAGTTTTTGCCTCATCAACTGCCCACATCACACTCCTGTGGCGATACACCTCAGCTGCTTCAGAGTTCCACAAGCCAATCAAGCCTGGCAGGACTCTTCCTTTATCCTAATGATCCCCTCACTTTTGTTGTCCACCATTTGATTTGGGGGTTGCCACCACGAGAGGCAACAAAGACCTTACAGTCACAGCTGTGGGCATATACTGTACTTCAATAATGAAGATAGAGAAGCACATGGCCAATTCGGATTCCATGTCTCCAGTCTTCCTCAGAAGGTGGTTGAATTTCTTCCAAATGTAGGAGTTGAAGACCTCTCAGACAGGGTTTTCTGTCAGATGTTCCCAGCACACCCTCACTAGAAGCTTGGGTCTGAATGGCATCTTTACCCACCATCTGATCCAACTCACCACCAGGTAGTGACTGAAAGGCAGCTCGGCACCTCTCTTCACCCAAGGGTCCAAGACATACAATCGCAGGTCTGATGATGCAGTAACAAATTCGATCATCAATCTATGATGTAGAGTGTCCTTGTGCCAAGTGTACATATGGACACCCTTATGCTTGAACATGGTGTTTGTTATGGACAAAGTGTGGTTAGCACAGAAGTCCAACAACTGAACACCACTCAAATTCAGATCAGATAGGCTGTTCCTCCCAATTACACCACTCCAGGTTTCACTGTCGTTGCTTACGCTGAAGTCAACCAGTAAGACAATGAAGTCTCCAAGAGGTGCACTTTCCAGCACACCTATCAAAAAAACCCTTGTTTGGCTCATAAGCACAAATGACAGTCAGGGCTTGTTTCCCTGCCTGAAGGTGCAGGGAAATAACCTTTTCACCCACTGGGGAGAACCCCAACATAGAGAGAGCAAGGCAGGGCATACAAGAATACCTGCCACTGCTTGCCACCTTTCCCCAGGAAAACTCCAGATTAAACCAAGCTCCGGCCCCTCTCCAGGAGACTGGTTCCAGAACTTTTGCTGCTCATCATGGTGAGCCCAACTATATAGCTTGTATATGTCCCAAAATCCAGTCTAGGAAACCGAGAAATGGACTGCCAAGGTCTCTGCCTTCAACTGCCACCTGATCCACATAGCATAGGCTCATCATGATCCCTCTTGTGGGTGGTGAGCCCACTGGAGAGTTATGTAGTACTTTTGCTCAAATGCAGTCTATGGTTTACTTACAATCATGTCCTTTATTACTCTGTTCAAATAACTCAAATCTACAGTCATCTGCCCAAAGTACATTGTTCCAGAAGTCATGAGCATTGTACAAGTGTTTTCTGGCAAATTTTTAATCTGGCCCTGATGTTCTGTTTTTAACATCAAAGGTTTCCTCATTCTATGTTTCCAGTGAAAATCAAACTTGCGTAGGTTGATGGTAGATGTATACACTTTGGCAACAACTGTGGTAAGACCTTCCTGTAGGTCCTCTGATGACATTGCCAGAAGCCGCTTTGATCATCAAGGGACCCACTCTTAGCCAAACTTGCTAGCACTTTGGAATGGTTGATTTCAAATTCTTTTAAGAACTTTTTATATCCCTTCTCAGCCTCATAAGCACTACATCTTTGCAAAGGTCCTAGAGATCATTTAGATCTCACTATAGTGATACCACAAATAAAACAAACTATATTTTGAGGTTTATATAAAACAGTCTCCTCCAAAATGCTCTGAAATATCGTTCTAATATTTTGCACCTGCAGCACTTGGATCTAACTGTAGACTTTTTAATTTGTAATGAGAAGTGTCCTAACTTTTTCCTCACACAAAAAAGCTGTGTTTCTTTTTAATTTTTTAATATTTTTCCAAATCATTCTGAAATGGCATATCTTCAGTTTTATGTGATTTCTTTTGGTACTTTAACCTCTCAATATTGTGAAAATGAAGATCAAATGCCCATAAATGTATTGTTAATAGTGACACAGGTTTTTATGGGGTGTCCTAATTTTCTTCACATGCCTGAATAATCCATGGAATATCAAGCTCTCCCTAGATGTCCACAATTAAAGATTAATATAAAAACAATTATTAACAGCTGTGAGTCTTTCATTTTTAATCAGCTATTGTAATGGGTGGCTGAAGTCCTCTTGACACATTTTGTAGCAGTATGCTCAGTTAATACAAGAAGTTTGATTGAAACGTCTACACAGAACTTAACCTGACTTATACTTGTGGGGGGGGGGGGGGGGGCGAGAGAGAGATCTTACTTGATGGTCTGTAGCAAGCCTACTCTGTCATTGATCTCATCTGGTATGGTGCTTAGGGTGTGCTTCAGAGCTCGGGCCCTCTCGTTCAGCTCCTGGAACTCCGGCTCTCGCCTGTCAATCATAAACTCTGAAAAACACCAGGAGAAAGGAAAGCAAGACAGATCTCAAAGTCCTCACAGTTACAAGCATGTCAACACACATGCAAATGGCTACGGGCGACACAGAAATTAAGCAATTAATAAAGGGTGGCATGTGTGGAAAAACACGCCTTTACAGCACGTGTATAAAAATTAACATGCATGTGATCATGTGTGAATATGTGAGAGCACTGGCTGTAAAGTGACAGTGCTGAGTTTGTTAAGTGAAGGCAGGATTATGGTAGAACTTGGGATGTGCCGTGCACAGGAGGTACATTTAAAATTCATCCAGCGCGTGAGTGTGTGTGTGTGTGTGTGTGTGTGCGCTTGTGTGTGTGTGTGTGTGAATTCATTACTACCATCAATCACTGTACTCGGCACAAGGAATTCAATTACTGACAGAAACAAGGGAACATCTGAAAGCACAAAGAGGAGTTGATTTGTGGAGAAACAGCTCCCCCCAGTGCATAACTTGGCTAAGGTAAAAATTTCTTGTGAGACCACAGAGACCCAAGCAAAACTGGGCCGGTAATCATGCAGTCTTTATCTGAAAGCAGCAGGTGCAGGTGTGCATGTCCCACGTCGGCCTCATAATTGGCCTATTGTAAATCCCATGGTGAGGGCATATGATTTATGGATGTTGCATGTCATACCCCAGCCAATTTCTTCCTTTACATACACCATTGCTGAGCATCTTACCTTCCGCATTGTCTGTGGCCATGCGAAGAAGACCCTCATTATAGTTGAGTTTTAAGTTCTTCTTTTCCAGTACTTTAATAACAATATCCTGGGTTAGACCTGCATTCTCCTTTTCTGCCTTCAGACACACAAACACACGGCTGTGATGAGGATTCGCAGTCAATCTCAGAGGGTTTTGTGACAACAGTGCTTATCAAAATTACAAATCACTAAGCTGCGTCTCCAGATGATTCAAAAAGCAAAAAGGTATGGGCATGCTTTTTACAACAATGATGGCAGTGCATTCCATGAAATGTAAACAAGCTAACTTTCAAACAAAACTTTACCTTCATGAAAGCTGCTCTTAAGGTCCGTGATGCTGTTAAATTGACTTTCCCCAGCTGCAAGTGCATAGACACAGATGACAGACACAGGCACACAAACATAAGCTTAAAGCACAAAGTATATTGCACACACACATAAAGCTTTGCTCTTATCACAGTGCTGTCTGTCCTGAAATGTAATTCTGCCAAAAGTAAATTCAAGCTAAGGATCCCACCATATCAAAGACAGACAATATGGTGCTGCACTGTGAAAAGCTGTGTTGAGTCGATTTATCTGTCTTTTCCTTGTTAACTTCAGGAGGACCAAAATCTATTTAGCTCCTCTGAGCTGATATTTGGGGATTAAAGGGTTTGTAACTAGTTCAACTTCAGAGAACTGAAATTGTATGTACTTTGATAATTAACAATAGATTGTGAACAATAACAGTGGAAACACATTGTAACAAAGCTTAGAAAGAAAGAACAATCAGATGTGACATGAGGCCTTTGAACACACTGACTGTATATAAAGACTGACAACATGAGAGCTCTCCAAAAGTGAAGCACTTCAATCATCCTTTAGAGGCTGAGTGCAATACGACTATAAGCTCCTCCTTCACCCATTATTGTGAGCAACGCATTACCAAACTGAAAAGTAAAAATACTGCTCAAATTATTTCTTTCCAAAAGATGCTTTCTGTTCTTGTACAATGACATGGAAAAGAATCACCGCCTTTCAAAACACTGACATTTTGTTGCTTTGCAGCCTGAAATGAAGATGGACAAAACTGTTTTAGCCAAAGATGTAAAAGTAACAGGCTGGAAAAATATATACATTTTTTTTTGTAAATAAAAAAATCTTTATCACTGAGTAAGCTAAAGGATCACCCACTCCGAAAAATGTTTTGTGAATTCAGTCAGGTGTAATTAATCATTGTCTCAATGGCACACCAAAACATTTTACTTCCACCGGTGATCAACTGTGGTCATTTTGATTAACTCACCATAAAAAGAGCTATTCCTGGAGCATTTCAGTACTTGGTAGTGCAACTGAAGCAAAAAAATCAGTTATGGATGGCACTGTCAAAAGATCTTGGGATAAATTTGTGGATAGGCACAGGTCAGAAGATGGATACAAAAAAGATCTATATCGTTATAAATCCTTTGAAATACAGTGAATCTTATTATTAAGAAGAGGAAGGTGTTTGACAGAACTGAGACAAGGACATCCATCCAAACTTGGTGAAAGAGTGAGGAGGAAATTGCTTAGAGAGGCTACTAAGAGGCAAACAGCAACTCTGAAGCAGTTGAGGGAATTTATGATGAAAAGTGATCATCACAAATTCTCCACAGATGTAGCTTATACAGGTACATCTCAAAAAATTAGAATATCATGAAAAAGTTCAATATTTTTTGTCACTCATTTTAGAAAGTGAAACCCATATATTATATAGAGTCATTACACAGAGAGTGATATATTTCAAGTGTTTATTTTAATTTTGATGATTATGGCTTACAGTCCATGAAAACCCCAAATTCAGTTTCTCAAAAAATTAGAATATTACATAAAATTAGTTTTAAAAAAATTGGGTTTTTTTAATAGAAATGTTGGTCGACTGAAAAGTCTGTCCATGTGCACACTCAATACTTGGTCGAGGCAAATTTTAGATTAATTACTATATCAATGTGGCGTGGCACGGAGGTGATCAGCCTGTGGCACTGCTGAGGTGTTATGAAGGTCCAGGTTGACCTTCAGTTTGTCTGCATTGTTGGGTCTGGTGTCTCTCATCTTCCTCTTGACAATACGCCATAGATTCTCTATCGGGTTTAGGTCAGGAGAGTTTGCTGGCCAATCAAACACAGTGATGCCATGGTCATTAAACCAGGTATTTGTACTTTTGGCAGTGTGGGCAGGTGCCATGTCCTGCTAGAAAATGAAATCAGCATCTCCATAAAGCTTGTCAGCAGAGGGAAGCATGAAGTGCTCTAAAATTTCCTGGTAGACAGCTACACTGACTTTGGACTTGTTAAAACACAGTGGACCAACACCAGCAGATGACATGGCTCACAAATCAGGTGCCAAGTCCTGATATGTGGAAATTAAGGTCCCAGAGTCTGGAGGAAGAGGGGAGAGGCACAGAATCCTAGTTGCTTGAGGTCCAGTGTAAAGTTTCCACAGTCAGTGATGATTTGGGGAGCCAAGACCGGGGGCCGGTAGCAGCTGCGTCCCTCGGAGAAGAAAATGAGCTGCTTTACCTGACAGATGCACACTCGGGGAAACAATTCCTCGTGGACACGGGCTCCCAGCTGAGTTTCGTCACGCCTACCTACGCGGAACGGCTGATGCCGTCTAAAGCTCCCTGGGTGTCAGTATCAGCAGCGAATGGCTCAGCGATTAAGACCTTCGGTGAGAGGACCATGCTTCTGTCCTTACAGGGCCGTTCATTCGAGTGGACCTTTATTGTAGCGGCAGTCAGTTTTAACATGTTAGGGGCTGATTTTTTGTGCTCACAAGGTTTATTGGTTGATCTTGCTAATAGACGTCTGGTTAATGCACTTTCTTTTCATTCTATCCCCTGCACAGCTCGGGTGGCTCCGCCGACTGCACACGCCAATGTCACAGCTGCGGGTGGTAAGTTTCATGCTCTGCTCACTCACTTCCCAGCACTCATAGTCCCAAAGTTTTCGGCGACAGTGGCCAAACACGGGGTGGAGCATTTTATCACCACCACTGGGCCACCCGTTTTTGCAAAAGCCCGGCGCTTGGACTCAGCTAAACTGGCAATAGCACGCGAGGAATTTGCCAACCTGGAAAAATTGGGCATAATTAGACGCTCGAACAGCCCCTGGGCTTCCCCGTTACACATGGTCCCAAAGGCTGGTGGCTCGTGGCGACCTTGTGGCGATTTCCGCAGGTTGAACAACGTCTCAGCACACGACCGCTACCCGATTCTGCACATCCAGGATTTCTCAGTTCATTTGGCGGGGGCGCGCATTTTTTTCTAAAATAGACTTGGTGCGCAGCTACCATCAAGTCCCTGTGCGCGCGCAGGATATTCCCAAAACCGCGGTAATAACTCCGTTTGGCCTTTTTGAGTTTTTGCGCATGCCGTTTGGGTTAAAGGGCGCCGCGCAAACTTTCCAACGCATGATGGATGCTGTTTTACGCGACCTGCCTTTCGTGTTCGTCTATTTAGACGACATATTGGTAGCCAGCACGTCCGAGGACGAACACGAAACCCACCTCACAGCGGTTTTTCGGAGACTGGCAGAGCACGGGTTGATAATTAACCCAGCGAAGTGCCAGTTCGGGGTGGTGCAAATCGATTTTTTGGGGCATCGCGTTTCGCCAGAAGGAGCGGTTCCCCTGCCGGAGAAAGTGCGCGCAATAACAGATTTCCCCCGACCTCAAACGATAAAAGCGCTGCAGGAGTTTCTAGGAATGGTTAATTTTTACAACCGGTTCCTTCCGAGCGCAGCGCGGCTTATGCAGCCACTGTACGCGGCACTAAAAAAACAAAAACCCACGAATAAGGTCGAATGGTCTCCGGAGCGGGAGCGCACTTTCTCCCAGGTCAAATCAGCCCTTGCAAGCGCCGTTTTGTTAGCGCACCCGGTTCCAACAGCCCGTTTGGCGCTCACCACCGACGCTTCGGACCTAGCGGTGGGGGCAGTCATTGAACAGTGTGTGGCAGGGACCTGGCAGCCGCTCACATTCTTTAGCAAAACCTTGCGCGATAGCGAGCGTAAATACAGCGTGTTTGACAGGGAGCTTTTAGCCCTACACTTGGCCATCCGCCATTTCCAGTTCTGGCTGGAAGGGCGTCGTTTCACCGCTTTCGTGGACCACAAACCGTTAACTTTTGCGATGGCCAAGATCTCAGAACCTTGGTCAGGCCGACAACAAAGACAGCTAGCCGCAATATCGGAGTTCACCACCGATATCCAGCATGTCGCAGGCAAACACAATGTAGTGGCAGACTGTCTCTCACGTGCTGTGGCAATGCTAGGCCACGTGGGGGCAGACTCGGTGGCTGTGGGCCAGGGCAGTGACGCGGGAGCGCGCGCAGCCCCGGTTCACGTAGGTTTGGATTATGCAGACATGGCTGCGGAGCAGGTTGGTGACACGGATGTGCGCGCGCTCCAGTCTGGACCAACAGGGTTAAGGCTGGAGCACAGGGTGCAGCAAATAGATATGCCCCCCTTAATATGCGATGTCTCCACGGGTCGGCCTCGTCCCGTGGTTCCAGCCGCGTGGCGCTGCCGCGTTTTTGACTTGGCTCATTCGCTGGCGCACCCGGGGGTGTGCGCATCGGTCAAGATGGTGGGGGAGAAATTTGTCTGGCCGGGGTTGCGCAAACAGGTCAAGGAATGGGCAGCAGCTTGTGTAGCGTGCCAGAGGGCTAAGATACACAAGCACACGAGGGCCCCTTTGGAGCCTTTTCACATCCCGGCTAAGCGGTTCGATCATGTGCATGTTGATCTGGTGGGCCCGCTTCCCTCGTCGCAAGGGCACACACACCTTTTGACGATGGTGGACCGCACCACACGTTGACCGGAAGCGGTACCTCTGGCATCAACAACGGCGGAAGAGGTTGCGCGCGCATTTTTAACAGCTTGGGTCGCGCGTTTTGGAGTTCCGTCGGATATAACGTCAGACAGAGGCCCTCAATTTGTTTCCGAACTGTGGTCGTCTATGGCCCGCAGCTTAGGGGTGAAGGTACACCGCACTACCGCGTATAACCCGCAGGCCAACGGTTTATGTTTCATAGGTCATTGAAAGCAGCCCTCAGAGCATCGCTCACGGATACAAATTGGGTGGACAAACTGCCATGGGTTTTATTGGGGTTGCGTTCTGCACCTAAGAAGGATTTGCAGGCCTCCCCAGCGGAGTTAGTGTTCGCACAGCCTCTCCGTTTGCCGGGGGAATTTCTTCCGGAAAATCCTGCGCCAAATTGCCCCCCCGCTCAGCTGTTGCAGAGCGGCACAGGATCAAACACGCTGCCTGGCCCAGTGCATCACAGTTTTCCACGCGTTTTTGTGTCAGAGGCTTTGAAAAACGCAGAGTTTGTTTTTGTTAGACATGATGCACAACGCCCAGGGCTGCGTCCGCCTTACGATGGACCGTTCAGGGTGCTGGAAAAAAATGAGAAGCATTTTTTGCTAGATTTGGGGGGCAGAAGGGAGCTAATTTGCATAAACAGACTCAAGCCCGCTTTTGTCCTGGCTGATGAACGCGTGCAGTTGGCGAAAGCCCCCCGCCGGGGCAGGCCACCAAGAAGGCATGCCCCAGAGCTCCCACAGAGATGTGCTAACAAATCTAATCCCCAGGTGCGAGGAGACGCTGCAGACGCAGCAAAGCCGGCCTACAGCAGATTCGGCAGGAAGCTAAGACCTAAGAGATTGGGGGATTGATTGTTGGTTATGTGGTAATGTTTTTCCTGTTATGCATTTACGAGTATGTTTGTCCCATGCTGACGTTTGGGGGGGGGGGGTCATGTGGCACATATGTTTGGTTCATATTTCCCACAAGAGTGTGGCACATATGTCTGGTTCATATCTCCCACAAACGTATGGCTTATGTGGATTGGGGCTTCACGTCTGGAGGAACAAAAAGTCTGGATCGACGGGGGCCGACAGGAGATGTCGAGGAGGTATGAAGTTGGACCCTTGTCTCAGAGAGGAGGCCCTGGGGGGTTTCCCGGAACACCAGAGAATAAGAGACAATGGTGAATCTTCAGAGACTTGCATTGTGATTGAATGTTTGCAGAAGCACCATGTGACTTGAGTTCTTAATCCCCCGGAGGTATAAGAGTGTGATGTGTCACGATTCTGCCTCTTCTTGCTTTTGGAGAATGTTGGATGATTGTGTTCTGCAATAAAGCCGAACCTGAGGAATACACTCATGTCTCGTCATTGAACACATCTTCCACACTTATGTAATATCCTATTTTTTTAGAAACTGAAGTTTGGGTATTCATTAGCTGTAAGCCATAATCATCAAAATTAAAATAAATGAACGCTTGAAATACAGGGAGGGAAATAAGTACTGAACGCATGAACATTTTTCTCATTAAACACATTTCTGATGGAGCCATTGACCTGAGATTTTCACCAGATATCGGTAACAACCCAAGTAATCCATACATATGAAGAAATCAAGGCAACGGTGTTCACAAAACAAGTTATATTTAATAAAGTGGAGTGACACAGGGAATAAGTATTGAACACACATAGAAAAAGAGGTGCAAATAGGCATAGAAAGCCAAGAAACCAGCTGAAATCCATCAGAATTTAGGAAGCCATCCCATCCTCCATCAGTGTAAATTAATTTCAGATGGTTAAGTCCTGACTGATGGCCTTTAAAAAGGTCTAAATATCAGATTGTCACACCACAAAGAACTCACGATGGGTAAAAGCAAAGAGCTCTTTCTAGACGTTCGCAACCTTATTGTTGAAAAACATAATAGATTAGATTAGATTCAACTTTATTGTCATTACACATGTATGAATACAAGGTAACGAAACACAGTTTAGCAACCAATCAGAAGTGCAAAGGACAGCAGTGCAGTATATACGGTAATTAACAGTATGTGCAATTTAAGCAAATATATGCAAATATATGCAGCACTGCAGAAAGTTAAGAGTACTGTTATGTGCAAATAATAATAATAATAATAAATAATAATGGCATTTGTTACAGGTGCATTTCTAAACTGCTGAATGTTTCAGTGAGCACTGTTGGAGCCATCATTCGGAAGTGGAAAGATCATTTTACCATAAACAGGCCACGACTAGGAGCTTCTCACAAGATTTCTGACAGAGGAGCCAAAAGAATTATCAGAAGAGTTATCCAAGAGCCAAAGACCACTTCTGGAGAGTTGCAGAAAGACCTGGAGTTAGCAGGTGCTAACACTAAAAAAAACAATAAGTAATGCCCTCAATTGACATGGGCTCTGTGCCCGCTCACCTCGCAAGACTCCATTGTTGAAGAAAAAGCATGTTGAAGCTCGTTTAAAGTTTGCTGCACAACATTTGGGCAAGCCAGTAAAATATTGGGAGAATATAGTCTGGTCAGATGAGACCAAAACTGAACTTTTTGGATGCCACAACACACAGCATGTTTGGAGGAGAAATGAAGAGTTCTTTTGCAAAAACAGATAAGTCCAGTTGTGTTCAAAATGAGAAAAAACACTTTTTCATCTGTAGGTTTATAGGTGTTAGTATTTCCAAAACAGCTTCTAAGACATGGTTACTTGAAATATGAGCATCTCAAACACAATAAAGCAAAAAAATAAATAAATAAATAAATAAACAAACATCAACTCATTGTTACTTTTTGGCAATTTATTAGTACTTTTTTTTTTTTCAAAAACAGAGAAGTCCACAAGCCATTCTTGTGCAAAAACAGACAAGTCCCGAAAACCATGCTATTTTTCCTGGAACATTCTTGAATGTCTATAAGCATCTCTCTCACTGCTCCGTTATTGAATACGCAGCCAACGGAGCAGTGAGAGAAGAGCTTCACATCACAACATAAACTACCTTAAGGTATTTATATTTAATAATTCAGCAAAAACGATTTGATTTAATACATATTTACTACGAATTACAGGTATTCTTTTTTTTTTTTTTACCACCATTAGTCTGTTACATTTTACTCTCACGTGATGACGTCATTAACCATGCCGCGAAAACAAGCCCAGTAGTGCTTGAAAGCAGTTAATTTTATTGTTATATTGAGTTTACTGTATAGTCCACTCTATCTAAATTCACTATATAGCAAGTAGGGAGTGAGTGAGTGAGTGAACATTCTAAACACAGACAGGGAAATCAGTCAGAGTGAGCAGACTGGAAAGGCAGCCAAGATGAGTCACATGACCCAAATACCAAGCGCTGATTTGCCCTGTGGAATTATCTGCTTTTGTAAAAAAAAAAAAAACGCTCCCGGCATTTATCGGTTTTTGAAAAAAAAAAACAAAAGCATGAATTTGTAGTGTCTATAACATAGGACATATCGGCTTTTGAGACAAAGCGATTTGAACTTCTATAAGTAGGTAATGTTAACAGTTGTTTGATGTAAAGAGTGAAATTTTCATGGAACCGGTGTTTATCGGTTTTTGCAAACAAACTCTTCAAATGGCACTGCACGTCCCATCATGGTGTGGGGGTGTTTTTCAACAAATGGTACAGGCAGACTTCATATAATTGAAGGAAAGCTGAATGGACAAATGTACAGAGACATCCTTGACAAGAACCTGTTGCCATCTGCCAAGATGCTGAAGATGAAATGAGGGTGGACATTTCAGCAAGACAATGATCCCAAACACACATCAAGGAAACTCTCAACTAGCTCCAGAGAAGAAAAATACAACTGCTAGAATGGCCCAGTCAGTCACCTGACCTGAATCCAATTGAAAATCTATGGAACAAACTGAAGCTCAGAGTTCATAGAAGACACCCATGGAATCTTCAAGATTTGAAGACAATTTGTGTGAAGAATGAAATAAAATCACTCCTGAGCAATGTCTGCGCCTAGTTTCTCCATACAGGAGGCATCTGGAAGCTGTTAATACCAACAAAGGCTTTTCTATTAAATATTAAATTAATTTCAGCAAACGTGTTCAATACTTATTCCCTGTGTCATTTCACTTTATTAAATGTAACTTGTTTTGTGAACACAGTTGCCTTGATTTCTTCGTATGTATGGATTACTTGGGCTGTTACTGATATCTGGTGAAAATAATAATAACAATAATGCATCAGATTTATATAGTGTTTTTCATAGACACTCAAAGATGCTTTGCAATTGATACATCATTCATTCACTCCACAGACAATGGCAGTTGTAAGTTCCTTCTGTAGCCACATTTGCCCTGGGGCAGACTGATGGAAACGTGGCTGCCAAACCGCGCCAACGGCCCCTCTGACCACTACCAAAACGAAATCTCAGGTCAGTGGCTCCATCAGAAATATGTTTTATGAGGAAAATGTTGACGTGTTCAATACTTATTTTCCCCGCTGTATAACACTCAGTGTGTAATGAATCTACATGAGTTTCACATTTTGAATTACCAAAATAAATGTACTTTTTGATATTCTAATTTATTGAGATGTACCTGTATGTTAAATAACTGAAAAATTTGAATATGACATAAGATCCATACCTGCTTTAGTTTTAATGACTGAAATTGGCCAGTCAACAAATAAAAGTATGCTAACGAATTCAGGCAGCCAGCATTTATTATCAAATAATGTGATAGAGAGCAAAAATAATGTCAATTTTGTATGTCCTAGAATGAAGAGGATCATAAAAAAATAATCACAAACTAGATAATCAGACTGATAGAGGCATCTGTATTGACACCAGATACAGTTTCACAACATCTATGACAAAAAAGAATGAAACCCACAAAGGCACAAAAATACAGAGATCTGTTACAACACCTTTTCATAAGATGGCAGTAACATAGAATTCAAAGTCTGGTCATGTCTCATTTGTGTTTCTTGTGTATCCTCGTTAGCACTTCTATGCTGATAATTATTCTGTTTCCTTATTTCTATTCTGCTACACTTCTAACCTTTAAATTATACAGAATACAAAATTACAGACATTGACAGTTAACCTTACACTTGAATATTTGAACCACATTTTCTTCTCAAATTTTTGCCCTTTCTTGTACAGTAATTACCTGTAAATATTACCTCTTTAAAGACAGGATACATAACAACATAGAGAGCCATGGAAGCTGGTGAGGAGGCATCTGCTTCATTCTTCATGTCTCCCATGGTCCTTCTCGACAAATCAGTGTCCCGCTGTGCGTGTTTGTCCACCAATGCCAGTTTCAATGCATTCAATCACTTATGGAGACTGACAGAATAGGAGCAGACAACGACCTTAAGAAGAGAAAGGAGCAATACAGGGAAAGAAAATGGGGAGAGTCATGGTAGTGGCAAAAGAGGGTTAAAAATAAATGTACAAATACCGCATACTACACAATGTTTTCAATTAAGATCACTTTATCCTGTGTTCTTCTTTTGAAAACGATGGAAAGAAAACCTGTTTAATCAAACATGTTATACATTCATAAAATATGTTTTTGAATTTTCTTCCACTAATGTGTTACCAGTCCCATGTGCACTACTTCCACAAAAGCCTTTCTGACACAGATATAATTATTAAAGTAGCACTGCAAAAAAAAAAAAAAAAAATCAAGTTTTTCTGCTGTTAACGTGTAACGTGCATTTTGAAGACATCTCAAGAGCAAATTCAGTCCCAACTCTCAAGTCTGTGTTTTCTCCTGTGAATTTCCATTTAGGCAACGCGCCCCTAAAAAAGACGAATTTGGACAGAGCATTTCTAGCTACATAAGCATTCCTGCTTAGCCTGATTGGTTATAACATTGACCAATCTAAGCACTAGGCATGACTACAGACCTGAGTTCATTCCCTCAGGGGGAGAGGGAGGAGCCGATGAGCAAGCAGGAGGAGCAGTGATTTGTGGGTGTGTGTAAGCACATCTGTCGCAAGGTCTGTGGTGGACTTTTGCCAGTCGGTGCATCGTGACATGCACTACACACAGAGCAGATATAAACAAACCTATCATCTGGTCAGTCACTGCAACAGATTACTGGAATCAGTTTGTCTTGGTTTGTCCTTGCCACTGATAATACCTCTATCTGCAAAGAATGTGCCACTAGTCCAGCAAAAGCTAGCGGTACTCAAATACTTTGCAAGCAATTTCATGAAATGGTCAGTCAGAAAGCAACTCATACCGGCTGGGACATTGCCTGGGTTAATAAGGTCAGGAGTTCCTGCCAGCAGAAGGCGAAGGACAGAGCTGCGTGGAAGAATCTGATCAGACCTAAATGAAACGGTCATTGTCGCCCCCGACAGACTGCTATGATTATGATGATGATGATGATGTATGTTTTCCTAGTTGAAAAGATGGCAGATTATATCTATTTAGTTGTTGGCTGTATGAGCAAGAAATCCTCTTCTTTTAAATTACATGTCTTACCCACAGACATGAAAATACGATAGCAATGATTAATTTTATTTGGAAAAACCTCAGTGTCTCTGCTAAATACAAAAGAGAGGACATGGGTTTGCAGCCTGCATTTCACCCTGCATGCTGGGGAAGATGGGAGGCGCATGGTCGGACGGCTGAACCAGAGAGAGATGTATGCTCTTAGGGGGACGAAGGCCCTCTGGAAAAAAAATTCATCCAAATCCATCCAGTAGTTTTGGAGTACAGTACATGCATGCGCAGTGAAAATAATCTGCAGTTCATATGCTCATACTGTTGGCGGCAGCCAAGAGCCACCAAACTGATTTGAACAGCTGCAATCCAAACACAAAAGAAAAGTATGGTGGCAGACGTTTTAAATGGCGGAAGCGATGGAGGTAAGTGAATACAATGACAATCACGACAAACAGGATCTTTTGTTGTTTAGTGGCAGAGGAAGAAAACAGACGGTCAAAAAGACAGATATTTGTTCACCCAGTATTGGTGGATTGCTCAGTACTTCCTCTGGCGAGAGTTTCCGGGTGCATGCGCAGTTCACTGCAACCATTTGCAAGTGAGGAATGTTGGGACTTGTAGTTTTTAGCGATGAACTGAAATCCTCTTTCTTCCTCTGCAAAACTAAGCAGCAAAACCAGTGTGAAAACAATCGATGTGATGAATAAATGGTGTAGTTGCTGAATACGTTTTTTTTTCCAGTAACTACTATTTTATAACAGATCAGCTCCACGTGCTGTAAAAAAAAAAAAAAAAAGTGCTGTGTTGTGCTGTAAAAAAGTCACACTGTCGCCTCTAGTGGCCCGTCACAGTTATTACAATACCTTTTTTCCTGGCTACATTGACTGTAAAGGTGAGTTAAATATGTGTTTATTTCAAAAACAAAGCCTTATCTCGGAATTCTGGCAAATTAAAAAGTCGAGAAAATATGGCAATACAATAATACAAGCCTTTAGTTGCACTTAATTTTGACCGGGCGAGCTGAAGTGGACAGACGGTTACACACACAATCATCCACACACAGACGCACTGAGCGATTACCGGATGCCTCTGTTTTCACCAAGGCATGATTAGTGAGGATTCCCAGCCCTAGTGGTTAGCACTGTGGCAGCACAGCAAGAAGGTCATGGGATCAATTCCACTCCTGACTATCATGGGTTCAATCTCAACCCCTGACCATCAATGACCCCTCTGTGTGGAATCTGCATGTTCTCCCCATGTCTGCGTGGGTTTACTCTGGGTACTCCGGTTTCCTCTCACAGGCCAAAGACATGCAGGTTAGGTTAACTGGCATCAACTGGGGATTATAAATTGTCCTTAGGTATGAATGTGAGAGTGAATGGTTGTCTGTCTCTCTGTGTTTACCCTGTGATGGACTAATGATCTGTCCAGAGTGTACCCTGCCTCTCACCCAAAGATGCTGGGATTGGCTCCAGCCCCCCCGTGACCCAAAAAGGATTAAGCGGTAGAAGATGGATGGTTGGATAGATCCACACATACTTAAATAGGTGGAAGATGTAAAAGCTCTTTCCAAGCAATTCTAAGGCAATGGAAGTTTTTTGTGTATAAAAAGACACAATATACTATTTTGGCAACACACATTTGTTTTTGAGGTGGTTTTAGAGCCGCCGGAGTGCGTCTTTAAATAACAGCTAAATCACTAAATGTTGTGTACTTGACTGTTCCATGGAGAAGTGAGGTCACACCTGAAAAGGAAAACCATGTTCTCCAAGATTACTGCTGCAATAAAAAAAAAAATGTGTGTGATAAACACTGAACTTTGTGACTCATATTTAAGTTCTTTCTACCTTAGTCTAGTCATAAGGAAGCACTGGATTTGGTAGGTAAAAAACAGAAGAAAATGCAGTTATCCTCAGCTCATAAGCCTGTGATGTGCCTTTTTTTAACTCATGCGTGGATAAGTGCACACCTGGATCTGATACCTTCAAGACCAGTTCTTCTTCTTTAGCCACTGTTTATTGTGTGGCAGCTTTAAAAGGCTCGACACAACGTCACTCCTCATTTATACAACACATCATTTGTCAGAGGGCAGGGACGCTCACACACACGCGTAACAGCTCCCTGCACATGATTACAAGAAGACATAGCTCCGAACGTACAATGACTTTAAAATCCTTTTCAACATTGAGAGCTCTCTGAAGTTTATTGGATATTTTATTACCCTTTGATACATAAATATCTGACTGCGAATGGGTGCAATGTGACAATGTTTCTTAATATCAATAGCTGAAAATGATGATAGACAGGAAGACTCATCAGTTTTCTTCAACAGCTATTACTGGAAAAGAGGTGCAATTACAGACATCTTATATTTTTATATTACAGGGAAAAAACAAACAGAACACAGGCTATACAATCAAACAAATCCCTTCAAAAATAGATCCTGTCAACTGTGGATGTTTTCAGGTTAATTGAAATATGACAGGTTAGATCAGCGTAAGGTGTCAGAATAAAAGCAGAGGTTTGAACATGTGATCCAAGTCTCAGTTTCAGCATTGTTACACCCCTGGTAAAAATATGGAAACACCATAATTGCCACAGGAACATTTTCTCCCAAATACAGAAACTGAACTATTGTGAGGGTCGAGCAGTATCTGCCACGCCTGAGTGAACGGCTCATAATCAAAACCACAGTTTTGCATGTGTCTCACTACAGCTGAGATGCTGGTCAATGGGAGAATTTAACACCAAGTTCTGACAGTGACTACCCACTAAGAAAAAGTAAATTCCGCCAAAGACTGTGATCATACTGTATTTCAAAACAAATTAAGTTACAGTGTGTTCTCTTAAATATATAATTCACCGGTTACTGTAGTAGTTAATAGGTAAAAATGACAGGTGATGCGAAGCTAAAATCAGACACCCACCCACCTCCCAAAAAAACCAAACATTTTCCCCATAACCTTACCTGTCCTGAAACAGTTCCAATTAAGACAAAATGCAGTGCACCGTTGAGTAAGATGTTTATAGGATTCAAAGGTCAAAAACTCCCTATAAAGGTAAAATGCTAAAATGACAGTAGGAGATTCTCGGCGCTGTTAGCCGTAACTGGACGACAGTCTTGAAACAAAACAACAAAACAGAAGCAGGTGGTTGTGTTATTTATCGCTCTTACGTGCCTCTGAGTGGAAGTTTTCCTCTTAAAGTTTAAACTTGGGCGGCGTAGCTACAAAAGAGGCTGGTTGTAGTTCTATCTGTTCACGTATTAGTATTGTTTAAATGGAAAGGTCTCTACCCAAAACTACAAATCCCAGAAAGCTGCGCGCGAGACTTTTCTTAACCCTTGCTGTTCCTGAGCGCCTAAATCACGCCCTCTCTACTTCATCACATGGGACCTTAAATCAGAAAAAAAAAAAAAAAATCTCCATTGCTAAATTATCTTTTGATCCTGATGGAATTTTGTGAGGAGTTACACATAAGATGTTTATTTAAATTTAATCAATTATAAAAGATAATTTCCCATATCATGTACAGTAGGTTGTTGTCTAACTGTTAAGGTTATACTTCATACTTCAACTTTATTTATATAGCGCCATTTCACGACAACAGTCATCTCATAGCACTTTCAACTGTAGGGGGAACCCCCACAATTGCAGAAAGACCCCAGCAATCAGGCGATCCCCTGTGAGCAAGTGCTTGGCAACGGTGGAGAGGAAAAACTCCCTTTTAACAGGGAGAAACCTCCAGCAGAACCAGGCTCAGGAAGGGGCAGTCATCTGCTGCAACTGGCTGGGGGGTGAGGGAATAGAGAAGATGGAAAGAACAGACATGTAGAGAGCAAACAGCACGATGGGGACTCAATCTATGGGAGAGAGCTAACAGATGTTTATGACCAGCAAAAAAAATATTTCACTGAGAGTGAAGAAAGGAGTGAAGCCCAGTGCATTATTGGAGGTCCCCAGGCTGTCTAAACCTATTAGCAGCATAACTAAGGGAGGGTTCAGAGACACATGATCCCTCCCTAATTGTAGGCTATAGCAAAAAGGAAAGTTTTAACCCTATTCTTAAAAACAGAGATTGAGTCTGACTCCCGAATCCAGATTGGCAGTTGGTTCCATAGGCAAGGAGCTTGAGAACTGAAGGCTCTGCCTCCCATTGTACTTTTGGAGATTCTAGGTATTACAAGTAATCCTGCATTTTGGGAGCGTAGTGCTCTGTTAGGATAATAGGGTAGTATCAGATCTTTTAAATAAAAAGGGGCCTGAGTGTTTCGAGCTTTGTAAGTGAGAAGAAGGATTTTAAACTTAATTCTAAACTCTATGGGAAGCCAATGAAGGGAGGCCAGAACCGGAGAGATATGATCTCTCTTTCTAGTACCTGTTAAAATTCTTGCTGCAGCATTTTGGATCAACTGAAGACTTTTTAAAGATGTTTTAGGACAACCTGGTAATAAAGAGTTACAATAATCGAAACTAGAGCTAATGAAAGTGTGGATCAGTTTCTCAGCATCACTCTGAGACAAGATACTCCTAATCTTGGCAATATTACGCAAATGATAGAAGGCAGTCTTAGAAATGAATTTAACATGTGAATTGAAAATCAGATCTTGATCAAAAATAATTCCAAGGTTCCTCACAGAGCTAATAAGAGAAAGAGTAACCGCATCCAAACTAAAAGTTTGATTTGGAAACGTATTTCTAAGGTTTTTTTGGACCAACAAGAATGACTTCGGACTTCCGGTTATGGCTGCCACGTAGGACGGACGTGTCTCGCTCTGCTCTGCTCCTGGAAAAAAAAAAATCGGCAAATAACTCTCTCATTTGGGACAGAACGTATCCCAGCATTTGGGCGAGGATATGTCGGCGAAGCCTAAGGCTGGAAAACCAGGAAAAGGAAAAAGCGAGCCGCCGAAACAGTCCAAATTAACGGACTTTCAGGTCTGTGACGCAGCAAACAAAACTCCATATATGGCGGAGGAGGCTGGCAACGCTGCGATTTCTGCGGGGAATGGCGCAGATGCGCTGATGGCAGCCATGAGTTCAATGAGAGCGGACTTTTCCTCTAGATTTGATGGGATTATGACAGCGTTGGAAGGAATAAGAAAGGAATTGGGTGACTGTGTAGAACGAACGGCGCAGATGGAGCTCCGTCTCGCTAGTGCTGAAGATGACGTCACCCGTCTTCAATTAAAGGTGCGCACTTTGGAAAAAAAAAATAAATCTCTGGAAGATAATATTTTGGATTTGGAATCTCGGTCGAGACAGAATAATTTGAGGCTGGTGGGTCTTCCAGAGGAATCAGAAGGTCGGGACGTATGTTCCTTTCTGGAAAAGTGGATTCCGGAGGTGCTGGGCAGCGAGGAGTTGCAATCAGCAGTGGTTCTGGAAAAAGCACATCGTATTGGCCCACGGAGAGATAAGGGACCGCCGAGGACCTTAATTATGAAGTTTCTTAGCAACAGAGACAGGATGAAGATCTTCAACGCTGCACGAGCTAAAAAAGGAGAGATTAAACACCAGGACCAGCAGGTGCGGTTCTACCCAGATTTGGCCACAGGAATCCAGCAATTGAGGAAGCAGTTTGATCCCGTACGTAAGGAGCTGCGCAACCTTGGGATTCGTCATGGTGTAATCTATCCTGCGAGACTGCTGACCACGTATGAGGGCAGAACCCACATCTTCAAGACCCCAGAGGAGGCGCAGGAGTTCATCAAGAAGATCAAAGAAGAAGAAGAGACTGATGGGAGCTAAGCATGAACAAAATATAAGGTAGAATAATTAAGCATTTGCACAGGCATCTGACTGACTTGAAGTAAATAGTAAGTTTACAAAATATAGATTGTATTATATATTAAAAAAACAAAACAAAAACAAAACAAACAAACAAAAAAAAAACTATGATGTACAAAGTTGTTAAAAATTTTGGAGTTAAGTTGGAAAACTACAGAGGAGAGTTAATGTTACGTCATTAAAAGCAGTAGAGTTAGGGTGATTGGGAGGATGAAGAAGGAGTGGCTTAGGCTGATCCCCGTGGGTGTGGAACGGTCGATGGCTATATCGGGAGACAGAATTTTTCTTTTGATTTTGGGGGGTTTGCCACAAGTGTGGGAAGGGGAAATTTGTTTGTGTGTAGTTTGTAGGATGAATGTTCAACCACTCATGTTTTTGCTTCTCTGTATGAGCATGTTTACACTGCAAGGTAATCCCAAACTCTCTATTGATCATGGACCAAAGTGTTAATCTTAATTTAACTTCATGGAATTGCAGAGGTCTACAAAATTTAAAAAAACTTAAACAAGTTATGAATAAAATAAAGGACATGGGTTCAAGAATTGTGTTTTTACAAGAAACTCATCTGATAGAGGAGGATGTTAAAAGAATTAGGAGTAGATGGCAGGGAAGTGTATTCACCTCTTCATTTTCATCCCGAGCCAGGGGAGTTATGACTCTCATACATAAATCAGTTCCTTTTCAAGTGAAAAATGTAATTGGAGACAAATTTGGAAGATATGTAATCATTCAAGGTTCTTTGCTATTAGAAAATATAAATCTTGTGAACTTATATGGTCCCAATATAGATGATCAGAAGTTCTTTGCTAATTTATTTCTCATCTTATCATCACTTACAGGGCAACATATAATAGCAGGGGATTTTAATTGTACATTGAATCCAGGTGTGGATAGATCAACAGGACTGGATTGTACGCACATTGGATGTAGGATGACTATTAATCATTTTATGAAAGAATTGAGATTGTTAGATATATGGAGAGAAATGAAACCACAAGTTAAAGCCTATTCTTGTTATTCCAGTACCTACAAGACATTCTCACGTATTGATTATTTTTTGATTTCCACAGAATTAAGGTCCAAGATTCAAAACTGCTTTTATGATAACATCGTGATCTCTGATCATGCACCCTGTTGTCTAATATATGTAGATAAAAAATTGACAAAGGAATCAGGTAGATGGCAATTTCAGCATAAATGGCTTCAGGATGAGGAATTTGTCAAGTATATAGAAAAACAGATAGACGAGTTCTTTGACATCAATACTACACAAACATCAGCATGTGTAAAGTGGGAGGCTTTCAAAGCTTTTATTAGGGGACATATTATTAGTTATACAGGATCAAAATCTAAGAAGACTCGAGAGGAGAGAGCTAAATTGGAACATAAAATAAAAAATCTTCAGGAAAAAGTGTATGCAGGAAGTGACCCAAGGTTGGAGAATGAATTACTGATTTTGAGAGCTGAATACGACAAAAAAATCAGCGAATAGAGCTGCCTCGAGTCTTCTAAGATTGAAACAATCTTTTTATGAACAAGGTGAAAAATCAGGAAAATTATTAGCATGGCAGATTAAACAATTGGAAATTAAAACACCAATTACCAGTATTATAAGTAAAGGACAGGTAGTTATAGATCCTTTAGAAATTAATAGAGCCTTTAGAGATTACTATGAAAAATTATATGATACCAAAAATGAACCTGATTTAACAAAACTAAATGGGTTTTTGAACGAACTATCTATACCGTGTATTCCAAATGAAAACAGGGAGATATTGGAGTCTAAAATTAGTCAAGAAGAAGTTGGGCTAGCCATTGATAATATGAAATCAGGAAAAAGTGCAGGACCAGATGGTCTTCCAGTTGACCTTTATAAAAAATTTAAGAATAAATTAATAAAACCTTTTTTGGAAATGGTTTTAGAAGCATTTCAAAATAATAATTTACCATCATACATAAATAATGCCTTAATTATACTGCTGCCAAAACCAGGTAAGCCCTCTAATAAATGTGAAAATATGAGACCAATAAGCCTATTAAACGCCAACCTTAAGATAATCTGTAAAATTTTAGCAAGACGAATACAAGAAATTTTACCAAATATTATTAATCGAGATCAGAATGGCTTTATAAAGGGTAGACAAGGCTTCCATAATGTAAGAAGACTATTTAATATTATTTATTTTAATAAAGAAGCACCGGATACAGCTCTCCTATCATTGGACGCCAAAAAGGCCTTTGATAGAGTTGAATGGCCCTTTCTTTTTGAAGTCCTACAAAGGTTTGGACTTGGAAATAATTTCATAAAATGGGTTCAAATAATATACAATAATGCTACAGCAGAAATCCTAACAAATAACAATATTTCAAAACCAATAAAAATCAATAGAGGATGTCGACAAGGCTGTCCACTTTCACCTTTACTGTTTACTATGGCAATTGAACCTTTAGCGATAGCGATACGTTTACATTCACAAATATATGGAATTAAAGTTGGACCAACAGAACATAAAATCTCCCTGTACGCCGATGATATAATTTTGTTTATGTCGAATCTAAAAAAATCAATTCCAACCTTGTTGAATTTAATAAAGAATTTTGGGGAAATATCAGGATATAAAATAAATAAAACTAAATCTTCAATATTAATGCTAAATGAGACCCAGAGAAATTACCCAGCCCCTGAGGTAAATCAATTCAATGTTGTAAATCAGTTTAAATATTTAGGAATCCAAATTATGCCTAAGCTAGAATCAGTCGCCAGTGTCAACTATGAAGCCTTAATGTCAGATATCAGTGAGTTAACTCAGAGATGGATGTCACTACCAATGTCGATGATCGGGAGAATCAATATACTTAAAAGTAATATTTTACCTAAAATACTTTATTTATTTCAATACATTCCCTTATCACCACCTTTAGATCTATTCTCAAGAATAAAAAAAAAGTTAGTGGAATTTATATGGAACAACAGGAGGGCTAGATTACGTTTGTCTTTATTATATTTACCATTTGATCGTGGAGGTCTGAAATGTCCAAATTTTATGTTGTATTATTGGTCGGCACAACTGAGGTCTATGACATATTATTTTTCATCAAATGATCTCCCTCACTGGACTGAAATGGAATCATACAATTTACCTTTACCTCTTCCCATATTCATATACTCAGATTCGGCAAAAAAATTACAAAAACAAGTTAAAAATCCATTTGTAAAGCATATGATCAAAATATGGTGTGAAGCTAAAAACTATTTAAAAGAACCACAGTTATTGTCACAATTTAGTCCAATATGGGGTAATCAATATTTTAAACCAGGGAGAGCGGACGCTGTATTTAAAGTATGGAATTTAAAAGGGATACAAAAGATTCAGGATTTATATTTGCCATGTGCAGACAACATAATGTCTTTTGAAGAGCTGAGGATCAAATTTAATCTCAATAGAACACATTTTTTTAAATATCTTCAACTTAGAAACTTTATTCGATCAAATCAAAATAAAGCTCTCACTCGACCTATTTATTCATCCTTGGAAAAAATGATGATGAAAGATAGTAAAAGAAAGGGTATTATTTCAGAGTTTTATAACTCATTGACACTATCTTCAAGTGAAAATTCACTGAAAAGATTAAACTACTGGAAAGAAGATCTGCAAATTGAAATTTCAGAGGAACAATGGGAATTGGCTTGTACAGAAGCTCAAACCAAATCAATAAATGCACGCCTTAAATTGATACATTTCAAATGGTTAATGCGGATGTATGTTACACCGGAGGAGTTAAATAGATATAACAAAAATATACCAGATACATGCACAAAATGCATGGAAAGTAAAGGAACCCTATTTCATTGTTTATGGGAATGTAGATTAATAAGAATGTTTTGGGAAGAGGTGAGGGTAACAATTGAAAAAATAATCTCAAAACAAATCATATTGAATCCTAAACTGTTTTTGTTGGGTCTGTACCCAGAAAAGCATAATTTTAATAAAAGTGAAAGAACATTCATAGACCTCAGTTTGCTTAATGCCAAAAAATGTATTGCACTATTATGGAAAAAGACTCATAGACCAGATGTGACTCAGTGGTTAAGACAGATGTTAACAAACCTTCCATTAGAAAGAATAACATATATACTAAAATCAAAGGAAATTGTGTTTGAGAATATATGGAGACCTTTTATTGATTATGTA
This sequence comes from Pholidichthys leucotaenia, assembly GCA_020510985.1. Classification (NCBI taxonomy): domain Eukaryota; kingdom Metazoa; phylum Chordata; class Actinopteri; order Cichliformes; family Pholidichthyidae; genus Pholidichthys; species Pholidichthys leucotaenia. Next base: position 154,802,335 of record CM035847.1, on the reverse strand, counting down.
AAAAATGTAAACATAACTCTTGAAGAAGAAGGTGAATGATGTGTGTGGACCTTGTAAATTCCAAACTGGTGAACATAATATGTATACTTATGTATTGGATTGTCTAGACTAAACAGAGGAGCATTGTTGAAGATTTGATTTTGTTGGTGGTTGTTGGTGTTTTTAGTGCATTTTTTTTTTTGTGTGTGTAGTACTTTAGTGTTAGTGTTTGATTGTTTGTTAAAAAAAAAAAAAAAAAGGTTCAATAAAGATATTGTGGAAAAAAAAAAACAAGAATGACTTCAGTCTTATCTGAATTTAATAGTAGGAAATTACAAGTCATCCAAGCTTTGATTTCCTTAAGACAGGCTTCTAACTTGGCTAATTGATTATTATCATCTGGCTTTATTGACAGGTATAACTGTGTGTCATCTGCATAACAGTGAAAATGTATCCATCCATCCATCCATCTTCTTCTGCTTAATCCTTTTTGGGCCGGGGGGGGGGGGGGGGCTGGAGCCTATCCCAGTGCTTTCTAATAATGTTGCCTAACGGAAGCATATATAAACTAAAAAGAGTCGGGCCTAGCACAGATCCCTGTGGAACTCACTGACTGAGCTTTGAGTTGAAAGAAAACTCATTATTGACATGAACAAACTGGAACCTATCAGATGAATAAGATCTAAACCACTGCAACAAAGTTCCATTAAGTCCAACATAGTGTTCTAATCTATCAAGTAGAATATTATGATCGATAGTATCAAAAGCTGCACTAAGGTCTAAAAGGATAAGGACAGAAACAAGTCCATTATCAGATGTGATAAGGAGGTCATTAGTGACCTTCACTAAGGCTGTTTCAGTACTATGATGGATTCTTAAACCCAGATTGAAACTCTTCAAATAAACCATTTCCCTGCAAGTGGTCAAATAATTGCGTAGCAACAACTCTTTCTAAGATTTTTGAAATGAAAGGGAGATTAGAGATTGGTCTATAGTTAGCAAAAACTCCTGGATCCAGCATTGGCTTTTTGAGTAAGGGTTTAATTACAGCAGTTTTAAAAGCCAGTGGTACATGGCCTGAAGTTAATGAAGAATTGATTATTTGAAGAATAAAGCTACCAATAAATGGTAGTATTCTATTGTGTTCAGGTATGCCAATCAGAACACCTGGACCTGCAGATGCTCCAGTCACTGTCGATGAGGATCACCGTGCAGTTGGGGCCAGCCACCTTCCAGATGGCCTATGGTTCAAGATGGCATGCCAGCCATTTGCGAAAGGTAAGAGCAGCTGCCCCGGGTCAAGACACGATGCTGGAACAGACCCAGCCAGTGTGGGACCCAGACTGAGACTTTGCTGACAAGAGAGCAATTCCAGCAAGAGGGCACCTAGGTCCGCTGCAACCAGCGCCTCCAGGGGGAAGCCCACCGTGGGCTCGTCAGAGGCCCCTGAAGTTGAATTGTAAAATGACTCTGTTTTAAAATGTTTAGATGGAACATGGTTGAAAAACAGTTGAAGAATACCCGACTCAACCATGCAGGGTCTATCGCTAGTCCACCTGGTTGCCTAGGTTCATGTAAGTTCTCATGATGGTTCAATAATAATAGTAATGGTTCATAGGAATAATATTTTGGTGTATGGAACCTGAAATGATCATGGGTCTAGTTGCTAATGCTACCATATTATGCCTTAACATCAATCAAATACAGTATGTGAAACCTAACATTGGTAACCTAATGTGCTTAACATCATGCAACATGCTATAGCTAAGGTCAACCATCATGGGCACAGATCTTTTTTTTCCCGGGGGGAGGTGGATGTGACATATTGCTGTACCACCATGCATAGCACTGATGTGGTGACGCAGGCACGGATGATGTCATCACACCGTGCCTATATTAAGGGACTGACAGCGGAAGCCCAGGTCTTTGGTGCTCCACCTCTAGCCTACACACAGCCTGTACTCCTGCACAATTAGCTTGTTTGTACTGTTCCACATACTGTTAGCACTGTTAATAAAGCCACCGTTCAGCACACAGTCATCGTGTCTGCAGGTCCTCTTTCCAGACACAACAGCACGTACTTGACGTCACGTGCTCAGAGGCCCAGGGTGAAGCAACTAGCAGTCCTCTGGATCAGTTGCAGCTCTCAAAATACAAAACAATACCTTTGTGTTGTTTTTCTCCTCTTTGGATCCTTCTTTCACCGGTCAGGAAACAGGAGGTGAGGTTTCAGTAATCTCCCACCATGATTGTGTTTGGTGATGTGGGATGATGGGAGATGTAGTTTGATAAGCGTTTTCACAAAAACTAAATATTACTCTGTTATTATATGGCAGCCAACAACTTTAATTGACAGCTTGTGTTGTCAGTGGAGGAGTTACTGATCTGTATCTAAAATAATGCACAACTGATTATGAGACAAGGACTGATAAAGTACAAAATCAAGTGTTTCACTTAATTTTCACGAGAACTTACTGGTGAAAAGACAGTCCATTCCCTCTTACTAAAATATTTTTACAAGTGGCATGCGCACATTCAGGTGCTATTCTGTAACTTATGTTAGAATAATATAAATAGTGAAGATTAGTTAGTTAGATATTACACAAAGTGCCCTCACACACACACACACACACACACACACACACACACACACATCCAAAAAGGTGCTTTAGCTCTACACACACATGCACACGCATACATGCATACCCACAAAATCTCTAGTCTCTGTTTCCTGCATCCACATGTGGGCATGGGGGTTGCATAGGTAAACAGGATGCAAATGCCATAAATGGACTAAGAGGAGCCATAAAGTCATAAAGAGAAGACATCTGGAGCCGCTAAGAGGAAGGATGTGGGAGCTTTTTGGACCTGAGAAGATTAGTGTGGACAAATGGACATGTATTGTTGGAGAAGGGATGGGAACTGTCCACCCACTCAGAAGCTATATATAGGAGGGACTTCCTTTGTTCGGGGTGTTGGAACAGATTACGCTGCTGAGACCCAGCCGTGTTGACTACCTGCATGATTCAATAAAAGTTAAGCTGAGCGATAGTATTTCTTCTGTGATTATTGGTTGGTTAACTGAAAAGATTCTGCTAACTGTCCAAAATTAATTTTTACACTTATCACAACAGAAAGCATAAAATCAACCTTGAATCTTGACATTTTCATTAAAATTTGTCTTCATAACATTTCATATTACAACTTATAATGTTCCAGCTTACTTATATGATAACAATTAATACAACAGTTATTTGGATATCCCATTATCACAGGGGTGTCCAACCATGTGCCATGGAGAGCCAAGACCCTGCAGGTTTTCTCTTCTACCCAGTCTCTTCAGCAGGTGTTTTCACTTATCAGCAATCAGTGGGAAGAAGTTCACTGAAATCTGCTGTTGAAGACACTGGTTGGAGGTAAAACCTGCAGGGTCTTGGCTCTCCATGGCACATGGTTGGACACCCCTGCATTATCACAATGCTGCAAGGGCTGTCAAGAGGACTTTATCCAACATGGCGCCCAAATTTGCCATTAAAATGTTAGCCATGAGCACTCTAGTCTATTCTATCTCTATGATATTACCCTACATCTTTCATCAGTGTGAATTTGCAGTTCCCTTTCCCTCCAAAACATATTCTGACAGTCTATTTCAAGCTGCTCTTTATATCATAATCAGGACTTGATATTAACTTTTTTGCTCATCAGCCATGGTGGCTATGATTTTCCAGAGTTACTAGCCACTGGAAAATTATGTTTAATATGATCAAATTTGACTATCGCATGCTAAAATTTAGTTGATTTAAATGTGCAGCCTTTTTAAATGTAAATGACCCTTATGCATACATGAAAATAGCAAGAGAAACACTGTTTAATTAGTTATTAACAGCCATAAATACTGTAAAACAGTCGAGAAAAATATCTGCAATGTGAGAGTGAAGTACAGGTAGATTTGGGGTCTGTCCCAATTCTCATTTGTACCCCATCCCTTCACCTACCTCTTGGTCCTTAAAATCAAGGGAACATTGTTTTCGTCAGAAAAAAAGAAGAAAAAGAAAACTGATGAGAAAAAAGTCTCATGGACAAAAATGTCTCAAATTTACATGAATCAGTAGAAACAGTCAGAATTTTACTAGAAAGAAAGCTGTAAAGTCACAGAGAAAAAATTGGACCCCCTGGTGGGCCGTTTTTTTTGGCCCGCAGGCCATACGTTTGACACCACTGGACCAGCTAATTAAAAATACATATTTAGAGGATTTACAAAATAGCTGCATATCACAACAGCATATAAAATCAAATCAAATAGAAAGCACAAATAAATGAAAGTTCACCTTAGAAGAAGCTTCATTTGTTCTTTACAGCAACAAATCAAATCAAAGTACAGTCACTTTTTCTCTGTGTCATAAGAGAACTTAAAGGCCAAATGTCACGTAACAGGGTACTTTAAATATCTTGAAACTAGATATAAAAGGGAACCGATCCGTTCGGGTCTTGGTGCATATGCTTCAGTAACACCGGAATATTCGTTAATTTAAAACTGCCGCGCTTGGCCTGACACGGCCCCTGGAATCGCCTGGGGAAGAAGGCGGAAGTGACGAAATCGATTGTACCCTAGTTTGATGCTTGGGGTATTTCAATTGATTGTTTATATGGAGACTGGAAGGTTGAAGTGAGCAACAAGAAAGAAAAAATTGGATATTTCACCCATACCTTAAAACAGGACTATCAGGGACAGCTGGGTAATAAGGGACACTTCTCTGGGAAATGTTTTCATACCTGTCAAGTGAGACGTTTTCGCCGTACTTCAACACCATAAAAAGCGGCTATAAGGAACGGCGGAGCAACAAGGGACACCTCTCTGGGAAATGCCCCAAATGCAACTCGTGTTGTTATTGTCAAATATTTTAAGGATTCATGGATATTTGACAATAACAACACAACTCAGCGTCCGGCGCTAAATAAAAAAAAAAAAAGCAGAATTCTGTATTTGTCAAGCGATCTCTGTCTGTTCCGCAACCGCTGCACAGCTGAACGTGTTAAACCATTGTCCTAATGACTTCTCATTGTAGTGAGAATAGCTCAAGCTGAGCGATCAGCCCGCCCAGACAATTAAACTAATGATTGACTCCACACTTCGAACAGTAGTGATAATAGCTCACGCTGAGCGATCTGCCAGCACGAGCTGTGGGTGATCACACACAGGAGTGCTCCTCAAGACACTCAATTTTTTTTCCAGTATATTTTTCTTTTGGGCGTACAGAAATGGCAATACGACCGTTTTTGCTAAAATTGCATTTTCCCCGTATTTTCCTTAAAATATTTGACAATAACAACACGAACTACATTTAAAACATTTCCCAGAAAAGTGTCCCCCACAGCCGCGCTTGGCACCAAAATACGGCGAAAACGTCTCACTTGACAGGTATGCGCCTCCATTTTCATATTGATCTGGTCAATTTCTTGACACCAGCGGCTCTCCTCCACTGTAATAATAATGGCTTCCAAAAAATCAATATTTATGGGTCGCCCTCGACAGACCCCCTTCGGCTTCGCAATTCTGGAGGCGATTAATGTCCAGTTCAATGACATTTTCCACTGGTTCTGCTCTCTGGTCATCGTTGGAACTGTTGTCATCAGACAAAGCATCTGATTCCGTCTCGGACGGCTCGAACCGGTAAGGTTCTATGCCTCTGTCACTGTCTGAACCACTGACAAAAAAAAAGACAAAAAAAAAAAAGACCAAACTAAACTAATTTGTTCACAATCGCTGTCACTTTCCGTCATGATTGTCCAATGTTGATAAGTGTGAATGTGGATAGGCAGGGCAGCCAGGGTACAACTGGTGATGTCAAAAACATGGGCGTGGTCTGGACTGGCTGTCACAAGCCAGCAAGCAAGGTGGGGCCTTCACCTGGTGTATTTTGTGCAATTATGTAAATACAGGTGGGTGATATGGTCTCCGGTATGAATATTTGGTTTAAGCTATGTGTATTTTATCTAAATTCGTTGTCATTTAGAAAAAAAAATTACGTGACATTTGGCCTTTAAATTTGCACAATGGGTCCAGCCCGACTCCATCCATGGTGACAATGGACCATGAGCACACAGTGTGTGTAGATAGTGCTTCTCGGAGTTGTAGTTTTGTAGTCACACATTGCAGATAGGTTTTCTTTTAGATGTTGTCAAACCGGTGGTGGACCCTCAGGGCCAACAAAGCCTTTTCTGCTGGCCTAAACAGTATCAGAATTACATTTGCAACCTATATTCTTAGATTTGTTCCAAGAGGATGTATTAAATTATTCCCAATAGTCTATTATCTTCATTATGTAGCTTTTCTCTTGGTTGCACTCCTTCCAGTAGTGTAATGCATGTTAGAGTTTTTTTGTCCAATCATATTTCAGCCATCTGTGTTGCTAGGGTCAAGCAAATCTGCCTTGGGCCTTCAGGAATTAACAGTGTGCTCTGTAGGTTAAATTAACTGTTAAACTTATCCTGTTGTTTTAACCAATCAGATGCCATCTGAACGTCCAGGGGTACGCATAGAAGGCATCTGAGAACGTTGGCATTTTCACGTCTTTTGATTGGATGGTTAGACTCCTCCAACTACAATGCAGAGGATCCTAGCTAACAAAACAATGCAAACATCCTAGCTGCTTAAGCAAGTGCAAGGACTTGCTTAAGTAGCTACAATATCCTGTATCTGTTTAAATATAACAGCTGTTTTTCCACCCACAATGGCTGACAGGGGAGAGGAAAATGATTTGGTAGCTGATATTTTAAAAAATCAATTTTCCAGACGGACCTTTCAAGAAAGCTGGACATTGTGAAGAGAGGTCGGCCAACCCCGAAGCTAGCAGGCCTGTCTCAGCCGGGGAAAGGATTTGTCAGTCACTTCCATAGCAACGAGTGGTATCCTTGGATTACAGGCTCCGAGGAGTGCTGCAAATTATCTTGCTGGGAATGCCTGTTGTTTGCAACCAATCGAGTAGATACTTGGAGTCAGACAGGGTTTGCAACCTTGAGTTGTCTATGGTCACACCATGACGATTTAGGCAGAGTTTGCCAAACGTATAAAAATTGGTCTAAAATGCTGGGATATGCCGAAATTTTCACTTTTGGCCATATGCATTGCCTATCCCCTCATGGATCGTCACCTTATCGTGGTGGGGGGGTTTGCGTGCCCCAGTGATCCCAGGAGCTATGTTGTCCGGGGCAATTTGCCTCTGATAGGGTCTCCCAAGACAAACTGGTCCTGGGTGAAGGGCCAGACGAAGAACGATCCAACAGACTCTCATGATAAATTGTATATCAAGGATTCAGTGTACCCCGCCCGGTATGGGGTTACCGGGGCCCCACCCTGGAGCCAGGCCTGGGGGAGGGGCTCGGAGGCTAGCGTCTGGTGGCCGGGTTTCCACCCATGGGACCCGGCCGGGCTCAGCCCGAAGGAGTTACATGGGTCCGCCCTCCAGTAGGTTCACCACCTGCAGGAGGGATCATGGAAGTCCGGTGCTATGTGGATTAGGTGGCAGTCAAAGGCGGAGACCTTGGCGGACTGATCCCAAGCTTTCTAAACTGGCTTTTGGTACGTGGAATGTCACCTCTCTGGTGGGGAAGGAGCCTGAGCTGGTGTACGAGATTGAGCGATACCGGCTAGATATAGTCGGCCTCACCTCAACACACAGCTCCGGTTCCGGAACCAGTCTCCTGGAGAGGGGCTGGAGCTTGGCCTTTTCTGGAGTTGCCCCGGGCGAGAGGCGACGAGCAGGGGTAGGTATTCTTGTATCGCCCCACCTTGCTGCCTCTATATTGGAGTTTTCCCCGGTGGACGAAAGGGTTGCTTCCCTGCGCCTTCGGGTTGGGAAACGGGTCCTGACCATCATTTGTGCCTATGCACCAAATGATGTTTCAGAGTACCCACCCTTTTTGGAGTCTGTGACTGGGGTGCTGGAGGGTGCTCCTCCTGGAGACTCCATTGTCCTACTGGGGGACTTCAATGCGCACGTGGGCAACGACAGTGAAACCTGGAGGGGGGTGATTGGGAGGAACGGCCTGCCCGATCTGAACCCGAGTGGTGTTCAGTTATTGGACTTCTGTGCTAACCACAGTCTGTCTATAACGAACACCATGTTCAAGCATAAGGATGTCCATATGTGCACCTGGCACCAGGACACCCTAGGCCGCAGGTCGATGATCGATTTTGTTATCGTATCATCAGACCTGCGACCGTATGTCTTGGACACCCGAGTAAAGAGAGGTGCAGAGCTGTCAACTGATCACCACCTGGTGGTGAGTTGGATCCGATGGCAGGGGAGGAAGCCATTCAGACCTGGTAGACCCAAACGTATAGTGAGGGTGTGCTGGGAGCGTCTGGCTGAGGCCCCTGTCCGGGAGGTCTTCAACTCCCACCTCCGGAAGAACTTCAACCACATTCCGAGGGAGTCTGGAGACATGGAGTCTGAATGGGCCATGTTCTCCACCTCTGTTGTTGAAGCGGCAGCCCAGAGCTGCGGCCGCAAGGTGGTCGGTGCATCTCGTGGTGGCAACCCCCGAACCAAGTGGTGGACACCAGTGGTGAGGGGGGCCATTAAGCTGAAGAAGGAGTCCTATCAAGCTTGGTTGGCTTGTGGGACTCCCGAAGCAGCTGAGGTGTACCGGCAGGCCAAGCGGAGTGCAGCTCGGGTGGTTGCTGAAGCAAAAACCCGGGTATGGGAGGAGTTCGGTGAGGCCATGGAACAAGACTTTCGGTCGGCTTCAAAGAGATTCTGGCAAACTGTTCGGCGGCTCAGGAGGGGAAAGCAGCTCCCCGTCCACACTGTGTATGGTGCGGATGGGACACTGTTGACTTCAACTGGGGATATCGTCGGGCGGTGGAAGGAATACTTCGAGGATCTCCTCAATCCCACTGATACGCCTTCCACAGAGGAAGCAGGGTTTGGGGACGAGGGGGATGACTCGCCTATCACAGGGGCTGAGGTCGCCAAGGTGGTTAAAAATCTCCTTGGTGGCCGGGCCCCGGGGGTGGACGAGATTCGCCCCGAGTACCTCAAGGCCCTGGATGTTGTTGGGTTGTCATGGTTGACACGCCTCTGCAACATTGCGTGGAGGTCGGGGGCAGTGCCTTTGGCATGGCAAACCGGGGTGGTGGTTCCTCTCTTCAAAAAAGGGGACCGGAGGGTGTGCTCCAACTTTAGAGGGATCACACTCCTCAGCCTCCCTGGGAAGGTCTATGCCAAGGTACTGGAGAGGAGAGTCCGGCCGTTGGTCGAACCTCGGATTCAGGAGGAGCAATGTGGTTTTCGTCCTGGCCGTGGCACATCGGACCAGCTCTTTACCCTCTCGAGAATTCTTGAGGGTTCGTGGGAGTTTGCCCAACCAGTTTACATGTGTTTTGTGGACTTGGAGAAGGCATTTGACCGCGTCCCTCGTGGATTTTTGTGGGGGGTGCTTCGGGAGTATGGGGTATCGGGCTTGTTGTTACGAGCTATTCGGTCTCTGTACGACCGTTGTGAGAGTTTAGTTCGCATTGCCAACACTCGGTCGGAGTCATTCCCAGTGAGAGTTGGACTCCGCCAGGGCTGCCCTTTGTCACCGGTCCTGTTCATAATTTTTATGGACAGGATTTCTAGGCGCAGCCAGGGAATGGAGGGTGTCATGCTTGGTGACCACAGGATCTCATCTCTGTTGTTTGCAGATGATGTTGTCCTGTTGGCTTCATCCAGCAATGACCTACAGCTCTTGCTGGGACGGTTTGCCGCTGAGTGTGAAGCGGCTGGGATGAGAATCAGCACCTCCAAGTCCGAGTCCATGGTCCCCAGCCGGAAAAAGGTGGATTGTCCTCTCCAGGTTGGGGACAGGCTCCTGCCCCAAGTGGAGGAGTTTAAGTATCTTGGGGTCTTGTTCACAAGTGAGGGGAAAATGGAGCGAGAGATCGACAGACGGATTGGAGCAGCATCTGCAGTGATGCGGACGTTGTACCGGTCTGTTGTGGTGAAGAGGGAGCTTAGTTCTAAGGCAAAGCTGTCGATTTACCAGTCAATCTACGTTCCTACTCTCACCTATGGTCACGAGCTTTGGGTAATGACCGAAAGAACGAGATCGCGGATACAAGCGGCTGAAATGAGCTTTCTCCGTAGGATTGCTGGACTCACCCTCAGAGATAGGGTGAGGAGCTCAGTCATCCGGGAGAGGCTCAGAGTAGAACCGCTGCTCCTCCACATTGAAAGGAGTCAGTTGAGGTGGTATGGGCATCTGATTAGGATGCCTCCTGGACGCCTCCCACTTGAGGTGTTTCAGGCACGTCCCACTGGGAGGAGACCCCGGGGCAGACCCAGGACTCGGTGGAGAGACTATGTCTCCCAGCTAGTCTGGGAACGCCTTGGTATCCCCTCTGAAGAGCTGGAGCAGGTGGCTGGGGAGAGGGAAGTCTGGGCTTCTCTGCTTGAACTGCTGCCTCCGCGACCCGGACCTCCGGAAAAGCGGTAGAAGATGGATGGATGGATGGATGGATGGCATTGCCTATCCATGACTTGGACCACAGCGGGGAGACATTCCTCTGGGACATTCTTCTGGAACTTGCCTCACACCTAGCAGGAGCTCGGAGGAAGCAGAGGACAATTGACACACGACCAAAAGAACCACAGGAGACAGTCAGACGGGACTGAATGCATGCATCTTTGTGCCAACCAATGTCATGCTAATCATGTGTATTGACCAATGGTATTAGATAACAATTGATATGGTAATGTGCCATGCATTCTCTATGTCTGTATAAGGTATAAAAGAACTGCTCTCCCTCATCTCTCTCTCTTCACTCTTACACTTCTACTCTCATCACGACTAACTGGGCCCCAGCGGCGATGCTGGGGCCAACAGGCTGTATTCATGTTAGAGGGTAAATAAAGAATCTGTGCTGACCTACACTCGTGCCTCGCCTCCACATCCTTTCCTTCGCACCCTCTACATTGGTGACCTGACGTGAAATGGACTATCTCTCCCTGTCGCCGCGCTGTGGACTCCTTTTTCTCCACATTGGTGATCTGATGAAAGAGAATGATCGTCTACTCCCTCTCACCGTGCTGTGGACTCCGGAGTACCAGGGAGCGCCTGCATCCTCTTCATCCACAATGGAGCGCGTGCGCGTCCCTCTCTCCACGATGGCAACCTCAGGGCCGGAGGGAGAGCGCGGCACGGGGACCGAGATTCACGAGGATCAGCGAGACGGGCACCACACAGAAACAGCCTGAATGGGGAAAATCGGCGCCGCCTGCATTGATTTCCATCAAGCCCCCAACCCTGACTCACCTCCCGACAACGGAGTTTCAGCGCACAGAAGCCCTGTGCGCATACCGCAGGATTATGAGGACAGCGCAATTGGAAGCTACGTGGCCGCAGCACATGCCATGCACCAGGGACAAACCAGCTCCATTGACTTATACATTGTCTTCCGCCACTGCACATCCCGGGGTCCACGGCCGATCGCCATCCTCGGAACCTTTAGGGCTGACCTCGCACCTAAAGCAGCTGTGCAGCCCACACACAGGACTTTGTATGGGTTTCTTGGCCACGGCGCACAACGGGGATTTAGCCGATTGCAGTCCCTTCCGCATCTACGAACACACCGCCAAGTCCCTCACACAGCTACAGTTGTTTCACAGCCACAACGCATCCTCGGGGAATTTGGCCGCCCGCCTTCCCCACATCCTCACAGGACGAGCTGCGACAGAAGTCAGAGACGTGTAAGTTTTCTTTTTTTTTTTCACAACCGCCGGCTTTTCCACCTCTCCCCCTTTCCCCCCACAGACTTACGGGCCCTCCAACTCTCCTCACCATCAGACAGTTCAACCGGAGCGGCAACACCCCCCCCCCCCCACACAGCCTCCACTGGCGTCGACTTGAGCCCAAACAACAAGGGGGGTCACAGCCCTTTCTGGGTGTTCGGGGGGGGGGGGCTGGTGTGGTGACACTAAACACAGCGGGGAGACATTCCTCTGTGACATTCTTCTGGAACTTGCCTCACACCCAGCAGGGGCTTGGAGGAAGCAGAGGACAATTGACACATGACCAAAAGAACCACAGGAGGCAGTCAGACGGGACTGAATGCATGCATCTTTGTGCCAACCAATGTCATGCTAATCATGTGTATTGACCAATGGTATTAGATAACAATTGATATGCTAATGTGCCATGCATTCTCTATATCTGTATAAGGTATAAAAGAACTGCTCTCCCTCATCTCTCTCTCTTCACTCTTACACTTCTACTCTCATCACGACTAACCGGGCCCCAGTGGCCACGCTGGGGCCAACAGGCTGTATTCATGTTAGAGGGTAAATAAAGAATCTGTGCTGACCTACGCTTGTGCCTCGCCTCCACATCCTTTCCATCACACCCTCTACAACATAACATATTAGTAACTTCATCATCATCATAGCAGTCTGTCACGGGCGACAATGACTGTTTCATTTAGGTCTGATCAGATTCCTCCACACAGCTCTGTCCTTAGCTTTCCGCTGCCAGGAACTCCTGTCTATGTCCAACTTCTTCAAGTTTCTTTTTACAGTGTCTTTAAATCTGAGCCTTGGTCTACCCTGATTGTGTTTGCCCTTGCATAACTGTGAGTAGAGTAACTGCCAAAGGAGACGCTGGTGGTCCATCCTCTCAACATGTCCGAGCCATCTCAGGTTCATTTGTATTAGCATGTCCTCCATTGATGGTAGACCAGCTCATTTCAACACTTCTATGTTGGTTATCTTGTCTTTCCATCAGATGTTCATTATGGCTCGAAGGTGTCTCATCATGTACGCGTGGAGTTTCTTCACCTGCACTCTGTAGACAGTTCAAGTTTCAGCACCGTACAATAGAGTAGCCAGTACTGTCGCTCTGTACACTTTGCATTTCACACAGATAGACACATGTCGATTGTTCCACAGTCTCTCCCTCAAGTTTCCAAACACAGCGCTCGCTCTTCCCATTCTGAGAGATAGTTCATCCTCCAGCCTAGCATTCTCTGAAACAGTACTCCCTAGGTACTTGAAAGCCTTGCACTTGACTAGTGGCTCTGTACCAATACTGATCTCTTCTGGTAGTGATGTTGATAATTGAATCGGTGAATTCAAAAGGGGCCCAAGTCCCCATTGAAAAAGTGTGGACTTGGGCCCTTTTCGAATTCACTGATTCAACTGGAACTTTGGTGGTTGATAAAGGCACTCTGTCTTCTTGATGTTGATTTTGAGGCTGAACTGGCTAGCTGCTCTTGCAAATTTCTCCACTAAAGATTGCATATCTTCCACACTGTGTGCAACTAGAGCACTGTCGTCAGCAAAGAGCATTTCTCTTACTACCTTTATCGATGTCTTACTCTTGGCTTTAAACTGTGCCACATTGAACAAGTCTGCTTCTTTCCTTATTAGTAACTTATACAGAATATTTCCATATCTTATAAACAGTGTTGATAATGCCACTACTTTTGCAGTAACGTGCTGTGTAATAAAATTACTGTATAAAAATTCAGTAATGCGTTACAGTTACTGAAATTTGATCAGATGCGTTACTTGCATAACTCGTTTTATTAATATGGATAGATATTTTTAGCGCCAATAAATAAACTGACCCTACGTAGCTGACGCAGCCATCAGTCAACCTGTTGCAAAAGAGCCTGTTCACTACTGAGCGGAGGAAAAGATGAAGCTACTTTGTTCTTGTGGAAATAGATTATTTTTCCTTTGTCACAGTTAAGGACAAAGGCATATTGGTGGGTTGCAAGCTAAATGCGGCTGAGACCGACTGCAATCTCCAGAAGCGCCTAAGAAAAGCAATAAGCTCCTACAAAGCTAGTGCTATGCTATGCTAAGCTAACATCGTGTTAGTGGATGTACGGTATCTGAACACCCACGGCTGGATTTCAAGCACAGGTATGGATCTGGACAGTTTGTGACCCAGCAAGAATTAAACTGATTGATTGCCAAATACGTCGTTACAGAATGAAGATCTGATAACAGTCATTTTCCATCAGACAGCTGAGACTGTGATCCACAGTCCACAATTTACTTGCTACCTGGATAAAGATTATTAAAAAATGGATTTGATCTCCAAAAGGACTGGATCGTGTCTCTGTCACAGCAGACATTTGGACTGTGGATAATGGACATTTTCTTTGGATCACTGCACATCGGATTAAATTCATAATGTTAAAGGTAAGAAACTGACAGCTTTGTGCAGTGTTGCCAACTCACTCATTTTCCTTCTCTCACTCCACAAACCCTATTTCTCACTCCAAAATGAGGAAATTACTGGCAATTTTGTGTTGATTTTCTTCAGATTTTTTCCCACATTAAGGGCTCTCAAGGTAGGATAAAGCAGACTGAGCATGTTCTAAAAGCTCTGTCTGAAACAGTCTGTTTTCAGCCTGACATTAATAAGCCCGTAATGTAATCCATTAATTAAATTATCTTGCTATGAGTGCAAGATGATTTAAGTATGCATTTAAAAGTAATATGAACGTTACTTTTCCAAGTAACTAGTTACTTTAATCATGCAGTAATTGGTAAGTAACTGTTACTTTTGAAAAGAAGTGACTAGTAACTGTAACTAGTTACTATTTTTTAGTAACTTGCCCAACACTGCTTATAAATAACTTAAACCAACTAATGCTTAGCGTGTTGCCGACATTCCCAACTTATGCGCAAAAATAGTCTAACTTCTGCATAGTGCAGTCATGCCAAACTGCTGCTGCCTCCCAATCCATGAATCCTAGGTGTGCGAGAGATCATCTCTGTTCAACCGAGCTGATTCTCCCCTCCAAAGACTACGGCGGGGGGTGTGACCAATCTGGCAGAGCTGTCAAATCTGTCAGGTAAGTCACACCGAAAACAGCTGATGTGACACGTCAGGAACATCAGATAACAGTTGTCACAACCTGGCTCAAAGGCACGCGAACTGATGGCGATAAAAAGTTTATTTTCAATAAAGTGAAAAAAAGATAATGCATGGAGTATGCTTTTACTGGGAGGCACAGCCAACAGCAAAGTGTGATTTATCATGGAAAACACCTGCGCTCTGCACTTCAGGCTGATTGGATCAACCTCCTCCGGTGTTCTGACATTTTGGCATATCTATCAGAACAATACTGGACAGCTGATGGTACAGACTTCAGTCAAAGGTAAAAACATGGGGGCATAGCTAAACAGTGATTTGGATCTTAAATCCTGTAGCTTGAAAGTGCTCAGATACATTAAATTAATTAATTAAATCACCCTTTATTGTCATTCAGAATCAGAATCAACTTTATTGCCAAATATGCTTACACATAAAGGAATTTTACTTATCACTAAGGTGCGCTCATTGTTAAGCACTCCCTAATGACGCGGCAGCCATACAGGCGCCTCATTCAGTGGGGGGTAAAGAGGGAGAGGGGGGAAGGGGGTGACACATTGGGCAGAGAGAAAAAACATAGTTATCAAAATATAGCTCGAGTGAGCAAGATTGTGATCACATAGAAAAAAAACCTCTAAGCACACTTAGCAGACAATACAGATCATACATTAACAAAGCAAGAGCAAGAGAGAGACCAGTGTGTGTATGTCAGTCATGAGATATCAGTGGGAGTGCAGTGTGTGAAATATCAGTTACTGATGGACAACAAAAATCGTCTCTTAGGCAACGGCTAGATGTTATGTCCTTAGTGTCCCAAAACATAGATAACATGTCCAAAACAGAGTTCATCTCTCTACAGTTCATGCCAGATGGTAAAATTCCATGTTAGTCACATGGCTGTCCTTGGAGAGTTCAGATTGTTGCACATCAGCAATTGTTTGGGTTAAGAAGCCAAGCCAAAACTCCCTTCTGCCTTATCTTTTCTCCTGGAGGAATGATTCTCAAGGGCGCCGAATCAAGGCCTGATAGGCACAGTTCACTTAGAGCTTAGAAATTTCACCTCTCATGCGATTCTGTGCATCACAATTTGCATGTACATTTCCATATACATTTCCAGGCTTTAAAATCATTTCCTGGAGAGCACCCAGCGACTCCAAGATGTATCCCACTTTCCAAACATAGATAAACATGTCCACAGAGTCCATCTCTCTTCAGTGCATGCCAGATGGTAAATTCCATGTTAGTCATTTCAGTCATTTGCCGCTATCAGTGCTCTCTCCAGCTGGTCGAATTGTTTGAAGGAGCTACGCCATGTCCGCTTTTTGATTAGCTCTTCCAACTTCTTTAATTTTCGATACACCAGGAAAACTCTAGAGCCAAACAGCAGAAATCCTGTGATCATGAGCCAAAACAGATCGAATCACGCAGACACATGAGTTCCAATTGTTCCATGAGTCTCTCCACTTGGGCTCCCCCTGGCCCGATTTTCTGTTAAAAAGTGGTGTCAATAGCATTAAAGCCCAGCTCACCAATTCCATAATTTCCGTTTGGATCGAGATGCAGCAGAAGAAGAGCGAGACACAGACAGGACACAGCAAGCTGGGATCAGTAAAGGGAGGAGGAGAAGGAAGAGGAGAAGAAATGCGTCTGCTCTCTCTGATAGCCGGAAGAAGAAAAAGTTCAATTCAACCATACAACCAATCATGTACAGTAGAACAAAACTGTGTTTTTCCTATCTACAGTGTTAATCACACACACCCCATATGTAGAATCAGAGGGCCGCTGCCATGCAAGGCGCTGCCACAGATTTCCCTCCTCCATTCCATTATTGCTGAGCACCAAGCTGGACGGCAGGAAGTTCCGCTTTTATATGGTCTTCGGCATGACCCGGCCGGGATTTGAACCCCTGCCTCCCGGGTGTGGGGCGGATGCTTTACCAATTGAGCCACCACTCCGGTATCCACATCCCAGACAGGTTCTGTTATACGAACAAGTACATGTGTTTAGCTCTGTGTGTGTGTGTGTGTGTGTGTGTGTGTGTGTGTGTGTGTGTGTGTGTGTGTGTGTGTGTATGCGCTGTAGGCAGAGCTCTGTATGGGGTTTTCCTGTGAACTAACGCTGCAAATACACCATTATAGGGTAGCTGTAAGTTAGAAACCCATTCAGTAAGTTACACATAGGTTCAAAGAGCATTACTCATATGTTAGAAATAATTTTTGGGTATGCTAGACATAATCTCAACGTATTTCGACTTTTGAGTAACTATGAGTTGCTGACAAGTAACGTATGTGAGCGAGCGCATAACTTCCCTACAACCTTTGCGCCGCGAATGCAGGATGTATCAGCCATATGTTGGATACCTTGGAAATTTTTCAGCATGCTGAAAATTAATTTTTGGAGGAGCTCGGCGAACTATGCCATATACCAGTGTGCTTCAGGGTTCTTCAGCATGCTCTTATCTTAGACAAAACTTAGCCATAACTGATTCGACGTATGCCAGTGTAGTGGATTTAGGTTAATGGGTTTATAGGTGTTTTGTTGTTGGTACAAGTATTAATGTAAATATGAATGTGAGTAGAGATGAAAATTTCCTTTCCTTACACAAACATATCCTCATAGGGCACCAGTCCAGAATGGACAATTTTATTAACAATTCTTCATTTGTACCAGTTATGAATCAGTCTAAAAAAAATCCCTTGTGAGTTCTTGTCTGCTGATGATCAAGAAGATGAACATGAAATCAAACAATAACTCCCATATATCTTTCAATAGTTTAATAAGAAATGTCAGAATAGGTTAACACATTTGAATAACTTTAAAACAGAGAATTCAACAAGTATTATGAGCATTATAGACTATTACTGAGTTACTTATGAATCAAGCATTTGTGGAACCAAATAAAACACAATTTAACTTGTCAGTATAGTGGAAATTGGAAAACCATAAAATAGCATTGGTCAACAAAAGTGGATGCAATTTTATGAAGAAAATGATGAGTAAATATCTAGAAAAATGGAAAATTGGTGTTACTCTGAAAAATAACGTAAATTAATGAAAGGACAAAATGCATTTTGAAATTCTGATGGGGGTTTGCATGAAATTAAGTTTAAAGAACTTATACCAGGAATATTCTGAAGAATTAAGTTCATTCATTCATTCATTCATCTTCTTCCGCTTAATCCTTTTTCGGGCCATGGGGGTGCTGGATCCTATCCCAGCATCTCTGGGCGAGAGGCAAGGTACACCCTGGACAGATCACCAGTCCATTGCAGGGCCAACACAGAGAGACAGACAACCATTCACTCTCACAGTCATACCTAAGGACAATTTAGAATCCCCCAGTTTTGATGCCAATAAACCTAACTTGCATGTTTTTGGCATGTGGGAGGAAACCGGAGAAATCCCAGAGTAAACCCACGCAGACACGGGGAGAACATATTGAAATTATAAAACAGACCATCAGCCACAGAGTCAGATCACGTCCCTGATGGCAGCAGGGCCCCCATGTGCCAACCTTGATTCAGCTGGACGTCCGTGGATTCTGTTGATGGAGAGGCTGATTGACAGATTCTCCCACAAGGCTGTGCTCCTGAGATCGCAATCGATCGCAATCTTTAGCAAGCTGGGCGAGGTCTCCTCTTATGTACTGAAAAGGAATTTGTTTATTGTACAACGTCCCATCAGAAAGTCAAATTGAGACAAACACAAGCCACAGATCCATTTCTTCTGATGTATTGTGGCTGGAATGAGTTGGTTTAAGCTTAGAAAAAAAAATCAAACAAAATCTTCTTGCACTGTGATTTAAAGAAAAGGATTAAAATAAGGAAAAAGTGAACTTTAAAGAAAAGAAAAAGAATTTTTGCAGAGCATGGGAGGCTTTGGGCCTACTTGAAGATAGAAAAAAAATAGAAAATAAAGATAGAAAAAAAATGGAAGAGCAGAAAATGCTCCTAACAGCTTGATCACCGCCCAAAAACTGAAACAAAGGAAAGTTTTTTTGGGGGTGTGGTTGAATCTCACTGAATTTCATGGAACTGAGCTGAACCAATTACATTTGAGCTTCTTTGTTTGGCAGAAGTCATAAACTGACTAAAAAGGCAATGATTCACTTCCGGTTCCTGTAAGGTGAGGACGCACAAGTAAAGGCTCCCAGTTTGTTTCTGTTTAAAACTTAGTTTAGAGCTAGCGTTTTGAGCTGCTTTTTTTTTTTTGTTACTACCGCTGGAGAATAAACCTGCTCGTGCGAAAAAAGAGAAATTGCCAGTCTCATAACTTAATATTGTAGTGGCTGGTGAAGCAATCAAGCCCCTCACGCTCAGGGAGAACAAAGGGATTTATCCCACGTGTTTTTTTGTTTTTTTCCTACGATCACAATCAACGATCATCGGCCGGGATCATGGGTCCCAAGAAAGCTCAGCAGACTGAGGAGGTGGACGAAATTAAAAAAGCACTGGATTTCTTGGCAGAAGAGATTTCTGCCATTAAGCTGCAGCAAAGAAATATCCTGGACCTGATCGAGGAGGTGAAAGCGCTGCGGATCCAGAACGCTGAGAAGGACAAGAGGCTGGCATATCTGGAGAGCAGAGTGTCGGAACTGGAGCAGAACACTCGGGTGAACGACGTGATCATCACGGGGCTCCACATTAAACCCCGATCATACGCGCGAGCGGTGGCCGCGGACAGCAGTGGAAGTGAGCTGGAAGACGAATCCACGGAGCAACAAGTGGCGGCTTTCATGCAGTCCAAAGGAATTCAGCTGGACTGCAACACCATAGAGACCTGCCACCCTCTGCCCAGGAAAAACGGCGACAAACCGGCTGTGATCATGAGGTTTGGGAACAGAAAACACAAGACTGCGCTGTTAAAACAAGGTAGGAAACTGAAAGGAACGAACATTTACATAAACGAGCACCTCACAAAGGAAAACGCAGAAATAGCCAGAAAAGCAAGATACATGAAAAAGCAGAAAAAGATTCAAAACACCTGGACATCAAACTGTAAAATATACATCAAATTAAACGGATCACCTGAAGAAGCCAAGGTCATTAACATCCGTAATATTATGGAACTGGACAAATATCAATGAATATTATGAACTGGAGTCACAGCAACAATCAGACAACTGTAGGACACTGAAGGATCATACTCATCTGCTACAAGACATTTAACAACATGAAACAAAAGATCAACAAACAGGAACAACAGGAACTGAAAGTTTTTGAATATACAGATCACAACCCACAGGACGTAGAATATAACATAGACCCTGATAATAATTTATTTAGCTCCATCAATAATGACTGTAGTTACTACACAGATGATCAGTTTAATGCAATGGTCACATCTGATTTCAATATTTCTATGATCCACTTCAACAGCCGAAGTCTCTATGCCAACTTTAATAACATTAAAGATTATTTACATCAGTTTAAAGAGCCATTCAATATTGTGGCAATATCAGAGACGTGGCTCAGTGAAGAGAAAGGAGTGGATTTTACCATGGATGGCTATGAATTAAATTATATAAATAGAAAAGTGAAAAAAGGAGGAGGAGTTGCAATTTTTGTTGACAAGAGCTTGAAATACAAGGTTGTTGAAAATCTGTCAGTAACTGTGGATGATTTATTTGAATGTATTACAATAGAAATCTGTCTGGACAATGTGAAGAATGTAGTAGTGAGCTGTGTTTATAGAACACCTGGATCAAACATTGACTTATTTAAGGACTGGATGGAAAAAATGTATGCAAAACTAACTCATAAAGTTATGTTCATCTGTGGGGATTTCAATATAGATCTGATGAACTCAAAACAACATAGTTTGACAGAAGAATTTATCAACACAATGTACAGTATGGGCTTACATCCAAAGAATTACCGGACCTAGTAGAATCACGTCACACAGTGCCACACTAATAGATAACATATTCACAAACATTATGGAAAATAATATCAGGAGTGGGCTTTTATTGAATGATATCAGTGACCACCTGCCGATTTTTGTTGTCTATCAATGTGATTATAGGAAGAAAAAGTATACCAAAAATATTAAATATAAAAGAATAAGAACTGAAGAATCAATGTATTTACTGACAAAGGAATTATTAATACAAGATTGGAAGATAGTTTATGATGAAAATGACATAAATAAAGCATATGATAATTTTTAACAAATATTTCAATCATTGTACAATAAAAACTGTCCTATAAAACAATACAGTGACAGACAAAAAAAAAAAAATATTCCTTGGGTCACCAAGGGGTTAATAAATGCATGTAAAAAGAAGAATACATTATATAAACAATTCATTAAATGCAGAAAACTAACTTGAGGAATATGGCAAATACTCAATGGGATTATTAGTAATCGACCTAAGAATGCTAATTATCCAGAATATTTCATTGAAAATAGCAATTTGATAAATAATATGGAGGATGTGGTCAGTGGTTTCAATAAATTTTTTGTAAACGTTGGTCCTGAATTAGCAAAATCAATAGTGACACCAGAAAAAAACAACAGTGGTTCTGTGAATGAAATAGAAGATAGAAATCCAAACACAATCTTTTTGGGTGCAGTTACTGAAAAGGAAATTATCGAGACTGTGAGTAAATTTAAGAACAAAAAATCATCGGACTGGAATGAAATTGACATGACAATAGTGAAAAAAGTAATTGAAGGAATTGTTAAGCCACTCACCCACATCTGTAACCTGTCATTTCAAACTGGTACATTTCCAGACAAAATGAAAATAGCAAAAGTAATACCTCTATACAAAACAGGAGACAGTCATCGTTTCACAAATTACAGGCCAGTCTCTTTACTCTCACAATTCTCCAAAATACTTGAAAAAATCTTCACTAAGAGACTGGATGATTTCATTGAAAAACACAACCTCCTTACAGATAGCCAGTATGGTTTTAGAGCAGATAAATCTACATCTTTGGCACTGATCGAACTTATAGAAGAAATTACTAGTTGTATAGATTAAAAAAAAAGGTTGCTGTAGGAGTATTTATAGATTTAAAGAAAGCTTTTGACACCATTGACCACAGAATACTACTAAGGAAACTGGAAAGGTATGGGATAAGAGGGGTAGGACTGAGTTGGGTGAAAAGTTATTTAGGTAGCAGACAACAATTTGTACAAATTGGTGAGCACAAATCACCCTTCATGGACATCACTTGTGGTGTGCCCCAGGGGTCAGTTTTGGGACCCAAACTCTTTATTTTGTATATAAATGACATATGCCAAGTATCAAAAATTCTGAAATTTATTTTGTTTGCAGATGACACAAATATCCTTTGCACTGGTGAGAATTTGCAGCAGGTTTTAGAGGTGGTCACAACTGAAATGAAAAAGTTAACGCAGTGGTTCAACAAAAATAAATTATCTCTAAATCTAAAAAAACCCCAAAGATTATGTTGTTTGGAAATTATAAAATAAATCATGAAATAATGGTAACGATAGATGATACCAGAATAGAAACAGTACAGGAAAATAAGTTTCTGGGGGTGATGCTAGACAATAAAATCTGCTGGAAACCTCACATCAGTCACATCCGGGCCAAGTTAGCAAAATGTATAGGCATACTGGGGAAGACAAGACACATCTTGGACTATAAATCATTGGTCTTACTGTACAATTCACTGTTTTTACCTTATCTTAACTACTGTGTAGAAGTTTGGGGAAACACCTACAAGACCAACCTACAGTCAATATGCACATTACAAAAAAGAGCTATAAGGATAATAAATAATGTAGGATATAGAGACCATACCAATTCGTTGTTTTTAAAGTCACATGTCATAAAGTTCATCGATTTAGTTAAATTTAAGACAGCACAAGTAATGTACAGGGCAATTAATAATCAACTCCCAACTAATATACAAAAAATATTTTAAAAAAGAGGCAATGATCATAATTTGAGAGGAGACTTAAACTTTACAAAACCCAAGATACGAACAACCAAGAAAAGTATGTGCATATCTGTCTGTGGGGTGGATTTCTGGAACAGTCTGGAGCTGGAACTGAAACTATGTACAAACAGAAATCAATTCAAAAAGAGGTATAAACATTATTTGCTGAAAGGATATGTGTTAGAAGGGTAGTATTTATATGTACGATTCACTTTGCTCACTCTGGGACATTATGGGACACTATGGAATGGTGGGTGGGACAGCACTGTGTATATCTGTGTTGTTTGAGGCTGGTTTTGATGTATGGACATCAATGTATGTTAGGATGGATGGGTGTTAATGTTGATCTGTAAAAAATACAGTAAATTGTTTACTTGGGGTCTTAAAGGTGGTAATTTGTATATAATTCACATGGGTGTATTTGTGGAAAAGAGGAGATGGAATTAATAAGTGTTCACTTCTTCCTTCTCCCTTTCGAACAGTGTATACTGTTACTTTATTGCATTTGTCATTTGTTTTGTTTTTATTATACTTTTTTGTTCGAAATAAAGTATCTATCTAAGATAAGTTTGGGAGCCCACTGGTCAGTTCAAATTTCTGAGGTGGGGTCTCCCACAGACAGTGAGAGAGAGAAATTTGATATGAAGAGTGAAATCCTCCTAAAACACATATGTTGCTGAATAAAGCATAAATTCCTTAAACTTTAGTGACGAAGTTCATCATCATCATCATCATCATTATAGCAGTCTGTTGGGGGCGACAATGACTGTTTCACTTAGGTCTCATCAGATTTCTCCACAATTCTACTCAATAATAAGGGAACATACAATGTCTCTACATTGTAACTGTAATTAATTTGTGATAGTAAGCATGCAAAAATTAATTTCTTCCTGAAAATAAAGTAACTCACATTAAATCATATCAATAAAAACATTTCACCACCATTGTCCATCCCAAGAGTTCAACGATGTCAACAGTAGTGGATACTGTCTTGAGAGAAAGATATGAATTAATTTATTAGTCCATAGTGCATAAACTCCACTGCAAAGAAAAAAAAAATATTCCTGATTCATCCACCAGATGGCACTGTGAAAATGTCTGGTTGTTTACTGGAGAATCTTGACTCCCAAGTCTGGATTATATCAACCGTAAACCTGTCGATTGAAACATTCCTTTGCCAAAGAGCAGAAAAGGGAGAATGACTAAGTCCTGGAGAAGAGATTAACTTCCACTTTATGGCCAATGGGTAGTGTTACAGCTCTGATCCTTGGGTAAGAGAAGCAGTTCATGACCAGTTCATGACCATGACTTTTGAGTTGAAACAATTTTTCTTCAGCAAAGAATGATTTTATAGATTGGAACTCAAGGTCAACACTTCACCAGCGTATTCTCTAAAGTTTTCATATGTTTTGCAAACGCTGCCTAAATCATCTAGGTGTGACAGGGCCTTAACCAAGGCAGCAGCGAGGCACCAAAACACAGCCACCAGCCAGACACTTACAAGCAACAGTACTTTTAAACCTTTGGGGAAACAAGAGTGGATCTGCAGCTCAACGAACAAGTGCACAGGGAAATGGAACTCTACAACGAAAAGGTAAAGATTTTTAAAACTATAATTTTATAGTTAAAGTTATCTTTAACATACTTTGTGTGGATGGCCTTATAGGC
This sequence comes from Pholidichthys leucotaenia, assembly GCA_020510985.1. NCBI lineage: Eukaryota > Metazoa > Chordata > Actinopteri > Cichliformes > Pholidichthyidae > Pholidichthys > Pholidichthys leucotaenia. Next base: position 154,777,904 of record CM035847.1, on the reverse strand, counting down.
TATTTTTATGGTGCTTGGTATGAATGGCACTTAAATTGGGTAGCTCACCACTGAAGGCCTAGTTGTAAAATACACGGTCCGCCACTACGTCTAAGAAAACTACGACCTGCCAAAGTGGCTAGTGGTCTTACCAACCACTGCCAAAATCTACCCACCATTCGCGGGTTAGCAGGTGTTAATGTCAAGCCCTGATTTTAATCCATTTAAATCCGTTCATTATAAGCTTAAACAATGTACTGTGACTGTTATGTCTGGAAACAGGACAGCAGAGGCAGGAGTTCTACCGAATGATAACTTTATTACACAACAGTTATTAACAGCACATGTTACAATGTGCTAATTAGCAAGCTAACTCTTAACTAGTACAGGCTATTACTGGCACAGAGGTGGTATGCCAAAGAGACCGTCTCCCACCAACAGTCCCTTTATGTAGGCACAGCGTGATGACGTCACCTGTGCATCTGTCGTCACGTCCGCACAGTCTGTTGTAAGCTGCGACTTCACAACAGTGACGTTTCAAGGGTTCACACAATAATGAAAGAGGATTTGGAACATAGCAGGCATTTATTTCAACTCCCTGATTACACAGAGGAGAGGGGAGGTCATCCACACACACACACACTCACTCACTTCACTCAGGGTGACACAGACACGTAATCTCTCACAGGAAGGGAAAACAACACTATCACAACCAGATTTATAACTCTACAACAATAACACTCAAAACACAAGAATTAAAACTGTCTATGAATCTCTCGAGGCGCAAAGCATGCCGGCAGAATCCCTTGTCCCTTATCACATCCCCAACGTTACAATACCTACCGATAGGTATTCTGAATAATTGCCTAATATGGCTAAAAAATGTTGTTAATGCCGTAAATTGCCACCACTGCCATTCATAGTACACTATTTCAGAAATGCAGTTGTTTGGAATTATTTGGCGCTCCATGAAGCACGTGACCGGGCAGTGGCACGCTCGAAGAGTGTCGCAACTCTCATAAACAGTCTGGCAGCTACTATCTTGTCGAAGAAGAAAAAAAATATAAGCCTTCATTTAATATAGGCTATTTCATCTTACTTAGATATCAGTTTTTGTTGGGTCAAAAATGTGCTCACAAATGAATAGAAATCTGACTTTTATGTGTACAGAAAAAGTGTTTCAACTCATTAAAGAAGGGAAATTGCGTTTCCAATATTGTAAGCCAATAAGGAAACCAGACACAGGTAACTTTCTTGTTTCACAACTTCACTCTTTGGTCGATCGAGCGGAGGGGGCGGGGTCTGCGCCAGGAGAGCAGGCAACGAGCTGCGGAGGAGAGCGACACAGAGAGACCGCCGCTCTTCATCCATCCATCCATCCCCACCTTTACGCCCTGTATCGGTAAGAGCCGTTTTATGCAATGACATCCTGCAGCATCAGTGACAGCGCTCAGAGGCACTGATTTATCCGAATGGCACGTTTTAGGATGCCAGAGCTTGACACCTTAACTCATCCGCTTCTGTTAGTGTTAAATAAATATCATAGATATGAGTTATTCAATAGAATCACTTTTTTTTAAAAAATTGTATCAGAAATGTATGGATGCAGTGAGGCATTTTATGGAGGAGTGTAAAAAGGGATTATGTTGCTGTGATCAACATGTGTGGGCTCTTGGTAATAAGGGGGCGGGTGGAGACGCACATTAGAGCCCAACATATTTCTTCAAACCCACATTGATCACAACTACTACCTAAGATTAATTTCTTTGTGCTCGTGGTAGTCTTTTGCTTCCTCTCTCTCTCTCTCTCATTTTTTTTTTTTGTTTACTGAAACGTGAATGTGGTTTTGTTCTTGTCCTTGAAACAGAGGCAAAGGCGCCCTGAGTGAACGTGTGTGAACCAAAAGAGGCAGATTGTAGTGTAGCCCGGCCAGAGCCTTATCCACACCCCACACGCACACGCGCACACACACACACACACACACACACACACACACGGTGGGAAATTACACCAAACTCCAGGAGTAATTCGTGTGAGGGGAGGAAAGAACATGGCACTTAAATGTGAATTTAAACACAGATTCTACCATTAGTCTACATGTGTTGATTATATTGCTGCAAAAACAATATGCATCAATCATATGATATTGCTAAACGTTGCTGGCAATAAAACACGTGGCTTCTCCCTTTGCCTCATTGTCTCAGTGCACCTCTCACCTGTTTATCTGTGCTGCTCAGACACTGACCTTTTAAATCCCCATTTAGGGAAAAAAAAACAAACAAAAAGCAGGAGTATCTTTTTGAGCCATAATCTTAGTGTATTAATCCCATATGCAATCTGAATCCCCTGCTAATCTCCTCTGATAGCCTGCTGTTTAGTGACCGCCTACTGTGCTGTTAATTGCATTTCAATAATTAAATGGCCTTTAAATCATCCTAGGCGTGTGAGGGGAGGAAGAGGAGAAGCGACTGCCTGGGTGTGAGCACGCTGCACGCTGACTGAGCTGTGATTGGATGCTAACCTGCCAAAATGTAAAGCATGTGTGTTTGTTCAGGGCTGCAGATCTGTCTGTGTCAGATCCAAATTGGGCTGTCAGAGGAAGGAAACATCTGCAATAAGTGCTGCAGCTCTTTATACTGGAGAAGACTGGGTTTTTGGTTGTTGAGCCTGTTGTGTGCTGCAGTGTGATTCTGATAAAAGGAAGTTTTTTCTGCTTTTGTTCTAAAATTAATTTTTTCCCTTTGCCAGTGGTTATTGAATGTATTTAAATTAAGTGGAGGGGGGGGGGTAAAAAGTCTGACGGTGTGAAAAACCACTCATTCACCTTGCAGAAATGCTTTTGGAAAAAAAGACAGGCTGTTTAAATTACTGCTCATGTGTATACTTTTAATGTCTGTTTCATTTGCCTTTTTTGTGCTTATCCAAGTCAAAGCGCATCACCTGCACATTCAAGAAGTAGGTTTGTCCTGGCATGCTCTGCCCCAGCATAAACGCTGGGGATCACTTGGTCAAACAGGAAGATGACAGAGCACGGAAGCCCACAGAGGAAAAGGGTCAAGGTGGAGATTAAATCAAAAAGAATGGAATTGGATTTAAAGTGGTTCCAAGATTAAAATCAGCAGTTTGGGGACAAATGCATAAAATCAGGTAGCAATACAGGCATTTTATACAGAGCTTCACACCTGTCTCGCCATTTTGCTAAATTTTAAATGCAATACACCCCCCCGCGCACAAGCCCATCAGGAGTCAGCCTGTCGATTGATTCCTGACATTGACGGGAGGCCTGGGCATACAGCAGAGAAGATGAAAGAGGCACAGATCTCTGAGTAACGTGCGTGGAGGACCATAAAATGGTGGAAGCGATTTTGTAACATAATCTATATGCAAAACACACACTGCTTTCTTATCTAGGCCTCAAGTCAAAAAAAAAAAAAAATCCTCTGTGTCAAAACTGAAACAGTACTCTTGCTTTTGTTTGCAGTCCAGGCTGTGTATCAGATATAAAGTGACCTTTTTTTCTGTTTTTCTTCAATGTAACTTTATATTAGTGGTCAAAAGGATCAAACATGAAATCAGTTGTTATCATCAGATTGTTTGCACATGCTTGTGATACAAACACCATCTCACCTGCCCGCTTTCTGTTCACTCATACACATAACCCCCCCCCCCCCCCCCAGGGACTTACTGATGGCGACCTTTGGTGCGTTCTAGCCTCCCCCCCGGGTCTTTGGTCCGTTTGAAAAAGCCTCCCACCTTTTTCACTTTTACTGCTGACCCCAAATGGAGCCCGATCCAATTACAGCCCTAACCATGCGTCTTCTCTCCCATGGCAGCGTGGCTCTGTGTGTGCGTGTGTAATATAGAGAGAAGATAGACACTATTTAGTGTGTCCTGACAAAGAGTGAGGAGCGGGTCAACTGCGCAGGGGGTTACGTCTAATTATCTCAGGGTCGATGCGGCGATCTGCACAGAAGTTAAACCTCCATTTTCTCACCACTTCGATGAATATTAGGCCAAAAGTTTTCATTTTGTTAGCTATTGAATATCTTCTGACTCTCTGCACTCGTTTAACTGTCTTCATTACACACTGTCTCTCCGTGGGTGTCTCTCCCTCTGGGTGCCTCTGTTAGTGGGGATTAATAAAGAGTTGTTAACCTCTGTTTGGCCTCTGTGGAGTGTGTAGCCAGCATCTTGGGGCTCCATTGTACACTATGTCACTTTCTAACAAGATGCTGAGTAAGCTAATGATCTGATATGCACTGCTAAAGTCTGCAGTGAGGATGGCTGCAAATGGCAGCGGCTGAATTGCAGCTAGCGTGTTTAATCATAGAAACAACTGTGTAACGTTCGCTTAACGACTGGCAAATAGGTGCAGCAAAGTTTGCATCGCTTAGCAGTTGCTAAATAATTGCTGGTAATGAGGCAAAGCAGCACATAGCATTGTCCCATTGTTTTGACATGCACATGAAGCCCCTTAATGGTGCTAAAAGTAATGTGCTGTACAGTTGTAGTTACTCGGGGTTGCTGGGATTCTTGTTCTTGTTTGCCACAGCAGTGCGATGTGTTACATCACATATTTTCTGTTGCCAGAAAAGCTAAAAGTCTATAACACATTTCACACTTGATTATGACTCTCATAAGCGTGAGGAAATTGAATTCATTAAATTGCCCGCTATACAAATTAAAAGCTGCAAATGATCTGAATTTGTTGTAGAGATCATTTTCTGCTTTAGAGGGTGTTAGTCATCAGACACATCTGAATATGAATCAATAATGGAATTACTCTTTAATAGTGTTTATGTTGGCTGGGAAGAGGCTTTAAGCAAACTTGTATTCAGTCCTGTTTCACTGTTGCTTTAGCATTGTCTCTCCACTGTTTCATTTGCACTGTGGACCTTTGATTTTAGCCATGAAGACAATGCATATCTTTTTTTTTTAGCTTTCTTAGTTATTTTTAAGGGTTTACCATACTTGAATAGAACAGTGTTATAAGTAACATCAATTTTTTTCTACTGCAACTCAAAATTTTTCTGCAAAAAGTGTAAGGGAGTGTTATTAAAAATCATGTTTCCAATGAAAAACACATCTGTCACTGATCTCACTTTTGATCTGCAGACACATGTAGTATGGATTTGGATATTTGGTTATAAAATGTGTTTTTCCTCCCCAAGTAATTTAACAAGTAACTCACCAAAGAAACACTCTTTTTAGAAACTGCACTGAAGGCAGCTGGTATTAAATGTATAATTTCTCCAAGCAGTTCCGTTTTGTGGATGCATGTGACAGGCAGAGAGAAGAACCCAAGGATGCAGATGATGTCTTGCTCAGAGGATTTATGAAAATAGACAACAAAGCACAGCTCGTTGGCAGGAAAAACACTGCTAGGTAAACTCAACACAAGGAGATTTAACTAAACCAGGGGTCTGCAACCTACGGCTCTGGGGCCACATGTGGCTCTTTTGTCTATATCCGGTGGCTCCTAAAGGCCTTTGCAAAAAAAAATTCAAAACTTCAAGTGAAAAGCGGGCACACATTTGTGAGGAAAAAAATAATAATAATAATTATAGTACATTTACTAGAAAAATAACAAGTTTATGAGAAAAGCTGAAATGTGTCATGAATTGTCCCTTGGGGCAGAGAGGAAGACCCACGCACTGAACTGTGAGGTTGTGAGATTTACTGAAAACATAAAGTGTACGAATCAACTCAAAGACACAAAGAGATACTGAAGTCCACAAACAGGATCCTGGCGTAGGTTCCCGGGGAGTCCAGGTGCTGCAGGATGGAGTGGAGGGCCAGGTTGACTGCGTCGTCCACAGACCTGTTGGCTCTGTAGGCAAACTGACTACTGACTTCATGACTACAGAGGTGAGCGCTACAGGTCTGTAGTCGTTAAGTCCAGTGATCCGTGGCTTCTTGGGGACAGGGACGATGGTAGAGGTTTTGAGGCAGGCCGGCACGTGGCATGACTTCAGGGAGGTGTTAAAAATGTCTGTGAAGACAGGAGTCAGCTCCTCCGCACAGTGTCTCAGGGTGGAGGGAGACACGCCGTCCGGACCGGGGGCCTTGCGCGGGTTCAGTCTGGAGAACTGTCTGTGCATGTCCTGCTCACTGATGACAAGGGCAGGGGGGGAGGAGGGGGGGCCGCCTTTGATGAAGTGGGGACCATGGAGGCAGTGGCGCTGGGGGGAGGGGGGAGTTGGTCACAACTGACGAGGTGTCAAAATGGGCATAGTGTTGGGACAGTCTTTGACAAAGGGCTTTGTCATCCTGTCCCTTAGAAGCCTGAGGCCGATAGTTGGTGATTTGCCTCAGTCCTCTCCACACAGAAGCAGAGTCGTTAGCAGTGAACTGTTGCTGGAGTCTCTCAGAATACACAGATTTAGCTCTCCTCAGCTCTCTGCTAAACCGGTATTTGACCTCCCTGTAGCAGTCCCTGTCTCCACTTTTCAACGCTGCCTCCTCATCAACCGCCGCCGCGCCGCTCATCAACGGCGCCACCTGCTCACACACCTGTCAGTCATCAGCGGCGAGGAATATAGGCTGCCTCGCCCTGAGCTTCGGTCTGAAGCCGTAGACTTCATTTCCCTTTCATGGGCTTCTACCACATTCTCTTCAGCATCCTCGTCACCGGTAAGAAGATCACTTACCTCATCTCTCCAGTTTGCTCCCCTGTGCACAGGTGGATTCCTCGGCGGCGGACAACCCCGTCCCTCGTCTCTCCTCGCTGCTGCACCGAGCCCTGCAGGTGGCTGTCTCCCGGGCTTCCATCCTTGAAGCGCCAGTCATCTGTCCAAACAAGTAAGCTTCTCTCCCTCGCCTATTCTCCTCCTGTGTTGGTGTGCGCTCATCACCCTGTGTCTGATTTCTCCCATAGGGTTGCCGGCTGAACGGTCTCCTGCCTCTGGGTCCGAAGCAGACACCACCACCAACACATTAACATTCCGCAGACACGCACCCAAACATCCCTGCTGTTAATAAACAGTTTGAACTACTCTGAGCCTGTGTGTGTGCGTCTCCTGAGCCGAACGTTATGTCAGATACACCCTGTAACAAAGCGAAAACAGAGCACGTCAAACTTACGTTTGGGAGTCATACACAGAAGCCAAGACCGCAGCGAGGAATGCAAGGTGCAGCGGTCTTAAATAAGGTATAACACAATATGACACAGGTGTGGATATCAGAGCGGGCAGGAGAAAACAATGATTAATAATCTGGATCAGCTGAGAGTAATGAGAGAGGAGCGACTGGAACTGACAGCTGACAGGGGCGACGCTCACACGGAGCACAAATCCGGAAATGCCACTGACAGCTGTCAACCCAGAGAAAGAACACCACAGTAAAGATCTAAAGAACAAAATATCAACAAATGCAGGCTGAAATACAAATGCAAATTAATACAAAATAAAAGTGTAACAAAACTAAAGCATAAACAGGAAAATAGCAAACAGTACAAGAATCACAGAAACCCAAAAAGCACAAAATACAACAAATATATAAATGTAGAGAAAAAGCCATGAGACTGAGCAAGGCGGAAACCTCCAGTGCTCAGCTCATGACAAAATGCCCAAAATTTTCACAAATTTAGTTAAAAAAGGTTAAAATTTTATGAGGAAAGCACCACAGTAAAGCTGCAAGAAGCAGAAAATTTCAGGGGAAAAAAACATGTATTTACAGGAAACATAGCATTTTTTTAAGAATAATGTTGCAAATTTATGTGAAAAATCCTACAGATTTATCTGAAAAAGTTTACAAGGGAGAACAGAATTAATTTATTGTAAAAGCAGAAAATTTATGCTAAAAATGCAACACATTTAGGGAAAAAGTTAGTTTTATGACAAAAAACAAATTTGCAAGAAAAAAAAATCACAAAATTTTTGGGGAAAAAACAAAAAAATCAAAATTTCCTGGAAACATTGAATTTTTACTAGTAGTGTTGGCATTATCGCGTTAATCACCCATTAATGCTTTGCCCCTGTTAACAGTGACAAATTTTGTGATCGTGGTTAATGGCAGTTAACAGCAGAAAGCGCAAACAGTACTTTTGGCTTAGCGGCTCTCCATACCAAAGCCGCTCTGGCCACAGACACTGTGCGCGGCATGCAGACATTGTGAAGTCAAACAAGCTGGATTACGGCAATGGAAATCCCCAAAGTGCTGTCATGTCAAAAAAATAAATAAATAAATAAACGGGCAGCACGGTGGAACAGTGGTTAGCACAGTGGCAGCACAGTAAGAAGGTCACGGGATCGATTCCACCCCTGACCATCAGTGACCCTTCTTTGTGGAGTTTGCGTGTTCTCCCTGTGTCTGCGTGGGTTTACCCCGGGTACTCTGGTTTCCTCCCACAGGCTAAAAACATGTAAGTTAGGTTAATTGGAGACTCTAAAGTGGCCCTAGGTGTGAATGGTGAAGGGATGGCGCCATACCGTGGCTGCCCTGAATTTCCCCTCTGGTGATCAATAAAGTACACACACACACAAAAAAACTTTATTTACAGTGTTATCTGTCGGAGCTCTCACCTGGATAATTGTTACAGCCTCCTCCAAAACTTTGCTTGGATGTTGGGCTGTTCTTCTTCTGTGGAAGCTGGCTAGCTGGCTAGTAGCTACATGCTAGGTTGTAGCTCACTTCCAGCAGTTGACACGGACAGAAATTTGCCTGTTTTCATACTCATAGTTTTGGGTCCAACTGTTGGTGAGTACCAGTGTAAAAAAATTCTCAAGCATTGTTCGTAATGTCCATTCACTCCCCTGTCGTTTTTGCAGCACGGTGGGGTGTCATCACGGGCGAAATAGTTGTTTTCTTATGTTTGCAGTTTTTCTGCTAAAAGGGAAATTGTGTCTGTTGTGACCAGTGCTGGGAGTAACACATTACTGTAATGCCACTACTTTTGCAGTAACGTGCTGTGAAACAAAATTACTGTTTAAAAATTCAGTAATCAGAATCAGAATCAGAATCAGAATGAGATTTATTGCCATTGTTCATGTAGTACACAAACTAGGAATTTGTCTCGGTGCAATTCTGCAACATTAAACATGAGTAGCACTAAAGATAAAAATAGAAAACTATGCATGCAATAAAATGTAGAATATGAATAAGTAATACTAATCTATGCAATTTTTAAATATATTAACAAGCAGCAGATATTGTGGAGTTCCACATAGTGAGTCGGTAGTGCAAAAGAAAACAGTGATAATTATCATGAGTCCGGTTGAGCTGCTGTACGTAGTGCACGAGAGTCTAATAAGTCACTTAGTGTTCAGCAGTCTGATGGCAGAGGGGAAGAAGCTGTTCATGTAGCGGGAGGTTTTAGTCTGAATGGACCGAAGTCTTCTGCCTGAGGGGAGGGGGGCAAACAGTGCGTGTCCAGGGTGTGAAGGGTCGGCTATGATCCGACCTGCACGCCTCCGGGTCCTGGAGATGTACAGGTCCTGGAGGGATGGGAGCTTGCAGCCGATCACCTTCTCAGCGGCGCGCACAACGCGCTGCAGTCTTAGTCTGTCCCTGATGGTGGCTCCTGCGTACCACACGGTGATGGAGGTGGTGAGGATGGACTCGATGATAGCCGTGTAGAACTGCACCAACATCTTGGTGGGTAGCTTGAGCTTCCTCAGCTGCCTCAGGAAGAACATCCTCTGCTGGGCCTTTTTGATGAGGGAGCTGATGGTCGGCTCCCACTTGAGGTCCCGGGTGATGGTGGTGCCCAGGAAGCGGAAGGAATCCGCAGTGGTGATGGAAGAGTCTGTGAGGGTAAGGGGGGGCAGAGGGGCTGTGACTTTTCTGAAGTCCACGATCTTCTCCACTGTCTTCATAGCGTTCAGCTGCAGGTTGTTGTGGCTGCACCAGGACGCCAGCTGGGCCACCTCTCTCCTGTAGACGGACTCGTCGCTGTTGGAGATGAGCCCGATGAGGGTGGTGTCATCCGCAAACTTGATCAGCTTGACAGACTGGTGGCTGGAGGTGCAGGAGTTGGTGTACAGGGAGAAGAGCAGGGGGGAAAGTACACAGCCCTGGGGTGATCCGGTGCTGATGCTAACAGAGTCTGAGACAGTCTTTCCCAGCCGCACATGCTGCCTCCGGTCCGTCAGGAAGTCGGTGATCCACCTGCAGAGGGAGTCAGGCACGTTGAGCAGGGACAGCTTGTCCTGGAGCAGAGCGGGGCGGATGGTATTGAATGCAGAGCTGAAGTCCACAAACAGGATCCTGGCGTAGGTTCCCGGGGAGTCCAGGTGCTGCAGGATGGAGTGGAGGGCCAGGTTGACTGCGTCGTCCACAGACCTGTTGGCTCTGTAGGCAAACTGACTACTGACTTCATGACTACAGAGGTGAGCGCTACAGGTCTGTAGTCGTTAAGTCCAGTGATCCGTGGCTTCTTGGGGACAGGGACGATGGTAGAGGTTTTGAGGCAGGCCGGCACGTGGCATGACTTCAGGGAGGTGTTAAAAATGTCTGTGAAGACAGGAGTCAGCTCCTCCGCACAGTGTCTCAGGGTGGAGGGAGACACGCCGTCCGGACCGGGGGCCTTGCGCGGGTTCAGTCTGGAGAACTGTCTGTGCACGTCCTGCTCACTGATGGCAAGGGCAGGGGGGGAGGAGGGGGGGCCGCCTTTGATGAAGTGGGGACCATGGAGGCAGTGGCGCTGGGGGGAGGGGGGAGTTGGTCACAACTGACGAGGTGTCAAAATGGGCATAGTGTTGGGACAGTCTTTGACAAAGGGCTTTGTCATCCTGTCCCTTAGAAGCCTGAGGCCGATAGTTGGTGATTTGCCTCAGTCCTCTCCACACAGAAGCAGAGTCGTTAGCAGTGAACTGTTGCTGGAGTCTCTCAGAATACACAGATTTAGCTCTCCTCAGCTCTCTGCTAAACCGGTATTTGACCTCCCTGTAGCAGTCCCTGTCTCCACTTTTCAACGCTGCCTCCTTCTCCTTCCTGATCTGTCTGAGCTTAGCTGTGAACCAGGGCTTGTCATTAGAGTAACTCACCTTGGTGCGCGATGGAAGAATGCTCTCCTCACAAAAGTGGATATATGAGGTCACAGTGTCCGTGTACTCATCCAGATCATGCGTGGCTCCTTTAAACATGCCCCAGTCAGTTATTTCCAAGCACGTGCTCAGCTTCTCCCCAGCTTCACTGGTCCATTTCCTCGTAGTGCTCACAACAGGTTTTGTGAGCTTCAGTCTCTGTCTGTATGTGGGAATCAGGTGGACCATCACGTGATCAGATAGTCCGAACGCAGCGCGGGGAACAGCGCGATACGTGTCCTTAACTGTAGTGTAACAGTGATCCACCGTGTTCTCTCCTCTGGTGGGGCATTTAATAAACTGTTTGTATCGGGGGAGATCGTGGCTCAGGTTGCTCTGGTTAAAGTCGCCAACCACAATAACCAGAGAGTCCGGAAAAGTCCGCTGTGCTTGCTGAATGTGATCCGCGAGCGCTCGCTGAGCCTCGCGCACGTCCGCGTCGGGCGGGACGTAAACAGCGGCCAGGATGAATGAAGCAAACTCACATGGGGAATAAAATGGCTTGCAGTTGATGAATAAATATTCCAGAGCGGGAGAACAGTGTTGGGAGATCACAGTTACATCGGAGCACCAGCTGCTGTTGATGTAGAAGCAGACTCCTCAGCCTGTGGTCTTGCCGGAGAGCCCCGAGTCTCGGTCTGCACGAAACAGCTGAAATCCCTCGAGGAGGAGCGCGCTGTCCGGTATCTTTTCCTTGAGCCAGGTCTCAGTAAAGCAGAGGGCACACGAGGTGGAGAGGTCCTTAAATCGCATCAGCAGTCTCAATTCATCTACCTTGTTATAAAGAGAATTGACATTGGACAGAAATATCCCAGGCAAAGCCGTGCGCGTGCCTCTCCTGCGAAGCCGCACGAGGGCGCTCGCTCGTCTTCCTGTCTTTCGCTGTCTCACTTTTTGGGCTAAAAAGTGAACCAGATCGGCGGCAGGAGCCAAAAAAACTGGGAGTAGGTCCGTGGGTGTGAAAGTCCTGATATTTAGTAGCTCTTCACGGGTGTAAGAGCAGGCAGACACACAATTGACGAACAAAAACAAACAAAGAAAAGCGCAGCGAAGCACCATGGCGACCACTGTGGGCGCCATCTTGGATGCAAAGTAATGTGTTACAGTTACTGAAATTTGATCAGATGCATTACTCACGTTACTTTTCAACTCTCGTTTTATTAATATGGATAGATATTTTTAGCGCAGATATGTACAAACTGACCCTATGTAGCTAACATGCTGTCAGTCAACGTTGCAAAGAGCCTTTTCACAGCTGCAGCCAGCAGCCACAAATGGAGCTTGCTCCTACTGGGAAAAGACAAAGCTACTTTGTTTTAGTGGAAATAGACAGATTATTTTTCTTTTGTTGCAGTTAAGGACAAAAGCATATTCGTGGACTGTGTGAGACCAACTGCAATCTTCAGAAGCACCTGAACAACAACAGGATCAAAGCTAATGCTGTGCTATGCTAGCACCGTGTTATTAGTGGATTTACACTATCTGAACACCCACAGCTGGATTTCAAGCACACATATATATATGGACAGTTTGTGACCCAGCAAGAATTAAACCAACAGATTGCCAGATACGTTGTTACAGAATGAAGATCTGATAACAGTCATTTTCCATCAGACAGCTGAGACTGTGAGCCACTGAAGTTAAAACACATTTACTTGCTACCTGGATAAAGATTATTAAAAAATGGATTTTGATCTCTAAAAGGAATGTAAGGGACTGGATCATTTCTCTGTCACAGCAGACATTTGGACTGTGGATAATGGACATTTTCTTTGGATCACTGCACATCGGATTAAATCCATAATATAAAGGTAAGAAACCTTGACAGCTTTATGCAGTGTTGCCAACTCACTCTTTTGGAGTGATTCTCACTCTTTTCAAGATTCAAGATTCAAAAGCTTTATTATCATGTGCACAGTTAAGAAATGCTACATTTCCTGAGCAATGAAATTCTTACTTTGCTCTCCGAACGAATGCCAAGGTAAAAGGTACAGAAACAACAATTCTAATAGGTCATGACACACTAACACAGTAACTCAATCCTAATACTAATGGATGCTAATAACACACACACCAACACACAGTTATGCAGTAGAGGAATGAAACTGAAAATTCACTGGATGACTAAAGTGATAGTGGTATATTGATATCAGAGATGATGTAAACCTGAGATGACATGAACCTGTGTACAGTGTGCAAATGAGCATTGTGCAACCTGATGTGAACCTTAGATGGCATAAACTTATGTACAGTGTGTAAATGAGCATTGTGCAATGAGCAGTGTATAATTACAAATTATTTTTGTAACGGTAGTACCAGTAGACTGTACATGATAAGTAGCAGCAGAGATGATAATTAGCAGCAGAGATGATAAGGACATCAGACGGGTGAGACTATATCTAATGTACCGGTTAGCAGTGTGCAAATTTAGCAGCCGGTGTGTGAGTTCCTATATGCAAAGCTGTGTTACAGAGTTTTGGGAGTTGTTATCTGTTCAGGAGTCTGATGGCAGTGGGAAAGAAGGAGCTCTTCAGTCTGGTTGTCCTGCATTTCACACTTACCATTTTACACTGTACCTCCGGCCTGAGCGTAGAAGTGTGAACAGTCTGTGCTGGGGGTGGGTCGGGTCCCGGAGGATGGCGTCAGCTCTCCTTTGGACTCTGCGGTGGTAGATGCTCTGCAGAGAGGGGAGTGGAGTCCTGATGATCTTCTCTGCTGTCTTCACCACTCTCTGCAGGCATTTGCGGTCCAGGGCAGTGGTGCTGCCCTACCACACAGTGATGCAGTTGGTCAAGATGCTCTCGATGATGCAGCTGTAGAAATTGTTGAGGATCCTGGAAGACATGCCAAACTTCTTCAGTCTCCTCAGAAAGTACAGTCGCTGTTGAGCTCTCTTGACCAGCTCTGTGGTGTTGTGTGTCCACTTAAGGTCCTTGCTGATGTGGATGCCCAGGTATTTAAAGCTGCTCACCCTGTCCACCTTAAGCTTCCGGATGAACAGTGGCCGATGGGGTCTCCTCCTCCCTTTGTCTTGTCCGTGTTGAAGGTGAGGTTGTTGTCCTCACACCATGACATCAGGTTGGCCACCTCCCTCCTATAGGATGCTTCGTCATCACCAGTGATGTGTCCTATCACTGCTGTGTCATTCGCGAACTTTAGGATGATATTGTCCTTGTGGGAGGCAACACAGTCATGGGTGAAGAGGCTGTAGAGGATGGGGCTGAGAACACAACTCTGTGGGACACCTGTGTTTGTGATGATGCTGGCTGAGGTCCTGTTACCCATCCTGACAGACTGGGGCCTGCCAGTTAGAAAGTCCAGTAGCCAGTCGCAGAGGGTGGGATGCAGGCCAAGTGAAGACAGTTTGTGGGGATGATCGTGTTGAAGGCAGAGCTGTAGTCGACAAAGAGCATCCTAATGTAGGAGTCTTTATCTTCCAGGTGGGAGAAAGAATAATGGAGTGCTGCAGCGATGGCATCTGAGGTGGACCTGTTGGACCGGTAGGTGTACTGCAGGGGGTCCAGGGTGCCTGGTATGCTGTCCTGAATGAGGACGCAGCACCACTCTCTTGAAGCACTTCATGATGATTGGAGTGAGTGCTACCAGTCTATAATCATTCAGACAGGTCGGCGGGCTCCTTTTGGGGAGGGGGATGATGGTTGTCATTTTGAAACAGGAGGGGACTATGTTCTGGTTGAGGGAGAGGTTGAAGATTGCTGTGAGAACATCAGTCAGCTCTGCAGCGCATGCTCTGAGGGCCCGCCCAGGTATGTTGTCTGGTCCTGTTGCCTTGTCGGGGTCGATATTCCTCAGTGCTTTGTTTACCTGGCCTGATGAGACTCTTAAGGCACTTTTCCACTTGGAACCCAAAGGCCCCGTTTGGCCCCGATCGGCCTCCATTGTCCGGTTTCCCACTCGGAACCCAAAGGCCTCACAGTTCCCTTTTTCGGAACAGTTCCAGTTTAACCGACACTTTTTTCAGCACCGTAAAAAGCAGGTCCGAAGGGTGCCGGCCCGTTTTGTCACGCCACTGCTGGCCATTCATTGGTCTGTGCGTAGCGTCATGAGAGTGGGCGTTACGTGGGCGTTACACTGACTTTCAAGAATCGCTTGCTGGTCGCCATTTGCAATTTTTCGTCAGTGAGCCCGCGAACAAGTGATATTATAAACCACAACGAGAGAATGGCTTAACAGAAATCAGCAGAAATCCAACACCGCAGTCCAGCAGAGTTTCCTGTGTGTTTCGGCTGATGAGAGAATGCAGAGGGAAGCAGACTGAGCCTGCAGTGGTGCGCACAAACAGACGCACCAGAAATTACACGGAGACGCACCGGGAATTAGACCCAGCCACCCGAATTGAATTGAATGTGCAGCCGCGACGCACCCCAACTTCAGCAGTTGAAGCCGTGATATTGTGATAGAATGGCTTAACAGAAATCAGCAGAAATCTAACACCGCAGTCCAGCAGAGTTTCCTGTGCGTTTCGGCTGATGAGAGAATGCAGAGGGAAGCAGACTGAGCTTGCAGTGGTGCGCACAAACAGACGCACCAGAAATTACACGGAGACGCACCGGGAATTAGACCCAGCCACCCGAATTGAATTGAATGTGCAGCCGCGACGCACCCAACTTCAGCAGTTGAAGCCGTGATATTGTGATACAGGACGGTGAGTGATGTGATATTCATGCTTTATGTTATTTTTTCCAACAGTGGAAAGTTCACTTAGGACAGACGAAAACTTAATCGTGTTTAAACGATGACCTAGCTTAATGCTATGTCCATCCTTTTATGTTGTTTTTTTGTGTTGGACAATATCTGATGAAATAAGCTAGTTGTAATCCTGGTAAAAAGTTTATTTTATTTATTTAATTTTTTTTACATGTTGCACTTTCATGCTGTGCATGTACTTAATTTGTGTGTATTTCATTGTAGAGTCCAAACCGGATCTGCTCAGAATGGCGACGTTTTGACACCAATGTATTTTGACAGGTAAACAACACATCATATTTATAGTCAAATCTTTTGCTTTTTAAAGCGAGGTAGTCGGATACGCAAAAGCCGATGGTGTATAGAACACGTATATTAGGATGTGAAATGTCGGCATCGAAACTGCTCCCATTTAGCTGTAATTAATATTCAAAAATGATATTTTCAGGAGGAAAGAATTCAATTTAAACAGCCACAGACCGAAAAACGTACATTTGCTCATGGAACAGGTCATTCACACTCGCAGACAATCGCGCTATATGTGTCTGTAGGATTTTCTTTCCATGCACGCAAAAAAAGCATTTTTTTTCCCGGATCCGACTACCTCGCTTTAAGTTAAAGTTTAGGTAAAGTGGCAAATTTAAAGTAGCACAATTTCCACTTAATATGAAAGGGACTGAACTGAGATTTATGTGTGTGAATATTAATTACAGAGTAATTGAAAATGAATGGCACATCCAATAATAGCCACCATAAAATAAACCACTTGTTTGTTTATTTTTATCAGATCATTTCTGTGATCCTTTATGAGTTCTAGTCATAATAGTGTATCTTGCACCTTGGGGAATGGGAGATGTTCAGTCACCATTAGAATTTAGTTTATATGTGTATAGTATTTCATCTTTAAACTCATTCAGTAATAGAACACATTACAAATATTTGAGAGCCATTGTAGTGCTTCCTTTTATATTTTAGCAATACAAGCACAAAACTCCACCCACACTTGAAACCAGGGCGACACAGCTGTGGCTAAACTTTATTGATAACGTTATTTCACCCCATCACAACAACTCAGTATCTAAACTCAGTATAAATGGTGTAGAGATTGAAAGGGTATCCAAAATTAAAATCCTTGGTGTAATAATTGATAATAAACTGTGTTGGAAGTCACATATAAGATAAGATAAGATAAGCCTTTATTAGTCCCACAACGGGGAAATTCCAGGATTGCAACAGCACAGGGATAGCAACACTCAGAGCAACAATCAGAAGGCAAGAAAAAAAACAAGCAAGCAAGAGCAGCTAATATACATATGTACATATTACTATAAAATATATATATACACACAGACACACAGTGCAGAGCATTGTAGCTGGATGGAATAAATATATGAATATATGAACACACAGTGCAGAGCATTGTAGCTAGATGGAATAAATATGTAAATATATAAACACCCACAGTACGGAGCATTGCAGCTAGGTGGAATAAATATGCAAGTATATAAACACACACAGTGCGGAGCAATGTAGCTAGATGGAATAATATGTAGATATATAAAAACACAGTGCGGAGCATTGTAGCTAGATGGAATAAATATATAGATATATAAATATAAACACACTCAGTGCTGAGCATTGTAGCTAGATGGAATAAATATATAGATATATAAATATAAACACACCCAGTGCAGAGCATTGTAGCTAGATGGAATAAATATGTAAATATATAAACACACACAGTGCAGAGCATTGTTGCTAGGTGGGATGAAACAGCATAACCGTCTATTTAGTTATCCTACATGGTATGATTATGTGCCCATACATATTCTCACCCTCCATAGCGACCGGTATGTTCCTAGTTGTATGCCGGAGAGGACCATTGTGTAAGTCTATTGCATCTTTTGCATTCAAAAAACTATTAGTTTGTTACGTCTTTTTGCTATCTCTGCGAGCAGCCCTGCTTAGGTTGTACAGTCTGACAGCCGTTGGTAGGAAGGACCTACGAAACCTCTCGGTTGTGCACCTGGGATGATGTAGTCTGCTGCTAAATGAGCTCCTCAGTGCATCCAGTATGTCCTGCATAGGGTGGAACTCGGACTCCAGCAGAGATGACAGTTTAGCCACCGTCCTTCTCTCTCCTATCTCCTCCATCGGATCAAGGCGTTGCCCCAGGACAGAGCTAGCTTTCTTAATCAGTTTGTTCAGTCTCTTCCTATCGGCTGCAGTAATGCCACTGCCCCAGCAGACCACTCCAAAAGTGATGGCTGATGCCACCACCGTGTCATAGAATGACTTCAGCAGCGCCCCTTGTACACCAAAAGACCTGAGTCTCCTCAGCAGGAACAGCCTGCGCTGTCCCTTCTTGTAGAGTGCGTCAGTATTGTGTGACCAGTCTAGTTTATTGTTCAGATGAATACCCAGGTACTTGTAGGATGTCACCATCTCGATGTCTGTTCCCTGTATATTTACTGGTGCTGTGAGGGGCTGCCCATGCCTGCGGCAGTCCACCACCAGCTCCTTAGTTTTCCTCGCGTTGATCTGGAGGCAGTTCCGATGGCACCAGTCCACAAAGTCCTGGATAAGCCCTCTGTACTCAGCTTCATCTCCGCTGGAGATGAGACCAACGATCGCAGAGTCATCAGAGAACTTCTGTAGATGGCAATGTGTTGTGTTGTGTGAGAAGTCCGCAGTATAAAGAGTGAACAGGAAGGGAGCCAGCACCGTTCCCTGGGGGGCCCCCGTGCTACTGATGATCGTGTCGGAAACACAGTCCCGGGTTCTCACAAACTGAGGCCGGGTTCTATTAAATATTAATTATATTAAAGGTAAAATATGCAAATCAGTCACAATACTGCGCAGAGTGAAATATTTGCTGAATCAACCCACACTATAGACTTTGTATCATTCATTAATGCTCCCATACATGACATCCATCCATCCATCTTCTACCACTTTTCCAGAGGTCCGGGTTGCAGAGGCAGCAGTTCAAGCAGAGAAGCCCAGACTTCCCTCTCCTCAGCCACCTGCTCCAGATCTTCAGAGAGGATACCAAGGTGTTCCCAGACCAACTGGGAGACGTTGTCTCTCCAGTGAGTTCTGGGTCTAAGAACTACTACCAAGCAACACTGTGTTTCAGTGCAAGGTGTCAGACTGTGGAACGCTTTTGGACCTGAATTAAAATCATGTACAAAGCTTGGACAATTTAAACAAAAACTAAAGGAATAAATACTCCAAACACACACACGTGGACAAAATTGTTGGTACCCCTCTGTTAATGAAAGAAAAGCCCACAATGGCCACAGCACAGTGACTACTTGTCACCCTTTAAATAGGCCGATTGATTACAAGTTTGTAGACACCTGTGATGTTAATTAGAGGACACATCTTGGTTGGACATGTCCCTATGATCATGTTCATGTCCCTATGGCCCATTTTCAATTTTTTCTAGGAGTACCATCATTTTTGTCCAGGTCTGTTTCTTGAGTTTGTTTTTTAAAATAATTCTGTTGAACCACAATTCAAAAGCATTGTCTGAGTTTCATTCGTTAATTTTCATAGAATTTTTATTTATTACCACTTTTGTCAGATTCAAGATATTTCTGTGACCATTGTGGGTTTTTCTTTCATTAACAGAGGGGTACCAACAATTTTGTCCACGGCTGTATATACAAAACGACATGTAAAATCACACAAGGATTATCATATCCAGTCTGTGTTGTGCTGTTGCTTATTTTTTGTCACGTTTTGTCTGTTTCTTTTTTTTTTTTACAGTTTGAATTTTGCACATTCTAAATAATCTGTAATTTGCTGCTGATTGGAATAAACAATTTAGTGATTTATGTGTTTGCATCATGATTTTCTATTTTGTCTGTTCAGACACCGGTGGGAAAAGAGTCAACAGTATGAACCATTTATCAGTGACTTTGAAAATAATGGCTCATTTTAAGAAAAGTAACCAAAACAATTATTTGCTGAAGACTGTAAAACAAAATAGAGACATCTGCAAAAGTACAAAGGTTTATTGTCAAAATTCCCAGGGCAATACTACATGAATACAAGTATAGTTCACTGTTGATGCAGAGAATATACGTATATTTATACAGTATCTACATATAGTCAGCAATACTCAATACGATATATTTCCAGTTAATCCACGTATTTCTCCATGTAACCTTGGGACTGCTTTATTTTAATTACTTCTAATCCTAGATCCATTTGTTTTGGCTTAAAATGCATCATAATTGCTAAATATATCTTATGCCCAACTCAGTACTGTTTACCTGTTGAAATATATATTTAACGGCTCATATGGCACCTGATCCATGTTTTGCCACGACACCACTGGCTGGAGCAGATAAATTCCATGACGTCTCAACAGTCTCTCCATGATTTTGACATAGATCATGTATTTTTACCTAACCATCTATTTGTCGAGAAAAGTAATTTTTGATATTCATGCGCTGTGAGCCAATAAATGATTAAAATCTAACAATACTTCACTGTTTGATTAATGATTCTGTATAATATATGGGTCTCACTTTCTGACATGAGTGTCCAAAAATATTTAACTTTTGCATTATTTTTGGAGATGTATTGCTACATGTTTTGATGTTGATTTTACTGAACAGGAATATGGCGCCGCCTCATGGGGAGCGTAGCACCGCCTCCAACTCCCTCCAAATCCCGCCTCCAACTCCCTCCTTCTCCCACCCATGCTACAGTGAGCCTTGTGCTGTGGAAAACCATGGTTGCTGAACGGTACTGTTCGGTTCCAGGCCAAAGGAGGCCTTTGGGTTCCAAGTGGAAAAGCGTGAGTGTGTGTCTCTTCTCTATGCTGTGGCTAGTGGTCTCAAAGTGGGTGTAAAAGATGTTGAGATCGTCCGGCAGGCTGTCTGTAGAGCTAGTGGTGCTGCTGTTGGTCCTCTTGTAGTCTGTGATGTGTTGCAGGCCTTGCCACATGCACCCCGGGTCAAGAGTGGACTAGATGCTCTCCAGCTTTTCTCTGTACTTGTCATGAATGCCCCTACGGGGCAGAAGGACAGACCCAGGTGCCGAATTGTGTCTGTGACATTTATTAACAAAAAGAACATAACAGATCAAAAACCGCGCTGACAATACTGTAACAAATGGTGGGGCCAAGCTTCAATTCCAATTTTCAGATTTTTTTTTTCCAAAAATCTTACAAGTAAATAATTCCAAGACATCCGACACGATTCTTCATCAACAATCCACAAAAGTTACAGCGAAAACTCTCGACTGCAAGACTGAAGATTCAAAGAGACTCAACAACTCTCAAGACTCCTTCCAAATATACCCAACACCTGTTATATACTATTGGAGATAATTAGGGCTGATTAGCCCCTACCATAACCCCAGGTAAAACAATAAACATTTTTCATTTTCCACACATACCCACTAACATCTAAAAAGTCCATAAATACTTCCCCAACTATATACAGTGTAAATAAATAACATGGAATAAATAACAATATAAATAATTCAATAAATAATTCAAACACCTATTTACAAATGCTAAACCACCCCTCTAACTTACCATACATGCTTCCTTCCTGATGGTGTCCTATAAAAGGCCCTCAACCCCTAACAGAGTCTTTTGCCCGGACACCCTCAGGAAGCATGTTGGCAAAGGTATGTGAATTAAATCATTATCAATTATTTTACCCAAATACTTAACCATAGCAATTATCTCCCAAGGGCATTCAAATTAGACAAAGACAGATCCTACAAATAATGTGTGTACTTTAACAAATAATCATAACATTTACAATATTACAAATATAACATGATCACACAATACAATAAATCATAACAGTGGTGACACTCCATCGTCACATTTCCTCCCCCCTTTCCCGAGAGTACAGTTCTCTAAGAGTCATGTACTCTTGAGAGGCTATCTGCCACAAGGTTGGTCTTCCCTGCCACATACCGAACAGTAAAATTAAAAGGTTGAAGGGACACATACCACCCTATGAGACGACTGTTTACGTCCTTCATCCTGTCCAGCCACTGTAGGGCCCGATGATCTGTCTCCAACACAAAATGACGCCCCAGTAAATAGTACTTCAGAGACCCTATTGCCCATTTCATGGCAAGACATTCCTTTTCTACCGTAGAGTATCTTGTCTCCCGGTCCAACAACTTACGGCTCAAGAACAGTACTGGGTGTCTCTCTCCCCTCTCCTCCTGGAGAAGTACTGCTCCAATGCCAACTCCTGAAGCATCTGTCTGTAAAAAAAAAATGGACGAGCAAAGTCTGGACTGTAGAGAACCTTCTCCCCAGAAATAGCCCTCTTCAGATCCTCAAAAGCTCTGTCACATTCCTCTGTCCATTTTACCCTATTAGATGCTGAAGCCTTAGTGAGGTCAGTCAAAACTGCGGCTCTTTCAGCAAAGTGGGGAATAAACTTGCTGTACCATCCTACCATTCCCATAAATGATTGTACCTTCTTCTTAGTGGTGGGTACAGGATAAGTCCGGATGGCATCCACTTTACCTACTCGTGGTCTATTGACCCCTTGACCAACCACATGTCCCAGGTACTCCACCTGCTGTTGTCCGAATGCACACTTGCGTGGATTAATCATCAGTCCTGCCCTCTTAATCAACTGAAGGACCTGCCCAAGGTGTACCAAATGTTCTTCCCAGGTCTGACTACAGATGACTACGTCATCCAAATAGGCAGCCGCAAAATTTGATACCCTCCTTAACACTTGGTCCATAAGCCGCTGAAAAGTTGCAGGTGCCCCCTGAAGGCCAAATGGCATGACCCTAAACTGGAAACTGCCATAAGGTGTTTTAAAGGCTGTAAGTTCTTTTGTTTCCGGTGCCAATGCCACCTGCCAATACCCCTTGCATAGGTCCAGTGTAGAAATAAACCTAGCCCTGCCCACTTTCTCTAACAGTTCGTCAATCCAGGGCATGGAGTATGACTCAAACTTGGACACTGAATTGAGATATCTAAAGTCGATACAGAATCTCAAAGAGCCATCCTTTTTGGGGACCAGCACAATCGGGCTACACTGACTGACTCCTCAATCACTCCCAGCTGCAACATCAAGTCAATTTCCTGCTTCATCTTTGGAAGCAATCGCTCCGGGATCCTGTAAGATTTCCTACGTGGAACAGCTTCCTCTTTCAAATGAACCTTATGACGCACCAACGTGGTGAAACCAGGTCTCTCCTGAAACAATTCTGGATCTAATAGTGCCTCTAACTCTCTCTGCTGATCCACCTGCAAGTGAGACACTTGAAATAAACATGGCTCTGAAACATTTGTGGGAAAAGATTGTTCTTTCTCGTCATCCACTTCCGTCGCACAAATTAAGAGCTGATGTGTCTCCTGAAGAACAGGTTGCTGCTGCTGATGACCAGGCTGCTGAAACTCTTTCAATAAGTTAATGTGGAAGGTCTGATGTTTTACCTTCCTGTCAGGCATATATAGTTCATATGTCACTGAACTTAGTTTCTTAGAGATTTCATATGGCCCCTGCCATCGAGCCAACAGCTTACTGTCACACGAGGGCAGCAATAACAAAACCTGTTGTCCTGGGTGAAAAAACCCTTTTTCTGGCCTTCTTGTCATACCAAGTTTTTTGTTTGGCCTGCGCCGTCCTCATGTGCTCCTGAGCCAAAGCAGTCATTCGATCCAGTTTCTCTCTCATCTTAATGACATAAGAGACCACATTGTCCTGATCACTCGGTGGACTCTTCCAGTGCTCCTTTAATAAGTCCAATGGGCCCCTCACCTGACGACCATACAGCAGTTCAAAAGGTGAGAACCCTGTTGAAGCCTGGGGCACCTCCCGATAAGCAAACAATAAGTATGGTACCCATTGGTCCCAATCCGAGCCCGTTTCAGAACCAGATTTCTGCAGCATGTTTTTTACAGTCTGATTAAATCGCTCCACTAGTCCATCAGTCTGAGGGTGATATGGGGTGGTCTTAATACCCTTAATACCCAACAGCTTATATACCTGCTGCAACAGTTTGGACAAGACATTTGTTCCACAGTCTGTCAGAATTTCTCTAGGTATGCCTATCCTTGAAAACAACTGGATAAGGCAGTTGGCAACCTGCCTAGCCTTAATAGATTTCAGGGGAAAGGCTTCTGGGTACCGAGTAGCATAGTCACAAATTACCAGAATGTATTTATTACCAGAGGAACTTCTTTCTAGGGGGCCAACTACATCCATCCCTATTCTATCAAAAGGTGTTCCAATGATTGGTAATGGTTGCAGTTGGGCACGGGCTACTCCCCTAGGTGATGTAATCTGAGATATTGGGCATGATGTGCAGAAGTCCTTTATCTGGATATACATTCCTGGCCACACAAACCTTCTAGCAATTCTCTGCAGAGTTTTTTGAAATGCTAAATGACCTGCCCAAGGAATAACATGTCCCAGTTCCATGATTTATGGTATGAGGTCCTGTGGCAAAGCTATGGCCATAACTTCACCTTGCTGTTGGTATAAAATGCCCTTTTTAATGACATATATGGCCTCAACCAAACAATCAGTTCTACCCTGTTTCACACCCTCAATCTCCGAGACTTTATTGAACCATGGTCTAAGTGCTGGGTCAGCTTTCTGTAATTCAGCTATGTCAGGAGGGATGTCAAACTCTACTGACTGACTTAATTGTGGTGTTTCTTCACCCAAGTTCTTTACAGAAGCTAACACCTTATCTCTTCTCCTCTGAGCCTTGGATTTAGATTGTTTACTAGGGCCTGCCTCTATCTCAGAATCATAAAATGGTAGCTCCTGAAGAACATTGGCAGCCCTCTGTGCCCTCTGCGCCCTGGTTGTCACCATATTACAATTTTTCACCACAGGTGTCTTTACTCTCTGCTCAACAGCGCCACCTGCCTGTCTCTCCTCCGTTTGGTATTCGTTCCTAACCTGTTGTATGATGTCCAACAAAGTTGGAACATCATTACCAAGAATAACAGAGTAAGGCAAATCAGGCACAAGAGCTACAGGAAGGAGATAAGTTCCCCCCCCCCCCCACTGTTAAATAAACCTCAGCGGTCGGGTACAGTTTCTTATCCCCATGGACACAACTGATATTTATTTCTGACTCATTCCACAAATCCCTAGGGGCCAAACTGGGCAGCACAACCGTTTGAAAACAACCTGAGTCTAACAGGGCCTCTTCACACTGACCATTAAGCAACACCTTCGTTTTATACACTCCACTGTGCACTGGGGCTGAAAAAGTGGGTCTAGGAACTGAACATAATAATGATGGTTTCTCATTCTTTATGGCCGGACATGAATACTGGGTGTGACCGATTTTATTACACTGATAGCAGCGTATATCTTTATTTGCAACAACACGTGACTTTTTCCTATTATCATATCTGCTATTTGTGATCTGACTGGGCCTGGAATACAGCCTATTTCGAGCTGGACCACCCCTTTCACCCTCATTAAACTCACTCCGTGTGGTGAAAGAGCCGTCACGGCCAAGATTAGGTCTCCTGCTCCCAGATCTGGCTGACAGAAAGACCTCCGCCAGACGAACAGCGTCCTCTGCAGTCTTCGGGTCCCGCTCTTGTACCCAGATTCCCAGTTCCGGGTTCACCATCCGCAGAAACTGCTCCAAAATTAATAGTTCAGAAATGTCTTTTACCTTTAAGGTCTCTAGTTTAACCCATTTACAAAACAGGTCTTTCAAACGTACATATAATTCACGAGGGGTTTCGTCCTGATAAACGTCCAGGGACCGAAACCTCCTCCTATATGTGTCGGATGTTATTTCATATTTGTTTAAAATAGCTTCTTTCAATTTTCCATAATTGTCCGTGTCTGTAATGTCCATCAGAACATATGCGCTCCGCGCTTTACCTGTAAGCAGAGAAGCTAGATGGATAGCCCACTCTTCTTCACGCCAGCGGCAGACTGTAGCGATCCTCTTGAACGTCGCCAGGTAGTGCTCGATGTCATCCTCGGGAGAGAGAGGATTCAGCCTGGGCTCGTGGTGCGTTCGCGTCCTCCTTGGCTGCACCTGCAGCGGCAAGTCATCCTCCTGCGGGCCGACCCGACTGGCCGTCACCCTGGGGTCCTCCCCCAAAGCGCCGTCGTCACCACTACGTTCAGCCCGGCTCCCATACTCCTCTCTCTACTCCGCAACCTGCGACTCCATCCGACGAATTTGATTCTCCACAGTCTGTCACTTTTGCTCCTGAAGAGCGGCTTCTTCCTCTCTCTGACGGTCCCTGATAGTCAGCGAACGAACCAAAGATTTCACCAAGCACGTTAGCTCGTCGAGCTCGCCCAGTCCGCTGACTCCCGGCTCCTCGGCTGCCATACCTGCATCCAGGTCAGACTGCTCCTCTTGTCTTGCGTGGGTTTACTCCGGGATTTCTCCGGTTTCCTCCCACATGCCAAAAACATGCATGTTAGGTTAATTGGCTGTTCTAAATTGTCCCTAGATATCTGTTTCCTATAGGCCCTTAGAATAGAGGGTTAGTATTAATGAAAGCGCTTTGAGTGGTCTTTGTGACTAGAAAAGCGCTATATAAGTGCAGGTTAGTTAGTTAGTTAGTTAGTCTCGTTATTTTTCTTCTGGCCATCAGTCCTTCCGTCCCGTGGTCTTTCACCACTTCCACCAAACGCTACGACGTCCTGGGAACGGACCACCGCTGCCACCAAATGTAACAAAATGGCGAGGAAAAGCGTCCAGATCTTCAATTTTCCATTTTTATTTCACAAAAACTTACAAGTAAATAATTCCAAGACATCCGACACGATTCTTCATCAACAAGCCGCAAAAGTTACAGCGAAAACTCTCGACTGCAAGATTGAAGATTCAAAGAGACTCAACAACTCTCAAGACTCCCTCCAAATATACCAAACACCTGTTATATACTATTGGAGATAATTAGGGCTGATTAGCCCCTACCATAACCCCAGGTAAAACAATAAACATTTTTCATTTTCCACACATACCCACTAACATCTAAAAAGTCCATAAATACTTCCCCAACTATATACAGTGTAAATAAATAACATGGAATAAATAACAATATAAATAATTCAATAAATAATTCAAACCCCTATTTACAAATGCTAAACCACCCCTCTAACTTACCATACATGCTTCCTTCCTGATGGTGTCCTATAAAAGGCCCTCAACCCCTAACAGAGTCTTTTGCCCGGACACCCTCAGGAAGCATGTTGGCAAAGGTATGTGAATTAAATCATTATCAATTATTTTACCCAAATACTCAACCATAGCAATTATCTCCCAAGGGCATTCAAATTAGACAAAGACAGATCCTAAAAATATTGTGTGTACTTTAACAAATAATCATAATAACATTTATAATATTACAAATATAACATGATCACACAATACAATAAATCATAACAGTGGTGACACTCCATCGTCACAAATACAAAAATGCAAACAAGAATAACTTACAAGTAGAGCCTCAGAGCAGGGAGGGCTCTGGAGAAGTAAAACTTCAGAAGCTGGGAGAAGTGGAGTGTAAAGAAGACAATCCAAAACAGCCGCACTGCAACAGTAAATTTGCAGTGCTTAAATACCATACAGTTTAATAAGGCACAGGTTCGGGCAGGCTGAGTGAGCTAGTAACCTAATCAAGCCAACTGCCCACAGCTGAGATGACCAGGAGACAACCTGTGGGCAGTGGTGGGAGTGTCTGGGAAGAGGATGCACAAAAGTAAACAACCCTCAAAGCAAATACAGAAATAGACAAAAATCAACTAAAACACAAGCAATACTTAGAAATAAAGTGAGGGTCTGAACTCAGTAAAAACATGAGCTCAGACACATGAAAGAGCACCCCTTCCTTAAGGGGTGGATTCCAGACACCCCCAAGTAACACCCAAAGGAACCCCCCTCCCCCCAAGAGAAAAAAGATACAGTAAAACCACCCCGGGAGGGAGGTGGGGGAAACAGGCTAGGAGGGAAGGCACAATTCCACTCATGACCCGCACCTGCGGCAGGTCAGACCCCTAGGCCCGCAAGGTCCCAGAGTTCCAGAGTTTGAATGGCCGGCCAAAGCTCCAGACCAGCCGGACGACCAGGTGGAATGAGTCAGGTGGCCTGCCAGAGAAAATGGACCACCCGACCCAGTCTTTTGGGCTGCCAGCCAGTGTTCTTGAGCTGCCAGGACCGTAGAGGTGATCTAGGAGGCGGCTCCCCCACCGGAAGGACCCATGGCGGGAATCAGGGCCGGAGGAGGGGGACCACGACGGCGTCTGGTGGTGGAGGAGGAAGGGGGACCCCGACGGGAGGGGGAAAGGGGACAGGGGGAAAGGGGACCACAATGCCCTCAGTGGTCTTGGCCTGAGATAATGTAGCACCCGCAGTGGCTCCGAGCTGGAGCTTAGCAGCACCCATGGTGGCTCCAGGCTGGAGCTCAGCAGCACCCGTGGTCGCTCCAGGCTGGAGCATAGCAGCACCTGTGGTGGCTCCAGGCTGGACCATCGCAGCACCCGCGGTGGCTCCGGGGGGGGAGCTCTGCAGCACACGTGGTGGCTCTTGGCTGGAGCTCTGCAGCACCCACGGTTGCTCTGAGCTGGAGCGTAGCTGCAACCTCAGTGGCTCCAGGCAGGAGCGGAGCTGCCCCCTCGGTGGTTCCAGACTGGACCAATGCTACACCCTTGGTGGTCCCAGACTGGGCCAATGCTGCACCCTCGGTGGGCCCCG
This sequence comes from Pholidichthys leucotaenia, assembly GCA_020510985.1. Taxonomy (NCBI): domain Eukaryota; kingdom Metazoa; phylum Chordata; class Actinopteri; order Cichliformes; family Pholidichthyidae; genus Pholidichthys; species Pholidichthys leucotaenia. Next base: position 154,749,492 of record CM035847.1, on the reverse strand, counting down.
GGCTAGGGGGTAACGCCCATGGCGGGCCCATACTGGAGCACAGCACCCACGTTGGGTTAATGCTGGGGCGTAGCACCCACGAGGATTCTCGACTGGGATGCAACACCCACGAGGACTCGGACTGAGGAGGTGGAACCCAGATGACGGCCTTGGGCAGAGGGGAAGCTGCACCCACGGAGGACCCATCCTGGGTCGGATCTGCACCCACGGAGGACCTGGGTTGGGATGGAACACCCACAACGACCTCAACAGGGGGAGCTGGACCCAGGATGACCCCCAGCAGCAAGCCTGGACCCACAGAGACCTCTGGCAGTGTTGGTACATCTCCAGTGACCCTGGGAGAAAGCTCAGACACACATAGAGAAGAGGGTTCAGAGTCACCGGCAGCGGCAGAGCCCGGCGAGCCGAGCTCAGGTGCAGCGAATGGCTGCACCTGGCGCTCCTCATCAAAAGCCAGACAAGATTGCTCTAAAACAGATAATAGAAAAACAAAGGAGAGCACTTTCCTGAGCTCGCGCTCCACCGCCGTCCAGGACTCTGACGATCCAGGCGATGATGTAATCTCCGGCTCGGCCCTCTGGAGGTCCAGCTCCAGTTCCAACTCTGCTACGGCAGCCCCCGCAGCAGGCATGATGGCTGTAGCAGTCTTGGGGCCCCCAGGGGAAAGGACCCACGCTGGTGGCTCATCCAGCATGGCAGCAGGGGGTTGACTCACAGCTGGCCCTGGAACTGGATCCTCCAGGGCCTCAGGCTTCTCCAACATCCAGCGGTTCTGTTCTGGGGCTGGCAGACACTCAGGGAAAGAAGGGGGAGACACGGAGAGGGAAGGTGAGTAGTTAATTGCTGCAGCAGGTGGGGAGAGCTCAGGGGACTGCGTGTCCTGAGTCTCGCTACCGGGAATCAGGCAAGGCATCTCATCATAAATTGAAGAGGGAAAAAAAATGACACTTGCCTGTTTTCCTGGTGTAGGATGTTGCCTGCTGCAGCGGGTGGAGCGTCATCCCTCTCCATGGCGAATGGAGAGTGGTGAATGTGGTGAATGGTGAATGTGGGTATATGGTGAATGTGGGCTTCTCTGAGGATTGTTGAGGAGCCATGAGGATGGACGTAGCCGGGGAACAAACATAGGACCTCTCGGCAGCAGGAGAGGACACCGAAGGAGAGGGAGGAACAGCACCTACAGACCCAGGGAAAACTGATGAAGCAGCCAGAGAAGAGTGGAGGGAGAGCTGCACTGCTGAGGGGAACTCCTGCTTCGGTGTTGGATAAGTGGCTGTCAGAGAGGCGGAGTTATTCCTCCGGCGGTCCGGAGTGGGACAGCAGCGCTGCCATGGAGCTGGTGACGCACACACTGGAGCTGGAGGTGAAGCTGGCGAACCGGGAGGGGAGATGGCCTTTCGCTGTGGAGAGCGCCTTTGCTTCGGCTCCGCTAAAAATACCCCCCTCGACAGGTCCGGAAACGATTGCTGGAGTGCACAGACCATGGACAGCAGCTCTGTGTATAACTCCAAAAGCTGGGATGTGCTTCCAAAATTCCCACCGCTCCTTCCAAACATTCCCAGGTTTTCTTGGGTCCTCTGGCTTTCAGAGCTTCATCCACAAAATCCGGGATGAAGACCGCCGCCCATTCCTCCTCCGCCATCGGGGATCCCTCTGTCAACCTTCCATTGATTTTGTGGGGCCGGTGAGCCAGGGGCATAATGGCGCCAGCAAGCAAGTGTGTGGAACAAACACAAAAAGGTGAAAAAAAAATGCACAAACACAACAGCTGGGTCCTTCACTGGTGGCTGTTTTCTGTCATGAATGGTCCCTCCGGGGCAGAAAGACAAGCCCGCACGCTGAACTGTATCCATGACATTTATTAACAAAAAGAACAAAACAGAGCAAAAACCGTGCTGACAACACAAAAATGCAAACAAGAATAACTTACAAGTAGAGCCTCAGAGCAGGTAGTGCTCTGGAGAAGTAAAACTTCAGAGGCTGAGGGAAGTGGAGTATAAAGAAGACAATCCAAAATAGCTGCACTGCAACAGTAAATCCGCATTGCTTAAATACCATACAGTTTAATAAGGCACGGGTGCGGGTAGGCTGAGCGAACCGGTAACCTAATCAAGCCAACTGCCCACAGCTGAGATGACCAGGAGACAACCTGTGGGCAATGGTGGGAGTGTCTGGGAAGAGGAGGCACAAAAGTAAACAACCCACAAAGCAAATACAGAAATAGACAAAAATCAACTAAAAGACAAACAAAACTTAGAAATAAAGTGAGGGTCTGAGCTCAGTAAACACAGGAGCTCAGACACATGACAGTACTGCCTCTTGGCTGTTGTTTTAGCCTCTCTCAGTCCATACTTTGCAGCTTTGTACTTGACCTCACAGCCTGATTTAAATGCACGAGAGCAAGCACGCAGCATCTGACGTACCTGACTGTTGATCCAGGGCTTCTGGTGGAGGAACTTGTTGACCTGTATGGTGGGTATGATGGTATCAACGCACATGCTAATGTACCCAGTCACATATACAGCATAATCCTGCATGTTTACAGAAGAGCCCTCTCGGGTGGCTGCAGCTTTAAACACATCCCAGTTTATGCAGACAAAACAGTCTTGTAGGGTGCTCTCAGTCTCTGGAGTCCAACGCTTAATTTGCTTAATAACAGGGTTTGTTTGTTTCAGCTTTTGTCTGTAGGCTGGGTACATAAACAGTGAGATGTGATCTGACTGTCCGAAGTGGGGGTGGGGTACCACTCTGTAGGTGCCACTTATGTTGGAATAAACATGATCCAATGTGCTTTTATCGCGAGTGGGAATGTCCACATGCTGGTAATATTTGGAGAGTATGGTCCATAAGTTGCACTGGTTAAAGTCGCCAGCAACAATAAAAACAGCATCAGGATGTTTCGTCTCTACTGCGCTGATGGTGTCATGTAGTTTGTTTAGCGCTACTGTGTAGTTGCTCTGTGGACAGATGTATATCATCATCATCATCATAGCAGTCTGTCATGGGTGACAATGACTGTTTCATTTAAGTCTGATCAGATTCCTCCACACAGCTCTGTCCTTAGCCTTCTGCTGCCAGGAACTCCTGTCTATATCCAACTTCTTCAAGTTTCTTTTTACAGTGTCTTTAAATCTGAACCTTGGTCAACCCTCATTGCGTTTGCCCTCGCATAACTATGAGTAGAGTAACTGCCGAGGGAGATGCTGGTGGTCCATCCTCTCAACATGTCCGAGCCATCTCAGGTTCATCTGTATTAGCATGTCCTCCATTGATGGTAGACCAGCTCGTTTCAACAGTTCTATGTTGGTTATCTTGTCTTTCTATGAGATGTTCATTATGGCTCGAAGGTGTCTCATCATGTACACGTGGAGTTTCTTCACCTGCACTCTGTAGACAGTCCAAGTTTCAGCACTGTATAATAGAGTAGCTAGTACTGTTGCTCTGTACACTTTGCATTTCACACGAATAGACACATGTTGATTGTTCCACAGTCTCTCCCTCAAGTTTCCAAACACAGCGCTCGCTCTTCCCATTCTGAGAGATAGTTCATCCTCCAGCCTAGCATTCTCTGAAACAGTACTCCCTAGATACTTGAAAGTCTTGCACTTGACTAGTGGCTCTGTACCAATGCTGATCTCTTCTGATAGTGATGTTGATAATTGGAACTGTGGTGGTTGATAAAGGCACTCTGTCTTCTTGATGTTGATTTTGAGGCTGAATTGGCTAGCTGCTCTTGCAAATTTCTCCACTAAAGATTGCATATCTTCCACACTGTGTGCAACTATACAACGGCCAAAAACACAGTGGTAAATTCCCTCGGTAAATAATAGGGACGGCATTTCAGCAGTAAAAACTCCATGTCGGGCGAGCAGTGCTTGTAGACAGTTTGTGCATCTCCATACCACGAGTGGTTTATAAATACACACACACACACACACACACACACACACACACTCCTCATCTTACCAGAGTCTCCTGTTCTGTCTGCCTGGTGTGTTGAGTGTGTTTGTAGCTGAATAGCACTCTCCGGGACTCAGTCTGAAAGCTGGGTCTCACAAAAAATTAGGGCACAGCACTCTCTTGTCTCCCGCTGGTCTTCAATCCTTGCTCTTAGTTTGTCTAGCTTATTTTCCAAAGACCGAACGTTTGCCATTAAGAGACTGGGTAGCGGTGGCCGGCTGGAGCGAGCCTTTAACCTAGCATGTAGCCTGCCTCTTTTGCCTTGCCTTCGGTGCCTTTGGCCCCTTCTCCAACATGGTCTCTTTGGGTCAGCATGTTCACGCGGGCTCAGTGCTTCGGGGCCTTTCTGGGGGTGCTGATGGTCACCGCTGGGGCGGACAATGCATTGCAGGTCGGGTGGGATAAAGCCAGTAAACTCCATGTGGCTGCTTGACTTGGCGATATCCAGTAGTGTCTATTGGTCGCATGTTAGCAGTACATGACCTCCATGCACTGTAGAAAGAACAGCAACTATGCTCAAAAGGAGAAAAGTCGGCATTCGGGAGCGGAACAAGCAAAGACGTTCACCAACAGTGGGCGCTATCTTAAAGAGACCCTCTCTCTTTCCCTCTCTCACTCCACCAACCCTATTTCTCACTCCAAAATGAGGAAATTACTGGCAGTTTTGTGTTGATTTTCTTCAATTTTTCCACAGTAAGAGCTCTCAAGGTAGGATAAAGCAGACCGAACATGTCCTAAAAGCTCTGTCTGAAACAGTCTGTTTTCAGCCTGACATTAATAAGCCCGTAATGTAATCCATTAATTAAATTACTATGTGTGCAAGGTGATTTAAGTGTGCACTTAAAAGTAACGTGAAAGTTACTTTTCCAAATAACTAGTTACTTTAATCATGCAGTAACTGGTAAGTAACTCAGTTACTTTTGAAAAGAAGTAACTAGTAATTGTAACTAGTTACTATTTTTTAGTAACTTGCCCAACACTGGTTGTGACACATGAGGTCCATGGTTTTGTGTTGATCTGCTTAAAAGTTGTGGATGTTTGTTATGGGAGAAAGAGCAAGCTCCATTTGTGGCTACTGGCTGATTGGATGCTGAGTTGTGTTGCAGTGACATTAATGAGCCCTGGCATTCCGTTGTTTGCACATGCAGTCTACTTTTGAAAAATTTCTGGAGAATACTCTGGATAGTTTTTGTCATTTTAGATATGTTGAGAGCTTTAATATAACTGCAGGTGAAGACAGGAAGCATATTTGTCCACTCCCATGTTCATAACGGTATGACAAACTTGAAAAATTACCGACTTAGGGACAGACTTACTAAGGCAGTGCAAATTAACGAGTGCGCAAATTAGACAGCGCCTAAGGGAGTGGGCAATTTTTGCCAGTGATCTACTAACAACACACAAAATTATGAACACAAACGCAGTCACTTCATTTCAATAATGGCCACCCATCCACCAAGAGCACCGCAAAATTGCGCACAGGCACAGCCAGTCTGGAGGAGGATCGTAGTTTTTTAGAGCTTTTTTTTAAGCTTTTGTTTAAGCGCAAACCCCAGTAAAATAGTTTATATTTGTTCATCATATATCAAATTTTTGATTTTCATTTCACATGGCAGACTCCTTTGTTTAATATGTATTAATAAAGTCTCTAATTTAATAAAGAACTACTCATGAATAAATTGATTATTGACCAACGTGTTTATTTTATTAACACAAGAACCGTCAAGATGATGTGATGGAGACTTTGTTGCTTTTTTTTTTTTATTTGAATAACTTTGTTTTAACAAAATCTTCAAGTCTCCCAGTTCACAACTTTTTATAAATGCCATTGAGTTACAGTGTTGCAGTTTCGGGGACATTTCTATGGATCTGTGCACTGAGACCATTGATATTCATATAATCTGTTCTTCTGTCATGCCAAATAAAGTCATGGGCAGAGAGAAGCTTCTGCCATGCGTCAGGCGCAGATGTATTAAGACAAGCTTTTTGGGGGCGTTAAATCCTGTAGTCCACGCCTTTTCACCGCTGATTTTGCCCTGCGCCCTTTAGTAAATCTCAACAGCAGTTTTTTACCATCAAAACAGGGTTTTGCGATGGCACAGTATGTTAGTAAATCTGCCCTTTAAGATACACTGTATCTGTGTGGAAAAACATGCGATTAATGCGTTATTAATCGCGATTAACTCAACATTCCAAAAGATTAATTGCGATTAAAAATTTTTTGTCATCCAACACCACTAATTTTTATGTGAAAAAAAATACCACAAATTTTGTGGAAAGAGGCTGCAATTTGACCTGAAAAGGTAACAAATTTTCAAAAATCCTAAAAATCTCTAAATTTTGAAAAAAAAAATTAGTAATTTACTGCTAATATTGATGCTGTCAGGCCAAATTGGACCAGTAACGTTGCTCTTTTACCTTCGTTTTCAGGCTCAGACAGTTTTGTGGCTCCATGTGGATTTTGCTGGTCAAAAATCTCCCAGTGTGGCTCTTTGCAAAGTAAAGGTTGTTGACCCCTGAACTAAACTAACAGAGGAAGCACAAGGAGCACCAAGAACACGCGAATAATGCAGAGCTCTGAGGTAGATCCACACCTTCATTCACAAACAATGATGCTGCAAAGTGGGGAGAGATAGGACTAAACATACAGAACTGTTAATTAGACATGGGAGACGGGCGGAAAAGGCAGGAGCGGGGAATCAATCTGATGAGGTTGCATCGTACACAAAAGGTAAACTGAGGATCATTATTAAGGACTAACAGGAAGATGCTTTACAAAATAAAACAGGAAATCAATTTACAAACAAAACCAGAACATGTCATGGGCAGCGAGAAAGCGCCTCCTCCTTCCCGTTCATCTCTCCGCTGCTCATCAGCACACCTGAGGGAGAGGACACACCTGCGCCCTCTTATCAGCCAGCATATTTAAGGAGGCATCCTTCCGTGACTCAACGCTGGCTTGTCAGGGTATACTGCCATAAACAGACAGTAAGTCATCATACACACATCGGTTAAGAAGTTATTAATCCATGTACTTTTTCTTCATGGTGCAAGTTGGTGCCATCGTGCAGGTGTGTCTCTGAGGGCTGCGCACGCTCTCCTGCCACAACTTCTCCCACGACGGCAACCTTCACCCGGTCATACTCCACCAGCAGTCCCTTGCTCTGCTGGTTCGTCTATTTCCCTCTGGAGTTCTGCCGATGCTCCCTAGGAGCCCACGTAAGTGGTAATTTGGCTCGCCCATTTTCCCTATCTCCATTCCTCTGCTCACAGCTCTCATTTTCTTTCCAAAGGCCCATTCCTCTGGCGAGTGACTGTTCTGTAGCAATGCAAGTTTTGCTATTCAATAAAACATTCAAACGTGTATACTGCTTGATTGTCTCTTTGTTGCTGCACCTAGCACATGGGCTGAATAATCTTATCAGTCATGACAGAACGAGCCAGCCTGAACCTCGGCTCAGCAGGTGCAACAGGGGGACAATCTACTATGGATCGCTTAGAGGTGACGAGCAACAGGTCGCCGTGATGAACCAACAGCTGCAAACAGTGATGCAGCAATTGGACACCATCACGCGTCATTTGGCTGGGATGGCTCCTCCGGCTCCTTCTCCTCAGCCTGCTCCCATTATTCATCCACCAGTTCGCCGTACCACCTCCGTTCCCTCACCTGCCCCGTACGCAGGGGGAGGTGGGGAAATGCAAGGAGTTTTTACACCAGGTACGGATGTATTTGGAGCAGGTTGGAGGGGAGTACCCGACGGAGATCGCTAAAATTCAGTTTTTCACCCTACTGCTACGGGACCGAGGCCTTGGTTGGGCTCGGGCCACAGTAGACAGCCCTGAGGGCCGTAGTTACACGTTTGACCAATTTGTGGCCGCTTTTTGTCACGTGTTCGACCACACCGAGAGTCGGGAGCATAATGAGCCGCCTTATGACTCTCCGCCAGGGGGCTCGGTCTGTGGCCGAGTTCTCTGTGGAGTTTCGGGTTGAAGCGGCAGACTCGGGGTGGAACGAGGTTGCGTTGCGCAGCGTGTTCTTCCACGGGTTAAATGACCATCTCCACGACGATCTGGCAGTTCATGCCATTCCTGAGACGCTTGGTGGTCTTATTGATCAGGCTGTGGGGTTGGACAACTGCTACCATGAGCACGCGAGGGAGTGACAGGCCTCTTCTCGCTTGTCTGTCGAGCATGTGCCCGCTGTGGGGACTGACACTGGGGGGGGACAGTCCTCCTCCCGAGCCAATGGACCTCAGCTGGGTTCGTCTAACCGAGGCTGAGCGTTGGCGAAGGAGGAGAGCTGGCGCGTGCTTGTATTGTGCTTCCCCAGAGCACGGTCAGGACGAGTGCCCCCGGCGCCCAAAAGACGCGGCCCGTCAGTAACGTGGGGGGTCTGGCGGGCGGGACCAAGTTATCTCCCCCTGGCAATTTCTCTATTTCTGCCCTCGTGCAGTTGCCGTGGGTCGAGAGGAGGGTCTTGGCGTTAGTTGATTCAGGGGCAGAGGGCAATTTCGTGTCGGCCCAGCTTGTCCGGGACCTGGGTATTCCCGCTTTTAAATTGTCCCATCAACAGTGTGTTACCACCATATCTGGCAGCGAGGTTGCAGTGATCGCCGAACGCACGCGGCTGGTTGCCATCCTCTTATCCGGGAATCATCGCGAGGAACTAACGTTCCTAGTTCTCCCAAATTCATCATCCGCGATGATGCTTGGTTATCCATGGCTCCGGAGGCACAGCCCCATAATAAATTGGGGGCAGAATTCCATCTCCTCATGGAGCCTGTTTTGTTTGGCCAATTGTTTCAGTTCAGCTCCATCTCTCCCAGTCTGTCCTCCTTTGGTTGAGCCGCGGAATCTCAGCCTTGTTCCCCGGGCTTATCATGATTTAGGGGAGGTCTTTAGCAAGTCAAGAGCGCTGTCGCCGCCGCCTCATCACTCTTATGAATGTGCTGTGGACCTCGTCCCGGGGGCGAAGCTGCCATCCAGCCAGCTCTACAGTGTTTCTGGGCCGGAGAGGGAGGCTATGGAGAGGTATGTTAAAGAGTCGCTGAACACCGGCCTTATTCGGCCATCTTCGGTTCCTCTTGGGGCCGGATTCTTCTTTGTCGGCAAGAAGGATGGCTCGCTGCGCCCGTGTATCGATTACTGTGAGCTCAACGCTATAGCAGTAAAGGACAAATATCCCCTGCCCTTGATGAGTTCCGCATTTGAGCTCCTTCAGCACTCATGGGTGTTTCCCAAATTAGACCTACGCAATGCGTACCATCTCATTCGCATTCGTGAGGGGGACGAGTGGAAGACAGCGTTTAAAACACACTTGGGGCAGTTCGAGTATTTGGTGATGCTGTTTGGGCTCACCAGCGCCCCCGCTGTTTTCCAATGGTTAATTAATGACGTCCTCCGCGATATGCTCTACCAAGTTGTGTTCGTCTATTTGGATGACATTTTGACCTTCTCCCGCTCGCCAGAGGAACATGAGGTCCATGTAAGGGCCGTTTAACAATGGCTCTTGGAGAACCAGCTGTACGTTAAGGCCGAGAAGTGAGAGTTCTCCACAACATCTACTTCCTTCTTGGGCTTCATAGTAGCTAAAGGGACACTGATTGCTGACCCGGCCAAGGTGAGGGCAGTGCTCGATTGGCCGACACCCCATTCCCGTAGGGAGCTTCAACGCTTCCTCAGTTTTGCAAACTTTTATCGCAGGTTCATCAGGAACTATAATGGGGGTAGCACTGCCCTTAACACAGCTGGCCTCCGTTAAGGTCCCCTTTCGGTGGACCGAGGCAGCGGAGCAGGTCTTTTCTAAATTAAAGGGCCTGTTCACTGACACACCAATCTTGGCCCAGGTTGACACGCAGCTCCAGTTCGTCCCTGAGGTGGATGCTTCTGATGCGGGGGTGGGCGCTGTCCTCTCATAGCGCACATCCTCCGATCAGAAGCTCCATCTGCGCGCGTTTTTCTCTCGTCGGCTTATGCCGGCCCAGAGAAATTATGACGTAGGGGACAGAGAGCTGCTCGCCATTACGTTGGCATTAAAGGAATGGAGACACTTGTTAGAGGGGGCTATGCACCCCATTGTTGTGTGGACAGACCACAAGAACCTTGATTATTTGCGGTTGGCCCGCCGACTTAACGCCAGGCAGGCTCCCTGGGCTTTATTTTTCCAGCGGTTTAATTTTACCATCACCTACCGGCCTGGTTCTCGGAATACTAAACCGGATGCGCTATTGCGCCAGTTTGATTCCAAGGAGGTAGCGCCCCCTTCCCTCCCCCAATCCATTCTTCCCTCCTCATGTGTCCTTGGTTCCCTTACGTGGGATATCGAGCAGAGGGTCCGTCAGGCCCAGTCTCGTGAGCCTGTGCCAGCAGGGTGCCCCCCGGATCGCCTGTACATCCCTGCTGCCCTCCGCAGTGACGTCATCCAGTGGGGTCACACCAGCTGTTTTGCCTGTCATCCTGGAATCACCCGCACTATTGGTCTGGTTCGGCGGGAGTTCTGATGGCCCACGCTGCGGCGGGATGTGCGGGAGTATGTACGGACCTCTTAGACCTGTGTCCGGGGCAAGTCTGATTCCTGCCCCCCATCTGGACTCCTCCATCCCCTCCCCATCCCTGGTCGGCCATGGTCCCACATTGCCGTAGACTTTGTACACTGGTCTTCCCCCCTCCCACGGCAAAACTGTGATTCTGACCATTGTGGACCGTTTCTCCAAGGCTGTCCACTTGGTGGTGCTCCCCAAACTCCCTTCGGCCTTAGAGACGGCCGTCCTGCTGACGGATCATGTTATTCAACTCCATGGCATCCCAGTGTCTGACCTCGTGTCTGACTGGGGGCCGCAGTTTACATCACAGGTCTGGAAAGCCTTCTGCCACACCTTTGGAACTACAGTGAGCCTCTCCTCTGGGAACCACCCCCAGAGCAATGGGCAGGCAGAGTGCGCCAATCAGTCCTTGGAGGCCACCTTGTGGTGTGTGGCAGCCAAGCACCGCTCATCGTGGAGTTCACATCTGACCTGGGTGGAATATTCTATGAACACGGCTGTTTCCACGTCTACAGGGCTTACCCCTTTCAAAGCATCATTGGGGTGCACGCCTCCACTACTGCCCATGACCAAGAGGGAGGTTGCGGTTCCTTCTGTGGGGGCTCATGCTCGCCGCTGCAGGCGCATCTGGAGGTCCACGCGCGCCACTCTTACTCACACTGTGGAGCGCAACCAGGCTGCAGTGGATAAACATCGGACGCCCGCCCCCAAGTACGCAGTGGGACAGCAGGTCTGGTTGGCAGCCAGTCAGGTGCCATTGAAGACTATGTCTAAGAAGCTGTCTCCACGCTTTATTGGGCCCTTCCCGATCTCCAGGATTATCAACGACACCTCGGTTCAGCTGAGACTCCCACCTACCCTCTGAGTGAACCCAACCTTTCAGGTCTCACACATCAAGCCCCTCTCGGTCAGTCCTCTCTGCCCCCTTCCCCCCAGGATCATCAACGGCCACCCTGCCCACACGGTCCACTGGATCTTGGATGTTTGCTGTCGGGGCCAAGGTCTCCAGCACTTGGTGGATTGGGAGGGCTGCGGCTCGGAGGAGCGATCCTGGGTTCCTTCGGCCCGAATCTTGGACAAAGAGATGCTCCGGTCCTACCATCAAGCCCATCCCAATAAACCTTATGGACCGCCAGGAGGCGCTCCTAGAAGGGGGGGCCCTGTCATGGGCGGCAAGAGCGCGCCCCCTCCTTCCCATTCATCTCTCCGCTCCTCATCAGCGCACCTGAGGGAGAGGACACACCTGCGCCCTCTTATCAGCCAGCGTATTTAAGGAGGCATCCTTCCGTGACTCAACGCTGGCTCGTCAGGGTATACTGCCTTAAACAGACAGTAAGTCATCATACACACATCGGTTAAGAAGTTATTAATCCATGTGCTTTTTCTCCATGGTGCAAATTGGTGCCATCGTGCAGGTGTGTCTCTGAGGGCTGCGCACGCTCTCCTGCCACAGCTTCTCCCACGACGGCCACCTTCACCCAGTCAGACTCCACCAGCAGTCCCTTGCTCTGCTAGTTCGTCTATTTCCCTCTGGAGTTCTGCCGATGCTGCCTAGGAGCCCACGTAAGTGGTAATTTGGCTCGCCCATTTTCCCTATCTCCATTCCTCTGCTCACAGCTCTCATTTTCTTTCCAAAGGCCCATTCCTCTGGCGAGTGACTGTTCTGTAGCAGTGCGAGTTTTGCTATTTAATAAAACATTCAAACGTGTATACTGCTTGATTGTCTCTTTGTTGCTGTACCTAGCACATGGGCTGAATAATCTTATCAGTCATGACAGAATGTAAGAAACACTTTCAGGGTAAAACTGAGAACACTGGAAACTAACTAAGCAAGACTGAAGAGACACAAAACTAGACTAAAGACAAGGGAGATTGAATAGACAAGGATGACAAAAGGACTGCTCAACATCAACCTGAGACAGAAAAAATAAATAATAATAATGAGTCCGACAGAACCAAGTTGTTTTTGTTGTTTTTACGCAAATATTTTCTCTTCATTATTTTCTGCAGAAGAAAAAGTAGTTTTCATATCATTGCATAGTAAACAATAAAAGCTCATTATTATGATTCAGAACAGTATTGTCAGTAATTGTCACTTTGGGGGAGCATTTTCATACTGATTTTGAAGATGTTAATTTTTTATAATGATTATACTATACACAGTCCCAGAAAATGAATACCAGTGTTTAATTATGGTTTGCTATTCCATAAAAAACAATTAAAAAAATGTTTGGTTTGTTATATATTCCACCATAATGTTTTGGATTTTTTCTTTGATTAGAAGCCGAAGCTGCACATGTGCATTATCCTTTTCTGAGTATTGCCTGTTTTGGAAATGTAAATCCTCTAGTATCATGACTTGGATACATGTTATGTATGTTAGCAATCAGGTAGAAAGTGTGATTGATATAGTCTGTCCACTTTACAGAAGACGGCTATTGAAGTTTCTACCCGCTAGAATCTTTAGGCACCTCACAGTTTGATTCATTTATGATTCAGGGAGCTCCAATGTGATTCTAATACAATTGTCAATGCATCTTTTTTCTGTTCAGAATTTTTTCCTCCCACTGTGTGACAACTTGGTGCTTTTTAAAGCGAAGTATCTGCAATGATTCATGAATTTACTTCTAATATCTCTTAATAGATAATAAATAAAATAATGTAACTTAAATAGTTGTATACATGCAGTATGTAATTCAAATTTATACAGTAGGTAGCACACAATCATCGGGGAAGCAACCAGAATGGCAGAGAACAGGGATTGGTGGCGCGATGTGGTCTACGTCACAGCAGCTCATCCATGAGCTCATCCCTGATAATGAACATTTATGAAAGTTTGCACAGGCATTATCCTCTTTTCCTGAAGTTTCAAACCCATTCATGTCTGTGTGTTGCATCCATGCGCAGTACATTAAACCATTCAGCTGATTTTTCAGCCCAAAATTCTTTCTAACATAACTAACTGGGCATTAACAGTGACTGATGTCTTCCTTATTGCAGCATTACTATCGCGTGCATTTTGGCTCACATACACTGGCTTTGGTCAGAGCAAAACCCGTCTTAAACCGTCATGATCACAGTTCACTTTTGATAGTGTGCCTCTTTGCATTAAAGGGATGGGCAGGAGCGCTTTGGATTGGATTATCCAAAACACACCTCTGAATGATTAGACTGGCCCCTTTGCTTCATGTGCCGGCAGAAAGTTCCTTTCTACACTGTTGTGAATAGGAAATGAACTTGGAAACGACCATAAACGTGTTCTTTGGCAATGACAACTGACTGACCGACCGTGTCATTGTAATATGGTCCATCGTCTCTCTCTCTCTCTCTCACATACATTAATAGGTCTGATAGTTTATGGAACTAACTTTTAGTTTCAGCAGTGGTTGTTGCATAAGATTACACATTTCTCTTTATCTCATACGTGGTGCGATTACATACAAATCAGCATTGATATTCCACAGTTAAATGGAGAATAAATTATTTGAAAATGAGACTTACGGGGGCTGATAGACAGATGGGCCGGCTGAGCTCCGTGACTCTCGCCTGGTTTTGCCCCATTCACGCTTCCGACAGATTCCCGATGCAGAGGAAGTGCGGAAACTTTCCATTAACAGATGCTTACTGTGCATCCAGCAAGTATTCACAGCGCTTCACTTTTTCCACATTTTGTTAAGTTACAGCCTTATTTCAAAAGGGATTAAATTCATTTTTTGGATGAAAACAGGATGCACTGTAGGTAGCATGACTGTCTCTGGCAGCTGTGGAACGACATCAGCCTGTCCTAGTTCAAATCTCCCTTCAGAGCTTTGCTCCGTGCTCATTTGTGCATCATGGCCCCGCATTACCCTGTGATGCTCTGCTCCTCTTTTCTGTGACAGCCCCTCCAAAAAAAAACATGTCCCGCTTTGTGTTGTCTGTGGCTGAACACGAAATGTGACACAAAAATACATGGCCCCACCAAATAAAAAAGTATAAGAGCGCAAACACACACAATTTTTTTACCTCCACCAAGAAGGTTATGTTTTTGCCACCGTTGGTTTGTTGGTTTGTTTGTCTGTTAGCAACATTACTCAAAAAGTTATGAATGGATTTTGATGAAATTTTCAAGAATGGTGTGTAATGGTATTGGGAACAGATAATTAGATTTTGGTGATGATCTGAGAGGGCATACCTCCACCAAGGGCTTTGTTTTTATTTGTGCAGCAGGATTACACAAAAACTACTGGATGGATTTGGATGAAATATTCACCAAATATTTCATGAGAATGAGAATGCATACCTCAGCCACAGCTCTTATCTTGTTACAATGTGTTAGCAACAATACTCCAAAACTAATGGACAGACTTTGATGCAGTTTTCATCAGAAGTGGCTCTCGGCCTACACACAAACCCATTACATTTTGAAGGTGATCCATGAGGGATTGAAGGAACCTTGGCAGAGGTATACGTTCTCTGAGTGCTTTTCTACTTTTTAACTTGTTACCGATCTGTGAAGTAAAAATGGTTCAGCTGCACACCGGTCAGAGCAAGTGTGGGAGGGGCTGTTATGTATTCAGAGGGAGAGAAGGGAGAAGGTGGATAAGGGTGAGATTGTACTGCAGACAGGGAGGAGCATCCCACCTGTAGAGGGCGCCCATTTGCCACAAATAAGCTGAGCACAATAAATCGGAATCTTTTTTTTCCCTCATTCTCATGGCGCCCCCTAGAGAATGCCCCCCTGGGCAACTGCCTATGTGGCCCATATCTAAAACTGCCACTGTGTTGTAGAGGGTGGGGATCACTGTGTCTGTAAAATATCTCCATGATGGGATGTTGTACTGCGGCTCTAAAGTGCATAGCATAGTGCGAAAACCCTGTTTCTCGACGAAGAAATATGAGCATCTTATCCAAGTTGGATGGAAGCTTTGACGTCATTTGCTTGATTGTCCTTACCAGATAATTCTCTGGAAATGTGCAATATGATTTTGCATCTTTGTCATGTTTCCACAATATTTTTGTTTAGTTTGACAGAGGTTACATACAGTGTTGGGCTTGTCAAATATCCTGCTCAGTCATTGTGCATCTCTGTTTTGTGTTATGCCATAAACTGTCCGGACCCTACAGTTCCCTGTTTCTGAGTTCCGATTTTTTTTTTCCATCAAAATTAATTGCATTATTAACAAATATTTAAGAATCAAATTCTTGACATTTGTGCATCAATTCAGAATCGCCCACGTCCACATCACAATGCATCAGAAAAATTATTTCCCCCATCCCTACTTTCCACCATAGGAGTTCAGTGCGTTCTTTCTCTAAAACTACAACAAAGTTAAATTCTGTGTGGGCTTTTCTTCCACCCCCCCTCTGTAAATATCCTGTTCTGCTTTGAGATTTTGTGTGTGAGTGGGTGAACATTAGGTGAGAGACGGGTATCTCATTAAACCGTTAAAAAGGAGATACTCGCAGAGCCATGAGTGATTCAAGATTTATCAGTTGTGTTTTATGAAAGTTAGTCTTTTTAGTGTGCATGTGTCTTCTTGAATTTGACTCAGTTCAAGTCCACATTATAGAGCAGCCTCTATGGCAGCATCTCTGAGGAAAAGTTGAAGCTCATGAATGATAATCAGTCTCCATTATCTCCAGACTGCAAAGCCCTTTACAAGTTAAACATATTCATGGTGAAATCATGCCAGATTGCCCTGGCATTTCAAACTGAGCATCCTTTCCAGAAATTCAAGTTGTGTTCTTTTTTTCTTTCTAGGCCACAGATAATCATAGGCATCACTCTGCAGTTTATTCCCAAAGGGATAGGCCTTGATGAAATGGGATGTTAGCATTTTCACAGAATTTGTCAAAGCCCCAGCAGTGTGGAAGTGTACTTACAGCCAAAGTGAACTGCTAACCGTTGGATACTGCTGGGGAGGCTTTGTCACAGCTCCTCATTTCCACAGAAAAGATAAATAGCAGGGATTTGCTTTGTTTTTGAAAACTGAAATCTGTGCACTGAATGCATTTTCCACGTGTGTGTGTGTGTGTGTGTGTGTGTGTGTGTGTGTACGTACAAGTAATTTTTGCTAGACAATGCATGAGTGCATGAAGTGACAGAAGTCGAACTGGCATATGAAGTTCTTGCAAAGACAAAATGCTGAGTAGAGTAAGAAAGGAGGAAAGAGTTTATCTGCCTGCATGGAAGAAGTAAGATAAGGTTTTTAAAAAAAAAAATTCTTTCAGCTTGTCTGCTTGGTAAAATGAAAAATGTCCATCACTCGCAGTTGCCTTGGTAACCTTGGCTTGGAATTGAATGTGGAGACTTAAAAGTGTGTGTTTATGCATGTGTACCTGTGCAGAATCAAACTGAGAAGGAGTATGTTTATGTTAGTAGCCCCCCCCCCCCAGCCTGCAAAACACAGTGCTTCAAGGTGTTGGGTTTAAAAGGCAGTACGGATTAACATACGTATTGCGGTTTTGGGTGACGTCATGGTTTTAATTGTGGAAATGTGAAATGCCAAGCCATTCTGTCTCAGAATTAGGATTACACTGAGAGATTAAATGCTGCTTTTAAAGGCCACTGAGTTTAACCGCATGGAATTAATTAAGTTGTCAGGATTAAACTCTTGCAACCTAACCCATAAGAGACTCTGTGACATATTCGGCTCTTTTAGTCACGAGAGAACTTTTTATAGCTGGGTGTTGCCTTTCCCAGCTTATGTGGGAGGCGCACTGGGAAACTCGCCGGGGTCGGTCTGGAGGAGGCCAGGTTGGCCTCAAAAGTCAAACTGGCAAAGTGCAGGATCCCCTTGCAGACTACGCTCTGCAACTCAGAAGGTCAGAACGGTGTCACTGTTACAAGTAAAAGCCAGCCACCCATGGTGTTATTATCCACTCGCACATTCACACTTGTGCACAGACACTCCGAGGTGCACACACAATTACGCTCCACACTACTTTCCCTGGCTTAACTGCATGGCTGGGTCCTTCCTTGCAGAAAACAGGGCTGAATGTCTCAGAAAAGTTCAGCTCCCACAGCTCAGAAGGTCAGGAACATTACCTCCATTTACATCGCTGCCAGCCGCCCCCTTTCTCACCACCCATCTCATTCTCTCTGGATGTTTCTCCATCTCTGTGCAGTGTCACAGCATGTGAGCGTATGTGATCATCTGCAAATACTTCAGCTTTGCGCCTTCAATTCATTTTTATGCCTTGGTGAAAACGGAGGCATACAATAATCACTCAATGCGTCTGTGTGTGGATCTGTCCACCTGTCTGTTTCAGCTCGCCAGGTCAAAATTAAGTGGAACTAAAGGCTTGCATCATTGTATCACCATATTTTCTAGACTTTTAATTTGCCTGAATTGCAAGATAAGGCTTTGTTTTCAAAATAAACACAAATTTAACTCACCATTGCCGTGTAATGGAGGAAGGTCTCTAGCTCACTGCGGCTGCCCCGCCCTCCTGCATGTTCAAAGAGAAATCTAAAATGCAGCGAGCAGATTAAAAGGAAGATAACAGAATAAACGCAGGCTCACCTTAAGCACAGGAAACTGGGGGAATCAACATTTCAAGTCTGAACTCCGCACGTTTGTTCACTAAGTGAAGAAACTAGCAAACAAACTTTCAAAATAAGATAAGATAAGATAAGATAAGCCTTTATTAGTCCCACAATGGGGAAATTCTAGGATTGCAACAGCACAGGGATAGCAACACTCAGAGCAACAATCAGAAGGCAAGAAAAAACAAGAGCAGTGAGTATACATATGTACATATAAACATAAATATATAGACACACAGTGCGGAGCATTGAAGCTAGATGGAATAAATATGTGAATATATAAACACACAGTGTGGAGCATTGTAGCTAGATGAAATAAATATATAAATATATAAACACAGTGCGGAGCATTGTAACTAGATGGAATAAATATATGAATATATAAACACAGTGCGGAGCATTGTAGCTAGATGGAATAAATATGTGAATATATAGTCACACACACGGTGTGGAGCGTTGTAGCTAGATGGAATAAATATGTAAATATATAAACACACAGTGTGGAGCATTGTCGCTAGATGGAATAAATATATAAATATATAAACACACACAGTGCGGAGCATTGTAGCTAGATGGAATGAAACAGCATAACCGTCTACTTAGTTATCCTACATGGTATGATTATGTACCCATACATATTCTCACCCTCCGTAGCTACCGGTATTTTCCTAGTTGTATACCGGAGGGGACCACTGTGTAAGTCTATTGCGTCTTTTGCATTCAATACTATTAGGTTGTCACGTCTTTTTGCTATCTCTGCGAGTAGCCCTGCTTAGCTTGTACAGTCTGACAGCCGTAGAGCTCCTATCCGTAGAGCTGCATAGAGCCGTAGAGCTCCTATAAGAGCTCCTATCTGGTCTTGCAACCCTTCAAAATAAGAGCGAGTGTCTTGCCAACTGATAGAATGTAGACACATTAAAAAATAATAATAATAAGCGATAAATTATACTTCTGTCACTTATTAGACCGCCAAGTATTAACTACAGTATGTGTGCTAAACCGAAACATTTCTGCCCATGTGGATAAACTTGATTATTTGATAACGTGAGTTCTGTTAAACAAAGGAAAAAAGACACTTTGTTCAGTTACATATTGTTGTGAAGAATTTTCTCTGACATACTCTGTTTTCATTTTATTATTCAGCTTTTTCATGTGAAATGAATATATACATAAATTTCTAATAAAAATGTAAGTTAAACAAAATTTTAAAGGACATTCAGTACACAAAATACATATCACGATGTGTATCATGTATCCCACTAGAAGTGGCAGTGTTACTTCTTTACAGCTCCCCCATGCTACCTTGCCACAGGCACCGAGGCATCAGCACCTTGGTGCTGTCATTTGGTTAAGTGTTATATATAGATGATCATGATATATGACTGGCTGTCAGGAACCGAGCCGGCTTGGTTCCCCCCGGCTTGTGACTATTATCTGTGTGTGTCCTTTTCCCGGTAATCTCTCCCAGACTGTTGAGCGTCCTGGAGGACTCCCTAGCCAGTGTGATTTGTAGACACTATAACTGTTACCAGTGTGTTGAACCTAATAAACGAGTGTGTGGTGTAACCCAGCGCATAAATCCTCGTCCTTTTCCCCCTCCTCCGTGCGCTGTGAAAAAGTGCACGAGGAGTTCATGACAGAATGACCCAACCATTTAAAAGGATTTTGCAGGTTACACCCACACGTACTTTTGTCATTCTAAAATCATTTTCTCACCAGTCTGTGAGCTATGTTGGACTTAATGGGAACATGCAGTTATCCTCTGAGTCTGGGGTGGGAGTGCTACCGAGCGCTCATGAAGATAGACGGGCTTGTCGCCTCAGCAAGCATGTATTCCACCCCAGAGGATATACTGTGGTATGTGGATTTGGCGGATGCAGCAGCTCGGCGGTGCCCTCAGCTCGCAGATCATCCGGAGAGATGATGTTGGCCCGTTTAGCAACGCTACGGTGAGAGTATCAATATAAGCTGCGGCTTCAGCCATCACCCATTTCGGATAACTTATGTTGAACTGTATAATCAGAGGAGTTATTGTCTAATTTGACCTTGTTGGATTTTCTTCCCCCTTTGTTATATTATTCTGTTTCTTTTAATCTGTACTTTTATCTATCCGAAATAAAGATTCATGTGTAAAGAGTATGGCGGAGGGGTGAGGAAGTCCCCCAAGAAGACTAGGCTCGCGCCGAAGGGAGGGCGCTCCCGGGCTTCTGCTGATTCTGCCCCACGCCAGAGTTCAGCGGCAGTTCCTGCTCTAAACCAACCAGCTCCAGCCCCCCGCAGACGGCATCATCCAACGTGGACATGCCGGGAGAAGCCCTCCTCGTCAGCAGCAGCCGCCGCCTTTCCAGCTGCCGTGAGGTCTGCTGAGCTCTCCTCGGTAACGCTCACCTCCGTTGCCATGGAGACGGCTCCTTCTCCACCCATTGAAGAGGACCGAATCACGGTGCACACAGAGGGATGACAGCCTGCCAGCTGCAGCAATTAACATCAAAGGCCTGGATGGCAGGCAAGTGTTTTTCCTTTCAACTCATTTTGATAATAATAAACCTTGTCTGTCTCCCGGGAGACGGACCCAGTTACAGCAGTCTGCTGGGTTCCCTCCACCAGCTGCAGCGTATAACCCTTCTCCTACCCTGTCTGTGTCTTCTCTTTTGATTCCTGAGTGCCTGTCGGTCCAAGAGCCGAGCCGCCAGACAGTGGAGGAGCCGGTGGTTTCGGACGATCCCTTCCGGGAGCCAGCACAGAGAGGTCTCCCTGCAGCCACGCTGGAGGAATTCCCAGCATGGGAGCTGCTGCAGGAGGACAACGGGACTGCTCACACCATCTTGCCAGCTGCGGAAGCGTCCGCAGCGGACTGGGAGCCTGAGCTGGACCTCCTTGAGGCCGGGCTTCAGTGTTCATCGCCAGGATCGACGGAGTCCTGGACAGCAGTGGAGCTCGAGCTCAGGCAAGTACTCTCTCTGGTTTTTCTTATGGCAGTTCTAGAGAGATCTTGTCTGGCTTTAGGTGAGGAGAGTCAGGTGCATGGCACAGCTGCACCTGAACTCCCCTCGCCAGGCTCTGCCGCTGCCAGTGACCCTAACAACCCTGTTTCTTCTCCCACTCCTGAGCCATTTTCTAGGGTCGCCAGAGAGGAACAACCATCTCGAGGGGTCCTCGTGGAGCCAGCCTCACCGCTTGATGACATCGCGGGTCCAGCTCCCCTGAGGTCTGAGGTCGTTGTGTGGTCTCCTCTGCAGGCCGTGCCGCCGTGGGTGCAGCGGGCTGGCTTTGGACCCTCGTAGGGGCTGCGCCCCAGGATTAGCCCGACATGGGTGCTGTGCTCCTGCTCAGACCCATCATGGACACCACACTCCAGGTCGAGGTTCACCGCGGGTGCAGCTTTGGCCCAATCGGGGTCCACTGCAGGTGCTGCCAAGCCTCAGCCAGAGGCCACCATGGGTGATGCAGAGCCTCAGCTGGAGGTCACCGCAGGTGCAGCAAGGTTCCCGCTGGAGTCCATCGCAGGTGCAGTGGAGCTGGCTCGGTCGGGGCCCATCGCGGGGGCGGTGGTCCTGCCTGAGGACGCCGTGGCCCCCTTCTCTTCCCTGTCCCATGCCGGGGAGGTTCCCGCTCTACGGTCTGGTCACCCACCAGTGGGCAGGCCACCTCCTGCTTCACCCCTTCCGTCCTGGTGGCTTAACAACGCTGGTCGGCCGCCGGAAGGATTGACTCCCCGGGTCTGGTGACCCATGTTTTCCGGCAGGCCGCTGGATTCCGTCCACTGGACCTTCTGCTGGGCCTGGGACTCTGGGCGACCTCCTGAGCCCCAACACCCATGGACTTTGGGGGGGGGGGGGATAATTGTGGGCCCTGGGCGGGGTGTTTGTTCCCACCTTTCCTGTTCCCCCTACCCCCCCACCCGGGTTTGTGTTGTTTGTTCCTGTTTGGGTGGGGGCTCTGGGATGTTACCTTGGATGTCTGGGAATCCACCCCTTAAAGGGAGGGCTCTGTCAGGAACCGAGCCGGCTTGGTTCCCCCCGGCTCGGCCCTGGCCTCTCTGTGGGTACGTGCCACATTGTATGTGTGTTAATATGTATTTCTGTGTACTCTGCCCTACCCATAGCCACTGCTGTCTGGCCGGCGGCGGTGAGGCAGCCTCTTGGGCTCACGCTGGAGTGAGCGCTGTCTAGCTGTCTGCCGGTCCAACCACACCCCCTCTTTATTGCTGCCAGCTGTTCCCACTCCCGTATGCCATCTTCCCGCTCCTCGCCCAGGTGTACCCAATTTGTGAAACCAGCAATGCATGTTCTTAAGGAGCCTGTCTCCAGTCATGCATTGCTGGGTCATTGTACTTCACTGACAGTTATCGTATGGAGTCACATCAACTAAGGACTGTGTTTCACCTTGTGCTTTTTCGGACTTACTCGTACTCGGACAGCTCCAGTCTCGTGAGTATTATCTGTGTGTGTCCTTTCCCCGGTAATCTCACCCAGACTGTTGAGTGTCCTGGAGGACTCCCTAGCCAGTGTGATTTGTAGACACTATAACTGTTCCCAGTGTGTTGAACCTAATAAATGTGTGTGTGGTGTAACCCAGCGCATAAATCCTCGTCCTTTTCCCCCTCCTCCGTGCACTGTGGAAAAACGCACGAGGAGTTCATGACACTGGCAATATGACTCTTTTAGTTAAACAGTGGTGTGAAAAAGTGTTTGCCCCCTTCCTGGTTTCTTATTTTTTTGTATGTTTGTCACACTTAAATATTTCAGATCATCAAACAAATTTAAATATTAGACAAAGATAACGCAAGTAAACACAAAATGCAGTTTTTAAATAAAGGTGTTTATTATTAAGGGTAAAAAAATTCCAAACCTACATGGCCCTGTGTGAAAATGTGATTGCCCCCCCCCCGTTAAAACATAAATTAATTGTGGTTTATCACATCTTTGGAAAGCTGAGTTCAATTTCTCTAGCCACACCCAGCCCTGATTACTGCCACACCTGTTCTCAATCAAAAAATCACTTAAATAGGACCTGCCTGACAAAGTGAAGTAGACCAAAAGATCCTCAAAAGCTAGACATCATGCTGCGATCCAGAGAAATTCAGGAACAAATGAGAAACAAAGTAATTGAGATCTATCAGTCTGGAAAAGGTTATAAAGCCATTTCTATAGCTTTGGGACTCCAGCAAACCACAGTGAGAACCATTATCCACAAATGACGAAACCCTGGAACAGTGGTGAACCTTCCCAGGAGTGGCCAGCTGACCAAAATTACCCCAAGAGCGCAGCAATGACTCATCCAAGAGGTCACAAAAGACCCCACAACAACATCCAAAGAACTGCAAGCCTTACTTGCCTCAGTTAAGGTCAGTGTTCATGACTCCACCATAAGAAAGAGATTGGGCAAAAAGGGCCTGCGTGGTAGAGTTCCAAGACAAAAACCACTGCTGAGCAAAAAGAAGATAAAGGCTCGTCTCAGTTTTGCCAGAAGACACCTTGATGATCCCCAAGACTTTTGGGAAAATACTCTGTGGACTGACAAGACAAAAGTTGAACTTTTTGGAAGCTGTGTGTCCCATTACATCCGACGTAAAAATAACACAGCATTTCAGAAAAGGAACATCATACCAGCAGTAAAATATGGTGGTGGTAGTGTGAAGGTCTGGGGCTGTTTTGCTGCTTCAGGACCTGGAAGACTTGCTGTGGTAAATGGAACCATGAATTCTGCTGTCTACCAAAAAATCCTGAAGGAGAATGTCCGGTTATCTGTTTGTGACCTCAAGCTGAAGCACACTTGGATTCTGCAGCAGGACAATGATCCAAAACACACCAGCAAGTCCACCTCTGAATGGCTTAAGAAAAACAAAATGAAGACTTTAGAGTGGCCTAGCCAAAGTCCTGACCTGAATCCGAATGAGATGCTGTGGCATGACCTTAAAAAGGCAGTTCATGCTCGAAAACCCTCCAATGTGGCTGAATTACAACAATCCTGCAAAGATGAGTGCACCAAAATTCCTCCACAGTGCTGTAAAAGTCTCATTGCCAGTTATAGCAAATGCTTGAATGCAGTTGTTGCTGCTAAGGGTGGCCCAAGCAGTTATTAGGTTTAGGGGGCAATCATGTTTTTATGCAGGGCCATGTAGGTTTGGATTTTTTTCCCCTTAATAAAAAACAGCATTTAAAAACTGCATTTTGTGCTTACTTGTGTTATCTCTGCGTAATATTTAAATTTGTTTGATGATCTAAAATATTTAAGTGTGACAAACATACAAAAAAATGAGAAATCAGGAAGGGGGCAAATACTTTTTCACACCACTGTATTTGCAAATTTCTTCATCTTAAGTGGTTCTTTTTTTTTTGATTGATGAGGCAGAACTTATTTTGGGGGTTTAATACTGTCAATAAATCAAAGAAAAGACTAGAATCAGCATGCACGCACGCACACACACACACACACGCACACATTTATTTCTGCTGATAAGAAAACTTCTGGTGTTAATAAATGTTGTCTAAAGCTAAAATTTTGATTAGTCAGCACTCTTTTTGGCTCATCGTGTTTTTGTTTCTCTTCAGTTTTCACTGTAGTCTGATGGCGTTTGTGGGAATGAGACAGAAAACACAAACAAGTGTCCTTATTCACTGTTCATTTGGTAAGATTCATTGATAGGTTTTAATACTTTGGAGACACAGCATGATCAGCCTCATCAGCGTGAAGGTATCAAAGCTATCGGACTATATTATTTAGCAACAATACCCATTGAATGTGGCATGCATAGTTTAGGCTCAATGAAAGCATAATAGCAAGCAAGTTTAGACACAATGCATTTGTTATGTAGTGATCAGCCATACTTATAAAGAAAAAGCAATAGCAAGATGATGATATATAAACTTGCTGCAGCAATGAACATTTTAAACATTTAGACATTTAGAGATTTATTTCCCTGTAAAGGGAGTATTATGTTTTAATGGGAAGGCACATTAGGGTAGGATGTGCATTAGAATAGACTGTTTACTTATTTATTTGTTGAATGATTTATTTTTTTTTTTTATTTATTGCATACTGTGGTTCCCTGTAGTGCAGATAGGGAAACAGATGCAGGAAAGTTTTAGTCCTGAACTACTATGGAAGTTTCAGGCTTAGAGTTACTGCTGGGAATTTTACATCAGAATGACATCGGCTACAGAAGGGGATTATAACTGGGTGCACAATCTCAGTTATCCTCTTTGCCCTTGCCATGAACATGGTAGTTAAGCTAGCAGAAGCCGAGTGCAGAAGCCCCCAGTCCAAATCTGGTGTGCGACAGCCACCCATCAGAGCCTTTATGGACAACCTCACAGTCACCACAACATCAGTTCCAGGAAGCCGGTGGATTCTCCAGGGCCTGGAAAAACTCATATCTTGGGCCAGAATGAGTTTTAAACCATCCAAATCCAGATCCATGGTGGTGAGAAAGGGAAAGGTGGTTGACAAATTTTGATTTCAACTGGATGGCATCACAATCCCATCCATTACTGAGAAACCAGTCAAGAGCCTTGGCAAGGTTTTTGACTGCAGCCTCAAGGATATAGGTGCTATCAGAGCGACCATGAAGGAGCTGGACTCTTGGTTGATCAGGGCCTGATCAACCCTGACTGGGTCGCCTGATTGAGGGGGTATGATGTTGAAAGACCCGAAACACCCAATGAGCTCAGGTACATCACTGATGATGTGTCCCAGTGCATCTATAAGTTTGTCTTAAACATTTTCCTTATTGCATACTGTGGTTCCCTGTAGTGCAGATAGGAAAACAGGTGCAGGAAAGTTTTAGTCAGCAGCAGCCTGGTAGTGTGGGAGGTGGGCCGCTGAGTAAGTTCATGATATGAAACCATGAAAGCCAGGGACTTAGCCAGATTATATCCATCGTGTGTTTTTAGACACCAACATTATGGAAATGTCAAAGTAAAAAAAAAAAAAAAAAACTGCAATAAAACGCTAACAGTATGTTAGTATATGCATGATATTCCCTTCCACAGCTGCGTTGGGAAAGCAGTTTGGACACCCTATTTGCACAATATGCTCCTGTGAATACACGGAGCATAAGCTCCACAGACAGGCATAAACCAGGCTTTACCTGTAGTCCATGGGCTGCTTTCTGGTCGGGATACATACCAGCATCGTACACGTCCGTTTCCCCGTCCGACAACATTTCACCGCGAGTGTATGGAGAGAGAGAGCAGCGCAGTTTGTCTCTGTTTTCCTTTCTGACAACACTCCACTGGAGGATTTATGGGGAGAGAGTCGCAGGGTGCATGCAAAAGGATCAGGGGTGCGCTGGATTCTTCTCCTGGCATGCACCTCGACGGGGGTTATATGAAGAAGAAGAAGAAGTCAACTTTATTGTCATTCAATCCATACAGCCAATCATGTACAGTAGAACAAAATTACGTTTCTCCTATCTACAGTGTTATCACATCTAGAATCAGAGGGGCCGTTGCCATGCAAGGCGCCACCACAAACAATATGAGCAAATTATAGTAAATAAATGTGAATATGTAAATATAGTTTTGGTGTCTCAGCACCCAGTGGTAACCTGTACCTTCGTCTCCCCATCAGTTCACAACAGCTGTATTGTGGAGAGACTCCCGGTTCCTGAACTCCACCAACTCTTTCAGGTGCGCCCCCCCCGGCATACACCTCCACCAGTAAAGGTTGGTTACAAAAGGTCACCTATGACTTCTTTTATGATCAAGTGGTCAGTGAAACCATGCCAGGTGCCTTTTCAGGTATTGTTGCATCACCATGCAAGAGATGAGAACCTGCAGTCAAGTGGCTTCTGAACTAGCAGGGGGACAAAGTTTCTGACACATCCATCCATACATACATACTTACGTACATACATACATACATACTGTACATACATACATACACTGCAGAATCTCTTTTATATATATATAGATTTGTTCATTTACAGTGAATATAAAAAGTCTACACACCCTTGTTCAAATATCAGGTTTTTGTGATGTAAAAAAATGAGACCAAGATAAATCATTTCAAAACTTTTTCCACCATTAATATGACCTATAACCTGTACAACCCAATTGAAAAACAAACTGAAATCTTTTAAGGGGAAAAATAAAAAACAAAAAACCTACAATAACCTGGTTGCATAAATATGCACACCCTGTTATAACTGGGGATGTGGCTGTGTTCAGCATTAACCAGTCACATTCAAACTCATGTTAAATGGGAGTCAGCACACACCTGCCACCATTTAAAGTGCCTCTGATTAATCCCAAATAAAGTTCAGCTGTTCTAGTACGCTTTTCCTGACATTTTTGTAGTCACATCTTACAGCACAAGCCATGGTCCGCAGAGAGCTTCCAAAGCATCAGAGGGATCTCATTGTTCCACCCTGATCATTTATTATAACTAGTGCATACACGTGCATTCCCGTAGAAACCAAGTATAAGCAAGTATTTCTGCTGCATGCCTGTCTTTGATCTTTGACATGGTTACCATTGCAACAGCAACCATGGTGAAACCTGCCTCTGATCTTTGACGTCACCACTCGTTCAGTGATAAATGGACATCCTGGTCATTTTTTGGGATGTGGGAGGAAACCGGAGCACCCAGAGAAATTCCACGCTTTGCTTGGCATTTTACACATTTTTAGTGTAGACTGCCATTCTTCAAGGTTACACATTTTTACTGTGTCAGCACCTCTTTAAGAACAACATTGCTAAGAAAGCGACGCTTTTGCTTAGTTTCTTCATCTTGAGAAAGAATACGAAGTCTGATTGATCTGCCAACTCTGTTCGCGGCAATGTAGAATTGGCCATGGCTGAAGAAATGTCTTGTGCAGAAAACAGAATCAGAATCAGAATCAGATTTATTGCCATTGTTCATGTAGTACACAAACTAGGAATTTGTCTCGGTGCAATGCTGCAACATTAAACATGATAAAATAAAAGAAATAAACTATACATGCAATAAAGTGTAGAATAAGAGTGAGTAATACTAGTCAGCAGTTAAAATATATTAGCGAGCAGCAGATAATGTGGAGAACCATATAGTGCAGTCGGTAATGCAGGAAGAAAACAGTGATGATTGACATGAGTCTGGTTGAGCTGCTGTACATAGTGCACGAGAGTCAATAAGTCACTTAGTGTTCAGCAGTCTGATGGCAGAGGGGAAGAAGCTGTTCATGTGACGGGAGGTTTTAGTCTGGATGGACCGAAGTCTTCTACCTGAGGGGAGAGGGGCAAACAGTACGTGACCAGGGTGTGAGGGATCGGCTATGATCCGGCCAGCACGCCTCCGGGTCCTGGAGATGTACAGATCCTGGAGAGATGGGAGCTTGCAGCCGATCACCTTCTCAGCAGTGCAGCCTTAGTCTGTCCCTGGCAGTGGCTCCTGCGTACCACACGGTTATGGAGGTGGTGAGGATGGACTTGATGATGGCTGTGTAGAACTGCACTAACATCTTGGTGGGTAGTTTGAGCTTCCTCAGCTGCCGCAGGAAGAACATCCTCTGCTGGGCCTTTTTGATGAGGGAGCTGATGGTCGGCTCCCACTTGAGGTGCCTGGTGATGGTGGTGCCTAGGAAGCGGAAGGAATCAGCAGTGGTGATGGGAGAGCCTGTGAGGGTGAGGGGGGGCAGAGGGGTTGTGACTTTCCTGAAGTCCACAATCATCTCCACTGTCTTCAGAGCGTTCAGCTGCAGGTTGTTGTTGTTGCACCAGGACGCCAGCTGGGCCACCTCTCTCCTGTAGACGGACTCGTCGCCGTTGGAGATGAGCCCGATGAGGGTGGTGTCGTCCGCAAACTTGATCAACTTGACAGACTGGTGGCTGGAGGTGCAGGAGTTGGTATAAAGGGAGAAGAGTAGGGGGGAAAGTACACAGCCCTGGGGTGATCCGGTGCTGATGCTAGCAGAGTCTGAGACAGTCTTTCCCAGCCGCACATGCTGCCTCCGGTCCGTCAGGAAGTCGGTGATCCACCTGCAGAGGGAGTCAGGCACGTTGAGCAGGGACAGCTTGTCCCGGAGCAGAGCGGGGCGGATGGTGTTGAATGCGGAGCTGAAGTCCACAAACAGGATCCTGGCGTAGGTTCCCGGGGAGTCCAGGTGCTGCAGGATGGAGTGGAGGGCCAGGTTGACTGCGTCGTCTACAGACCTGTTGGCTCGGTAGGCAAACTGCAGCGGGTCCAGGAGGGGGGTGGTGATGGACTTGAGGTGGGGCAGGACCAGGCGCAAAAAGGACTTCATGGCTACAGAGGTGAGCGCTACAGGTCTGTAGTCGTTAAGTCCAGTGATCCGTGGCTTCTTGGGGACAGGGATGATGGTGGAGGATTTGAGGCCAGGACGGCACGTGGCATAGCTTAAGGGAGGTGTTAAAAATGTCTGTGAAGACAGGAGCCAGCTCTTTCACACAGTGTCTCAGGGTGGAGGGAGACACGCCGTCCGGACCGGGGGCCTTGCGCGGGTTCAGTCTGGAGAACTGTTTGAGCACGTCCTGCTCACTGATGACAAGGGCAGGGGGGGAGGAGGGGGGGCGCCTTTGATGAAGTCGGGATCGTGGAGGCTGTGGAGCTGGAGGGAGGGGGGGAGTTGGACACAGATGACGAGGTGTCAAAACGGGCATAGTGTTGGGACAGTCTTTGACAAAGGGCTTTGTCATCCTGACCTTTAGGAGCCTGAGGCTGATAATTGGTGATTTGCCTCAGTCCTCTCCACACAGAAGCCGAGTCATTAGCAGTGAACTGCTGCTGGAGTCTCTCAGAATAATACAGCAACGCGCTGTAAAGACTGGCCCTGTGACTGTGACCTGCCTTTGATCTTTGATGTCACCACTCGTTCAGTGATAAATGGACATTTTTTGGAATTTGAAACCAGAGCACCCAGAGAAAATCCACGCTTTACTTGGCATTTTATACATTTTTAGTGTAGACTGTCATTCTTCAAGGTTACACATTTTTACTGTGTCAGCACCTCTTTAAAAACAACATTTGTCAGAAAGCGACGCTTTTGCTTAGTTTCTTCATCTTGAGCAAGAATACGAAGCCTGCTTGATCTGCCAACTCTGCTCTTGGCAACGTAGAATTGGCCATGGCTGAAGAAATCTTTTGTGCAAAAAACACCAACGCGCTATAAAGACTGACCCTGTGACTTATTCACAGTCATGGCAAAGCAGGGTCTTACTGGAAACTGTTTATGTCGCAAGGTGAATGGAAAGATGTCAGATGGTATGAGTGTGATTCGTGGAATCAGGAGGGACGTCCAGCATTGACACCAATCACAGATGTTGCAACCAACAGGTGAGGCTGTATTTGTTCAATGATGTATCCTGAGCCATTGCAATGTCCGTTTTATTGGTCAGAGTTTTGCAGTAGCATGATCATCATTCCCACCTTTAAAGTGATGCGATGAGGAGGCATTCCAGATGGGCAGAGTATATTTAGAAACTCAGTTGGGTATGTATGATGACCCTCAGAGTCTGCAGTGTCAACACTGTTGCAAACATGTTCCTCTCCTGGGAAAATCTTTGTCATGTACTCATTGACTGTGTTAACTTCAGAGTTTGTTGGGTATAATATGACACGTTCACATAGACATCTTGGATTTGAAACACTGACTTGCATGTCTCCATACACCCAACTGACAATGTCTTCCAGTTTGTCACCTGGAATCATTAGTGTTTCATCGAGTTCAATTGCAGACTCACCCTGCTCTCGAACTACTGGAATTTTTCCTTCCCCAAAGTCCAAGAGAAATTTAGCAAAATGTTCCTCAGCTTGTTGATCTTCTACAGCTTGACAGATCCTCATGTTTTCTGTTAGACAAATAGTTTCAGCATTTTTCCATAGGTATGAGCTCTTGAAACACCTTCCTATGATTTTGGTTCTGCTACCATGTGGTACAACAATAAGGATTTGCCTCCAATCGCCACTGAAGACCATTGAGATGCCACAAAATGGCTTGTGTGACCCCCGGAGCCACTGAAATGTTCGATCTGCTGCTTCCGATGCACCCCGATCCATCATGGACACTTCATCAACGACCATGAGATGTGTCATCCTAATGAGTGTTGCAGTGCTGTCATGTTCACTTACACTGCAAGTTGAGTCATCAGTGAGAATGAGAGGTTATTTTGTTCTGCTGTGAAAGGTGGTGCCTTCAGGCAGCAGGGTAGCTGCAATGCCACTTGCAGCTGTTGCAAGAGCTATTTTGCCCTGTGTGTGGACTTTGTTGAGAATGTGGCATAATACAAATGTTTTCCCAGTCCTGCCGCTTGCATCAAGTGCTACCATTTTGCCAAGTCCCTGCTCCACGCTTTCCGTCACTGTTGTAATAACTACTTACTGCTCATGATTAAGTCTGTTCTGTGTGACAGTAATGTGAGCTTGAAGTTCCTCCATGTTGTGCTCAGTCTCGTGCTGTGTAATGTTAGGAATTGTACTGTTGATGTGAAGTGGATCAGGCTCAGGGAGTCCAAAGTTTCCATTTAGGGTGAAGCCATATCTTTCAACATGGTCTTTAAGGTCCCGTAGCACTTGATTCACAATATAGTCATCTGGCTCATTCACCTTGGCTCTGTGCATGAAATCTTCACAAAGAACATGCTTGTGCCTTTCCCAGAACTGCAAGTGCTCTCCTCTAAGTACAAACACGAGCATGTTGGCAAATACTTCACGCAGTGCTGGGCCAAATGTCACATTTGCTGCCTCTTCCATAACGGAATCTACTTCTTGATCATTGTCAACAATGCCATGTGCAATGCAGGCAGCCAGATAGGTGTCAATGATCACATCTCCAACTTTATGAAGGTCTCTGAAGGATGTTGGTCCTGGCACACGGTACAAAAGCATTCTGAGATAGAAAAGTTCAGCATTGTGCGGGTTGAAGGCAATCACTGGGATTCTTCCAACAGTGTCAGCCATGCGGTCGTGGTGGGAACTTAATGTTTTCTTCTGCAATTGAAATTTCTTCTGTGTGTACGTCAAGTGTTGAAAGACATCTGGATATACAATGTATCGCATATGTGGATGAAGATCCATGGCTTCAATAACGGCAGTCAGCGTAGTGGCAGGTGGCCCCGTGTCCAGTAGGTTCTGGATAGCGCCTTCATCACTGAACATGATGACCTGTTCATCCTCTAGGTGAATTGCCAGCATCTTTACTGGTGGTTGTTTCCGCTGGATGGGGAAATCATATATACGCCAGTATGCCTCAGATGCAGTGATGTAACGTCCTAATTCACAACGTGTCATTTCATCACATCGAAGTTCCTCACGGGTGTCCAACCTCACCAGGCACTGATCTGGCCCCTTCTCTAAGTATTTGTAGAGATATTTGACACTGGAGACAGCACAGACGATTTCAAGGTTAATATGTGCATTGTATCATAGCAGGATGTATGGATTGTATGGCACAACCCATCTATTATCGACAGACACATTACTATCACCTCTGATGGTCTTTGTAATTGGAGAGCCAGGCACTCCTTCTGCACGTCTGCGGTACAGCAGGTAGGAGTTGTCTGAAAAGCTTGTGTGTTGTCTCAGTGGTTTTGGGTAATCCTTGGAGCACTTTTTGTCTACCATGCATGGACTGTCAGTATTCCATTGTTCATATGGGCCGTGAATCATGTGTGACGTGACAATGCGATGTAGTTCCGGATTGGTTCCCTTGTCAGGAATCTCTGTAGACATGACATGATCGATGTCAGTGGAGGTTCTGGGTTTGTCTCGTGGTACCATGGTAATGAGCATATGTATATGTGGAAGATGTCTCTTTTGAGTTTCTTTCACCATGACATATGCATCCACATGTCCCAAGATATCATACTTTAGGAGGTGTGTAAGGAGAGCTTCTACCTTCATGTGGAATACTCTAGCAATGATGTCTGGTCTTTGATTGGTCTATTGACCCTCAAAAAGTGATCAATTAATTTCAGGCCATTTGGGATTGCAAGTGAAGGTGAGGAAAAAGTCTGGTTTACCTTTTACTCTGACCAAGGCCATGGCATCTTGGAACTCTTTAGCATACCATTGTGGTGATCCATAAATTGTGGGTGGCAGGATGGTTAGGCGTCCTGGGATGAGCTCAGTGTCAGTACTCAGGGCATCACCAATGACTTTATACTTTTCTGCCTTGATAGATTTCTGGTTGTGACGAATCCAGTTAAGACGTTGTGATTCAATTTTTGCCATCATGTCACATACATACTGTTGTGTGAGTCTTCCACCGTGAAGCAGTAAATTGAAGTGATGAGTAGTGTTGCGCACTTGTAGGTGGAAACGGTAAAAGCATCTAGGTGTGATACCTGCAAGTCCAGTGTGGTATCCTTGGGAACCGTGTGGCAGAAGAAGCACATACGGTAATGGGTTAAATGCTGGATGCATGGCATTGATTGTTTGAAGTCTTCCTCCCCTGAGGTGAAGGGTGACAGCCAGCTTCCCAAACTGCTCAGTAAGAGTTGTCCCTGGAGCAATGACAGCAACATTACTCTCTAGTGATGGAAGACTCACAGTGCCACGATGAAGGTCATGACGTTGAGTGCGAGCTGTTAGGACAATTCTCAGCTCATTGACATTCTCATTTTGAGTCACATACTCAATTGCTGACTGAAATTGTTGCACGTATGGGTTGGACTCACGAATAGCCTGTTGTGCCTTCAGCAAAAAGTCTTCGTTCAGACCACTGTTCGAGGGATGGGTGCGTCATAATTCCAGTTCATGGGCAGGATCATGAAAATAGATCTGAGCAAAGAGTGGCATTTGACCCTGTTCAGGAAGAGGAGCAGCCATGCAATGATAAAGTTTACCTTGTATATATACAGTATACCTGGGTTGAAGCCAGGCATAGGGATCTCCTTAATGCCAGTACTTGCCATTGGCAATGCATTGTTGTGTTGTTTTGCTTGTTTAACAAAGTTTTGATTAATGAAAAGGTCCTTGATAGCATCTGGTGGTTGTGGTGGGATTGAGCCAGGCTTGGATGTTGTGGCATCGTAGGTGAGGTCTGTCTTTCCGGACATGCAAAAAAATCATTTTCTGTCCTCTTTCCATGTATAGGCACCACAATGTGAGCATGTAGGACACTCAAACAGTGACGTCTTACTCAGTGTGTGTCTGTAATCACCATAAAGTTCCTCTTGGAAGAAGTCTGTATCATCACACCGAACAAGATTATGGTTATTTTTGTGCGCCTGTTCCAGACGTGCACGATGCATTTCATTGTCCCTCGCCAGTCGATTATCCCGCATCTCCTCAGTCTCAGCTTCTCTGTATCTTGCATGGCATTCACTGTCCCTCGTCAGTCGACTAGTCTGCAACTCCTCCATCTCAGCTTCTCTGTGCCTTGCATGGCATTTACTGTCCCTCGCCAGTCGACTATTCCGCATCTTCTCCGTCTCAGCTTCTCTGTGCCTTGCATGGCATTCACTGTCCTTCGCTAGTCGACTGTTCCGCAGCTCCTCCATCTCAGCTTCTCTGTGCCTTGTATGGCATTCACTGCCCCTCGCCAGTCAACTATTCCGCGTCTCCTCCATCTCAGCTTGTTTGTGCCTTGCCTGGTGTGCAGCATTGGCGGTCAGCCGACTATTGCGCATCTCCTCTGTCTCAGTTTCTTTGTGCTTTGTCTGACGTGCAGCATTGCTTGCTTGGCAGGCATTTCCAGCTTCACGTATAAAAAGTTACTGTTTTTTCATATACTGAATAAAACATGAACATCATGTTCCTCAATGATTTATTGAACCATTTGCATTTTTTTTTACTACAGACAATGGCATTTTTTGTAGTTTAATAGATTTTGCACAGTATAGTGTGTACTATGTGCTGGTACATCTCAGTAAATTACAATCGCAAATGTCATGATTTTTAATTTATTTTAAAAGCTATTACCAATATCATAAATTTATCTTTTTTAGTTGTATAAAAAAAAACTTTAATGTTCTAATTTACTGAGATGCACTGGTAGACTGTTTTAACAGGAAAATAAACTGTGAGCTGCTTCATCTGTTGCATGTTAAACATTATCACAGTATCCCGGAAATCCAGGCAAACCCAGAATGATCTGGGCAACCTCTTGTCTGTTACCTCAGTCGGAACTTGAGTCTGGTCTGCTGATAGTAGGGATAGGTTTTTGTGCTTGTGTTGTCTTTTTTCCTCGCTGCAGTCCGTTTGTCCGGCCTGTTGATTTGAAGTAGGCAGGTGGACATTGGAAAGTGCCATTGGAACTCGTTGTGATTCTCCACTGATCAGTGTGATTCTCCAACGTAACCCGGAAGGGCGAGTTTTTCTCACTCTGCACAGCGTGAGCGCATGCACTCTGGGGACTTAGCGTCTTCTTCTGCTTTTTCGGTTTAAAGGCAGCAGTGGGTGACCATGTGCACCGATGCCTGGACAGCGACACCACTACATTTCATAAAATAAGCTCCCATTGAAAAGGACTGCTGAGTTATCAATTAATTGACAACTAATTTAATTTAGTTGACTAAATTCTTATCGACATTTAATCTAAAGTCAGTTAATCTTTAACATCCCTAGTCCCTATAGCTAAATAAAATAATGACCCATTAAGCATGAGTTTGAAGCTTGAGCAACATTATTGTCAGACATTACAAGACCATAATATATTTCACTCATAATGCTCAAACAAGAAAAGTGGCAATTTTTCATGTTTTAGAACCTGAAATATTTATTGTTTTTAGAATTTTTCCTGGAAAAGGGTCCACAGGCGATTAGTCAACTATCAAAGTAGTTGTCGATTAATTTTCGGATGATCGACTAGTCGATTAGTCGACTAATCATTGCAGCACTAATATTAAGTGAGATTCCAAACTGTAGGAAGCGAAAGATGTTCAGTTCAAAGGGAACTGAGAACTGCGTAAGGAAGATGGGAACAACAGTACATCACTTCACCAGAAGTTAACAAGAAAATTACCCATAAGTCATTGCAGCTCAAATATGAGTAAAACAAACTATTGTTGCTAACGTTATTAACAAGCTAAACTAATGTTGGTTATTGTTTATATTAACTGATAGCAATAAATATGTATCAATATTTTATTTAATAACTAAAATGTCCATATTAATGTCAATACGTGTCCATGGTTGCTTTGGTAATGCACGGAGGAGGGAGGAGACATCGCAAGGTGCTTCAAATGGAGAAATTGTGTTCAGGGCAGTTCCCTATTGCCTAAAAACAGAGCAGGGAATAGGGAGGACCATTGAAGTGCACTGCGGATTGGAAAGCAGTTTCTGTCTTTCCAAGGTGTTCTCTGTATATCCAACCTGCTACTGACCTTTTGCCCATTAACTGAATTATTTGCATCATGTTTCTCTAGCTGTTTCGTTTTTAGAGCCGCTTACTTTTCCAGACTTTTCTTGAGCCTGTCCTAACTCTTTTGAGACATACTGCTACCATCAAATTCAAGATGAGCTGATGATCTTCATGACCTACTGAAATGTCTCACTTTCATAATTTGATATGCTTTCTGTGTTCTATTGTGAATAAAATCCCCCGCATGGGTTTAATGCGAATGAGCAGGGGTCCGTAACACTGGCACCACAGACGGTCTATGTGGGCAAACTCACATGGGGCCAATGTGGAACCCGCAGACAAACCCACATGGGGCCCATAAGACAGCCCAGATTAATGCTGTGGTGGGGCCCACATGGGCATGCTGGCTGGGGTGGTATGTGGGTTATGTCTAGTCACCGATTCTGGCATTTGAGGAAGGGGGGGGTGAAAAGATTTTGACACAACCTGTAAGACAATGAAAGGGTTGGGTTTTTTTTGTTTTGTTTTGTTTTTGTAGTATAAAGGGCATAAGATACCATTTTAGACAATGTAGATTTGTTTTTATAGGGGATTTATAGCCACCAGACTGTGTCTGTAATGTTAAATATTTTTACACAACAGCCCAGAAACAATGTCTTGTTATTGTA
The DNA here is from genome assembly GCA_020510985.1 of Pholidichthys leucotaenia. Taxonomy (NCBI): domain Eukaryota; kingdom Metazoa; phylum Chordata; class Actinopteri; order Cichliformes; family Pholidichthyidae; genus Pholidichthys; species Pholidichthys leucotaenia. The sequence goes on along the minus strand of CM035847.1, from coordinate 154,712,547 downwards.
GGAAACCCACTTATTTCACCAGTTTTGTCTCCTAAGAAGGCCAACTATACTCTAATTTCTGCCTGTATGGGGCTAGCAGTGGTGCTATTATCAAACCAGCTGTACTATTTGCATTTATGAACAATAAACAGCAAGTGTGTATGTAGGGAAAATTGGTTATAAGGTACAAAGATTATTTAATTTATACCTATAGGTGTGTGTGGAAATGAAGGTTTGCTTTGGGTCCACACACACACACCGGAAAAATACTCATTTTGGGGGCACCAGTCCAAAACTTGGACAATTTATTAATAACTAATCTTTATACCTTCAATCAATCAGTCTCAAATATTTGTGAATGCTCCTGGGTGACTTCAGAAACAGACACAGGAAAAAGAAATCAACAGAAACTTCCATATACCATTTACAGTTTTAATGATCAGACTCAGATTAAATGATATTACATTCAACGGACTTGTTGGTAAGGTGAAATGATCAAGTATCAAGCATCACATTCAACTTGTAACTGATTATTGAACAAAAAGAGTATAATCACATTTGTGGAACCAAAAAAACCTTAGTGTGAATTTGTAACTGTGATGAAAATGGAGACTGAAATAACTGTAACCAAAATATGAAGAAAATTGGATGCAAATTTTACGAAGAAAATGATAAAAGCTGATTATATGGAAAAAGCAATTCTGGGTTACTCTGAAAAGGGAAAATGGAATTTAACGAAAAGAGGGATACTATTTCTCTTTAATTCTATAGCTCCAATCAGTTATGAACTAGTTTTAAACCTGAGACAAATTATGACATACTTTAAGGCAATGGACATCGCATTAACTCAGGAGATGAAACAAAGGAATCTTGCTCACGTGACCTTTGCGTTGACTTTCAGCTGGATCCTTCACTGAAGCTTTATTTGATGATACTGGAAAAATATCTGCCAGCAGACAATTTCTTCCCAGAGGCAAACAGTCAGGAGCTGAGATCCAACAACGATGATAAGAGGCTGCTGCTGGCTGCTGAAGCAGTATGTCATGTGGGCAACACGAGAGGGTTTTTTCAGCGGCTCTCCCGGGTCCAAATAAATTGATGAAATAGTTCAAAGTCTGATCAAAGTCACAGAATTGAAGAGACAAAAATAAGTAAAAAAAAATATTTAAGCCACGAAATCCGAGTTCTTCAGATGTCATGGTGATTGGTGAAAGCCGCTTCCAGTTGTGAGGAAAAAACGATCAGTTAACTTTAAAATACGGTGAGTTAAGAAAAATCAATAGAAAAAGTTTAACAGAATAAAATAAGAAAAACGTCTGAGAACATGGAGTTTTACTCCATATAAAAGAGAAGGTTGAGCTCAAACAGAAGAAAAAGTATTTTTCCCAGACGTTTAAAGGAAAGAGAAAATTCAATGCAGGATACACAGACAACTTTAACAAACTTACAGAAAAAGCTACTGCCTGAACTAGCGCGTTTCTTCCTTAAACTGATCACTTTCAAAGGATAAAAACTTGACTGACATGAAAGGGAACCAATTGTCTCCCATCGCGGGACAATTGAATGAACTCTGGTCCAGTAAAAAAGCAGTCCTTTGTCTGTAACCGACCAATAGAATGAAAGGGGGCATTGTCCAACAGAGACTGACTGGTGATTGGCTGGCACCAGTCAGATGACTTGAGTAAGCTTTTCAAATAGGGTGAAACACATCTTGATTAAAATGAAAATTCACTTTATGTGTGGAAGCTAAACTAACTTCAGTGATTCATGACTAATTTTCATTCTTGCTACATTAAACAGTCCTTTGTAACCGACCAATAGAATGAAAGGGGGTATTGTCCAACAGACACTGGCTGGTGATTGGCTGAGACAGTCAGATGACTTGAGTAAGTTTTAGAAGGCACATATATCAACTGTGAAATTCAAATTATATACTTATGTATAAAGTCTAAGCTAACTTTAGTGATTCATGACTAACTTTCGCTGAGCATGCACTTTTATAAACTTGTCCTTCTATAATTAACATGCATTAGAACAAGGTTTGTTTAAACATTTTCAAGCATGCAATACATTTAAACCAATGATTAATGGAACATTTCAAACCAGAGTGGTATGTCCGAGTCCCGCTTGATTTCCCAGGGTGTCCTGAAAAAGAAAATCTTCTGCAAATTGAGAGGTTTTGTTAAAAGGAAGTCTTTTCATCCAGTAACCACAGTTCAGCTTGCAGAGGCAACAGCGAACATATTTTGGAGTTGTCCACCAGGGGGTAATGTTGAGCTGTGGATAATTCCTAGAGGCCTGTGGAATGTGGTCAATATATCTGGAATGTTTCAAACAGTTCTTGAAGCATAAAACTGCCTGGTTGGGGAGGAAGTTCCGGGATTTATGATTGCAGACTAATCCATTCCTGGCACGAAATGGGATCCTTATCATCCTTTTTACCATGGAATGTGTTTTCAGGCTGTGGTGCTTAGGTGAAAAAAACAATTCTTGATCAGACATTTGAGTGAAATAATTTCTTCCAAGTGAAGAGTGATTTTATAGATTGGAGCCATAGGGATTGACGCTACAGTGTAACTATATTTGAAAAAAATTGCAGAAGGGAGATATGTATTTTGGATTTGTAAACTCGAGTGACACAAAATCGGATTGACAGTGTGTCAGATATTTGCATGTTGAGTAAAAAGATGAGATGTTGATTCTCAGCTAAGAAGAACATGAGGTAGAAGTGATCTGTGTTGATGGGTGGTAAATGAGTGAGTGATGTTATGTAAAAACTTTTAAGACATCTTTAGTGCATTCTAAGTCGTGAGCACTTAAAGGATCACCTTAGGGAGGAGGATAGCGATGATCATCATATTGAAAATAGATACTGTTAATGCTTTTTGACTTCCAACACCCCAAAACACTGGGCAGTCTAGTGTTTTCCTGGAAAAAAAATACTGAATTTGAAATTGGTTGTTTACAGCCATGGATGTGCTTCGGTGAGCTTTCATGGCTGTGTGGCCCTTTGTGGATTGAGACAAAATAAACTGGAGTGACTCTGCTCATGTTAATGAAGAGAATACCACCCAGTGCACCAGGGTGAATTACTGCCGGGGTTTTAATCGTTTTTGGACAGCAGTGGAGGCCTGTGCTACACACGCGTGCACTCCTTTTTAAAGAAGATGCAGTAAGTGTTTTTACAGTGTCATTTAGATTTGGGATGATGTGGCCAGTACAGTAGGCTGGTGTCGGTGGTGAACTGTTTGCCACATGCCAGAGGAGAGGACAGGACACAACAGGATGGGGCACTAATTTTCTGGCTGCTGCCCATTGTTAATGTTGTTGACTCTCAGGTACATTGTCACCACAGACACCTGCCATCTCACACATACAGCATTAGCCAGCAGATTCCAGCCCTGCGTGGGACTGCTAATTGAATCCTTTATACGAGTTGAAATAACAACAGCTCAGTAGAGCAACAAGCAGCAAAACAAATGCTCTTTATCACACGCTCTCCATGCTCGATATCTTTCTCTGTGTTTATGCGAATTATCATTGACTCTGTGTTTTTTCTGTTTGCCCAGCAGAAAACAATGTTGCTTGGCAACAACCGCTTCAGAGATATGGTGCAGTGTGTGTATGTTCTGTGTCAATTTGGGGGTGGTAAAGAGACAGAAGAAGCAGGAAAGGGAACACATGAGGGAGGATGAGAAGATGATTGGTGAAGATGAATACAATTTGGAAGAGCGTAAAAGCAAAAAGGAGGCTTGAAAGGGGTTGACATAGAAAGATGAGAGAAAGGATGGAGGTGAAAGGCTTTTCCTCGCCAGTCATCCTGTAATGACAGACAGAAACTTGTCCACTCACACAGAAAGGCTTCAGCGCAGCACACAACACAGAGCAAAGCATATTTCGAGGGAAAGAGGCTGATTTAACTTGGGGTGATGAGAATGGCCATGAAAAATGTATAAGCTCATTTAGCACACGTGCCCTGAATAGCAGCGCTGGCTGTAGTCATCACATACAGTCAGCGTGTGCATGTATGTCACAGCACATACGTATACTGTTCCTGAAATCCAAATAACTCTTTTGTATGAGTGCAGTGAACAGCAGGTATACAGTACTGAGGTATAACACTGCAACAGCAGTGTAAAGCATGGGTTTGCAACCTGCAGCTCTGGACGTGGTCCATCCCTGTAGCTTTGCCCCCCCCCCAAAAAAAAAAGACTCACATTTATAAGACACAAATTGCAAATTTATGGGATAATAATGCAAATATATGAGGAAAAAGCAATAATTTTAAGTAAAATTAAAGAAAAAACACAAATTTACAAGAGAAACAATCGAATTTATGAGAAAACTGTGGAAGACTTTTGATGTTTTTTAAAAGAAAAAGCTTGCTTTGAGAAAAAAAAATTAAGAAAATAACACAAATTTATGAGGGAAAAAGCTGTAAATTTAAATAAAAAAGAAATAATAATTTGGAAGGAGGGCTGCAAATTTTTAAAAGGAAAATTGCAAGGAAAAATCTCTGTTATTAATGTGGATGCTAGACTAGAATATATGGGAAACGTTAGTATTTCACATTGATTTTAAGGCTCACCTATACCTTGCTGCTCTATTCAGATTGTTTGACCAAAAATTGTTCACAGTGGCCTTTTGGAAATACATTCTAAAATCCTGTAACATTTTACTGTATTTGTAAGAAATAGCAGAAGATTTACCATACTGTATGCACACTGCAGAGTAGCAGTGTTTTGTTATTTAAAATGGAGGAACGTTACAGTTTAAACTGGAGAACTGATTGTCTGGCTCTCTCTGGTCTTCGTCTTTCTTTTCAACATCCCGGATCCCTGCTCTCGGTCATCTCTTTCCGTCTCTTCCAAAATCCTCTTGTCCTTCATCGCTCATTCTCCTCCGCTCAGTAATCTGCTTTACTCTTATCTCTTTCTCTCCTGCATTACTGCTGTTTCACCTTTGCCCACCCACATCTGCCGTCCTGCTCTCTCTCTTTTACTTTACACTCATCCAATTATTTTCTCTTTTTCTCCATGCATCTTGTTTTCCTGCTAATTTCAAAACGTCTTTGCCTGGCATCACATCTTCCATCTTTTCACTCTCCTGATAGCTCCCTACTTATCTGCTTTTTTTTCACATTTACTTCCAGTCTTTTCTTTTTTTTCTTCTCAGTCACATTTTCTTCCATCGTTCTGTCATCATTTAAATTTTTTCCCTCTTTTTTTCCTCCTCACATCCCTCTTAGACTCAGCCCTCGGCGCTGCGATGCTGATCCTGGACGTTTTGTCCCCACTCCTCCTCCTCCTCTCCATCCTGTTGCCGAGCTACAGTTGCCGTGCGGCAGACATACCAGAGGACACTACATCAGAGTTCTCGGTCAGACTGTACCACCGACTGCAGGCGGCAGGGGGTCAAGACAATATCATTTTCTCCCCGCTCAGCGTGGCCGTCGCCCTGGGCATGGTGGAGCTGGGAACCAGGGGGGCTTCGCTGGAGGAGATCCGTCAGGTGGTTGGATTCGGCCATCTGCTCCCAGGTGAGAGACGCATGTTCACCATCAGAGACTGGCAGGAACCAGGTTCAGATGAGTGAGCCAGTGGAGATGAGCTAAATCCAGAGTAGTCAGGTGAAAAGATTTTGGCTGAAGATGTGCAAGTTCTTTCTGCATGAATGTACTTAAAATCCTGTAAGTTGTCCTGTGATTATTACTTTATTTTATTTAGTCTTTTTTAATCGTCTACAGCTGTCCATCTTTTTTTAGTCTAATTATTCAAAGAACCCAGATTTATGTTGCCCTCTTATACAAGACAGTCTCCAGGTGTACCCATGTAGTTTTATTGCAGGACACTTTTCACTTTTACTTGGGTACATTGGTTGCACTCTTTCAGTTAACTTTGATTTCACTAGTTTGAAATGAGTCACATTTTTCTCTCATCAGTTTTAATAACAGTTCTTTTTTTTTCTTTACAAGATTTCAATTATGTTAGAGGGTACATGTGGATAGTTAATATTTTACTTTCTCAGACTCACAAATGTAAGAAAAGTCACATAAATTGGCAAGTGTATACAAGAAAAAAGCTGGGAAGGTATGACAAAAACACTGCAAATTTATAACTAAAATGTTCCAAATTTTTGTCAGGGAATCACAAATTTATAACAAAGGACTTGCAAGTTCTTTTTAAAGAGTAAAATTGTTAGGTGAAAGGTCACAGTTATATCAGGAAAATGCAAATTTATGATAATAATTTCATAATGTAAAAGTACTTTTGCTTGAGTCCAATTTCTGTGTATACCTTAATTTGGAATTCAAAGGCACCAGTGAATTTCAGTCTTGTAATACTAATAATTATAAACCAACTGTGTATTTATTAGGTCAGTAACAGTAAAAGATAAAGAGGAACAGAAGAAATTATATGGAAGAGTAAAGGCAAAAAAAACCAAGAAAATTCTTAATTAAAAACAGACAATAGCTTAAAAAAAAAAATCACTGCATGAGTGTCATTGCAAGTTGCTAATTTGAAGAAGTTAATTTTTAGACTTTCTCAGGCTTTTTAAGGTCAATTTTTAAGATGCTGTTGCATCTGTTTCTAACCAGGCTTAGTTTTTACTGAAAGGAGCCTGGTGACGTTATAGTCGACTGCCCCACCCTAGGTTAGGGTTATTAAAACCAAACCTGTGATTCTGATTGGTTCTCTGCCATGTCACCTTCTGGCCGATGACCCAGACACAAAGCCATGGAGTGCAGATTATTCAGGTGCCATGGGGTTTTGAACCAGTCGTCACTGATGAGGTTTTGTAGTCGTGTCTGAATTCAAACCTGCAGCACCCATTTGTGTTTGGGGAGACTCAAGGTGAGCCGGGGCAGGAAGTCCGTTTATTTTACAACTGTCACATGTGCTCAATCTGGTTTTATTTCACACACATCTCCTCCATATGCTTTTGCACATCTCCTCGTCCATGTGATTTAATTGTTTTATCTTGTATTATATTACATGTTTGTAGTGGATGAATGAAAATATATATGGCTGTGTAATTTTTTATGTATACCAAGGTAAGTTGTTACAGTAGGTGATAGGTTGATAAATTCACAAGACAAAGGACTTTTTTCTATAGTTTTTATTCAAACTGTAAACAAAATGCTTATACTTTGGCACCATGCTTTATATCTGAAAACAACATGAATGCAGTGTGTCAGTCACAGATAAATATGTCACACTGCATTCTACATAAGGCCTGAAATCAAAATATTTGCAGAAAGCAGGGAAAAGTGCACAAACATGATGGAATTTTGAAGCCATACTTTACTGAGATTAAACACATATTGTGATGATTATTTCTGTAAACAGTTTATTCATTTGATCACACCTAAAACATTTTTAAGGGTTTTTTTTTTTACGTAATTACATCATGTTATAAAATATACAGTAATCCACTATTTCCTATAGTAGTTACACTGTAACAATGTGCACCTGGTCTCTCTGTAACAACTTGCCCCATCATTGTCATTTAATTTTGACACCACCAGGAGGAACCCTGTACTCAGGGGCATTGGACTGTGGGGGGGGGGGGGGTACTGTTTTCCCAGGGCCCGCTGCAGGGAGGAGCCCTCAAAAATCCTGGAATAAAAACATTTTTTCTGTGTTGCATTCTTTTAATTTCTAATTAATTAATGCCGTGGTAAAATCCACCCTGGCTGAATGGAGTGTTTGAGACACTGAATTTTGCCTCAACAGTAATGATGGATGGTGTCTGAGGCTTCTATCACCCCTTTAAAAAGGTGCAAAATAGTTTAGTCCGCACACCTGCGCCCAATTGAGCTGCAGGACCGGTCACAGTAACCTGCAGTAATGATGCACTAACCTGGCTGAGGAAGCAGACGTGCTGCAGGACCGGTCACGGTAACCTGCAGTAATGATGCACTAACCTGGCTGAGGAAGCAGATGTGCTGCAGGACCGGTCACGGTAACCTGCAGTAATGATGCACTAACCTGGCTGAGGAAGCAGACGTGCTGCAGGACCGGTCACGGTAACCTGCAGTAATGATGCACTAACTTGGCTGAGGAAGCAGACGTGCTGCAGGACCGGTCACAGTAACCTGCAGTAATGATGCACTAACCTGGCTGAGGAAGCAGACGTGCTGCAGGACCGGTCACGGTAACCTGCAGCCTGTTCCTGCTGCACGTCTGCTTCCTCAGCCAGGTTAGTGCATCATTACCCTAAACCTGGCCTTTTATATTTATGTATTGCTTTGTGGAAGTACACACAGTTGGTGATTTTTTATTTTTTGACAAGGGGCTTGTGGGTGATCTTGATAAAGTTAGCACTTGGTAGAACTACAAAGTTATAAACATACAGTCATGTGAAATATTACCATATTTCACAAATATATGTTTTACCTTTTTCTCTCATAAATGTCCAATTTTCTCACCAATTAGTGAGGTTTTCGTTGTAAACATTTTTCTTGGAAAGTTAACTTTTTTAAACATATATTTTCAGTTTTTCCTGATAAATTTATTGCTCTTTTTCCTATAAATTAACCATGTTTTATGATAAATATGTTACCTTTCCTATGAAGTTTTTCTATAAAATGTGCAACTTTTTCATTGAATTTTCGTTATTTTTTCTTGTCCATTTGCTCTGCTCCTCTCACTGAAAAACTAAGTTTCCCTGTATAAACTATCCTTACAGTCTTTATGGGGGTGGAGGGGGGCAGGTTAACAGAGGGGAGGATTTTGGCTCATTTTGCTGACAAGGGGAATAGACTTTTTAAGGTTGTTTTTTTTTTTGCAAATATTTATTTATTTGAATGGCGGTTTAATATTTTATTTACTGAAAAACAGGCTTGTTCATATTTTTGCAAAGATTTTTTGTATTTGGAACATAATTATTTTTCAATGGAAGCTGCCCATTTTTTGTCATTGACTTTTACATAATTAATGATGAAGACCATGGTCTCTGTGTTAGTTGATAATTTTGTAAAAATCTGTGTGGTATTAAATATGTCATAAGTGTATAGGTATTAAAATAGTAAAAATAAAAGTAGGGTGACCACCTCCCCCCCCAAAATGTCTGTGGACATCACAGTATATTGATCTCATTTGGAAACTGCGTTTGTTAAAAGATGCTCTACTAGCCAAAAATTGGAAGGGTGCAAAACGATAAGACCAATGGAATAGAAAATATAAATAAATAAATAAACTAATAAAGCACTCAGAGCGCATACCTCTGCCAAGGCTCCTTCCGTCCCTCATGGATCACCTCCAAAATGTAATGGGTTTGTGTGTAGGCCAGGAGCCAGTTCTGGTGAAAGTTGCTTCAAAGTGTGTCCAGCAGTTTGGGAGGATTCTTGCTAACACACCGTGACAAGATAAGAGCCTTGGTGGAGGTATGCGTCCTTGGATCATCACCAAAATGTTATGGGTTCCTCTCTAGTCCAAGGACCACCTCTGGTGAAAATTTCATCCAAATCCATCTAGTAGTTTCCGTGTAATCCTGCTGCACAAATACAAACAAGGTCCTTGGTGGAGGTATGCACTCTCAGATCATCACCAAAATGTAATGGGTTCATCCTTGGCCCGAGGGCTACCTCTGATGAAAATTCCATCAAAATCCATAGAGCAGTTTTTGCGTAATCCTGCTAACAAACAGGCAGACAAACCACCCAGATTACATTACGTCCTTGGCTGAGGTCATAAATAAATAAATAAATAAGTGTGTAAATGAAAAATACTACATGTCCATTTTATACAGAGAGGGTTGGAAATGCTGACGACAGTAAATATTTTCTCAAAGACAGATAAATCATATACTAGCATCAAATTGTCCATAACAGTGGAGCTTACTAACCAAGGCTTTAATGGAAATGGTCCCATCTTAAACCTTAGAGTGTAAAATTCAAAATTCAGTTTGTGTTTGAGGGGCCAACACACAGTGCTGTACCCAGGGTCCAAAATTTGGTGCTACGCCCCTGCCTGTACTACTTAATGTGGAAATAGACACATGGCCCTGTGGCCTGATAAGTCTAGTTTTGCAAGCAAAAATGTTGTGCATGAGATCGCTGTGGTCTGACAACTATGAAGGAGACAACAGATTTGCCCCTCAGAGGGCCCTTAATTCTTTTATCTGAGAAAGGAAAGATAAAAGATGCATATGTGTGGCTCGTGGGCGGTGGGCAGTGGAGTGTATTGTGCATGTATTGAGTGTGAAATTAGAAAGGTCGCGCACATGCAACACGGGAAGCAGGGGGTGTAACAACCTGCCCCATGCAACTTTTTGCCTCGGCTTACCCTACTAATGTAAGGAGTTTTGTGTCTGTCCCATGAGTTATTCGCTGGTGGTAATACTTTAATACGCAGATATGAAATATCCTTTCTTAATTTTTTTTGTCATTTCACAAATGACAAAAATCGTCCTCCGTCCATTGCTTGGTTTTAATTAATTTATCTTCAGGTGAGATGAACTAAAGCTTGACGGCACGCTGTCTGTCCAGTCATCCAGTTTTCACGGGAATCACACTTAACCAGACTCACTGTTTGCTTATTCTTGCTTGTTGCTTTGAATTTAATTTGATGAAGAGTGTTTGAATTTTTTTTCAAAATGTATTCTTGTTGTGTTTATCATTTTTTGAAGTTTTATAGATATTTTTTAAAACCCTTAAATAATCTGTCGGGGTTAGAACTTGGTCTGACACCTGATGAACCATCATAGAAGCTTGACTTGTGTCTAGGACTGTAAATTTAGTGGGGGGGGGGGATCCCTTTAACGTATACTGTATTTAGAACAGAATTTTGACCAATTTGGGATTAATCATGAGTCAGCTATTGGGAAAATTAGATTAATCATGAAAAATATTTTAATAGCTTAACAGCGTTTATTATATGTTCATTATTCTTTACCACACAGAAGGTTTACGCTGTCTCAGAACCGGGAAAGAAAGATCTCTGTGCAGCACAAGATAATAGAGCAATCTTTGAAACACCACTGAAAAATACATTTAAGGGTTAATCATAAATTTGAAGGATAAACAAATTTAAGACTTTTTTAGAGATCCAAGGATTCCCAAAGGGGGAAAAAAATAGATATAAACAAGATTCAAAATGTAGCCACCTTCTCTGGACCTAAAATTATTTGGAACTAGAAAAGCACTCAGAGAGCACATACCTCCACCAAGGCTCCTTTTCTCCCTCCCTTTGTCCGTCCATCTGTCCATACTTCCCTGCCACTGTCCCTCTGTACATTGCAAGATAGGGCCTTGGTGGAGGTATGCGCTCATGGATCACCTCCAAAATCTCATGGGATCGTCTGTAGCCTAGGGACCACCTGTGGTGAAAACTTGGTCCAAATCCATCCAGTAGTGTTTGTGTAATCCTGCTAGCAGACAGGCAAACAAACACACACCAGCAGCATCATTACCTCCTTGGCCGAGGTAACAGTAGTGATCTATCAGTGTATTATTATACTCTGTTATGAATTTATGCCCTCTTCCATGAATCTTGAATGCATCAAAAACTAGATGCATTTTAAAATCCCCCTGTACCACCATGCGCCGCATACACACACATGAAATATGGATATCTGTGTTTCTCCCTGTTCTCCAGGTGTGGAGTTTTCTTTGCTCCAGAACCTGACCGAGGCTCTGTCAGATGATGATGCCCACTATGTGATCCGATTTGCCAACAGCCTCTTTCTGCAGGAGGGCGTCACCTTTAACCCCGAGTTTCTGCATCTGGTGAGAAAGTACTTCCGGGCCGAAGTGGAAACCGTAGACTTCAGGGAATCATTAGCAGTGGCAGAGCACATCAACAGCTGGGTGGAGAACCACACCGAGAGTGAGTTTGAGAGAGAAGAGAATGGGAATGAGAGTAAAGTGTATTTGCATTAACAATCTCCTCATATGCTAAATTACACCGATACAGTATATCCTTTATGTCTTGACTGCAAATAAAAAAGCTGCTCTACATCAGTATTTTTGTGCTAATAGATGCTACAAACTGTTCCCTCTAGGTAAGATCCGTGCACTGCTATCAGCTGAGGACTTCAACAGCGTGACCCGTCTGACCCTAGTGAACGTGGTCTACTTCAAAGGGTCCTGGAAGAACCAGTTCAGGCCGGAAAACACCAGAACGTTTTCCTTCAGCAAAGATGACGGCTCTGAAGTCCAGACACTGATGATGTATCAACAGGGAGACTTCTACTATGGTAGGAGAGGATTCTGTGTGACCTTGTGTGCGTGCGTGCGTGCGTGCGTGCGTGCGTGCGTGTGTGTGTGTGTGTTTGCAGAACTGCCATCATGGCACTTTCTTTGGAGCCCTTGATTTCCAGCTCTTACATCCCGAGGTTATTTAAAATGTTAATCTTAGATGTAAAATATTCATATCCACAGTGATGTTTCAAGGAAAGGCTCGGCTTTTCTGTTCACTGAGCTGTGCTGCTACAGCTCTTCACTGACACACATAGTGATGCTTTGTTGTTTTTTTTGTTTTGTTGTTTTTTTGTGTTATAATGCAAATGCTTATTTAAAAAGTGTCCCAAATCATAACAGTATATTGTGAGTATCTGAGATAAGTTGTAAAATACTATTTTTTTTTTCCTTTAAGATTTCATTTTGGGCATATTGCCTTTAGAGAGATACAGTGGAGAGAGCGATGGAAAACATGGTGAAGAGCAGGAGAGAGACATACAGGAAACATCACTCTGGCTGAGATCTTAACATGACTATTAGGTTACCTGGACATCCCCATAATTTTTCATATGCATTCAAACATGGTGAAGACTAATTGTGATGTGTTGAAAACCAATTAAAGACAGATGGGTGTACCTTTCTTTATACAGTATAAAGCCATTGTTTGCTGATCTCACTGTATGCAGGAACAGTTTGTATTTATGGTTTTCCAGTATTTCAGACTTTGGACACAAAAAGTGAAATTCAGTTCTCTTCACTCCACTCCATCCAAAAAGGCTAGTGGTTGATCCTGCTCAGAAAAGAGTAAAGCAAATGGGCCTACAATACACATTTGATTATCACTTTTTTATGCACCTGTGCTCTTGAAAGCTTATAACACCAAGGTCTACCAGCCAAACCCTTTATAGAGGTACAAATTTTTGGTGTCAAATACTGGAGTGGTGGATGAGTGGTAGAGTATCCGTTCCACTGCTGTGGGTACACACCCCAACCTTATCGTACCAAAGGCCATATAAAAAATGGTACTTCCCGCCCTCTAGCATGGTGCTCAGCACAATATGGAATGAGGGAAGTAAAACTGGTTACCCAGCCCGGGGGGAATCACAACGCAGTGCTCTCCTTCTGCTGGTCCCAAGCTGGGGTAAATGGGGAGGATTGGAAACGCTCACCAAATCAAACATGCAGATCATCACGATATCAGATGCTGATCCGCTGTGGCGACACCAAAAGGGAGCAGCCGAAAGAAGAAGAAAGAAGAAGGTCTTTCGGTGCCATATGTTATACTATTTGGATAAGCGCATTTAGTTGTTAACTATCAATTGTGCACAAATCTTACTTGTTACACTTGAATGATTCTGGGCTGTTTCTTCTGCGTACCATCTCTCTGTTCTGCCAAAGAGAGTTATATCATAGTCTTACTGCAGTGCTGCATGCACGTTCAGTTATGCTGACACGCTTCTAAATTCATGATCAAGAAATTCTGTGTGTGTTTTTGAATGCTGTAAAACAGTGACGGGTTCTGGGAGAGGAGCTTGGATTTGTTCACTCACAATTGTATTAGTTAAGTAAAATGTTTTCCAAAAGAACATGCCAAACTCTACTGCAGAGCTGCCTCCTTTTACATCAAGACCTTTCCTCAATGGTTTGTTAATGAGGGATATTCAGCGGGTTTGTTGTTGTTGTTGTTGTTGTTGTTGTTGTAATTTTCTGTTTCAGGCTGCCTCAAGAGAAAATGTTTGTGCAACAAATCAATTCTGACATGTTTCATTTCTGTGGTAATCTTTGTGTTATTATTTTCATTTTAAAGGGACATTTCGACTCACTAAAAACCCTATCAAGTATTTCTCTCGTGGCCTAATAAAAATTATTATGAACGATCCTTTCTTACTTAACTGAATCATGCTCTGATTTTCAACTAAACGCTGCTAGTTCAAAGCAAGCAAAGTGTAAGCATGGATATAATCCATGTTCACTCTGAGTGTAACCGAAGAATTGTAGTTCAGCATGAGGCGGTTTTTAATTAAAGTGTCAAGAGAAATGACCTCACTTACGGGAATCAATACAGCCAGTCAGTGTGCTTCAATGTGCATCCATTTGTGTGTCTACTTCTTCAGCAGTAGCCTCTGTAATGAATTCATTACAGGCACAACAAAACACGGCATACAGTATGTCTGCACATGCTTTTACACGCTCTGTGTACATGATCATTTTTCCTCTTGTACAGGTGAGTTCAGTGATGGCTCTCAGGAGGCTGGTGGTGTGTACCAGGTGTTGGAAATGCCCTATGAGGGAGAGGACATGTCCATGATGATTGTTCTTCCCAGGCAGGAGGTACCTTTGGCCTCCCTGGAGCCCATCATCAAAGCACCGCTGCTGGAGGAGTGGGCTAACAATGTCAAACGACAGAAAGTGGAAGTCTACCTGCCAAGGTAAGCCTGTGCATGCACAAACACAGAAGTACAGCCACAAATACGGTGTGATTAAAACAGTATGTAAAATATTTTACTCAGTTCCACTGAGGCAGAATTAGTACCACAGAGTTATATGTGCTGGCACTAACCAGTAGATAATATGTTGTACTTGAGAGTCCATTTTTGTGTTTCACACAGTTCAAATAATTTCTCAGATAAATGGGCCTTTAAACTCATCATCTGTTACCATTTAGGTTTAAAGTGGAGCAGAAGATCGATCTAAAGAGCACTCTGCAAGATCTCGGAATCAACAACATCTTCACCAACAATGCTGATCTCTCTGCCATGACAGGTGACATATAAAAAAGATGCCAGTATATATTAGGCTATAAAACACACAAAATCACATGTCATAATACTATTAAAAAGGATTCAGATACAGATATAAATGGTGAAGTGAACTGTTTTTACTCCTCCATGACAGCAGCAAAGTATAGCCTTCAATACTTTCAAAGGTAACCTAGGTAACTGGCAATGAGTGGGAAGCTCTGAGCTGTCACGTCATTCAGTTAAACCTGATCTAGTGACTGAAGCAAAAATATAGTGAGAAAGTCATGAGATATACATACAGTATATGATATAACACAAGCTGAGATATTATAATAGTGAAAATAGTAGATGAAAGGATTGTTGATTTTGACTTTTCTCTTAACAATACAGGCCGGTGGTTGTGCTGAAATCTGGCACATGTTTTATCTTCAGTATGTAGTCTCCTTTGACACTCTGTTCCTGGAGCTGGATTTACAGAATTTACAGAAGGAATACAGCCTATAGATTAGGCATTCATTTATTTTATTTTAGGGGAATAAATGATTGGACAAGGAGTGTGTTTTTCTCACCACAGACCGTAACATTCAGGAGAGGTGCAAAGGTGCTCTCCACTGAGCCTTAGCTGTGCAGCTTCTGTGGAGCATTCTGATAGACCGGTACCAGAGGTTCTGTGGCTGCAGTAGCTGTTGTGGATCCGATAAACAGAGAAG
The DNA here is from genome assembly GCA_020510985.1 of Pholidichthys leucotaenia. Classification (NCBI taxonomy): domain Eukaryota; kingdom Metazoa; phylum Chordata; class Actinopteri; order Cichliformes; family Pholidichthyidae; genus Pholidichthys; species Pholidichthys leucotaenia. Next base: position 154,696,933 of record CM035847.1, on the reverse strand, counting down.
GCAATATCTAAAGCCTTCAGGATGCTGTCAATTTGAAGATTTCTAACTACACACCTCTCTGTGTGACAAAGCATTCTGTCCACATTCAAGATTCAAAAAGATTCAAAGATTTTATTTGCCAATACTACTATGCGTACAGGGCATACAGGAGAATTGAAATGGCATTTCTCTCTCTCTTCAGTGGTGTGCACAATATAAAAAAAGAAAAAGGAATAAGGCTGGAAAAACAACAGCAGCAGTCTATGTACAGTAATGCTACCCGTAGTGCAAATGGCAACAAAAGATAGACCCAGACCTACCATAGTGCAAATAAAGATAAACGATAAGCGATGAGACCCAGCAATCTTATATATAAAAAGTAGAGCAGTAATACTCGTAGTACCAAGTTCATTGCAGTAGTGTAGGTGCAGACAGTGACAAATAGGACTGCACATGGTCAGTATTGCAGTGACAGACAGCAGCAGGTATGGCATTTGTGCAAATGGTTGCAGTAAAGTGCAGAGACATACATCAGCAAATGTATTACTGCTGGTGTGCCAGTCTTTCTGTGCCAACAGCTGAGGTAGTTATTGTGCGGGTGAGTGCGTTATGGTCCGGGGAGGCAGGGGGGGTGAACAGAGTTCAAGGTCCTGATGGCCTCATTAACAAAGCTGTTTAGCAGTCTTGTGGAGCAGGCTCGGAAGCTCTGGTACCTTTTTCCCGAGGGCAGGGGGCTAAAGAAGGAGTGTGAGGGGTGAGAGGTGTCGCCTGCAATGCTGATGGCTCTGCAAGTGAGATGGGTGAGGTAGATGTCCGAAAGGAGGGGCAGGGGGGCACCGATGATCTTGCTGGCTGCTTTCACTGTGCGTTGTAGTGTCTTCCGACAGGAGGCAATGCAGTTTCCATACCACACCGTGATACAGCTAGTGAGGATGCTCTCAATGGTGCTCCGGTAGAATGAGCACATGGTGGGGGTTGGGACTCGTGCTGTCCTCAGTTTGCAGAGGAAATGGAGGCGAGTTTGAACCTTCTTGGCCAATGATGTGGTGTTGTTGGACCAGGAGAGGTCCTCAGAGATGTGCACCCCCAGGAACTTGGTGCTGCTCACCCTCTCCACAGCTGCAACATCAATGATCAGATGCAGATATATAATTTATCATGTCTGTGTCCTTATAGTTGTCTCTATCGTCGTACACATTTGCACTTGCATGTCTTGACCCAGTTAAGACTGGGTCAAGACATGCATAGTGTAGTTACTGTAGTTACTCATACAGACATTAGTTTTTACTTAAATGTGACTTCAAATATTGCAAAACAGTATCCCTGAATGCAAGCATCCAATTTCAAAGTCGGGGTGGTAATGGCTTAGGAGGTAGAGTGGGTTGTCCAATAACTGGAGGGTTGGTGGTTCAAATCCCACTTTCCCCGGCCGTCCTACCATTGTGTCCCTCGGCTATCCACTTTTCCTCCAATGTCTTTGACACTGGATATGAATGTTCGGCAGTGGTCAGAGAGGCCGTTGGTGCAGAATGGCAGCCACGTTTCTGTCAGTCTGCCCCAGGGCAGCTGTGGCTACAGAGTAGCTTACTATTGTCTGTCTGTGGAGTGAATGAATAATGGTCTCAGTGTAACGTGCTATATAAATGCAATCCATTATTAGAGTTATCACTTTCATGATTGTTTTCTGCTTATATATCTTTAAAATATAAAAATAATCATTTAAAATAGTACACAAAGTTAAAAAGATGGAGAGTTATTATGATCAGAAACAGTGACAGAGAGAGGAAACTAGTGCATCAAAGCATTGCATGTAGTTTACAATTAAATGATTTATCAATTAGAGTTTGTTTATAAAATCAAGGTTTCCTTATGTATCACATCTAACAACCATTTATTGATAAGTTATTCTTGTGCACCTCAGTAAACTAGAATATTGTCAATGTTTTTTCTCAGTATAATTTGAAAAGATAGAAGTTCTCATATATAATACAATTACATAGACAGGGAAAATTGTCTCTTCAGCTTTCTCCTCCCTACAAGTACACATACATTGTTAGTAAATGCCTTACATTCATCCTGGGCACATTTTTCTTGGACAGTTTTCTTCTTTTTCTTCTGTAACAGAGGGATAACTATTTTTCCTGCTGGAGCAGATGTCAGACATCCCCAGTGCTGGTCAATGACGTCACTCACCCCCAACAGCCAGAATTTTGATCTAATTTCCCCAAAACAACTTCTTCATCAATGCAGCTTAGTTTTCTTTATATTTTGCATAAAATTTTATGTCATTTACGAAACATGTAATGATCTTGTCTTGTTACAAATGAAAACAGGCACTTCTAGTTGTCTCAAAATAATCTAGCTTTATGGATGAATACAGACACAAGGGCTGATGGGAAATAATAATAAGCATATTTTCCTTGGGTAAATGACTTAAAGAGAAGTTAGATTGTCATTTTACTCGGCATAAGCTGTTTTGGTTGGGATTTATTATTATATTTAACATTTTGTGTGACTTAATGTTTGGCACCCTTAGTGCGAGTGCTATGGTGGGGAAAGAACACCCCTTCATCAGTGCAGACGTGCAGAGTGGGGGTGGAGCATGAATCCACTGTAAGGGGATATAACATTAGAGTGAAAGCTAGCCGCATTAGTAAGGTTTGTTTAAATTGCTGTTTGGAACAGTTAAGATGACAGTTGATGCTCATTGTTAGGGGCCCCAGTGGCTGTTGAGGGCACATAACATTTGCACATAACATTCCCCCTATGGAGGGAACAGCTATGAATCTGAGGACAATTAAATACAAACTATCCACATAACCTCTCTGTGGACTGCAGCCTTGTCGTGGTTGAGAGGCTTGTGTAAACCAATGACCCTAACAGCTAGGCCGATGCGAAATTCATCTCCTAGTAGGGTCACCCAAGCCGGACAGGTCAAAGGGTAGAAACCAGACAAATAGCGATCCATTTTGCCAGGATAACAAAATGGACTTGGAGACACTCACAAGTGTGCTCTGTGCCTTAGACAATAGACTGTTGACTAGATCATCGTAATGTAGCCCCATAAGTTTATATGTGTCTGGGTTTAACTGTACTTTAGGTCTCTCTTCACTCACTGGTGTTAAATGTATAATAAATACACATCAGTGACCTGTGTAGTTTTGTGTGTGCACTGCCCAGATGGGAAGGACCTGTACATAGGCAAAGTGGTGCAGAAAGCCTACCTGGAGGTCACGGAGGAGGGGGCAGAAGGAGCTGTTGGATCAGGTAGACTTTTATATCATCTGCCAGATTTGTATTTGGGTGAGACTGGCAATGGAAAGTCAAGCTCACAAAACAGACTCACTAACTCTCTCTCTCTCCTAGGAATGATCGCCCTGACCAGGACCCTGGTGCTGTACCCCCAGGTCATGGCAGATCACCCGTTCTTCTTTGTCATCAGAAACAGAAGGACAGGTGTGTGAATCTCTGTGCATATAGAAATAAAAAATTTCAAGGTTATTGTTTGTTTTGGTACCGCATGTGTCATTTAACTGCCCTCCTTTGCCTTCCAGGGTCCATCCTCTTCATGGGCAGGGTCATGATGCCTGAGGTCATCGAGCCCAACTATCACAACTTTGACTCCGTGTAATCATGGGTGGGGCGAGGTCACTCAATCTCAGCCAATCAGATTCTTACGTCATAAATGCTACCTATCCTCTTATCACCATCTTCAGCTGTTTTTTGTACTCCTTAATGAAAAAATATATAAGCTAAATATTATATGATATATATTGAAAACATGACATATATTACGTGACTGTGTTTTTATACTGGAAGCTTTAAATTCTTGGATACAGAGACGCAGGAAGACGAAGATGTAAATATTCTTTAGTAAAGTCTGATTTGTACATGAGTAGGAAGTATACTTGGGATGTACGTAATTCACGCACAACCCCTTTAAGTTTAGCAACTTCACACTCACTCACACCCACACACAATGCACAATACTCTCTCCTTCTTTAGGACTTTGTCTTTCTCCCCTAGATACACTATGTGTGCACTGTACATTCCACACTTTAAGTGCATCCCTGTACATTTGGCATTGTGTTCTACAGTATACAGTATATGCTCAGTATTTATTGCAAACATGTGCAAACATTTTGTCCTTACACTATAAATCTTAGTAATACATCTGATTCACACAGTACTGAGACATTTTTACACTGTAGGCACATGGATAAACTGCTGATGAACTAATATGCCTTATCACATCTGGGTAGTGGATAAAGCTCTAGCTGAGGGCACTGTTGCTGTACAGATGGACTGGAGCATACGGGCGTGCTGAAAAAAGATTGACTGCACTGGTTTTGGATGTGCATACAGGGAGAAACAGTTACACCAGCTGTATTGAGTATTTTAATCAATAAAACATGAATGTGTTACCATTAAAAAATATATATATATATGTATATATATATTCCTCTCTGTGTGGAGGTGGTTTTGTTTTAAAGGGTTTTCAGTACAAGGATGCCACACAGTTCATGTGGAATATTGTGCCACACTTAAATGACTTTGTCACACTTAAATGTTTCAGATCATCAAACAAATTTTAATATTAGACAAAGATAACCTGAGTAAATACAAAACGCAGTTTTAAAATGATGATTTCATTTATTCAGGTAAAAAAGCTATCCATACCACCTGGCCCCATGTGAAAAAGTAATTACCCCCAAAACCTAATCTTGTGGCAGCAACTGCAATCAAGCATTTGCTATAACTGGCCATGAGGCAGTTACATCACTGTTGAGGAATTTTGGCCCACTCTTCTTTTCAACACACTGCCACAACCAGCACCAAGAGAGAGAGGGTGTAAATCGGACTCGTTTCAGATCCTCGCCCAGCGTAAGCCTCAAGGAGCTGCCACAGCCCTGCAGGAGAGAAAGTCCGTGGCCGAGCAGGACCCAGCAGAACAACGCCAATCCAGAGCGCATCCTGCCGCTGGCGTGAATGGCACGCCGCCACAACAGCAACCAACACCATGCTTAAGAGAGCAGCAGCACCAAGTGCAGCCGAACAGATCGCCACTCACAGTATTCGATTGGGTTTGGGTACGCCGATCCGAACACCTGGACCTGCAGACACTCTTGGCACCACTGATGATGATCACCGCACAGTTGGGGCAAGCCACCTTCCAGATGGCCGATGGTTCAAGATGGCACGCCAGCCATCTGTGAAAGATAAGAGCAGCTGCCCAAGATCAAGCCGTGATACTGGAGCAGACCCAGCCAGTGTGGGACCTGGACTGGGACTTTGCTGACAAGAGAGCGCACCCAGGTCCACCACAGCCAGTGCCTCCAGGGGCGCACCCACCGTGGGCTCGCCGGAGGCCCCCTGAAATCGAACTGAAAATGACTCTGTTTTGAAATGTTTAGCAGAGCATGGTTGGAAAACACAGTGGTAGGGTGGCCTGTTCAACCGTGCAGGGTCTACCGGTAGGCCACCCGGTTGCCCAGGTTCATGTTTGGTCTGCTGTTAAGTGCTCATGTCTGTTTTAATAATAATGGTTTTAGTTTTCCTGGGGTGGGGGGGGGGGTGAATGTTATATAAGGTGATAACACCAATACACAGCACAGACGTGGTGGCGTAGGCACGGGTGACGTCATCATGCCGTGCCTATAACAAGAGACTTGACGGTGGCAGCCCGGGTCTGTTTGCCTTTAGTCACATACAGCCTACATCCTGCTATTGTTAGCTTGATAGCTAGTATTTTACCTGTTCCACGTGCTACCAGCTTCTTTAATAAAAGTCACCATTCAGCACAGCCATCGTCTCCGCCGTCCCTCATTCACAGACAAAACATGTATGTCATTACATTACATTAACTGTCTAAAAATCTCATCCTTTTATCTTATTCTGGTTTTCATACTCTGTTTATTCACACCTGGAAGTGGCCCAATACAACCACAAACTGACCCCTGGCCACTGCGCAGCTTCACTGGAGCAGTTGGAGTTAAGGGCCTTGCCCAAGGGTAAAGGAAAGCAGGCTAAACACTGCTTTGTAATCTGTCCCACCTAGATCTGATCCAGGTGGTTGAGGAATTGAACCAGTAACCTTCCAGTCACCGGTTCATATCTCTAACAATTAGGTCACCACTGCCCACATTATATATGACATGATATGGATGACAAGTGTCAAGAGGAGGAATTGAAAATCTGAACAAAACATTGGAAACTGTTTAGAATTCAAGTTTTTTCTTTTTTCTTTCTTTACGCAAAAGTATCTACTGTCTACATGTAAAAGGTAAACTTAAATTACTGCAATTTTGTATTGTTTAAGCATGCATTTGAAGTATGTCACTATATATTGTTGATCAATCGGTGAGGTATGTTATGCACCAAATGTTGGTTCAGAGTACCCACCCTTTTTGGAGTCTCTGACTGGGGTGCTGCAGAGTGCTCCTCTTGGAGACTCCATTGTCCTACTGGGGGACTTAAGTGCACATGTGAGCAACAACAGTGAAACCTGGAGAGGCGTGATTGGGAGGAACAGCCTGCCCGATCTGAACCTGAATGGTGTTCAGTTATTGGACTTCTGTGCCAATCACAGTTTGTCCGTAATGAACACCATGTTCAAGCACAAGACTGTCCATTTATGCATGTGGCACCAGGACACCCTAGGTCACAGGTCAATGATCGATTTTGTCATCGTGTCATCAGACCTGCGACCATATGTCTTGGACACTCAGGTAAAGAGAGGTGCAGAGCTGTCAACTGATCACCACCTGGTGGTGAGTTGGATCCGATGGCAGGGGAGGATGCCATTCAGACCTGGTAGACCCAAACTTATAGTGAGGGTGTGCTGGAAACGTCTGAATGAGGACCCTGTCCAGGAGATCTTGAACTCCCACCTCCGGAAGAACTTCGGCCACATTCTAAGGGAGTCTGGAGACATGGAGTCTGAATGGGCCATGTTCTCCACCTCCATTGTCGAAGCAGCTGCCCATAGCTGTGACTGCAGGGTTGTCAGTGCATCTTGTGGTGGCAATCCCCGAACCAAGTGGTGGACACCAGTGGTGAGGGGGGCCATCAAGCTGAAGAAGGAGTCCTATCGAGCTTGGTTGGCTTGTGGAACTCCCGAAGCAGCTGAAGTGTACCGGCAGGCCAAGTGGAGTACAGCTCGGGTGTTTGGTTTTTTTTCTTCTTTCCCCTTGTCAGGCAACTAGGTGAGCAGAACAGAAATCTGCTACCCTTATTGTGCCATAACAGATTTTTTTTGCCAATAAGAGCTTTATACAGTACCTATGTATGTACTGTATATTGTTGTAAACTCCTCTTGTAATAACTTGTAATACTTTATTTAAATTATTTTACCCATGAAGGACCCAACAGGATGGGGAATGGGGAAAGGAAATGTTGGGATGGGGGAAAAAGGGAGAGGAACAGACAAAAAAGACAAACAAACCAACAACTAAAACAAACAGAAGACAGACTGCTTCTTCCACCAATGAGGTCTCAACACGAGTCTGGTATCCGCACCTGCTGAAGGGGAGACATTTGTGTGTGTGCATCCGTGTATCCGTGTGCGTGTATATGAGAGCGTACACAAAATAAGAGTGTGCATGTGAGTGGTTTGTCAGGAAACACACGAAGAGGGCGACCGGTCGCAGCAACTTCCCCCCCGAAAACCCCAAGCAGGCAAGGCAATGCCACCAACCCCCACAGGACACAAATGTCTGAGGCCAACAAGCCCCAGAAAAGCCAGGCATCTGCCCCAGGAGGGACGGCCAAGGGAGGCCAGGTGGCTGACGTGGCAGGCCCACCAACCTCCCACCCCCCCAGTGGAGCCAACGCCAGCCCCTGGGCCCCAGACACCAGGAGGCCAGTGCCCCCACCCCCCGGGCCGGAGACCGGTCCGCACCCCTGGCCCAAGCCCCCCCAAACACCCCCACAGCGCCCCCCACCACCACCACCACCACTGCCGCACACCCCAGGGACCCCCACACCCAAAGAAGGCCCCCACCCATCCAGGGGAGCCCATGTAGCCAAAAGGCACTACCCCGTCAATCCAGCACCTCTCGACTAGCAGACACACCCATTCCCACACATTCACACCCTCATGCTGTCATACACACCCACACGCACTCACTCACTCTCGCTCACCCTCTCCCCCACACAATCCCACACTTGAACTCCCAGACCCACCCACTCTCTCTCACTCCTATACCCGCTCAATCTCGCTCCCACTCACCCTCAGGGTCACCAACACTCACTCACACTCACCCATACATGCACTGCGCCAGCGCCTGGCAGCGGCCAGGGAGACCGCCTGCAGCCACCCCCTCGCTGACCCACCCCAGGGCGGCTGTGGCAACAGAAGCAGACCACCACCCCCACTGCCCACCCGAGCAACTGATCAACAGGCCACCGCAGGCACTCCAAGATACCACCTGACATGCAAAGTGCCACACAAAACCAACCCACTATCACCATCTCCACTCATCACTCCCTCACTCTTGCTTACTCTCTTGTTCAATCACTCTCTCACTCCCTTGCTTACATCTATTCATTCGGCAACACCCAGGGATTTTGACAACATGACGGGCCCCAGGCCCCCCACCAGGTCCCCAGGACCTGAAGGAGAGCAACAGGGGTGGGGGAAGACCCCCACCCCTCCCCCCCTGCACAAATTATGATAGGTGCGTGTCAGTTGTATGATGTGATTATGTGCAGGTGTGTGAACTACCATAGTGCAGTTAAAATTGGGGGGATGGTGGTTGGAGCACCACTAGCCACTGCGATAGGCAGCTGGGCTCCCATCCCCCCAAGCTCTCAGTGTCTAAAATGCAATTAAAATTGAGATGAGGGCAGCCCCACTGCACAGCAGGCAGAGGTATCCCCTTCACCAACACAGTGCGGCACACCCCCACCCCAAAACCGTAAGTGTATCCAGGAAGATGTATGTTTCACCCAGAATCAGGGGGAAGGGGGGGATAAGACTGGGAGGGAGGCGGTCCAAAAGGGAGCCCGTCCCCCCCAGAAACCAGCTCGCAAACTGGTTCAGGAGGCCACCCACTGCCCCCAAATCCCAACCCAGGGCAAGGGCTGCCAGGCTGAGCAGCCCGGGACCCACGAGCATCGTGCCCTGGCGCTTCCAGCACCACAAACATGATGGAGCAGCCACACCCACACCAACTCCCACTCATCTTACACACACGAACATACACAACAACAATAATCACAATACTGTTTTGTGGGGGGTGCTTCAGGAGTATGACATATCGGGCTTGTTGCTACAAGCTATCCGGTCTCTATACGACTGTTGTGTGAGTTTGGTTCATATTTGGTTCATATCCAATGCTGGCTAAAAGTAGCTGTAAATATTCCACAATTGTTATTCACGCCGGCATTAATGACATCCGTCTCCAGCAGTCGGAAGTCACGAAACTTAATGTAGAATCGGTGTGTGACTTTGTAAAAACGATGTCTGCCACTGTAGTATTCTCTGGGCCCCTCCCCAATCTGACCAGTGATGACATGTTTAGCCGCTTGTCATCCTTGAACCGCTGGCTGTCTGTGTGGTGTCCTAAAAATGACGTGGGCTACATTGACAATTGGAGCTCTTTTTGGGGAAAACCTGGTCTTATGAGACGAGACAGCATTCATCCCACTTTGGATGGTGCTTCTCATTTATCTAACAATCTGGCATCTTTTTTATCCAAATTTCCAAAACCCTGACTACTCAGAGTTGGGACCAGGAAGCAGAGTCGCAGTCTTACACTCCTCTCTGCAGCTCCTCTTCATCCGCCACCCCTCAGCTTAGCCCCTGTCTTCCCCATCAGAGAATCGTTGTCTGCTCCCTCCAAAGTAAATAAAAATATAATGTATAAGCATCCCAAAGTGATAAAGCAAAATATTGGTAAAACTCAAAGTAAACATAAAGCCTCTAAATTGAATGATTTGGCCTCTGTTCCTCCTCATAATTTAAAAATTAAATGTGGTTTATTAAATATTAGGTCTCTAACTCCCAAGTCTCTGTTAGTCCATGATCTGTTAATTGATCATCAGATTGATTTAATTTCCCTTACAGAGACTTGGTTAGGGCAAAAGGATTATGTTGGTTTAAATGAATCAACTCCCTCTGGTTATTTAAACTGTCAAAATCCCAGAAGTTCTGGTCGTGGAGGAGGAGTAGCAACAATTTACCATTCCAAATTACTAGTTAATGTAAAGCAAAAAACATGTTATAATTCCTTTGAGGGTCTGGTCCTCAGTATTGGGCACTTTAGCAATTTTAGGTTAAACCCAATTTTATTGGCCATAGTTTATCGTCCCCCATCAACCTACTCAGAATTTTTATCCGAATTTGCTGATTTCTTAGCTGATTTAGTGCTGAAATCTGATAGAATAATTATAGTAGGGGACTTTAATATACATGTGGCTGTAGATAGTGACTGCCTTAATGTGGCTTTTAATTCAATATTAGACTCGATTGGGTTTTCTCAGAAAGTAGGAAATTCTACTCATTACCTCCACCATACATTGGACTTTGTTCTGACATATGGCATAGAAATAGAAAATCTTGTAGTGTCTCCTCATAACCCTGTACAGTCAGACCATTGTCTGTTAACCTTTGATTTTACTATTTCTGACTATTTGGCTCCTAAAGAAAAATATTATTACAGTAGATGCCTCTCAGATGATGCTGTTTCCAAATTTATGCAGATTGTTTCCTCTATGCCATGTGTCAACACAACGGAAATAAGCTATAGACAGCTTGCTCCTTCTGTAATTGATAACATGGTGGATAGTGTTTCAGCTTCTCTGCATCAGGCTCTAGACTTGGTGGCCCCCTTAAAAAAGAAAAAGTCTAATCAGAGATTTCTAACTCCTTGGTTCAACACAGAAACTCGTAGCTTAAAACAGAAGGCTCGTCAATTAGAAAGAAAATGGCGCTCTACTAATTTAGATGAAATCTATTTAGCTTGGAGAAATCATCTTTTAATTTATAAAAAATCTCTTAGAAAAGCTAGAACGAGTTATTACTCTGCATTAATAGAAGAGAACAAGAATAATCCCAGGTTTCTTTTCAGTACTGTAGCCAGGTTGACAAAGAGTCAGGACTCTGTCAATCCTAGCATTCCCTTAGAGCTTACTAGTCAGGACTTTATGAACTTTTTCAATAATAAAATTTCATCCATCAGAGATAAAATCAATCAGATTCTTCCCACAGTTAACTTAAATACTGTAACTACTACAACTCCTTCTACTGATGTCTGTCTTGATGAGTTTACTCCAATCGACCTTTGTGAGTTAGACAAAATACTGTAGTTTCCTCATCCAAACCTTCAACTTGTCTTTTAGACCCTATTCCTACCAGGTTATTTAAAGAAGTCTTCCCACTTATTGGTAGCTTTATTCTTCATATAATCAATTCTTCATTAACTTTAGGCCATGTACCGCAGGCTTTTAAAACAGCTGTAATTAAACCCTTACTCAAAAAGCCAACGCTAGATCCAGGAGCTTTAGCTAACTATAGACCAATCTCTAATCTCCCTTTCATTTCAAAAATCTTAGAAAGAGTTGTTGCTACGCAATTATTTGACCACCTGCAGGGAAATGGTTTACTTGAAGAGTTTCAATCTGGGTTTAGAATCCATCATAGTACTGAAACAGCCTTAGCGAAGGTCACTAACGACCTCCTCATTGCATCTGATAATGGACTAGTTTCTGTACTTGTCCTTTTAGACCTTAGTGCAGCTTTTGATACTATCGATCATCATATTCTACTTGATAGATTAGAACACTATGTTGGACTTAATGGAACTTCGTTGCAGTGGTTTAGATCTTATTTATCTGATAGGTTCCAGTTTGTTCATGTAAATAATGAGTTTTCTTTCAACTCAAAGCTTAGTCATGGAGTTCCACAGGGATCTGTGCTAGGCCCTACTCTTTTTAGTTTATATATGCTTCCGTTAGGCAACATTATTAGAAAGCACTGTATACATTTTCATTGTTATGCAGATGACACACAATTATACCTGTCAATGAAGCCAGATGATAGTAATCAATTAGCCAAGTTAGAAGCCTGTCTTAAGGAAATCAAAGCTTGGATGACTTGTAATTTCCTGCTATTAAATTCAGATAAGACTGAAGTCATTCTTGTTGGTCCAAAAAACCTTAGAAATTCCTTTCCAAATCCAACTTTCAGTTTGGATGCAGTTACTCTTTCTCTTAATAGCTCTGTGAGGAACCTTGGAATTATTTTTGATCAGGATTTGTCCTTCAATTCACATATTAAATTTGTTTCTAAGACTGCCTTCTATCATTTGCATAATATTGCCAAGATTAGGAGCATCTTGTCTCAGAGTGATGCTGAGAAACTGATCCCCGCTTTTGTTAGCTCGAGATAAGATTATTGTAATTCTTTATTATCAGGCTGTCCTAAAACATCTTTAAAAAGTCTTCAGCTGATCCAAAATGCTGCAGCAAGAGTTTTAACAGGTACTAGAAAGAGAGATCATATCTCTGCGGTTCTGGCCTCCCTTCATTGGCTTCCCATAGAATTTAGAATTAAGTTTAAAATCCTTCTTCTTACTTACAAAGCTCTAAACAATCAGGCTCCTTTTTATTTAAAAGATCTGATACTACCGTATTATCCAAACAGAGCATTACGCTCCCAAAATGCAGGATTACTTGTAATACCTAGAATCTCCAAAAGTACAATGGGAGGCAGAGCCTTCAGTTATCAACCTCTTGTCCTGTGGAATCAGCTGCCAATCTGGATTCGGGAGTCAGACTCAATCTCTGTTTTTAAGAATAGGGCTAAAACCTACCTTTTTGATATAGCCTACAATTAGGGAGGGATCATGTGTTTCTGAACCCTCCCTTAGTTATGCTGCTAATAGGTTTAGTCAGCCGGGGGACCTCCAGTAATGCACTGGGCCTCACTCCTTTCCTCACTCTCTATGAAATATTTTTGTTTTTGCTGGTCATTAACATTTGTTTGTTCTCTCCCATAGATTGAGTCCCCATCGTGCTGTTTGCTCTCTACATGTCTGTTCTTTTCTTCTTCTCTATCCCCTCACCCCCCAGCCAGTCGCAGCAGATGACTGCCCCTCCCTGAGCCTGGTTCTGCTGGAGGTTTCTTCCTGTTAAAAGGGAGTTTTTCCTCTCCACCGTCGCCAAGTGCTTACTCACAGGGGATCGCCTGATTGCTGGGGTCTTTCTGCAACTGTGGGGGTCCCCCCCTACAGTTGATAGTGCTATGAGATGACTGTTGTTGTGAAATGGTGCTATATAAATAAAGTTGAATTGAATTGAATATTGCCAACACCCAGTCGGACTCATTTCCAGTGAGAGTTGGACTCCGTCAGGGCTTCCCTTTGTCACCGATTATGTTCATAATTTTTATGGACAGGATTTCTGGGCATAGCCAAGGAACGGAAGGTGTCATATTCGGTGACCACAGGATCTCATCTCTGCTGTTTGCAGATGATGTTGTCATTCTTCCGGCTTCTTCTTCTTCTTCCGGCTTTCAGAGAGAGCAGTCGCATTTTCACTCCTCTCCTCCTCCCGCCTCCCTGACTGATCCCAGCTTGCTTCGTCTGTGTCTGTGTCTCGCTCCTTCTCGCGGATCTCAATCCAAACGGAAAAACGGAAAAAATGGAATTTCGGGCTTTAAATGCAGTTGACACCACCTTTTCAACAGAAAATCGGGCCCGGGGGAGCCCAAATGTGTGACTCATGGGTTAATTGGAACTCATGTGTCTGTGTGATTCGATTGAAGATGCTGAAGACATCTATCTGTTTGGATATGATCACAGGATTTCTACTGTTTGGCTCCGGAGTTTCCTAGTGTATCGGAAATTTAAAAAGTTGGAAGAGCTGGTCAAAATGCGGATCTCGGCGAAGCTCCTTCAATAATTCGACCAGCGATTTTAAGCCTGTGAATTGAATTAATTGTGATGCACAGAATCGCAAGAGAGTGGAATTTACTATGCTCCAAGTGACTGTGCTCATCAGGCCTTGATTCGGCATCCTTGGGAACTCATTCCTCCAGGTGCAGAGATTTTGCAGGAAGGTGTTTTGGCTTCTCTTTAACCCAAACAATTAACAACATTTGCTGTTGTTCAGCAAACCGGACTCTTCAAGGACAGCGTTATCATGTGTCTAATACAGAACTTTGCCATCTGGCATTTACGAAGAGAGACAGACTCTGGGACATGCTTATCTGTGTTTTGAATACATGAACATAACACCCATCAACTGCAGCAACTGCACCAGCACCAGCACCAGCACCAGCAACTGATACATCAACACTGCACTCATACTGATTACATGCTGACTACACACACTGGTCTCTCTCTTGCTCCTTTGTATTGTGTGATCTGTATCGGTCTGCTAATTGTGCTTAGAGGGTTTTTTTCTATGTAATCACAATTTTGCTCATATGAGCTTTATTTTGATTAACTATGTTTTTTCTCTCTGCCCATTGTATCATTCCCTCCCCCATTCCCCTCTTTACCCTCCACTGATGACAGGCGCCTTCATGGCTGCCGCGTCATTGGAGGCGCTTATCGAGCGCGCCCAATGTCAAGTCAAATTCCTCGTTTGTTTACACTGTAAACATGCTTGGCAATAAAGCTATTCTGATTCTGATTCTGATTCTGATTCTGTCCGGTTGGCTTCATCGAGCAATTACCTACAGGTCTTGCTGGGATGGTTTGCTACTGTGTGTGAAGCAGCTGGGATGAGAATCAGCACCTCCAAGTCCGGATCCATGGTGCTCAGCTGCAAAAGGGTGGACTGTCCTCTCCGGGTTGGGGATGAGCTTCTGCCCCAGGTGGAGGAGTATAAGGGTCTCGGGGTCTTATTCAGGAATGAGAGGAGAATGAAGCGGGAGATTGACAGATGGATCGGACAGCATCTGCAGTGATGTGAATGTTGTACCTGTCTGTTGTGGTGAGGGAGCTGATCTCTCAAGCAAAGCTGTTGATTTACCATTCAATCTACGTTCTTACCCTCACCTATAGTCATGAGCTTTGGATAACGACTAAAAGAATGCGATTGCGGCTACAAGCGGCTGAAATGAGCTTTCTTTGTAGGATTGCTGGACTCACCCTTAGAGACAGATAGATAGATGTACTTTATTGATCCCAAACTGGGAAATTACAGGAGATAGGGTGAGGAGCTCAGTTATCAAAAGGAGCCAGTTGAGGTGGTGTAGACATCTGATCAGGATGCTTCCTGGATGCCTCCCACTTGAGGTGTTCCGGGCACGTACCACTGGGAGGAGACCCCGGGGCAGACCCAGGACACGCTGGAGAGACTATGTCTCCCAGCTGGCCTGGGAACGTCTTGGTGTCCTCTCTGAAGAGCTGGAACAGGTGGCCAGGGACAGGGAAGTCTGGACTTCTCTGCTTGAACTGCTGCCTCCGCGACCCGGACCCCCGGAAAAGCAGTAGAAAATGGATGGATGGATGGATGGATGTTATACAGTGCCAAGAAAAAGTGAACCTAGGGCTGGGTCAAAATCCATGTCTCGATATAGTTATTTAGTATCTTGATATTTGATTTATATCTTGATTAAAAAAAACTGTAATGTGTTATGTAAACTACAAATGATGTTGAATAAATTATTATTTAAAAACTCACCAGCAAATAACTGAACAGTTGTATACTGAGTCAACCCATCAACCCGAGTCTAGCAGCCTGAAGTCAACCACAAGAGGGCCCCATCTGGGCCACACGGGTGACTGATGGGCCATACTGGGCCAGATGTGGCCAGATTGCAAGTGTGATCATGGGAGTTGTAAGTTTATAGCTGCATTTGTCTGTGATAACAGTCTGTAAGTTGTGGCTTAGTAGCCATTTCCAGTTCTTTTGCCTAACACCAAACAAGTGAACACACTTATGAAATAAAGAAGTGGGTGTACTAGCTCTGTCAGTCTTACTACCCAGAGTGGCTATTGGCTATAATAAATTATAAAAATGTGTCAGCAAAATGCGATCAAACCCAAATAACTTGACATTTGAGCTTACTTGTAAAAGTTGAATAATTTGAGGTGAGGCTGTGCAGCAGTGACCTCCCCCTCTGTGTGATGCACCTGGTCAGTGTTGCCAGCCAGCAGCTCTGGGATCAGTCGGTGTCCTGCAGCTCCTGCTGAGTCCCTGCACCGATGTCAGTCTGCAGAGCCCCGGTCAGCGGGACGGCTCCTCTTTCTCCACGTGAATACCAACAAACCCACCGGGCTCCATGGGCAACAGCTGCAGGACTGCTGGCCTAGAGCGAGCTGGTCACAATGTCTTAAAGGAGGCCTGGACAACAGAGCACAAGGTGACTGGGACATGTCAGAAAGGTAAGCTGTACCAACGGCGTTATAGAAGGTGTGGTGTGTCCATGTAATGACTGCCAAATGAATGATGTTGTAGATTTATTTCAGCAGCTATTTAGAAATGGAAATGGCAAATAAGGTGCTACTAATAGTGTTGGTGAGTGCTCATTATATGCATCTATAGAGCTAATTAACGGGATTAGTAATACCTGAGGCAAGTTCAAGTAAAAGCTGAGGCTAGGAAAGCTATTTCTTTACTCCATTTATTCCGAGCCCAAAGCTAACTTGGCCTAAAAACTCCCATCCCCTTTAATAAAAAAGGAGAAATGAATGAGTTTGGGGTTTTTTTTACGTAACATGCAGTATCAGTTATAAAGGCAAAGGATCCCTGTTACCCCCTACATAGAGACTATTATCAACCAATAGCACCTGCTCAGGTGTCCCCTGGTGCCATGGTAACGGGTCCTAATCTGCATTGTCAGGCCCAGTTCACTGTAACTCTATCCACTCCGCTGGTGGTCAGGGTTTCAGCACACACCAGGCAGGGTTTACATTACTAAGACACAGCTCCCCTTAAACGTTGGAACCAAAGATGTGCTAATGTTCCTGAAGGCTCTGGCTGTCTTTTTTCAACTTCTCTCTCAGTTCTTCAGGTGTGAACACTCTCAGTGGCAGTCTTCCCAAATCCCACTCATCTCAGTGCTCTGACCTCGGAGTTACACGCACTCCTCTCTCTGTGGACCACAGTCCTGACTCTGGACTCCCATCTACACCTGTGAGTGTTTCTCACACACATACACAAAAAGCAAGTAAGACTTCTTTGCTTCAGTCCCGTGCTCCTTAGACTCCTTTTACAAACGACATTTCTCCTCTACGTTTACACTGTCCTTTTCCAATTCTCCCATTTCAGCATTTCTCTCTTTCTCATTTACTTCCCGCTCCTCTGAATTTTATTCTTTATCTATTCTCTGCACTCACAGTCTTACCCTCAAGCCACTGGCCTCTCGCCTAGACTGCTGCACAGAGAGATTTTACAGCCTTCCAACTATTTGAATTAAGAAAGAAAACTCTGGCCTCACCTAATCCTCCTTATGTCTCATGCAGAGTTCCCCACTTGTGGTGAGAATAAATATTCCATGTGGGTGCTTGGAGTTTCAAGTAAATTCAGCTGAAAAAAAACATCTCTTAAGAATTTTAATGCACAATAAATAATTTATGAGTAGGACTCACAATATCACATATATCTACTGTATGTTATCATGTCCTGAAATATTACAATAAGGATATTATTGATGTCGTTACAAAATGTTGAAAAAAATAGCTACATCATTCTAATTAATCTGTAACTTGTGTTTTTTGCTCCTTTTGGCTCCTTTTGGCAAAGCTGAATGACAGGTTCCTGCCCTGAGATATTATTAAGTATTTAATCGTTGATATTGAACGCCAAGATTGTTGTAATGGCAAAAAAAAAATGTATTCAGTAGGATTTTAAACAGGGTGTGTGTGTTGAGTTTGTGACCGTTGGGGAGCGGTTATATGAAGTGGGGTCGTCGTTGTGTCGGGGCGGGGGGGGGGGGGGTAGAGTTACTCTGACAGAGTCAAGGGAGAGTGTAAGAAGGTTGAAAAGGTCAAGTTTAGTGCTGGGCCCCTCTGGAGTATCTAAAATAGTAAGCATTTTAAGAGTAGTACAATTTTACTTTCATGCCATGTTCTGTAAAATGACTATTAATGAGCTACACCAGATGTAAATTAGTCTTCATTTAGGGGATGCACTGGCTGAAACAAGCGTTTAATATGCTTTTGTGCATCCAAGTAGATTCACAGCTCAGTAGTGTAAGCTGCAGGTGGATCTGCTATTTGATCTGACAGTGTAATGGGATAGCTTCCCTACTGTACCTGGTGGAAGGATTTGTATTGGAAGAAAAAAAAAAACATCTATCGCTGTATCAAGAAAGATGAGACGGCGCATACGGGAGGCGAGAGAGAGTATGTCACTGTCGGATAATGAAACCTGAGTAAATCACGTCAAACCTTAAGAAAACTGATGGAGTGTCAGATTGTTAACACATGTTGCACTATTGTTTAACGGTCTTTACTATGACCCATTGATTTTGGCTGCATGCTATCTGCACTCTACAGAAATATCATTTTTGTTGCACTAATGGGGAGCTATGGTAGATTAAGCATTAGCGTGTCTTCTCTTCCTCTATGCCATCCCCTTGTGTATCTTTCCTTTTTTGTCAAGAGACATGACATTTATTTGACTGGGCTGAAATTAATTTGACTGCCAGTGAGTGAATTTTGATTAAACTTGGCAGATGGATGTGACTCATCTCGTTATGTGCACAACACATTACAGTCTATGATCTGCAGGCCTCTGCACATTCAGGGTTTAGATGAAACTGCAGAATGAAGCATTTTTGTTTTTTGTTTTAAGGTGCTTATTTTGTTTTTAAAGGAGTTTGTGTATTTCAAGGGATTGTGCCACTTGGGACACGTGTGCATGAGGTGGGACTAACAGTCACAGCATATGACTGACATATAGCATCTTTTACTCTGCAGAACACACAAGCTGCTCCTTGGTTGAGGAATCTGTCCAGTTGCTGGTCTTTTCAAGTCTTTCACACGCATCCAGCATGGTGGCTGGCTTGTAAACGTTCTCTTGCGTCTCAAAACTAAAAAGCAAAATATGTTTTTGGAAACATTTTAGGCAAGAAATACTAGTATTTAGTTGCAGAATATGCCTTTTCTTCACACTGACAGGCAGTTTAAATGTTTAACATGAGTTCCCTGAAGCAGCAGAGGTGATCTTGACTTCATGCAAGTGAAGGTGTGGCTGACAAGACGCACAGAAACTAGAATGGATTGTGAAGTATTCTACCAGGGCTGGATGATAAGTCATTTATATCATAATATTTACTTCATATCTTGATACACTGTATGCATACTGTATCTCCTGAGAAGTGACTGAATGGTGAGTTAGACCTTTCAAATGTTTGTATTTGCAAACACTTATTTGTAAAATGGTTAAATATATATGTGCACTTATGAAATAGTTGCAGAGTACTCAGCATGTAAATGAAATGATAAAAAACAGATATGATAGCTCACCATAGACAAAGCTCCATTTGTGCTTCACAGCAATATATACTTGCCTCCATTAAAAACGCACGGGTCAGATTTCTGGGCATAACCAGGGATACATTTATTTGTTTTATTCCAGGAAATACGTTATCGAAGAAGGACTTATTAACACCACGTGAATTAATTTTGAACAAATTTGGATCAATTTAAGACGTTTATTTAGTGCATTGCATACAACCACTCGAAATTCAGAAGTGTCATGAGTCAATACTGGGTGTGTCCACCTCTGGAATTCACACAAGCAGTACATCGACGACGCATGGAGCTGACGAGCCTCATGATCCTGTCCTGAGGGATCCTCTCCCACTCCTCCTGTACGGCCTGGACGAGTTCACGCTGCGTACGTGGAGCTGGTTGACGTTGGGCAATAGCGGTCGGCAACATTGCCTGTCTCGTTCTCTCTGACACCCAGACGACTGATTGTTGTGCGATGACAGCGCATTTGCTGGGCAACTGCACTATGACTGAGACCCGCCCTTAACATGCCAATGGCACGTTCTCTCTGCTGCGTCGTGAGTCTCGGCATTTCTAGCTGGATGAAACCTTTTGGCGTTTTTTATACTGGCCTTATATAGGCTATTCACCACAACTCCAAATTTCAGTCAAGCATGACTCTGAGTATGGGATTCTGCTCAACACTCAAATTTTAAGGTGTGGCCTGTACGCAGAATTCTGTACTTAGAAAGAAAAACAAAACACCCTAGCAATCAGACCTCCCATTTCTAAATCAAAATATACAAAATAAAAATTGGGAATACCATTAATGCACATTGTACCATATGTGTATGGGGGGTGCGTTTCTAATGGAGGCAAGTTTATATATAACATGTGCCATTCTGTTTTTAATCCTTGCTTAACAAAACTCCTGCACAAATGCAGTGCAGACAATAAACAGAAAACTAACAGACCTTTTCACCCTGGAAATGTACTTGAGTTTAATTAGAGGCTTCCAACACAGACATCTATTGCTATTAACAGCCACCACGACTATAATTTGTAGCTTATTTTTGTCTGAGATGAGGCGATCAATTATTTGGTTACCCATTTGCTCTTATTTTGAAAGTTTGTGCAGAGTGGATGCAAGTTAAGTGCATGGTTTTATTTTGATTGTTCACTTGCAGTTGTGTGGATATTTTCTGCACCCTGCACTCTCAGACCATGCAGTTAATTATCTCCCACATGCCGCCATGAATAATTTAGGTTTTATTTCTTGGTTGAAATCTGGCTGGTTCACCGAACCCTTAATTTGGCCCCAAAATAGTCATTAAATATTGGGGCTTTAGTCTGTTTAATAGAGATTGCATTTAACCAAAATAAGTCTGTTCAACTTATCATCTTTCACTTTTAAACCAAAAACCAGACATATAGACAGCTTTCTTTTAAAAAGACAGTTGTCTTTTTAATGTTTTCAACCAAATTTTGCTAACTGGGCTCCATATATATATATAGAATATTGCCCATCTTGATATACGGTGGGGCAAAAAAGTATTTAGTCAGCCACCAATTGTGCAAGTTCTCCCACTTAAAAGATGAGAGAGGTCTCCAATTTTTATCATAGGTATACCTCAACTATGAGAGACAAAATGAGAAAAAAAAAATCCAGAAAATCACATTGAAGGATTTTTAATGAATTAATTGGTAAATTCCTCGGTAAAATAAGTATTTGGTCAATAACAAAAGTTCATCTCAATACTTTGTTATATACCCTTTGTTGGCAATGACAGAGGTCAAACGTTTTCTGTAAGTCTTCACAAGGTTTTCACACACTGTTGGTGGTATTTTGGCCCATTGCTCTATGCAGATCTCCTCTACAGCAGTGATGTTTTGGGCAACACAGACTTTCAACTCCCTCCAAAGATTTTCTATGGGGTTGAGATCTGGAGACTGGCTAGGCCACTCCAGGACCCTGAAATGCTTCTTACGAAGCCACTCCTTCGTTGCCCGGGTGGTGTGTTTGGGATCATTGTCATGCTGAAAGACCCAGCCACGTTTCATCTTCAACGCCCTTACTGGTGGAAGGAGGTTTTCACTCAAAATCTCACGATACATGGCCCCATTCATTCTTTCCTTTACACGGATCAGTCATCCTGGTCCCTTTGCAGAAAAACAGCCCCAAAGCATGATGTTTCCATCCCCATGCTTCACAGTAGGTATGGTGTTCTTTCTCCTCCAAACACAACAAGTTGGGTTTTTACAATAAAGTTCTATTTTGGTTTCATCTGACCATATGACATTCTCCCAATCCTCTTCTGGATCATCCAAATGCTCTCTAGCAAACTTCAGACGGGCCTGGACATGTACTGGCTTAAGCAGGGGGAAACGTCTGGCACTGCAGGATTTGAGTCCCTGGCGGCGTACTGTGTTACTGATGGTAGCCTTTGTTACTTTGGTCCCAGCTCTCTGCAGGTCATTCACTAGGTCCTCCCGTGTGGTTCTGGGATTTTTGCTCACCGTTCTCGTGATCATTTTGACCCCACGGGGTGAGCTCTTGCGTGGAGCCCCAGATTGAGGGAGATTATCAGTGGTCTTGCATGTCTTCCATTTTCTAATAATTGCTCCCACAGTTGATTTCTTCACACCAAGCTGCTTACCTATTGCAGATTCAGTCTTCCCAGCCTGGTGCAGGTCTACAATTTTGTTTCTGGTGTCCTTTGACAGCTCTTTGGTCTTGGCCATAGTGGAGTTTGGAGTCTGACTGTTTGAGGTTGTGGACAGGTGTCTTTTATACTGATAACGAGTTCAAACAGGTGCCATTAATACAGGTAACAAGTGGAGGACAGAGGAGCCTCTCAAAGAAGAAGTTACAGGTCTGTGAGAGCCAGAAATCGTGCTTGTTTGTAGGTGACCAAATATTTATTTTACCAAGGAATTTACCAATTAATTCATTAAAAATCCTTCAATGTGATTTTCTGGATTTTTTTTCTCATTTTGTCTCTCATAGTTGAGGTATACCTATGATAAAAATTGGAGACCTCTCTCATCTTTTAAGTGGGAGAACTTGCACAATTGGTGGCTGACTAAATACTTTTTTGCCCCACTGTATCCTTAAAGGTTGATATATTTCCCAGCCCTTTGTTCTACATTGATAATGAAGGGAAAAATGAGAAACCAACACCTGAGGAAACACATGCGTGAGAGACTGACACATGGGAGCACATTTATGACAAGTCTGACACTGTTTTATTCTCTATTCTTCTAGCTTCCTTCAAGTCGGTTCCGCTTTGTGTCGTGGCATCGCCTGGAGCATTGTGATGTCACAGGTGATCAGCTGACCTGCCCCAGGGTTAGAGAAGGTGCGTGGTTGATCTAAGAGGACCAACAGAGTCATCTCAGCATTTGTATAATTTTTTTTTTTTTTTGGGGGGGGGGGGGGTCTGCATTTATGTGATACCTTTCTGGTCTTACTGAATACTCAGTGGTCTAGGTACTTCCCATTTTACCTTCTTTTCTGTGGTTTGGAGCCAATTTAATAACTGATTAACTTAATAAGTATACCTTTCTACTGTTGAAGAAAACCAGCGTAAACACCTTGAGAAGATGTAAACTTCACACAGAAAGGCCACCAGGGGAACTGAACTGTGAACCAGGAGTCTAGTAGTGTGATGGAAGTGCTGACCACTGTTCCACCTCTAAATTGTAGTGTAGCTTTCAGAGTTTGTTTTTTTTTGATTCATTGCTGCAATCTGAATTGTGAGTCTTTTTTTAATCACTCAGCCTTTAAAGGTTGAGGGGGTATTGTCGTCACCCCGCCAGGCAGACAGGCAGTGGCGTTGACGGTGTCAACATTCACCTTGTGAACACAGTAACTAGAGAAAGAAATAGCATGGGCTTTTCAAATTGATACCGTCGTTGTAGCTATGAAAAATCTCACGAGTTCAAATTTGGGTGACCTCTGACCTTTAGCTCAAGGTCAGAGGTCAGCTTTCCCTAAATCTTGTAAATGTGATAACTACACAAAGAAATTACGTAGCCTTGTCAAATCAATATCACCATGTCTAAGACAAGTCTTGGACGGCTTAGACACTGCCCTCTGACTGTCCTT
This sequence comes from Pholidichthys leucotaenia, assembly GCA_020510985.1. Lineage (NCBI taxonomy): Eukaryota > Metazoa > Chordata > Actinopteri > Cichliformes > Pholidichthyidae > Pholidichthys > Pholidichthys leucotaenia. Next base: position 154,673,452 of record CM035847.1, on the reverse strand, counting down.
TGGCCTCAAAAGGTCAAAGGTCAACGATAACATTCCCTTTGCACTATTACTATAGAATGAGTAAAGCTAGGGTCACGATACTTGCTGCACAGGTTCACCCTGAGACCCTGACCTCTGACTATGGCTTTGGGATTACAAGGTCAAAGGTCAAGGTCAAGTTGCTATTTAAAGTACAGCTCAACAATAACAAGGAAAATTAGGGTTCCCGAACTTGGTATACAGGTTCACCTTGGGAGCCTGACCAACCAATATTGGTTTAGGATTGCAAGGTCAAAGGTCAAGGTCCAAATGCCATATAAACTACATCTCAACTACAAAGAAAGAGGTTGAGGGTACTGTTAGCTGCCAGTATTTTTTTTTAACTATAAAGAGGAAAGGAAACTTGCAATAAGTTACTTGGGAGTTTGGTTGTGTTTTATGTTGCACATATCGGAAAAAAACAAATTTCAAATAGCCGTGCTTTAATGAATTCATCAGAAGCTTTTGATGTCTTTAATGTGTGTAACTTTTGATGTAATCAATAGATAAAAGCACACATTTCTGTGGAAGAGTTTGCGCTAATGACATAATTTCAAAACTTTTTTCACATGTTGAATTACAAAGAAGGAGACATTATTTAAGCATCTTTTTTTCTTAAAATATAATGAAAAGGGCCATCAGAAGAAGAGTTGCACCTAAGAGAGGGAGGGGAAGGATGTCTAGAGAGATGGAGAAGAAGGAGAGAGGATGAAGGACAGAGATGGGAGGAGAGGCTGCAGGAGAACTGGGAAAACTGTCTGGTAAGTCAGCATGTAGAAGATGTGTATTTATGTACTGTAAATGCAGAACAGGCACATGGCTTTAGAGAGCAGAAAGTGAAGCTCCAGGAGGAATGAGTGAACAACCTGTCTCTCCCCAGGAGTTAAACCTGTCCTACCAGGACTTGGGTGATCCCTTCCAGCAAGAGAATTTCCTCCGGATCCTCCGCAGGTTGATCCGTGTGGAGAAACTCCAGCTGATTGACAACACCCTCACCAACCTCAGTTCTGTACGTCTGCCAAGGTATAAATTACGTCATACTCCTACAAATCCAACTCACCTGTGCTTAACTCCCAAAAGATAACATGAAATATTTAGCTCAGAATGGTAATCTTTAATTAACATTCCTACCTAGAAATCTATAAATCATGTTAAATTGATTTCGCTGTGTGAAATAATTTCTTATTAAATGCACCCAGCTGTTAAATTGGAGAAAATGTTTCAAGTAATTTGACACCCATTAGTCATAAATCTGGTGTTTGTGCTTATTGCTTAATAATATAAGCTACATGTTCAGCGTTGAATCCATTCGCTCTTAAGTGGCATGCCTGGCAGCTCACATCGCACAGTTTTAAACAGTTTTATCTGAAAGTGTAATTAAAGACAACGGTTTGACATTTTTCAGCAGCTGTCTTGTGTCCTAAATGCTTGCTTGTTATCCATTGTGTGCATTTGTTTTCCAGTTTATCAGGATCATTTTCTTGGTAATAGTAAGAGCTACTATGAGTTCTTTATTTTATTTGTATCCATATTCAGGTGTCAGATTTTCCAGCAGATGATGAGATGATATGGAATTTTGAAGTACCGGTTCATACTGGCAGTCTCAGTTAAGCCACCCACACACCACCAGATAATCTAGTTGACAGTCTAGGGCAGGGGTCTGCAACCTTTGCCAATCGCTGATGAAAACAGATTTGGCTGAGAGCCGCAACAGCTATTTGGCCATTAAAATAAAGATTATGCTGCCAGAAAAGTTTTTAATACATCAGTGAATATACAGTACAAGGAATGTAATTTATCTAGCTTTTATGAAGTCATACTCCAACAGTAAAGAAAACTGATGGAACTTTGCTATTATGTGTTACAACAAATGAAAAAGCCAAACTGTTCTGAAAAAAGTTATATGGTGCAGTCAGTGTGTAATCATTGGTAATCTAGCTGTCAGATATCAAAATGCAAATATTTTCCTTTATACTACTCATTTTCCTTTACAATGCTCCTTATTAAGCATTTACAAAAACCTACAAAAGTCTTTTGTGAATGATAGAGTTATGCATAAAAACTTGGAAAGGCTGATCCAAGATGGCTGCCTACATGGAGGCAGACCCTCTTCCTGTGTGTAAAAAAGTAATCTTACAATACAAAAAACACAGTTTTTACTTAAAATGATTATATAACAATGAAAACTAAACAATTATTTTATGCTGCATAAAATTTCAAAATTTAGGTTACCAAAAATATGGCACACTGCACCTTTAACTGAAAACAAAACTATGCCTTTCCAGTCATATGAGCCACTATTAAATTTGGTCAGATGTGGCGGATATTTTAGTTGACAACATAATAAAACATTTTATATATATATATATATATATATATATATATATATATATATATATATATATATATATATATATATATATATATAGATAGTTGGGTTGATAGGCGAGTATATTTTCCACCTATTCCATCTAACAGTATTAAATCTTGCCTGTCTCCCGAGGGAGAGACCCAGTTTAAGCAGTCCACTGGGTCCTCTCCTCCAGCTGCAGATACTCACTCGCTTTTTCTCCCCTCCGTGTCTCCTCCCATTCTCCCTGAGGGCCAGCTGGCCCAAGATCAGGGCCATCAGACGGTGGAGGAGCCAGTGGCTTCGGATGATCTATTCCCGGAGTCAGCATGGAGAGGTCCTCCTGCAGCCACGCCGGTGGAATCTCCAGCATTGGAGCTGCTGCAGGTGGACAACAGGACTGCCAACACCATCTTGCCAGCTGCGGAGGTGTCTGCAGCGGACTGGGAGCCAGAGCTGGACCTCTTGGAGGCCCGAGTGTTCATCGCTGGGATCGACGGGAGTCCTGGACCGCGGTGGAGCTCGAGTTCAGGCAAGTAATCTCTCTTGTTTTTCTTATGTCAGTTTTAGAGAGATCTTGCCTGGCTCTGGGTGAGGCTGCACCTGAACTTCCTTCACCGGGCTCTGCCGCTACCAGCGATCCTAAGCATCTTTCTTCTCCTGCTTCCCCTGAGCCTTCAACCAGGGTCGCCAGAGAGGGTGTGTCGCAGCTGGAGGTCGCCGAGGGTCCGGTCCTGCCACAAGAGGACGTCGCTGCTCCAGCTTCTCCTGCCAAGGTCGTCAGGGCTCCTCCCATCGATTGTCTCCTCAGCCTGGTGCTCCTGTGGGTTGGTCCGCTCCCCGTGAGTGCAACCCTGGCCCAATTGGGGTCCATCGCGGGTGCAGCGGAGCCGGCCCAATTGGAGTCCACCACGGGTGCAGCGGAGCCGGCCCGGTCAGGGGCCGCCGTGGAAGCAGCCAGGCTCCTGCTGGAGTCCACTGCGGTTGCAGCGGAGCCGGCCCAGTCAGGGGCCACCGTGGGCACAGTGAGGCTCCCACTGGAGTCCGTCATGGGTGCAGCAGAGCCAACCCGGTCAGGGTCCACCACGGGTGCCACTGAGGAGGCCATAGAGGTTCCCTCTCCCCGGTCCGGTTGCCCTCCAGTCAGCCTTCCAGTGGGCAGGCCGCCTCCTGCTTCACTCCCTCCATCCTGGTGGCTGAGCAATGTGGGCTGGCCGCCAGAGGAATTGACTCCCCGGGTCGGTGGTCCATGTTTTCCGGCAGGCCGCCAGATTCCGTCCACCGGACCTTCTGCTGGGCCTGGGACTCTGGGCGGCCTCCTGAGCCCCAACAGCCGTGGACTTGGCGGGGGGGGGGGGGTGATTGTGGACCCTGGGCAGGGTATCGTGTTCCCTCCTTTCCTGTTTCCTGTTCCCCCTACCTCCCACTCAGGTTCATGTGTTGTTTTTCCTGTGGGGATTGGTGGTGGTTGTGGTGGTGGTGGGGTTCTTACAATGTTACCATGGGTGTCTGGTATCCACCCCTAGAAGAAGGGGCTCTGTCACGTGCCGAGCCGGCTTGGCTTTCCCCGGCTCAGCCTCTATCTCTTTGTGGGGTTGGCTTTGCTGGTTATGTGTTTTTTGATGTATTCTTGTACTTATGCCATGCCTCTAGCCACTGCCTGACTGGCAGCTGTTAGTCAGCATCTGTCATCACCTTTCTCTCATGCTGCTGACAGGCTGCCGGCCTAGCCACGCCCCCTCGCTCTCCTTCTGGCGCATCAGCTGTTTCCAGTCCCCGGTAATTATCTGTTCGTGCCTTGCCCAGGTGATTCCTATTTGTCACGCCAGTGGCGTCTGTATTAAAGGAGCTCTTCGCTAGACAGACACCGCTGGATTATTGAGTGCGTTAGACGATTGTTCTCTGCTGTCTAACTACCACATCTATGAAGGACTGTGTTCTGTGTGTGCTCGCTGGGATCCTGGGATTTCTCGGACAGCCCCCCCCCCCCCCCACCGTGAGTAAACTGCTAGCGATCCTTTGTGCTGCCTTTACGCTGTGCCAGAAGCGTTCCTGTTTTCGGTTCAATCCCGCTTCATTTCTGGTAGTGTTTCCTCCCCACAGCATGATCGTTGCGCTTTGGCTCTGTCCAGTTTATCCTCCGGTGTGTGTGTAGGACATCCTGATGGACTCTTTAGCGTACCCGAGCTGTCGTGTCTGTGTATGTGTCATTTTGTGTTAATAAATGTGTGTTTGGTGTAACCCTGCACTTAAATCCTCTCGTCCTTTCTCCCCTCGCTGTGCACATTAGAGAGGCGTGCACACGAACAACGTGCATGACCATCATCCACGCGGAGTTCAGAAGCACCCCACCTGCGTGACCGTTCCAGTCGACAGGCTAGGCAGAGTATCTCGCTAGCGTTGCTGTCTGAGGGAAGCATGAGCTTCTTCTATTCTTATTCTTATTCTTATGCTTATTCTTCTTCTATTTTACTTTAAACGCAGAAAAAAAGCAGGAGTTATATAAGCAATGGAGGCATTTATGGTGGTTTTAACCTGCTGGTAATGGGAGCAATAAGAGTTGCTGAGCAAACAAGTATGATTAGGGTTCATATGCAGGGAAAGGCAAGAGTGACTGAATTGCTAAGGATTTACTTCACCAGCTATTACAATAATTTATGTTCATTATGTACCTGGCAAGTTAAGATGACCGAAATTCACGAAGTCAATGACTTTAATCAGTCAGCAGCCTTCAGATAAACTAAGTGTGCCAACATTTGGACTTCAAAATAAAGGAGCTCTAAAAAAACTATAAATATATAGAAATATTACAACAGAAATAATTGATTCTTTGGTAATTTAATTTGTTTCATTAAATGTAATTTTATTTAAATATTTTCTTTGAAATCAGAAATTATTGTTCTCTTCTGGCTCTGCAAAATTATTGTCAAAAGTGTAAATTGTATAAGGAAAAGTCAATATTTTACCACAGGCTGTTTCAAAATTATTTTAAAAAAACAGTAATTTTATTAAAAAATAGACCAAAATTAGCCATAAAATAATCCACAAATTTATAATAAAGTCTCAAATGTATAAGAAAAGTAAATTTTACAAGAGGAAATTACAAATTTGAGGAAAATGGTTTCAAATTTAGATAAATTTACAGACAAAAGTAGAAAATTACTATAAAATTTTTATAAATTTTGGAGAAAATCCTCAAACCTTCAAGACTGAAGTCTGAAGTTATTCATGTTTTTAAATGGGTGTTTTTTGCATCCTTAACTCCACTAGAAATTTTTGGTTGACTGATATGTGTGTAATGAAATGTGTAGTCATAAAAAGAGGTTCCTACTCACACATGTGGTGACTTAAAACAAAACTAACCATAATCGTGGCTGTGCAATGTTTGTTAATGTTATCAATCTTTTCTTGAGGGGTTTATGCACTTAAGTGTTTGACAATTCATTTTTTATTCAGCAAAATGCACTTTGTGATGTGCCAAGGCCAGTTATGACTAGGATGTAGTATATTTTATTTCAAAAGGGAAACAAATGTTAATACTACTAACAGTGCACATTGGGTTTTTATGCACAGTGAGATGTGACCAAAATCGTTATTTACAGAATTTTATTTTTTCTTTCTATTTATTTAATTGTTGTTCAAGAGGAAAAATATTCCTATTTCAAGTTCTGCTCAACCCCAGCACTGTGTTTTTATGCACTTTTGATGTGCCTTTGTCATGTGCCAAGCGCACATTTAAAACCAAGACAATGAATAAAAAGTGCGTATTTTTCATCATGCTGGTCTGTGTTGGTTTGAAATTTGTCATATTCAACATATCACTGAACATGTGTGGCCCAGTTAGTACATGTCTTGGTTTCAAATTGTGGCCCAACTGATTTTTGTAATTGAATAGTCCTGATCTATCATATGCTTTCTCTAGATCCACAAAGACACTGTGCAACTCCTTCTGACCTTCTCTATACTTCTCCATCAGTACTCTTAGAACAAACATTGCATCTGTAGTACTCTTTCTTGGCATGAAACTGTACTGCTGCTCACTGACTGTCACCTCTGGTTAATCAACTTTATGCCTCTGTAGTTATTGCAGCTCTGAGCATCACTCTTGTTCTAGAAAATTACCAGTTAGTGTACCAAAACACTTCTCCACTCCTCAGGCATCCACTCATTCTCCAAGATTGTGTTAAACAATCTGGTTAAAGTCCACTGCCATCTCTCCTATACATCTCCATACCTCCATAGTTACATGTCATCTGGACCAACCGTCTTTCCATTCTTCATCCTCTTCAAAGCTGCCCTCACTTCTGCCCTGCCAATCCTTGGGGCTTCCTTGTTCACTATCTTTGCTTCATCGATCCTTCTCTCTCTCTCATTTTCTTTATTCATCAGCTCTTCAAAGTACTCCTTCCACAATCTCAACAGTCTTGCCATTTGTTAGTACAGTGATCCCTCGCTACTTCGCGCCTCACCTTTCGCGCCCTCAGTGCATCGCGGATTTTTCAAAAATATTCAACAAAAATTCAAAATTGAGAAAACGCGCCGAAAACCTCCTGCAGAAGCGTCGGATACTCCTCCTGCTGCCTCTACGCCTCCTCCTGCTGCCTCTACGCCTTCCCGTCGAGCCACTACGCCGCCTCCTGCAGCTTCTCCAGCTCTATCGGAAGCTGCCCTCGATGATCCAGCGCCTCTAGCACCTGACGATGAGGCGTCACCTGAGGAGCAGTAAAGCTCTCATTAGCCTGTGCAGTAAATCATCTTCATCTTCTTCACCTCCATCGTACTGCACAGGTGTTTCATCGTCATTTATCAAGATCATCGTCAGTCAAGCGGAGAGGAGCTATTGTCAGAGGTGAGTTACGTATCTTGTTATAAGAATAAAAGAGTTCTAAAAACATATTTATGTACATTATATTTACATCTACATATGTATGTACACTTACACACACACACACACACATGTATCATATGAGAGAGAGAGAGTGAGAGAATGAATGTACCGTACGTATTATTTATATTATACACAAAAAAAATGTATGTAAAAAATGGGGGGGGGGGTGACACTACTTCGCGGTTTTTCACTTTTCGCGGTCGGTTCTGGACCCCATTAACCGCGATAAGTGAGGAATCACTGTACATTACCATTTCTGTCCTTAATCAGCCTAACCTGCAGCACGTCCTTTCCAGTTCGATCTCTCTGTCTAGCCAATCGATACAAGTCCTTTTCTCCTTCCTTAGAGTCACCCTCTCATACAACTCACTGTATGCCTTTTCCTTTGCCACCTCTCTCTTTGTCATACACCTAGATTCCAAATACTTCTGTCTACTTTCTTTCTCTCCCTGACTATCCCACTTTTTCTTTGCTAACCTCTTCCTTTGAATACTTTCCTGTACCTCCTCGTTCCACCACCAAGTCTCCTTGTCTTCCTTCCTCTGTCTACTGGATACACCACATACCTTTCTATCCGTTTTCCTCAATACTATTGCTGTACTTTTCCAGTCATCTGGTAATTCTTCCCTACCGCCCAGAGCCTGTATCAACTTCTGTAACTTCCTCCACTTAATCTTTGGCTCTGCCTTCACTGTCATCCTCTTATTGTTTTCCAAAGTCATCCTACAGACTACCATCCGATGCTGTCTAGCTACATTCTCCCCTGTCACTACCTTGCAGTCTCCTATCTCTTTCAGTGTTCTCCTTCTGCATAAGATGTAGTCCATCTGTATGCACCTTCCTCCACTCTAAGTCACCCTACATTCCTCTCTCTTCTTGAAGTATGTGTTTACCACAGCCATTTCCATCCTTTTAGCAAAATCCACAATCATCTGTCCTTCCACATTTCTCTCCTTAAGATCATACCTACCCAGGACTTCCTCATCACCTCTGTTCCCTTCCCCGACATGTCAATTAAAGTCCACTCCAATCACCACTCTCTCTCCCCTGGGAACACTGTCTACCACTTCATCCAACTTACTCCAGAATTCCTCTTTCTCTTCTACCTGACATCCAACTTGTGGGGCATATGCACTGACAACATTCAACATCACACCTTTGTCTTCTAGTTTCAAACTCATAATTCTGTCTGACTCCCTCTTTACCTCCTGAACACTCTTCACATACTCTTCCTTCAAGATTACTCCTACTCCATTTCTCTTCCTATCTACACCATGGTAGAACAGTTTATATCCACCTCCAGTGCTCCTAGCTTTGCTTCCCTTCCATCTGGTTTCTTGCACACACAGTATATCCACCTTTTTTCTGTCCATCACATCAGCCAACTCACTGCCTTTACCAGTCATAGTCCCTACATTTAACATCCCTACTCTCACCTTCACACTTCTACCTTTCCTTTTCTCTCTTCCTAATATGCCTTCCCCCTCTCCTCCTCCTCGATCTCCGACAAACAGTAGCCCAATTTCCACCAGCACCCTGTCGGTTAAAAGCACCGGTGGCAGTCATTGTTAACCTGGGCCTCAACCGATCCTGTATGAAAGTCTCATTCATCATGATCCGCATGTTTGATTTGGCAAAGGTTTTACATCGGATGCCCTTCCTGACACAACCCTCCCCATTTACCCCAGCTTGGAACCGGCATTAGGAGTACACTGGCTTATGCATTCTCTGTGGCTGGAGAATGTGAATCCAACACACAATAATTTGAAAAATAAAATAATTAAAATGACCTTCATTATTTCAGTTTCATTTTGAGATGTAACTGCAGAGTCACAACAGTGGGGCTGAAAAGTCACATGCAGCTCCAGAGATGCAGGTTGCCAATCCCTCTTCTAGGGACAAGTCCCGATCATCTTGGGGATCCTATCAATTTTCTTGTTACAGTAGATTTTCCTCTGGTGTGAGGTATGTTATGAATGATCCAATCTGCTCAGATGGACGTCTGGGCAACTCCAATCTAAAATTGTAAATGGGAAGACTGTTGTGTTTTTTGTTTTTGTTTTGTAAGTCACATTTGACCACAAGAGATTTTGCAAGATTTTGGAGGTGCTTGTTCCACTTATTTCCCACAACATGACCTTGTTTCATTGGAAAGTTGCTTGTAGGTTTGAGCAGTCAAGGTTTGTTTTTCTAATAATGTGAGGTGCCAATATGGACAAAAGCTGAACCAAAAATACACACAACAGAGGCTGCATTGATGCATTAGACTGGCCACACACAGGAGGATTTTATGCCCGAATTTTGGCCTGATTTTCCCCCAGAGCCATCGGGGGGCATGGCAAGATTCAAGGCTTGTCCCAGTGATTATTTTTCAATGAATGAGAGTAAATACATTTTTTTAAAACTGCACCTGGTTGACTCGGCGGCCCTGCAATCTGGTGTAGGGACATTTAATTGGTTATAAGGTACAAAGATTATTTAATTTATACCTAAAGGTGTATGTGGAAATGGAGGTTAACTCCGACTCCACGCACACACCGGAAAAACTCATTTTTGGGGCACCAGTTCAAAACTTGGACAATTTATTAATAACTAATCTTCATACCTTCAATCAATCAGTCTCAAATATTCATGAATTCTAATGGGTGACTTTAGAAACAAACACAGGAAAAGAAATCAACAGAAACTTCCATATACCGTTTACAGTTTTAATGATCAGACGGATTAAATAACATTACATTCAAAGGATTTGTTGGTAAAGTGAAATGATCAAGTATCAAGCATCACATTCAACTTGTAACGGATTATTGAGCAGCAGAGTGTAATCACATTTGTGGAACCACAGAAACCTAAGTATGAATTTGTAACTGTGATGAAACTGGAGACTGAAATAACTGTAACCAAAAGATGAAGAAAATTGGACACAAATTTATGAAGAAAATTATAAAAGCTAATTGTATGGAAAAGAAATTCTGAGTTACTCTAGGAAAGTAAAAACAGGATTTAATGAAAAGAGGAATATTATTTCTCTTTAATTCTATAGCTCAGATCAGAGTTATGAACTTGTTTTAAACCTGAGATTAATTATGGCATACTTTTTAAGGCGATGGACATCACATTATTCAGCAAATGAAACAAAGGAATCTTGCTCATGTGACCTTTTGGTTTTTGTTGGCTTCTAGCTGGATCCAGGAGCTGAAGCTTGATTTGGAGATTATACGAGAGAATATCTGCCAGCAGATATTTCTTCCCAGGGCAGTAGACAGGAACTGAGGTCCAGTGACGCTGATGAGGCTGTTGGCCATGGAATATACCATGCAGACAACATAAGAATCTTTCAGCGGTGTTTTCGGGTCCAAATAAATTGGATATAGTTCAAAGTCTGATCAAGCCACAGAACTGGAGAGATAAGATTAATAAGAATTATTCAAGCCACGAAATCTGAGTTCTTCAGATGCCATGGTGATTGGCGAAAACAACTTCCCGGGTGAAAAAAAAAAAAAGATCAGTCCACTTTAAACACGGAGCATTAAGAAAAATCAACAGGAAAAAGTTTAACAGAATAAAATAGAAAAATGTCTGTGAACATGGAGTTTCACTCCATATAAAAGAGAAGTTTGAGCTCAAAAAGGAAGAAAAGTATTTCCCAGACATTTAAAGAAAAAAGAATTTAAGGCAGTATACAGACAAACTTTCACACAGAACAACTCTCCCTCAACTAGGGCATTTCTCCCTTAAAAATGAATAAGTTTCTTGGGGAAAAACTTGACTGACATGAAAGGGAACCAGTTGTCTCCCATCGCGGGAAGTTTGAATGAACTCTGGTCCAATGAGAAAACAGTCCTTTGTCTGTAGCCGACCAATAGAATGAAAGGGGGTATTGTCCAACAGAGACTGGCTGGTGATTGGCTGAGTCAGTCAGATGACTTGAGTAAGTTTTAGAAGGCATACATATCAACTGTGAAATTCAAATTACATACTTATGCATAGAGTCTAAGCTAACTTCAGTGATTCATGACTAACTTTCAGTGAGCATGCACTTTTATAAACTTGTCCTTCTATAATTAACATGCATTAGAATAAGGTTCATTTAAGCATTTTCAAACATGCAACACATTTAAAATCAATGATTAATGAAACATTTCAAACCAGAATGGTATGTCTGAGTCAGACTGATTTTCCAGGGTGACCTGAAAAAGAAAATAATCTGAGAATTGAGAGTTTTTGTAAAAAGGAAGTCATTTCATTCATTAACCTTAGTTCAGCTTGTAGAGGCAAACGTGAACATATTCCAGAGTCGTCCACCAGGGGGTAATGTTGAGCTGTGGATAATTCCTAGTGACTGTGGAATGCACTCAAGGGATCTGGGATGTCTCAAACGGTTGTTACAGCATAAAACTGTCTGGTTGGGAGGAAGTTCCAGTTATTTATTATGGCAAACTAATCCGTTCCTCGCACAAAATGGGATCCTTATCATACCGTTTACCATGGAATGTGTTTTCCAACAGTGGTTCTTAGATGAAGGAAACAATTCTTGACCAGACTTCTTGGGTGAAACAATTTCTTTAAGGTGAAGAGTGATTTTATAGATTACAGCCAAAGGGAGTTGATGTTACACTGGAATTTTAAATATCAAACATGTTTGATATTTTAAGATTCCTGCCTTAGCTGGAATAACCACACAGCCACTGAAAGTGAGCTGACCCAGAAGCGGCTCTGACAGTTAGCTAACCGGATGTTACATACTCGCCTCTAGCTCGTGCCACCAAGTGTAATGCCTATGCTGTACCTTCTCAGCCAAGTTTCACCCATATTCTTTTTTCTTTCACCACAAAATTAGCAACAGTCAGCTAATGATGTTGATAGTTTTCCATATTTGTTTACAGTGATCCCTCGCTACTTCGTGTTTCACCTTTCGCGCCCTCAGTGCATCGCGGATTTTTCAAAAATATTCATCAAAAATTCAAAATTGAGAAAAAATGGCACGAAAGTTGCCCGGGCACTAGCAGAAGGCAGGGAGACTACATTAGAACATCAGGTATCAACACAGAGAGCCCGCACAACTCAAAATCCACCTCTCTGACCACCGCTCCACTCCTCTCCACCCACCTCTTCACCGCTCGGGAATCTCGCAAGCTGATTGGCCGAGACATTTTACCTCGCAAGCTGATTGGCCGAGACGTTTTACCCAGCTTCTCTCCCTGCCGAGCGCCCATACCCAGCGAAGGAAGACCGTATTCATTGTTCTTTATCGCCCGTGTTGCTTAGTGGCACTTTTCGCTGTTCTCTTGTGTCTTTTTGTGCAAAATAGTGCTTGTGACGCCCTTGGGGGGGGTGACGCTACTTCGCGGTTTTTCACTTTTTGCGGTCGGTTCTGGTCCCCATTAAACGCGATAAGTGAGGGATCACTGTATATCCTGAGGTCACGTTTGAATTTCACGTGATCACATTTGATCATGTGAGATTCTGTGAGATCTTGTGCCAGTGGAATTAGGTGAAATCGTTTACAAAAATGGTGTAGGTGTGGTCTACTAGTCTGAGTTATTTAGTGTGTGTGTTTGCAGGATTAGAAAATTTAAAAACACTTTTAAGCTGCTCTGATGTTTATGGTCTTCCACGTTTTAAAATTGGAAAATTTTAAAATGTTTGTGGGTTTGTTTTCAGGGATAGAGTTATTTGTTTGACATACAAAATCTGGCAACACTAGTCAAAACTCTGGGTTGTTGTGAATGGAATCTGTTAGTGTGTGGTGTGCTGTCTTGCTCATGTTGCTGCACTCCACACACTGTAAAAACAAAATTGTTAAAGCTATGATGTGTGGGCTCTATGATGCTTTGAAAGTCTTTTAACATTTTTAAAATATTTTGATGTAGTCCAGGCCTTGGAGAGACATAATCTTTGACCACAGGTGCATTATTAATGTGCACAAGCTCTTACGTGATTTCTTTGAACAGTAACTGCACAGTACACCACAGTCAGTCAGGAGGTCCAGTTCAGTGACTCAGATTGGAGTTGATGATTCATAGCAAACAACTAGTGAACTGACTGATGTGTAACTTAGTCATAGCAGCCAAAACCCCAGTGATGCACTGACTGATATGAGTCAAGAGTCAAAGAGGAATTTGGCCTACTAAGGCTAGAAAATTTAGAGACGCAGTCCAGTGGCTATAAATCCCCAATAAAAACAAATCTACATTGTCTAAAATGGTATTTTGAGCCCTGGCCCTGGTATTTTGTGCCCTGCCCTGCCTTGGCTTACTGTCAATTAGAAAGATGTAGAATATGATCCAAAGTTTGAGATAGGAGTAAATTTGTGCATCTAATTTGCATAATGCCACGGCACCCATATCGAATTACAGTGGGGTAAAAAAGTATTTAGTCAGCCACCAATTGTGTGAGTTCTCCCACTTAAAAGATGAGAGAGGTCTCCAATTTTCATCATAGGTATACCTCAACTATGAGAGACAAAATAAGAAAAAAAAATCCAGAAAATCACATTGAAGGATTTTTAATGAATTAATTGGTAAATTCCTCGGTAAAATAAGTATTTGGTCAATAACAAAAGTTCATCTCAATACTTTGTTATATACCCTTTGTTGGCAATGACAGAGGTCAAACGTCTTCTGTAAGTTTTCACAAAGTTTTCACACACTGTTGCTGGTATTTTGGCCCATTCCTCCATGCAGATCTCCTCTAGAGCAGTGATGTTTTGTGGCTGTCGCTGGGCAACACAGACTTTCAACTCCCTCCAAAGATTTTCTATGGGGTTGAGATCTGGAGACTGGCTAGGCCACTCCAGGACCTTGAAATGCTTCTTACGAAGCCACTCCTTCGTTGCCCGGGCGGTGTGTTTGGGATCATTGTCATGCTGAAAGACCCAGCCACGTTTCATCTTCAATGCCCTTGCTGATGGAAGGAGGTTTTCACTCAAAATCTCACGATACATGGCCCCATTCATTCTTTCCTTTACACGGCTCAGTCGTCCTGGTCCCTTTGCAGAAAAACAGCCCCAAAGTATGATGTTTCCACCCCATGCTTCACAGTAGGTATGGTGTTCTTTCTCCTCCAAACACGACAAGTTGAGTTTTTACCAAAAAGTTCTATTTTGGTTTCATCTGATCATATGACATTCTCCCAATCCTCTTCTGGATCATCCAAATGCTCTCTAGCAAACTTCAGACGGGCCTGGACATGTACTGGCTTAAGCAGGGGGACACGTCTGGCACTGCAGGATTTCAGTCCCTGGCGGCATAGTGTGTTTCTGATGTAGTCTTTGTTACTTTGGTCCCAGCTCTCTGCAGGTCATTCACTAGGTCCCCCCATGTGGTTCTGGGATTTTTGCTCACTGTTCTCATGATAATTTTGACCCCACGGGGTGAGATCTTACGTGGATCCCCAGATCGAGGGAGATTATCAGTGGTCTTGTATGTCTTCCATTTTCTAATAATTGCTCCCACAGTTGATTTCTTCACACCAAGCTGCTTACCTATTGCAGATTCAGTCTTCCCAGCCTGGTGCAGGTCTACAATTTTGTTTCTGGTGTTCTTTGCCAGCTCTTTGGTCTTGGCCATAGTGGAGTTTGGAGTCTGACTGTTTGAGGTTGTGGACAGGTGTCTTTTATACTGATAACGAGTTCAAACAGGTGCCATTAATACAGGTAACGAGTGGAGGACAGAGGAGCCCCTTAAAGAAGAAGTTACAGGTCTGTGAGAGCCAGAAATCGTGCTTGTTTGTAGGTGACCAAATACTTATTTTACTGAGGAATTTACCAATTAATTCATTAAAAATCCTTCAATGTGATTTTCTGGATTTTTTTTATCCTCATTTTGTCTCTCATAGTTGAGGTATACCTATGATGAAAATTGGAGACCTCTCTCATCTTTTAAGTGGGAGAACTTGCACAATTGGTGGCTGACTAAATACTTTTTTGCCCCACTGTACATAACTTTCAGTCAGAAGTGGACTTTGGGCATATTTACACAAAGAGTGGTTCTGCTTTTTGTCACCATTTATTGTTTTGGGCATTTCGTTATCTTTTCTTCAAAGTATATGAACCAGAAAATCAGTACAATGTAAACAAACAAAGAAATTCGTCACTTACCGCTGGTGAAGGCGGCTCGCTTGCTTGGTCCTTTTGTGGCATCCTGGCTGGTATTTTCTCTTCTGTCGGTCATTTTATTTTTCCTCCTCACATCCAGACCGGGTGTACCCTGCCTCTCGCCCAAAGATGCTGGGATAGGCCCCTGTGGCCCGAAAAGGATTAAGCGGTAGAAGATGAATGAATAAAAAACATCTAAACATCTAAAGAAGCCAGCCCAGTTCTGGAACAACATTCTTTGGACAGATGAAACCAAGCTCAACCTGTACCAGAATGATGGGAAGAAGAAAGTATGGAGAAATCTTGAAACGGCTCATGATGCATAACACACCACATCTTCTGTAAAACATGGTGGAGGCAGTGTGATGCATGGGCATGCATGGCTTCCAATAGCACTGGGTCCCCAGTGTTTATTGATGATGTGACAGAAGCAGCTAGATGAATTTTGAAGTGTATAGAGGTACACTGTCTGTTCAGATTCAGCCAAATGAGGGCAAAAGTTGACTGGACGGCACTTCACAGTGTAGATGGACAGACCTAAAACATACAATGAAAGCAACCCAGGAGTTTAACCCTTTAGCATTCCTGCCAGTTTTCCTCAAAATGCCAAAAAAAAAAAAAATAGCATAGACAAAGTAAATCAAATTCACTTCACTGAGTGACAGTAGAAAAATTGAAACATCCCGTGGGCATTACACCAGAATTTTAAGAGGTTAAGGCAAAGAAGTGGAATATACTGCAATGGCTGAGTCAATAACCAGAACTCAACCCAATCAAGCATGCATTTGACTTGCTTAAGACATCACAAAACATCACAAAGGAGGAAATCCAGTGTTTGGGTTCCAGACTTCAGGCAGTCATTCCCTGCAAAGGATTCTCAACAAAGTATTAAAAATGAACATTTTATTTATAGTAATGTTAATTTATTTATTTTATTTATGAGCCCCTGAAATGATGAGATTTTATATAAAAATGGTCACAGCTTCTAAACTGTCACTCCAGTTTGGATGTGAATACCCTCAAATTAAAGCTGAGATTCTGCATTTTAAACCCAAATTGATTATATAACTACATCTTGAATATGTTTGGATAAACAGCTAAAATAACAAAACTCTGCGTCAGTGGTCCAAGTATATATGGACCTAACTGTATTTGTATACTCTTTGTGTAGGTGTAGGATGCTAAACCTCCACCATAACCATCTGGTGTGTCTGCGTCAGCTGCCAAAGCTCCCAGCAGTGGAGCACCTTTGCCTGTCTGAGAATGCCATCGGCTCCCTGGGGGGACTGGGAGTCCTGGGGACCAGTCCCCTGCGTTCTCTTACCCTGAGCCGCAACCCCGTGACCTTCACCCAGGACTACCGTGCACGGTAAGGAGACTTACAGTAGATAATAGGTGCTATTGTATGAAAATGATAAAGGTAGTCTTTATTCCATTAATTTGCTTTGTCTCTCTGTGGTATTTCTCTATTTAGTGTTTTCACCTGTTTGCCAAAGCTTGAGGTCTTAGACGGAATCCCCAAGCTGCCAGAAGACTTACTGTCTATCAGTTTACCGCTTCCAGAAACCTCCAGGATGTGTAACATTTTATGACCTTCATCTGTGGACAGATCCATACACACTCAGCTCCAGTATCACTGATGAACTAAAGGTTTCAGGGAGAAAATCCAGCTTTACAAAATAATCATTTGTGATCATTACAGTATTTTTGCTATTGCTGAAAGACATATCAAAAGGCCATGCTAACAATGCATTAATCCGTCCCTCCAGGATTTCGCAGGATGTTTTTATGATTGTTGCGGCCCAAAAATCCTAAATTTGTGGGAGCTTTTATAAAAGTTGCAATAAAAGTTGCGATGATTTGAGAGGTTTTTTCACTAAAAGCTGTGGGAAGAATTACACATTTTAAAACAGATGCTTTGTTTCTTCATCTTTGAAGAGGATGAAGAATGGAAAGGCAGTTGGTCCAGATGACATACCAGTGGAGGTATGGAGTGGACTTTTTAACCAGATTGTTTAACACAGTCTTGGAGAGTGAGAGGATGCCTGAGGAGTGGAGAAGTGTTTTGGTACCAGTTTTTAAGAACAAAGGTGATGCTCAGAGCTGTAGTAACTACAGAGGCATAAAGTTGATCAGCCACACTATGAAGATATGGGAAAGAGTTGTTGAAGCCAGGTTAAGAGGAGAGGTGACAATCAGTGAGCAGCAGTATGGTTTCATGCTAAGAAAGAGTACTACAGATGCAATGTTTGCTCTAAGAGTGTTGATGGAGAAGTATAGAGAAGGTCAGAAGGAGTTGCACTGTGTCTTTGTGGATCTAGAGAAAGAATATGCTAGGGTGCAAAGAGAAGTGTGGCACTGTATGAGGAAGTCAGGAGTGGCAGAGAAGTATGTGAGGGTGGTACAGGACATGCATGAGGACAGCGAGACGGTGGTGAAGTGCACTGTATGAGTGACTGATGGATTCAAGGTAAGATAAGATAAGATAAGATAAGCCTTTATTAGTCCCACAATGGGGAAATTCCAGGATTGCAACAGCACAGGGATAGCAACACTCAGAGCAACAATCAGAAGGCAAGAAAAAACAACATCTAGTAAACATATGTCCATATTACTATAAATGTATATATATAGACACACAGTGCAGAGCATTATGGTTGGTTGGTGAGTGTGCAGCAGAAAGTCTAAGCTCTCTCTCCGCGGATGCGGTGGGCCAGCTGGAAGTCTTTGGGCATGATGGTGACCCCCTTAGCGAAGAAGAGACCACCAGGTGGGCCTCGCTGGTCTCCTGCAGAGCCATGACGGCGAAGCTCAGGAAACGCAGGACGGTCTTGAAGTCCTGAGCGATCTCCCTCACCAGGCGCTGGACGGGCAGCTTACGGATGAGCAGCTCCGTGGATTTCTGGCAGCGACGGATCTCTCTCAGAGCCACGGGCCTGTGACGGCGAGGCCTCTTCACTCTGCCGGTGGCCGGAGCGCCTCTCCGAGCAGCCCTGGTGGCTAGCTGTATCCTGGGGGGCTTCTTCCTCCAGTAGATTTTACGGGCGGTCTGCTTGGTTCTTGCCATCGCTCTTTATTATTCTGTCTTATATTTCTTGCACGCCGCCTAAACTCCAGCCCGGCACCCACGTCGTTTTCGCTACAGCTCCCAGTATGTCGAGTTTCCCATTAGCACCGGGCGGCGGCCAAGTGCTAGCTAGCACTAGCTCCTCCCCGCTGTAGCATCTCCCGCTGCAAACCGTAGCTCCGTCCGCTGACCCGGGAGACCCCCGGGGCGATCCGTGCGTCCGTGATATATGTACAGAGTGAAAGGTGTAGAAAGAAGAAGGAAGATTTTAAAAAAGGCTGTTGCAACGGGCAGCCTACTCGTGTGGCGCCACCGGTCCGGCGGAACCGGAACCGGGTGGGTGTGGGTGGGATTACATCAGGGGTCGGCTCTGAGCCCCTTCTTGTTTGCTATGGTGATGGACAGGCTGACAGATGAGGTCAGGCAGGAGTCTCCATGGACCACGATGTTTGCAGACAACATTGTGATCTGTAGTGAGAATAGGGAGCAGGTGGAAGAGAACCTGGAGAGGTGGAAATATGCTCTGAAGCGAAGAGGAATCAAAATCAGTAGAAACAAGACAGAATACATGAGTGTGAATGAAAGGGAGGCAGGTGCAATGGGGAAGATGGAAGGAGTAGAGGTAGTGAAAGTAGATGAGTTTAAATACCTGGGGTCAACCATCCAAAGCAATGGAAAATACACAAGAGAGGTGAAGAAGAGAGTGCAGGCAGGGTGGAGTTGGTGGAGAGGAGTGTCAGGGGTGATTTGGGACAGAAGGGTAGCAGCAAGTGTGAAAGGGAAGATTTACAAGACAATAGTGAGACCTGCTATGATGTATGGTTTGGAGACAGTGGCACTGGAAAAAAAGACAGGAGGTGGAGCTGGAGGTGACAGAGTTGAAGATGCTAAGATTTTCATTGGGAGGGACAGGATTAGAAATGAGCATATCAGAGGGGCAGCTCAGGTTGAGTGGTTTGGAGACAAAGAGAGGCAAGGCTGAGATGGTTTGGACTTGTACAGAGGAGGGATAGTGGATATACTGAACAAAGGATGTTGAAGATGGAGCTGCCAGGCAGGAGGAAAAGAGGAAGACCACAGAGAAGATTCATGGATGTAGTGAAGGAGGACATGGAGGAGGTTGGTGTTACAGAGGAAGATGCAAGGGATAGAGTGAGATGGAGGCAGATGATCGGCTGTGGCAACCCCTAAAGGGAGCAGCCGGAAGATGAAGAGGAAGAAAGCAGAGGCTTTTTTCCATAGTTTACCGCAATGATATTCTATAACACTGCAAGAAAAGCACAGGATTGTAAAAAAAAAAATTCTATTAAACAGTGAGTTGTAAATTAAGCAGAAACTTCTGCTATACAGAAAAATTTTGTGCAACAGCAAATAAAGACATTAACACAATATCCATTACAAGAGCTAAATTGCATTGAACACATGTTAAAGAGTATAGAAATTTGGAAATCATGGCAGCACCTTCATTTGAAAACTCCCTAACTGCAGCAGTCCCCAATCACTCGGTACCGAGCACATAGGAAAAAAGAAATAATTTATTCTGTTGCTCTGTATTGTTGATTGAAGTCTGTGTTTTCTGAAAAAAATTACTGAATATTCTCTCTCTTTCCATGCCTGACTCCTACCTGTCTGTCTGTCTGCACGTCTTGACACACAGTCATTCCGGGAGGAGGGGCTGTCCTTGGGGGGTTACCGGGGGCGGCCATTGGTCCGTGTCCAGACTGGAGATTCACAGTTTAAAGCTCACTGATAAGATATAGTAATGATATTACTTCTAAAGATGTATAAAATGTTCAAGTACTGATGTAGTGTTGTATTTGCTTGTTTGTTTGTGGTTTTATGGCATCTCTCCTCATGCGTGCTCCCGCGATGGGGCGCTTTCAGACACGCAGACTTTTTTCAATATAAACCTGGCACTTCATACAGGTAGTCAGGACGGAGACATGAGGAGACGTTCACCAGCAGACTAGGGGAGACGGCGGAAGAGATGGTGTGGGAAAACCCACGGGGCAGTGTTTTTTTTTTTTTG
Source organism: Pholidichthys leucotaenia (assembly GCA_020510985.1). Classification (NCBI taxonomy): domain Eukaryota; kingdom Metazoa; phylum Chordata; class Actinopteri; order Cichliformes; family Pholidichthyidae; genus Pholidichthys; species Pholidichthys leucotaenia. The sequence continues at coordinate 154,653,002 of CM035847.1, read as the reverse complement.
TTTTTTTTAAATCACACACTGTTTTTTGCTGATGTGTTCAGTTAATACTCACTGAAAACGTGGAAGTGAGTGTGGTGCAGCAACACATTTGACTGGTTAGACTGAGAGTTTGATTGCTACTCAGGGACAAATTTGATTGCCGAAATTGGCGGAAGTTGACGAGGATTGGCCAAGATTACAGGAAAGCTGCAGTGATTGGACAGAGTTGCAAGGTCGCACAAAAGATGCGGCAAATCACTGATTTTGCATGAATTAGTGCAGTTGCAACATTACAAAATGCTGGAGGGACTAATTAATAGTACAGTATTGTAAAGATACTGATGAAATTGACCTATTGCTAATGTTTTTAAGGAGAAAACTTGTCTACCATTCACAATTTATAATAAAATGTTACAAATAAGGATCTCAGCTGTTTTGGGTTTTTTTTGTTGTTGTTTCTTTCTTTCATTGTTTTTCCATCTATTTAAAATGATTTTTAACTGAATCCGTTGTAACAAAAAAAGTTCTATAGAATTATTAAGCTAAACTTTGGCTTGGATGGGAGGGGAAGGAGAGAGAAAATTAATCAGAATGCAACATGACTCATCTCAACATTGCTCAGGACTCTGCTGAGCCAACACATTCACACTCCTCTCTGTGCTACATGCTGCACCAAACATGCATGGGAGAATTCTTCTCTACCACCCTGATGACCACAAACACAATCAGAGTCATCATATATGTACTTTCCTTTACACTACATTTAATGGTTTTAGTCAGTGGGTCTCTATGTTGCACATGCTCGCTTTGGTATGTGTAATACATGAGAAGAGAAACAGGACATCTGCTTTCGAGGCTTATCAAACATTTAGTGCCCAGACTCCTTTGGATAATGGCCTCTTGTGTCCTCGGATTGACTGTGCAATGACCCATGAGCCACACGCAGCATGGCACACGATAACACCAAAACGTAAAGATAAAGTAATGCCAAACAGCTTGCATACCATTCACACTGGCAAGATTTAAAATAGACTAAAAATACAAGGTGTGGTCTCTCAGTTATTGTAATCGGGGATTAAAAGTTGCAGCACTCTTAATAAATCCATAGGTTATGTTATGTATGGACATACCTGGGTGAAGGATGAGGCAGGATGATTGTTGGCGAACACAGCTTTATTACAGGACCTATGTACAAGCAGATACATGGTATGCACCAGCAGAGGCATCCAGCAAAGAAGCCCTAAAATGGACGTCCTCTGGTATTTATAGGGTGGTGCAGTGACATGACAGGAAGTGCACGTCACTACACTGCACTTTACAGTAAGGTGCTGGAACCCAACACCACATTCTCTCCCCCCCTTAGAAAAGTCCAAAACCATGCACACAATTGAAAACCTCCCCAAATTTGGGACCCAAATCACACACTAAAATAATGAAAACTAAGGTACTAAATGGCCTAACACATTCACACAACATAACCTAAAATAGGGCTGACGGGTGAAGTACCGCACAGTCCGCACGGTGCAGTGGATTATTCTGCCCTGTCACTGGTAAACTAAAAGTCTTTATTTGAAACTAAAATTACAGCCGTGCTCCTAAACTAAAACACAAACGCACATACATATAACCCCCATAACAACATGCAAAACATTAAAACATCAGAACTATAAATAATGTGCTACCGCACAGTCATTTGGGTGAAAAAAAACCTGGAACTTGCATAGGGGGGTCCAGTGCAGCCCCTCAGCAGGCGCACCCCTGGAGACCACAGACCCCCGGAGCGATGGCCTATCTTCTGGGTGGCGGAGCCTGGATCCCGCACCGCCATCATGACTCCTGTCCAGCCTCGCCACCTGGAGCATCTCCCCGGACACGCCGAAGCTGATTGGCATGCCTCAATGATCTGTCAGACAACCTGAAGCATGCTGTGCCCAGCTTAGCCACAATGCACAGACACTGTCGATGTTTTGCTGGCTGTCGTTTGGCCCATCTTCGCCGTGGACATCCTTCACCTCCAACCTACACCAAGTCCATAACCCAGAGTGGAATTTTACGTGGCCCGATGTGTTGCTGGTGAGCATGCGGTAGCTCCATGCTCAACGGTCTGTGCCCGCCCTCTTCTATAAATGTTGTAGTGCTCACTGTTGTAGTCACAGACGCCCTCCAACCAACTGTGTGCAAGAACCGGAGGCATCTGGGGCTAGCAAATTGGTGTCACTCGCCGGCATGGGTTCCGACCCTGAGCGAGAACTGGTCAACTTGAAAGTGAGGGCGTCCGTTAGCTCTTTGTACTATTCACTCCCAGTGTCCGTCGGGGGCGAACGGGGTGATTTCTCCCGTGGGTTCCCCGGGTAAAACAAACGGCACACCCTGATGTAATGATTCCAGCATCCACATCTACCACAACGTTTTCCTCTAGAAGGACATTTCTTAGCTTTATGGCGGTGCGTCGTGGACCCACAACCCTTGCAATGGGAGTTTCCTGAGGCATTGACTTCTCAAAAATCTTCGTCCAAGCTATCCTCACTATCATGGTCCACAACATAAGCTGAGGCAAGCGGCTTCGGCTGCTTTTGTGGCTGGAACCAATTCAGCTTCACAGCTGGCTTAACAACCGATTCCCACCAGAGAGCTAGCTCCATTGCTTTAGCTAACGTTAAGTCATTTGGTGCCATTAACAGCCTAGCATGCTACACGTGTGCTCTGCTAGTTGATTGCAAACCATTTCATCTTCAAGCGGTCCAAAACGACACTCACTGGCTAACTGCTTCAAGTCAATGACATATTGGCGGATAGGCTCACCTACCCACAGATATCGCTGCCGAAAACAAATCCTCCGGACAGTCACATTGTCTGGGGTGGAGAAACATTTAGCTAGCAGCTTCACAATGCTGTGCCGAGCGTCCGCAGGACCCTCCGGCCCTCCTTACCCAGGTTGTTAATGAGAAGCACCCACTCTCTCTCTTTGTTGAGTTCCCCGAGGCCCAGCGCCGTAGCATACATCTGATAGGCCTCCCACCAATGCAGCCACGAAACCAGTGGTTCGCCTGGGTGCTCGAGAAAAGGACGAAGTGGGGTGATGCACGACACCATGAGTTAATCCTCAATCGCCAAATGTTATGTATGGAAATACCTGGGTGAAGGATGAGGCAGGATGATGGTTGGTGAACACAGCTTTATTACAGGAACTATGTACAAGCAGACACACAGTATGCACCAGCAGAGGCATCCAGCAAAGAGGCCCTAAGATGGACGTCCTCTGGTATTTATAGGGTGGTGCAGTGACGTGACAAGAAGTGCACGTCACAACACCGCACTTCACAATAAGGTGCCGGGTTACACACAGTGACCCCTCCTACTGATGATTTATTCATACATATCAATAGTGTGTCATCCTTTATTAATGGCCTCACATTCAGCTTGCACCTGCAACATAAACACACTTTAAGATGTGATCCTGCAGAACGTAAGCAGGAACTGTGCCATGCCTTCACTTAAGTAAGTCACCTACCGTATGCATGCAAATGTAGTTCCAGCGCAAACTGGGGCATACAGCAGCAACAGCACTTCTCTCTGCTCACTGTAACACACACACACACACACACACACACAGAGATGCGGTTTAAGCTGCTGATATCCCTCTAACAAGCACACAACCACGCACAGACTACCAGTTACATGCCTCATTGGGATTTGTTTAAGTGTGGAAGATTGTTTGTGCGACTGTGTGTTCTGTACGCTGAAGTAAGTCTCCAGCTGATGAATGAGAGATTGTTACCGCTGCAGCAGGAGAGAGTCGGTATAATGAGCTCGCTGGAACAGTGTGTACTGCAAGCAGGATCCAGGTCAAGAAAAGAAACCAGTCTTATCAACTATCTTTGCTGCACATTTCCTCCTGGAAAATAGAAGCTTGAGTACATTTTCCCTTTGGGAAAAAATAACCAAAATGAAATCCCAGAAGGTAGTTAAGAAGGTTTGATAATTGATGGCAAATCTGTCTCAAGATAGATTTTTGGACTGTGGGCATTCAACACATTAAAATTATTCCTGCCTGGTAATTCACCCGTGAAATGACTGAGTCAGCGTGTGAACGTAAGGAACGTGGAGGAGGTGTCCTCTTTGACACTGTGTCACTGTAAAAATATTAGTGTGTACATCTCTCCGTGGCCTACAATTAGTGCAGTAATGAGACACCTGTTACTGTCGCCCTCCTCCAACATCTCGCAGTCTCTCTCTGGGGAGATCAACAATCTCACAACAGCAGCGGGGTGATGACAGGGAAGGGGAGGAGGTAATTTTTTAAAAAAAACTAAAAGGTAGTGACAGGAACTGCGAGGGCGAACAGAAATGAAGACAGAAGAGCAAGGTTGATCTCATTGGAACTGTGTGCTGGGGACAAATGTTGTTCATTAGAGGTAATGGCCTTTCTCCATCAACCCCCTCTCATTTGATCCTCATTTCATCTTGATTTGCCAGTTTATTTCCCATGCAAGTCAGTTCAATTACATGACATCTTCTCGCCTCTTTGTTTGCAACTAAAAAAGGTGGAGGAGGATCAGGTTGCTCGGATTTATGAATGAGAATGGCACACGTAGCAGAGGACGGTGCGAGTCAACAGTTATCTTCAAGATGAGTTGACCAGTTAAAATACATTCATTTCCCTTTAGTCTTCCCTTTGGTCATGTGGATCACCACATTGGTAGGCAGGCATTGTGGAAGGAACAAAGACAGAAATGGTTTATCATGGCATGAGAAAACAATTTATTGGAATACTCAAAATCTCTCACTAACAAGAGCGCTCTGAGGCGAGCGCTATATCCCCCACCTCAGTTTTCTTTGAAGATCCCAATACTTACTGACAGAGAGCAGTTTTCAACTTTTCAATATAATTACTGTGGTAGACCCAAATTATGATAAGTCCACCAGCCACGAATATATTACAAAGTATGCAACCCATAGTTGTAGATCAGGATCCCGAGGTGAACACGTGCAGAAAGTTTGGTGACCTGAGAGGGCTTTACGCATTTTATAGTTAAGAGCGCATCGGTAGTGCCAACCTTGACCTCTGACCTTTTGACCCCAAACCTGTAGTCAGAGGTCATGGTGTCAGAGTGAACCTGTGTACCAGGTTTGGTGACCCTAAAGCAGGGGTGTCCAATCATGTGCCACGGAGGGCCAAGACCCTGCAGGTTTTATCTTCTACCCAGTTGCTTCAGCAGGTGTTTTCACTGATCAGCAATCAGTGGGAGGAAGTTCAGTGAAATCTGGTGCTGAACACACTGGTTGGAGGTAAAGCCTGCAGGGTCTTGGCCCTCCGTGGCACATGATTGGACACCCCTGCCCTAAAGCCTTATTCATACTGCATTTCCCCTCTAATCCACTTTGGTCCGCATGCACTTTGGATGAGCCTGGCACGCACATGGAGCTGTACATGCTCACTTTTTTCATCTACCCAGGCCATACGGTTGATGCATGCGCACAACCATCATTTGTAGTTTCACTCCTGCCCTATAAGTAGCGCCAATGCGCTGATGCACCAGGATTTTCACCAGTGAAGAAATGCTGCTTGCTTTCTGCTGCTTGATTTCCTGGTTTTCACTCCTTTTCCACAAAGATGCTGTTGCTGCTGCTGCTGCTGAAGTATGTATGTATGATTCATGTATGTTTATTCTTGTCTTCTGCTTCCTCATTGTCTTCTTCATCTACCTTGACTTGGTATGCTGTGTTGATATCGCCTCCTTGTGAATGAGACATTCAGTCTTGCGCATGTGCTTTTCAACGCGTTCAGGTCGTGGGCAGGCGGCGCAGTCACAAAATTTGGGCTGCACACGGTCGTCCGCGGTCAAGCACTGTGGACACTAGCAGAGTGGAGACGATGACGTAAATTTCGTCACACGAGGTTTCCAGTTACATGTACGCAGACAGCAGAGGTGCAGCATGAATCCAGGTTAACTTTACTTGTTGTAGAGTAATAAGGCATAGGGAATATTAACTTTGACCTTTTGACCCCAAACCCATAGTCTGAGGTCAGGATCCCAAGGTGAACCTGTGTGCCGGGTTTGTTGGCTCTAGCTTTACTCGTTTTATAATAATAGTGCAAATGGAATGCTAACCTTGACCTTTGATCTTTTGAGCCTAAATCCATAGTCAGAGGTCAGGAGCCCAAGGTGAGACTGTGTAGCCAGTTTGGTGACCCTAGCTTTCTTTGTTGTTAAGATATAGTTTATAAGCCATTCTGATGTTGACCTTTGATTTTGTGATCCCAAATGTATAGTCGCACTTCAGGGTCACAGGGTGAACCTGTGTACCAAGTTTAGTGACCCTAGCTTTACTCATTGTACAGTAATAAGACATAGGGAATGTTAACATTAACCTTTGACCTTTTGACCTCAAACCCATAGTCAGAGGTCAGGAGCCCAAGATGATCCTACATACCAGGTTTGGTGGCCCTTGCTTTACTCGTTTTATAGTAATAGCAAATGTAGCATTTACCATAATGCAACTGCAATGTTAACTATGAAATTTGACCTTTGACCCCTTGAGCCCAAACCCATAATTGGGTCAGGGTGTAAATCCTCCAAGATGTGTATTAGATACAACTACTGTATCGCTTTGAAAAGCCCACATCATTTCTTTTAGAAGTTATTTGGAAAGTTTAGGGAAAACCTGACCTTTGACCTCAGGGTCATCAGATGAGAGTGAAATTGCAATATGCACATCGTAAGAGTATCTCAAACCATGGTACCGAGTTTCAAAGCAATCAGAACAAAACTGTAAGAGGAGTTGATTTCACAAGACAGTTACTGTCTACTGTATGTTTTACCGGCAGTCACTCCTGCGGAGTATGACGACTTCAGCAAAGTTGTTCATGGGTGTACAGCCCAATGTGGTGAAAATTTCGTCTGCGTCTATAAGAAGCAAGGGATATGGGCTTGAGGATCAGCAGCTGAGGCAGCCTTGGCAGCACACTTTTGACTGTGCTCAGCTGTCTCCTCAGCCAGACTGTCATCGATCAGGGAGACAGAGCCTCTGACAGCAGATCTCCACCAGAGACGGTCGCTTGCTCCAACCTCCCAGAAGTCGACGTTGATGGCACAGGCCTTCAGGTGTCTTTTGAGAATGTCCTTGAATCTTTTACACCTGCATCAAGACCACCAGCCACAGCACAGAGAAGAGACACACACTCACGCACCCCGCCCCCACCTACCCACTGAGTCTCACCAGGCCAGGTAAACAAGGCACTGAGGAATATCATCCCCAGCAAGGCAGCAGGACCAGACAACATACCTGGGCGGGCCCTCAGAGCATGCACTGCCGAGCTGACTGACGCTCTCACAGCAATCTTCAACCTCTCCCTCAACCAGAACATAGTCCCCTCCAGCTTCAAAACAACAACCATCATCCCCCTCCCCAAAAGGAGCCCGCTGACCTGTCTGAATGATTACAGACCGGTAGCACTCACTCCAATCATCATGAAGTGCTTCGAGAGAGTGGTGCTGCCCCTCATTCAGCACAGCATACCGGGCATCCTGGACCACATGCAGTACGCCTACCAGCCCAACAGGTCCACCTCAGATGCCATTGCTGCAGCATTCCATTATTCTCTCTCCCATCTGGAAGATAAAGACTCCTACATTAGGATGCTCTTTGTCGACTACAGCTCCGCCTTCAACGCCTTCAACACGGTCATCCCCCACAAACTCACCGACAAACTGTCTTCACTTGGCCTGCACCCCACCCTCTGTGACTGGCTACTGGACTTTCTATAACTGGCAGGCCCCAGTCTGTCAGGATGGGTAACAGGACCTCAGCCAGCATCATCACAAACACAGGTGTCCCACAGGGTTGTGTTCTCAGCCCCATCCTCTACAGCCTCTTCACCCATGACTGTGTTGTCTCCCACAAGGATAATATCATCCTAAAGTTTGCGGATGACACAGCAGTGATAGGATGCATCACTGGTGATGATGAAGCATCCTACAGGAGGGAGGTGGCCAACCTGGTGTCATGGTGTGAGGACAACAACTTCACCCTCAACACGGACAAGACAAAGGAGATTATAGTGGACATGGGGAAAGGGAGGAGGAGACCCCATCGGCCCCCGGAAGCTTGAGGTGGAGCGGGTGAGCAGCTTTAAATACCGGGGCATCCACATCAGTGAGGACCTTAAGTGGACACACAACACCACAGAGCTGGTTAAGAGAGCTCAGCAGCGACTGTACTTTCTGAGGAGGCTGAAGACGTTTGGCATGTCTTCCAGGATCCTCAACAATTTCTACAGCTCCATCATCGAGAGCATCTTGACCAACTGCATCACTGTGTTTTAGGGCAGCACCACTGCTCTGGGCCGCAAATGCCTGCAGAGAGTGGTGAAGACAGCAGAGAAGATCATCAGGACTCCACTCCCCTCTCTGCAGAGCATCTACTACCGCAGAGTCCAAAGGAGAGCTGACGCCATCCTCCAGGACCCGACCCACCCCCAGCACAGACTGTTCATATTTCTACCCTCAGGCCGGAGGTCCAGACATGTGAAATGCAGGACAACCAGACTGAAGAACTCCTTCTTTCCCACTGCCATCAGACTCCTGAACAGATAACAACTCCCAAAACTCTGTAACACAGCTTTGCATATAGGAACTCACACACCAGCTGCTAAATTTGCACACTGCTCACCTGTACAGTAGATATATTATCACCTGTCTGATGTCCATATCGTCTCTGCTGCTACTTATCATGCAAAGTCTACTGGTACTATTGTTACAGAAATAATTTGTAATTATACACTGCTCATTGCACAATGCTCATTTGCACACTGTACATAAGTCTATGCCTTCTCAGGTTCACATCAGGTTGCACAATGCTCATTTGCACACTGTACATAGGTTCATGCCATCTCAGGTTCACATAATCTCTGATATCAATATATCACTATCACTTTAGTCATCCAGTGAATTTTCAGTTTTATTCCTCTCCTGCTTAACTGTGTGTTGGTGTGTGTGTTATTGTCATCCATTAGTATTAGGATTGAGATACTGTGTTAGTGTGTCATGACCTATTAGAATTGTTGTTTCGGTGCCTTTTACCTTGGCATTCGTTTGGAGAGCAAAGTAAGAATTTTATTGCTCAGGAAATGTAGCATTTCTTAACTGTGCACATGATAATAAAGCCTTTGAATCTTGAATCTTGAATCTGAGCTTGGATCTGCCTCTGTTTCTTATACCACTGACAAATTCACCATAAAAGACAGCCTTAGGAAGCCACAAGTCATCCATGCGGGCTACATGGCCAATACAGTTGACTCTATGAGAGTAGTGCCTCAACACTGGGTATGCCTGCTAGTCTTCTTACTTTCACGTCAGTAATCCTGTCTTGCCAACGGATCTTAAGGAGATGTCTCAGCTGGTTCATCTGAGTGTGCTGGAGTCTCTTAATGTGGTGACGATACAGAGTGTAGGTTTCAGAAGAGTAGCGCAGGCAGGTGAGGACCACTGCACAGTACACCTTGCACTTAGTTGCTAGCCGGATGCCATGTCTCTTCCATACTTTGGACTACAGCTTCCCATATGCTGCTGCAGCTGCACTGATGCACCTTTCCACTTCTTTGTCCAGGCTGTTATCACTGGAGACTGTGCTGCCAAGATAAGTAAATCTGTGCACAGTTTGAAGTGCGTTTCCGTCAAGGGACAGTTCTGGGTCAGCATTGGCAGTGTGTTTAGGAGGCTGGAACAAGACCTCAGTCTTTCTGTTGTGGGAGCCAATACACAGCCTTGCTTGACACCTTGATTCACAGTGAACTGGTCCGAGAGTGTGTTGTTGAGAGAAACTTGGGCCACCATGCCAGTGTGAAGCTGAGAGATGAGACTGACGATGCCCTCAGGACAGCCATAGCAATGCAGGAGAGACCAGAGACACTCCCTCTTCATCATATCAAAAGCTTTGGCGAAGTCAATGAACATGATGCACAGGGTCATGTTCTGCTCAAAGGCTTTCTCCTGCAGCTGGCACAACATCAAGATCATGTCAATGGTCGATCTGGATTTACGAAAGCCACACTGCGATTCAGGGAGAACTGCGTTGAGGTTTGAGGCACTCCAGAATCCCTTTGTTGAGCACTTTGCCGGCGACTGACAAAAGTGAAATGCCTCTGTAGTTCCCGTACTCTTGTTTGTTGCCTTTCTTCTTGAAGATGGGGATGACAACAGCGTCTTTGAAATCTTGTGGCACAAACCTTTCATTCCAAATGGCTGACAATAAGTCATATAGAGCAGCAGTCCCCAACACCCAGGCCGCAAACCGGTACAGGTCCGTGGGTCATTTGGTACCGGGCCGCACAGAAAGAATAAATAACTTAAATTACTTCTGTTTTATTTATTATCTGAGTCTGAATAATGTTTTATTTTGAAAAATTACCGGATTCTCTCCGTTACATCCATCTATGGCTCACTCTTGACGCATGTCAAGACACTTGTCTCGGTCACGTGATACGTTCCCGCTAAAATTAAACCCACGAGCTAGCAAAATGAGTAAAAAACAAACGTCTTTGGAAAGCTTCTTTGCGAAGGGGAAAAGGCCCAGTGAAGAGACAGAAGAGCCTATGACTTCCAAGAAAAAGAAAGCTGCATTTCACAGACAATACCAGGAGTCCTACTTAAAATACAGATTTATCTCGACAGGAGATTCCCACGCACCAAGCCCACTCTGCATAGTATGTGGCGACCGGCTCCCATTACCCCTAGATGGGACCGTCTTGTTGCAGAGAAACAAGCTCAGGGCTGCCACTGATTCAGCGTTGTGATGATTTGTATTTTTCATGCACTTTATATTTGTGTTTGTGGTGTATCTTATTTTAGAGGCATGTTTAAACATTACCATAGCAATCAGAGAGTGTTGTGGGCAGAGAGGATGTTACTCATTATGTTGTTGTGATGTTAAGAGGACACTGCTAATAAAGTTGCAAACGAGTACACAGTGGATTCACATTCATTATTATATTTAGAAAATACCACAGTTTTTATGCCGGTCGTATCATGTTCTTTTGTTGTATTTATCCACCACACCTTAAAGGCCTTAAAGGCCGAACCCTGACAATATTGTCTGACATTAAACCGGTCCATGGCGCAAAAAAGGTTGGAGACTGCTGATACAGAGTACAGATGATCTGTTCTCCTCTATTCTGGTAGATCTTGCATGGATACCATCCATTTTGGGATATTTATTGGAAGCAAGGCTTCATACAGCCTGTCACACTTCATCTATGAGCAAGGGTCATCAGCACTGAAAAGCACCGGACGCTGGATAGGGCTGGACTGAGTTCATCTGTGATAAAAAACAGTCTTCAGTGCTTGGTAGTAGCCTCTGGTAGCCTCTTCCATTCTCTGGATTTCTTCAGCTTTCTGAGCCCACCACTCATCTTCCATGTCTCTAAGCTTACACTGAAGTTCTGCCCTCACTTTAGCAAACTCAGTTTTAGTTCTCTGGGATCTGGGCTTGTCAAGAGAGGCCTGGTGAGCTTTATGCTTATCCTTGATGAGCTCTGGAATATGGGAGTCAGATTCATCAAACCAGTCCTGATTCCTGTGCTTTAGGTGCACCAGTACTTCTTAGGCAGCTTTGTAAAGACATTAGCTGAAATTCTGCCACTTCTCAGCAGCAGTGAAGTTCTTGGTGGCTGGTGAGAGGTGCTGACAAAATATAGTATAGAGATCTTCCCCAGCACTGGTTTCCCCAAGTTGGTTGACATTGAGCTTCTTGCTTGGGTGGGGGGTTGTTCTCTGTCTAGGCCAATAGATGGAGACCTTGAGCCTATACCTTATCATGTAGTGGTCAGTGCCACATTCTGGGCCTCTTGTGGCCCTAGTAATGCACATGTCATGGGTCTTGTTCTGGTTTATCTGAATATAGTCCAGAAGATGGACATGTCCAGATCTTGGGTATCTCCAGCAGAAGAAGTGATGATCAGGCACATTAAAGATGGTGTTAGTCACTGTGAGTGAGAACTCACAATAATAAGATAAGAGCTCTCTGTTGCCATTATAAGATCCCCATCCAAATCTGCCACGGACTCCTGGCCATGCATCTTGGTTGCATCTGACTCGCATTGAAGTCACCAAGCAGTATACTGTAACTGTGTCTGTGCTGGGGATCTTTTGCAGCACTTTTTAAAGCTGAGAGTAGAAAGCAGCTATAACGACAGGGTTGTGAGTCATTGTCAGTGCATACACACTGATCCAAGTCATGTGTTTGGTGGTGGAGATTTCTCTCCTTTCCTCTGTGTCCGAGAGCCTCATCTCTGAGAGAGTAGCAATGTCCACACCGAAGGTGTTGAGCTCCTTGGCAAGAAAAGTGGTTCGTCTCTTGAGATGGTTGGGGTTATTATCAAGGAGTGTTCGCACATTCCAACATACAATCTGTAGCTTTGATTTGCACCCACTGAGATGGAGAACCCGCTGACTGTGAGCAGCCAGCCAGGTTATTTGAGGATGAGCCTTTTTTACCTCACATTTTCTAGAGGCGTCCTCGTACTGAGGCAAGTGGGGTATCCCTAAAAAAGAGCCACCTGGTTGCCCAGGAAGGACCTCACAGCACTGTCACCCTTCAGGAGCTGTGTAACCATCACTCGTGGACCATGCAAATGCAGGTCCCTGCTACCGACTTCCAGCTTCTCAGACCTGCCGGCACCACAGGAGACCTGTTGCTCTGCGACTTAGGTTGCCGAAGTGGCCTGCACAAAAATTAGGTGAGGAGAGCATTGTGCAGGTACTCTCCCACCCTCTGGGTCATGTGGTTGGGGAATCAAGTGGCAGGAAGAAGAACCAACTTGCCAACAACATGACTGTCTATGAAATGAGGTGAAACAGGAAGTCATAGGTCAGGGGCTACAACTCCTGCAAAAATCATCTGATCAGAACCAAATTACGATATGAGCATCCTCAGTGTATATCAAACCACAGTACCAGGTTTCAAAACAATCGGAACAAAACTCTAGGAGGAGTTGATTTCACAAAAGTGGGACAGACGGACAGACGGACAGACAGACAGACGGACAGACCCATAACATAATCCCCCTTTGATCTTCGCCCAAAGGGCTCTTCAACCCCTTTGGGCTTCAACCAATGGGGGATAAAAATCATCTGGAGTGTTACAGAAAGAAAGCAGGTGATTAAGGGTGGCTCTCACTGCCTTGTTATGCTGAGGCTTGAAGTGAGGTGGAAGCTACCATTCAGCTGAGGAGGCTGCATGCACTTCAATTGAATTTGCCTATTTTTAAATGAATTACTGAAATAAATCAACTTTTCGATGACATTCTAATTTATTGAGAAGCACCTGTATATCTGTAAGAAGGATTACACAAAAAGTACCAGATGGATTATAACGAAATTTTCATCAGTGGTGGCCCCCTGGCTTATGGATGAACACATTAGATTCTGGAGGTGATCTCACAATATAGATTCTGGATCAGTTTCTTTTACATTGTGAGATACAGCTGCTCTCCAAGTGCCCTCTATTTCTTTACATACCATGAGCACAGCTTTCAGTTTTGTTGAGTGAAGTTACAAGGACAAAGCCTGGGTAAGTCGAACTAGCTTCGTAGTATACCACTCTGTCAGAGGAATAAATATTTAGGGTTTTCCCATTTTCTTGGTTCATACTGTATATATAACTTTTAGCTGGTCTGGGTTGGTAGACCCAGAGATGTGTTTATGCGCTTCTCTGGCATCAGAGTTGGAGTCGACATGGGAAAATGTTAAGGCTCAAGTTGAAGTTTTCATAGATGCCTGCTGCTCACTATTATGTATTTTCATAATAACAACAAGCAGCACGGATGTGATGATGTGGGCACAGGTGATGTCATCATGCCGTGCCTATAATAGGGGACTGTTGGTGGCAGCCCGCTCTCTTTGGCGCTCTGCCTCTAGTACAACATCAGCCTGTACCTCCTTACAGCTAGCATACTAGCCATTCTGTATGTTCCATATGCTACTACCTTTCTTTTAATAAAGCCACCATTCAGCACAGCCACCACCTCCGCTGTCATTCGTTTCCAGACACAACAATTGGCAATGAGATAAAATTAATCTTCTGGAGGAAATAAGACATTTTCCTGATGATGGAAGCATATATGGAAGCGCATCTGGAAGCGTGTCTGGCACGCCGGCCGGAGAGTGTGACGGCTAAATGACTCAAATTTTGCCAGTGCCAACAGCGAGCGGGAGAGTCAGTCCAGCAGTTAGTCGCCAATTTCCGCTGTCTGGCAAGTACATGCAGGTTTGCACACTTGGAAGAGGAGATGGTACGTGACAAGCTAGCGGAACATGCTAGAAGCGAGAAGCTGTGGGAGAGGTTAATGACAACACCAGGCAGCCTGACGCTGACCGAAACATTGGAGATAGCATCCCAGCTAGAGCTAGAAGAGGCTGCCCAGTTAGCATTGTAGCTAACAGGCCAAGCCCCATGCTCCCCACAGTCAGCTCCACTGGTACAGACAGTTGCCCTGGCTGCTGAACCTGTCGACCCCACACCTTCCCAGGAGGGCCCCAAAGTAGATGCCAGGGGACAGCAGGGCACCACAGTGCGCCAACCCAGCAGTAAACTCAGTTTGGCTGATGGCGGCTCAATTCTGCTGCACTCAGACGTGGACACAGCCACTCTCAGCTCTGCACCGCATGCCGAGCAGAACTCAGTAAAACTGGAGCCGCCACGGGAGCTTCAGACCACACCCACAAGGACCCGGAGCTGGTCCTCATACAGCACAAGCGTTCTCGAGCTGCCGCTTGATTGCAGGAGATCTGGTCCAAGGTTAAGCAGAAAGCAGAGAGAGCATAATCCAGATTCGACTCAGATCCTTTACAGCATAAGCCTCATGGAGCCACCGTACAGCTGCAGGAGATAAAGTCTGTGGCCAAGCAGGACCCCAGTGAACAACAACAACCCGGAGCGCGTCACATTGCAGGCAAGGACGACATGCCACCGCAACCACAACCAACATCAGAGGACAGAGGGCATAAACCAGACTCGTCTCTGATCCTCGCCCAGCATAAGCCTCAGGGAGCCACCGCAGTGCTGCAGGAGAGAGAGTTCTTGGCCAAGCAGGATCCCGGTGAACGATGCCAACCCAGCATGTGTCCTGTCGCTGACAAGAGCAACACACCGCCACGACCAGAAACAGCACCAGGAGAGAGAGAGCGTAAATCACACTCATTTCAGATCCTCACCCAGCATAAGCCTCAGGGAGCTGCCCTAGTGCTGCAGGAGAGAGAGTTCATGGCCAAGCGGGACCCAGCAGAACAATACCAATTCAGAGCACATCCTGCTGCAGGCATGAATGGCACGCTGCCACAACGGCAACCAACACTGGGCATAAGAGAGCAGCATCACTGAGTGTAGCCAAGCAGGTCACCACTTGCATGATTCGACTGGGTTCAGGTAGGCCGATCCGAACGCCTGGACCTGCAGACATTCCAGTCACCGCAGATGATGATCACCATGCAGTTGGAGCCAGCCACCTTCCACATGGTCGATGGTTCGAGATGGCATGCCAGTCGTCTTTGCAGGGTAAGATCAGCAGCTGCCCCAGATCAAGATGCAAAGCTGGAGCCAACCCAACCAATGTGGGACCTGGGCTGGGATTTTGCTGACGAGTGAGCCATGATTCCAGCGAGATGGCACGCAGGTCCACTACAGCCGGCACCTCCAGGGCCATGCCCACTGCAGGCTCACCTGAGGGCCCTGAGGTTGGACAGTAAGAAGATGACTCTCAGTTTTGCAATGTTTAGACAGAGCACAGTTGACTACAGTAGCAGAATAAACCACTCAGTCGTGTAGGGTGTACTGGGAGTCCAGCAGGTTGCCCAGGTTCAGGTTTGATTTGCTGTGGGTTCACATGCCTGCCATAATGTTCATAATGGTTTTGGTTTCTCCTAGGGGGGAGGTGAATGTTATGTATTCCCAAAATAACAACAAGCAGCACAGATGTGATGGCACGGGCACAGGTGACGTCATCACGCTGTGCCTATAGGGGGGTTGCACGTGACATTAGTGGTCATGTGCCACATTGTTTTTCTGCCATTTTGGATGGCAAACAGCGTGGCCCCTGTGTTGATAATAATAATAATAATTCCACTAGCACCTACTCAGCCCGACTCGCCACGGTAAAATGGTAAATGGCGTTCACTTATATTGCGCTTTTCTTCTCATCTAGGATGACCAAAGCACTTTACAGATCCTGCAATCCACCCGTTCACACACACATTCACACACTGATGGTGGCAGAGCTGCTATACACACAGATGCTAACCAGGCCACCAGAAGCAACTAGGGGTTCAGTGTCTTGCTCAAGGACACTTCAACAAGTGGACAGCAGACAGAGCGGGAATCGAACCCATGACCCTCCAATCAGTAGTCAGTCACACCACACCTCCGCCACCACTGCCCCACGATGTTGTTCGTTTTCTATTATGACTGAATACCGCCTTAAGTGGGTGAGATCTTTACAGCAAGGCCGCCCGACACTCCCATGACATCATTTGTATGTAACAAGCAAAACACAAGATGGATATGGAGGCAAGCCTGCTGCTCACTGGCTTTTTGTCAGAGTAAAGGCAAAAAAGGAGAGCCAGAGAAGGCTACAGGCGGCAAGACGAAACACTCTGGAAAAGTACTGGAGAGTTTAGGAAGCCATGGAGCAGTGGAAAGCATGAGGATACGAACTAGATCACATATGAAGGTAAGCTAATGATTGCTAATGCTGTTAAGCACGAATAAGACCCCCGTACTGTTGTGTTGGAGTTTGGGCTCTTGTTTGTCTGGTACGGGCGGTGGCTCCACCTTTCTGGTTCCGCCACTACCTGTGGGTATAAGAGGGCAGCAGGCACAAGGGGCGGTCTCTTGGCCACCTCTCTGCCTGATGGATGCGCTTGTATTGTGAGAAGTGCCTAATAATAAATGTGTGTTCAGTCTTACACTTTGCCTCATCCTTGGCTCCTATTACGGACATAGCATTTGGCAACGAGAATAAAAGCAGGTATGTGTAACTTTTATTCAACCATTTTTGGAGCTTCCCGGCGAGCCTCCTGTCCCTTGGTCGAGGTGGTTTGCAGCATTCCAGACATATTTGGTGGCACGGGACCTCAGGAAGCTGGAGAAATTGAGGGCACGTGCTTTGCTGGTTCATAACCTGGAAATGGAGGGACAGTGAATTTTGAGTACGTTAGGTGACTGTGATAGCTTTGAGGAAGTGGTGGAGCTAATGGCGCGCCATTTCCGTGCCCCAGAAAACGTCATCGTCTGTAGGTTTCAGTTTTGACAGCGCCGCTAATGGGTTGGAGAGTCGGTGCAGCGGTTTGTGGCAGACCTGAAGCTATTGGCCAGTGTCTGCCGGTTCAGACCATTGGAAGAGGAAATGATTTGTGATCAGTTGGCAGAACATACTATCTGCCCTGCTGTCAGGTCGAAACTGCTCAAATTCTCGGGTGAACTGATGCTTTCTACGGCTATCGATTTAGCTCAACAATTGGAGGCAGAGGATAAGCTATCACGGGAGCTAAGTGGGAGTATGCAACATTGCCATATTGAATCACAGTTGACGGCGCAGGCAGTGGACCCAGACAGCAACGATGGTGTGGAAGGTGAGGAGGAACACGCCAATGCTGTAAAAATGAGGTCTGCCCCAGGAACGCCCATGTGCATGGGTTGCGGGTTCATGAAGCACTGCTATAAGGCCAGGGAGTGTTCGGCGAGAGGGAAGCACTGTGGCAAGTGCGGACTCTTGCATCAATTCACCAGAGCATGTCACAAGTTTGAGCGTGGGAGTCCGAGACATAAAGAGGACTCACCCACTCCCACGGTTGTCCACACAGTGTCCCCAAGTACTGACAGATGCTCCTACTGTATGGTGGAGCTGGACAGGGTGATGATGCCACTGCTGACTGACATGGGAGCAGTCGGCTCCGTGTTGAATTGGACGACTGTGAGGACTTTTTTCCCTCATTTTAGGATTGGAGGTGATTCGGCGCCGCTTTGCGGTTATGGCGGAAGAAAACTGGCCATGGTGGAATCACTGAGACTGATGGCTCGTTGTAAGTTGGCGGAGGTGTGTAACCTGAAGTTCATTGTGACTTCCCGTGATGAGAATATAATGGGATGTGATTTGTTTTATGGTTTGGGCTTCGCCATTAAAAGCATTACTGGAGAGAAATGGTCGGGATGTGGTTTGTGGGACTGGCTGGTCCCATGAACGGAAGACAGAGCTGTGTAGGACGAAACTTTGCCTAGTAATCTGGAAAATGAGCAGGGCCAATACCATCCAGGGCCATTGCAGGAGGGTTCCGGTGCCAGAGCTCAAGTGGCCCTAGACGAGGGGACTGGGCGGCACAGTGGGACACCTGTGAGGGCAGGTGGTGCCAAGGGGCTGGTCCCATATGTTCCCAGACTTCATCTGGAAGGGACCGGAGAACAGGGGGTCACAACGGTGTGGGCGGCAGAGGAGACAAAAGCGGTCGGGGCAGGACCGGCTGGTACGGTAAAATGACGTGCCAAACAGAGACACTGTAAGCCGAGTAGGGCCCCTCTGGGGGTCGCGGATGTGGTCCGGACCCAGGAGGAGGATCAGTCAAGGAGGATTCGGGCCAAGCATTGAATGGACGATCATCAGGGGTGGCTGCAGGTGGTGGTCACTCAGAGGGATGCCTACCTCCAGTTGTCGGATTTTATTTATTTATTTAGCGAATGCAAAGTCCTTAAGCCAAGCAGTTGCCTCCTGGTTTGCTGTATGGAGGGTGTGTAATCCTCCTTCCAGTCTTTGGAGCGGGCAAGCCTCTATGATGTGTTCCATTGTTTGCTCCTCTCCACATGCGCACAGTGGGCTGGGGCTACTGCCCCATCTGTGAAGGCTGGCCAAGCATGGGCCATGTCCAGTCCTGAAGCGATTAAGTGTAGACCACTGTCTCCTTGGGAGGTTGGTGCCCAGGACCTGTTGGTTGGGGTTTGTCACCAGGTGTTTGTTTGGGACCTCCTTGGTCTCCCATTCCACTTGCCAAGCTGTCTGGATGGTAAAGTCAGCTGGGGGAGGGTTTTTCCAAATCGGCCGTCTGGATGAAAGTCGGGCAGTGGGTGGGGTATAGATATCTGCATGGACTGGTAAGTGAGGAGAATCTTTAACTTTTTGGAGCATCCTTTGAGTTAATGCTGCTCGCCGGATGTGTGGAGGGGCTATGTTTGACAGTACAGGGAGCCAGGGGAGTGGCGTTGAGCGGATTGTTCCAGTTATAGTTCTCATGGTTGTGTTGAGCTGGGTGTCTACGTGGGGTGTGTAAGATGACCTGGACCAGACAGGGGCACAATATTCTGCTACAGAGTATGAAAGGGCCAGTGCTGAGGTGCGCAGGGTGGAGGCTGCCGCCCCCCATTTTGCACCAGCGAGCTTGCAGAGCAGGTTGTTTCGTACCTTCACCTTAGCAGCCGTCCCCTTTAGATGTTCCTTGAAGGATAGGGTCCTATCAAGGGTCACTCCAAGGTAGGTTGGATTCGGGGCATGTTTAAGCTTGAGTCCGCTCAGGTGGATGTTTAGTTCTCTGGCAGCTTTTACATTGTGGAGATGGAATACACTGGAGACGGTTTTTGCTGGGCTTGGTTTTAGGCGCCAGATTTTGCAGAACTGGTCCATTTTGGCAAGATCTTCCGTGAGCACCCGTTCCAGTGGCTCAAAGTCTGGTGCTTGGAGTGCCAAACAGATGTCGTCTGCATAGATGAATTTGCAGGATTTTGTAGTGGGCAGGTCATTTATGTAGAGGTTGAACAGAGTTGGAACTAGAACTGAGCCTTGTGGGAGTCCGTTTTTCTGCGTTCTCCATGCACTTGTGTTCTGACCGAGGTGGACTCTGAACCTTCGGTTGGTCAGCAAGGTTTTAATAATTGCTGTTGCCCAAGCAGGGATCGCTTTTATAAGTTTCAGGAGGAGGCCTTTGTGCCAGACCGTATCATAGGCGGCTGTAAGATCGAGAAACACAGCCCCTGTCTTCAGTCTGCTGTCTAAGCCATTTTCGATGAAGGTGGTTAGGGCCAGTACTTGTTCTCCTGTCCTTGCAGAAACCTGCTTGATCCACACATAGAATTTCCTCTATTCCTGGGGAAATACGTTACAATATTAGGCGCTCCATGATTTTGTAAGGAACGCTGAGTAGGGAGATTGGGCGGTAGCTTGCTGGTAGTTTGTGGTCTTTGCCAGGTTTTGGAATGGCAATGACCTTTGCTGTCCGCCATTTCTTTGGGATCGAGTTTGTTTGTGTGATCCTTGTGTAGAATTGTGTCAACCAGGTTAGGGCTCGGGGGCCAAGATTTTTCATGAATTCTGGGAAGATGTTATCGTATCCTGCTGCCTTTCCACATTTCAGGCCCTGTAGGACTTTCTCCAGTTCAGCAGCCTCAAAGGGTTCAGGGTTCATTTCCTCTACAGGCATTTTTTGGTGTGTTTTTTTTAGCTCAGTTGTAACTGCTCTTCTGGTGTCTTTGTCTTGGGGTGCTTTGGCGATAGTCAGTAGGTGGGATGCAACTTGGTTGGGTGTGACAGATGCTCGGCTTTGGCTAGGGGGCTTCTGTGCAGCTCCTAGGCGACGGATGAGGCTCCAACATTTCCTGCTACAGTGGGTAAAGCTCCGGTCAGCAACTGTCTCCTCCCATTTCTTTCGCTGGGCTGTATTTAGCGATCCAATGAGACGGTCTGCTATCTCTGGGTCCCCTGATGTTTGATAGGATTGTAGGAGGGCAGCGCTTTCTCCGTCCAAACATGGGACATAGAGGGGTCGGTAGCCTCGTGGGATTGCAGTATGGGCAGCCTTGAAGATTGCGCTGCAGAAGCGGTTGTATGCTTCATCTACAGTGATGGTGTGGAGTGGGATGGTAACAACACTCCGGTCCAGAGTTTCACTGAATTTCTTCCAGTTGGCTTTGCGGAAGTTCCAGCGCATCTTCCTTGGGCTGTTTATGACTGGAAGTTGTAGGCCAATGTGTACAAGCAGGGGCCAGTGTTGGCTGTGTGGAAAATCATCAAGAATGAGGATCTGTGTAGGATATGGCGCCCCATTCAAAGAGCTGACCCAGCATAGGTCAGGAGAATAGTCTTTCTTCCACCTAGCAGAGTGGAGGGTTCCTCTTTGTTTGGGGTCGTATATCAAAGCGAGGTCATTTCTAGATGCCCAATCTGAAAGTGCCTCCCCATCACTGTCCACTGCTGGGTACCCCCAGTCAGGGTGATGGCTGTTAAAGTCCCCCACATAGATGGCAGGGTGGGGTAGGGTGGGTAAGACCTGCAGATCCCAGTTGGCACTAGGGGGCTTGTACACATTGACAATATGGAAGCCACCAATGGTTATGGTGTCTGAGAAATGTGTTGTTATCAGGTGATTTGCTTCAACTATGTCAGAACGCACATAGGTGGCACGTCCATGTTTAGCATGTGGAACATAGCACAGGAGGTCAAAGCCTTTGATGGTGTAGCAGCCAGCTTCCCCTGTGCCAATATGAGTCTCTTGGAGGCAGATTACATCAATCGAATGTTGGAAGGCGAGGACTTCCAACATTCAACAACTTCCAACATTCGACAACTTTCAACATCGGGCCAAGCATTGAATGGACGATCATCAGGGGTGGCTGCAGGTGGTGGCCACTCAGAGGGATGCCTACCTCCAGTTGTCGGATGGCTCATGGAGACACCTGAATGAGCTGCGGCGTGCCCGGGAGACGATTGGTGGGGTTGGGCCTGAACATGGAGCGTCCCCGGTGGTGGCGAAAAAGAGGTGCGCCGGGGTCGGGTCAGCCAGCCGTGATCCGGGAGGTCATATATATATATATATATATATATATATATATATATATATATATATATATATATATATATATATATATACACATATATATATATATATACCTGTTGTTTATTCATGTTCATGGGGATTAATTTCATATTGTGTTTAGGTTAGAACACGGCAGTGTTTTATATTATATTATTTGGTGTAGAGTATAAGCGGCAGAAAAATCCGCTTCACCATGTGGGGTGAGATGGCAGTCTTCCCATCCTCCCCTAATTTAGTTATTTTGGAATGACTGTGTTAGGCCATTTGTGTTGTGTTTTGTTTTAGTGCGTGTTTCGGGTTCCAAATATGGGTAGGTTCGGATTGTGTGTGGGGGGGTTTTTTGGTGGAGGGGGGGAAGAATGTTGGGTTGGAGTTTGGAGTTCTTGTTTGTGTGGTACGGGTGGTGACTCCGCCATTCTGGTTCCGCCACTACCAGTGGGTATAAGAGGGCAGCGGGCACGAGGGGTGGTCTCTTGGCCACCTCTCTGCCTAGTGGATGCGCTTGTATTGTGAGAAGTGCCTAATAATAAACGCGCATTCAGTCTTACACTTTGCCTCGTCTCTGGCTCCTATTACGGAAATAACATGTACTACATTGTAATCATGGCAAGATATCGCTATTAGGTACTAAAATATGTATGCTCTGTGTGTGTGTGTGTGTGTGTGTGTGTGTGTTTCAGATGGGTCTCTTGTGGCAAAATTATTGCTTCAAACCGTCGATCTGGGCGTTCAACCATGTCTTCAAGTGATGGGATGTCACCTCAGCTTCATGAACCGCAGTGATTGCACAGCTTCAGAATGTCTGTAGAAACGTGTAGATTTGTGTGCTACAAATTGCTCTGATCTGTGTGAAAATCATGGAGAGACTTTTGAGACATCACGGGATGCACCTGCTCCACCCGGTGGTATCGTGGCAAAACGTGATCAGCTGCCAAAAATTGATCGCCAAGTGCCATATTATAGTTATGGGGTTATATTAGCCGTAAAATATATATTTCAACAGGTAAACAGTGCTGATTTAGGTATAATAAAATATCTTTAACAATTAGGATGCATTTTTAATCTAAAACAAACTTAATCTAGGATTAAAAGCAATGCAGTCACAAGGTTACATGGAAAATACATGGATTTACTGGATATATACATGTAGATACTGTATAAATATATATTCTATGTGTGAATAATGCATTATGTACTCCTTTTGTACTGCACTAGTAATTTTTACAATAAACTTTTGTGCCTTTTGCAGATATGTCTCCATGTTTGTTTGTTTTATTTGTGAAGGTTACTAAGATTTAGTGACATAAATTAAATGCTAAAAGACTGGAAAAGCTATCTAAATAATCCAGCAGTTTGAGAAATCACTTTTGGTTTGATTTAAGTCTGTCAACAGAATTATGAACCACAAAACAGTTTGTGTTAAAACATGTTTAATCCCATTAAATCCTAACTCATTATTAGGAAATATAGATGCTAATATGGCCCAGAATTCCTCCATATACTGGTACTGTCACTAAAGTGTGCAGTGTCTTCTGCACTGGCACATCCAACACAGTCTTCAGTAAATAAAATAATTGTTTTTGATTACTTTTTCTTTAAAATGAGCCATTATTTTCAACGTCATTGATAAATATTTGGTTTGTATTGTTGACTCTTCCCACCAGTGTCTTAACAGACAAATAGAACATCATGACACAAACAAATAAGTCACTAAATTGTTTATTACAATCACCAGCTAAATCCAGATTATTTGGAATGTGCAAAATTCAAACTTTAAACTGGAAAAAAAACTCAGAATGGGTCACACACGCCGGCCAGACACGTTGACTCCTCGCCTTCACAAAGTGGCCCAGCACACCAAGGAACGTTTGATTGAAGGCAGCATTCTGAGCCATCCCCTTCCTTCGCAAGGTAGTTTCATGGGATACAGGTCAAGTGGACCCCTGACCAAGTGAGCACTCCCAAGTGAGCACCCCGGGATCCAATCTGTACATGTACAAAAACATTCTCATTCCAGTGATTTGTAAACGCAAAGAAGGAGAACAACAAAAGGAATTTGTGTAAAACTGCTGGAAAGACTTTTCCCGGTCACCAAGAAGTGTAATATATATATATATATATATGTAAGATGACAACTAATCTGACCAGGAGAAGGTTTTGGCTCTGTTTCTGCTTTCAAAAGACTTTTCTTCTCCACCGCTGCTGCTCATCAGTGCTGGCTGCTCCCAGATAAAAATCCACAGTATGTATATAGGACTATAATGTTCTGAATGAGGCTTTAGAAAGCTCTGAATCAGTTTGAAAACCACTGGATTGAAAATGTACTTGTACATAATAATAATAATAATAAGTTTATTTATAGAGCACCTTTCACAGACAGAGTCACAAAGTGCTTAACATGGTAAAAAACAAAATAAAAACACAGGCACATAAAACAGTAAAACAAAGTAGACAGTAAAAGCACATAAAAATACAATCGGCACATAGTTAAAAAGCCAGGCTAAAAAGGTGGGTCTTTAGTTGCTTCTTAAAAACACCAATGGAAGGTGCAGATCTAAGTTTAAAAGGCAAGGAGTTCCACAGTCTGGGAGCAACAGCAGCAAAGGCTCTATCGCCTTTGGTTTTGAGCTTAGTACTAGGAACTACCAAAAGATTCTGATGAGAAGACCTGAGAGACCTGCTGGGCTGGTGTAGAGAGAGCAGGTCACTAATATAAAAAGGTGCCTCTTCATGAATGGCTTTGTAAGTAAGAACAAGAACTTTAAAATCAATTCTATAATTTACAGGAAGCCAATTCAAGGAGGCCAAAACAGGAGTGATATGACAGAATCTACTGGACCTAGTTAGTAATCTTGCAGCAGCGTTCTGGACTAACTGTAGGCGGTGTAAAGAGGATTTGCTAAGACATGTAAAAAGAGCATTACAATAGTCCAAACGTGAAGAAACAAAGGCATGAATAATGATTTCTAACTGAGTGTAGGAAACCAATGACCTAATTTTGGATATATTCCTAAGGTGGAAAAAACAACTCCGGGTCAGAGATTTGACATGCTGATCAAAACTCATCGATTGATCGAAAATGACACCAAGATTTTTTAGATTAGACCGTACGTTAGAGCTTAATGAACCAATGTTATTAACCAACTTAGGAATTAGATTATCAGGTGCTACAATAAGAACTTCAGTTTTATCAGCATTAAGTTGCAAAAAGTTACTAGACATCCAGTCCTTGATTGCAGACAGACAATCATGAATAATTTTTAAATTGTCAACATGGTCAGGCTTAAAAGAGAAAAGTAGCTGTAAATCATCAGCGTAGCAGTGATAAGACACACCTTTAAATTTGCTGATAATAGAACCAAGTGGCAGCATATATAGGGCAAATAAAAGTGGACATGTACAGATTGAACCCCGGGGTACACTTGGGGTGCTTTCATGGGGTGCTCACTTGGTCAGGGGTCCACTTGGCCTGTTCCCGCTTCATACTCTCTTGCCTCACTGAGAAGCAACTTGATGTGCTGCTGGTCCCGGTTCAGCAGATCTTCAGTCTGTGGTGGGACTCTAGACTCTAGAATGAAAATTGCTATTGTTGTTGTTCGTCCGTCATTCTCGACAATGACCAAGGATATTACAGGGAAGAGGACTGGGTCCGGTGTGTCTGGCTGTGGCTGATCAGTCCGATGCGGGCACGGAAGGCTCTGCCTCAGGTCGGGCACAGATGGTCTGCGCAGGCAGAAGATACAGGGGTGGCTCTGGACATGCAACGCTCACGTTTTCTCTGGGCTTTGGCAATCCTGTTCAGCTCAAAGGAGGCAGAACTTTTGCCAGTATGGCTACGCCAGTCTGGTCAGTCTAGCGCTAGGGTCTCCCAGGTGTCAGGACTGATGTCAAAGCTCATCAGGAAGGCCTTAAGAGTGTCTTTGTAGCTCTTCTTCTGACCACCTTGTGAGCGCCCTCTGTTAGTTCACCGTAGAACAGTCTCTTTGCTAGGCGTGAGTCAGGCATACGAACAAGGTGGCCAGCCCAGCTAATCTGGACTCTCTTGTGCAGGATGTGGATGCTAGGCAGCTCAGCTCGGAAGAAGACCTCTGTGTCAGGGAATTTGTCCTGCAAGGTGATCTTCAGGAGATTTCTGAGGCAGTTCAGGTAGAAGCAGTTTAGCTCTCTGGCATGGCGCTCGTAGACTGTCCATGTCTCACAGGCGTACAGTAGGGAAGGCAGGACAACTGCCTTGTACACCTTCAGTTTTGTGATCAGCCTGATGCCTCTCTGTTCCCAGAGTGTTGCACGTAGCTGTCCGAATGCTGAGCTTGCCTTGACAATGCGTGAATCCACCTCGTCGTCGATGTTGACAGACCTGGAGAGTGTGATGTCGAGGTATGTGAACTTGTCGACAGCCTTGAGGGCCTCCTCATTGACAGTGATGGCTGATTCCACGTAAGTCTTCTGCGGTGCAGGTTGGTGCAGGACCTCGGTTTTCTTCGTACTGATTGTGAGCCCAAAGTTGTCGCAAGTAGTGAAGGAGCAGTTCATGCTCTACTGCATCTGGGCCTCTGTAGTGGCGTTGAGTGCGCAGTCGTCTGCGAACAGGAAGTCAAGCACTGAGTCCCCGTCCACCTTGGTTTTGGCTTGGAGCCTCCGCAGGTTGAAGAGCCCGCCGTCCATCCTGTACCTGATCCTGACGGTGCTTTCTTCATCGTTGCAGAAGGCATCAGACAGCATGGCTGTGAACATCATGCTGAAAAGTGTGGGCGTGAGTACACAGCCCTGCTTGACTCCGTTGGTGATTGGGAAAGCTTCGGAGGAGTCTCCATCATCCAGTACTCAAGCAAGCATGCCATCGTGGAATTGGCACACCATGCTGATGAACTTGTCCGGGCAGGCAAACTTTGCCATGATCTTCCACAGCCCCTCACGACTGACGGTATCAAAAGCCTTGGTCAGCTCTACAAATGTTGTGTAGAGGTCCTTGTTCTGCTCTTGACACTTCTCCTGAAGTTGGTGTGCGGCGAAGATCATGTCAGCAGTTCCATGACCCTCTCTGAAGCCACACTGGCTCTCCGGCAGGTGACCGCCTTCCATGTACTGAATGAAGCAGTTAAGAAGGACTCTTGCGAGGATCTTGCTGGCGATGGCGAGGAGAGAGAGCCCACGGTGGTTGTCACAAGACTACCTGTTTCCTTTTCTTTTGTAGAGATGGACAATGGGGGTGTCCTTGAGCTCCTGGGGGTTAACTTCCTGCTCCCACATGGTCTGAAAGAGCTCAGTGAGTTTCTCTATTAGAACTGGTCCTCCTGCCTTGTAGATTTCAGCTGGGACGGAGTCAGAGCCTGGCACTTAACCATTTGAAAGGAGTTTGGAGTTTGATCACTATTTGGACTTCTGATTCTGTTGGAGGTTCTGCCAGAGACATGTTCACCTCTACTTGGGGCATGCGAGTGATGGCTTCTGCATAAATGGACGAAGGTCTGTTCAGGACGCTGCTGGAATGTTCTGCCCATCTTTCCAGGATTGTGTTCTTGTCGGTGAGGAGAGTGGACCCGTCAGCACTGAGCAGTGGTGATGTTCCATTAGACTGAGGCTCGTAGATGGTCTTAAGGGCACCATAGAAACATTTGGAGTTGTTGCTGCCAGTGTACTGCTGTATTTCATCTGCCTTTTTGCTGAGCCAGAAGTTCTGCATCTCTCTGAGCTTTGCCTGCACCTTTCCTTTGATGGAGTTGAAGGTTGCCTTCTTAGAGGCAGATCTGCTGTCTTGCTGGTACGCTCTGTGGGCTTCACGCTTCTCATCAAGCAGCTTTTGGATGTCCTCATCATTTTCATCAAACCAGTCTTGGTGTTTGTGCGTGTTCTGGCCCAGATGAGTGAGTGAGGTGTCGTACACCATATCTCTGAAAGCTGTCCAGTCCTCGTCTGCTCCGTATACCCCGAGGTCAAGCTGACTAAGCTTGCTGTCCAGGTCCTCACTGAGGACCTCAATGTCAGAGTCCAACTTGCTGACACTGAGTCGCTTGTTTGCCTTTTTCCCCTGTGGACACCATTTGGCCTGAATGTGCATGTTGAGCTTTGAGAGAATGAGTCTGTGATCCATCCAGCAGTCTGTGCCACACATCGCCTTCGTCACTCTAACGTCCTGCCTGTCTCTTCTTCTCACGATGATGTAATTGATCAGATGCCAATGCTTGTGGCATGGATGCATCCAGGAGGTCTTGTTGCGATTAGGCAAGCGGTAGACAGTATTACTGATCAGAAGGTCATGAGAGGCACGCGTGTTCAGCAGGAGAAGACCATTGCTGTTGCACTTTCCAACTCCATTTCTCCCAAGGACTCCCTCCCATGTCTGGTAGTCTGTACCAACTCTGGTGTTAAAGTCTCCAAGAACAATGAGTTTGTCCTCCTTCGGTACACCTTCAGTGGGAGTCTTTAAGTCCTCATAAATCTTGTCTTTGATCTCATCTTGATCATGGTGATTACTTCCGGTGCCACATGAGTAGGCTGCCTTTTTGCAACAGCGGATCAATTTCTTCCTGTTTCTATTTACTATCTGGCTCTCTTGCTAATCTTTATGACCTAGCAACACCTTTATTCCATCCAGACACGTAGATTGCCCAAATGTCTCCTGAGCCAGCGAACGGAGCCACTGTTTCTTGCAGGAGGCAGTACAATAGAGACCAGCTGTTAGCACTTAACCAGCCCACGATGCTAACG
Organism: Pholidichthys leucotaenia; assembly: GCA_020510985.1. Lineage (NCBI taxonomy): Eukaryota > Metazoa > Chordata > Actinopteri > Cichliformes > Pholidichthyidae > Pholidichthys > Pholidichthys leucotaenia. The sequence continues at coordinate 154,624,470 of CM035847.1, read as the reverse complement.
CAAAAACTCGACATATCGGGAGAAATAAGACAGAAACGGCGGGGATATCGAGCTGGAGTAAGACGGCGGGCGAGGAATATAAGGTACAGACCCGTCCTCCCATCAATAAAACTGATGAGCTAGCGGCTATCTCCCGCTACAAGAGCGTGTACAGAGAGAGTAGCTTGATGTTGTTTACTGAGATGTGGCTAACAGAACTAACAACAGATGCTAACATCGAACTGGAGGGTTTCCACACAATACGGGCAGACCGGACACCAGACAGTGGGAAGGCAAGGGGCGGAGGAGTGATAATGTACTGTATGTCAATAACAACTGGTGCAGACCGAGACATATCACGGTTAAGGAACAGCACTGCAGCAAAGACATCGAGTTGCTAGCTGTTAGCATGCGACCTACCTATCTCCCAAGGGAATACCCACACATGATCTGCATTGTTATTTATGCAAATCCGACGGCGAACGCTGCGACAGCGCGTGACGTCATCCACTCAGTAACTAGAAGGCTGCTGACAGAACACCCAATGCTCTTCTCCTCATCTCAGGTGATTTCAACCATATTTCACTGTCCCCCATTCTACCCATGCTCACCCAGTATGTCACATGCCACACTAGAGACAATAAAACACTGGACTTATTCTATGCAAACACTAAGGAGGCGTACACCTCATCACCACTCCCCCCACTCGGGAGATCGGATCACAACTTGGTTCATCTCCTGCCGGCGTACAAACCCCTAGTACACAGACAACCTCCGGTCATGCGCACAGTGAAGTTATGGTCTGAGGAGGCAATGGATGCTCTAAAGGACTGTTTTGAAACCACTGCCTGGGAGCAGCTCTGCGATCCACATGGTGAGAACATCGATGGCCTCACTCACACCATCATGGACTACATCAACTTCTGTGTGGACAACACCATACCCACCAAGACCATATGGTGTTGCTCGAACAACAAACCCTGGATCAACCCTGAGATAAAAACACTTCTGAGAGAGAAGAAGAGGATCTTCAGGTCGGGGAACAGGGAGATGCTGAAGTCCGTACAGAGGGAGCTGAGGAGGAAGATCAGAGAAGGCAAGGACAGCTTCAGGAAGAAGATGGAGGATAAGCTGCAACAGAGCAACATCGGTGGGGTCTGGAGGAACCTTAAAACCATCTCTGGGCTCCAGAATACCTCCTCCCAGGCCACGGGGGGCAGGGAGTGGGCGAACAATCTGAACCTGTTTTTTAATAGGTTTGACCAACCACCCTCCCCCTCGACTGCACAACAATCACTGCTGCCTCTAAAGTCATCGAGACCTGCTGCCCACACCCCACTCCACCAACACCCCCCCACTCCCAGCACACAGCCCCCCAACATGACCCTCACTAAGACCCAGGTGAGGACGGAGCTGAGGAAGATCATCGGACGTCATCAGTGCGAAGCTCCTCAAGTCCTGTGCAGACCAGCTGTGTGGGATTGTGGAGTACATCTTCAACCTGAGCCTGAAGCTGGGGAGGGTACCACAGTTGTGGAAAACATCTTGTGTGGTACCTGTACCAAAGACTTCCCACCCCAAAGACCTGAACAGCTACAGACCAGTGGCCCTGACGTCTCACATGATGAAGACCCTGGAGAGACTGCTCCTTGCTTACCTCCGCCCCCTGGTGGGACCAGCGATGGATCCACTCCAGTTTGCCTACCAGCATGGCATTGGGGTGGAGGATGCAGTGATCTTCCTCCTTCACCGTTCTCTGTCCCACCTGGAGAAGCCCGGGAATGCGGTGAGGATCATGTTCTTTGACTTCTCCAGCGTTTTCAACACCATCCAACTGATGATCCTGAAGGACAAGCTGCTGTGCGCAGGGGTGGACCAGCACTTGTCGTCATGGATCCTGGACTAAGATAAGATAAGATAAGATAAGATAAGATAAGCCTTTATTAGTCCCACAATGGGGAAATTCCAGGATTGCGACAGCACAGGGATAGCAACACTCAGAGCAACAATCAGAAGGCAAGAAAAAAACAAGAGCAGCAAGTATACATATAAACATAAATATATAGACACACAGTGCGGAGCATTGTAGCTAGATGGAATAAATATATAAATATATAAACACAGTGTGGAGTATTGTAGCTAGATGGAATAAATATGTGAATATATAAACACACATACAGTGTGGAGCGTTGAAGCTAGATGGAATAAATATATGAATATATAAACACACACAGTGCAGAGCATTGTAGCTAGATGGAATAAATATGTAAATATATAAACACACACAGTGCGGAGCATTGTAGCTAGATGGAATAAATATGTAAATATATAAACACACACAGTGCGGAGCATTGTAGCTAGATGGAATAAATATGTAAATATATAAACACACAGTGTGGAGCATTGTCGCTAGATGGAATAAATATATAAACACACACAGTGCGGAGCATTGTAGCTAGATGGAATGAAACAGCATAACCGTCTACTTAGTTATCCTACATGGTATGATTATGTACCCATACATATTGTCACCCTCCGTAGCTACCGGTCTTTTCCTAGTTGTATACCGTAGGGGACCATTGTGTAAGTCTATTGCGTCTTTTGCATTCAATACTATTAGGTTGTCACATCTTTTTGCTATCTCTGCGAGCAGCCCTGCTTAGGTTGTACAGTCTGACAGCCGTAGGTAAGAAGGACCTGCGAAACTTCTCGGTTGTGCACCTAGGATGATGTAGTCTACTGCTAAATGAGCTCCTTAGTACATTCAGTGTGTCCTGCATAGGGTGGAACTCGGACTCCAGCAGAGATGACAGTTTAGCCTCCATCCTTCTCTCTCCCATCTCCTCCACTGGGTCGAGGTGCTGCCCCAGGACAGAGCTAGCTTTCTTGATCAGTTTGTTCAGTCTCTTCCTATCGGCTGCTGTAATGCCACTGACCCAGCAGACCACTCCAAAAGTGATGGCTGATGCCACCACCGTGTCGTAGAATGTCTTCAGCAGCGCCCCTTGTACACCAAAAGACCTGAGTCTCCTCAGTAGGAACAGCCTGCGCTGTCCCTTCTTGTAGAGTGCGTCAGTATTGTGTGACCAGTCTAGTTTATTGTTCAGATGAACACCCAGGTACTTGTAGGATGTCACCATCTCGATGTCTGTTCCCTGTATATTTACTGGTGCTGTGAGGGGTTGTCCTTGCCTGCGGCAGTCCACCACCAGCTCCTTAGTTTTCCTCGTGTTGATCTGGAGGCAGTTCCGATGGCACCAGTCCACAAAGTCCTGGATAATAAGTCTTCTGTACTCAGCTTCATCTCCGTTGGAGATGAGGCCAACAATCGCAGAGTCATCAGAGAACTTCTGTAGATGGCAGTGTGTTGTGTTGTGTGTGTAGTGTGTACCTCACTAACCGGCCACAGTTTGTGAGAACCCGAGATTGTGTGTCCGACACGATCATCGGTAGCACGGGGGCCCCCCAGGGAACGGTTTTGGCTCCCTTCCTGTTCACCCTTTATACTGCGGACTTCTCACACAACACAACACACTGCCATCTACAGAAGTTATCTGACGACACTGCGATCGTCGGCCTCATCTCCAACGGAGATGAAGCTGAGTACAGAGGACTTATCCAGGACTTCGTGGACTGGTGCCATCGGAACTGCCTCCAGATCAACGCGAGGAAAACTAAGGAGCTGATGGTGGACTGCCGCAGGCAAAGACAACCCCTCACAGCACCAGTAAACATACAGGGAACAGACATTGAGATGGTGACATCCTACAAGTACCTGGGTGTTCATCTGAACCATAAACTAGACTGGTCACACAATACCGATGCGCTCTACAAGAAGGGACAGCCCAGGCTGTTCCTACTGAGGAGACTCAGGTCTTTTGGTGTACAAGGGGTGCTGCTGAAGACATTCTATGACACGGTGGTGGCATCAGCCATCACTTTTGGAGTGGTCTGCTGGGACAGTGGCATCACAGCAGCTGATAGGAAGAGACTGAACAAACTGATCAAGAAAGCTAGATCTGTCCTGGGGCAGCGCCTTGACCCAGTGGAGGAGATAGGAGAGAGAAGGATGGTGGCTAAACTGTCATCTCTGCTGGAGTCCAAGTCCCACCTTATGCAGGACATACTGAACGCACTGAGGAGCTCATTTAGCAGTAGACTACATCATCCTAGGTGCGCAACCGAGAGGTTTCGCAGGTCCTTCCTACCTACGGCTGTCAGACTGTATAACCTAAGCAGGGCTGCTTGCAGAGATAGCAAAAAAACGTGACGACCTAATAGTATTGAATGAAAAAGACGCAATAGACTTACACAAATGGTCCCCTCCAGTATACAACTAGGACAATATCAGTCGCTACGGAGGGTGACAATATGGATGGATACATATTCATACTATGTAGGATAACTAAGTAGACGGTTATGCTGTTTATTCCATCTAGCTACAATGCTCCGCACTGTGTATGTGTATTTATATATTTATGTGTACGTACGTATATTCACTGCTCTTATTTTTATTTTTCTTATCTTCTTAATTATTGCTCTGAGTGTTGCTATCCCTGTGCTGTTGCAATCCTGGAATTTCCCCATTGTGGGACTACTAAAGGCTTATCTTATCTTATCTTATCTTATCTTATCTTATCTGGGTTCATCATGGTGGGGGCATATGCACTGATGAATGTGGCATGCCGTTTTCCTCGGTGGGGTAGCCACAGCGTCATGAGGCAGTCATTGGTTCCATTAGGGAGGCTGGTAAGCTTGCTGATCAGATTGGATCTCATCACGAAACCCACTCCTGCTTCACAGCATTCTTCGCTGCCTTTGACTTTGACTTCTGTCAGCTGACTGTTTGCAAACCTGGTCTCGCTCAGAGCTGTGATGTGGATGTTGTACCTGCTGAGTTCTCTTGTGACAAGTGCTGTCCGTCTCTCAGGTCTGTCCACCTTGGAGCTGTCCATAAGCATTCGCACATTCCAAGTGCCAGTGGTGAGTGATGTGACCTTAGTTGATTTCTTCTGAGAATTTCGACCGCTACGATGGGATCCCTGCTAGCCACAGCTTGCTGGCCAGGGTGTAGCAAAGCAGGCTATATTTAGGGCACCTTTTCTAGCCCCTTCTCAGGCCATGGTGGTGAGCAGAGCGCTGAGGGCTGCTCAGACACCCAGGGGGCTGCCAAACTCCACTGCTGCTTTGGTCCAGTAGAGAGCGACCCTATGCCCTGGGCCGCCTGTGTGTGGGATTGTGGCTACAGCTTCCAGTGTATCTGCACCTGCTGCTTCGCCACTTGCCCATCGCCACAGGACTTGGGGGGTGGGGGGTGAGAAGGAAATGGAGGGGGTGATGTCTTGACTTGCGCGTGAATTTGATTTAAGTGAGGGAGAGTTGCGCAGGATCATCAGCCTCACTCTCTCGTCCCAGCCTATCTGGATCTAGTGGAATGAAAATACACATACAACTTAAGTACATGCGCAGCATGAAAGTGCATCATGTAAAAAAACTACTTTTTAACCAAGATAAACACTAACTTATTTCGTCAGATGTTGTCGACACAAGCGCAAAATACAAGCAGAGCACGGAGTTGGCATTGATGGCTAACTAGCTAGCTCATTGTCTGCATACAGGAGACAACGGTGTTGTTTGTTAAAAGTGAGCTTTCCACCACTGGGATAAATAATTGCAAAGATGCATAATATCACATCACTCACCATCCTCTATCACTGTTTTCAACAATGATGATGCCGTGGTCAGGTCTACGCCACTCTGCCTCCCGTCTGCCTTCACTGTAGCCGTGAATTCCTTTCAGGTCGCTCCGTCCAGCTCCCTCTAGATTTCTTTTATCAGCTACCAAGCACAGAAAAGTCTGCACCTCGTCATTGGACCACACTGTTGATTTGTGTATAGCCATTTATCTCGTTGATTACACTCACTCACGCTTGCTGTTGGTGATTTCACTGTTCATTGCCATCCACAATGGCGCAGTAAACAAAAGACACGTGACCCATGTGACGTCAGTGCAACCCCCCTATAACAGGGGACTGTTGGCAGCAGCCCGCTCTCTTTGGTGCTCCCCCTCTAGTACAACACCAGCCTGTACTTCCTTACAGCTAGCATATTAGCCATTCTGTATATTCCACGTGCTACTAGCTTTCTTTTAATAAAGCCACCATTCAGCACAGCCATCGTCTCCGCTGTCCCTCATTTCCAGACACAACACTCCCCAGTATGTAACGCTATCAGTATTAAAGGGGTTATTGATTGAAAAATGGCATGTTTGTAGGTTTTAACTGTCTCAAATGTGTTAACTGGTCACATAATTAGCCAAAATATTTTCCAAACAGTCAACAATCTGAAAAAAAGCACACTGCTTTTATCTCGTTTTTCTCTGAGAAACTCCAAAAACATTTTTTTGACTCTTCTGGGTAAGTTTCCTATGTCAAGTCTTGAAAAAGCCCACCACTGCCATCCTAAAGACCCACCTACTGCTCTATTATTGGTCCACCTAGCTGTCCGTCATGTAGATCAAAGTGGTGGCTAAAGGGAGCCCATTAGCCCCTGAATTATTAGCCCACGAGTTAACACTGGTACCAGGACGCTGGCTGTAAATCCGGCTTATATTGTTATTTTCTTCCGATCTTAGTCACCCTAATGACCATCCTTGTTACCACCTGGTTTAATCCGGCCCATCTCAGAATGCTTTTATTGTAATTCTGCGGCGGATCACCCGCCCCGGTACACCGATCACTTTTATGGCCCAAGACCAGGGCTACTGGCCACTGCTATGCCGAGAACTCTCCCGGATTGGTGAGGGAGTTCTTAGCATAACAACGGTATGTGCGATCTGCCATGGAATCAGGAGAAAAACCACTGAGAGATGGACCGCGGTGGCACAAGGCACACCACCAAACCAAGTGATAACAGGGATGGCTATTAGGGTGACTAAGATCTGAAGAAAATAACAATATAAGCCACGCTTACAGCCAGCGTCCTGGTACTAGTGTTAGCTCGTGGGCGAATAGGCTACCTTTAGCCTTTAGCTGGCTGTGTGAGCCACAAGCAGGTACAGGTGATCCACTGCGGAATCACAATGAAGCCTCCAGCTTGCTGCAATCAAAATGTCCCAGGTCCAGATGCTGCTGGCTGGAGACTACTGGCTCCCCTGTTGTCCTAAATGGGTTCTGTGCTGCTCTCGCGGGCAACGTAATTGCTCCAGCTAGCAAACATCGGGGATTGACCAGACATGGCCACGCTTCCTCTCTTCCCTTGTTACTGGAAAACAGATTCGACATCCTTTCCCTGGAAGATTTTCCCCACCTGGACGTCGACCATCCTCCCATGGCCACCCCCTCTCCCCCTCCTCCTTCAACAGCGGCCCAAACCCGCAAGGCCCAGATAAAAACTACTTTAGGTGTGCCAAACTACACACCAGCTCCAAAAAGAAGAGAGCGCATCACCCCGCCATCACAACAATAACATTGGCAAAATTATCCATCATTTCAGAAGCCACAGACAAGGCCCCTCCAGATGGCGTTGGTAATTGGTGATTCGATTATGAGGAATGTCAGAAGCAGGTACTGTCACTAAATTTTTTCCTGGGGCTAAAGTGTCAGACATTGAGGCTCTTACCACTGACCTATTAAATGAATTCCCCACGCTAAAACTGTCATTGTACATGTTGGATGCAACAACATCCCAGATGAAGCGTCAGAGATCTTAAAGAGTGACTTCAAGAGCCTTCTGTCCACTCTTATGAACTGTGGCAGACATGTGTTTATTTCTGGGCCATTGGCACCTTTCAGACGAGGTTGCAATTATTTTAGCTGAACTCTCAGCCTTAATACCTGGTTGTGTTCTACATGTCCTACTTTCAACATTGGTTTTGTAGACAATTTCAACCTGTTTTGGAACCGCCCATCATTTATGAGGCTAGATGGCATCCATCCAAATGTTTTAAGGGACAATCTGTTCTATTCCATTCAGCGTTTTTTAGTACAGTGACTGAAATTTGGTGTGTTAACTCACCCCGAAGTCCCTAGGTCTGCCAACCAGCCCTTCTTTGTTTCCACTTCTCATATTAATCCTATTAATCCAAATAATCCTCACTGTTTAGAACAGTCTTCAATTTCTAACCCCATAGAGATTGTGTCTGTCTCCCATTACCCAAAATATTATAACCCAAGACAAATACAACATAACTTGATAAATACACGCCTTTCTGCAGCTCCTCCTCATCCACCACCCCTCAACTTAGCCCCTGTCTTCCCCCTCAGAGAACCTTTTTCTACTCCCCCCAAAGTTAATAAAAACATAATGTATAAACATCCCAAAGTGATTAAACAAAAAGTTGGTAAAACTCAAATTAAACATCAAGTCTCTAAATTTAATGATTTGGCCTCTCTTCCTCATCATAAAAATTAAATGCGGTTTGTTAAATATTAGGTCTCTAACTTCCAAGTCTCTACTAGTCCATGATCTGTTAATTGATCATCAGATTGATTTAATATCCCTTACAGAGACTTGGCTAGGGCAAGATGATTATGTTGGTTTAAATGAATCAACTCCCTCTGGTTATCTAAACTATCATAATCCCAGAAGTGCTGGTCGTGGAGGTGGAGTAGCGGCAATTTACCATTCTAAATTACTAGTTAATGTAAAGCAAAAATCATATTTTAATTTCTTTGATGGCCTGGTCCTCAGTATGGGACATGTTAGCAATCTTAGCTTAAACCCAATTTTCTTTGCCATAGTTTACTGTCCTCCCTCAGCCTACTCAGAGATTTTAATCCGAATTTGCCAAATTCTTAGCTGATTTAGTGCTAAAAATCTGATAGAATAATTATAGTAGGGGATTTTAATATACATGTAGATGTAGATAGTGACTGTCTTAATAAGGCATTAAATTCAATATTAGACTCAATGGGGTTTTCCCAGAAAGTAGAACATTCTACCCATTATCTCCACCACACATTGGACCTTGTTCTGACTTACAGCATAGAAATAGAAAATCTGGTAGTGTCTCCTCATAATCCTGTACTGTCAGACCATTGTCCGTTAACCTTTGATTTCACTATTCCTGACTATTTGACTCCTAAAGAAAAATACCACTACAGCAGATGTCTTTCAGATGATGTTACCAAATTTATGCAGATTGTCTCCTCTATGCCATGTGTCAACACAACGGAAATAAAAGATTGAGAGCTTGCTCCTTTCGTAATTGATAGCATGGTAGATAGTGTTACAGCTTCTCTGCATCAGACTCTAGACTTGGTGGCCCCTTTAAAAAAGAAAAAGTCTAATCAGAGATTTCTAACCCCTTGGTTTAACACGGAAACTCATAGCTTAAAACAGAAGACTCGTCAATTAGAAAAAAAATGGCGCTCCACTAATTTAGATAAAATCTATTTAGCCTGGAGAAATCATCTCTTAATTTATAAAAAAAAATCTCTTAGAAAAGCTAGAACAAGTTATTACTCTGCATTAATAGAAGAGAATAAGAATAATCCCAGGTTTCTTTTCAGCACTGTAGCCAGGCTGACAAAGAGTCAGGACTCTGTCAATCATCACATCCCCCTAGAGCTTACTAGTCAGGACTTTTGGAACTTTTTCAATCATAAAATTTTATCTATTAGAGATAAAATCAGTCAGATTCTTCCCACAGTAAACTTAAGTACAGCAACTCCTACAACTCCTTCACTTGATATCTGTTTGGATAAGTTTACTCCAATTGACCTTTTAGAGTTAGATAAAATAATCTCCTCATCCAAGCTTTCCACTTGTCTTTTAGACACTATTCCTACCAGGTTTTTTAAAAAAGTCTTCCCATTTATTGGTAGTCGTTGTGGTGTAATCTAAGGATTACATATGTGGAGCCACTAGGGGGCGACACAGACCGGATGTTGTCAGGTGTACAACAGGACGGATAATAATATGGCGGAGTTCGTGTGTTAATGTTGTTGCAGCCAGTTAATAAAGGAGGCTCCGTGTTCACCCCAAGCAGCAGTCTTTATTCATAAAAGAACCCAACACAACATGGTGTCAGAAGTTGGTGCGCTTTGAGGTGAGAAAAGTCAGCTTTGCAACCGGCTAGCGGCTATGCCAGACGAAGTTCAAAGAGCTGCAGCTGCGCCAATTGATCCAGTAATGGCGTCGGCTACTCCAGCGGCAACCTTCACCATTAAACCACCGGAGCCCTTCGACTTTGCGAGACCCCAAGAGTGGGAAAAGTGGATAAGACGTTTTGAGCGTTTTAGACTGGCAAGTAACCTGAATAACTCAGCTGAGGCGAACCAAGTAAATACGCTGGTTTATTGCATGGGAGATGAGGCTGACGACATGCTAAGAGGGCTCGAGCTAACGAGTGTGCAGCGCCAGCAGTACGATGCCGTTAAAACAGCCTTTGATAGACATTTCGTTCCCAGAAAGAACGTGATTTATGAACGAGCAAAATTCAACAAGCGAGTGCAACAGCCGGCAGAACCAGTAGACTCGTTCATAACAGCACTCTACACGCTGGCAGAAAACTGTGAGTACGGTGCACTTCATGATGACCTCTTGAGAGACAGGATTGTAGTGGGTCTGAAAGATTTGTCGCTGTCAGAAAGAATGCAGCTTGACAAAGATCTTACCCTAGCTAAAGCTATAACAATGGCAAGACAATCTGAAGAAATAAAACGACAACAAACTGACCTAAGAGGTGAAACTAGCATTAACAGAACAGCCGTGGATGCGGTACACATCAGAAAAGCCAAGCCAAACAAGTTCATAATCAAGGAACAAAAACAGATTAAGTCCTCAAGGCCTCAGCAGACAAAACAAGACAGTAAAGTTTGTTCCAAGTGTGGCAAAGCACCAGCACATGCAGCAGTACGGTGCCCAGCTAAAAACGCGGAATGCCATAACTGTAAAAAACGTGGACACTATATTAGAGTCTGTAGGTCCAACCCAACTGTGAATGAGGTCACTGACAATGCAGACAGACTTTTTCTGGGTGAAGTGGATCTAGGAGAGGATCCATGGCTGGCAGACATAAATGTGAGAGGAAATAAAGTGACTTTCAAGTTAGATTCCGGAGCGGACGTCACAGCGGTTTCTGACCAAACATTTGAAATCTTCAAGAAGAAAAATGAACAGTTGGAAAAGGCACAAAAACCACTCTACGGACCGGGTGGAACTGCACTAACCGTGTTGGGGTCTATGACAGAGACTATTACATACGGTGACAAGAGCGCTACTGAGAAAATCTATATTGTCAAAAATCTGCGCATGGCACTACTGAGTAGAACAGCTTCCGTGAGACTGAAACTAATTGCCAGAATTGACACTATAGACCAAGAGACAGTGAGAAAAGCGTACCCCAAGTTATGCGATGGACTTGGGCTCGTCCAAAAGCCATACACAATTAAACTGAAACCTGATGCTAAGCCCTTTTCGTTCAAGGTGCCAAGGCGTGTGCCACTGCCGCTCATGGGTAAAGTGAAAGAAGAGCTCGAGAGGATGGAAAAGTTGGGAGTCATCAGTCGCGTGGAGCAGCCAACAGATTGGTGCTGTGGCATGGTTGTAGCTCCCAAAAAGGACAAAGAAAAGGTGCGTATCTGTGTGGACATGACACCTTTAAACGAGTCAGTGTGTCGCGAAAGATACATCCTCCCGTCTGTGGACCAAACGCTAGGCATGCTCACAGGTGCTCAGTATTTTTCAAAGCTTGATGCAAATATGGGATTTTGGCAAATACCACTGTCTAAAGAGTCGGCCTTTCTCACCACATTCATTACGCCATTTGGCAGATACCACTTCAACCGTTTGCCATTTGGTATTTCCAGTGCTCCTGAACATTTCCAAAACATGATGGTAACAGAGGTTACAGCGGGTCTTGACGGAGTCGTCTGTCACATGGACGATATCCTGGTCTGGGGATCCACCAAGGAGCAGCACGACGCAAGACTGCACGCTGTCTTGAAGCGCGCGGAGAAAGCCGGCGTTACGTTGAATATGTCAAAATGTGAGTTTGGCAAAAGAGAGGTCAAATTTCTTGGGTTTATTGTTTCAGCAGAAGGAATGAGGCCAGATCCAGACAAAACCAAAGCTGTTCAGGACATGAAAGAGCCAAGCAACGTGAGTGAGCTCAGGAGCTTTCTCAGAATGGTGAACCAGCTGGGAAAGTTCATTCCGAACCTTTCTGAAAAGGACAAACCACTGAGAGACTTGCTTTCAACAAAGAACATGTGGTACTGGGGGCATGAACAACAAAATGCGTTTTGTAATCTCAAACAAGAACTGTCCTCTGCTCCTGTATTGCAGCTCTATGACCCAAACAAACCACAGAAAATATCTGCAGATGCCTCTTCATACGGATTGGGGGCAGTCATGCTACAGAAGGAGAGAGACGTGTGGTCACCAGTTGCTTACGCTTCCCGATCATTGACACCTACAGAGCAGCGCTACGCTCAGCTGGAAAAAGAAGCGCTGGCTCTCACGTGGGCCTGCGAAAGATTCAATGACTTTATCCTGGGTCTGCACTTTGAACTAGAAACTGATCATAAGCCACTAGTGAGCCTACTGGGAGGACAAGCTTTGGATGCGCTTCCACCGCGTATACAGAGATTTCGTATGCGCCTAATGAGGTACTCATACACTATAAAGCACATCCCTGGCAAAAGTCTCACCACTGCCGACACGCTCTCACACTTACCGCTCACAAACAGTGTTACTCACACAGACACAGATCTTATGGAGGACACTAACATTTATGTTGACTCTGTGCTAGAGGGACTCCCTACAAGCAGCAAATATCTTGCAGATCTCCAAGAGCAACTGCAGTCCGACAGCGTCTGTTCACAAGTCATGAAATACTGCACAGAAGGCTGGCCAGATCATAACCAGCTACAGGGAGCGGTGAAGCACTACTGGTCTGAGAGAGCCGTTTTGAGTGTGCATAACGGACTACTACTGAGAGGCACGAGGTTAGTTATCCCTGCTAACATGAGAAATGCAGTTTTGGATAAGATACATGAGGGCCACCAGGGGGTGGTTAAATGCAGAGAGCGCGCCCGTCAGGCTGTATGGTGGCCAGGTTTAAGCAACCAGATCAGTGAAGTTGTACTCAAATGTAGACAGTGCATACAGGAAAGAGTTAATGTGAGAGAGCCTTTAATGCCCACAGATTTACCAGAAAGGCCATGGCAGAAGTTGGGAGCTGATTTGTTCACGCTACAAGACAAAAACTACCTGTTATTAGTGGACTACTTCTCTAGGTATATAGAGATTGCCCAGCTCAGCCCAACTCGCACTGCCAATGTCATTGTGCATTTAAAATCAATGTTTGCACGTCACGGAATACCGGAGATACTGATCACGGATAACGGCCCGCAGTTCGCAAGTCAGGAAATGGAAGACTTTGCAAAGGAGTACTGTTTTGAGCACGTGACCAGTAGTCCCAGGTACCCCCAAAGTAACGGTGAGGCAGAAAGAGCTGTCCAAACAGTCAAAAACCTTATCAAGAAAGCTAGTGATCCATACCGAGCACTGTTAGCCTACAGAACCACAGCGTTGGCAAATGGCTACAGCCCAGCACAGCTTCTCATGGGGCGTAGGCTTTGTACCACCCTGCCAATGCTTCCAGAGGCCTTGCAGCCATGCGTGCCGAATCTGCAACAAATTCGTCACGTGGAAAAGGAGAGACGGATGAGGCAAACAGAATGTTTCAACAAAAGACACAGAACGAGAGATTTGGATAAACTGTTACCCGGAAACTCTGTTTGGATTACAGATGCAAAAGCACAGGGCACAGTGACATCTGTCCACAAAACTCCACGGTCCTATGTCATCAGTGGCCCACAAGGGACAATCAGGAGGAATCGCACTCATCTTGTGCCTATGTCGATACCAGAGACTGAGATGGAACCACAACAGACCCAGTCAAATGGAAAAGACACTCCTACAGAAACTGTTTCTGAGCCCAATGCACAGGGAACACCAGGTGTTGTTAGAACCAGGTCTGGTAGAGAAGTGATTAGACCAAAGAGACTGGATCTGTAGAGTTGCATGTTGTTTTTTTTTTTTTTCCACAATATCTTTATTGAACCTTTTTTTTTTTTTAACAAACATGATACAAACAATCAAACACTAACACTAAAGTACTACAAAAAAAAAATGCCCTAAAAACACCAACAACCACCAACAAAATCAAGTCTTCAACAATGCTCCTCTGTTTAGTCTAGACAATCCAATACATTAGTATACATATTATGTTCACCAGTTTGGAATTTACAAGGTCCACACACATCATTCACCTTCTTCTTCAAGAGTTATGTTTAAATTTTTTACATAATCAATAAAAGGTCTCCATATATTCTCAAACACAATTTCCTTTGATTTCAGTATATATGTTATTCTTTCTAATGGAAGGTTTGTTAACATCTGTCTTAACCACTGAGTCACATCTGGTCTATGAGTCTTTTTCCATAATAGTGCAATACATTTTTTGGCATTAAGCAAACTGAGGTCTATGAATGTTCTTTCACTTTTATTAAAATTATGCTTTTCTGGGTACAGACCCAACAAAAACAGTTTAGGATTCAATATGATTTGTTTTGAGATTATTTTTTCAATTGTTACCCTCACCTCTTCCCAAAACATTCTTATTAATCTACATTCCCATAAACAATGAAATAGGGTTCCTTTACTTTCCATGCATTTTGTGCATGTATCTGGTATATTTTTGTTATATCTATTTAACTCCTCCGGTGTAACATACATCCGCATTAACCATTTGAAATGTATCAATTTAAGGCGTGCATTTATTGATTTGGTTTGAGCTTCTGTACAAGCCAATTCCCATTGTTCCTCTGAAATTTCAATTTGCAGATCTTCTTTCCAGTAGTTTAATCTTTTCAGTGAATTTTCACTTGAAGATAGTGTCAATGAGTTATAAAACTCTGAAATAATACCCTTTCTTTTACTATCTTTCATCATCATTTTTTCCAAGGATGAATAAATAGGTCGAGTGAGAGCTTTATTTTGATTTGATCGAATAAAGTTTCTAAGTTGAAGATATTTAAAAAAATGTGTTCTATTGAGATTAAATTTGATCCTCAGCTCTTCAAAAGACATTATGTTGTCTGCACATGGCAAATATAAATCCTGAATCTTTTGTATCCCTTTTAAATTCCATACTTTAAATACAGCGTCCGCTCTCCCTGGTTTAAAATATTGATTACCCCATATTGGACTAAATTGTGACAATAACTGTGGTTCTTTTAAATAGTTTTTAGCTTCACACCATATTTTGATCATATGCTTTACAAATGGATTTTTAACTTGTTTTTGTAATTTTTTTGCCGAATCTGAGTATATGAATATGGGAAGAGGTAAAGGTAAATTGTATGATTCCATTTCAGTCCAGTGAGGGAGATCATTTGATGAAAAATAATATGTCATAGACCTCAGTTGTGCCGACCAATAATACAACATAAAATTTGGACATTTCAGACCTCCACGATCAAATGGTAAATATAATAAAGACAAACGTAATCTAGCCCTCCTGTTGTTCCATATAAATTCCACTAACTTTTTTTTTATTCTTGAGAATAGATCTAAAGGTGGTGATAAGGGAATGTATTGAAATAAATAAAGTATTTTAGGTAAAATATTACTTTTAAGTATATTGATTCTCCCGATCATCGACATTGGTAGTGACATCCATCTCTGAGTTAACTCATTGATATCTGACATTAAGGCTTCATAGTTGACACTGGCGACTGATTCTAGCTTAGGCATAATTTGGATTCCTAAATATTTAAACTGATTTACAACATTGAATTGATTTACCTCAGGGGCTGGGTAATTTCTCTGGGTCTCATTTAGCATTAATATTGAAGATTTAGTTTTATTTATTTTATATCCTGATATTTCCCCAAAATTCTTTATTAAATTCAACAAGGTTGGAATTGATTTTTTTAGATTCGACATAAACAAAATTATATCATCGGCGTACAGGGAGATTTTATGTTCTGTTGGTCCAACTTTAATTCCATATATTTGTGAATGTAAACGTATCGCTATCGCTAAAGGTTCAATTGCCATAGTAAACAGTAAAGGTGAAAGTGGACAGCCTTGTCGGCATCCTCTATTGATTTTTATTGGTTTTGAAATATTGTTATTTGTTAGGATTTCTGCTGTAGCATTATTGTATATTATTTGAACCCATTTTATGAAATTATTTCCAAGTCCAAACCTTTGTAGGACTTCAAAAAGAAAGGGCCATTCAACTCTATCAAAGGCCTTTTCGGCGTCCAATGATAGGAGAGCTGTATCCGGTGCTTCTTTATTAAAATAAATAATATTAAATAGTCTTCTTACATTATGGAAGCCTTGTCTACCCTTTATAAAGCCATTCTGATCTCGATTAATAATATTTGGTCAAATTTCTTGTATTCGTCTTGCTAAAATTTTACAGATTATCTTAAGGTCGGCGTTTAATAGGCTTATTGGTCTCATATTTTCACATTTATTAGAGGGCTTACCTGGTTTTGGCAGCAGTATAATTAAGGCATTATTTATGTATGATGGTAAATTATTATTTTGAAATGCTTCTAAAACCATTTCCAAAAAAGGTTTTATTAATTTATTCTTAAATTTTTTATAAAGGTCAACTGGAAGACCATCTGGTCCTGCACTTTTTCCTGATTTCATATTATCAATGGCTAGCCCAACTTCTTCTTGACTAATTTTAGACTCCAATATCTCCCTGTTTTCATTTGGAATACACGGTATAGATAGTTCGTTCAAAAACCCATTTAGTTTTGTTAAATCAGGTTCATTTTTGGTATCATATAATTTTTCATAGTAATCTCTAAAGGCTCTATTAATTTCTAAAGGATCTATAACTACCTGTCCGTTACTTATAATACTGGTAATTGGTGTTTTAATTTCCAATTGTTTAATCTGCCATGCTAATAATTTTCCTGATTTTTCACCTTGTTCATAAAAAGATTGTTTCAATCTTAGAAGACTCGAGGCAGCTCTATTCGCTGATTTTTTGTCGTATTCAGCTCTCAAAATCAGTAATTCATTCTCCAACCTTGGGTCACTTCCTGCATACACTTTTTCCTGAAGACTTTTTATTTTATGTTCCAATTTAGCTCTCTCCTCTCGAGTCTTCTTAGATTTTGATCCTGTATAACTAATAATATGTCCCCTAATAAAAGCTTTGAAAGCCTCCCACTTTACACATGCTGATGTTTGTGTAGTATTGATGTCAAAGAACTCGTCTATCTGTTTTTCTATATACTTGACAAATTCCTCATCCTGAAGCCATTTATGCTGAAATTGCCATCTACCTGATTCCTTTGTCAATTTTTTATCTACATATATTAGACAACAGGGTGCATGATCAGAGATCACGATGTTATCATAAAAGCAGTTTTGAATCTTGGACCTTAATTCTGTGGAAATCAAAAAATAATCAATACGTGAGAATGTCTTGTAGGTACTGGAATAACAAGAATAGGCTTTAACTTGTGGTTTCATTTCTCTCCATATATCTAACAATCTCAATTCTTTCATAAAATGATTAATAGTCATCCTACATCCAATGTGCGTACAATCCAGTCCTGTTGATCTATCCACACCTGGATTCAATGTACAATTAAAATCCCCTGCTATTATATGTTGCCCTGTAAGTGATGATAAGATGAGAAATAAATTAGCAAAGAACTTCTGATCATCTATATTGGGACCATATAAGTTCACAAGATTTATATTTTCTAATAGCAAAGAACCTTGAATGATTACATATCTTCCAAATTTGTCTCCAATTACATTTTTCACTTGAAAAGGAACTGATTTATGTATGAGAGTCATAACTCCCCTGGCTCGGGATGAAAATGAAGAGGTGAATACACTTCCCTGCCATCTACTCCTAATTCTTTTAACATCCTCCTCTATCAGATGAGTTTCTTGTAAAAACACAATTCTTGAACCCATGTCCTTTATTTTATCCATAACTTGTTTAAGTTTTTTTAAATTTTGTAGACCTCTGCAATTCCATGAAGTTAAATTAAGATTAACACTTTGGTCCATGATCAATAGAGAGTTTGGGATTACCTTGCAGTGTAAACATGCTCATACAGAGAAGCAAAAACATGAGTGGTTGAACATTCATCCTACAAACTACACACAAACAAATTTCCCCTTCCCACACTTGTGGCAAACCCCCCAAAATCAAAAGAAAAATTCTGTCTCCCGATATAGCCATCGACCGTTCCACACCCACGGGGAACAGCCTAAGCCACTCCTTCTTCATCCTCCCAATCACCCTAACTCTACTGCTTTTAATGACGTAACATTAACTCTCCTCTGTAGTTTTCCAACTTAACTCCAAAATTTTTAACAACTTTGTACATCATAGTTTTTTTTTTGTTTTGTTTTGTTTTTGTTTTGTTTTTTTAATATATAATACAATCTATATTTTGTTAACTTACTATTTACTTCAAGTCAGTCAGATGCCTGTGCAAATGCTTAATTATTCTACCTTATATTTTGTTCATGCTTAGTTCCCACCAGTCTCTTCTTCTTCTTTGATCTTCTTGATGAACTCCTGCGCCTCCTCTGGGGTCTTGAAGATGTGGGTTCTGCCCTCATACGTGGTCAGCAGTCTCGCAGGATAGATTACACCATGACGAATCCCAAGGTTGCGCAGCTCCTTACGTACGGGATCAAACTGCTTCCTCAATTGCTGGATTCCTGTGGCCAAATCTGGGTAGAACCGCACCTGCTGGTCCTGGTGTTTAATCTCTCCTTTTTTAGCACGTGCAGCGTTGAAGATCTTCATCCTGTCTCTGTTGCTAAGAAACTTCATAATTAAGGTCCTCGGCGGTCCCTTATCTCTCCGTGGGCCAATACGATGTGCTTTTTCCAGAACCACTGCTGATTGCAACTCCTCGCTGCCCAGCACCTCCGGAATCCACTTTTCCAGAAAGGAACATACGTCCCGACCTTCTGATTCCTCTGGAAGACCCACCAGCCTCAAATTATTCTGTCTCGACCGAGATTCCAAATCCAAAATATTATCTTCCAGAGATTTTTTTTTTTTTTCCAAAGTGCGCACCTTTAATTGAAGACGGGTGACGTCATCTTCAGCACTAGCGAGACGGAGCTCCATCTGCGCCGTTCGTTCTACACAGTCACCCAATTCCTTTCTTATTCCTTCCAACGCTGTCATAATCCCATCAAATCTAGAGGAAAAGTCCGCTCTCATTGAACTCATGGCAGCCATCAGCGCATCTGCGCCATTCCCCGCAGATTTCGCACCGTTGCCAGCCTCCTCCGCCATATATGGAGTATTGTTTGCTGCATCACAGACCTGAAAGTCCGTTAATTTGGACTGTTTCGGCGGCTCGCATTTTCCTTTTCCTGGTTTTCCAGCCTTAGGCTTCGCCGACATATCCTCGCCCAAATGCTGGGATACGTTCTGTCCCAAATGAGAGAGTTATTTGCCGATTTTTTTTCTCCAGGAGCAGAGCAGAGCGAGACACGTCCGTCCTACGTGGCAGCCATAACCGGAAGTCCGAGTTGCATGTTAATATTTGTGAAAACAGAGTTGAGTTCTGAAAATGCCTTCTTTAAATAGAAAATAAGAGGCCTTTGCATAATATGTTCTTACATGGCAACAGTGTTGAGAAAAAAAAAAAGAAATGTTATATTTTGTGTTTTCAGCTAAAAGGGGTCAACTTGGCTTCAGTAAGGGGGATGTGGTGTAATCTAAGGATTACATATGTGGAGCCACTAGGGGGCGACACAGACCGGATGTTGTCAGGTGTACAACAGGACGGATAATAATATGGCGGAGTTCGTGTGTTAATGTTGTTGCAGCCAGTTAATAAAGGAGGCTCCGTGTTCACCCCAAGCAGCAGTCTTTATTCATAAAAGAACCCAACACAACAGTCGTATTCTTCAAATAATCAATTCTTCTTTAACTTTAGGTCATGTATCACAGGCTTTTAAAATTGCTGTAATTAAACCCTTACTCAAAAAGCCAACACTCGATCTAGGAGTTTTAGCTAACTATTGACCAATATCTAATCTGCCTTTCATTTCAAAAATCTTAGAAAGAGTTGTTGCTGTGCAATTATTTGACCACTTGCAGGAAAATGGTTTATTTGAAGAGTTTCAATCTGGGTTCAGAATTCATCATAGTACTGAAACAGCATTAGTGAAGGTCACTAATGGCCTCCTTATCACATCTGATAATGGACTCGTTTCTGAACTTGTCCTTTTAGAACTTATTACAGCCTTTGATACCATCGACCATGATATTCTACTTGATAGATTAGAACACTATGTTGGACTAAATGGAACTTCACTGCAGTGGTTTAGATCTTATTTGTCCGATAGACTTCAGCTTGTTTATATCAATAATGAGTTTTCTTCCAACTCTAAGCTCAGTTATGGAGTTCCACAGGGATCTGTGTTAGGTCCTACTCTTTTTAGTTTATATATGCTTTCATTAGGCAACATCATTAGAAAGCACTGTATACTGTACATTTTCACTGTTACACTGATGACACATAATTATACCTGTCAATGAAGCCAGATGATAGTAATCAATTAGCCAAGTTAGATGTGTGTCTTAAGGAAATCAAAGCTTGGATGACTTGTAATTTTCTGCTATTAAACCCAGATCAGACTGAAGTCATTCTTGTTGGTCCAAAAAACCTTAGAAATACCTTTCCAAATCAAACTCTTAATTTGGATGCGGCTGCTCTTTCTCTGAATAGGACTGTGAGGAACCTTTACCCTCTCGAGAATTCTTGAGGGTTCGTGGGAGTTTGCCCAACCAGTTTACATGTGTTTTGTGGACTTGGAGAAGGCATTTGACCGCGTCCCTCGTGGATTTTTGTGGGGGGTGCTTCGGGAGTATGGGGTATCGGGCTTGTTGTTACGAGCTATTCGGTCTCTGTACGACCGTTGTGAGAGTTTGGTTCGTATTGCCAACACTTGGTCGGAGTCATTCCCAGTGAGAGTTGGACTCCGCCAGGGCTGCCCTTTGTCACCGATCCTGTTCATAATTTTTATGGACAGGATTTCTAGGCGCAGCCAGGGAATGGAGGGTGTCATGCTTGGTGACCACAGGATCTCATCTCTGTTGTTTGCAGATGATGTTGTCCTGTTGGCTTCATCCAGCAATGACCTACAGCTCTTGCTGGGACGGTTTGCCGCTGAGTGTGAAGCGGCTGGGATGAGAATCAGCACCTCCAAGTCCGAGTCCATGGTCCTCAGTCGGAAAAAGGTGGATTGTCCTCTCTGGGTTGGGGACAGGCTCCTGCCCCAAGTGGAGGAGTTTAAGTATCTTGGGGTCTTGTTCACGAGTGAGGGGAAAATGGAGCGAGAGATCGACAGACGGATTGGAGCAGCATCTGCAGTGATGCGGACGTTGTACCGGTCTGTTGTGGTGAAGAGGGAGCTTAGTTCTAAGACAAAGCTGTCGATTTACCAGTCAATCTACGTTCCTACTCTCACCTATGGTCACGAGCTTTGGGTAATGACCGAAAGAACGAGATCGCGGATACAAGCGGCTGAAATGAGCTTTCTCCGTAGGATTGCTGGGCTCACCCTCAGAGATAGGGTGAGGAGCTCAGTCATCCGGGAGAGGCTCAGAGTAGAACCGCTGATCCTCCACATTGAAAGGAGTCAGTTGAGGTGGTATGGGCATCTGATTAGGATGCCTCCTGGACGCCTCCCACTTGAGGTGTTTCAGGTACGTCCCACTGGGAGGAGACCCCGGGGCAGACCCAGGACTCGGTGGAGAGACTATGTCTCCCAGCTGGTCTGGGAACGCCTTGGTATCCCCTCTGAAGAGCTGGAGCAGGTGGCTGGGGAGAGGGAAGTCTGGGCTTCTCTGCTTGAACTGCTGCCTCCGCGACCCGGACCTCCGGAAAAGCGGTAGAAGATGGATGGATGGATGGATGGATTGAATTGAATCCAGCTTTCAGCTGACAGTGAGAGCAGAGTGGAGTCACACAGAGCCACACTGCCCTTTGAGATCCCTTGGCTTGGTACGTCGCCTCAGGTCATGGGCCAGGTTGTGGCGATCAGGGGAGCCGTCAAGTGCATGGTGCTAGTGATTTGTTGTGGAATCATGGCAAAATTATTGGGAGATAGGCCCGACTGACGTGAAATACACCATCGAGTGTGGATCAGTGAACAAGAGTGCTGCTCAACTGAGCTGGGAGGCTAGAAGCTAGTCAGCTATAATGGCTAACTGATGTAAGAGGGAGGGTGGAGTTGAAACGGTGAAGGATGGTCCTTAAAGTGACAGGTTTTAATCAGAGTGTTTAAAGAAAGCCAGGAAAAATAAAAAAACAAATTTTCTTCAATAATTTTTAAAAAATTACAGAAAATGTGAACAAAATATGTCACAAACATTTCATTAAGACATGTGTGAGCTATTAAAATGTGGAAAAAGTTCAGGTTCAGGTTACTTTATTTGTACCCGTAGGTAGATTTGTTTTGCAGTCTGGTGACATCCATATTTACAAGCCACAATTACATTCAACATAAACACAAACACAGGCACACATGAAGCTGACTATAGACATGATAAAAATACTCAAGGCTCCATCAATCAGGGTACAAAGACAAAGAGATGAGAGAAAAACCAGAGGTAAGAAAGAAGGGTCATATTAAAAAGTTAAAAACTAGTCAAAGAGGTTAAAAACTCAAAGGTCTAAAGCCCAATAAAATATTTAGAACCCAAATAAAATCCTACAAAAATAAATATAAAATGGAGTTAATAAATAGGTAACTAAATTATGTGCAATATATTGTTACGACTTGTTCAACTCTTTGACAGCAGCAGGAACAAAGCTGTTTTTGTAGCGCTGGGTTTTACTTTTTGGGACAGCAAACCTCTGTCTTGAGGGAAGAAGCTGAAAGTTGCAGTGCAAAGGGTGGGAGTCATCATTTAAAATGGAGGTAGCAATCCTCTGTACTTGTCTGGTGTACAGGGATGTCATGCTCAGCTGTGACTCACCAAGCAAACGACTGGACCATCTAACTACCTGATCCAAGGATTTCCTCTGTTTCAGTTTTATCTGACCAAACCATGACACTAAAGAAAAGGATAAAACAGATTCAATAAAAGCCCAATAAAACATTGTCATTATGGTTCGGTCAATTTGGAAGCGTGCAAGTTTCCTCAAGCAATGCAAATGTTGCTGACCCTTTTTGCACACCCTTTCACAGTTCTCTTCAAAGTTTAAATTACTATCAATAATCGTCCCAAGATATTTGTAGGATTGTACACATTTGGTGGTCTGGCCTTTTAGTACGGTGACTTTGTGCCTGGGAGTTTTCCTCCTAAAGTCAATAATCATATCTTTAGTTTTTGTCGTATTCAGCTGCAGGTAGGAATCCTCACACCAGTGAACAAAATCATCAACTACTGGGCTGTGGTCACTCTCACCATCCTGGAGGAGACTGACAATAACTGAATCATCAGCATACTTTATAATGTGTCTGTTGTCATGTCTGCTCCGACACATGTTTGTGTACAGGATGAAGAGTAGTGGTGACAACACACACTCCTGAGGAGAGCCAGTAGAAGAGCACTTTAGATCAGACAATGTACCATTGACCCTTACTTTCTGCGTCCTGTTGGTTAAGAAATCCAGAATCCAACCCACCAGATTTTTGCTCAAATCAAATTGTTGCAGGAGCCTTTCAACTAAAATATGAGGTTGGATTGTATTAAAGGCGGAGGAAAAGTCCACAAATAAAAGCCTGGCGTGTGTCTCATTAAAATCCAGATCTTTAAAAAGCATGTTAAACAGAGTGACAGTGGCATCCTCCACTCCTCTGTGAGGCCTATAGGCAAACTGCAGAGGATCCAATGCATGCTCAGTCTGCTTTAGGACCTCACATCTGACCAGTTTTTCAAAAATTTTCATTAAAATTGAAGTCAAAGCAACTGGTCTAAAATTGTTTACCATTTTAGGACAGCTGGATTTTGGAACGGGAACAACCACGGCTTCTTTCCAGATCTTAGGCACATGTTGTGTCTGTAAGGACTTATTGAAAATGTGATGAAATACAGGACTCAGTTCGTGTGCACAGGACTTTACCAAGTGCCCACATATATTATCAGGGCCCTGACTTTTGTTCACTTTTACAGCGCAGAACTCCCTTTTAATATCCTGCACCTCAATATTAAAGTGCTGGTTGTCTTTGAGTTTCTGTTTCAAATCTTGTGTTTCAGTGCTAAAATCAAAGGAGTCAAAACGACCATAAAAACAATTAAGAGCATTAGCCAGCTCTGTGTCTGAATTAAAACCATCTAAAAACACACGATTACTGCGCTCTGTGCTCTGAAGGTCTGCAATAGTTAGTGTAGTCACTAAGTGTAGTCAACGACCCCTTTAAACTGGGGTAACAGTGACTCAGGGGATAGAGTAGGTTGTCCAATAACTGGAGAAGCAGTGGTTTGAATCCTGTTCCCCCTGCCAGCCATCTTGCCATTGTGTCCGTGGGCAAAATACTTTATACACCTTGCCCTCCAGTGTCTGTAAAACTGGTGTATGAATGTGAATAAATGTTTGGTTGGAGAAACCAAATGTTTAACATGACCATACAGTGCATCCGGAAAGTATTCACAGTGCCTTACTTTTTCCACATTTTGTTATGTTACAGCCTCATTCCAAAATGATTTAAATTCTTTTTTTTCCCTCAGAATTCTACACACAACACCCCATAATGACAACATGAAAAAAGTTTTTTGTTTTTTTTTAAAGATTTTTCCAAATTTATTGGAAATAAAAAACTAAGAAATCACATGTACATTGTGGTGGTACAGTTGGGGGATTCTCCACCCAGAGACGGTAGCTGGGGGAAAGAGGGAACATGTGCTGAAGGAGGAAGTGTCACCGTGGGGTCTTAGACAGGACAGTAAAGACTACTCACCCCCTGGGGAGAGGAGGAAACGCCAGAACCGCTGGAGGAGGAAAGGGTGTGAGAATGCGGTACTGGCATTATGTTATGTTAATATGCCACTCATGTCTTTGTTCCACACAATGATTATGGACGGGATTCCTGGGTCTCAATGCGTGGAATTAAAGATTATAAAAAGAGGATGCACAGAGACCCAGCAGATTTTACT
Source organism: Pholidichthys leucotaenia (assembly GCA_020510985.1). Lineage (NCBI taxonomy): Eukaryota > Metazoa > Chordata > Actinopteri > Cichliformes > Pholidichthyidae > Pholidichthys > Pholidichthys leucotaenia. The sequence goes on along the minus strand of CM035847.1, from coordinate 154,599,347 downwards.
GTACTGAATAAGATAAGATAAGATAAGATAAGATAAGATAAGATAAGATAGATAAGCCTTTATTAGTCCCACAATGGGGAAATTTCAGGATTGCAACAGCACAGGGATAGCAACACTCAGAGCAATAATTTAGAAGATAAGAAAATAAGAGCAGTGAATATACATACTGTATGTACACATAAATATATAAATATATATACACAGTGTGGAGCATTGTAGCTAGATGGAATAAACAGCATAAGCGTCTATTTAGTTACCCCACACGGTATGAATATGTACTCATACATATTGTCACCCTCCGTAGCGACTGATATTGTCGTAGTTGTATACTGGAGGGGACCATTTTGTGTAAGTCTGTTGCGTCTTTTGCATTCAATACTATTTGGTCGTCACTGCGGCGGCATGAAATAAAGCGGCGTTGTTGGAGGTTTTAAGTAGAGTTTTATTATCATACCGCCGTCACAAGCTCCGCTCCCGGCGCCGTGCATGCGTGCCGAGAGCGAGCCCACGGCTCTCAGAGAAGGAGAGGAGGAGAGGTGGACACAAAGTCTGTGTCCTGCAGCAGAGGTTGAGAGAGGATGAGAGCATGGTTACAATGCAGTATATATACACCCAACTACAACAATACATCAAAGCATTCACAGCAGGTGGTCTGATCAAAGAGATAACAGGACAGGCATGAGACATTTGCATGAAAGGCAACATTAGCATTACAGAGGTGAGCCAGACTAAACGAGTCTGCCTGTAGACATTAATACACATTTCACTGTTCTGTTATTTGCTCTAGCCGAGCGCTGTGTTTGACCAGTCTGTTTGTGGAGATTTACACCAAAACACATCTACATATGTAAGATGCTCAGAAGAAGCACAGTAAGGACAAGATGCATGAACACTTTAACTTCACGGCTGTAAACGCAGCATGCAGCGGAAAAAACCCAGGAGTGCGAGCTGACTGTCTCTGTGTTCTGTCTGTGTGTTGTGGGGGGTTGAATTAAACCGCTACACTGCTCCCCCCCTAGAGGGAACGGTAGGGGACTGTGACCTCGATGTTGCAGTCTGGGCAGCGAGCAGGGAAAAGCTCTGTGCAGGAGGGGGGTGGGGGTAGTACATGCTGACCGGGCGCGGGAAAATCGTTCAAGTTGCGCCAAAAGTGTTTGCTGCTCCGCGATGTCCCGTCTGAACGTGCAGAGATCAGAAGAAGAAAAATTAGTCTCTGGCTCCTCTCGTGGCCATGAAGAAAAGCAGGAGCGGCTGTAAGAAAAAAATAAACAAAAGCAGAGGGACTGGCGTGTTGGCTTTAGGTGCAGGAGCAACCCCAAAGCCCCCCGGGAACAGCTGACGGCTGAAATCCCTTTGTGCCGTGACTGAGACCATTAAAAAATCCAGTGGCGAGTTGCGTGCTTGCTTCAGGTGAACAGGCAGCCCTGAAGGTTCCGAGGGTGGCGATCGGCCGTTTTTCTCGGGCATGTGCAGCGGCGGAGGCCGATGGCGGTCTCTTGTAGCCTTTATTGTCCCGTGCGTGATGCGCCGTCCTCGTAACTCCCCGGTGCGCGCGCGGGGGTTCCGTGCTTGGGTGGGCCGCTGGAGAGGAGAACCAGGGTGCAGAAACTTGGTGGAGATCGGCGCAGACGGCGCCGATAAAAATCCAGGTTGAGCTGTGGCTGTAGATTGGCCATGGAGCGTTGGAGCGGTGAGAGGAAATAGACGATCTTTTGTCCCTCAGGCTCGTGCAGATGCGTTGGAGTGGTGAGCGGAAATAGACGATCTTTGTTCCTCAGGCTCGGGCGTGGTGCGTTCAGGTCCATGCGTTGCGTTCTCCGCCGGCCATGGAGGACGCCGTCGTGGAGAAGGGACGAGGTGCCTGCGCTCTTGTGTGAAGGAGCTGCGAGCGCGGCCGGTCCAGCGTGGATGAGCAGATCTCAGACGTGCAGATCTCATCCTGAAGAACGGGTCACCAGTGCAGCTGTCCAGCTCAGAAGGTTGCTTCGCACAAAGCGTGTGCGTGTCCGGGTGCTGCGTTCGCTGGCCGCTCGTTTTTTTCAGCGTCGGTTCGCCAGCGTGGCCGTCCAAATCAGAAGGCTGCGTCGCACAAAACGTGTGCGTCTTCAAGGGGTCACCAGTGCGGTGGCATGAAATAAAGCGGTGTTGTTGGAGGTTTTAAGTAGAGTTTTATTATCATACCGCCGTCACAAGCTCCACTCCCGGCGCCGTGCATGCGCGCCGAGAGCGAGCCCATGGCTCTCAGAGAAGGAGAGGAGGAGAGGCGGACACAAAGTCTGTGTCCTGCAGCAGAGGTTGAGAGAGGATGAGAGCATGGTTACAATGCAGTATATATACACCCAACTACAACAATACATCAAAGCATTCACAGCAGTTGGTCTGATCAAAGAGATAACAGGACAGGCATGAGACATTTGCATGAAAGGCACCATTAGCATTACAGAGGTGAGCCAGACTAAACGAGTCTGCCTGTAGACATTAATACACATTTCACTGTTCTGTTATTTGCTCTAGCCGAGCGCTGTGTTTGACCAGTCTGTTTGTGGAGATTTACACCAAAACACATTTACATATGTAAGATGCTCAGAAGAAGCACAGTAAGGGCAAGATGCATTAACACTTTAACTTCACGGCTGTAAACGCAGCATGCAGCGGAAAAAACCCAGGAGTGCGAGCTGACTGTCTCTGTGTTCTGTCTGTGTGTTGTGGGGGGTTGAATTAAACCGCTACAGTCACGTTTTTTTTTTTTTTTTTTTGCAATCTCTGCGCACAGCCCTGCTTAGGTTATAAAGTCTGACAGCTGTAGGTAGGAAGGACCTGCGAAACCTTTCGGTCACGCACCTAGGATGATGTAGCCTGCTGCTAAATGAGCTCCTCAGTGCGTTCAGTATGTCCTGCATAGAGTTGGACTTGGACTCCAGCAGAGATGACAGTTTAGCCACCATCCTTCTCTCTCCTATCTCCTCCACTGGGTCAAGGCACTGCCCCAGGACAGAGCTAGCTTTCTTGATCAGTTTGTTCAGTCTCTTCCTATCAGCTGCTGTGATGCCACTGCCCCAGCAGACCACTCCAAAAGTGATGGCTGATGACACCACTGAATCGTAGAATGTCTTCAGGAGCACCCCTTGTAGACATTCTGCGATTCGGTGGTGGCATCAGCCATCACTTGGTCTGCATTGAATGTTGGAGAAGGAATAAAGTTCATGTGTTGTTCAACTCATTGCCTTGCTTGCTTCCTTTCTCCACATTGGTGACCCCAAGATGTGCTATGGAGAACGAGCCGAGCACCACCCTGGAGACTACCTGGAGGGAGAGCACCAGCACCGCATGTGCTGTCTCAGTCAAGCTCCTGGACTTCTGGCTTCATAGCCCGACCACGTGGTTACTGCACATAGAAGCCCAGTTCGCACTCCGCTGGATAACAACGGACGACACAAAGTATTACTATGTGGTTGCTGTGCTGGATGCGTGCGCCATGCAACAGGTGACGAGCCTGCTCCAGGAGCCACCAGCCCAGGGGAAATATGAAGCAGTCAAGAGGATGCTGCTCCAGCGCTATACCCTTTCTGATATTGAGAGGGCAGAGAGACTCCTAACACATTCGGAGTTAGGTGACAGATCAGCCATGGAGCTCATGGAAAGCATGTTGGCGTTGATGGGGAAGAACGACGAGTCTTTCCTGTTCACCCACTTGTTTCTCAGGAACCTACCGACCGCAGCGAGGGCGATCCTGGCCAACTCACCGCGGCTGGTGACCAAGGACTACCGCACACTGGCACAGGAAGCAGATTGCATCATTTTAGTGACCAGAAATCTTAGCTTGAATGCAGTGGCACCAGCTTCCATGAGGGACTCCAACGAGGTCGAGGAGTCGTTGGTGGTAGCCAGAGAGACACCAAGAGACGAAGGAAAGGGGCGATCTGTTTCTATCATCGCCGTTTCAGTTCGAATGCCCAGTGCTGCCTGCCACCATGCCATTTCAAGAAGCTGGGAAGGCAGCACGTTCGGCATTCAGTAGCAGCTGCAACCGTTGGTGACAGGAACACGCTGCTTTATGTCACAGACACATGTTCGGGGAGACAGTTTTTGGTGGACTCTGGCTCCCAGAAGAGCCTCATCCTGCCGGTCAACGCAGACAGGGTGGCATTCTACCCACGTTCACCCAGTATGTCACATGCCACACTAGAGACAATAAAACACTGAACTTATTCTATGCAAATACTAAGGAGGCGTACACCTTATCACCACTTCCCCCACTCGGGAGATCGGATCACAACTTGGTTCATCTCCTGCCGGTGTACAAACCCCTAGTACACAGACAACCTCCGGTCATGCGCACAGTGAAGTTATGGTCTGAGGAGGCAATGGATGCTCTAAAGGACTGTTTTGAAACCACTGCCTGGGAGCAGCTCTGCGATCCACATGGTGAGGACATCGATGGCCTCACTCACACCATCACGGACTACATCAGCTTCTGTATGGACAACACCGTACCCACCAAGACCATACGGTGTTGCTCGAACAACAAACCCTGGATCAACCCTGAGATAAAAACACTTCTGAGAGAGAAGAAGAGGATCTTCAAGTTGGGGAACAGGGAGATGCTGAAGTCCGTACAGAGGGAGCTGAGGAGGAAGATCAGAGAAGGCAAGGACAGCTTCAGGAAGAAGATGGAGGATAAGCTGCAACAGAGCAACATCAGTGGGGTCTGGAGGAATCTTAAAACCATCTCTGGGCTCCAGAATACCTCCCCCCAGGCCACGGGGGGCAGGGAGTGGGCGAACAATCTGAACCTGTTTTTTAATAGGTTTGACCAACTGCCCTCCCCCCCCGACTGCACACCAACCACTGCTGTCTCTAAAGACATCGAGTCTTGCTGTCCACACCCCACTCCACCAACACCCCCCCACTCCCAGCACACAGCCCCCCAACATGACCCTCACTAAGACCCAGGTGAGGACGGAGCTGAGGAAGATCAAGGCCTCGGGACCGGACGCCATCAGCACAAAGCTCCTCAAGTCCTGTGCAGACCAGCTGTGTGGGATTGTGGAGTACATCTTCAACCTGAGCCTGAAGCTGGGGAGGGTACCACAGTTGTGGAAAACATCTTGTGTGGTACCTGTACCAAAGACTTCCCACCCCAAAGACCTGAACAGCTACAGACCAGTGGCCCTGACATCTCACATGATGAAGACACTGGAGAGACTGCTCCTTGCTCACCTCCGCCCCCTGGTGGGACCAGCGATGGATCCACTCCAGTTTGCCTACCAGCATGGCATTGGGGTGGAGGATGCAGTGATCTTCCTCCTTCACCATTCTCTGTCCCACCTAGAGAAGCCCGGGAATGTGGTGAGGATCATGTTCTTTGACTTCTCCAGCGCTTTCAACACCATCCAACCGATGATCCTGAAGGACAAGCTGCTGTGCGCAGGGGTGGACCAGCACCTGTCATCATGGATCCTGGACTACCTCACTAACCGGCCACAGTTTGTGAGAACCTGGGACTGTGTGTCCGACACGATCATCGGTAGCACGGGAGCCCCCCAGGGAAAGGTTTTGGCTCCCTTCCTGTTCACCCTTTATACTGTGGATTTCTCACACAACACAGCACACTGCCATCTACAGACGTTCTCTGACGACTCTGCGATCGTCGGCCTCATCTCCAACAGAGATGAAGCTGAGTACAGAGGATTTATCCAGGACTTCAAGGACTGGTGCCATCGGAACTGCCTCCAGATCAATGCAAGAAAAACTAAGGAGCTGGTGGTGGAGTGCCGCAGGCAAGGACAACCCCTCACAGCACCAGTAAACATACAGGGAACAGACATTGAGATGGTGACATCCTACAAGTACCTGGGTGTTCATCTGAACAATAAACTAGACTGGTCACACATACCGATGCACTCTACAAGAAGGGACAGCGCAGGCTGTTCCTACTGAGGAGACTCAGGTCTTTTGGTGTACAAGGGGTGCTGCTGAAGACATTCTACGACACGGTGGTGGCATCAGCCATCACTTTTGGAGTGGTCTGCTGGGGCAGTGGCATCACAGCAGCCGATAGGAAGAGACTGAACAAACTGATCAAGAAAACTAGCTCTGTCCTGGGGCAACGCCTTGACCCAGTGGAGGAGATAGGAGAGAGAAGGATGGTGGCTAAACTGTCATCTCTGCTGGAGTCCGAGTCCCACCCTATGCAGGACATACTGAACGCAATGAGGAGCTCATTTAGCAGCAGACTACATCATCCTAGGTGTGCAACCGAGAGGTTTCGCAGTTCCTTCCTACCTACAGCTGTCAGGCTGTATAACCTAAGCAGGGCTGCTCGCAGAGATAGCAAAAAAAGTGACGACCTAATAGTATTGAATGCAAAAGACGCAACAGAATTACACAAATGGTCCCCTCCAGTATACAACTAGGACAATATCAGTCGCTATGGAGGGTGACAATATGTATGGGTATACGTATATTCATACTACGTAAGATAACTACAGTAAGTAGATGGTTATGCTGTTTATTCCATCTAGCTACAATGTTCCGCACTGTGTGTGTATATATTTATATGTTTATGTGTACATATGTATATTCGCTGCTCTTGTTTTTCGTGTCTTCTTGATTGTTACTCTGAGTGTTGCTGTCCCTGTGCTGTTGCAATCCTGGAATTTCCCCATTGTGGGACTAATAAAGGCTTATCTTATCTTATCTTAGGATGCAGCGGTCCCGAGCTCACGGCCGCCAACAGATCCATCATCAGGACGTTTGGCGAACGGACACTGACACATACATAGTTTTGAAAGGTTATTACATTTTTTTGTTTTTTTTTAAATGTAATTGACTAAATTACATTTAATTGCACGGACGCAATTTTCCTTGCGACTTTGTGGTAGCTGCATGTTCTGCCCCCAGTTTAGGCGCAGATTTTTTTTATGTGCTTATGGGTTGGTAGTTGATGTTGTTATTAGGCAATTAGTGGATGCTGTTTCTTTTGCCTCAAAGCCCTGCACAGCTTGGGGAGCTGGGTCAACAACACTGGCTAACGTTACAGCTCCAGGGGGTAAGTGCCAACATTTACTCGCACAGTTTCCAGCACTCACGGTCCCGACTTTTTTGGTTGCAATAACCAAACATGGGGTCGAACATTTTATAACTACAAAAGGCCCGCCGGTGTTCACGGGACCTTGGTGCCTGGACGCGGCTAAACTGGCCAGCGCGCAAGAGGAGTTTGCAAACTTAGAGCAGTTGAGCATCGTCACGCGCTCCAACAGCCCATGGGCATCTCTGCTACACATGGTGCCTAAGGCCGACGGGTCATGGCGACCGTGCGGCGATTTCCGGCGCTTCAACAACGCCACAGAACACGATTGGTATCCTATCCCGCACATCCAGGATTTTTCCGTGCACTTGGCCGGGGCACGTGCTTTTTCAAAAGTGGATCTGGTCTGCGGTTACCACCAGGTCCCAGTGGGCGCGGAAGATGTTCCAAAAACAGCGGTAATAACTCCTTTTGGCCCTTTCGAGTTTTTACGCATGGCGTTCAGATTAAAAGGCACGGCGCAGACTTCCCAGAGAATGATGAACGAAGTATTTCGTGACTTGTCCTTCGTTTTTGTCTACTTAGACGACATTCTGGTAGCTAGTGCTTCCAAGGAGGAGCGCATCGCCCATCTCAAGACGGTTTTCCAGAGGTTGGAAGTACATGGGCTGATAGTTAATCCGGCGAAGTGCCAATTCGGTGTGCCAGTGATTGATTTTTTGGGCCACCGCATTTCACCGGTGGGAGCAATTCCGTTACCGGATAAGGTGCGCGTGGTGTCGGACTTTCCGTGTCCACAGACTGTGAAGGCCCTACAGGAGTTTTTGAGAATGGTTAATTTTTATAACAGTTTCCTTCCCCGGGCAGCCCAGCTGATGCAGCTGTTGTATGCCGCGCTTAAAAAAAAAAAGAAGCCCGTGGAAACCATCGACTGGACTCCTGAGTGAGTCCAGGCTTTCACAAATGCCAAAACAGTGCTGGCGAATGCTACGTTGCTAGCCCACCCGGATCTGTCGGCACAGATAGCTCTCACTACGGATGCATCTGATGTTGCCATAGGGGCAGTGGTGGAGCAGTACGTCTCCGGTTCGTGGCAGCCGCTTGCATTTTTCAGTAGAACTTTGTGCAACAATGAACGCACATTCGAATGAACAGCACATTTGACAGAGAATTGCTGGGTCTCCACCTGGCGATGCGCCATTTCCAAGTTTTGGTTAGAGGGGTGCAAGTTCACTGCGTTCGTGGACCATAAGCTGCTGACGTACGCGATGTCCAAGGTCTTGGAACCGTGGTTGGCCTGGCAGCAATGGCATTTGGCCGCGATTTCTGAGTTTACTACCAACATTCAACACGTTGCTGGTAAGCTCAATGTTGTGGCCGATATGCCTGTTGCGCGCGTTAGTCTCCCTGGTCTACATGGGAATAGATTTCCTGCCATGGCCGTGGAGCAAGCCAAGGATGCAGGCATTTGCGCGATCCAGTCAGTGCCTACTGGGTTAAGGCTGGAGAGCAGGATGATGCAAGAAGGGTGCCCCCCCGCCCCGATCTGCAACGTCTCCACTGGCCGCCCGTGCCCCGTGGTTCTGAGCTCTTGGCACCGCCACATTCTTGAGTCAGTCCACTCCCTTTCACATCCAGGCGTGCACGCTTTGGTGAAGCTAGTGGAGGCAAAATTCGTCTGGCCGCCCTTGCACAAGGACGTGAAAGCGTGGGCTACAGCTTGCGCCGCGTGCCAGCAGGCCAAAGTGCACAGGTACACCAGAGGCCCCCTCGAGCCGTTCCAAATCCCGGCTAGGAAGTTCAACCCCGTCCATGTGGATTTGGTGGGACCCCTCCCACCGTTGCAAAGTTTCACGCACCTTTTGACAGTCATGGACCGCACCACACGCTGGCCTGAAGTGTTCTCGCTGGCTTCTACCATGTCCTTAGAAGTGGCTCGCACTTTTTTGTCGGCTTGGGCTGTACGTTTCGGATCTCCATCGGACATCACTTCCGACAGGGGTCCACAATTTGTTTTGGAACTCTGGCCTTCAATGGCCCAGAGCCTGGGGGTCAAAATCCACCGTACTACTGCGTACAACCCCAGGCTAACAGGTTATGCAAGCGTTTTCATAGGTCACTTAAGGCAGTGGTCAGAGGTTCACTCACAGATACAAATTGGGTCGACCGCCTGCCCTGGGTTCTTTTAGAGTTGTGCTCCACACCTAAGGAGGATCTGGCAGCCTCCCCAGCAGAACTCATTTTTTCTCAGCTGCTGCAGATCCCCGAAGAGTTTTTACAGGAAAACCCCGCACTCGGGGCCGAGCCGACCATGCAATTTTTGCACAGTACGGAGGCTTTTAACGTGCTGGGCCTGGCCCACCATTGTTTTCCCCACACTTTTATTTCCAAGAGTTTACAGAACGCCGATTTTGTTTTTGTCAAGCATGATGCACACCGGACCCCGCTGTGCCCACCGTATGACAGACAGTTCGGCGTGTTGGAACCTGGGGCAAAGCATTTTGTGTTAGGCTTGGGGGGGCGTAGGGAGACTGTCTGCATCGACAGGATGAAGCCCGCTTTTGTGTTGGCAGATGAGCAGGTGGTGTTAGCCCAAGCTCCCTAGCGCAGATGCCCGCCGTTGGGGGCTCCGCAAGTTGGTATTCCCTCCGTAGGGACCAGCGCTCGCAAAGCTAATGTGTTTTCCCCCCCCTCCCTTTTTCGGGCTGCACGGTGGCGCAGTGGTTAGCACTGCGGCAGCACAGTTTACCCTTGGCCGGGGGATTGTGGGGATCGTGGGATCGTGGGTTCGATCCCAGCCCCCGACCAACAGTGATCTGTGTGGAGTTTGCATGTTCTCCCCGTGTTGCGTGGGTTTACTCCGGGATTTCTCCGGTTTCCTCCCACATGCCAAAAACATGCATGTTAGGTTAATTGGCTGTTCTAAATTGTCCCTAGATATCTGTTTCCTATAGTCCCTTAGAATAGAGGGTTAGTATTAATGAAAGCGCTTTGAGTGGTCTTTGTGACTAGAAAAGCGCTATATAAGTGCAGGTTAGTTAGTTAGTTAGTTAGTTCCCTCCACAGATTGACGTGCCCTCCTGTACACCTCACCAGCAGGGTGTTTCGACTGGATCGGGGTCCCCCGCTACAGCTGCTATGGGTGCCGGCTCAAGCCCAAAGGATGGGGGGTTAGTGCCCTTTCTGGGTGTTTGGGGGGGTGCTGTGAGGTGGTACGGGTGGGGGATTCTCCACCCAGAAACGGCAGCTGGGGGAAAGAGGGAACAATGTGCTGAAGGAGGAAATGTCACCGGGGGGTCTTACAGTAAGGACTATTTGCCCCCCCCCCCCCCCCCCCGGGGGAGAGTAGGAAACACCAGAACCGCTGGAGGAGGAAAGGGTGTGAGAATGCGGTACTGGTGTCATGTTATGTTAATGTGCCACACATGTCTTTGTTCCACACAGTGATTATGGTCGGGATTCTTGGGTCTCAATACGTGGAATTAAAGATTATAAAAATAGGATGCACAGAGACCCAGCAGATTTTACTGTACTGAACGTTGGAGAAGGAATAAAGTTTGTGTGTTGTCCAGCTTGTTGATTCGCCTGCTTCATTTCTCCACAACATAAGTATTCACAGCCTTTGCTCAATACTTTGTTGATGCACCTTTGGCAGCAATTACAGCCTCAAGCCTTTTTGAATATGATGCCACAAGCTTGGCACACCTATCTTTGGGCAGTTTCGCCCATTCCTCTTTGCAGCACCTCTCAAGATCCATCAGGTTGGATGGGAAGCGTCGGTGCACAGCCATTTTCAGATCTCTCCAGAGTTGTTCAATTGGATTCAAGTCTGGGCTCTGGCTGGGCCACTCAAGGACATTCACAGAGTTGTCCTGAAGGCACTGCTTTGATATCTTGGCTGTGTGCTTAGAGTAGTTGTCCTGCTGAAAGATGAACCATCGCTCCTGTCTGAGGTCAAGAGCGCTCTGGAGCAGGTTTTCATCCAGGATGTCTCTGTACATTGCTGTATTCATCTTTTCCTCTATCCTGACTAGTCTCTCAGTCCCTGCTGCCAAAAAACATCTTCATAACATGATTTCTCCACCACCATTGGCATGGTTATGAGCAGTGCCTGGTTTCTTCTAAACATTACACCTGGCATTCAGACCAAAGAGTTCAATCTTTCCCTCATCAGACCAGAGAATTTTGTTTCTCACGGTCTGAGAGTCCTTCAGGTGCATTTTGGCAAACTCCAGGTGGGCTGCCATGTGCCTTTTACTAAGGAGTGGTTTCCGTCTGGCCACTCTATCATACAGGCCTGATTGGTGGATTGCTGCAGAGATAGTTGTCCTTCTGGAAAGTTCTCTCTCCATAGAGGAATGCTGAAGCTCTGAAAGTGACCATCAGGTTCTTGGTCACCTCCCTGACGATGGCCATCCTCCCCCGATCCCTCAGTTTAGATGGCTGGCCAGCTCTAAAAGAGTCCTGGTGGTTCCGAAGTTCTTCCATTTATGGATGATGGAGGCCACTGTGCTCATTGGTACCTTCAAAGCAGCAGAAATTTTTCTGTACCCTTCCCTAGATTTGTGCCTCCAGACAATCCTGTCTCAGAGGTCGACAATTTCTTTGACTTCATGCTTAGTTTGAGCTCTGACATGCACTGTCAACTGTGGGACCTTATATAGGCAGGTGTATGCCTTTCCAAATCATATCCAAGCAACTGAATTTACCACAGCTGGACTCCAATTACACTGTAGAAACATCTCAAGGATGATCAGTGGAAACAGGATGCACCTGAGCTCAATTTTGAGCTTCATGCCAAAGGCTGAGAATACTTACGTACATGTGATTTCTTAGTTTTTTATTTTTAATAAATTTGCAAAAATCTCAACAAAAAAAAAAAACTTTTTTCAAGTTGACATTATGGGGTATTGTATGCAGAATTTTGAGGAAAAAAATAATTTAATCCATTTTGGAATAAGGCTGCAACATGAAATGTAGAAAAAATGAAGCGCTGTGAATACTTTCTGGATGCACTGTATATAAAATGTTCATTTTTACAAGAAAACCTTCACATGCAGTCATTCAAAGGTCAAAAGATCATATTAAAATTATGTAATTTAACAGCTGTACAATTGGTATGCAAAAAGTTGGTCACCCTTTGACAAAAAGCATTTTTTTTTAATGGAAAAGATGTAAATGCAGTTTGTAGGATATGGAAAAAAATACAGTTACAAGCAGACAATGCAGTGCATGTTGTGAAAGTAAAGTTTGGGCACTCTACACACTTAAACTCATCATCATTCATTTTCTTAACTGGTTAATCCTTTCGGTTCATGGGGGCCTGGAGCTCATCCCAACTTCTTTGGGCAAGAGAGGGGATCCACCCAGGACAGCTCACCAGTCCATTGCATGGCCCTTAAACACACCAATTTAAAACACACACATGCACACAAATGCTGTATGTCCAAGTGTGGTCAAATTTTTACACACCACTGTAGACTTTGTATTTGACCCGCATGTAATTTTGTTCTTTAATTAGCCAGTTTGTTATTTAAGCTACAGTGGGGAAAAAAAAGTATTTAGTCAGCCACCAATTGTGCAAGTTCTCCCACTTAAAAGATGAGAGAGGTCTCCAATTTTCATCATAGGTATACCTCAACTATGAGAGACAAAATGAGAAAAAAAAAATCCAGAAAATCACATTGAAGGATTTTTAATGAATTAATTGGTAAATTCCTCAGTAAAATAAGTATTTGGTCACCTACAAACAAGCAAGATTTCTGGCTCTCACAGACCTGTAACTTCTTCTTTAAGAGGCTCCTCTGTCCTCCACTCGTTACCTGTATTAATGGCACCTGTTTGAACTCGTTATCAGTATAAAAGACACCTGTCCACAACCTCAAACAGACTCCAAACTCCACTATGGCCAAGAGCAAAGAGCTGTCAAAGGACACCAGAAACAAAATTGTAGACCTGCACCAGGCTGGGAAGACTGAATCTGCAATAGGTAAGCAGCTTGGTGTGAAGAAATCAACTGTGGGAGCAATTATTAGAAAATGGAAGACATACAAGACCACTGATAATCTCCCTCGATCTGGGGCTCCACACAAGATCTCACCCCGTGGGGTCAAAATGATCACGAGAACGGTGAGCAAAAATCCCAGAACCACAAGGGGGGACCTAGTGAATGACCTGCAGAGAACTTGGACCAAAGTAACAAAGGCTACCATCAGTAATACACTACGCTGCCAGGGACTCAAATCCTGTAGTGCCAGACGTGTCCCCCTGCTTAAGCCAGTACATGTCCAGGCCCGTCTGAAGTTTGCTAGAGAGCATTTGGATGATCCAGAAGAGGATTGGGAGAATGTCATATGGTCAGATGAAACCAAAATAGAACTTTTTGGTAAAAACTCAACTTGTCATGTTTGGAGGAGAAAGAACACCATACCTACTGTGAAGCATGGGGGTGGAAACATCATACTTTGGGGCTGTTTTTCTGCAAAGGGACCAGGACGACTGATCCGTGTAAAGGAAAGAATGAATGGCGCCATGTATCGTGAGATTTTGAGTGAAAACCTCCTTCCACCAGCAAGGGCATTGAAGATGAAACGTGGCTGGGTCTTTCAGCATGACAATGATCCCAAACACACTGCCCGGGCAACGAAGGAGTGGCTTCGTAAGAAGCATTTCAAGGTCCTGGAGTGGCCTAGCCAGTCTCCAGATCTCAACCCCATAGAAAATCTTTGGAGGGAGTTGAAAGTCTGTGTTGCCCAGCAACAGCCCCAAAACATCACTGCTCTAGAGGAGATCTGCATGGAGGAATGGGCCAAAATACCAGCAACAGTGTGTGAAAACCTTGTGAAGACTTAGAGAAAACTTTTGACCTCTGTCATTGCCAACAAAGGGTATATAACAAAGTATTGAGATGAACTTTTGTTATTGACCAAATACTTATTTTACCGAGGAATTTACCAATTAATTCATGAAAAATCCTTCAATGTGATTTTCTGGATTTTTTTTTTCTCATTTTGTCTCTCATAGTTGAGGTATACCTATGATGAAAATTGGAGACCTCTCTCATCTTTTAAGTGGGAGAACTTGCACAATTGGTGGCTGACTAAATACTTTTTTACCCCACTGTACATTTGAGTTTGGTATGTACTCAGCCAAATTGTTTTGTATACTGTCTGGATAGAATTGAGAAATTGCTGCCAAAGTTTTACGTACAATAAACATGAGGAAAATATTCAACATTTCTCATCAATTTTGAAGCAACCAGGTTAGCTTTGTATCCGTCCCTCATTGAGCTTACCCTGCTCATATGCTCACTGTATCTAAAGAACAACTTACTATAATACTATATACTACAAACCCAATTGTATGGTACGCTTTGCTCCCATCTCTGGTTGAAAACATGTCATACGTAGATGATCTATGTTGAAAAGATGATGTCAGAAGAAAATCAAAGTTCTGTCATGGAACATTTCAATATACAGTTATTGTGATCAGAAGAATTTAAGCCAACACAAACGCTGCTGAAACAACTCGTCACAATGTGCTCACAGTAAACACTATTTGCACTGCACCATCTCATCTATTTCCTACATTCTAAGATGGGGAACGGTTTTGGCTCCCTTCCTGTTCACCCTTTATACTGCGGACTTCTCACACAACACAACACACTGCCCTCTACAGAAGTTCTCCGACGACTCTGCGATCGTTGGCCTCATCTCCAACGGAGATGAAGCTAAGTACAGAGGACTTATCCAGGACTTTGTGGACTGGTGCCATCGGAACTGCCTCCAGATCAACGCGACGAAAACTAAGGAGCTGGTGGTGGACTGCCGCAGGCAAGGACAACCCCTCACAGCACCAGTAAACATACAGGGAACAGACATTGAGATGGTGACATCCTACAAGTACCTGGGTGTTCATCTGAACAATAAACTAGACTGGTCACACAATACTGACGCACTCTACAAGAAGGGACAATGCAGGCTGTTCCTGCTGAGGAGACTCAGGTCTTTCGGTGTTAAAGGGGCGCTGCTGAAGACATTCTATGACACGGTGGTGGCATCAGCCATCACTTTTGGAGTGGTCTGCTGGGGCAGTGGCATTACAGCAGCCGATAGGAAGAGACTGAACAAACTGATCAAGAAAGCTAGCTCTGTCCTGGGGCAGCACCTTGACCCAGTGGAGGAGATAGGAGAGAGAAGGATGGTGGCTAAACTGTCATCTCTGCTGGAGTCCGAGTTCCACCCTACGCAGGACACACTGAATGCACTGAGGAGCTCATTTAGCAGCAGACTACATCATCTTAGGTGCACAACAGAGAGGTTTTGCAGGTCCTTCCTACCAACGGCTGTCAGACTGTATAACCTAAGCAGGGCTGCTCGCACAGATAGCAAAAAGATGTGACAACCTAATAGTATTGAATGCAAAAGACGCAATAGACTTACACAATGGTCCCCTCCGGTATACAACTAGGAAAATACCGGTACCTATGGAGGGTGACAATATGTATGGGTACATAATCATACCATGTAGAATAACTAAGTAGACAGTTATGCTGTTTCATTCCATCTAGCTGCAATGCTCCGCACTGTGTGTTTGTATATTTATCCCATCTAGCGACAATGCTCCACACTGTGTTTATATATTTACATATTTATTCCATCTAGCTACAGTGCTCCGCACTGTGTTTATATATTTACATATTTATTCCATCTAGCTACGGTGCTCCGCACTGTGTTTGTGTTTGCATATTTGTTCCATCTAGCTGCAATGCTCCGCACTGTGTTTATATATTCATATATTTATTCCATCTAGCTGCAATGCTCCGCATCGTGTGTCTATATATTTATGTTTATATGTACATATGTATACTCGCTGCTCGTTTTTTTTTTCTGGCCTTCTGATTGTTGCTCTGAGTGTTGCTATCCCTGTGCTGTTGCAATCCTGGAATTTCCCCATTGTGGGACTAATAAAGGCTTATCTTATCTTAGAATATAGAGATTTTATAACAATTTGTCATGGCTGCCATTTAGTAATTTATTAATAACAGGATTTATGAACAAATGCGATGAAATGGTGAGCAAAACAATCAAAAGTTTAATGCAGAAATCTAAAGTATATTATATATACTATATGTGGTCTATATTACTCATATATTCCATACCTACATATGTTAGAACATGTGAGAGGTTTGGTGACTGCATATGTAAGGAACTTCACACCTCTGAAAGGACAAAGGAATCTCACCCGCCGTGTGAAGAACAAAGACGTCCCAGGGCGCGACGGCGGAGACCGGAGGAGTCACCCTCACCCCCCAAGGCGAGGAGAGGAATTCCCATCACCTCCCAAGACGAGGAGAGGAAATAACAGGACAATGGGGGGATTAAGATAACAAGGGATGTCAGCCTTTGTAATGCCTGTCTTTTGATGTGTGCCTGTATTTAATCAGCGAGCTGGCAGAATTCTGTCTCTTTTTACCTTCTGCCACGCTCTGCACCTGATGAGACAAGATAGGAGAGCGGATCATTAAAACGCTGCTTTTAAACAAAACCGCCTCATTATTTCCAGCTCCTCTACACTGGTGACCTTGACGCGAGTATGGACCGGAGGCGTTCTTCTTCAAGCGACTCATCCGTGGCGACTCAGGCAGACGCCAGCAACTACGCAGACGAGGGAGCGGATGAACAACTGTTCCCCCCGGCAGAAGGAATTGAGAGGGCTCAACCGAGCTCCAGCACCGCCGTGAGAGCCGAAGCAAGGCACCCTCACCCGGTGGGCACAACAGTGATGGTGTGCACGAACACCGTCGCTGTCAAGCTGCCAGACTTCTGGCGAGAAGACCCCGCCTCTTGGTTTCAGCAGGCTGAAGCCCAATTCATACTGGCGGGCATCACGGCAGACGATACGAAGTTCTATCATATCGTCTCCAAACTCGACTCCGCCACTTCGAAGTGTGTGCGGAGCTTGATCCGGCGACCACCGACCCGGGACAAGTACGAGACGCTCAAGGCGACCATCGTGGCGAACTACGTCCTGTCAGCGGAGGAAAGAGCCGAGAAGATCCTGGCGGTCTACGGCCACAGAGGGGGCAATCCGAAGGCCCTCATGGAGGATTTGCTGCAGCTCAAGGAAGAGGACAATGACAATTTCCTCTTCCAGTTTATTTTCCTCAGCACGCTGCCGCCACACATGAGGGGGACACTCGCCAGCATGAAGTGCAGCAACCACCAAGACTTCTGCACACTGGCCAACGAGGCTTACCGGCTCGTCAACGCCTGCAAGGAGCTGACACCCACAGCGGCATCCGCAGACCTCAAAACTGACGCCCCGAGCCATGGAGAGCCACAACCCACGGAGCAGACCCAGCCCACGGTGACAGCGGCGCGGTCCAAACGTAACAAACAGAACGACTTCTGTTATTACCACCACCGCTTCGCTGAGAAAGCCCGCAAATGTGTTCCCCCCTGCAAATTCGCGATGTCGGGAAACGCCAAAGCCGAGGACCGTTAACAGCAGCGGTTCTCGGCGAGAAAAATAAGCTGTTGTATGTGACGGATGGACACACAGGCAAGCAGTTCCTCATCGACACAGGAGCTCAGCTGAGTTTCGTCATGCCCTCCCACGCAGATCGAGCCATGGGCACCCGGGGCAACGGAGCAGTGGCAGCCAACGGCTCTGACATTGACACGTTCGGCGAAAAGAGCCTGCACCTCCTCATCCACGGCCGCAGCTACAGATGGACATTTGTTGTAGCGGCGGTGAGTTTTAACTTGTTAGGCGCAGATTTTTTGTGTGCACATGGGTTATTAGTGGATCTAGCAAATAGGCGCCTGGTTAATGCACTATCTTTTGCTTCTATTCCATGCTCAGCTCGAGTTTCTCCACCACCTGTGCAGGCCAACGTCACCACGACAGGAGGTAAGTTTGAGCAACTCCTCACCCAATTTCCAGCACTCACAACCCCCAAATTCTCAGCCACTGTAGCTAAACACGGAGTTAAACACTTCATTCCGACAACGGGACCTCCCGTTTTTGCCAAAGCTCGCCGCTTAGACGCGGCCAAGCTCAACATAGCACGGGACGAGTTTGCAACTCTCGAAAAATTGGGCATTGTTAGACGCTCGAAGAGCCCCTGGGCCTCACCACTTCACATGGTTCCGAAATCCGACGGTTCTTGGGAGACCGTGCGGAGATTACCGCAGATTAAACAACGCTACAGCGCATGACCGCTACCCAATCCCTCACATTCAAGACTTTTCACTGCATCTAGCGGGTGCGCGCATTTTTTCAAAGATAGACTTAGTCCGCGGTTATCACCAGGTCCCAGTCCGAGCTGAAGACGTTCCTAAAACGGCGGTTATAACCCCTTTCGGCCTTTTTGAATTCTTGCGAATGCCTTTCGGCCTCAAAGGTGCGGCCCAAACTTTTCAACGTATGATGGACGCGGTCCTACGCGACCTCCCATTTGTCGTCGTCTACCTCGACGACATGCTGGTAGCCAGCTCGTCCGAGGAGGAACACGAGCAGCACCTCACTACTGTTTTTCAGAGGCTAGAGGAGCACAGGCTAATAATCAATCCAGCCAAATGCAAATTCGGCGTTTCGCAAATTGATTTTTTGGGACACAAAGTCTCCCCGAAAGGGGGAGACTATCGCACGAACTTCCAGACGAAGTTCGTGCGATAGAAGGTTTTCCATGGCCCCAAACGGTCAAATCGCTACAGGAATTTTTGGGGATGGTTAATTTTTACAACCGCTTCCTCCCCCACGCAGTTCAGCTCATGCAGCCCCTATATGACGCGCTCAAAAAAAAAAGAAGGCTTCCAACGCGGTCGAATGGACCCCGGAGCGCGAACGCGCTTTCGCGGAAGTTAAAAACGCCCTAGCTAACGCCACAATGTTAGTTCACCCAGATCCCGCGGCCCGCATTGCACTAACCACAGATGCTTCAGACCTGGCCATAGGGGCAGTTGTAGAGCAACTTGTCAGCGGGGTCTGGCAACCTTTAGCATTCTTTAGCAAATCGCTAAACCCAACTGAACGCAAATACAGCACTTTTGACAGAGAGCTGCTGGCGCTTCATTTGTCCATCCGCCACTTCCAGTTTTGGTTAGAAGGGCGGAGTTTCACGGCTTTTGTAGACCATAAACCGCTCACCTTTGCTATGGCTAAAATTTCAGAACCATGGTCGGGCAGACAACAAAGACAGCTAGCTGCAATTTCAGAGTTCACCACAGACATTCGACACGTAGCAGGCAAACTTAACGTAGTAGCGGACTGTCTCTCTCGCGCTGTGGCACCGCCAGAGCGCGAGGAGACAGATTATACTGCCTCAGCAGCGGAACTCTTCACTAACACAGACACATACGCAGCACCTATCCATGAAGGGATAGATTATGCAGCCATAGCAGAAGAACAAAACAGTGACGCGGACGTGCACGCGCTCTTGTCTGGACCAACAGGGTTAAGGCTGGAGAAAAAAGGGTTACGCGACGGCGTGCCCCCCCTAATATGCGATATTTCAACCGGCCGACCTCGCCCGTTAGTACCAGCTACTTGGCGCCGCCGCATTTTTGACGCAATTCACTCCCTCGCGCACCCAGATGTGCGCGCCTCGGTCAAAATGGTTGCTGAAAAGTTTGTGTGGCCAGGCCTGCACAAAGACGTAAAAGAGTGGGCAAAAACGTGCATTTCTTGTCAACGCGCCAAAATACACAGACACACAAAAGCCCCTCTGGAGCCTTTTCCAATCCCTGCTAGAAGGTTCGACCACATCCATGTCGACCTAGTGGGACCACTACCTTCCTCCCAAGGTTTCACACACCTGCTAACAATGATAGACCGCACCACGCGCTGGCCAGAGGCAGTTCCTCTAGCGGCAACTACAGCGGAGGAAGTCGCTCGCGTTTTTCTGACAAACTGGGTGGCACGTTTCGGCGTCCCATCGGACATCACGTCCGATAGGGGGCCTCAATTTGTCTCAGAGCTCTGGTCAGCCATGTCCAACAGCTTAGGGGCAACAATTCATCGCACCACCGCTTATCACCCTCAGGCTAATGGGTTATGCGAGCGTTTTCACAGGTCCTTAAAGGCCGCCCTCAGAGCCTCACTAACGGACACAAATTGGGTAAATAAACTTCCCTGGGTTTTATTGGGGTTGCGTGCTGCACCTAAAGAGGATCTAGACGCTTCCCCTGCAGAATTAGTCTTTGCTCAGCCTCTCAGACTCCCAGGTGAATTTTTACCAGAGAACCCAGAGCCAGTCCCAAGGTTTTTAGGCAACAACGGACCGGACTCTCTTCCCGGTCCAGCTCATCACCCCTTCCCACGAGTTTTTGTCCCTCAAACTTTAAAAAAAGCTGAGTTCGTTTTTGTTAAGCATGAAGCTCTAAAACCAACGTTACGCCCAGTATTCGATGGCCCTTACAGAGTGCTGGAGCATGGTGATAAACACTTTGTGCTTGATTATGGGGACAGAAAAGGAACAGTCAGCATTGACAGACTTAAACCTGCCTTCTTGTTGAAAGACGAACCTGCACAGTTGGCACGAGCACCTCGGCGAGGTAGACCCCCCAAGGGAAAAGTCTCAGCCCCCAGGCAGGGAACAAATAATCTCTCCCCTTCCCACACTGCAGATTCCTCACAAGTAGGTCCCAGCAGGACGCCTAAACCAACCTACAGCAGTTTTGGGAGAAGAATTAAACCCAGACAGCACAGGGACTGATACCAACCACTCCACAATTATTCTCTAATTGTGCTGCAACAGTTTAGGACTGACTTATGATTTTACTATACTGTTAGGATTACCACTGAACTATCTTAGAAGCATGGCTGCTAGAAAGTTCTTCTGTGGCAACAGCTTAACACGTAGTATGTCGTAGTAACTGTTCTAGACTGTGAATCTTTCTGTTGTCCTTTCCTAGTTGTTTGGGGGGCCTGTGGTCTATATTACTCATATATTCCATACCTACATATGTTAGAACATGTGAGATGTTTGGTGACTGCATATGTAAGGAACTTCACACCTCTGAAAGGACAAAGGAATCTCACCCGCCGTGTGAAGAACAAAGACGTCCCAGGGCGCGACGGCGGAGACCGGAGGAGTCACCCTCACCCCCCAAGGCGAGGAGAGGAATTCCCATCACCTCCCAAGACGAGGAGAGGAAATAACAGGACAATGGGGGGATTAAGATAACGAGGGATGTCAGCCTTTGTAATGCCTGTCTTTTGATGTGTGCCTGTATTTAATCAGCGAGCTGGCAGAATTCTGTCTCTTTTTACCTTCTGCCACGCTCTGCACCTGATGAGACAAGATAGGAGAGCGGATCATTAAAACGCTGCTTTTAAACAAAATCGCCTCATTATTTCCAGCTCCTCTACACTATATATAATATATATATTATATATAGTATCTCAGTGAATAGAGAACCAGTCACCTCGAAGCAGACTCACAAAACTGCTCATCCATGGCGTGCTTTCTTTACATAAGCAATATATGACGAATATATAGACTGCAATCCAGAGTACAGATACCCAGGAGAACTCAACCCCTAAAGTGAAGACTAGCTTTTGGGTTACTGAGGCATTTCTCATGAGTTTTTGACTTAAGAGTTAATTATGCAGGAACAAAACAATCATCCATTTCAAATCAAATGACCTCTTTAATTCACACACCGCCCAGAAGACAGATTAACAGTATCTCAGTCCAACTTTTTGTATCAAATATAACTGGTGTACAAATGTACAGATATTCAGCATTTATTTCACTATACAATGTACAGTAGACTGAATATGCTGCTGTAAAACATTTTTGAATTTTATTCACAGCAGCAGGTGACATGAAACAGTTCTCCTTATAAGGCAATGATGAAGCATTATACGGGAGGCTCAGCACCAAGTGGGAGGCTGTCATCTCCAGTGCTTTTCCAGAGGTAACAAAAACCAGGGTGAAACATAAGAGGTTTACAAAAAAAGGAAAGGAAGGCACACCCAATGAAAATGCTTCACTGTCAGCTTCAGGAAGTTGGTAACTGCTATTCCAAACATGAGGGGGAAAAGAAGTTGCACCTTTATGATTGTCAGAATTTTTTCTATTAACAATAAATAACAGAAATGTCTTGATCGATTGGAATGATTTATATTAGTGTTCTAAAAAGTCTGTATAAAACACACATTTAAAAAAACACCTGGACATGGCATTAGACTAACATAATTTATCTTTGATTCCTTTGCATGTACATAAGACAGCACAGTGATAAAAATACATTCTCTTTTTACTGAGTGCTGTTCAAAAAAAACCAAAACAACAACAACCAGGCAGGTAATCAGGTAGATGTGCAAGGAAGACAGAAAAGCATATTAATATATTGTAAAAAAAAAAAAAAAATACAGCATATATCCTGTTTCCAACCCACAGATTCTGTCCATTTGTTTAGTATGAACGGATGGCTTACAAGCCCCAACACCTGTGAAACGATGTCCCAATATTCCTGATCGGAATTCTGAATGGATGGCTGATTTCATTCCTTTTGGAATCAAGGGAAGCAAAGCCCTGAATGGCTTTACACAGGCAGCAGCAGAGGCACCACAGCTTGTCACCCGTTTGCAACCGTCCTACATTTCTGCCCTCCGATTGGCTCCCTTGTTTTGACCACCTGCATCCTCCTCTCCCTCCTCCTCCTCGTAGTTTTCTTCCTCGTTATTCTTCATATCATTTCTGTGATCTGTGTCCTTCCTTGGTGTTTCTTGGTTTCGCTCTTCATCCTAGCAAAGACCATATGACAAATATTTAATGGCTGCTTGTGAAGACTGGAAACAGTGGAGCTTATGCTTTCAGTTTCTTAAACGCTCCACTGAGATCAAATTACAGAGATGGTGAGCAGCAGAGAATAAAAATAAGACTGGCCATCGAACATGATGCCACCTGCTTCAAGCATATAACTAATTACTGCATAATTCTACACATTAAATAATGCATGCTTACAGCCCTGCTGACACACACAAAGATCAGAAATGAGGTTTAGTTACAGCGTCAAGGAGTGCATCAAGATTATTGAATTTTTTTATCACAGAAATACAGTTTACCATATTTCTTCACCATGATGTTAACCAGAGGGGTAAATGCACAGCATTTTTGTCCAATCAGATTTGTTTTAAGGATTAATTAAATTTGTAAAAAAAAAAAAAACTGAGGTGAAAACCTGACACCTACAGCACCCGATCTCTCAGGATTCAGAGGCTGGGGTTCAGGTTACAGGGATGCTACACAGACATGCACACAGACAAGGCACGTCCACGTGGATCCACGCATAGTTAATCCTTCAGTTCAGGGACTACATTTGTAAATGTGTCACAAAAACTACATGCAATAATTGGAGAAAATCAAAATCACCACGCTTGTTGATGGGGGGTGATTTTCAGCTACATTATGCTGTCAAGCACTCGATGCCGAATCCAAGAAAACTGAGTAATGAGACTGACGTAAATCTCCAACATCTATGTGGAAAAAAGTCTTTTTAAATGCCTATTATGGGGAAGCTTGTCTGATTTTCCGTCCTATTAAGTGGACTGTGTTAAAAAAAAAAAAAATTCACAGTGGACTAGCCCTCTTCTCTCCAGAACAAGATATTCTCCAGGCATCTTTTCTCAGCAGAACCCACCTGTTCCATGTTCTCTTCATTATATGGTTCCTCTCCTTCCTCTTCCACCTCCTCCTCGCCTCCCTCTCTCTTATGCCCACCAGCTATGTCCTCCTGGGCCTTCAGCACACCAACAACAAAAAATGACATTAACAACACTAATTACACATTTATTACAGAGTCACCTTATGTCATGCTCTGTGTTTGTTTAGTTTTTATAGCCTTTCTTGGACACCATTTTTGTTCCCACTTGCATTTTTTTCTACTCCATAATTAAAGCATGTGTTACCTCATCTTCTGCTTCCTCCTGGTAATGCTCATCCAAGGCATCTTCCTGTTGATCTGGGTTTCCCGCCATCTGAAAAGCACACAAAGGTCACACAAGTTAAAACACCACTCAGAGGTTATGTCACCAGTTCTGACTCTGGTTAAGCTGATGCTAAATGTGGCTTTGGTTTATCTTGTTCTCCCCTTTATTTTTTTACTCATTTGTGCCCTCCTCCTCACCACCAGTCCCTCCTCCACAGCAGGCTGTCTGGGGCCTGGGTGAATGTTTGCATCTTGGGCTGGCGCCGCAGGCTCTTCTTCCTCTTCAGCCCCCTCTTCTTCTTCTGCAGTCCCATGATGCGGTCGCTCTTCCTCGGCCTCCTCAAACTCATCTTCTCCCTGGTTGTTGGGGTCATCCTCGGGGTCCACCTCGCCATCTGCAGCATGCTGTGCAAGATGAGATCAAAGCAGAATAGCATGTTCAGATGGAGATAAAGAGGCTGCATTAAATCTGTTGTTATGGATCTAAATGTTAATATGTTGGTTGCTATAACACTGTCCAAATCCTAATTTCCTCAATGGTATTCAGAAGCAGGTTGGTATATGAGTGGGAGATGAATATGACAATGTAGGGTAGTGTTTAGAGAATCAGCGTATTGACAGATTGAGACTGAATGAGCAGGGAGGACAGACAGATGCTGGGGGCACATTCTAACAGACGGAGAGAGCACGATGGACAGACAGGCATCCACCTGCTGATGTGGCGGCACTCTGTGATCGGCTTCTTGGTTCTCCTCCTCCCCTTCATGTAACATATGAGGATCTCTGTCTGTTAACACACGGACAAAATCCAATAAATCAACCAGCTGCTACTGAAAGCAATTCCAATATTAGTCAAGCTGGTGAAACAGGCTAAACAATTCCTGTTGTTACCAATGTGAGCTAATCTTTCAGCCTCACCTTCATTCTCGGTGTGTTGGTCTTCTTCTCCTTGAACAATATCATTGTCCATGTTCTCATACTCTGCTCGCTTCCTAACGACAGCAATGACGTGACAGGAGAGTCAAAGAGGTGCAGCCTAATGTAAGTCACAGTAAGAGATTCATTCATGCACACAATCTGCAGAGGTTTGCACACTGCTGCAAACTTTACTGCAGTTTTGTTCCATTACTTTATTTCACCTAAGCGGTACATATCCAACTGTAAATCATTTGTGTGGCTCAATTTTTTCAAGTAAGTCACAAAACAAACTTGCTACAGTATTATACAGATCTGTACAGTTAAGCTAGGGGTCTGCACCCTGTGACTCCTGAGTCACATATGGTTCTTTTTGTCCAAAAGATGTCTTCTTAAAAAAAAACCCAAAAGTTTTTAAAAAATGCAAATTCACAAGAAAACAGTCAGGAGTACATTTATAAAATAAAATTCCACCAATTCAAGAGAAGGGTTTCCAATATCCCCCCGTGGATCGTGATCTTATCGTGATGGAGGGGTTTGGGTGACCTACTGATCTCAAAAGCAACTTGTCCCTCTTAGGGTCTTTCAAGGGCATGTTGGTCCGGGGTGAAGAGCCGGACCAAAAGTGGGCCAGTAGATCACCATGAAAAAGTTAAAAACACAAATCCAGTGTGCCCCACCCAGTATGGCGTTACTGGGGTCCTGGCCTAGAGCCAGGCCGGGGAGAGGGGCTCGACGGCAAGTGCCTAGCAACTGGGTTTCTGCCCAAGTTACCCAGCTGGGTTCAGGACGAATGAGTCACATGGGTCCACCCTCCAGTGGATTCACCAACTGCGGGAGGGATCACTGGAATCATGTGGAACGGGTGTCAGTCTCTGCTTCTCTGCTATCCACCCATACCTTTATTGACCTTGTTTGGTGCTCTGGGACAGTCATGCTGGCACAGCAAAGGACCTTCCCCAGACTGTTCCCACAAAGTTGGAAGCACAGAATTGCCCTAAATGTCAAGGTAAGCGGAAGCACTAAGATGCCACTGAAATCAAACACCTGAATTCAGTGACAAAATAGTGTAGCCCAATACTTTTGTCCATATAGTGTACATTTTATGCACCTTTGCTAGCAAACTTAATTTCAAGCTCATTCTAAAAGTTCTGAAATCTAACCTTTGATGTTCCTCTCTCAGCATTTGCTCTCGCCTGTCAGCCTCCCTTTGGTGCTGATCCTCTCGTTCCTGTGCCTCCTTCAGCCTCTGCTCCCTCTCCTTCAGCTCCCTCTCCCTCTGGAGTCTCATGGCCTCCTGTCGTATCTGGAGTTGCCGGCGTTCCTTGGCCCTCTGAGCCTCCAGGCGCTGCTGCTCCTGCTGCTGTTCATAGGCCGACTTCACGTACTCCACCTGTGCTGGTGCTTGCTGTTGCAAGTGGGCCTCCTGATGGAGCTCCACATGGGAATCCTAGGATAATCCATGGGTAAAAAAAGAACAACATGTAAGGCAGAAAGAAAAAAAAAATTAGGAGCAGTTGTAGCTATCCCTAGAAACTAAACTTAAACATAATAGCTTACTGGAAAACAGCACAACATAAAATAGATAAAATCAAAGGTTTTAATTCATTCATGTTTCACTAAGATAAATTAATTGATAGAACTACATTTTACCAGTGAGAAAAAGATATATACAGTATGTGACAGATCTAACCAGCTGAGGATGCCTTCTCTGTCGGTCCAAGGCATTTTCGTCTGGCTGTTCTTCCTCTGGTTCCTCCTCGTCCTTGTCCTCCTGGTGTTCTTCCGGTGGCTGATCCAGGTCCTCCTCCAGCTTCTGAGGCTTCCCCGCTTGAGCCATCTCCTCCTCAGCCAGCTCCCTCCTCCTCTCAGCCTCTCCTTCTCCATCCTCTTCTTTCTCAGACAGTGTGTGCTGGGAAACGGTTGGGTGAGAATGGTTCTCCAACTGGACACGCAAATCCTGTCCTTGGTGGTCCAGCTGAGAACAAAGTCAAAAGAAAAATAATTACCTGTTTGTGTTTTCTTATTAACTGCATATC
Source organism: Pholidichthys leucotaenia (assembly GCA_020510985.1). Classification (NCBI taxonomy): domain Eukaryota; kingdom Metazoa; phylum Chordata; class Actinopteri; order Cichliformes; family Pholidichthyidae; genus Pholidichthys; species Pholidichthys leucotaenia. The sequence goes on along the minus strand of CM035847.1, from coordinate 154,572,420 downwards.
TTTTCCCTTCTAATGATTTATTCTGATAGGTATGGGTCAGCAAAAAATCAAACGTTACCCGTGAATCAGTATCTTGGTGAGCTTCATGGATGGATGGCTCATTATGTCCCACCTGGGTTTCACGGACATAGGATTCATGCTCTATGGTAGTTTTCTGAGGGATATGGTTTTCCCCCGCTTGTTCCATGTGTGGGACTCTATTTATGGACTCCTCAAGCTTTTTGTATTCTTCCACCTGTGCCTAATGGGGAACAAAAAGATGAAAAGTAGAAAAAATAACCAAAGATCCTTCAGGTTATGGGATTCTAAAAAAAAGCGGGGGGGGGGGGTGGTGGTGGATTCTATTATAAAGTCTCCATTACCTAATATTTTTTTGAAAAATAAAAGCAACATGATAAGAATGCCGACTGGACCACTGAATTACACACACACACACACACACACACACACACACACACACACACACACACACACACAGAGAGAGAGTGGTGTGAAAAAGTGTTTGCCCCCTTCCTGATTTCTAATTTTTTTGTATGTCACACATAAATGTTTCCGATCATCAAAATATTAGACAAAGATAACACAAAATGCAGTTTCTAAATGAAGGCGTTTATTATTAAGGGAAAAAAAAATCGAAACCTACATGGCCCTATGTGAAAAAGTGATTGCCCCCAAACCTAATAACTGGTTGGGCCACCCTTAGCAGAAACAACTGCAATCAAGCGTTTGCGATAACTGACAATAAGTCTTTTACAGCGCTGTGGAGGAATTCTGGCCTACTCATCTTTGCAGAATTGCAATTAAGCTATATTGGAGGGTTTTTGAGCATGAACCGCCTTTTTAAGGTCATCACAGCACCTCGATCGGATTCAGGTCAGGACTTTGACAAGGCCACACCAAAGTCTTCATTTTGTTTTTCTTAAGCCATTCAGAGGTGGACTTGCTGGTGTGTTCTGGATCATCGTCCTGCTGCAGAACCCAAGTGTGTTTCAGCTTGAGGTCACGAACAGATGGCCAGACATTCTCCTTCAGGATTTTTTGGTAGACAGCAGAATTCATAGTTCCATTTACCAAAGCAAGTCTTTCAGGTCCTGAAGCAGCAAAACAGCCCCAGACCATCACACTACCCATCCTTCCATCCATCTTCTACCGCTTTTCCGGAGGTCCGGGTCGCGGAGGCAGCCGTTCAAGCAGAGAAGCCCAGACTATGCTCTCCCCCGCCACCTGCTCCAGCTCTTCAGAGAGGATACCAAGGCGTTCCCAGACCAGCTGGGAGACATATGCCCCATTTCCACCAGTATCACCTGGGCTTTACTTTTTTTTACTTGTTTCGGTTTTTCGCCATTTCCACCCAAGTCCTCACGGTTTAACCGTTACGATTTTCGTGCCTGTTCAGAGGCAGGGTGCAGCCGAGCGAAAAGCGAGGTGTGATTTGACGTCAATCGACTGCTAAACGCTGATTGGTCAGGGCGTAACGTCACAAAACGCGTCCGTTTTGTTTTCTGTTGAAGCTACACGACTGCCATTTGTAATTTCAGCGAGTAACCGCGGTGACTGGATTCACAATTGTGTTCTCATATAACGATGTCCACGCGCAAGTTTATTCCATGAACAAACGAGGAGGTGCAGACTTTTCTGTCCCTCGTAGCCGATGACTACATCCAGAGCGAGTTGGTGGGGCAACTCGCAATGAAAAAATATACCAGGAAGTGTCCGGCCTGCTACCAATGGCAGAGAATGTTGACTCGACACGGCCACGCAATTGGAAAACGGTGACGGTGAGTGTTGTTTTGTTATTGTCCGTCTTCTTGCCTTTCGGTCAAAAGCGCACTTTATTTAAGCAATAAAGAAAGTTGTTTGATTGTGGGCAATTGTGGTGATGGCTAGCCTGCTAATAGCTAGCTACCTCTGTACCTTGTTGTTACCTCGCATCAAGCTGCTGAATCGCGCTTTTATTTCAGTATTCACGTGAACAAAACGCTGACGTAAGCTTATTGTATTCTGGTTAAAAAGTTTTGCGTTTGCGGTACATGTTGCACTTTGTTTGTGAGCTTTATTGTGTGTTTTTTCCTTCTATACACAGTTTTCAAATCCCAGGGGTCCACCTCACTGGACCGCACGGTCCATCACTATCCGGCATCTCCCGGTCAAGTGCTGGTAAGGCACAACAAACTGAAAATTACCACCCAGTTGTTTTTATACACTACCGTTCAAAAGTTTGGGGTCACCCAGACAATTATTTTGTATTTTCCATGAAAAGTCACACTTATTTACCACCATGAGTTGTAAAATGAATAGAAAATATAGTCAAGACACTGACAAAGTTAGAAATAATGATTTGTATTTGAAATAATTTTTTCCAGATACTCAACCTGCTCAAAGGAAGGTCAGTTTTATAGCTTCTCTAACCAGCTAAACTGTTTTCAGCTGTGCTAACATGATTGCACAAGGGTTTTCTCATCATCCATTACCCTTCTGACGCAATGAGCAAACACATTGTACCATTAGAACACTGGAGTGATAGTTGCTGGAAATGGGCCTCTATACACCTATGTAAATATTGCACCAAAAACCAGACATTTGCAGCTAGAATAGTCATTTACCACATTAGCAATGTATATTAGATATTAGAGTGTATTTCTGATTAGTTTAATGTTATCTTCATTGAAAAAAACAGTGCTTTTCTTTCAAAAATAAGGAAATTTCTAAGTGACCCCAAACTTTTGAACGGTAGTGTATGTGATTGTTATTTTCTATAGATGCATAATAAGGAATTTAAAATGTCTTTCTACGTTTATAAAAATACTAGATTTAAGGGTGTTCATAGCCACAGTGGCCCAGTGTTATAGGTGTGTTGATGGTGGAAATACTGTTGTATTTTCACAAAAAAAAAAAAAAAGGAGCACATGTACCGACTTCAAATCAACATGCTTGATTGAAATTCTTCAAGTCAGCTAACACTATTAACCCATTCTGATTTATGAGGCCACAGTACAAAGAAATTCTTTTAAAAATAACCCATTAAATCAAAATACTTTTTACAATTAATCCTTTTTGAAATGAAGGGGGGCCTAACCACATCACCACAGAAGTTGCATATAGTCCACTCTACTGAGGGGCAACAACATGACAGTTGAGCTTAAATACAGCAACGAAGCATCCTACCACAGGCTTTCAGCAGTTTAATTCCATAATATTTTTTCTGACATGTTTTGATCCGGTGTTATCTAAATACAATGACTTCTGTCTTTCATATAGGCAAGCTGAAAAGCAGCAACATTGCAGACCTTGCATCACTGATGGCCCAGAATCATGCTGAGGAGATGCGGATCCATGAAAGGATGCTCGAACAGCGTGAAAGGATGCTCGAACAGCATCAACGGCAGCATGAACAGCGCGAAAGACACCTGCAGTTAGCCCAGCAGCAGGAAGCCGCATTAAGAAGGGATGAGCTGACAGAGACGGCTTCCTTCCACGGATCCTTCCTAAACCATTTTGGCAGTCTGGTCGAAGTACTGAAAGCTCCCCATTTGTAAACATGTTTTGGGAATATTTGTAATGTAATAAAATGTTAGTCTTTTGGATAAAAGTGTGGTTTGTATATTATAACACTGGATGATAAAGGCGAATAATTATATACACATTCCATTGCCTCATATGACCCTAATCCTGCTGTTCAGCCATAAAGGTGTCAAGATTTTTAATGGTAATGTAATTGTTATTGTTAAATTTAATAAATATTACCACTGCTGTATCCATTGCTCTACATTGGGTACAGTTTTTAAGTAAAATTGTAAGCAGTTGCACAGGTGTAATTTACATTCAGCAATAGACACTGATAAAGGTAAAAGTCGAATTAGGTAAAAGGTGAATTGAATGTTATATCAGCATTCCAAATTCTGAGAATTCCAATAAATTATAAGCAGTCTAGTATAATATAAAGCGAAAATCATACATGTAAACCCAAATATAACATTTTCGATGTTGTAAACGTTGATATGAATATGATAAACCTATGCTATTGTGATTCAATAGATCCATAGTGATCTTTGGTTTGAAAAAGAAAATTATAATTTGGTGTTGGGCAGTGTGACAATGTCACATTATTTAGTAGGATTAAAAAAAGTTTCATCATAAAATTTCTAGGTTCTTTGGCAATTCCATCAAACCAAAAGTCAGTTGTCTAGCTGCAGCATTTTTTTTTTGGAGTCATTTCTACGTTGTTTTAGTGTGTAATTAGCCACCACTGAACAGATAACCCTTATAAATAACAATAGATGGGAAAAATGATACTCAAATGATACACAGTGGGCCTAGATTTGGATTGGCTTTTTTATAATATTATAAATTATTTGGTAAGTTAAAGTTAACTGGAAGTATAACAAGTTTCCACATATAATTCCAAGGTCAATTGGCAATTCCATCAAACCAAAAGTGCGTTGTCTAGCTGCTGCTTTTTTTGGGAAGTCAGTTTATCATCAGTGTATCATTATTACACAATACACAAAATGGGTCTAGATTTGGATTGGCTTTTTTATAATATTATAAATTATTTGGTAAGTTAAAGGGGTTTAGGATTAAGCTTCTGCATTATTTTAAATTACCCCGGTGTTTCAGCATTTAATTAACCGTCTGTTAATATTTAACCGTTTTGAACAACAGAGGCAACGTAGTTTAAAAGTGCAAAACATTTTATTTAAAAACACGTTTGACATATGTATGCACATGAACACTGAACAAATGAAATGATCTCTGAATGATCTCTGCTTCATATGCAGCTGCTTCAGATTCCTCCTGGGCAACCGCTATTCTCCTCTCCTGCTCCAACGTGTGTTGTCTCAATCCACGTCGTCTTCTCCTGTAAAATTCTCTTGTCTCGTTAAAGATATTCATTGTGTTAAAAACCCACAGAAGAATAGTGACCACCGTGGAAATCCTCCGCTCGTAATCCGCTATTTTTTTCTTTGTTGTGGAGGAGTCGGTCGCGTCCTTTACTACGTCAGCAGAGTGTAGCGCCACCTCGATCCCGCCCACCCCCAGCAATACTCTGCTTTCCGCGGTTTTGATGGAGGCTCAGCCGCGGGAGAAACAAGTAAAAAAGAAAAGAAAAGAGTTGAGTAGAGCAGAACTATATAGTGGAAATGTGGCAATAGTCTCACCACCGAGTCCTGGGTCTGCCCTGGGTCTCCTCCCAGTGGGACGTGCTCGAAACACCTCAAGTGGGAGGCGTCCAGGAGGCATCCTAATCAGATGCCCATACCACCTCAACTGACTCCTTTCAATGTGGAGGAGCAGCGGTTCTACTCTGAGCCTCTCCCGGTTGACTGAGCTCCTCACCCTATCTCTGAGGGTGAGTCCAGCAATCCTACGGAGAAAGCTCATTTCAGCCACTTGTAGCCGCGATCTCGTACTTTCGGTCATTACTCAAAGCTCGTGACCATAGGTGAGAGTAAGAACGTAGATTGACTGGTAAATCGACAGCTTTGCCTTAAAACTCAGCTCCCTCTTCACCACAACGGACCGGTACAACGTCCGCATCACTGCAGATGCTGCTCCGATCCGTCTGTCAATCTTTTGCTTAATAAGCATGAGCTTATTAAAGTACTTTAAACGCGGAAAAAAAGCAGAAGAGGTATGTAAGCAGTGAAGGCATTTATCATGGTTTTAACCCGCTGGTAACGGAAGCAATAATGGAAGAGTCACTTAGCTAACAGGTGTAGTTAAGGAGCTCAAGTTGATTCATTTTGTCTTCTTTTTAATTATTAGTTTTTGTTTTTCTTATGTCAGACAAGAATAAAAAGGAGATGTTTTTACATTTACCTTAGTTAATATTAATTAACTAATTTATGCTCATTATTATGTACCTGGCAAGTTAAGATGACCAAAATTCACAAAGTCAGTGACTTTCATCTGTTAGCAGCCTTCAGACAAAATAAACGTGCTATGGAAGTCAGGTTATTTCGCACCTCAGACAGAGACAATGAATACACATGGGAGAACAATGCCCAAGAGAGTGAGAGGGGGTTGAATGAAGTGTAGTGTAAATATCATGCTGTGTATGAGGAAGTGCCTTGAAGCTTGTGAAGGTGACTTGTTATATAGAGAGGAGTGCTTGCTGGAACCAGTCAGTCTGTTCTGTGCTTGTCAGAATCAGAATCAGCTTTATTGCCAAGTATATTTACAAGTAAACATACGAGGAATTTGACTTGACATTTGATTCATTCATTGTGAGATGTGAGTGTGTAATAAATCGTCTGACATGAAGCTGCCTCTTCATTTACACACTCCACAGTGCCAGCATTTGGATTTCAAAATAAGGGAGGTTTTCCTGCTGGCTGGGTGGTGAGGAGATCTCTAAAAAAGCCCTATAAATATATAGAAATATTATAACAGAAATAACTGCATCTTTGGTCATTTAAGTTAATTTATTTCATTAAATACAATTTTAGTAATATTTTTTTTCTTTGAAATCAGAGTTAAATTATTGTTCTGTTCTGGCTCTGCAAAATTATGGTCAAAAGTGTAAACTGTTATAAGGAAAAAGTAAAAAAACAAAAACCACAGTCTGTTTTAAATATATTAAAAAACAGTAATTTTATTTCAAAAAATAGACAAAAATAATCCACAAATTTATAATAAAGTTTCAAATGTACAAGAAAAGTCGATTTTACAAGAGGAAATTACAAATTTGAGGAAAATTGTTTCAAGTTTAGATAAATTTACAGAGAAAAGTACGGAAAAGAGGAGCAGCAATATTAATAAATAATGCAATCAACTTTGAATGTCAAAAAGAAATCAAAGACAAAGAGGGTAGATATATAATAGTTAAAGAAGTAATTGATCAAACATTGATAACGCTGGTAAATATATAAGCACCACCTACAAGTGATAAAGAATTTTTCAAATCATTGCTGGATACTATTGCAATAGAAGAAGAAGGATTATGTATAATAAGCCTTAGAACCTTAAGTATAATTGAGCGCGCCCAATGTCAAGTCAAATTCCTTGTATGTTTATTTTGTAAACATGCTTGGCAATAAAGTGATTCTGATTATATGTGGAGGAGATCTTAACGTGATAATAGATTATGATATGGACACTACCAGCCATAACAGACACAAAAGATCTACAACAAAATTGGTCAAAAATACATGTAGGAAATGAGGTTTTTTGATGTGTGGTGAGACTTCCACCCTTTACAAAGAGATTATAGTCACTATTCAACAACCCATTCAGTCTATCCTAGAATTGATTATTTTTTATGCATAAAGAGAACAGGGATAAAATACAGGAATGCAATATGGGAGTAGCAGATGTGTCTGACCATAGCTCCATTTCTCTGAAGCTTAGTTTAAAAACTACTAAGAAAAACACAATATGGCGATTAAATGCAGGAATCTTAAATAATAAGGAGCTAGTGGAACAAATCAAAGTTGAAATACAGAACTATCTTAAAGAAAACAATAATGGAGAAACAGACCCAGCTATATTATGGGATGCATTACAAGCAGGAATAAGGGGTAAATTAACTGCAATTACACGGAAACTTAAAAAAGAGAGAGTCCAACAATATAATACACTTATAAAGAAATTGAAAAACCTGAAACAGAAACACAAGGGTAAAACTGAGCCAGATATACAACAACAAATTAACACAATGAAAAAGAAAATTAATGATTTACTTACTTATGAGGCAGAAGCAAAAGCAAGATATTTAAAGCAAAACTATTATGAATCAGGCCCTAAAGCTACTAAGTTAATGGCAAGAATACTTAAAAAACAACGAGCAGAAATAACTGCCAATAAAATGCATAACCCAAAAACAAATCAGCTTAAATACGAACCAGAAGAAATTGCAAAAATCTTTACAGATTACTATAAGAATTTATACTCTCAACCATCATTGATAAATCAGACTGAAACTAAAACATTCCTCGAGTCTCTGGACCTACCATCAATAGGCATAAAACAAAATGAAAAATTAATGACTCATAACAACACAAGAAAACCAGAAAGCAATTGGAAAACTGAAATCAAATAAGACACCAGGCAGCGATGGATTTCCTTCAGAGTGGTATAAAAAATTTAAAAATGAACTGACTCCATTACTTCACTCTACCTTTAATTTGATTAAGACAAACAACTCCACGCCACGGAAGGAGGCCATTGTAACAGTACCCCCTAAACCACTAAAAGATAAGCAGTTTTGTCAAAATTATAGGCAATCTCCATTTTAAATGTTGATTATAAAATATACACCTCAACTATTTCAAATAGACTCCACAAACATTTGTACCAGATCTGATAGATGAGGACCAAACTGGGTTTGTTAGGGAAGGCAGACGCAGGACAACATTAGAAGGACCTTGCACATTATAAACAAAATACAAAAGAATAAGTTGCTGGCAGCACTGATTAGTTTAGATGCTGAAAAAGCATTCAATCGAGTCAACTGGGAATTTCTATATTTAACACTGGGAAAATTTGGATTTGACACGAAATCAATTCAGTGCATTAAATCTTTATATGAAAAACCCACAGCCAGAATAAAAGTCAATGGCTCTTTGACTGAAAGATTTGTATTGGAGAGGGGCTCAGTCCTATACTCTTTGTTTTGTATATTGAGCCATTGGCCCAAATGATAAGGCAAAGTGACTCAATTGCAGGGATAGAAATCAATAGACAAGTACACACCATAAGTCTATTCACGGATGATATTATGATCTACCTGTCGGACCCTCTAAATTCCTTTAACCATTTGATGCAAATACTCGAAATATTTAGTGGATATTCTGGTTATTAAAGTAAACATTCTTAAGACTCAAATCCTAATGATCAATAGTAGACCAGATCAGAAACTCAAGCGGAAGCTAAATCAATTAAATACTTAGGTATAATGATAACTAAAAATCTAACAAAACTATATCAAAGTAATTATGAACATATAGATACCAACATAAGAAAAGATATTGATAGATAGCTAACATACCCATTAGGATTAAATGACAGAATTAATGTGGTAAAGATTAATGTACTTCCATGTTTGCTATATTTCTTCATGTCCTTCCCAGTAGAGATACTACAAATTCAATTCCAGAAAAGGGATAAACTTATGGGAAGGAAGAAGACCCAGGGTACATTACAGTACATTACAACTAACCAAAAACAAAGGGGGAATGGCACTTCCCAATCTAAAAGAGTATTTCCATGCAGCTCAGCTGTGTCATCTTGTCCACTGGTGTAACTCTAAATATGTTGCTTGATGGAAAGATATTGAAACTTCTGCAGTCCCATTGCCGATTCAATCAAACATGGGTGAAACAGCGACGAGACACTATCAGAAAGAAAATAAACACTGTAACACAAAAATAAAATTTACTTTCGACAAATGACAATCAACTGCAAAGCAACTACAACTGGGGAATGGAACTAAAACTTTTACGGTGGATCGCTTATGATGATGAATTTAAACCTGGAAAAATTGATGCAAACTTCCAAAATTGGGTGGAAAAAAGGCATTACAGCTATGTGTACGCTTATTAAAAATGGTGAAATGCAGAATTTTCAAGATCTGATAAGTACTTATGATCTTACAAAAATTTCTTTAGATATTTACAGATAATGGATTATTATACAAGTTGTATAAAGACAAATGAGGATAAAATATATCGCATGGAAATACTTTTAGTCGGTCAACATTTCTATTAAAAAAATTAATTTTTTAAAATTGATTTTATGTAATATTCTAATTTTTGAGAAACTGATTTTCGGGTTTTCATGAGCTCCAAGCCAATACCATCAAAATTAAAAGAAATAAACACTTGAAATATATAACTGTGTGTAATGAATCTATATAATATGAGTTTCACTTTTTAGAATTTTTGAAATAAATCAACTTTTCTATGACATTCTAATTTATTGAGATGCACCTGTAGATTGACCGGTAAATCAACAGCTTTGCCTTAGAGCTCAGCTCCCTTTTCACCATGACAGACCGGAACATCATCCACATCACTGCAGATGCTACTCCGATCCATCTGTCAATCTGCTGCTCCAATCTTCCCTCACTCATGAATAAGACTCCAAGATACTTTAACTCCTCCACTTGGGGCAGGAGCTCGTCCCCAACTCGGAGAGGACAATCCACCTTTTTCCGGCTGACCACTATGGACTTGGACTTGGAGGTGCTAATTCTCACCCCAGCCACTTTACACTCAACTACTAACTAACTAACTAACCTGCACTTATATAGCGCTTTTCTAGTCACAAAGACCACTCAAAGCGCTTTCACTAGTACTAACCCTCTATTCTAAGGGCTTATAGGAAACAGATATCTAGGGACAATTTAGAACAACCAATTAACCTAACATGCATGTCTTTGGATTGTGGGAGGAAACCGGAGCCCCCGGAGTAAACCCACGCAGCACAGGGAGAACATGCAAACTCCATACAGAAAGGTTCCAACCCCTGCCAGCCTGGGGATTCGAACCAGGAACCTTCTAGCTGTAAGGCAACAGTGCTAACCACTGCACCACCGTGCTGCCTCAGCACGGTGGTGCTGGGGCAGCACTCAACAGCAAACCACCAGCAAACCTGGGGCAGCACGGTGCTGGGGCAGCACTCAACAGCAAACCATCCCAGTGAGACCCGTAGGTCACTGCTCCATGAAGCCAACAGGACAACATCATCTGCAAACAGCAGAGTGGAGATCCTGTGGTCACTAAACATGACACCCTCCATTCCTTGGCTGCACCTAGAAATCCTGTCCATAAAAATTATGAACAGGATCGGAGACAATGGGCAGCCCTGGCGGAGTCCAACTCTCACTGGGAATGAGTCTGACCGAGTGTTGACAATGCAAAACAAACTCTCACAACAGTTGTATAGAGACCAGATAGCTCGGAACAACAAGCTCATTTCACCATACTCTCGAAGCAACCCCCACAAAAAACCATGAGGGTCGCAGTCGAATGCCTTCTCCAAGTCCACAAAACACATGCAGACTGGTTGGGCAAACTCCCACAAACCCTCGAGGATTCTTAAAAGGGTGAAGAGCTGGTCCAATGTGCCACGGCCAAGACGAAAACCACATTGCTCCTCCTAGATCTGAGGTTTGACCAACGGCCGGACTCTCCTCTCCAGTAATCTGGTATAATCTGGCCGTCAGGGGGGCAGCGTATGTTTATATATTAATAAGCAGTACTGCACATCTGTCACGGTCAGAGCGCATCTGTACACCCAATGTGGAGCTGCTGTCTGTGTCACTACGCCCCTTTTATTTGCCTCGCGAGTTCCCCCAGCTTTTCATCACAACTGTGTACATTCACCCGAGGGCAGACGCTGACTCCGCCTCCACCACTATCTTTGATGTGGTCCAGCGGCTGCAATCAATTTCTCCAGAGGCGCCAAACTTCATTCTTGGGGATTTTAACCATGTTTCTTTAAAGAAGACACTTAAAAACTTTTATCAGTATGTCTCCTGCCCAACCAGGCGAAAGAAGACAGTGGACCTGTGCTATGGATCTATAGAGAGGGCCTATAAATCACTCCCCCTTCCTCCTGTAGGATCCTCAGATCACAACTGTGCACATTTGCTGCCCACATATAAAACTGCTCTCAGAAGAGGCAAGGTAGAGACGAGAGACAATGATGTGTGGACAGAGGATTCAGTGCACAGCCTCCAGGAATGCTTTAACTGTACAGACTGGGAGATGTTCACACTGGCCTGCGGAGATGATTTGGACTCTTTGGTGGACATCACATGCTCATACATGGCTTTCTGTAAAAATAAGATCGTTCCACGTAAACGTGTCAAAATATATCCCAACAACAAGCCATGGGTTACAAAATCAGTTAAATCCTGCTTACAGAGGAAAGCACTTGCCTTTAAACAGGGGTCTGTTTCTGAGCTACAGGTTGCCACAAAAGAGCTGAAGTCCGAAATTTTAAGAGCAAAACAGAATTATAAATCAGAATTGGAAAGCAAGATGGCAACAAAGAAACTTGGTTCAGCCTGGGCCAGTATGAAAACTATTGCAGGCCTTCAGAGCACAGAGCGCAGTAATCGTGTGTTTTTAGATAGTTTTAATTCAGACACAGAGCTGGCTAATGCTCTTAATTGTTTTTATGGTCGTTTTGACTCCTTTGATTTTAGCACTGAAACACAAGATTTGAAACAGAAACTCAAAGACAATCAGCACTTTAATATTGAGGTGCAGGATGTTAAAAGGGAGTTCTGCACTGTAAAAGTGAACAAAAGTCAGGGCCCTGATAATATATGTGGGCACTTGGTAAAGTCCTGTGCACATGAACTGAGTTCTGTATTTCATTACATTTTCAATAAGTCCTTACAAACACAATATGTGCCTAAGATCTGGAAAGAAGCCGTGGTTGTTCCCGTTCCAAAATCCAGCTGTCTTAAAACGACTTTAGACCAGTTGCTTTGACTTCAATTTTAATGAAAATTTTTGAAAAACTGGTCAGATGTGAGGTCCTAAAGCAGACTGAGCATGCATTGGATCCTCTGCAGTTTGCCTATAGGCCTCACAGAGGAGTGGAGGACGCCACTGTCACTCTGTTTAACATGCTTTTTAAACATCTGGATTTTAATGGGACACACGCCAGGCTTTTATTTGTGGACTTTTCCTCCGCCTTTAATACAATCCAACCTCATATCTTAGTTGAAAGGCTCCTGCAACAATTTGATTTGAGCAATAATGTGGTGGGTTGGATTCTGGATTTCTTAACCAACAGGACGCAGAGAGTAAGGGTCAATGGTACATTGTCTGACCTAAAGTGCTCTTCTACTGGCTCTCCTCAGGGGTGTGTGTTGTCACCACTACTCTTCATCCTGTACACAAACGTGTGTTGGAGCAGACATGACAACAGACACATCATAAAGTATGCTATACTATTTTGGTAGGATGTTACTTGGGTTTTAAATATTTTATTGGGTTTTAGACCTTGAGTTTTTAACCTCTTTGACTAGTTTTTAACTTTTAATATGACTCTTCTCTCTTACCTCTGGTTTTTCTCTCATCTCTTGGTCTTTTTATACCCTGATTGATGGAGCCTTGAGTATTTTTATCATGTTTATAGTCAATTTCATGTGTGCCTGTGTTTGTGTCTATGTTGAATGTAATTTGTGGCTTGTAAATATGGATGTCACCAGACTGCAAAACAAATCTACCTACGGGTACAAATAAAGTAACCTGAACCTAAACCTTCCCAGGGAGGCTGAGGAGTGTGATCCCCCCCCGCCCCTTCCTTGAATAAAGAAACCACCACCCCCGTTTGCCATGCCAAAAGTACTGTCTCTGACTTCCAGGTTCAGGTTACTTTATTTGTACCCGTAGGTAGATTTGTTTTGCAGTCTGGTGACATCCATATTTACAAGCCACAAATTACATTCAACATAGACACAAACACAGGCACACATGAAATTGACTACAAACATGATAAAAATACTCAAGGCTCCATCAATCAGGGTATAAAAAGACAAAGAGATGAGAGAAAAACCAGAGGTAAGAGAGAAGTGTCATATTAAAAGTTAAAAACTAGTCAAAGAGGTTAAAAACTCAAAGGTCTAAAATTCAATAAAATATTTAGAACCCAAGAAACATCCTACAAAAATAAGTAAATATAAAATGGAGTTAATAATTAGGTACCTAAATTACGTGCAATATATTGTTACAGCTTGTTCAACTCTTTGACAGCAGCAGGAACAAAGCTGTTTTTGTAGCGCTGGGTTTTACTTTTTGGGACAGCAAACCTCCGTCTTGAGGGAAGACGCTGAAAGTTGCAGTGCAAAGGGTGGGAGTCATCATTTAAAATGGAGGTAGCCATCCTCTGTACTTGTCTGGTGTACAGGGATGTCAGGCTCAGCTGTGACTCACCAAGCAAACGACTGGACCATCTAACTACCTGATCCAAGGATTTCCTCTGTTTCAGTTTTATCTGACCAAACTATGACACTAAAGAAAAGGATAAAACAGATTCAATAAAAGCCCGATAAAACATTGTCATTATGGTTTGGTCAGTTTGGAAGCGTGCAAGTTTTCTCAAGCAATGCAAATGTTGCTGACCCTTTTTGCACACCCTTTCACAGTTCTCTTCAAAGTTTAAATTACTATCAATAATCGTCCCAAGATATTTGTAGGATTGTACACATTCGGTGGTCTGGCCTTTTAGTACGGTGACTTTGTGCCTGGGAGTTTTCCTCCTAAAGTCAATAATCATGTCTTTAGTTTTTGTCGTATTCAGCTGCAGGTAGGAATCCTCACACCAGTGAACAAAATCATCAACTACTGGGCCGTGGCCACTCTCACCTTCCTGGAGGAGACTGACAATAACTGAATCATCAGCATACTTTATGATGTGTCTGTTGTCATGTCTGCTCCGACACATGTTTGTGTCGGAGCAGACATGTTTGTGTTGCATGGAAAACATTGCATGTTTTCCATGCAATGTTACAGAGCCATGACAGCCCTACAACATGCAGAGCCTTGTGGAACTCGGAGCGGATCTCGTCTACCACTGGGGCCCGGCCGCCAAAGAGTTGTTTAACCACTTCAGTGACCTTAGGGCCTGTGATGGGTGACTCAACCTGCTCGTCCTCAAGCTCTGCTTCCTCTGTGGAAGGTGTGCCAGTGGGATTGAGAAGATCCTCGAAGTATTCCTTCCACCGCCCGACAATATCCCCAGTCGAAGTCAGCAGTGTCCCATCTGCACCATACACAGTGTGGACAGGGAGCTGCTTCCTCCACCTGAGTTGCCGGACAGTTTGCCAGAATATCTTCGAGGCCGACCAAAAGTCTTGTTCCATGGCCTCACCGAACTCCTTTCACACCCGTTGCTTCAGCATCCAACCGACCTGCACTGCGCTTTGCTTGCTGGTACACTTCAGCTGCTTTGGGAGTCCCACAAGCCAACCAAGCTCAATAGGACTCCTCCTTCAGCTTGATGCCCCCCCCCCCTCACCACTGGTGTCCATCACTTGGTTCGGGGGTTGCCACCACGAGATGCACCAACGACCTTGGGGCCGCAGTTCTGGGCAGCCACTTCAACAATGGAGGTGGAGAACATGGCCCATTCAGACTCCATGTCTTCAGACTCCCTCGGAATGTGGTTGAAGTTCTTCCGGAGGTGGGAGTTGAAGATCTCCCGGACAGGGACCTCAGCCAGACTTTCCCAGCACGCCCTCATTATACGTTTGGTCTACCAGGTCTGAATGGTGTCCACCCCTGCCATCAGATCCAACTTATCACCAGGTGGTGATCAGTTGACAGCTCTGCACCTCTCCTTACCTGAGTGTCCAAGTCTTGGACACTCAGGACAAGACATACGGTGCCAGAGGTCTGGTGACACGGTAACAAAATCGATCATTGACCTGCAACCTAGGGTGTCCTGGTGCCAGGTGCACATATGGACACCCTTATGCTTGAACATGGTGTTCGTTATGGAAAAACTGTGGTTGGCACAGAAGTCCAACAACTGAATACCACTCGGGTTCACATCAGGCAGGCCGTTCCTCCCAATCACACCCCTCCAGGTTTCACTATCGTTGTGCACGTGCGCATTCAAGTCTCTCAGTGGGACAATGGAGTCTCCAGGAGGAGCACTTTCCAGCACCCCAGTCAGAGACTACAAAAAGGGTGGGTAGTCTGAACCATCACTTGGTGCACAGGCACAAATGATGGTCAGGACCCGTTTCCCAACCCGAAAACGCAGGAAAACAACCCTTTCGTCCACCGGGGAAAACTCCAATATAGAGGCAGCGAGGTGAGGAGATACAAGAATATCCACCGCTGCTCTCCGCCTCTTGCCTGGGTCAACATCCAGAACAGACTAAGCTCCAGCCCCTCTCCAGGAGACTGGTTCTGAAACCAAAGCTGCGCATTGAGACGAGACTGACTATATCTAGCCGGTATCTCTCAACCTCATGCACGAGCTCAGGCTCCTTCCCCACCAGAGAGGTGACATTCCACGTACCAAAAGCCAGTTTAGGAAGCCTGGGATCAGACCACCAAGGTCTCTGCATTCGGTTGCCACTTGATTCACATAGCACTGGACCCCCATGGTCCCTCCTGCAGGTGGTGAGCCCACTGGATGGCGGACCCATGCAACTCCTTCAGGCTGAGCCTGGCCTGGTCCCATGGGCAGAAACCCAGCCACCAGGTGCTAGCCATTGAGCCCCCTCCCCCAAGCCTGACTCCAGGGTGGGGCCCCGGTAATCCCATACCGGGCGGGGTACACTGAATCCTTGTTCTAACATTCATCATGACAGTCTGTTGAATCGTTCTTAGTCTGGCCCTTCACCCAGGACCAGTTTATCTTGGGTGACCCTACCAGAGGCAAACTGCCCCAGACAACACAGCTCCTGGGATCACTAGGGCACACAAACCCCCCACCACAATAAGGTGATGATCCATGAGGGGGGAGCTAATAGTGTCAAACCAAAACTACTTTGCTCAGGTTATATCCTTTAACAAAGGAAATCCCAAGTTTTTGTTTGGAGTTAATAGTGTTAAACAAAAACTTGGGATTTCCTTTGTTAACCTGTTGCACTCCGGGATACCGCGGGCGGTCACGTCTCTGTGTCCTAGTGCGTCTCAGTGCGCACTGTGCGTCTCAGTGTGCACTGAAAAAAAAAAAAAAAAAGCTGCATTTCCGTTCTTCCAGTACAGATACAGCCGCGAACAGAAAGCCAAAGGAGTGTTCTGATTGGTTTAGATTTGATTGACCTTTCATTCGACTAATAAGAGCCTTGAATTGGGTTTCTGAAACCTTGAAGAACCAATGACTGAAAACCTAGCAAGAAGGACCTGCCTACCAACGACAGCAAATACAACGAGCCAACTGAAGCAGAGAAGTTCGACGATTGCAACGCGTGCGTCCCGTGCATAAAATCTGTTTTGTGTAAGCCGCTGGGTAACACACCAGTGTGGAGGATATGAATAAGGGTCACCAGTGTGGAGGCAAGGATCAAATAAGTGCAGGCGGACACGGCGAACTAAAGGTTAAAAGGGTGCTTTATTCTTCCTCCATCACGAGGATAACTCAGCGCTGTGGCAGCGCGCTGGTGTGAGCCCTGCGTCTCTAGAGTGTCAGAATGCGAGTGAGAGTTGTGTGTAACGGTAGCGTTCGCCAGTCTTTTTTTATTACTACTGTTCTTATTTGTTTTGAAAAATCGTTCGCAAAAACCGCCATCATGGAAGCGGAGATGGTTTGACCGGGTTGCGTGACCAGAACCACGAGTCGTAACAAGCGGACCAGCGTCATGTTCGTCTGACAATGAGGAACAGATGTTCGCCAACGACACTGCTGTTGTGGACAGGTAAGTGTTATAAGCTAAATTATTCTTTATCACTGAAAATAGTAATAAAAATGACTTCTGAATTACAACGGTGCGTCATGGCCACTTGACGGACCGTTTTTTGTGCGCCGAGCTCCTCTGTAGCGGGGGGGGGGGGGGAGTTGTTATCCTCTACATTGCAGATATTTTAGTATAATTTTTAGTGCACTATAGGTTATTTTTTCTTGTAAAAAAAAAAAAAAAAAAAAAGGCCACACATTTTTTACGTGGCATGCTTCTTTGTGTGTGGGGGGCTTGTTTGTTCATTCATTCATTCATGAATGAATAAACACCCCCCCCCCCACACACACACACACACAGAGCCCTGAGTGTCACCTTTCATTAGAGCCCAAGATCAAGCTTCTATGTTTCAGCATTCAAAAGTTAGACGTTTTTCCAAACTGTGCCATTTGGCACAATTTGGCACAGTTCAAAAACGCCTGGGAACAACCTGAGAAAAAAGCTGTGTAATATATTCATTTTTTGTGGTATTGTTACAAAATTTTGACCTCAGCTGGATAACACTTGGTTCTACATTTCTGTTGCATTTTCCAGCCAGTATCTGACAGCTGTGTGTTATTTGCAAGCATTTGTATCTAAAAAAAAAAAACACCCAGGCAAACTTTATTTTCTTCAAGTTCAGTGTGTTTAGATGACTGTTACTCAGTGGCAGGAGCACTTGGAGAGATTATGACTGTTTTGCCAAAAAATTCGAAGTGTTTTCTTTTAAATGAGACCAAACCCATGAAGATGCTGCAAAGGGTTGAAGAACAGCTTTTGATTTACTTTGGGTACGTTATTTTTAGGCGTTTTTAGGGAAATTGACCAGAGTGCAAGGGGTTAAAGGATATAACCTGCGCAAAACAGTTTGTTCTCGCATCCTTCATCGTATCATTTAGTGAGGTTATGAGGTCTTTGAGGTGGAGGCTATGCACCTCAAACTTGGTGGCCTTCCACAAACGCTCCACCTTACAGCAGCTTCTCCCAAGGGTACAGACCTCTTTATTTAACCAAGGGCATGGTTTCTTAGGAGCTATATTTAATAGGAGCCACTTTATCGAGTACCAAACTGCACTGTTGATTAAAGCAATCCACCACAGAATTTACATCTTCACATCCTGCAACATGGTGAGCATCAAAAGCTGAAATAAATCTATCCACAGCCTGCTGGCTAATAATACGTCTGTCTTAATGCTTTAGATTCATGCTGTTCCACATTAACTGACAGCTCAAAGACAACACAGCAATGATCACTGACAAAAACATCCTCCACTTTAACATTATCCAACATGTAAGAGATTATGTGAGTCATATGCTAAGATCTTTGAGGTGACTAAAGAGATATTTTGGATCAAGTGAATGATAGTGTTGTATTCAAGACCTCATCAAGACCACAATCTCTCAAGATCAAGACGAATTCGCAACCAAGACCAACATACATGGTGGTCTTGGTCTGGCCAGACACTGGTTTTAATCTGGTCTCAACTACAAGACTAGTGAATGATCACTCTTCACTGCCATCTTCAAAACACCAATCAAGTGAATATATTTTGGACGAGTCGTGTTACTTTGTTGTTTTCTCCATGTCACATTTTATTTTCATGCACACACAAAAAACTCATTCATTTGCATCTTAAAAAAGACATTTTTAAGTTTTCATATTTCCCCATGGTGATGCAGAGATTCATTTTCAAATTGACCATCCAGTTTTGGTTGCCATACCATTAAATCTTCTTATGCACACATATTTTAAACCAGGCCAGAGGGTTATATTCTAAAAATTCTTCCTAAATTCCTCCCGTGTCCCTTTGTCTCGCTCCAGTCACTCCATTATAGCTTTCTGGCTGATTGGCTGCAGTGTGCTTTAGATGTACTGCTCTGACAGCCCTGACTAAACCAAACCCCCTGGAGTGAGGGAAACTGTGTGTGTATGTGTCCAACTAGAGGCAGTGATAGAAAGCAGGACAGGCTTTACAACAAATTAGTAAATGCAACAAACAAAAAAATAGAGGGGAGGAAAGAGGGGAACGTGCGTGAATACCTATCAGTGCTGCAGTGAGGAAAGGAAGGCAGTGGTGTGGTGTATATTCAATAAACCACTGAAGCATTTTAAGGTCATTTTCAAGGAGAAACGCCAATTAGCAGAAAACACCTCCACATCCTTCAGTTGAGGATTATAGAGACCACTGCAGTATCATTTTTCCGTTTTAATTAAAGGGATTAAATTAATGCTGCGAGGATGTTTCAGTGCTGCTTTATCCTATAAACATCATATAAAGATAAAGCATCCCAAATCTTACATCATCTCTGGAAACATATTGGTTAGGACCCTTTAGTTTCCTGTAGAAAGTTATTTTTTTCCATTATACCATTGTGCTCAAATCAATTTTCACAAATGTGGTAAGGTCAATTCATACTGCATGACTGATACAAAACTGGTAGGAAAGCTTTGAGTTACGAAATTGTTTAACTCCATTTATGCTCCACTTGACTATATGGTGTTTCTGTTAAATTAAACATGAATTTCTTGTCTCCCAGCATAAATGTGTATGTGGAGACAGCTCCCATATTAGGTTACTGCAGTAAACATCCAGACAGAATGTGTGTTACTGCTGTCCTACCTGAGCTGCAGCCAGCGCACTCTTGTGGTCTTCTAGTGTCAGTGCGAGCTGGGCGTGGGCTGCCTTCAGGTCCTGATGCTGGACCTGAACACACACATGCAGCAAGAGAAAGGAAAAACGTGTTTCAGATTAGAGGCAGACAACACAGCTTTTACGTTTCCTCTGACTTGTCCAGAAACATACGATTAAGACAGAATGGACCATGAGGCTCTGCTCTCACCTGCACACCCTGTAGCTGTGTGTGAATGTCGTGGTGGGCTTTCCTCAGTTGTTTATTCTCCTCTCTCAGGTTAACTACACTACCTGCCATTTCAACAGAAAAAGAAAGACCCATAATCTCTTAAAAAGGGTTTTAAGAAATAAGGAATTATTAATGGGAATGCCTTTACCCATTCCAAAATAGGGACATTTTCAGCGTTACAGCAGCAACCAGGATAAGACAGAAAATATACAAAATCTATACAGTATACAAAAGGAACTGATTAAATAGATTAAAGGATGTTTTATGCTTTGGAACAAATTTTTGTATGTGTTATATGTGGAAAAGGAACATAAAATATTAAAAAAAAAGTCAAGATCACAGGGCCATAAAAAGTAAAAAAAAAAAGATTCAAGGAAGTGCAAATGTGCAGAGAGAGCACTGACTAAAATACAGAAAGTATATGACTGTACATCATGCAGTTATAAAACTAAAGATTAAATATTAAAACCACCCACAATTGTTATTTTCAGTCACCTTATGTCATACAGTGGGGATAAAAAGTCTACACCCCCCTGTTCAAATGCCAGGTTTTTGTGATGTAAAAAAAAATGAGACCAAGATAAATCATTTCAAAACATTTTCCACCATTAATGTGACCTATAACCTGTACAACCGAATTGAAAAACAAACTGAAATCTTTTAAGGGGAAAAATACAAAAACTTACAATAACCTGTTTGCATAAATATGCACACCCTGAAACTAATACTTTGTTGCAGCATCTTTAGCTTTTATTACAGCACTCAGTCTTTTTGGGTAGGTGTCTATCAGCGTGGCACATCTTGATGTGGCAATATTTACCCACTCTTCTTTGCAGAAATGCTCCAAATCTGTCAGACTGCGAGGGCATCTCCTGTGCACAGCCCTCTTCAGAGCACCCCACAGATAATTGAATTCAGGTCTGGAGTCTGGCTGGGCAATTCCAAAACCATCTTCTGGTGAAGCCATTCTTTTGTTGATTTGGATGTGTGCTTTGGGTCACTGTCATGCTGAAAGATGAAGGGCCTCTTCATCTTCAGCTTTTTAGCAGAAGCCTGAAGGTTTTGTGCCAACACTGACTGGTATTTGGAACCGTTCATAATTCCCTCCACCTTGACTAAGGCCCCAGTTCCAGCTGAAGAAAAACAGCCCCAAAGCATGATGCTGCCACCACCATGCTTCACTGTAGGTATGGTGTTCTTTTGGTGATGAGCAGTGTTGTGTTTGCACCAAATATACCTTTTGGAATTATGACCAAAAAGTTCAACCCTGGTTTCACTGGACCATAACACATTTTCCCACATGCATTTGGGAGATTTCAAATGTGTTTTTGCAAAATGTAGCCAGGCTTGGATGTTTTTCTTTGTAAGGTAAGGCTTCTGTTTTGCTACCCTAGATGGGAGATAGTTGTCACATGTACTAAACAGTCAGTACTTGCAAGAAATTCCTGCAAACTTTCATTCCTAAAAACTTTCATCAGTATGTCTCCTGCCCAACCAGGCGAAAAAAGACATTGGACCTGTGCTATGGATCCATAGAGAGGGCCTATAAATCACTCCCCCTTCCTCCTTTAGGATCCTCAGATCACAACTGTGTACATTTGCTGCCCACATATAAAACTGCTCTTAGAAGAGGCAAGGTGGAGATGAGAGACAATGATGTGTGGACAGAAGATTCAGAGCACAGCCTCCAGGAATGCTTTGACTGTACAGACTGGGAGATGTTCAAACTGGCCTGCGGGGATGATTTGGACTCTCTGGCTGAGCTCACATGCTCATACATGGCTTACTGTCAAAATAAGATTGTTCCACGTAAACGTGTCAAAATATATCCCAACAACAAACCATGGGTTACTAAATCAGTTAAATCCTGCTTACAGAGGAAAGCACTTGCCTTTAAACAGGGGTCTGTTTCTGAGCTACAGGTTACCACTAAGGAGCTGAAGGCCGAAATTTTAAGAGCAAAACAGAATTATAAATCAGAGCTGGAAAGCAAGATGGCAGCAAATAAACTTGGTTCGGCCTGGGCCAGTATGAAAACTATTGCAGGCCTTCAGAGCACAGAACGCAGTAATCGTGTGTTTTTAGATGGTTTTAGTTCAGACACAGAGCTGGCTAATGCTCTAAATTGTTTTTATGGTCGTTTTGACTCCTTTGATTTCAGTACAGAAATCCAAGATTTGAAACAGAAACTCAAAGACAATCAGCACTTTAATATTGAGATGCAGGATGTTAAAATGGAGTTCTGCGCTGTAAAAGTGAACAAAAGTCAGGGCCCTGATAATATATGTGGGCGCCTGGTAAAGTCCTGTGCACATGAACTGAGTCCTATATTTCATTATATTTTCAATAAGTCCTTACAGACACAACATGTGCCTAAGATCTGGAAAGATGCCGTGGTTGTTCCCGTTCCAAAATCCAGCTGTCCTAAAACGGTAAATGACTTTAGACCAGTTGCTTTGACTTCAATTTTAATGAAAATTTTTGAAAAACTGGTCAGATGTGAGGTCCTAAGGCAGACTGAACATGCATTGGATCCTCTGCAGTTTGCCTATAGGCCTCACAGAGGAGTGGAGGATGCCACTGTCACTATGTTTAACATGCTTTTTAAACATCTGGATTTTAATGGGACACATGCCAGGCTTTTATTTGTGGACTTTTCTTCTGCCTTTAATACAATCCAACCTCATATTTTAGTTGAAAGGCTCCTGCAACAATTTGATTTGAGCAATAATCTGGTGGGTTGGATTCTGGATTTCTTAACCAACAGGACGCAGAGAGTAAGGGTCAATGGCACATTGTCTGACCTAAAGTGCTCTTCTACTGGCTCTCCTCAGGGGTGTGTGTTGTCACCACTACTCTTCATCCTGTACACAAACATGTGTCGGAGCAGACATGACAACAGACACATTATAAAGTATGCTGATGACTCAGTCATTGTCAGTCTCCTCCAGGATGGTGAGAGTGGCCACGGCCCAGTAGTTGATGACTTTGTTCACTGGTGTGAGGATTCCTACCTGCAGCTGAATACAACAAAAACGAAAGATATGATCATTGACTTTAGGAGGAAAACTCCCAGGCACAAAGTCACCATACTAAAAGGCCAGACCACCGAATGTGTACAATCGTACAAATATCTTGGGACGATTATTGATAGTAAATTAAACTTTGAAGTGAACTGTGAAAGGGTGTGCAAAAAGGGTCAGCAAAATTTGCATTGTTTGAGGAAACTGGCACGCTTCCAAATTGACCGAACCATAATGACTATGTTTTATCGGGCTTTTATTGAATCTGTTTTATCCTTTTCTTTAATGTCATGGTTTGGTCAGATAAAACTGAAACAGAGGAAATCCTTGGATCAGGTAGTTAGATGGTCCAGTCGTTTGCTTGGTGAGTCACAGCTGAGCCTGGCATCCCTGTACACCAGACAAGTACAGAGGATGGCTGACTCGATTTTAAATGATGACTCCCACCCTTTGCACTGCAACTTTCAGCTTCTTCCCTACAGACGGAGGTTTGCTGTCCCAAAAAGCAAAACCCAGCGCTACAAAAACAGCTTTATCCCTGCTGCTGTCAAAGAGTTGAACAAGCTATAAAATATATTGTACATATTTTATATTTACTTATTTTGTATGATGTGTGCCTGTGTTTGTGTCTATGTTGAATGTAATTAGTGGCTTGTAAATATGGATGTCACCAGACTGCAAAACAAATCTACCTACGGGTACAAATAAAGTAATCTGAACCTGAACCTGAAACCCTTCAATGTTGCTGCTGGCCTCTTGGCAGCCTCCCTGACCAGTTTTCTTTTCGTCTTTTCATCAGTTTTGGAGGGATGTCCAGTTCTTGGTAATGTCACTGTTGTGCCATATTTTCTCTACTTGATGACTGTCTTCACTGTGTTCCATGGTATATTTAATGCCTTGGAAATTCTTTTGTACTCTTCTCCTGACTGATACTTTTGAACAAAGAGATCCCTCTGATGCTTTGGAAGCTCTCTGCAGACCATGGCTTGTGCTGTAAGATGTGACTACAAAAATGTCAGGAAAAGCCTACTAGAATAGCTGAACTTTATTTGGGGTTAATCAGAAGCACTTTAAATGGTGGCAAGTGTGTGCTGACTCCCATTTAACATACATTTGAATGTGACTGGCTAATTCTGAACACAGCCACATCCCCAGTTATAACAGGGTGTGCATATTTATACAAACAGGTTATTGTAAGTTTTTTATTTTTCCCTTTAAAAGATTTCAGTTTATTTTTCAATTGGGTTGTACAGGTTATAGGTCACATTAATGGTGGAAAAAGTTTTGAACCAATTTATCTTGGTCTCATTTTTTTTACATCACAAAAACCTGGCATTTGAACAGGGATGTGTAGACTTTTTATATCCACTACACACACACACACACACACACACACACACACACACAAACACACACAGAGAGAGACGTGGACAAAATTGTTGGTACCCCTCTGTTAATGAAAGAAAAACCCACAATGGTCACAGAAATAACTTGAATCTGACAAAAGTGGTAAATAAAAATTCTATGAAAATTAACCACTGAAAATCAGACAGTGCTTTTGAATTGTGGTTCAACAGAATTATTTTCAAAAAACAAACTCATGAAACAGACCTGGACAAAAATGATGGTACCCCTAGAAAAGATTGAAAATAATGTGACCATAGGGACATGTTCAACCAAGATGTGTCCTCTAATTAACATCACAGGTGTCTACAAACTTGTAATCAGTCAGTCGGCCTATTTAAAGGGTGACAAGTAGTCACTGTGCTTTGTTGACATGGTGTTTACCACACTAAACATGGACCAGAGGAAGCAAAGGAGAGAGTTGTCTCAATAGATTAGAAAGAAAATTATAGACAAGCATGTTAAAGGTAAAGACTATAAGACCATCTCCAAGCAGCCTGATGTTCCTGTGACTACAGTTGCACATATTATTCAGAAATTTAAGATCCACGGGACTGTAGCCAACCTCCCTGGACGTGGCCGCAGGAGGAGACGGATAATACGAATGGTAACAAAAGAGTCCAGAACACCCTCTAAACACATTCATGGTGAACTCCAAGGTCAAGGTACATCAGTGTCAGTGAATTTGCTAAACTGCATGTTGACAAGCCACAAAGCTTCTGGGAGAATGTCCTATGGACAGACGAGACAAAACTGGAACTTTTTGGCAAGGCACATCAGCTCTATGTTCACAAACACAAAAATGAAGCATAACAAGAAAAGAACACTGTCCCTACTGTGAAACATGGAGGAGGTTCTGTTTTGTTCTGGGGCTGCTTTGCTGCATCTGGCACAGGGTGTCTTGAATCTGTGCAGGGTACAATGAAATCTCAAGACTATCAAGGTATTCTAGAGAGAAATGTGCTGCCCAGTGTCAGACAGCTTGGTCTCAGTCGTAGGTCATGGGTCTTGCAACAGCATAATGACCCAAAACACACAGCTAAAAACACCCAAGAATGGCTAAGAGCGAAACATTGGACTATTCTAAAGTGGCCTTCTATGAGCCCTGATCTAAATCCTATTGAACATCTGTGGAAAGAGCTGAAACATGCCATCTGGAGAAGGCATCCTTCAAACCTGTGACAACTGGAGCAGTTTGTTTATGAGGAGTGGGCCAAAATACCTGCTGAGAGGAGCAGAAGTATCATTGACAGTTACAGAAATCGTTTGATTGCAGTGATTGCCTCAAAAGGTTGTGCAACAAAATATTAAGTTAAGGGTACCGTCATTTTTGTCCAGGCCTGTTTCATGAGTTTGTTTTTTAAAATAATTCTGTTGAACCACAATTCAAAAGCACTGTCTGATTTTCACTGGTTAATTTTCATAGAATTTTTACTTATTACCACTTTTGTCAGATTCAAGTTATTTCTGTGACCATTGTGGGTTTTTCTTTCATTAACAGAGGGGTACCAACAATTTTGTCCACATCTGTATATTCTTTTTGTGTGTGTGTTTTGCATACTTTATTAATTCCCAGAGGGAAATTCGGGGAATCCACCTCGACGGATGAGGCAGCCACGGAACAGTGCCAATCCCTTCACCATTCACACACACACATTCACACCTAGGGCCACTTTAGAGTCTCCAATTAACCTAACTTGCATGTTTTTGGCCTGTGGGAGGAAACTGAGTACCTGGGGTAAACCCACGCAGACGCAGGGGAGAACTTGCCAACTCCACACAGAAGGGTCACCCATCGTCAGAGGGTGGGATCGAACCCAAGATAGTCAGAGGTGGACTCGATCCCGTGACCTTCTTACTGTGCTGCCACAGTGCTAACCACTGTGCCACCGAGCTACTCATATATATTATGGTTATATATTATAGCTACATATTATGAGAGCTATGAGAAATTCATATTAGTTTTAGATAGCAGTATAGCCTACTTGGACTTTGCATTAAATAGTGAATATGAAGAGCAATTTTTGATATTAAAACACTAACATGTAGTATTTTACAAGGTCAGAAGATGGAGACAGAGTCAGCGTATTTATTGACAGCAGCACAAAATTACACTACACCGATATGGTGTGTCTATCCAGACACACATGCATTTAGTCACATCCAGTGACAAACAAACCCAGTGAGAATTAAAGAAGATGTATAAACTGAGAATACCTGTCACCAGGATTTGAAAATTCTGTGCTCACAGAACTACATTTAAAACTTCTTTTACTTGTGTGCTGCAATTCCTACAAGATAAATTTGTTGTGGCTTATGACTTGGGACTTTTTCCATGCAAATTTGTTATTTTTTTCACGTGAATTTGCATTGCAAATTTGCAAATTTTTATCATCAATCTGCAACATTTCTCCAAAATTTGTGAGGTCTTGTAGGTTATGGTTTATGATTGTTTTTAAATTGTGAATATTCTTTTTATACATTTGTGACTATATTCTTGCAAGATTTTTTTCCCTCTTCAGTTTTTTGCTTAAGGTAAATTTGTGCTTTTTTCCCAAAAATTAGTGACTCAAAAATTCACCATTTCTTTTTTATTATAAATGCAAGTGGCCAGGTAATATTGACTGAGCTACAGACCACTGCAGAATTCCACTGGCATTTCACTGGGAGACCAGTCCTAATATCAATCTCTGCCTATCAAATTGTGACAAACTGGAATCCTCCATTTTATACCAAAACACCTCCATGGTTCCCGCCTTCATCTCCACCTCCAACTGATTACTGCTCTACAATTGGCTCCCATGTCACCTGATAATCACCATCATCATCATCATCGCAGTCTGTCGTGGGCAACAATGACCGTTTCATTTAGGTCTGATCAGATTCCTCCACACAGCTCTGTCCTTAGCCTTCTGCTGCCAGGAACTCCTGTCTATATCCAGCTTCTTCAAGTTTCTTTTTACAGTGTCTTTAAATCTGAGCCTTGGTCTACCCTGATTGTGTTTGCCCTCGCATAACTGAGTAGAGTAACTGTCGAGGGAGATGCTGGTGGTCCATCCTCTCAACATGTCCGAGCCATCTCAGGTTCATCTGTATTAGTATGTCCTCCACTGATGGTAGACCAGCTCGTTTCAACAATTCTGTGTTGGTTATCTTGTCTTTCCATGAGATGTTCATTATGGCTCGAAGGTGTCTCATCATGTACGCATGGAGTTTCTTTACCTGCACTCTGTAGGCAGTTCAAGATTCAGCACAGTACAATAGAGTAGCTAGTACTGTTGCTGTGTACACTTTGCATTTCACACGGATAGACACATGTCGATCGTTCCACAGTCTCTCCCTCAAGTTTCCAAACACAGCATTTGCTCTTCCCATTCTGAGAGATAGTTCATCCTCCAGCCTAGCATTCCTATATAAGCAAGGAGTGTGAGAATTTTTGTGTGGGAGAGTACAGGAATGGAGAAAAGAAAAAGAGAAACAGAATTGTGTGCATTGGGGTCACCAAGCTCAGGAGTTGTCACTTAGGTTGGTTGTAAATCACCAACATAGCACTCACTTTCTGCAGCATAACCTCCATTTGACACCAAAAGAAACCCTGTATTACTATGGACAAACATTTCACTTTCTTGAACAGTCACTTCCTCATTCCACTGAATTCACTCATTCCCCAGCCAACAGTAAAACCTGGACTGGAGTCTTTTACAGCTAGAGTGTTTCTGTACAAAAAAAAATAAATATATAAATAAATTAAAAAAAATTGGGGGATCATTTTTCCTTTCCTTCAAAAGCCTTTTTTGTTTGGAACTGAACTTATTTTAGCTTTTGAGAGGAATTAAATTTTAGTTGTTGGATGACACTGCTTTATTTTCAACCTGAAGTGAGAAAGAAAACCCACAGTGAAATTTTGAATTGTTGTTGGTGAAAACTCCCACCTCCGGAAGAATTTCGACCACATTCCAAGGGAGTCTGGGGACATGCAGGCTGAATGGGCCATGTTCTCCACCTCCATTGTTGAAGCAGCTACCCAGAGCTGTGGCCGCAAGGTTGTTGGTGTGTCTCGTGGTGGCAACCCCCGAACCAAGTGGTGGACACCAGTGGTGAGGGGGGCCATCAAGCTGAAGAAAGAGTCCTACTGAGCTTGGTTGGCTTGTGGGACTCCTAAAGTAGCTGAGGTGTACCGGCAGGCCAAGCGGCGTGCAGCTCGGGTGGTTGCTGAAGCAAAAACTCGGGTGTGGAAGGAGTACGGTGAGGCCATGGAACAAGACTTTCGGTTGGCCTTGAAGAGATTCTGGCAAACTGTCCAGCGACTCAGGAGGGGGAAGCAGCTCCCTGTCCACACCGTGTATGGTGCGGATGGGGTGGTGCTGGCTTCGACTAGGGACATTGTTGGGCGGTAGAAAAAAATACTTTGAGGATCTTCTTAATCTCATTGATACGCCTTCCCCAGAGGAAGCAGGGTTTGAGGACGAAGGGGACAATTTGCCCATCACAGGGACTGAGGTCGCCGAAGTGGTTAAAAAAACTCCTTGGTGGTTGGGCCCCAGGGGTGGACGAGATTCGCCCTGAGTACCTCAAGGCCCTGGATGTTGTAGGACTGTCATGGTTGACACGCCTCTGCAATGTTGTGTCGAGGCTGGGGACAGTGCCTTTGGCATGGCAAACCGGGGTGGTGGTTCCCCTTTGTAAAAAAGGGGGACCGAAGGTTGTGTTCCAATTTTAGGGGGATCACACTCCTCAGCCTCCCTGGGAAGGTCTATGCCAGGGTACTGGAGAGGAGAGTCCGACCGCTGGTTGAACTTCGAATCTAGGAGGAGCAATGTGGTTTTCATCATGGCTGTGGCACATCGGACCAGGTCTTCACTCTCTCTCGAGAATCCTCAAGGGTCCATAAGAGTTTACCCAACCAGTCCGCATGTGTTTTGTGGAGTTGGAGAAAGGATTTGACCGCGTCCCTCATGATCTTTTGTGGGGGGTGCTGCGGGAGTATGGGGTATTGCGCTCGTTGTTACGAGCTATCCGGTCCCTATACAACCATTTCAAGAGTTTGGTTCGCATTGCCAACACCCAGTCAAACTCGTTTCCAGTGAGAGTTGGACTCTGCCAGGGCTGCCCTTTGTCACCGATCCTCTTCATAATTTTTATGGACAGGATATCTAGGCGCAGCCAAAGATCGGAGGGTATCATGCTCGGTGACCATAGGATCTCATCTCTGCTCTTTGCAGATGATGTTGTCCTGTTGGCTTCATCGACCAATGACCTACAGGCCTTGCTGAGATGGTTTGCTACTGAGTGTGAAGCAGCTGGGATGAGAATCAACACCTCCAAGTCCGAGTCCATTGTCCTCAGCCAGAAAAAGGTGGATTGTCCTCTCTGGGTTGGGAACAAGCTCCTGCCCCAAGTGGAGGAGTTTAACTATCTCGGGGTCTCATTCACGAGTGAAGGGAAAATGAAGCGAGAGATTGTCAGACAGATCGGGGCAGCCTCTGCAGTGATGCGGACGTTGTACCAGTCTGTCGTGGTGAAGAGGGAGCTGAGCTCTAAGGCAAAGCTGTTGAGTTACCAGTAAATCTACTTTCCTACCATCACCTATGGTCATGAGCTTTGGGTAATGACTGAAAGAATGAGATTGTGGATACAAGTGGCTAAAATGAGCTTTCTCCATAGGATTGCTGGACTCACCCTCAGAGATAGGGTGAGGAGCTCAGTCATCTGGGAAAGGCTCAGAATAGAACCACTGCTCCTCCATATCGAAAGAAGCCAGCTGAGGTGATTTGGGCATCTGATCAGGATGCCTCCCACTTCAGGTGTTTCGGGCACATCCTACTGGGAGGAGACCCTGGGGCAGACCCAGGACACACTGGAGAGACTACGTCTCGCTGGCCCGGGAACGTCTTGGTATCCTCTCTGAAGAGCTGGAGCAGGTGGCCGGGGAGAGCAAAATCTGGGCTTCTCTGCTTGAGCTGCTACCTTCGTGACCCAGACCTCCGGAAAAGCGATAGAAAAATCTATGTATGGCTGGATGGATGGATGTTGGTGAAATCTTTTTTTTCTGAGAAAAGACTGTCTTAAAAGAACTAAGGGACACTGAGTTATATGTTTGGGTGGTCATTTTGATTTTCATCACTGTGTTTTTTTCATTATATAAATTGTTGTGTTTCTGTCATTCAGTGAGTAGGGTGTATGTTTGCGTTAATACACATCCTTTGTGCGGGATATTTTGTGTGTGTTGCCCAACTGAGAAATATCTTACATGTCTGGAGAGACACCTGACTGGAACCCCATAAAAATAAAGTCCTGATTAAGGCAACCACCACAAACCGTCACAGCAGGAAGCATATAAAACAATTACCATATTTACAAGCACACAAATAAACCAATTATAATTGGATTTCTGGAGTTATCCAATTATACAAGAAGACATACAAACAGAATAATAATCAGATAAAGACCATTATCAGGTAATGAGAAATCACGCTAATTTAAGTAGTTTACTGCCCAATAATCTGTTTATTCAGTGCATGTAAACACATCAAATCTAATTCCCATTATCTGTTTATTACCAATTATCAGATTATTGTGGCCATATAACCGGGCTCAATGTTTGCATACCTCTGAGTTGGGAGATTTCCTGTTCTTTGGTCTGCTGTAGTTTCTGGTAGCGATCCCTGTGCTCGTCCAGAATCCGGCTGTGGTCCATACCCTGGACTTGATGCTGCTCCTGTAGCTCATAATATTGTCTTTTCAGGTCCTCGTGCTGATTCTAACACAAAGCGAAATTCTCATCACCATTCGGTCTTTACATTACACAAATTTTTACACTGAAAGCTAGAAGAGTAAAAGGGTTTGCAGTAAGGATAAAATTGCAGGCAGGTATAATCGGTAACAAAAACAAAAAAGGAGTACATCTATCTTCAAGATGAGATCATACCTTTAACATCTGATGTTGCACTTGTAAAGAGTTTAATCTGCTGTTGGATTCCTGCTGTGGGACAATAAAAATGTCTTTTTCATCTCTGCTAAGCACAGGTCTAGCACAAACATGAAACCACCCAATTACAAATATAGCACTGTGAATATTACGGTGTTTCAAGCAAAGACAAAATACTGGGGCCAGAACAGAAAGAGGACTTAGAGAAAATACCTTTTCCTTGTTTAGTGATTGTTGTGCTTCGAGTTTATAAACCAGATAATCTATAAAACAACACAGGTGAGGCTCATTTAATCAGAGTGACACAAATGATACATTACTCTGAGATGGGAAAACATTACAATTTACAGAGAACAATAGTTTAGCAGATGCTTCTGCTCAAATTGACTCATAAGTTTGCAGCAGCCTAATATTTGCTTTATCACACGCTCTGTTGAATGGAGAAATACTTGGAGGGACTTGTGTATGGATGTGATTTTTCTCACCTTCTTTGGCCTTTTTGTGCTCTAGTCGCTCCTTCTGAAGAGACTTCTCCAATCTGGAGCGATGTTCATACACCACTGGACATGGGGAAAATTCAGGAGAAGGAAAAATAAAGGCTAAGTTTAGTGAGTGCTTTGAAGTTCGTATGAGCCAGGTGCACAGCACACCAAACAGAAAAAGAGCTGTAACACAAATACATACATGGCAAAAACACAAACTAACAGAATTTTTAATTTGTTTTGTATACTTCATTAATCCCAGAGGGAAATTCAGGGCATCCACGTGGATGGATGAGGCAGCCATAGTGCGGCACCAACCCCTTCACCATTCACACACACATTCATACCTAGGGCCATTTTAGAGTCTCCAATTAACTTAAACTCTTCCACTCTGTGATTCCGCAATGAAAAAAAGCTGTATTTCTGGTCTTCCAGTACAGACACAGCCGTAAACAGAAAGCCAAAGGAGTGTTTGATTGGTTTAGAATGCGACTGACATCTCATTTGACCAATAAGAGCCTTGATTTGGGTTTTTAAACCTTGAATAACCAATGATCGAAAACCTAGCAAGAAGGATCTGCCCATCAACGACCACGAATACAACGAGCCAAATGAAGCTGAGTAATCTGACGATGGACGTGTCGTTTAGCCAATCAATTTCTGACTTCAATGATATCTTAAATGCACTTGTTCCGTGCTTATATTTCCGGTAAAATGCCATGCGTTCCCGTGTGTAAAATCTCTTGACTCAACCGCTGTGTGGCGCGCAGTCCTATGTGACGCTGTGCGGAATGGTCAGGGTAACATTAGCCGTTATTTTACTTGTTTTGAAAAATGGTTCACAAATTAAACCGAAAGGGCATGCATGAAAGCGTAGATGGCTTGACCGGGTCGGGTGACCGGGACGACGAATCAGTAAAAGAACAATTGGAGGTTGCAACAACGGAACAATAGCTGACGATCGTCAGACGCCGGCGGACAGTACCAGCGACAGTGCGGTTGTGGACAGGTAAGTCTTATAATCTAAATTATTCTTTATCGATAAAAAGAGTAATAAAAATAACTTTTGACCAATCGGTAACTACAAGGGTCCTGCATGGCGACAAGTTTTTGTGTGCGCCATGTTCCTCTGTAGCGGGAGGGGCGGTATTTGTTACTGTGTATATTGCAGAAAAATTGAATAATTTTTTAGTATAATTTTTATTTCACTGTAGGTTATTTTTTCCTGTAAAAAAAAAAAAAAAAGAAAGAAACTGTGCTGTGTATGTCTGTGTTATTATGCCTTTGTTTTACTGTGTAAATGTGATCTGGTGAAATGAACCCCTGACCAAGTGAGCACACTAATGTGTGGACCCCGGAATTCAATCTGTACAAGTACATTTTCAATCCAATGATTTACAAAGTGATTCATAATTTTCTAAAGCCTCATTCAGAACATTATAGCCACACAGACTGATTTTCATCTGGGGCAGCATTTATAAATCACTGGATGGAGAATGCACCTGTACATGTACAGATTGGATTCCGTGGTCCACTTGGGGTGCGCACTTGGTCAGGGGTCCAGTTGACCATTATCTGTGTAAACTGGTGAGATAGTGAACTCTGGAAAAATTGGAGGGGGGAGGGTTGTTTTTGCGTATACTTCAGTGAAATATATTAATTTTTAGCATAATTTTTCTTATACTGTAGGCTATTTTTGCCTGTAAAAAAAACAGGAACTGTGCTGTGTATGTCTGGGTTATTACCCCTTTGTTTTACTGTGCAAACTGCTGAGATAGTGACCTCTGGAACACAGTTTTCCAAACTATGCCATCTGGCACAGTTTGGCACAGTTCAAGAACGCCTTGTTACAACCTGAGAAAAAACCTGTGTAATATGTTCATTTTTTGTGGTATTGTTACAAAATTTTGACCTGAGCTTGAAAACACTTGGTTCTACATTTCTGTTGTGTTTTCCAGCAAGTATCTGACAGCTGTATGTTATTTGCAAGCATTTGTATCTAAAAAAACATCCAGGAGAACTTTATTTTCTTCAAATTCAGTATGTTTAGATGATTGTTACTCAGTGGCAGGAGCACTTAGAGAGACTATGACTGTTTTGCCAAAAAAATCAGAGTGTTTTCTTTTAAATGAGACTAACCCCATGAAGATGCTGCAAAGGGTTGAAGAACAGCTTTTGATTTACTTTGGGCATGTTATTTTTAGGCATTTTTAGGGAAATTGACCAGAGTGGAAGAGGTTTTAACCTGCATGGTTTTGGCCTGTGGGAGGAAACCGGAGTACCCGTTGGTGAACCCACGCAGACACGGGGAGAACATGCAAACTCCACACAGAAGGGTCACTGATGGTCAGGGGGTGGGATCAAACCCATGACCTTCTTACTGTGCTGCCACAGTGCTAACCACTGCACCACCGAGCTGCCCTTTTTTTGTTCAATATGTAACACTCAGTTTATATGAGAGCACAACAGAGCGACAAGACTGGGATCTGTGTTCATTTACACAAAAGCTCTTTCAAAAGCAGAAAGTTATGTTATTCCCTAAAAGGCTGAAAGTTCAAAATGTATTAAATTATACAATAACAAATTGGGTTTTTTTCTGCTTTTGTACCTGGTAGCAGGTGTTGAACTCCAATTAGAAAAATAAAACCAATTAGTAAGTAAGTAGGTCAGAGCAGAAGTGAAACAGACCCCATTTACTCTTCCTTAGTAGTAGTAGATTAGTTTATTTGACAGGGACAGTGCAATAAACATAGACAATTAATCAAAGACAATCAATCTGATGTGTTGCACATAGAGTGTATAGCTATTAGCTAATTTGCAACTCTTGTCCCTGGATGGGCTTTAGAAAAAAGAATCAAGATAAAAAAATATACACAATAACCACCTACATCAATGCAGAAAAATTATAAATACACAATTATAAATATTATAAATATTATAAATACACAAATATAACAGCCTGACTCACATTTAACATAAATATTATAAATATTATAAATACACAAATATAACAGCCTGACTCACATTTAACATAAATATTATAAATATTATAAATACACAAATATAACAGCCTGACTCACATTTAACACATATAACATAACTCACATTTGCCTATTTCAGGCCTTCCTCCCTCCGTCACTCACTATAAACAAACACATTTATTCCTTCCCTTCATTCACTCTCACTTTGCAGACAATTAATTCATACATGAGTACATTCTTGTTTATTTTTCAGCCAGTTTTTAACATTTTTAGTGAATGTTTTAAAGTCCGTTATTATTTTAATTTCATTTGGCATTGTGTTCCAGATGTGACTGCCCTTTATAGAGAAAGCTGTTTGTCCAAATGTGGTTCTGCGGTGGAATATTTTACAGTTATTGTTAACAGAACTCCTGGTGGCTCTGCTGCTGTCCTGTCTTTGGACGAAACCAGCAAGTGGCTCGGGTGCTGATTTATGGAAACATTTGAACGTTAATTTCAGAAGACAGAGGTCAATGAAGCTCTCAAAACTCAATAGGTTGTATTTTTTTAAAACATTACAGTGATGCCACCTAATGGGCTTTTTGTCCAAGATTTTTAGGGTTTGATTATATAATGAACCTATATGTCTTATTGTGGAAGGGGCTGATTGAGCCCAGACTGTCAAACAGTATGATATATGAGAAAAAACCATAGAATGCATATACAGTGCAGCTGCTTCGTAAGGTATGTAATATCTAATTAATTTAAAGCAGTTCAGATTTTTTTTTACTGTTTTTGAAATTTTCTTTATATGAAGATTAAATTTGAGTTGAGGATCTAGTACAATGCCAAGGTATTTGAATTCTGTAGCTAAACTGATGTCATGATCATGTATATTAACTTTAAAATGTTGCAGGTTACATTTTTTGATTGAAAAGCACATTGAGACTGTTTTCTGAAGGTTCAGCAATAGATGGTTCTTGAGGAGCCACTCTTGGACATCAACCATACTTGTAGACAGTACATCTGCAGCCTGTGCTGGAGTCTTGGCAGCTGTGTAAATAACTGCATCATCTGCATAAAGTTGGCATGTTGCAGCTGAGCAGTGTAACGGCAGGTCATTAATAAAAATGCTGAAAAGTAAAGGACCAAGAATGGACCCTTGTGGGATACCCATGCGGTTGTTTAAAAATGAGGATTTATCCTGGTGAACTTTTACACACTGTTCTCTATTCTGGAGATAAGATGCAAACCATTCTAATGTATTTGGGGAGAAGTTAAAAGATACCATTTTGGATAAAAGCAAACTGTGGTTTACAGTATCGAAAGCCTTTTTGAGATCTAGAAAAACAGCTCCTACCACATTACCCCTGTCCAAGGACTGTTTGACGTTTTCAATAAGGCAACAATTTGCTGTTTCTGTTGAGTATCCTGGTCTAAAACCAAATTGATGTGGATGAAGAAGTTGACTGTCTTGTAAGTAGTCTATCAGCTGTGTAGCTACAACTTTTTCAAGAACCTTAGATAGGACTGGTAAGATAGAGATTGGGCGGTAATTGCATATATCGTCTTTACTGCCTGATTTATGAACTGGTATGACGACAGCTTTTTTCCAGCCAGATGGAAATGTACTAGACCTAATGGAGAGATTAATGAGATGAGTCAGTGGTTTGATTAATATTTTGCTGTGCATTTTGAGAAAGGAGGTGCTCATATTGTAGATATCATTAGTTTTTGAGTTTGACAGTGTTTTAACAATACCAGCAATTAACTTCTCATTTACCTCATCGATGTGAAAAGTGTCTGTTGGAAGTATGGAATTTGTGTTGTTGAGCACATTTGGCAGCACAAAAATTTTTGTTAAGTCTTCCACAGAGCCCACAAAGTGTGAATTAAATTCATTTGCCAAAGTAGCCTTGTCACTGACGGTCTTGCCATTGATTCTAAGTTCCTTTACCCCCTTCTGATCGTTTTTTTTATTAGTTAAGTTATTTAAATGCCTCCATAGGGAACTGTTGTTACCCTTTGCATGATCTATCAGTTTATTGTAATAAGATATTTTTGATTTTCGCAGCTCATGTACCACTTTATTTCTTAAACTTTTGTACACAAGGTGATCATTTTGTAGTTTGGAGGTTAGTGATGTTTTCAGTGCATAGTCTCGCCTCTTCATAAGTTTTCTTATTTCATTATTTAACCATGGTAGGCTAATCTTCTGTTGTCTACTTTTAATTTGCTTTGAAAATTTTTCTATAGACTTTGTGATTGTTGCAGTTATAAAATTACAACAATCATCTACTTCACATGTTGACATGAGCTGCTCCCAATTTTGATTCTCTAAGTAATGTTCAAACTCCTCATTTTTTGATTTGGGGATAATAAAATTTGATTTGTCAATATCGACTCCCCCAAAATACTGTAGTCGCTTTTTAGTAAGTTTCCTGACAGCAAGAACCATGTTATGATCTGAGAGACCAGTTACAAGATTATAGGTTCTGGTTATTCGTTCTGGTTTATTAGTAAATACCATGTCAATAAGTGTTCTGGATTGTTTGGTTATCCTGGTGGGTCCTTTGATCATTTGCTGGTAATTAAATTTAGTCATGAGGCTTTTCAGTTTTTGTTTGTCTTTTTTATCAGACCAGTTGATATTAAAGTCACCATGAATTATTGTTTCTCTGTTCTTCTCAAGTTGTTTAACCAGATCACTTAATTCATTATAAAAGGAAGAGTTGTGTGACTGTGGGTTGTACACTACTGCAATGTTGAAATTCATTACCGGAGAGAGACATACATTCACAGCTAAACATTCAAGTGAAGTATTCAAATCAACCAGTTGACATTTATATTTCTCTTTGATGTAAATTAAAACACCTCCTCCCCTCCCTACCTGCCTGTCTTTTCTAAAACACTGGTAGCCCACAATATCGATCATATTAGTGTCTATGTTACTGTGTAGCCAGCTTTCTGAGAGACAAAGGTAGTCCAGATTTGAGTCCAACAGCAACACCGAAATCTCATCTCTTTTGGGGATTATGCTCCGTATGTTTAAATGACCACCGAGGATCCCCTTTGGTTTAGCCTTAAAGCCATGAATGTGTATATAATCAAAATTACTGGAAAATGAAATCTTAACAGTTCCTGAACATCGCTTCATTCTATCACGGATCATGGTTCAGCTGCTCATTTCTCTAGCCATGCTCCAAAACTTCCCAGGTTCATAATCTAAAGCAGATTGCTGTTTCATAACCTTGGTTTCTCTCTTTTATCAGATTTATTCTTTTTCTTAACCTCTCCATCCTATTTAGGGCATTTCTTATCATAATTAATATCATATCACAGATATAATCCATGTGGTGACATAGACAGAAGTTGCACCAGATGCAAGTTGTCTGAGACTGACAAAGCAAACATATAGTTACGCTCACCACAACCAGACTGGACAATTTCCATGCTGCATGCCTAATTTGTGCCTTTCTAGCTGGGTTACGAGACTTAAATAACTGAAATTTCTAACAGACTCCTAAGACTTCAGAGCAAGTACTAAATATTTTCAAAA
Organism: Pholidichthys leucotaenia; assembly: GCA_020510985.1. NCBI lineage: Eukaryota > Metazoa > Chordata > Actinopteri > Cichliformes > Pholidichthyidae > Pholidichthys > Pholidichthys leucotaenia. Next base: position 154,533,849 of record CM035847.1, on the reverse strand, counting down.
TGCACCACCTGCAACTAATGGGACAATTTTTCAAACTTCTGTTTCCACATTAGGGGTGGAATATATATTAAAAAAAAAGTAAGTGTAATATTGGGATACTTTGTGGCAGTGACACCAATATTGCAATACTTTATTAAAAATTATTAATAACTGTTATGAATACAATCTAACCATTTGTGAACCAGAGTAATAAAAACCATTTGCCTTTTCTTGCCATAAGATGACATGAATGTTCACTGTCTGATGAAGACAGCACAGCAAAGGAGTGACTTGTTAGATCTAGTCAAAAGCTGGACAAGACGAAGATAAAGGATAGGAAACTGCAACATATACAGTGGTGTGAAAAAGTGTTTGCCCCCTTCCTGATTTCTCATTTTTTTGTAGGTTTGTCACACTTAAATGTTTCAGATCATCAAACAAATTTAAATATTAGACATAGATAATGCAAGTAAACACAAAATGCAGTTTTTAAATGAAGGTGTTTACTATTCAGGGGAAAAAAAAAATCCAAACCTACATGGCCCTGTGTGAAAAAGTGATTGCCCCCTAAACCTAATAACTACTTGGGCCACCCTTAGCGGCAACAACTGCAGTCAAGCATTTGCGATAACTGGCAATGAGTCTTTTACAGCGCTGTGGAGGAATTTTGGCCCACTCATCTTTGCAGAATTGTTGTAATTCAGCCACATTGGAAGGTCTTCGAGCATGAACTGCCTTTTTAAGGTCATGCCACAGCTGACCCCCCACCCCTTCAACCTCTGCACCAATGCTGGCAGCACTCATGCATCTATTTTCAAAAGACAATCTCTGGATATGACGCTGAGCACGTGCACTCAACTTCTTTGGTCGACCATGGCGAGGCCTGTTCTGAGTGGAATCTGTCCTGTTAAACCGCTGTATGGTCTTGGCCACCGTGCTGCAGCTCAGTTTCAGAATGTTGGCAATCTTCTTTTAGCCTAGGCCATCTTTATGTAGAGCAACAATTCTTTTTTTTTTTTTTTTTAGATCCCCCGAGAGTTCTTTGCCATGAGGTGGCATGATGAACTTCGTGACCAATATGAGAGTGTGAGAGCAATAACACCAAATTTAACACACCTGCTCCCCATTCACACCTGAGACCTTGTAACACTAACGAGTCACATGACACCGGGGAGGGAAAATGGCTATCCATCCATCCATCTTCTTCTGCTTAATCCTTTTCGGGTCGCGGGGGGGCTGGAGCCTATCCCAGCATCTTTGGGCGAGAGGCAGGGTACACCACGGACAGATCGCCAGTCCATTGCAGGGTCAACACAGAGAGACAGACAACCATTCACTCTCACAGTCATACCTTAGGACAATTTAGAATCCCCAGTTTGATGCCAATTAACCTAACTTGCATGTTTTTGGCATGTGGGAGGAAACTGGAGAAATCCTGGAGTAAACCCACGCAGACACGGGGAGAACATGCAAACTCCACACAGATCCCTGTTGGTCGGGGGCTGGGATTGAACCTGGGATGCCCTGGCCAAGGGTGAGTTGCTGTGCTGCCGCAGTGCTAACCACTCTTCCACCGCGCTGATTGGGCACAATTTGGACATTTTCACTTAGGGGTGTACTCACTTTTGTTGCCAGTGGTTTAGACAATAATGGCTGTGTGTTGAGTTATTTTGAGGGGACAGCAAATTTACACTGTTATACAAGCTGTACACTGACTACTTTACATTGTATCAAAGTGTCATATCTTCAGCATTGTCCCATGAAAAGATATAATAAAAATATTTACAAAAATGTGAGGGGTTGTACTCACTTTTGTGAGATACTGTAAAAAGCTCCTTTTGGCAAAGTAAATCTGTTTGGCAACAATAAGGGAAGCAGATTTCTGTTCTGCTTACCTTGCTGCTTGACGGGACAAGGGGGGAAAAAAGCCCCTTTCAAACTACCCTGGCAATCCAGGCAAACCCAGTAAAAGCCGGGTTCCCTCTGTTGTCTGAACAGGGTTCATTAACCCACCAAGCGATAAGGGTCATTGCTCACCCCACTTCAGTTCGGCTAACATTTGGATAGGACAATGCAGATAAACACACAAAGTAAGAGTCACCGTCATCACATTGCTGCACAGCGACAGAGTGGAAATTAAACTAAAAGCTGTCCGTCATTATTCTAACAGATTATATTAATTTTGAAGCTGCAGCAGACAACTGTGTGTTCCACAATTACACAAATATCACAGTGACAGAGTGAAAAGCTTCTTTTAGGAGCATCGCGTTTCATTCAGTCCCATCGGAGTCTACAAAGGCTGTGACCATTTTCGTTTGTGCATCCCAGTTCAGTCCGAATTAATGTGCACCATGTGATCTGCCACTCTTTTTTTGCTTGACAGTCCCCTTCGAAAAAACACCCCAACAAACTTGCTTTATGTGGTGCTGGACATGAAAAGCGACACTCAAACACACTGCCCCAACCAAATAAGTGCAAGTGCAAGCACACACACACACACACACACACACACACACACACAGTGTCTCTTCTTGTAAATATGAAAGCTTGACGGTGCTGATGTGAAAGAAATGAAGGTAATTATGGAAAACATCAGCTGCATTTTACAACCCTGTCCATTAAAACGGAGGACAAAGGGCAGCAACCACTGAACAGTATATGATAAATAATAGTATAATAATATATATATTAGAGTACATAATAGTATATAATAGTCTACCAGTATATAATAGGTAACATGAAGAAGTTTGCTGTTTTAGGCTAGAACTAGTGTTATATAAATGACCCCTTAGAGTGTGCCATGGAGGACCAAGACCCTGCAGGCTTTACCTCCAACCAGTGTCTTCAATAGCAGATTTCACTGAACTTCTTCCCACTGATTGCTGATCAGTGAGAACACCTGCTGAAGAGACTGGATAAAAGAGAAAATCTGCAGGGTCTTGGGCCTCCATGGTACATGACTGGACACCCCTGCCTTAGAGCAATGTTTTTCAATGGGGTTCAGTGAGAGAACATTCAGAGTTCCGTGGGAACATGTCCTATTTCAGTTCTTAATTGGTCAAAATAATTACCTCCGCCAAGGAGGTAATGTTTTTACCAGGGTTTGTTTGTCTGTCTGTTACCAACATAACTCAAAAAGTTATGAACGGATTTTGATGAAATTTTCAGGAAAGGTGTGTAATGGCACGGGGAACAGATGATTAGATTTTGGTGATGATCTGAGAGTGCATACCTCCACCAAGGCCTTTGTTTGTATTTGTGCAGCAGGATTACACAAAAACTACTGGATGGCTTTGGATGAAATTTTCACCAGAGGTGGTTCTTGGGCTAGAGAGGAACCCATTATATTTTGATGATGATCTGACAATGCATACCTCAGCCTAGGCTCTTATCTTCCCACAGTGTGTTTGCAACAATACTCCAAAACTGATGGACAGACTTTGATGCAATTTTCACCACAAGCGGCTATAGGCCTACACACAAACCCATTACATTTTGGAGGTGATCCATGACAAAAGGAAGGAGCCTTGGCGGAGGCATGTGCTCTATGAGTGCTTTTCTAGTTGCAAATAATTTGCCATTGCTGTGCCTGGCTACTTGCAGAGGCTCTTCCATATCAGTAGGTGGCAGTATGAACACAGTATGGTTACCATCTTCTTCATGTGTTTTAAGGAGGTTAATGGCCTTGTGCAATGCACTCACCGCTTCAAGAGCTTAAAGTAAAGGCAATATGGATTTCTTTGTGAGGTGAGCATTATTTTAACTGTATACATACATGTAATCAATGGCTGTATTCTATGAGCTCAAAGGCCATAAAAATATAATTTTGCACAATATGGCACATTTAAAGGCAAGTCAGTCAACTGTGTATTTTCTAAGAAAATGAGGCCTACAGTGCATCCGGAAAGTATTCACAGTGACAATGGGAAAAAAGTTAGAGATTTTTGCAAATTTATTTAAAATAAAAAAACTAAGAAATCACATGTACATAAGTATTCACAGCCTTTGTCCAATACTTTGTTGATGCACCTTTGGCAGCAATTGCAGCCTCAAGTCTTTCCAAATATGATGCCACAAGCTTGGCACACCTATCTTTGGGCAGCTTTGTCCATTCCTCTTTGCAGCACCTCTCAAGCTCCATCACGTTGAATGGGAAGCATCGGTGCACAGCCATTTTCAGTTCTCTACAGAGATGTTCAATTGGATTCAAGTCTGGACTCTGGCTGGGCTACTCAAGGACATTCACAGAGTTGTCCTGAAGCCACTCCTTTGATATCTTGGCTGTGTGTTTAGGGTTGTTGTCCTGCTGAAAGACGAACAGTCTCCCCAGTCTCCCAGTTCCTGCCGCTGACAAACATCCCCACAGCATGATGCTGCCACCACCATGCGTCACTGTAAGGATGATACTGGCCTGGTGATGAGCGGTACTTGGTTTCCTCCAAACATGACTGTGGGCATTCATGCCAAAGAGTTCAATCTTTGTCTCGTCAGACCAGAGAATTTTGTTTCTCATGGTCTTACAGAGTCCTTCAGGTGCCTCTTGAAAACCTCCAGGCGGGCTGCCATGTGCCTTTTACTAAGAAGTGGCTCCCATCTGGCCACTCTACCATACAGGCCTAATTGGTGGATTGCTGCAGAGATGGTTGTCCTTCTGAAAGGTTCTCCTCTCTCTACAGAGGAACGCTGGAGGTCTGACAGAGTGACCATCGGGTTCTTGGTCACCTCCCTGACTAAGGCCATCCTCCCCCGATCGCTCAGTTTAGATGGCCGGCCAGCTCTAGAAAGAGTCCTGGTGGTTCCAAACTTCTTCCATTAACAGATGATGAAGGCCACTGTACTAATTGGAACCTTCAAAGCAGCAGACATTTTTCTGTATCCTTCCCCAGATTTGTGCCTCGAGACAATCCTGTCTCAGAGGTCTACAGACAATTCCTTTGACTTCATGCTTGGTTTTTGCACTGACATGCACTGTGGGACCTTATATAAACAGGTGTGTGCCTTTCCAAATCATGACCAATCAACTGAATTTACTACAGGTGGACTTCAATTAAGCTGAAGAAACATCTCAAGGATGATCAGTGAAAACAGGATGCACCTGAGCTCAATTTTGAGCCTCATGGCAAAGGCTGTGAATGCTTTTTTTTTTTTTAATAAATTTGTAAAAGTCTAAAAAAACCAACTTTTTTTCATGTTAATTCGGCATATTGTGTGTAGCATTTTGAAGAAAAAATGAATTTAATCCACTTTGGAAAAAGGCTCCAACATAAAATGTGGAAAAAGTGAAGCACTGTGAATACTTTCCAGATGCACTGTATGTATGAGTAAAAAAACCAAACAAACTTTACTTTGTTTCTCCTTTAAAACCTCTTTACAGCTATAAAAAATACTGTACTTTTTGACCTTACCTCAATTAATCCAGCAGTTTAAGAAGAGTGTATGAAAAAAGTCTCATGCTATAACACGCTGTTGTGATCTTGTGGCACAGTGATTCATCCATTAAAAGCTGGACTGTAGACTTTAATTCTTAATTTGAACCTTTCCGTCAGAGGCTGGATGGTCAAACTTATGACACGGATATTCCTCCATCTGGGTGCTGTGTCAACAGTTTCCATGATAAACTCTTCCCTACATTTATCTTTGTGAAATTTTACTGAGGACAGCAAAATGGAGAAGGAGAGGGGTAGAACTGGGTAGGTCTGTAGGGTGAATAAGCACAATAGAGTGAGAAATGAGGCCTACATAGAAGAAATGGGGACACAGAAAGCAAAGACAAATAGATGACAGGGAAGAGAGAGGAACAATGCACAGACAGTAAGTGGGAAAGTCAAACAGATGCTCACTGTGTAATATGTCACTGGGAGAAAATAGTTATTTAATGCCTATTAAAAAAATATTTCCAAATTACCATACTTACTGATTAAAAATGGAGGTAAAATTAATTCTTCAGTCTGCATATACAGCAGCATACAGGACAGGTACTGCAAATACTGGAAGATTTACAAAATGCTTCTGATGTAAAGTTCAGAAATATAACAACTTCAAGCTTACACTAATTAATTCCTTTCTTTCAGGCTTCAGACAGTCAAACTATGGAGATTTTTTTAAAGGCAGTCTATAACTTCGACTGAATATGCATTTGAATAATTATATAATTAAAACGCACTTTACATTTTTATCAAACCACAACTCTGCTGCACTTGTAAACAAAAGAACAGGATTAAAGCTGGGGAAGACAGCAATTTTTAAACACTCAGAAACTACACACTTCCATTTATGCATGCCCTTATCACTCTCGAACCTCATGATCATGCAAATTAATTGCCTGAGGATTTCTTCTCAGACCAACAAATCATTTTCCCGACAATGTGGTTAAAGGAAATCAGCAGAAGGACCCGAGGGGGGTTATTATGGGGTGTTCTTCATTTGCCTATTGGTTCTGATGTGGACAAGATTTGATTGATTAGCTTTGGATCATTGTTTGCACAGCGAAATGAGGTCCAGGATTTTTTCTTTGGTTGATCTGAGTGCACACACTACCCTTGTGGATATACACAGAGAGAGGTAAAGAAACCCAGCAAAAATGCTATTTCAATTTCAAAAGAGATTCAATAAATACCTATACTTTTTCAGTATCGGTGAAAACTATTAATGCTTTATGTATACTGATATATTTTCTCTTTGTAATAAATACAGTAGGTTTAGAGAAGAACTGAGCCTTGTGCAGCACACTAGACAGATTATTGTTTTTAAGAGGTAATGTGACTTGGGTATCAGTTATCTCTACATTTAGCTCAAACACTGCACTGGGCCAGAACTCAGATAAACAGTAGAAGTCATCAAGGTCAAACACAAAGTGGGTTTGGATGGCATCCTATTGGGAATGTTTGGGTTTTTGTTTTTTTTATAACAGAAGTCTGCACTATGAAGCAACATTTGTTGCTTTGTAACTTATCATGGTAACTTATGGTGAACTATAACCTGGTCAGGTGTTCCTTCTCTGTCTGTAATCACAGATGTCTGACTGAGCAAGAAAATGTCCCCCCCAAAAGCAGTCAGAAAACAGATGGATATCCTCATAAAAGTCCTTTGTGTTAGTTCTTGCAGAATACTGTAATGGAATTTTTTATGTTTACTGCTTACGCTTGACTGTGTTATAATAATACTTGTGTGATGTATGAGCTGGAGCTCCCCATCTGTACTTCCTACAGAAGAAGTCACTATCCTCTAATCTGAGCAGTTAGAAATGATGTGTAACTGCCTGCAGAATCCTATTTGAGTGAGTAAAGAGCCACAAGGCCACAGGAGAGCCTGTTTGTTCCTGATTATCTGTTTCTACTTATAAAAGACATGCACAAAATGACCTCATGCAAGAACATGTTAGTGTTACTATGTGCAAATTCTGCATACTTTGTTAGTAAGCTGCTTTAATACAAATGTGCTACCCCAGATTCAACAAATGCTCATATGACCCCCAAACATTTGTAAGCACTCTGCATAAAGATGGTGAATTCCACGCAGGTGTGACTGAGGGCCCGTTCATGAGAACTGAAGATTTGCATAACTGATAAGGCCCCACTTATGATGTTTAAGTTACAAAAAATGTCTTCAAAGTCGAAGGAAAAAAAAAACAACACTGAGCAAAACTAAAGTTCTCCTGTCTGAGATCCAAAAATAATAATAAAAAAAAAATACTGTAAGTAGCATCTGCAGCAGAATCAAAGGACCAGCAAAATGAAAGAATCTGTCAGATTATAGCAGATACAGTACTTGTGCGTGTGTTTACTGCAGATGTTCCTCTTAAAAGCGACCAACATGAAGACACAGCTGAGCACAGTGGACTTCGGTCATTTGTGCCACCCATGCACACTATGTTGAAACTGTGTCTCACTTTGCTGAGTAGTGTGACAAATTTCACCATTTTGGGCTTAAAATGTGTGCATAAAAAAGTGGTAAAAATTTGCTTGATTTTCACAGTAAAATGTTACTTTACCTGAAAATACAGGCTAGTTTGGTTTTTTTTTCCAATTTTTTTTTTTTTTTATCAAAATGGACCCTGCTGCATTCAAGTAAAGCCCATACCTTATAAAAAGCTTAAAAAAATCAGAATGATATCCATGTGATTTGCATTGTGATAATTACCAATCAGCCTAAAAGATTTCCACCACCTTGCGTGAGACACATCCCCACAATGCTGTTCTCCAGTGCAACAGAATCGTACTGTGGCCCAACATCATGTAGAATTTTACATTTTGCATCTGACATGATTTAGGCATTGATGGAATGATACTCCTTTAAAATATTTTAATTTTAATTATAACTTGAATCAAAGTATACAATCTTGTAGACTAATCCTTAAGCTTGCAGGGCTTACACTTATACTTGATTCACACAAACAAAATATAGAGCCATTTAATAAAAACTAAGGTTAGAGTAACAGCAAACTATACAAAACTCTTGCAATTGGCCTGGACAGTTTGTAAATTCTGTTAATAAATGTACTAAATTTCAAGATACCAACAGAATGGTGAATCCCATTAGTTCACATACTGGAATTTCCCCATTATAGGACTAACAAAGGTTTATCTTATACAGTGGGGAAAATAAGTACTGAACACGTCAACATTTTTCTCAAACATATTTCAGATGGAGCTACTGACCTGAGATTTTCACCAGATATTAGGAACAACTCAAGTAATCCATACATACAAAGAGATCAAGGCAACTGTGTTCACAAAAGTTATATTTAATAAAGTGGAATGACACAGGGATCAGTATTGAACACATGAAGAAAAAGAGGTGCAAAAAGGCATAGAAAGCCAAGACACCAGCTGAAATCAATCAGCATTTAGGAAGCCATCCCATCTCCCATCAGTGCAAATTAATTTCAACTGGTTAAGTTTAAGTTTAATGAGTGATAGCCATTAAAAAGGTCTGTGAATATCAGATTGTCACACCACAAAGAACTCATGATGGGTAGAAGCAAAGAGCTCTCTCTAGACCAGGGGTGTCCAAACTTTTTGCAAAGAGGGCCAGATTTGGTCAGGTGAAAATGTATGGGGGCCGACCATTCAGTCTGACATTCCTCGAACCATTACCATTGTAAACTGCCATGTAAATATATATATATATATATATATCACTTTGCTGTCTGCAGCTAGGTTGACATTGAAAATGAGAATCTGTTGTCAACTGCATTACCATCAGGATAGTTAAAGGTTAAAATAATAATAAATTACATACAAATAAACTGTTTTATGAAATTTGACTGAATATTTTTAGAAACGTGTATTTATTGATTTTGTTTCAACAAATCACATCCCAGTGCATTTTGACAAAGAATAGTATAGTCAAATTAAATGACAGAAATTTGACAAAACTGTGGTTTGATCATCACAAAAAAATCAATTCACTGAGACTTTGGAATTTATTCTCCTCAGAAGAATAAAAAAAATGTACCTGCATTAATGTGAAGGGTGACACTGGTGTTTCGACTGCAGTAAGGTTGCCAGGTCTGGCTCAAAAGCAGTGGTTTTGATGCGCAAGATGTCACGCAGGTGAGAGTCACTTAGTCTTGTCCTCACACGGTTCTTGTTAATGTTCATAACCGAGAACGTCTTCTCGCACAAGTATGTCGAGCCAAACAAGCTCAGCATTTTCTTAGCAAATGTTCGCATCTCTTGGAACCTGTCTTTGTCCAGCTGGCGGTAAAAGTCGACGAGAGGCAGTTGTTGGTGGCGACCGTGACACTCCGCGTCACACTGCAGCTCAATAAGCTCCAGCTGCAGGTGGTCTGGAGCGTCATTAGGATCCACGGAAAAAGGAGTGGAAAAAAGTGTGATCTCCTTTTCAATAGCTGCAAAATCCCTGAAACGCTGTTGAAACTCCTCAGTCAGAGATGAGATGTTTTCTGCATACCTCCTCATTTGTGCACTGATATTGTTTTCTGGAAAACTAGTCATTTCCTGCAGTGATGGGAAATGTGTGGTATTGGGCTGCGTTTGTGACAGGTGCCTTTGGAAAAGTAGCAGCTTTGTCCGAAAAGCTTTTATGTTAGATGAGCTAGCGGCTATCTCCCGTTATGATAGCACATACCGGGAGTGCTCTCTCCTTTTGTTTACTGAGACGTGGCTAACTGAACTAGCAGCAGATGCTAACATTGAGCTGGAGGGTTTTCACATGATACGAGCTGACCGAACACCAGACAGTGGCAAGGCTAGGGGCGGTGGAGTGATAATGTATGTTAACAACAACTGGTGCAGACCGGGACATATCACTGTTAAACAACGACACTGCAGCAAAGACATTGAGTTGCTAGCTGTTAGCATGAGGCCTACATATCTCCCGAGAGAACACTCACACGTGATCTGCATTGTTGTTTATGCAAATCCGACGGCGAACGCTGGGACAGCACGTGACGTCATCCATTCAGTAACCAGCAGGCTGCAGACAGAACACCCAGATGCTCTTCTCCTCATCTCAGGCGATTTCAACCATGTTTCACTATCTCCCATTCTACCCACGTTCACCCAGTATGTCACATGCCACACTAGAGACAATAAAACACTGGATTTATTCTACGCAAACACTAAGGAGGCGTACACCTCATCACAACTCCCCCCACTCGGGAGATCGGATCACAACTTGGTTCATCTCCGGCCGGTGTACAAACCCCTAGTGCACAGACAACCTCCGGCCATGCACACTGTGGAGTTATGGTCTGAGGAGACAATGGACACCCTAAAGGGCTGTTTTGAAGCCACCGCCTGGAAGCAGCTCTGCGATCCACATGGTGAGGACATCGATGGCCTCATTCACACCTTCACGGGCTACCTCAGCTTCTGTGTGGACAAATCCGTTCCCACCAAGACCATACGGCGTCACTCAAACAACAAACCCTGGATCAACCCTGAGATAAAAACACTTCTGAGAGAGAAGAAGAGGATCTTCAGGTCAGGGAACAGGGAGATGCTGAAGTCCGTACAGAGGGAGCTGAGGAGAAAGATCAGAGAAGGCAAGGACAGCTTCAGGAAGAAGATGGAGGACAAGCTGCAACAGAGCGACATCAGCGGGGTCTGGAGAAACCTCAAAACCATCTCGGGGCTCCAGAATACCTCCCCCCAGGCCACAGGGGGCAGGGAGTGGGCGAACAACCTGAATCTGTTTTTCAATAGATTTGACCAACCGCCCTCCCCCCTGACTGCACAACAACCACTGCTGCCTCTAAAGAAATCAAGTCCTGCTGCCCACTCCCCACTCCACCAACACCCCCCCACTCCCAACACACAGCCCCCCATCCTGACCCTGACCAGGACCCAGGTGAGGACGGAGCTGAGGAAGATCAAGGCGAGGAAGGCGCCGGGACCGGACGGCATCAGCGCAAAGCTCCTCAAGTCCTGTGCAGACCAGCTGTGTGGGATTGTGACGTATATCTTCAACATGAGCCTGAAACTGGGGAGGGTACCACAGCTGTGGAAAACATCTTGTGTGGTACCTGTACCAAAAACTTCCCACCCCAAAGACCTGAACAGCTACAGACCGGTGGCCTTGACGTCCCACTTGATGAAGACCCTGGAGAGACTGCTCCTTGCTCACCTCCGCCCCCTGGTGGAACCAGCGATGGATCCACTCCAGTTCGCCTACCAGCATGGCATTGGGGTGGAGGATGCGGTGATCTTCCTCCTTCACCGTTCTCTGTCCCACCTGGAGAAGCCCGGGAATATGGTGAGGATCATGTTCTTTGACTTCTCCAGTGCTTTCAACACCATCCAACCGATGATCCTGAAGGACAAGCTGCTGCGCGCAGGGGTGGACCAGCACCTGTCATCATGGATCCTGGACTACCTCACGAACCGGCCTCAGTTTGTGAGAACCCGGGACTGTGTGTCCGACACGATCATCAGTAGCACGGGGGCCCCCCAGGGAACGGTGCTGGCTCCCTTCCTGTTCACTCTTTATACTGCGGACTTCTCACACAACACAACACACTGCCATCTACAGAAGTTCTCTGATGACTCTGCGATCGTTGGCCTCATCTCCAATGGAGATGAAGCTGAGTACAGAGGGCTTATCCAGGACTTCGTGGACTGGTGCCATCGGAACTGCCTCCAGATCAACGCGAGGAAAACTAAGGAGCTGGTGGTGGACTGCCGCAGGCATGGGCAGCCCCTCACAGTACCAGTAAATATACAGGGAACAGACATCGAGATGGTGACATCCTATAAGTACCTGGGTATTCATCTGAACAATAAACTAGACTGGTCACACAATACTGATGCACTCTACAAGAAGGGACAGCGCAGGCTGTTCCTGCTGAGGAGACTCAGGTCTTTTGGTGTACAAGGGGCGCTGCTGAAGTCATTCTATGACACGGTGGTGGCATCAGCCATCACTTTTGGAGTGGTCTGCTGGGGCAGTGGCATTACTGCAGCCGATAGGAAGAGACTGAACAAACTGATTAAGAAAGCTAGCTCTGTCCTGGGGCAGCGCCTTGATCCGATGGAGGAGATAGGAGAGAGAAGGACGGTGGCTAAACTGTCATCTCTGCTGGAGTCCGAGTTCCACCCTATGCAGGACATACTGAATGCACTGAGGAGCTCATTTAGCAGCAGACTACATCATCCCAGGTGCACAACCGAGAGGTTTCGTAGGTCCTTCCTACCAACGGCTGTCAGACTGTACAATCTAAGCAGGGCTGCTCGCAGAGATAGCAAAAAGACGTAACAAACTAATAGTTTTTTGAATGCAAAAGATGCAATAGACTTACACAATGGTCCCCTCCGGCATACAACTAGGAACATACCGGTCGCTATGGAGGGTGAGAATATGTATGGGCACATAATCATACCATGTAGGATACTAAGTAGACGGTTATGCTGTTTCATTCCATCTAGCAACAATGCTCTGCACTGTGTGTGTTTATATATTTACATATTTATTCCATCTAGCTACAATGCTCAGCACTGGGTGTGTTTATATATTTATATATCTACATATTATTCCATCTAGCTACATTGCTCCGCACTGTGTGTGTTTATATACTTGCATATTTATTCCACCTAGCTGCAATGCTCCGTACTGTGGGTGTTTATATATTTACATATTTATTCCATCTAGCTACAATGCTCTGCACTGTGTGTTCATATATTCATATATTTATTCCATCCAGCTACAATGCTCTGCACTGTGTGTTCATATATTCATATATTTATTCCATCCAGCTACAATGCTCTGCACTGTGTGTCTGTGTGTGTGTGTATATATATATATTTTATAGTAATACGTACATATGTATATTAGCTGCTCTTGCTTGCTTGTTTTTTTTCTTGCCTTCTGATTGTTGCTCTGAGTGTTGCTATCCCTGTGCTGTTGCAATCCTGGAATTTCCCCGTTGTGGGACTAATAAAGGCTTATCTTATCTTATCTTATGTATGAATACAGTTGGCTCACCACTGCATTTTACCCCTGAAGGCTCGTGTTCAGCGCGTTCAGATGTCGTGTTATGTCAACTAAAAATCCAAAATCAGCCAGCCAAACAGGATCGCAGAGTTCCGGCATCGGTTGTCCCTTTTGTGCCAAGAATAGTCCGATTTCCTTTCTGAGAGAGAAGAATCTCTGCAGTGCAGACCCCCAACTGAGCCATCTTATGTCATTATGATACACAACATCTCCATATTCAGCGTGGATGTCGAATTGAAACTGGCGGTGGCACAGGGCTCTGGAGCGAATATAATTAATAGCCTTTATCACCGGTTTCATAACGTGATCATATTTCAGATGTTTGGCACATAGAACTTGTTGGTGAATAATACAGTGGAGTTTTATAGCTTTGCCGCCTTCTTCACTGACTTTTTTACAGACTAGCATTGATAGCCCACTTTGCTCACCAACCATGGCAGGTGCGTCGTCCGTGATAATCCCAGTGATTTTATTCCATTGCAGTTTCATGTCATTCACGGTAGAACAAACAGCAGCAAACAAATCTGTTCCTCTGGTTTGGTCCTTAAGGCTCTGAAGGTCAAGGAGCTCTTCACTCACGTCGCCGTTAGCTTGTCGTAATTAGCATGTTTCGTCTGGTAGTGCCTCTTAATATTGAACTCTTTGAAAACAGCCACAGTCTCTTGGCAAATTAGGCAGACACAGTTGTTTCGTATGTCAGTGAAAAAATACTCCATTTCCACTTGTCCTGGAAACGGCAGCCCTCGCTATCAACTTTCCTCTTTTTATTTCCAGTTGCCATTTTAGAAATGAGCTAAAAACATACCACAGGGGTAAAAGTTCACACAGGGGTCACGCGACGAGAATGCGGCCACAGGTCTACTGCCACCCTCTGGTGAAATATAAAATTGCTGTTTTTGGTATGTGTGTATTGTGGGAAACTGTTCTGGCGGGCCACATATTATTGATTTTATGACAGGACGCTTCGGGCCGGTGGAAAATTGGACACGGGCCGGATTTGGCCCGGGGGCCGGACTTTGGGCATGTCTGCTCTAGACCTTCGCAACTTTATTGTTGCAAAATATAATGATGGCATTGGTTACAGGTGCATTTCTAAACTGCTGAATGTTCCAGTGAGCACTGTTGAGAAATCATTTGTAAGTGGAAAGATCATCATTACCTCCACCAAGGAGGTTATGTGATCATCGGCGTTGGTTTGTCTGTCTGTTTGTTTGTTTGTTAGCAAGATAACTCAAAAACTTATGGACGGATTTTCATGAAATTTTCACAGATTGTCAGAAATGGGGTATCCTACAGATGATTACATTTTGGTGGTGATCCGGATCACCGTCCAGAAGAAAACCGCCATTACGGAAAATGCCATTTTCGTGAATAACTACTGAACCACTAATCCTATCACTGTCAATCCAATTGCTAGTCATATGTTTTCATGGTCAAGGAATCTGAAAACGTACACACAAACAATGTATGGGGGGAACTGTGGCCGCCATTACGGAAAATGCCATTTTTGTGAATAACCACTGAACCACTAATCCTATCATTGTCAATCCAATTGCTAGTCATATGTTTTCGTGGTCAAGGAATCTGAAAACGTACACACAAACACTGTATGGGGGGAACTGTGGCACTTGGCGGAGGTCTGCGCTCTCCGAGTGCTTTTCTAGTTTTACCATAAACCAGCCATGACCAGAAGCTCCTCGCAAGATTTCTGACGGACCAGTGAAAAGAATTATCAGAAGAGTTATCCAAGAGCCAAAAACTACTCGTGGAGAGCTCCAGAAAGACCTGGAGTTAGCAGGCACTGCTGTTTCAAAGAAAACAGTAAGTAATGCACTCAACCGACATGGGCTCTATGCCCGCTCACCTTGCAAGACGCCATTGCTGAAGAAAAGGCATGATGAAGCTTGTTTAAAGTTTGCCGCACAACATTTGGGTAAGCAAGTAAAATACTGGGAGAATATAGTCTAATTAGATGAGACCAAAATTGAACTTTTTGGATGCCACAACGCATGTTTGGAGGAGAAATCGCACTGCACATCACCCTAAAACACCATACCAACAGTGAGGTTTGGAGGTGGGAGCATCATGGCGTGGGGGTGCTTTTCAGCACATGGTACAAGCAGACTTCATATAATTGAAGGAAAGCTGAACGGACAAATGTACAGAGACATTCTTCACAAGAACCTGCTGCCATCTGCCAAGATGCTGAAGATGAAACGAGGGTGGACATTTCAGCAAGACAATGATGTCAAACACACAGCAAGGAAACTCTCAACTGGTTACAGAGAAGGAAAATAAAGCTGCTAGAATAGCCCAGTCAGTCACCTGACCTGAATCCAATTGAAAATCTATGGAACAAACTGAAGATCAGCGTTCATAGAAGACACCCCCAGAACCTTCAAGATTTGAAGACAGTTTGTGTTGAAGAATGGGCTAAAATCACTCCTGAGCAATGCCTGCGCCTAGTTTCTCCATACACGAGGCATCTGAAAGCTGTTAGTACCAACAAAGGATTTTCTATTAAATATTAAATGAATTTCACCAAGCGTGTTTAATACTTATTCCCTCTATTATTCCACTTTATTAAATATAACTTGTTTTGTGAACACGGTTGCCTTGATTTCTTTTGTACGTATGGATTACTTGGGTTGTTATTGATATCTTGTGAACATCTCAGGTCAATGGCAATATGTTTAATGAGAAAAATGTTGAAGTGCAGTGTCTTCTCTGGTAACATTTCTGCATGGCAGGCCACCATCCTTGGATTTATGCCGCCACGCTAAGGAAATATAATTTAAGAAAAAATATATAGGAATGATGCTCTACACGCGCATACACGAACAATGCGCGTGACTGTCATCTGTGCGGAGTTCAGAAGCACGCCGCCCACGACCGTTCCAGTCAGCAAGCAGAGCGTCTCACTAGAGTCGCTGTCTGAGAGAAGCATGTGCTTATAAAGTACTTTAAACATGGGAAAAATAGCAGAACAGGTATGTAAGCAGTGGAGGTATTTATGGTGGTTTTAACCCACTTGTAACGGAAACAATAATGAAGAGTCACTTAGCTAACAGGTGTGGTTAGGATTCATATGCAGGGAAAGGCAAGAATGACTGAATTGCTGAAGATTGACTTCACCAGTCACTACAATATTAATTAACTAATTTATGTTCATTATTATGTACCTGGCAAGTTAAGATAACTGAAATTCACAAAGTCAATGACTTTAATCTGTCAACAGTCTTCAGACAAACAAAACATGCCAACATTTGGATTTCAAAATAAGGGAGGTTTTTCCTGTTGTCTGGGTGGTGAGGAGATTTCTCAAAAAACAAAAAAAACACAAAACAAACAAACTATAAATATATAGAAATATTGGTCATTTAAGTTAACCTCTTGCACTCCGTTGTACCGCGGGCGGGCAAGTCTCTGCATCCCAGAGCGCACGAGGGCGCTCTCGTGCGCTCTAGGACGCACGAGGGCGCTGCCTCCAAGCGCGCACTGAAAAAAAAAAAAAAAAAAGTTCTTCCACTACAGACACAGCCGCGAACAGATCAGATATGATTGACCTCTCATTCAATTAATAAGAGCCTTGAATTGGGTTTCTGAAACCTTGAAGAACCAATGACTGAAAACCTAGCAAGAAGGACCCGCCTACCAACGCTGTGAATGCAGCCGGCCAACTGAAGCACAGAAGTTCAGGCTGGGTGAAGAGAGACTGACTGCTGCAGCAGATGAAAAAAAGGACCCGCAGGAAGAACCTGCTACAGACCCAGCAGCACGGAGACCACCCACAAGTGCAACCTGCACTCATTCCAGCAGAATAGACGTTTAGGATTCTCTTCCATGGTCATCATAGACCGACGGAGGCCGACGACAAAGGTCGTAAATCATTCGCCAAAACCGCAATAATGGAATTATGTTTTGACCGGGAACCACGAGCGGACCAGCGTCGCATTCGTCTGACAATGAGGAAGAGAAGTTTGCCAGGACAATGCTGCTGTGAAGAGGTAAGTGTTATAAGCTAAATTATTCTTTATCCCTGAAAATTGTAATCAAAAAATGACTTTTGACCGATCGGTAAATTACAACTGTGCGGCGCACGAAGTCCGAAGTGCGTGTGCCGCGGTACACTGTTCGTTCGCTGCGTCCGGACCGTGAACGCCCCCACCCCCCCCGCTACTCTTCTGTAGCGAGGGGGGGAAAGCCGCGGTCGTCACATAGCCACGAGTCTATTCCGTCATGTAGCGATGGCCGATGTCCGTCCTCTGTAGCGGGGGGGGGGGGGGGGGGGGGGACAACCCCCCCCCCCCCACACACACACACACACACAGCCCTGAGTGTCACCTTTCATTAGAGCCCAAGATGAAGCTTCTATATTGAATCATTCAAAAGTTAGACGTTTTTCCAAACTGTGCCATTTGGCACAATTTGGCACAGTTCAAAAACCCCTGGGAACTACCTGAGGAAAAAGCTGTGTAATATATTCATTTTTTGTGGTATTGTTACAAAATTTGGACCTCAGCTGGATAACACTTGGTTCTACATTTCTGTTGCATTTTCCAGCCCGGATCTGAAGCTGTGTGTTATTTGCAAGCATTTGTATCCAAAAAAAACACCTAGGCCAAATTTATTTTCTTCAAGTTCACTGTGTTTAGATGACTGTAACTCAGTAACCGGAGCACTTAGAGAGATTGTGACTGTTTTGCCAAAAAATTCAAAGTGTTTTCTTTTAAATGAGACCAACCCCATGAAGATGCTGCAAAGGGTTGAAGAACAGCTTTTGATTTACTTTGGGCACGTTATTTTTTGGAGTTTTTAGGGAAATTGACCGGAGTGCAAGGGGTTAATTTATTTCATTAAATACAACTTTTTTTTTCTTTGAAATCAGAGTTAAATTATATTTCTGTCCTGGCTCTGCAAAATTATGGCCAAAAGTGTAAACTGTTATAAGGAAAAAGTAAAAAAAAAAAATTACCACAGTCCGTTTTAAATTTATCTAAAAAAAAAACAAACAGCTAATTTTATTTTAAAAAATAGACAAAAATTAGCCATAAAATAATCCACAAATTTGTAATAAAGTCTCAAATGTATAAGAAAAGCCAATTTTCAAATCCAAAACCAGAGTGGTGGCCTAGTTGGTAGACCATCCGCCCCACACTCGGGAGGCCGGGGTTCAAATCCCGGCCGGGTCATGCTGAAGACCATATAAAAAAAAAGTGGAACTTCCTGCTGTCCAGCTTGGTGCTCAGCAATAATGGAACAGAGGAGGGAAATGTGGTGGTGCTTTGCAAGGCAACAACCCCTCTGATTCTATATATGTGATTAACATTGTAGATAGGAGAAACATAATTTCGTTCTACTGTACATGATGGACTGAATGACAAAAGCTGGCTTATCCTTAAATTTTACAAGAAGAAATTACAAATTTGAAGAAAATGGTTTCAAATTTAGATAAATTTACAGAAAAAAGTAGAAAACTATAAGAAAATTGTTATAAATTTTGGAGAAAAACCTCAGACCTTCAAAACTGAAGTCATTACTCAAGTTTTTAAGTGGATGCGCTTTGTATCCTTAACTAGAAATTTTTGGTCATCTACTTTTAATGATTAATTTCATAGTACTGCCTTTACATGAGTAGGATTTCTGGCTACTGTACCCACTGCTGATCATATAATTTAAGTGTGCATGAGTACATTACTATTGTGAATGTTTTTCCCCTCCCTACACTTTCTCAATGGAAAAAAGAAACACTAGAATAAAAATACAAAAAAAAAAAAAAAATACAAGTTTTTGTCATTTATGTGAACCATGACAAAAAAAAATCCTGCAGGACAAAACATGACACTTGGTATTTTCTAACCTGTTTGTATACCACTACAGATAGAGAGACAACTTGAATTAGACAGAGATCAGAGAGGGAAACATGAGACAGACAAGTTGAGTCAAGGAAAGTGTTCAGGCAGAGGGTCCAGGAGAGGTGAAAGCAGAGGGAGGAGAGAAGAACGACACCAGTAAAAAGTCCAAACACATGATGTCTGGGTGGGACCTCAACTGGGCCAGTATCCCAAGATTCAAGCCTTGGTTGTACAGTACTTCAGTTGGTAAGGTCCATGTGCAATTTTTTTTTAAAAAAGAAGAAGAAATAAACAGTATAAAATTAACATATTCTGGTTACATGTGTTTCATGCGTCTCCTCTGGAAAAATGTGTTGCCACCGTGCCAAGGTCTTTAAGCCAGAGGAAACACTGCAAGTGTTCAATACTTATTTTCCCATTGTAAGTTGATCGTATGGCACATGTATAAACAAATCTGTTAGTCCCAACAGCTTTTGCGTGACACCCATTGATAAGCTTGAGCTTCATTCTCAGGTGTGTGTTTTTTTGTTTTTTTTTTGCCTCTGTGTTGACTAATAAACGCACAAAGCCAATTCTGGCATATTAAGTCTTTATTTTGGTGCTCACCATACAGAAGAGAGATACATTTTCACAACAACACAAATATAGAGCCAATGTGATAAAACACTTTCACAAAAATTGGGGGGGGGGAGCACTGAAGGTACTCATTTGAGTTTTGAGTACTGAGTTTTAGTTTAAAATCTGTTAAAAGTGCTGAAAATTGTGAAATTTTCTAATAATATAAAACTGATACATAGATTTCCAGCTCAAAATGCTCGTAGATTTGTCTAAGCCTGATATGTTATATTAATACATCAAACAATGTGCTGCAGTGCAGTTACAGTAACAACCTAAAAAAAAGACTCACTGGCACATTAATTTAAATGTATTCAGTTGTTTGTGTATTCCAATATAAACTTGATTTAATGTTAAGCTGATTTTACGTTTCTGACATTACAGCTAAAAGAGCACATCTAAACGACAAATGATTATTTTTATTAGTGTTGTAGTCAAGACCGCACTAACCGAGACAAGACATTACCGAGACCAGAGTGAGCCGAGACCAAGACAAGACCAAGACTTTCAGGGTTCAAGACCAAGACAGTTCAGACAAGGAATCAGTTTGTTGTCCTGCTTTGTGCTCCAGGAACCTGAAATTTAGTAAAAGGATGATGTCTGTCATATGAAAAATATTTACTGTATCTAAGAACTGCAATAACATTTTGTTTGTGAATTATTTGGCTGTGTTTGAGTTTATACAGCACTAATCTATAGCACACGTTTAAACTACGGTATATTTTGTAGCAGTAATCTTTATTTTGATTCTGCAAAATACCTGAAACGGTCAGATTTATGTAACAGAGTAAAAGTTATAACACTGGCTTCCAACATGCATTGAAATTTGAGTATAAAGGAGTATAAACAGGTAATACTCAAGTACAAAAACCCTAAAATTTTAAAGAAGTGAGTAGATTTATTTTATTCTTTGCCACTACATGTGATATGGCTTAAGCAGTTCATTTTTCTTAGATCACATTGTACATCTGAACTGGTGGAGCAGCATAATGCTGGTCTTCGCCTCAGTACAGCTGGACATAGCGAGTCGGGTGAGTCGAATTGCACTGGACAGACTCACATATCTGATCCTGCTGTAAACAGCTGTGCTACATCCAAACTTTTGAAAGCAGGAGCAGTCAAACAAAATGCAAATGAGGTGAGACCCGAAAACCGAGCTGTACAAAAGCAAAAACAACATCTATTCTTCCAAACTGTTAATCATGCACGAGTTCTTTGGGACACAAAGGCTAAACCAAAGGGGATCCTCGGCGGACATTTAAACATACGGAGCATAATCCCCAAAAGAGATGAGATCTCGGCGTTGTTGTTGGACTCAAATCTGGACCATCTTTGTCTTTCAGAAAGCTGGCTACACAGGAACATAGACACTAATATGATCGATATTGTGGGTTATCAGTGTTTTAGAAAAGACAGGCAGGTAGGGAGGGGAGGAGGTGTTTTAATTTACATCAAGGAGAAATTTAAATGTCAACTGGTTGATTTGAATACTTCACTTGAATGTTTAGCTGTTAATGTATGTCTCTCACCGGTAATGAATTTCAACATTGCAGTATTGTACAACCCACCGTCATACAATTCTTCTTTTTATAATGAATTAAGTGATCTGGTTAAACAACTTGAGAGGTGCAGAGAAACAATATTTTATGGTGACTTTAATATTAACTGGTCTGATAAAAAGAACAAACAGAAACTGAAAAGCCTCATGACTAAATTTAATTACCAACAAATGATCAATAACCAAACAATCTAGAACACTTATTGACATGGCATTTACTAATAAACCAGAACGAATAACCAGAACCTATAATCTTGTAACTGGTCTCTCAGATCATAACACGGTTCTTGCTGTCAGAAAACTTACTAAAAAGCGACTACAGTATTTTGCGGGAGTTGATATTGACGAAGTAAATTTTATTATTCCCAAATCAAAAACTGAAGAGTTTGAACATCACTTAGAGAATCAAAATTGGGAGCAGCTCATGTCAATATATGAAGTAGATGATTGTGATTGTTACAGTTATAAAATTACAACAAAGTCTATAGAAAAATTTACAAAGCAAATTAAAAGTAGACAACAGAAGATTAACCTACCATGGTTAAATAATGAAATAAGAAAACTTATGAAGAGGCGAGACTCTGCATTGAAAACATCATTAACCTCTAAACTACAAAATGATCACCTCGTTTACAAAAGTTTAAGAAATAAAGTGGTACAAGAGCTGCGTAAATCAAAAGCATCTTATTACAATAAATTGATAGAACATGCAAAGGGTAACAACAGTTCCCTATGGAGGCATTTAAATAACTTAACCAACAAAAAAAATGATCAGAAGGGGGTAAAGGAACTTAGAATTAATGGCAAAACCATCAGTGATAATGCTACATTGGCAAATAAATTTAATTCATATTTTGTGGAGTCAGTGGAAGAATTAACAAAAAACTTTGTGCTGCCAAATGTGCTCAACAATACTAAACCAATACTCTCAACAGTTTCTTTTCACATTAATGAGGTAAATGAAGATTTAATTGCTGGCATTGTTAAAACACTGTCAAACTCAAAAACTAATGATATCTACAATATGAGTACTTCCTTTCTCAAAACGCACAGCAAAATATTAATCAAACCACTGACTCATCTCATTAATCTCTCCATTAGCAGGGATGAGAATGGGGTTTGGGAAAAAAAGAGGAAACTAAGCCGGGGGTCTTAGTTAGGCCTGCGTCCCCCAAGCTGGATCCAAGGCGGAGCCTTGGTGGGGGGTCTGGGAGGCAACGCCCCCGAGAAGCTAACAAAATCTGGTGTTTTAGAAAGCTCAAATGTGGGCTTATATTTAAAGTTAGAAGTAAGTACAAATGCATTTATAGTTTACCTTTTTAATCTGCTGCTGCATCACATGTGTAAATTTATGATCTCTGAATGGTATGTTGATGTAATAATACTAAATTATATTTTACTACTATTTAATATGTTTAGAATGGTAAATGGCGTTCACTTATATAGCGCTTTTTCTCATCTCTGGATGACCAAAGTGCTTTACAGATCCTGCTATCCACCCATTCACGCACACATTCACACACTGATGGTGGCAGAGCTGCCATACACACACAAAGGCGCTAGCCTGGCCACCAGGAGCAACTGGGGGTTCAGTGTCTTGCTCAAGGACACTTTGACATGCAGACTTCAGACAGAGTGGGAATCGAACCCATGACCCTCCTATCGTAGTCAGTCACACTATACCTGCGCCACAGCTGCCCCCTAAACTGCCACCCCTAGAACCGACACAGAATTACATTTACATAGTTCTAGAACAGACAAAATAATTTAACCAAGTAAAATAAATTATAAATATTAACAAAATTCCATCACCAAGTCCATCACCCATTTATTAAAATATACTGACATTCTGCAAGCATTTTGATTTATTAATGTGTGCATTTGTTAGTGTTACTAGGAATATAAAAAAGTTGCATATTAGTATATTTTAATATTTGAAAGATAATCTAAGAAAGTAAGTAAAACCTAAAAGATGTTTAATTAGTGTTTCAAATTATCAATCATCGTTTCAAAACAGGCATGACGTCACAACTTACACATGCTATTTCATAACAAATTCATTACGCGAAAATTCTCAACTACATTACTTATAACGAGAAAAAAATCTTACCTCGGAATGTGTCTTCCGATCACTAATTGCTGTAATCGAGGCCGATTGTGATGAACTTTGATTGACTGGCATCTGAATTTGACCGTGTCCATCGATCGTTTTGAACGCAGCACGAGCGAGTAGTTCAATCTCCTTGTAGCCACAATTTTGAGATGTTTCTGTTTTGAACAGTGTTCAACTAAGGCAACACAACTACGAGATCCATAACTCAAGAAATTGTTGCAATAAACACACTGGGCTTTTCCTGGTACTTCGCATTTCGCTGTGAAGTTGGCCATTTTTTCAACCACAACTTCGGTATTTTTACCGATCTTTACAGTCATTGACACAGTTTTTTGGAGCCATTCCCAACGAAACTTGTTCCTTATCCCTTTGTCTTCTTGCTTTGTTGTCTTTCGTGAGTTTTAGGTTCACCATTTTCACGAAATCGGGAAAACTCTGTTGATTGAATTGTCCGCCATTTGCATTTCGCTCCGCGTGTGGGATATGACAAAGGAATAACAAAATCGTTGATTGGTTGCTTCAATAAGTATCAGCCAATCAGTGGCCTTGTTACATTACATTACTGATCTCGCTGGGTAGCGTGTTCTGCGCAGTGGATTTGAGCAACTGATCGAAAATACGACTCGCCGCTCATAACAGCCCCAAAAAAAAAAAAAAAAAATTCTCCTCAAATTTAGACGATTCACGAGAATGACCCTAGACATGATCAAATCCAAGGAATTCCTCGGATCCGCGGAGGATTCTCATCCCTACATTAGGTCCTGTACATTTCCATCTGGCTGGAAAAAAGCTGTTGTCATACCAGTTTTTAAATCGGGTAGTAAAGATGATATATGTAATTACCGCCCAATCTCTATTTTACCAGTCCTGTCTAAGGTTCTTGAAAAAGTTGTAGCTACACAGCTGATAGACTATCTACAAGACGGTCAACTTCTTCATCCACACCAATTTGGTTTTACACCAGGATACTCAACAGAAACAGCAAACTGCTGCCTTATTGAAAATGTCAAACAGTCCTTGGACAGGAGTAATGTGGTGGGAGCTGTTTTTCTGGATCTCAAAAAGGCTTTTGACACTGTAAACCACAGCTTGCTTTTATCCAAAATGGTATCTTAACTTTTCTCCCAATACGATAAAATGGTTTGCATCTTATCTTCAGAACAGAGAACAGTGTGTAAAAGTTCACCAGTGTGGGGCACCCCCACAACAGACTGGGACAAGCACAGCGCTCGGCTAGAGCAATTAACATAACAGTGAAATGTGTGTATTAATGTCAACAGGCAGCCTCGCTTCGTCTGGCTCTTTCCTGCTCAGTACTGTGATGTTAATGTGCCATTCATGCATTGTGTTCATGCTTCCTGCTCCTACTGTGAGGCAAATGTCCCATGCTTTTCATGTATTGTCTGTAACTGGGTATATAAGTGACTGAAATTCATGTTCATCGTCTCACTCTTACCACTGCTTCTGACTACTGCTGCTGAGAGCCTGAGGACCCGCTCCAGCCTGCCTGCACAAGGGCTGGAGCGAGTTCCTATGATGGCGGTATGATTTAATAAACCTACTTAAAACCTCTCAGTTCGCTGCCTTATTTTATCATCCGCCATATTGGTGACCCCGAGAATGCACACGCTTTGTGCAACGTAACCTTCTGGTCTAGACAGCCACGCTGGTGACCCCGAAGAAAGCACACGCTTTGTGCAACGCAACCTTCTGGTCTGGACAGCCACGCTGGTGACCCCGAAGAAAGCGCACGCTTTGTGCAGCAACTTTCTGACCTGGACATCCACGCTGGAACCGGCCGAGGGACACAGAGATCGTCTACTCCCTCTCACCGCTCCAACGCATCTGCATGAGCCCGAGGGACAGAGATCGCCTACTCCCTCTCACCGCTCCAACGCACCATGACCCGACACAGCGAACTACGCAACAACTACAACAGGGATGATTATCGGCGCCGACTACGCTGATCTCCAGCAAGCTCCTTGACCCTGACTCGCCTCTCCAGCGGGCCCACCCACGCACGGAACCCCTGCACACGCACCGGGGGGTTACGAGGACGGCGCACCACGCACGGGACAATAACGGCTCCACAGACCGCCATCGTCCTCCGCCACTGCACACAGAACCTCCAGGGCTGCTTGCACACCTGAGGCACACACGCAGCTCGCTCACAGGATTTTCTAATGGTCTTAGCCACGGCACACAAAGGGAATTCAGCAGTCTGCGGTCCCCGAGGGCTTTAGGGTTGCGCCCGCACCTAAAGTCAACACGCCAAGTCCCCCTGCTTTTGTTTTTTTTTCTTACAGCCGCTACGCAGCCTCGCCGCTCCTGTTTTTCTTCATGGCCGCTGTTAATCCTCGCAGGACTTAACCGCGAGAGGAGTCAGTGACTAATTTTTTCTTCTTACAGCTGCTGTGGACCTCCGCACGTTCAACGGGACAGCCCCTCAACATCACGGATCCACAGGCAATTTTTGCGCGGCCCAGACAATTTTGTCGTCCCGGGACGGCACTTGCTACCCCCACCCCCCTCCCTCCACCGCCGCCTGCAGCGAGCCTCCCCCGCAGCTCGCTCCCAAAGCCGGACTATCGAGGCCTCAGCTTCCCGCTGGGCCCTCTGGGGGGGGGAGTGTGGGGCACCCCCACAACAGACTGGGACGAGCACAGCGGCTCGGCTAGAGCAATTAACATAACAGTGAAATGTGTGTATTAATGTCAACAGACAGCCTCGCTTCGTCTGGCTCTTTCCTGCTCAGTACTGTGATGTTAATGTGCCATTCATGCATTGTGTTCATGCTTCCTGCTCCTACTGTGAGGCAAATGTCCCATGCCTTTCATGCATTGTCTGTAACTGGGTATATAAGCTGACTGAAATTCATGTTCATCCTCTCACTCTTACCACTGCTTCTGACTACTGCTGCTGAGAGCCTGAGGACCCGCTCCAGTCTGCCTGCACAAGGGCTGGAGCGAGTTCCTATGATGGCGGTATGATTTAATAAACCTACTTAAAACCTCTCAGTTCGCTGCCTATTTTACCATCCGCCATAACCAGGATAAATCCTTCCTTTTAAATAATTGTATGGGTATCCCACAAGGGTCCATTCTTGGTCCTTTACTTTTCAGCATTTTTATTAATGACCTGCCATTACACTGCTCAGCTGCAACATGTCAACTTTATGCAGATGATACAGTTATTTACACAGCTGCTAAGACTCCAGCTCAGGCTGCAGACGTCCTGTCTTCAAGCATGGTTGATGTCCAAGAGTGGCTCATTCAGAACCATCTACTGCTGAACCTTCAGAAAACAGTTTCAATGTGCCTTTCAATCAAAAAATGTAATTTGCAACATTTTAAAGTTAATATACATGATCAAGATATTAGTTCAGTTACAGAATTCAAATACCTTGGCATTGTACTAGATCCTCAACTCAAATTTAATCTTCACATAAAGAAGATTTCTAGAACAGTAAAAAAAAATTTGAATTGCTTTAAATTAATTAGACATTACATACCACACCAAGCAGCCGTACTGTATATGCATTCTATGGTTTTTTCGCATATATCATACTGTCTGACAGTTTGGGCTCAAGCAGCTCCTTCTACAATAAAACATATAGGTTCATTATATAATCAAACTAAAAATTCTGGATAAAAAGCCCATTAGGTGGCATCATTGTTATATTCTAAAAAAATATAATCTACTGAGTTTTGAGAGTTTCATTGACCTTTGTTTTCTGCAATTAATTTTTAAATGTTTCCATAAATCAGCGCCAGAGCCACCTGTTGGATTCATCCAAAGACAGGACAGCAGCAGAGCCACCAGGAGTTCTTTTAACAATAACTGTAAAATATCCCACCGCAGAACCACATTTGGACAAACAGCTTTTTCTATAAAGGGCAGTCATATCTGGAACACAATGCCAAATGAAATCAAAATAATAACAGATTTTAAAACATTTACTACAAAGGTTAAAAACTGGCTGAAAAGTAAACAAGAATGTACCCATGTATGAAATGATTGTCTGCAGGGTGTGAGTGAAGAAGGGAAGGCAAATGTTTAACAGGCATTTTACTGTGAAAGGCAAATGTGAATCAGGTTTTTATATTGTGCATTTATAATTTTGTTTGCATTGATGTATGTGGATAATGTTTATACTGTTTTCATTTTGTTTTTTCTTCATTTTTTTCTCTTTTTATCCGTTTCTTTTCTCTAAAGCCCATCCAGGCACAAGAGTTGCAAACTAGCTTAATGCTATACACTCTCTGTGCAACACATCAGATTTTCTTTTTTGTCTATGTTTATTGCACTGTCCCTGACAAATAAACAAATAGAATAAATAAATAAAATAAAAAAAAACCACAAAGATTTGCCAAAGTAAAATTTGATCTGTATTGTATTCAAATCCCAAATAATGTAAATAATGTCTCTTAAATAAAATAATCAACTATTCAAAATCAAATCACTCAGAATGGACCACTTTTATTCCCAGCTAAATATTGGAACATGCAGAGCCTTTTTTAAGGTTAATCATGTGAACTTAAACACAAGTAGCAGTTAGATATTGCTTAAAATGACGACATATTAAATCAAAATAACCTGCACAGAAAAATAACAGTAAAGTTTAAGTGGAAAATATGTTTTCTTGATCAATGGAGTACCTGCTGCTGGCACAATATATCATTTTACCATTATATGTTTTTAACAAAAATAAATAAATAAATAAATAAAATTATAATTATAGACAAGAGCCGAGCCCCGGCTCAGTCACTAACAACACATCAATAAAGCACTAACACCAGTCACAGTCATCAATATGCCTAACGTCAGTTTAAACTGGGGTTAGTTAGGTTAGTTTAAACCTTTAACAAGGGGGCAAATTACTGTTAGCAAGTACGAGCAAGTACTAGCACGCCCTGAAACACAGGATGTATTGTAAAACTACACAAGTTAGCTAATATATTGTGGGGTCAATAAGCTAATTTATGTTAAATGTATTTTAGGTGAGGAACTTTAAGAGTTGTAGCACAAGGAGCTAGCTTTGCTAATGTCAGCCTACACACTGAACATTGGCCTACCTTTCTTTATGTTTCCTTTCAAGGTGCCGGTATAAGGTGGATGTTGTTCCAGCTGTTTCCGTTAGCTGTGTACTGCAGAACCTGCACACTGCTGAGTGTTTACGTTTGCATGTCCTTTTACAGATAAACTCTTTGTGGCGTTGAAAACCAAACTTAATAACTTTAGAGTTTTCCGACATTTCTGCTCCGACCACACAGTCTCCAGTCTCCGTTTCCTCTCATCTTCTCCCACTTGTGTGAAGGGGCAGGGTTGTGACTAATAGAGGTGGTGTGGAGGAATGATGTGGCAAGACATGAGAGCTGCCAATTCAGAACTTTATTCACTCCAACAAAAAGACTGACTCCTTGGCGCCAAGGCGCATACAGTAACACCTCCTGCCCCAGGTGCCAAGGCACATATATTTACATGTGCCTTGGCGCATACACCTCTTGCCCCAGGCGCATACATTTCTCCCCCCTGCTCGCCAAGGCACCTGCATTTACATCTCCTGCCCCAGGTGCATACATTTACATTTCCTGCCCCTTCCCCCTACTCCCCAAGTCACTGGGTGAGAGAGTGGGACCTCCTGGTGGTCCACCACAGTGGCATAAAAGTAAACTTACAAACTGCAATATTGCTACATTTAGTTTTCCCAGTGTTATAGCTACTTAAATAGATTTAAATCAAGTAAACGACTCAAATGCACAGCATCTTTATGGTACATTAAATGAAAAGAACAGGGCTGGGCGATTAAAATGACAATGATAATTATCGCGAAATAACTTTTCCTCAAGACATAAAACATTTGATAGAATGTCAATAGAACTTATTTGTTCAGGTTCCTTTATTTGTACCCGTAGGTACATTTGTTTTGCAGTCAGATGACATCCATATTTACAAACCACAATTACATTCAACATGAACACAAACACAGGCACACATGAAGCTGACTATAAGCATGATAAAAGTACTCAAGGCTCCACCAATCAGGACATAAGACAAAGAGATAAGAGAAAAAACAAAGAGATAAGAAAGAAGGGTCATATTAAAAAGTTAAAGACTAGTCAAAGAGGTTAGAAACTCAAAAGTCTAAAACCCATACAAGTTTTAGAACCCAAATAAAAAGCCTACAAAAATAAATATAAAATGAAATTAATAAATAGGTAACTAAATTGTGTGCAATATATTGTTACAACTTGTTCAACTCTTTGACAGCAGCAGGAACAAAGCTGTTTTTGTAGCGCTGGGTTTTACTTTTTGGGACAGCAAACCTCCGTCTGAAGGGAAGAAGCTGAAAGTGGCAGCGCAAAGGGTGGGAGTCATTATTTAAAATGGAGGTAGCAATCCTCTGTACTTGTCTGGTGTACAGGGATGTCATGCTCAGCTGTGACTCACCAAGCAAACGACTGGACCATCTAACTACCTGATCCAAGGATTTCCTCTGTTTCAGTTTTATCTGACCAAACCATGGCACTAGAGAAAAGGATAAAACAGATTCAATAAAAGGCCAATAAAACATTGTCATTATGGTTTGGTCAATCTGGAAGCATGCAAGTTTCCTTAAACAATGCAAATGTTGCTGACCCTTTTTGCACACCCTTTCACAGTTCTCTTCAAAGTTTAAATTACTATCAATAATCGTCCCAAGATATTTGTAGGATTGTACACATTCAGTGGTCTGGCCTTTTAGTACAGTGACTTGGTGCCTGGGAGTTTTCCTCCTAAAGTCAGTAATCATATCTTTAGTTTTTGTCGTATTCAGCTGCAGGTAGAAATCCTCACACCAGTGAACAAAATCATCAACTACTGGGCCGTGGCCACTCTCACCATCCTGGAGGAGACTGACAACAACTGAATCATCAGCATACTTTATAATGTGTTGTCATGTCTGCTCCGACACATGTTTGTGTACAGGATGAAGAGTAGTGGTGACAACACACACCCCTGCAGAGAGCCAGTAGAAGAACACTTTTGGTCAGACAATGTACCATTGACCCTTACTCTCTGTGTCCTGTTGGTTAAGAAATCCAGAATCCAACCCACCAGATTATTGCTCAAATCAAATTGCTGCAGGAGCCTTTCAGTTAAAACATGAGGTTGGATTGTATTAAAGGCGGAGGAAAAGTCCACAAATAAAAGCCTGGCGTGTGTCCCATTAAAATCCAGATGTTCAAAAAGCATGTTAAACAGAGTGACAGTGGCGTCCTCCACTCCTCTGTGAGGCCTATAGGTAAACTGCAGAGGATCCAATGCATGCTCAGTCTGCTTTAGGACCTCACATCTGACCAGTTTTTCAAAAATTTTCATTAAAATTGAAGTCAAAGCAACTGGTCTAAAATCAGTTACCGTTTTAGGACAGCTGGATTTTGAAACAGGGACAACCACAGCATCTTTCCAGATCTTCGGCACATGTGTCTGAAAATGTAATGAAATACAGGACTCAATTCATGTGCACAGGACTTCACCAAGCGCCCACATATATTATCAGGGCCCTGAATTTTGTTCACTTTTACAGCACAGAACACCCTTTTAATATCCTGCACCTCAATATTAAAGTGCTGCTTGTCTTGTTTCAAATCTTGGATTTCTGTGCTAAACTCAAAGGAATCAAAACGACCATAAAAACAATTAAGAGCATTAGCCAGTTCTGTGTCTGAATTAAAACCATCTAAAAACACATGATTACTGCGCTCTGTGCTCTGAAGGCCTGCAATAGTTTTCATACTGGCCCAGGCTGAACCAAGTTTCTTTGTTGCCATCTTGCTTCAATTCTGATTTATAATTCTGTTTTGCTCTTAAAATTTCGGCCTTCAGCTCTTTTGTGGCAACCTGTAGCTCCGAAACATCCCTGTTTAAAGGCAAGTGCTTTCCTCTGTAAGCAGGATTTAACTGATTTTGTAACCCATGGCTTGTTGTTGGGATATATTTTGACACGTTTACGTGGAACGATCATGTCTCTACAGAAAGCCACGTATGAGCATGCGACGTCCACCAAAGAGTCCAAATCTTCTCCGCAGGCCAGTGTGAACACCTCCCAGTCCGTACAGTTAAAGCATTCCTGGAGGCAGTGCACTGAATCCTCTGTCCACACGTCTATGTCTCTGGTCTTCGTCTTGTCTCTTCTGAGAGCAGTTTTATATGTGGGCAGCAAATGTACACAGTTGTGATCTGAGGATCCTAAAGGAGGAAGGGGAAGTGATTTATAGGCCCTCTCTATGGAGACGTAGCACAGGTCCAATGTCTTTTTTCGCCTGGTTGGGCAGGAGACATACTGATAAAAGTTTTTAAGTGTCTTCTTTAAAGAAACATGGTTAAAATCCCCAAGAATAAAGTTTGGAGCCTCTGGGGAAATCGACTGGAACCGCTGTACCACATCAAAGACGGTGCTGGAGGTGGAGTCAGCGTCCGCCCTCGGGTGAATGTACACAGTCGTTATGAAAAGTTGGGGGAACTCGCGGGGCAGATAAAAGGGGCGTAGCGAAATGGACAGCAGCTCCACATCGGGTGTACAGATGCACTCTCTGACCGTGACAGATGTACAGTACTGTTTATTAATGTATAAACATACGCCACCCCCCTGACGTTTCCCCGTTACCTCTTCCTGCCGATCTGAGCGAAGTGGGGCTCCAAAGCCGTCAATACACAGGTCCGCATCCCGGTCATGTGCCGTAAGCCACGTCTCCATGTAAGCCATGACACAGCAGTTCTTGAAGTCCTTCTGATATCGTACATTCCCTTGAATTTCATCCACTTTATTTCTCAGGGACTGTACGTTCCCCATAATAATGGAAGGAAGAGGAATGCAGTTAAACTGATGCCTCCTCAGGCTTAATTTTACGCCTCCACGCTTTCCGAGTTTCCTCCTCTTGCCTCTCTTTTCATCGCTGTGTCCATGAAAATCTCTTAAAGTCCGGCAGTGACGGCACGGACTCAAACACATTTGTTCCGTGTTTTGACAGGCAACACAAAAAGCCAATGAAAATAACAATACACCGCACCAAACCAATCATGTGGCTGGAAGTCACGTTCGATTGACGCACACAACAGTGTGCGTAGGTGCATAAAACCACCATGTAGCCAGGGCTTAGCCTAGCACACCTGCTAATGTTTGGGCTAGCACAGCTGTGTAGGAGACGACCAAAAACATTAATGAAAAGTCTAGTGACAGGGTTACCAAAGAAGACATCAAAATGGATGCCACCCAATGTTCAATAGATGAGGAGATTGTTGAAAAGAATGGTCCAAGGAATTCAGTAATGTGGAGATATTTTGGCTATTTAAAGTCTGACAAGAAGCAGCTTAGGGTGCACTGCAAACTGTCAAGCACGTTACCACAAAATCGGGTAACACTACAAATCTTTTTTAACCACATGAAGCAGTGCCATACTGTCGAGCACACAGAATGTCGGATTTAAGTGGTGTATTAAAGTAATTGACCCTTGTTACCAACTCCCTGGCAGTAAATAATTCTCCCAGATTGCACTTCACTGGCTGTACACGGAATGTAGAGAAACTGTTGAAAAGGAGCTGCCAGGTGTGCCATACTTAGCTACTACATAAGATCTGTGGTCAAGTCGCACATCTGAACCATATATGAGCTTACTACCCCCTTCATTGATCAAGATTGGAATTTGAAAAGCAAATGTCTTCACACTTTCCTGAAGACCATACAGGTGAAGTCATTGCTTTAGGACTGACCGAAGCACTTGCATCTTGGAGACTGAGTGAAGACAAGTCTGCATCACAACAGACAGTGGGACAAATATAGTGAAGGCCACATCACTAAACAAGTGGATACAGCCGCAGCGCTTTGAGCATTATTTGAAATACAGTTGGATAATGTTCTACACTACATTTGTCAGGTTCAACTTCTGACAAAATAAATATTTAAAATTAATCTTGTTATAGCTTCACATCTAAGGAATAAAATGGAGCCTTTAAGCTTGACAGAAATAGTGATTTGATTCATATCGTAATATATATTGATATCAATTTGAAAAAAATTTATCATGACTGGAATTTTTTCAGATTGCCCAGCCCCCGTAAAGAATAGACTTATTTTGTAGCATGTTCATTTCTGTCTATAGATTTTCAGAGAAAGAGTTTCATATGACCTATTACAGAGTCTGAAGCAGAAAGCCAGATTTGACAGAGAAATTTGATGACCACCTTTGTGACACCTGTTCTCTCTGATTCTGGAGAATCAGGGCTGAGGATGTGTCAAACCATGGAACTTAAAAAAATAAAATAAAAAACAAAAGGCTGAGCAGCTAAGCTGAACAGGATTCTTAGTATACCTCTCAGGTTTTCATAGTTTCTTTGAAGGGTGCTTGTGTGAGATTCAGCTCTAGAGTCAGTGTGTTACCCAGGGGTGGGAATCTGTAGCCACCTCAATTATGATTCAGAGGGCTGTGATGCGATCATAAAACACTTCTTGATGCATCTTTTTTTCCTATTCAAGATTTCTTCTTTTTTTTTTTCTCCACTCCGTGACTATTTGATACTTTCAAAACAAGGCATTTGTAATGACCCAAGATGAATTTACTTCCACTATTTTTTGTTAATAAAACACATGGAAGAGAGCTCTGACAAGTCAACTGCAATGTTACAGTACTCTGCATATCACCCACCACATAAACTACAGGACATGATTACTTCATTTTCAGCACTAGCTGAATGTTGGACATTTGAAACAATTATTTGTCCCACCACTACTGCAGGGATGGCAACAGGAAATTCTGATTTCAGCTGAAATCTAATTTGGTCGATTGACTTATGAGGGGGCCGGGGGGGGGGGGGGTGCAGCCCCCCTGAAGCTGGGAGGTTTTCAGTAAAACAGAAGTAATTTAGACTGAAAAAAATGATTAAAAAAAATGTAAGTTAACTTTTCATTAAATTTAATGAAAAGTTAACTTACTTTTTCTTCAATCTTTAGTCCAACATATTTACCAGTTCTATAAGAGTTTATTACACTATTTACACTGGTCACCAAGTCACTTCTAATGTGAAACTTTCTTCCTTTTGGCAGCAAGCTGTGTCAGTCTCTGAACTTTGAACTTCATCTCCTTTTCTGGTTTCTTCAGAAATTGTCCGAGTGTTTCTGTTACCTCGTCGAACTTTGAGCCAATTTTCACCTTTACCGTCACTTTTCTCTCAAGCCAATTCCATCGGAACTTATTTTTGACACTTTTGTCTATTTCTAGCGCTGATGACTCCTGATCCTTCGATAAAAATCTCATAATTCCGCTGAAAACAATACCGAAAGCTCAGAATTCCAACACGAACCAGCGATGTGATTTGGGGTTGGGGAAATTATCTGAAAATCCAGCAGGGGGTCTGGGGGACACAGTCCCCCAGCGGGGTCCGGGGCAGAGCCCTGGTGGGGAGGGGCAAGGGGGGCAAAGCCCCCCGAAGCTCCTGGGTTTTTATGATTTTTAAGTACCAGAACTGTGCTTAAATGACATAAAACAAACAGCTGAATGCCACTTATTACTGTATAATATTGACTTATGTTCAAAGAAGATAGCATTCCTAAAATATTCCAACAAGCATTATCCATCACATGCTTTAGCACTTGATCAAATCAAAATCAGTTAATTTTATCTATTCCATAATAGAAATAAAATTCCAACATACCATTACTTTTTATAATTTCAGCATTCATTTCAGATCACCAGTTTCAATCTCCATTGAGACTTGAGCAGTTCATTTTGCACAATCACTGATGTAGCCAAGTCTTAGAAATATTCAAAAGTTATGAGTCAATGCCCACTGTGCACTGTCAATTTCAAACTGTTTGGAATCATAAAAGGGGATGGTTAACTTTTATTACCGTTTTCTCCCCCGTGCAGCCCAGCTCATACAGCCGTTGTACGCAGCCAGTAACAGAGAGTTAATGGCTCTTCACCTGGCCATACGCCACTTCCTGACCTGCCTGAAAGGGTGCAGCTTCACTGCGTTCGTGGACCACAAGCCGCTAACGTACTTAACGTACTTTATCTTCCTGGAAGATAAAATAAAGCGGAATTTGGCGAATTAGCAGAAAATCACATCCCTGAGAACACGCCGCCATGAATCTTTGAAAAAGCATACAAAGAGCCATTTGATTGGTCCAATCGTTTGCAACTATCCAGTCGCAGGGCTGTCAAGCTACTGCAATACAGCAGTAGCTTGAACACAACACATCCGGGTTATCGCGGGAGACGACTTCCGGGGAAGCGCCGAGCGCTTATGTAATTGTGTTGATTTTCACTAAAATCGGTAACAATAAGGTACCTTACCCCCCCTAAAATTTTCTCAACGGATTTAGACGATTCACAGAAATGATCAATTTGAAAATAAATCGGCGGAAATATGCGGATCGGCAGAAAATCGCCATCCCTGCTACTGTTACCTGCCTAGATGCAATAGATGTGCTCCAAGCAGACAAGCAATAACTTACTCAGAAACAAAAGTCATGTACTAATATGAACACCATCTCAGACACCTGTCATAATTTGTTTGCCAGGTGAGCCCAATTAAAGGAAAACTACTTAAGAAGGATGTTCCACATTGTTAAGCATGCCACAGGTTTCAAGCAATATAGGAAAGAAAAAGGATTTCTCTGCTGCCGAAAAAAATCAAGTAGTGCAATGCCTTGGACAAGATATGAAAACATGAGATATTGTATGAAAACTTAAACGTGATCATTGTACTGTGAAGAAAATTGTGGCCGATTCAGAGCACAGACGGGTTTGTGCCGATAAAGCCATAATGAGGAATGTTTCTGCCAGACAAATTCATCAGATTAAGACATCAGCTGCTAAAATGCCATTACAAAGCATCCATCCATCCATCCATCTTCTACCGCTTTTCCGGAGGTCCGGGTCGCGGAGGCAGCAGTTCAAGCAGAGAAGCCCAGACTTCCCTCTCCCCAGCCACCTGCTCCAGCTCTTCAGAGGGGATACCAAGGCGTTCCCAGACTAGCTGGGAGACATAGTCTCTCCACCGAGTCCTGGGTCTGCCCCGGGGTCTCCTCCCAGTGGGACGTGCCTGAAACACCTCAAGTGGGAGGCGTCCAGGAGGCATCCTAATCAGATGCCCATACCACCTCAACTGACTCCTTTCAATGTGGAGGAGCAGCGGTTCTACTCTGAGCCTCTCCCGGATGACTGAGCTCCTCACCCTATCTCTGAGGGTGAGTCCAGCAATCCTACGGAGAAAGCTCATTTCAGCCGCTTGTATCCGCGATCTCATTCTTTCGGTCATTACCCAAAGCTCGTGACCATAGGTGAGAGTAGGAACGTAGATTGACTGGTAAATCGACAGCTTTGCCTTAGAACTAAGCTCCCTCTTCACCACAACAGACCGGTACAACGTCCGCATCACTGCAGATGCTGCTCCAATCCGTCTGTCGATCTCTCGCTCCATTTTCCCCTCACTCGTGAACAAGACCCCAAGATACTTAAACTCCTCCACTTGGGGCAGGAGCCTGTCCCCAACCCGGAGAGGACAATCCACCTTTTTCCGGCTGAGGACCATGGACTCGGACTTGGAGGTGCTGATTCTTTACATTCATTCATTACAAAGCAGCAAACAGGTATTTGAAGCTGCTGGTGCCACTGGAGTTCCACAAACCTCAAGGTGTAGAATCCTCCAGAGGCTTGCAGTTGTGCAGAAACCTACTATTTGGCCACCCCTAACCAATGCTCACAAGCAGAAACGGTTGCAGTGGGCCCAGAAATACATGAAGACTAATTTTCAGTCTCGTTTACTGATGAGTGCTGTGCAACCCTGGATGGTCCAGATGGATGGAGTAGTGGATGGTTGGTGGATGGCCACCATGTCCAAACAAGGCTGTGGCGTCAGCAAGGAGGTGGTGGAGTCATGTTTTAGGCCGGAATCATGGGGAGAGAGCTAGTAGGCTAGGGTCCCCGAAGGTGTGAAAATGACCACGGCAAAGTAGAGTATATAGAGCAGTGATGGGCAACTGGCGCCCCCCCATGTCATCCACTGCGGCCTGCAAGTCCACTTCCAAAAATCAATTATTTATTTATATCCCGTTTGAACACATTTGGAACTGCATTCTTAAATGCAGTTATGAAGTTCGCCAGCAGAGGGAGCCCCAATCGAAACCTAGGTGCCGCTCTGTGAGGGGTCGAGCAAGCGTGAGGGAGCCACAGATAGAGAGAGCAGTGTGCCCCGGAGTACGTCTTTTAAGGTATGCATGTGTTGCATGCTGAGACAGCATTAATAGGCTGTGAACACCAATAAACGTACAGAGTAAGCTACTTTTAATTAAATAATAAATGCTACCACTCCTCACTGAGGAGTATTTACAGTAACAAGTTTCAAACTGAAAGGCAAATTTATATAAGAAACAGCAAATTTAGAACAGAAAAACACTAGCTTAGAAAAAACCTGAGTACAACTAAAAAGTTATGGATTTTTAAATAAAATGATGCAAGTTTATCAGTAGAAGCTTGCACATCTAATACCAAAATAAAATACAGATATGCAAAAAAGAGGTTAATTTAAACTAGAAATGTAGCATATTTATCAGTAAAACTATTTTTTATTTTGATCATGTTCTTCTAATATTTTAAAAACATTGTTCTTCATCGTCATTTTCTTTTCTTCTTGGCTTTTTTGTTGATTGCATCCAGAATTTCTCTTTGCTCATCATTTTGATGGAGAGAGTTTTACCAATTAGGTTATGATATAATTTGATATAATATAATATAATTTTATCAGTAACTTAAATTCTATGATAAAACACTGAGTAGCTTTTATTTTCATTTGCATTTTCAGTTTTAACTGTGAAACTTTTGACTTTGAAGAAAATATATCCCGAAGGTTTACATGTAAATCTGGCCCTTGGGAAGTGAGGAAAAAAATGTGTGGTCCTCACTACCGCCAAAGTTGCCCATCCCCGATATAGAGTTCCTGAATGACCACTTTCTTCCATGGTACAAAAAGAAGAACCGTGCCTTCCGTAGTAAAAATTAGCTTCATAAGATAAGATAAGCCTTTTTTAGTCCCACAATGGGAAAATTCCAGGATTGCAACAGCACAGGGATAGCAACACTCAGAGCAATAATTAAGAAGATAAGAAAAATAAAAATAAGAGCAGTGAATATACATACGTACACATAAATATATAAATATATATACAAAGTGTGGAGCATTGTAGCAAGATGGAATAAACAGCATAACCATCTACTTAGTTATCCTACATAGTATGAATATGTACCCATACATATTGTCACCCTCTATAGTGACTGATATTGTCCTAGTTGTACACTGGAGGGGACCATTTGTGTAAGTCTGTTGCGTCTTTTGCATTCAATACTATTAGGTTGTCACGTTTTTTTGCTATCTCTGCGAGCAGCCCTGCTTAGGTTATACAGTCTGACAGCCGTAGGTAGGAAGGACCTGCGAAACCTCTCAGTTGCGCACCTAGGATGATGTAGTCTACTGCTAAATGAGCTCCTCAGTGCGTTCAGTATGTCCTGCATAGGATGGGACTTGGACTCCAGCAGAGATGACAGTTTAGCCACCATCCTTCATACATCCTTAATGCATGACAATGCACCATCTCATGCTACAAAGAATACCTCTGTGTCATTGGCTGCTATGGACATAAAAGAAGAGAAACTCATGGTGTGGCCCCCATCCTCCCCTGACATCAACCCTATTGAGAACCTTTGGAGCATCCTCAAGCAAAAGATCTATGAGGGTGGGAGGCAGTTCACATCAAAACAGCAGCTGTGAGAGGGTATTCTGACATCTTGCAAAGAAATTCAAGCAGAAACTCTCCAAAAACTCACAAGTTCAATGGATGCTAGAATTGTGAAGGTTATATCAAAGAAGGGGTCCTATGCTAATATGTAACTTGGCCTGTTAAGATGTTTTTGATTGAAACAGCTTTTGATTTCAGTATATGTAACCAACCTCCTAATTCTGCAAATTCAACAAATGACCATTTTCAGTTCTTTACAACAATAAAATGTTTTGAAACACTGTTGTGCATAATAATTTAGAACAATTTTGAGTGTTTTTATTTTTGCAAAAAATAGCTATTGTTGGGAGGTTTGTTCAATAACATTTGAATTATGCTCCAACGGTTGATGACTTTTGACAATTATACTGACTTGTCATTTGCATCGACTATTTAGGAAAATCAGAGAAATATCAATTGCATAATAATTTTGAACGCGGTGTAATATAACGATGTCATTTCTTATATCTCACATATCAGTCAACCAAAAATTTCTAGTAGAGTTAAGGATGCAAAAAGCACCCACTTAAAAGGTTGAGTAATGACTTCAGTCTTGAAGATTTGAGGTTTTTCTCCAAAATTTATAACAATTTTATTATAGTACTTTTCTCTCTAAATTTATATAAATTTGAAACCACTTTCCTCAAATTTGTAATTTCCTCTTGTAAAATTGACTTTCTTGTACATTTGAAACTTTATTATAAATTTGTGGATTATTTTATGGTTAATTTTTGTCTGGGTTTTTTTTAATAAAATTACTGAGTTTATATTATATATATACACTACCGTTCAAAAGTTTGGGGTCACTTAGAAATTTCCTTATTTTTGAAAGAAAAGCACTTTTTTTCAATGAAGATAACTTTAAACTAATCAGAAATACACTGTATACATTGCTAATGTGGTAAATGACTATTATAGCTGCAAATGTCTGGTTTTTGGTGCAATATCTACATAGGTGTATAGAGGCCCATTTCCAGCAACTATCATTCCGGTGTTCTAATGGTACAATGTGTTTGCTCATTGTGTCAGAAGGCTAATGGATGATTAGAAAACCCTTGTGCAATCATGTTAGGTCTGCAATGCTGTAATTGCTGCAAATGGAGGATTCTTTGACGAAAGCAAAGTTTGAAGGAAAAAAAATATTATTTCAAATACAAATCATTATTTCTAACCTTGTCAGTGTCTTGTCTATATTTTCTATTCATTTTACAACTCATGGTGGTAAATAAAAGTGTGACTTTTCATGGAAAACACAAAACTGTGAGGTGATTCCAAACTTTTGAACGGTAGTGTATATAAATCTGAAACAGATTGTGTTAAACTTTTCACTTTTTTTCCTTATACAATTTAAACTTTTGACCATAATTTTGCAGAGCCAGAACATAACAATAATTTAACTTTGGTTTCAAAGAAAAAAATATTAATAAAATCATTCATTCATTCATTCATCTTCTTCCGCTTAATCCTTTTCGGGTCGTGGGGGGACTGGAACCTATCCCAGCATCTTTTGGCAAGAGGCAGGGTACACCCTGGACACATATTTAATTAAATTAAATTACCAAAAGATTCAGTTATTTTTGTTAAAATATTTTTATATATTTATAGTTTTTTAGAATTCTCACCACCCACACAGCAGGAAAAGCCTCCCTTATTTTGAAATCCAAATGTTGCCATGTTTATTTTGTCTGAAGGTTGTTGACGGATTAAAGTCATTGACTTCGTGAATTTCATTCATATTAACTTGCCAGGTACATAATAATGAACATAAATTACACTGGTCAACACCAAATTTACTGTCTAAGGTTTTTTAGCTGATTTAGGACCATTTTAATGTGCTGAATCCAAAAATCACATTGGTTTTGCTCAATCAGGTCAACTTTTTGAACTATGGTCACATGTTTTTTACGTTTTTGTTTACATGTACCGGTATTTTCATTTTATATGATGCAAAATTCTTTTTTATTTCTTGAAATTCTCTGAATTTTGAACAATGATGACATAACATTCAATTTACATGTACTTACCTTTATCAATGTCTACTATTCAATTTACAGTACAACTGTACAACTACTGTACAACTGCTTACAACTTAGCATAAAAACCTGACCTGATTGAGAGAAACAGATGTCATTTTTGGATTCAGCGGTGCAAAATTGTCTCAAATCAGTTGAAAAAGGACAGACAACTTACAAAAAAATTATTTTTGTTATGCTGTGTTATTGTAATGGCTGGTGAAGTAAATCCTCAGCAACTCAGTCACTCTTGCCTCGTTCCCTGCTGCATATGAATCCTAACCACACACCTGTTCGCTCAGCGACTCGTATTGCTCCCGTTACCAGCAGGTTAAAACCACCATAAATGCCTCCATTGCTTACATACCTCTTCTGATTTTTTTCCGCATTTAAAGTATTTTAATAAGTTCATGCTTCTCTCAGACAGTGATGCTAGCAAGACACTCTGCCTGGTCTGGTGAATGAAGTGGTCACACGGGCGGGGCACTTCTGAACTCCGTGCAAATGACGGTCACACGCGTTGTTTGTGTGCACGCTTGCAGACCATCATTCCTTTGTATTTTCTTCTTAAATTTATATTTCCTTGGCATGGCCTGGGCCCGTGGGCCACTCGGAGGTTGCTTCTGGGCCACATGTGGCCCACGGGCTGCTAACTGAATAGGCCTGCATTAGCTCCTTTCACCAGAATGAGCTAAAAAAAAAAAATGTACATTTGGTTTATTGTGCTTTACTTTTTGTATGTGATTCAGTTATTTTATTTATTTATTAATTAGTTCATTCTGTTGGTATTTGCATCATACACAGCAAGAATACCAACTATTGGAATTTCCCCATTGTGGGACTAATAAAGGCTTATCTTATTGTACAAACATGATGACTGTGAGGAAGTGGCTGGGTCTTAAATTCCATGAACACATTTGTCAGCATGCATGACCACAAACTGCCAGTCAAGTCATTTAAATGACTGATGACTGCCAGTCTGTGGTGAGGGAGAGTAAGAGAGAATCAATACAGCTGGCTCACAACCCCCTAAGCTATGGCCAACCTCTAAATATAGGACTAGAAAACAGCAATCAACAGTCACCCATGGATATCAAGTGGCCTGGACTGAGTGATTGGGCTGAATGAGACACAGATTCCCAATGAATGTTAAGAATACAGTAAGGATTTTAATGCATACAAAAGGTTGGTATGATGTAAGTGCAGAGTGAATTGAGTGGTTGAACTGGTAGGGAACGACATATGGATAGTATGTTAAGTAAAACTATTGCAGGGTTGTACATTAACTTTTTTGCTCATAGCACTGGTGCTACAGAGGTTTGTAGCACAAGACAAACTTGTTGCAAGATTAAAAAAAAAGCATGCTATTTCTCTAAAACTGACTGCCAGTAAAGATAAGTACATGTATTTATATAGCACTTTTCTAGCCTCAAAAGACCACTCAAACCACTTCACTAGTGCTAACCCTCTGTTCTAAGGACAGATACCTAGGGAGCATTTACAGCTGCATTCAGACCAGGATAGTCTGGGGGTGGGGGTGTCGGTTAGATTGGGCGGGGAATGCTGAAAATTTTCACACCTTCATTTGGTCTGGTTTGCATTCTCACGGCAGTGGACCAAACTGCCTGGACAATGTCACGCAGTTACAACAACTACTCATTTGGGGCGCTGTAGCTGAAACCACAACTGACAAGAAAAAAAAAAATCTTAACGAAGAAGAAAAATCAGGCTCATCGATTGGCCAGGACCAAAAACGGAAACCCGTTCCCTTCAGCAGAGTTGTTTGTCCGCCATAAATAAGACTTTTTTTTTACTTTTCTTCTCAGCTTTCACTGGTAAAAGGATTTCTCAGATTCGCGTGGTTGTCTTTATTGTTATTTTCTACCCAAAATGTACTATGATAAATGCCA
Organism: Pholidichthys leucotaenia; assembly: GCA_020510985.1. NCBI lineage: Eukaryota > Metazoa > Chordata > Actinopteri > Cichliformes > Pholidichthyidae > Pholidichthys > Pholidichthys leucotaenia. The sequence goes on along the minus strand of CM035847.1, from coordinate 154,490,538 downwards.
CTTCCTGTTCTCAGACTACGTGTTGCTATGGTTACACAAACGCCAAGGGGCATTTCTGCCCTTTGGTCCGCTGGATACTCCATTTGGATTCACACTGCAAGCAGAGCACACCAGACTTTGTTTGCAAGAGAACAAAGACCCCCATTTTCAGGGGGTCCAGACTTCGCTTGTTTGGTGCGCACCAGAGTTCCAACGCGCGTTCAGACTGCACCAAATTAACTGAACTATCCGCAGAAGACACTGGTCCTTCGGTCAGGACTAAACTGTGGCGATCTGAATGCGCCCTTAGAATTATCAATTAACATAACATACACGTCTTTGGATTGTGGGAGGAAACCAGAAGTTTGAAGTTTAATGTTTATTTTAAAGGGACATTACATACTAATGAACATTAATACAAATGTAAGTATGCCAGATTTAGCAATGCTACTAATTTGCATCTGAAGTCCCCCAGCGGGTCACAAAAACACACAAAGTCATACACAAGAAGAACATCTGCAATGAAACTGTACAAAGTGGATATGCTAAAGTGAAATAGTTAAGGTGCTACAAAACAAAACATTCAAATGTCACACGAGTGAAGTGCTGTGTATGCGTACGCACACACACACATACAAGTACCTCACAGCAACAACAAACAAGAGGCAAGGCATATGTGTGTGACGCACGGGCACATACAGTTAGGCCCAGAAATATTTGGACAGTGACACAATCTTCATGATTTGGGCTCTGCATGCCACCACATTGGATTTGAAATGAAACAACTACAATGGAATTGAAGTGCAGACTTTAAGGTTTAACTCAAGGGGTTGAACAAAAATATATGATTAAACATGTAGGAATTGTAGCTATTTTTATACAAACGCTCCTCATTTCAGGGGCTCAAAAGTAATTGGACAAATAAACATAATCCTAAGTAAAATGTTACTTTTCAATATTTTGTTGAGAATCCTTTGCAGGCAATGACTGCCTGAAGTCTGGAACCCATGGACATCACCAAACGCTGGGTTTCCTCCTTTGTGATGCTTTGCCAGGCCTTTACTGCAGCTGTCTTCAGTTGTTGCTTGTTTGTCGGTCTTTCTGCCTTAAGTTTTGTCTTGAGCAAGTGAAATGCATGCTTGATTGGGCTGAGATCTGGTGATTGACTCGGCCATTGCAGAATATTCCACTTTGTTGCTTTAAAAAACTCCTGGGTTGCTTTTGCAGTATGTTTTGGATCATTGGTGAAGCACCGTCCAATCAACTTTGCTGCATTTGGCTGATTCTGAGCAGAAAGTATATCCCTATACACTTCAGAATTCATCCGGCTGCTTCTGTCTTTTGTCACATCATCAATAAATATAAGTGACCCAGTGCCATTGGAAACTATGCATGCCCATGCCATCACACTGCCTCCACCATGTTTTACAGAAGATGTAGTGCTTTGGATCATGAGCTGTTCCAATTCTTCTCCAAACTTTCTTCTTCCCATCATTCTGGTACAGGTTGATCTTAGTCTCATCTGTCCAAAGAATGCTGGTTCCAGAACTGGGCTGGCTTCTTCAGGTGTTTTTTGGCAAAGTCAATTCTGGCCTTTCTATTTTTGAGGCTGATTCATGGTTTGCACCTTGTGGTGAATCCTTTGTATTTACGCTCATGAAGTCTTCTCTTTATGGTAGACTTAGATACTGATACACCTACTTCCTGGAGAGTGTTCTTCACTTGAGTGGATGTTGTGAAGGGTTGTTCTTCACCATGGAAAGGATTCTGCGATCATCCACCACTGTTGTCTTCTGTGGACGTCCAGGCCTTTTTGAGTCCCCAAGCTCACCAGTGCACTCTTTTTTTCTCAGAATGTACCAAACTGTTGATTTGGCCACTCCTAACATTTCTGCTATCTGTCTGATTGATTTCTTCTTTTTTTTTTTTTCAGCCTCAGGACGGTCTGTTTCACCTCCATTGAGAGCTCCTTTGACCGCATGTTGTGTGTTCACAGCAACAGCTTCCAAATGCAAACGCCACACCTGGAAAAAACTCCAGACCTTTTAACTGCTTAATTGATGACAGGTTAATGAGGGAAGAGCCCATGCAGCCTTGTTATTTTTTTTTTGCAGCCTTCTGAGTCAATTGTCCAATTACTTTTGGTCCCTTGAAAAAGAGGCGGCTACATATTAAAGAGCTGTAATTCCTAAACCCTTGCTCCAGTTTGGATGTGAATACTCTCAAATTACAGCTGAGAGTCTGCACTTTAAGCCCATATTGATTATATAATTGTATCCTGAATATGTTTTCGTAAACAGCTAAAATAACAAAGCTTGTGTCGCTGTCCAAATATTTTTGGGCCTAACTGTATATACACTACTCACAAAAAGTTAGGGATATTTGGCTTTCATTTGAAATTTCAGGATACACCTAAAATGCACTATAACCTTTACAGGTGAACTTAATTTGACCTTCTCTAACCTTTTGGATGCACAATACATTCAATTCAACTTTATTTATATAGCACCATATCACAACAATATCTGGGTTCGTCACTTCCTTGTGGTAACGTATCGTCACTTCCTGTTTTGCTGTCTGCCTGTGTGGTTTGCTCTCCAGCCACTAGCTATGGCTACTAGCTCTCCTTCCTCTCCTCCTCTGGTGTGCTCTCTCTGTCAGATGTTTAGCTACACCTCTGCCTCTTTTAGTGATAACGGTAAATGTAATAAATGTTGTCTTTTTGAGGCGCTCGAGGCGAGGTTGTCTTATTTGGAATCCCGGCTCCGCTGCATTGAAACACCATCTGCGCCAGTTAACCGTGACGGACGCCCCTTAGCTGCAGCGGAGCTAGCTAGCTTAGGCCCCCCTGTCAGCGGTCCCCCGGCTCTCCTCAGCAGCGAGGAGACTGGGTGGGTGACGGTGAGAAGGAAGCCTAGTCGCAAAGCCCCGGTACACCACCAACCTGTTCACGTTTCTAATCGTTTTTCCCCGCTCAGCGACACACCCGCTGAGGAACTCTGATCATTGGCGACTCTGTAGTCAGAAACGTGAACCTAGAGACTCCAGCGGCCATAGTCAAATGCATTCCTGGGGCCAGAGCAGGCGACATCGAGTCAAATTTGAAAATGCTGGCTAAAAGTAACTGTAAATATTCCACAATTGTTATTCACGCCGGCATTAATGACATCCGTCTCCGGCAGTCGGAAGTCACGAAACTTAATATTGTAACGTCGGGGCCATGTTAAGGGGGGCAGGGATTTCCTAGCATGCTTTGCCAGTTGAAAACGTTACTGTGTGTGTGTATTAAATGTGTTATTACTGAGTTATACTGCTGTGTCATTATAACTGCGTTATAATGACCCAGCAGTGTTTAGCAGGATTAGGGCAAGATGTATCATGTTTGTGTAACCATGATTGAAACGGAGGTCTGGGAGAATGACCTCCCCTCCTCTCTGTGCTCAGAAGTAGGTTGGGGGTCGGTGGTGTGTAAAATAAAGCCCGTTCATCATAACCATCTTGCTCCACTTTCTTTGTGTGAACCTTGCCTACGTCACACTGGTGTCAGGAGCGGGGATGGAGCAAGATGAGGATCCAGGCGGAGGTCCAGCGGCCGGAGCGGTTCATCGCTTGGCTGGGAACGGAGCGTAGAGCTGAAACGACGGGCCCCGGAGTGCCTCGCCGCGATGGACGGTGCAGCGGACCCGATGGGCCGAGCAGAGCAAACCAGCCTTGTTTCCCGCCCTTTTCAGGGCAGGACGGGCTGGCGATTCCAGAGCAATTAGGATCGACGATCGACCGGGAGATGACCGTCCCATCCATCCGGCAGCGGGCCAAGATTCCCCGCTACAACGGCGAGAACCTGTTGGATGACCACCTGGCCCAGGTCGAGTTGGCTGCCGCGCTGAACGACTGGTCATCGGAGGAAACCACCATGCTGAGAGCGAGTGGGAGGAGGAGCTACGGCAGCGCGGAGGAGACAGCCACAGCGACGCGAGGAAGGGGGGGCTTCCGCTGCACAGAGCCAGGATACTTCACACGGTACTGCCCCGCACGCAGCGCACGACAAACTGGCCCCTCGCCAACGTTAAATTAGAGCGAGGTGGCATGGACGGAGAAAAAGCCGCCTCCTGCAGATGCTCCCCCCGGCGGTGATGTCACAGAGGCCTTTTGAGCGCAGCAGCAATGGAGCGAGCAGGACAGATCCGGTCTTTTCCCGGGCTTGGCAGGGGTTGGACGCCTGGACGCGGGCCAGCGGCCGCCTGGGAGGTCCTGGCAGCGGTGGGAGTCGTGACTCCCGCTGCCAGAGGAGGAACTGTGCGTGTCCTACCGCCACCGCAGATGTTTCCCCTTTCGGTGACGTCACGGAGGCCCTCGGCGCAGCAGACACGCAGCAGCGGAGCAGGCAGGACGAAGATCCGGCCATTTTCCAGGTGTGGCAAGGGCTGGACGCGGGCCAGCGGCCGCCTGGGAGACCTGGCAGCGGTGAGAGTCGGCCGGAGCGGGCATGGGACTCCCGCTGCCAGGGAAGGGACTGTGTGTGGTCCTACAGAGGCTGTCAGATGTGTCCATCCGCCCGCTGGTGGCCAAACCGGAACCCTAACCCAACCAGATATTCCGACCGAGACTCAGATGGACACTGGATGGCCCGTGCATGCCGCCCCGGCACCGGGCTGACTCGCGTTGGATTTCTGAAAGTGGACTTTGAATTTTCTGGGGACAGAAACCAGTCCAGGGGAGGGCAGTGTAACGTCGGGGCCATGTTAAGGGGGGCAGGGATTTCCCAGCATGCTTTTCCAGTTGAAAACGTTATTGTGTGTGTGTATTACATGTGTTATTACTGAGTTATACTGCTGTGTCATTATAACTGCGTTATAATGACCCAGCAGTGTTTAGCAGGATTAGGGCAAGATGTATCATGTGTGTGTAACCATGATTGAAACGGAGGTCTGGGAGAATGACCTCCCCTCCTCTCTGTGCTCAGAAGTAGGTTGGGGGTCGGTGTTGTGTAAAATAAAGCCCGTTCATCATAACCATCTTGCTCCACTTTCTTTGTGTGAACCTTGCCTACGTCACAATATAGAATCGGTGTGTGACTTTGCAAAAACGATGTCTGCCACTGTAGTATTCTCTGGGCCCCTCCCCAATCTGACCAGTGATGACATGTTTAGCCGCTTGTCATCCTTGAACCGCTGGCTGTCAGTGTGGTGTCCTAAAAATGACGTGGCTACATTGACAATTGGAGCTCTTTTTGGGGAAAACCTGGTCTTATGAGACGAGACAGCATTCATCCCACTTTGGATGGTGCTTCTCATTTATCTAACAATCTGGCATCTTTTTTATCCAAATTTCCAAAACCCTGACTACTCAGAGTTGGGACCAGGAAGCAGAGTCGCAGTCTTACACTCCTCTCTGCAGCTCCTCTTCATCCGCCACCCCTCAGCTTAGCCCCTGTCTTCCCCATCAGAGAATTGTTGTCTGCTCCCTCCGAAGTAAATAAAAACATAATGTATAAGCATCCCAAAGTGATTAAGCAAAATATTGGTAAAACTCAAAGTAAACATAAAGCCTCTAAATTGAATGATTTGGCCTCTGTTCCTCCTCATAATTTAAAAATTAAATGTGGTTTATTAAATATTAGGTCTCTAACTCCCAAGTCTCTGTTAGTCCATGATCTGTTAATTGATCATCAGATTGATTTAATTTCCCTTACAGAGACTTGGTTAGGGCAAGAGGATTATGTTGGTTTAAATGAATCAACTCCCTCTGGTTATTTAAACTGTCAAAATCCCAGAAGTTCTGGTCGTGGAGGAGGAGTAGCAACAATTTACCATTCCAAATTACTAGTTAATGTAAAGCAAAAAACATGTTATAATTCCTTTGAGGGCCTGGTCCTCAGTATTGGGCACTTTAGCAATTTTAGGTTAAACCCAATTTTATTTGCCATAGTTTATCGTCCCCCATCAACCTACTCAGAATTTTTATCCGAATTTGCTGATTTCTTAGCTGATTTAGTGCTGAAATCTGATAGAATAATTATAGTAGTGGACTTTAATATGCATGTGGATGTAGATAGTGACCGCCTTAATGTGGCATTTAATTCAATATTAGACTTGATTGGGTTTTCTCAGAAAGTAGGAAATTCTACTCATTACCTCCACCATACATTGGACCTTGTTCTGACATATGGCATAGAAATAGAAAATCTTGTAGTGTCTCCTCATAACCCTGTACTGTCAGACCATTGTCTGTTAACCTTTGATTTTACTATTTCTGACTATTTGGCTCCTAAAGAAAAATATTATTACAGTAGATGCCTCTCAGATGATGCTGTTACCACATTTATGCAGATTGTTTCCTCTATGCCTTGTGTCAACACAACGGAAATAAGCTATAGACAGCTTGCTCCTTCTGTAATTGATAACATGGTGGATAGTGTTTCAGCTTCTCTCCATCAGACTCTAGACTTGGTGGCCCCCTTAAAAAAGAAAAAGTCTAATCAGAGATTTCTAACTCCTTGGTTCAACACAGAAACTCGTAGCTTAAAACAGAAAACTCGTCAATTAGAAAGAAAATGGTGCTCCACTAATTTAGATGAAATCTATTTAGCTTGGAGAAATCATCTTTTAATTTATAAAAAATCTCTTAGAAAAGCTAGAACGAGTTATTACTCTGCATTAATAGAAGAGAACAAGAATAATCCTAGGTTTCTTTTCAGTACTGTAGCCAGGTTGACAAAGTCAGGACTCTGTCAATCCTAGCATTCCCTTAGAGCTTACTAGTCAGGACTTTATGAACTTTTTCAATAATAAAATTTCATCCATCAGAGATAAAATCAATCAGATTCTTCCCACAGTTAACTTAAATACTGTAACTACTACAACTCCTTCTATTGATGTCTGTCTTGATGAGTTTACTCCAATCGACCTTTGTGAGTTAGACAAAATAGTTTCCTCATCCAAACCTTCAACTTGTCTTTTAGACCCTATTCCTACCAGGTTATTTAAAGAAGTCTTCCCACTTATTGGTAGCTTTATTCTTCATATAATCAATTCTTCATTAACTTTAGGCCATGTACCGCAGGCTTTTAAAACTGCTGTAATTAAACCCTTACTCAAAAAGCCAACGCTAGATCCAGGAGCTTTAGCTAACTATAGACCAATCTCTAATCTCCCTTTCATTTCAAAAATCGTAGAAAGAGTTGTTGCTACGCAATTATTTGACCACCTGCAGGGAAATGGTTTACTTGAAGAGTTTCAATCTGGGTTTAGAATCCATCAAAGTACTGAAACAGCCTTAGCGAAGGTCACTAACGACCTCCTCATTGCATCTGATAATGGACTAGTTTCTGTACTTGTCCTTTTAGACCTTAGTGCAGCTTTTGATACCATCGATCATAATATTCTACTTGATAGATTAGAACACTATGTTGGACTTAATGGAACTTCGTTGCAGTGGTTTAGATCTTATTTATCTGATAGGTTCCAGTTTGTTCATGTAAATAATGAGTTTTCTTTCAACTCAAAGCTTAGTCATGGAGTTCCACAGGGATCTGTGCTAGGCCCCACTCTTTTTAGTTTATATATGCTTCCGTTAGGCAACATTATTAGAAAGCACTGTATACATTTTCATTGTTATGCAGATGACACACAATTATACCTGTCAATGAAGCCAGATGATAGTAATCAATTAGCCAAGTTAGAAGCCTGTCTTAAGGAAATCAAAGCTTGGATGACTTGTAATTTCCTGCTATTAAATTCAGATAAGACTGAAGTCATTCTTGTTGGTCCAAAAAACCTTAGAAATTCCTTTCCAAATCAAACTTTCAGTTTGGATGCGGTTACTCTTTCTCTTAATAGCTCTGTGAGGAACCTTGGAGTTATTTTTGAGCAGGATTTGTCCTTCAATTCACATATTAAATTTGTTTCTAAGACTGCCTTCTATCATTTGCGTAATATTGCCAAGATTAGGAGCATCTTGTCTCAGAGTGATGCTGAGAAACTGATCCACGCTTTTGTTAGCTCGAGATTAGATTATTGTAATTCTTTATTATCAGGCTGTCCTAAAACATCTTTAAAAAGTCTTCAGCTGATCCAAAATGCTGCAGCAAGAGTTTTAACAGGTACTAGAAAGAGAGATCATATCTCTCCGGTTCTGGCCTCCCTTCATTGGCTTCCCATAGAGTTTTGAATTAAGTTTAAAATCCTTCTTCTTACTTACAAAGCTCTAAACAATCAGGCTCCTTTTTATTTAAAAGATCTGATACTACCGTATTATCCTAACAGAGCACTACGCTCCCAAAATGCAGGATTACTTGTAATACCTAGAATCTCCAAAAGTACAATGGGAGGCAGAGCCTTCAGTTATCAAGCTCCTCTCCTGTGGAATCAGCTGCCAATCTGGATTCGGGAGTCAGACTCGATCTCTGTTTTTAAGAATAGGGCTAAAACCTACCTTTTTGATAGAGCCTACAATTAGGGAGGGATCATGTGTTTCTGAACCCTCCCTTAGTTATGCTGCTAATAGGTTTAGTCAGCCGGGGGACCTCCAGTAATGCACTGGGCCTCACTCCTTTCCTCACTCTCAATGAAATATTTTTTTGCTGGTCATTAACATTTGTTTGTTCTCTCCCATAGATTGAGTCCCCATCATGCTGTTTGCTCTCTACATGTCTGTTCTTTTCTTCTTCTCTATCCCCTCACCCCCCAGCCAGTCGCAGCAGATGACTGCCCCTCCCTGAGCCTAGTTCTGCTGGAGGTTTCTTCCTGTTAAAAGGGAGTTTTTCCTCTCCACCGTCGCCAAGTGCTTGCTCACAGGGGATCGCCTGATTGCTGGGGTCTTTCTGCAACTGTGGGGGTTCCCCCTACAGTTGATAGTGCTATGAGATGACTGTTGTTGTGAAATGGCGCTATATAAATAAAGTTGAATTGAATTGAACAACAGTCATCTCATAGCACTTTCAAATGTAGGGGAAACCCCACAATTGCAGAAAGACCCCAGCAATCAGGCAATCCCCTGTGAGCAAGCACTTGGCGACAGTGGAGAGGAAAAACTCTCTTAACAGGAAGAAACCTCTAGCAGAACCGGGCTCAGGGAGGGGCAGTCATCTGCTGCGACTGGCTGGGGGGTGAGGGGATAGAGACGATGAAAAGAACAGAAATAAAGAGAGCAAACATTAAAGGAGAGACGCCAAGTACATTATTGGAGGTCACCCAGCAGTCTAAATCTATTAACAGCAAAACAAAGGGAGGGTTAAGAGACACAAGATCCCTCCCTAATCGTAGGCTATATTGAAGAGGAAGGTTTTTACCCTGTTCTTAAAAACAGAGATTGAGTCTGACTCCCGAACCCAGATTGGTAACGGGTTCCACAGGAAAGGAGCTTGATAGCTGAAGGCTTTGTCTCCCATTGTCAGGGATGAGAATGGGGTTTTGGAAAAAAAGAGGAAACTTAGCCGGGAGTCTTGGGGGCTGCAGGCCCCCAAGCCGGATCCAAGGCGGAGCCTTGGTGGGGGGTCTGGGGGCCAACGCCCCAAGAAGCTAACAAAATCTGGTGTTTTAGAATGCTCAAATGTGGTCTTATATTTAAAGTTAGAAGTAAGTACAAATGCATTTATAGTTTATCTTTTTAATCTGCTGCTGCATCACATGTGTAATCATGTTCAATACTTGTTTTGATTCAGTGTCACTTTCCCTGGTACTTTGCATTTCGCTATGAAGTCGGCCATTTTTTCAACCACAAAATAAAGTGAAACAGTACATATGTATTAAATTTATGATATCTGAATAGTATGTTGATGTAATAATACTAAATTATATTTTACTACTATCTAATATGTTTAGAACTGACAAAGAATTACATTTACATAGTTCTAGAACAGACAAAATAATTTAACCAAGTAAAATAAATTATAAATATTAACAAAATTCCATCACCAAGTCCATCACCCATTTATTAAAATATACTGACATTCTGCAAACATTTTGATTTATTAATGTGTGCATTTGTTAGTGTTACTAGGAATATAAAAAAGTTGCATATTAGTATATTTTAACCCCTTGAACTCTTGTGAATTCAGCGGGCGGTCATGTCTCTGCATCTCAGTGCGCACTGAAAAAAAAAAAAAAAGCTGTATTTCCGGTCTTCCAGTACAGACACAGCCTTGTTACAACCTCAGAAAAAAGCTGTGTAATATATATTCATTTTTTGTGGTATTTTTACAAAATTTTGACCTGAGCTTGAAAACACTTGGTTCTACATTTCTGTTGTTTTCCAGCCAGTATCTGACAGCTGTATGTTATTTGCAAGCATCTGTATCTAAAAAACACCCAGGTGAACTTTCCTGTTACTCAGTGGCAGGAGCACTTAGAGAGACTATGACTGTTTTGCCAAAAAATTCAGAGTATTTTCTTTTAAATGAGACCAACCCCATGATGATGCTGCAAAGGGTTGAAGAACAGCATTGTGTAATGCTGTGATGCAGTAAGTTGTGATGGCATGCCGTCACAACTTACACATGCTATTTCATAACAAATTCATTACGCGAAAATTCTCAAGTACATTACTTAAACGAGAAAAAAAAAAAAATCTTACCTCGGAATGTGTCTTCCGATCACTAATTGCTGTAATCGGGGCCGGCTGTGATGAACTTTGACTGACTGGCATCTGAGTTTAACCGTGTCCATCGATCGTTTTGAACTAGGGATGGGCATTTGGTGAAATTTTCTTCGTCGATCGTCGGGAGAATTAATGATTAATAATCGGTTAATCATTAACATTTTTATATTAAAAAACAATCACATTTAGGCCTATGATGCCTATACTCTTATGTATTGAGAATAATAATAAAAAAAATACAGAGTGTTTTTCTTCGAGGATGAATTTATTAACAAGATAAGTTTGCAGTAAAACATGAACACATGCGCATTGCGCAAACAAGGGAGGCTTCAAGTTGCGAGCCAGACAATAACAGAAGACACATACAGGACACATAACGGAACATATATTTCTTTTACTTTTTTCTTTTCCTTTGTTTAAAAACAAGGATATCAAAATAAGAAAGCTACACAACAATTTGCCTTTACGTAGGCTATCCCATTATATCACGGCGTCAGAATTATAGGCCTGCTTTTTGTTTAAAAAAAAATGCGCTTGTTCAGTGTTTGGCAGTAAAACGTGAACTCATGTCAGTGACAACGTAACGGAACAGCCGTTTTTTCGTAGTGTGTTTCTATCCGTCTCGTCACGGTGCGTCTTGACGCCATGGTGTATTCCGGTTCCAAAAATTTGATTAATTCCTGAAAACCTTTGCCCTCCACGGCACTGACAGGGAGCATGTCTGTTTCGACCATCTTCGCTATCAGTTCGGTGACCTTCTCTGCTCGTTGAGCACTGCAGCTCCTCCGTGCTAGCATCTAGTCCAGGCTAGCCTAGGTTAGAGATGATGAACTGCCGCCACCGTCTTTTACCAAGCTTGGATGAGTGGTGTTCAAATGATACATCATTTGTGTTGTCGATGAGGTATATTTGTATGCTGCATTGCGGTGATTGCAGCACACCTGGTCATTTTTTAAATTAAAGTGGTCCCACGCAACACTTCGCCGCGACCTCTTCATGATTTGGCGATTGACCTATGGAAGCTCACATGTATCAACTGAGGCACGCCAGGGTACGGCGATGGTGAAATGTTGCCCCCTGGTGCCCAAATTTTGCCAGTGGTACAGTTAAATGCATTGCATTGTTTGAGGACGGCCGTGCACTAGGCCTAATAACCTACATTCGGATTGTTTAAAAAATAAATCGGTTTGTCGACGAAAATGAACTTCCTCGGTGAAATTCTTAATGATCAATTATCGATTAATCGATTAATTTTGCCCATCCCTATTTTGAACGCAGCACCGAGTGAGTAGTTCGATCTCCTTGTAGCCACAATTTTGAGATGTTTCTGTTTTGAACAGTGCTCAACAAAGGCAAAATAACCACGAGATCCATAACTCAAGAAATCGTTGCAATAAACACACTGGGCTTTCCCTGGTACTTCGCATTTCGCTATGAAGTCGGCCATTTTTTCAACCACAACTTCAGTATTTTTACCGATCTTTACCGTCATTGACACGGTTTTTTCAAGCCATTCCCAACGAAACTTGTTCTTTATCCCTTTGTCGTTTTCTAAAATTCTTGCTTTGTTCTCTTTCGTGAGTTTTAGGTTCACCATTTTGACGAAATCGGGAAAACGCAGTTGATTGAACTGTCCGCCACTTGCATTTCGCTCCGCGTGTTATCTGGATATGACAAAAGAAATCTAACCAAATCGCCGATTGGTTGCTTCAATAAGTATCAGCCTATCAGTGGCCTTGTTACATTACATTACTGATCTCGCTGGGTAGCGCATTTTGCGCAGTGGATTTTCACAGCCGATCGAAAATACGACTCGCCGCCAGACCGCCCCCCCCCTCCTAAAATTTTCTCCTCAAAGTTAGACGATTCACGAGAATGACCCTAGACATGATCAAATCCGAGGAATTCCTCGGATCCGAGGAAGATTCTCATCCCTAATCATCAGGCTTCATTGACAGGTATAATTGTGTGTCATATGCATAACAATAAAAATGTATACAGTGCTTTCTAATGATGTTGCCTAACGGAAGCATATATAAACTAAAAAGAGCAGGGCCTAACACAGATCCCTGTGGAACTCCATAACTGAGCTTAGAGTTGGAAGAAAACTCATTACTGATAAGAACAAACTGAAGTCTATCAGACAAATAAGATCTAAACCACTGTAGTGAAGTTCCATTTAGTCCAACATAATGGTCTAATCTATCAAGTAGAATATCATGGCTGATAGTATCAAAGGCTGCACTAAGATCTAAAAGGACAAGCACAGAAACAAGTCCATCATCAGATGTGATAAGGAAGTCATTAGTGACCTTCACTAGGCTGTTTCAGTACTATGATGAATTCTGAACCCAGATTGAAACTCTTCAAATAAACCATTTCCCTGCAAGTGGTCAAATAATTTGCGTAGCAACAACTCTAAGATTTTTGAAATGAAAGGCAGATTAGAGATTGGTCCTCAATTAGCTATAACTCCCGGATCGAGCGTTGGCTTTTTGAGTAAGGGTTTAATTACAGCAATTTTAAAAGCCTGTGGTACATGACCTAAAGTTAAAGAAGAATTGATTATTTGAAGAATACGGCTACCAATATACATGTCCAACTGTTCAATGTTTCAATACTTTTTGCAGAACTTGTTCTCTAACAAGATGCTTAATGGCAAAATTCACAGCCAGTGTTTGATCATGAATTGACCAATAATTTTGTTGGTTCAATAAGAATTGGTATTTAAACAGTCCTCTTCATCCTGCTGTTCACATTTTGACATCATGAGATCAAGACGATGCTTAACAAATGATCAACATTACCTCACAATTGCGAAGCTTCACACAGGATGTTCTCAGGGGGGAGTGGCCACTGAGCTTAGACTGTCACAGAGTGTCAGCAGGTTGCAACAAAAATACAGAGAGACTGGAAGAGTCACAGAAAGGCATAGAAATGGACGTCCTTTGGCCACATCCCATGCTGATGACCGCTTCATTGTGAACAGTGCCCTGCGGAACCGGATGATGAATGCCACTCACCTCCAGGCACATTTAAGGGTGGTGAGAGGCACCCAAGTGTAACATCATCATCATTCAAAGCCGTTTACATCAGCATGGTCTGCCTGCTAGACGACCTGCAAGGGTACCTGACCACACCAGTAGGCACAGGCGTCATTGTCTTGCATGGGTCAGGGAGCACTTACGCTGGACAAGGGTCCAGTGGGCCTCAGTGCTGTTCTCTGATGAAAGTCGATTCACGTTGAGCAGATATGATGGCTGCCAACAATGTTGGAGACGTCAAGGAGAGCGCTATGCATCAGCCACTGTTGTCACCAGACGAGCCTTTTGTGGTGGTGGTGGTGGTGTTCTAATCTGGGCAGGTGTGTCTAGTCAATACAGAACTACCCTACACTTTGTGAATGGTATGGTGACAAGCCAATACTACCTGAATAACATCATTAATCCAGTCATTGTGCCCTTGCATAAACAACACAGGCCTAATTTCAGCTTCATGGACGACAATGCTCCAGCTCATCAAGGTCGCATCACTAGGGAACGGATGCTGGAGGCTGGGGTACCTCAAATGGAATAGCCTGCACTTTCTCCAAACCTGAATCCCATAGAAAAACTATGGGATCAGCTGAGTTGCTGTGTAGAGGCTCGTAACCCTGAACTCCACAACCTCAATAACCTGAGAGCCGGCCTTCGAGAAGAGTGGAATGCCATGCCTCAGCAGACAATAAGTCGTCTTGTGAACAGCATGAGACATTATTGTCAAGATGTAATTGATGCTCAAGGGCACATGGAAGTTATTGAGACATTGACATTTTTTGTTGTGGTATACCCACCACTGTTGTTGCCTTCTGTTTCAATAAAGAGTTTGAGATAAGGAAATCAGCATTGCATGCTTCCACTTAAATGCCCTATTTTCATGATATACAGAGCATCCGTTAAGTATTCACAGCGCTTCACTCTTTCCATACTTTATGTCGCAGCCTTATTCTAAAACGGATTAATATTTTTCCTCAAAATTCTACACACAATGCCCCATAATGGCAACGTAAAAAAAGTTTTTGAAATGTTTGCAAATTTATTCAAAATTAAAAAAAACTAAGAAATCACATGTACATAAGTATTCACAGCCTTTGTCATGAAGCTCAAAATTGAGCTCAGGTGCATCCTGTTTCCACTGATCATCCTTGATATATTTCTTCAGCTTAATTGGAGTCCACCTGTGGTAAATTCAGTTGATTGGACATGATTTGGAAAGACACACACCTGTCTATTTAAGGACCCACAGTTGACAGTGCATGTCAGAGTACAAACCAAGCATGAAGTCAAAGGAATTGTCTGTAGACCTCTGAGACAGGATTGTCTCGAGGCACAAATCTGGTGAAGGGTACAGGAAAATTTCTGCTGCTTTGAAGGTCCCAGTGACCACAATGACCTCCACCATCCGTAAATGGAAGAAGTTCGGAACCACCGTGACTCTTCCTAGAGCTGGCCGGCCGTCTAAACTGAGCGATTGGGGGAGAAGGGACTTATTCAGGGAGGTGACCAAGAACCCGACGGTCACTCTGTCAGAGCTTCAGCGTTGCTCTGTGAAGAGAGGAGAACCTTCTAGAAGGACAACCATCTCTGCAGCAATCCACCAATCAGGCCTGTATGGTAGAGTGACCAGATGGGAGCCACTCCTTAGTAAAAGGCACATGGCGGCCTGCCTGGAGTTTGCCAAAAGGCACCTGAAGGACTCTCAGACCATGAGAAACAAAATTCTCCAGTCTGATGAGACAAAGATTAAACTCTTTGGCGTGAATGCCAGGCATCACGTTTGGAGGACACTAGGCACTGTTCATAACCATGCCAATGCTGGTAGCAGCATTATGCTGTGGGGATGTTTTTCAGCAACAGAAACTGGAAGACGAGTCAGGATAGAAGGAAAGATGAATGCAGCAATGTACAGAGACATCCTGGATGAAAACCTGCTCCAGAGCACTCTTGACCTCAGACAGGAGCGACGGTTCATCTTTCAGCAGGACAACAACCCTAAGCACACAGCCAAGATATCAAAGGAGTGGGTTCAGGACAACTCTGTGAATGTCCTTGAGTGGCCCAGCCAGAGCCCAGACTTGAATCCAATTGAACAACTCTGGAGAGATCTAAAAATGGCTGTGCACCGACGCTTCCCATCCAACCTGATGGAGCTTGAGAGGTGCTGCAAAGAGGAATGGGTCAAACTGCCAAAGAAAGGTGTGCCAAGCTTGTGGTATCATATTCAAAAAGACTTGAGGCTGTAATTGCTGCCAAAGGTGCATCAACAAAGTATTGAGCAAAGGCTGTGAATACTTACATGTGATTTCTTAGTTTTTTATTTTTGATAAATTTGCAAAAATTTCAAAAAAACCCATCTTTTTTCACATTGTCATTATGGGGTATTGTGTGTAGAATTTTGAAAGAAAAATGAATTTAATCCATTTTGGAATAAGGCTGTAACATAAAATGTGGAAAAAGTGAAGTGCTGCGAATACTTTCTGGATGCACTGTATTACTGTAGCATGAACTTTTTACATTTTCCATAAATTTCACCCGAAAGCCAAATACCCCTCTTTTTGTGCATAGTGTATATGTGTATGCTGCAGAGCAACCACTAATTATGGGTACAGTTTTGGTTGTTTAACAGCCAATTTTTACAATGAGTCTTAATAGTCTTTGGTGTGGTATGTTCTCTGATTGCAGATAGTATATTATTCCAGATATCGGTACCCCTCACTGATGGCACAGATTGAGCAAATGTGGTGCATCTGTGGGGGACCTCACAGTCTCCTCTAATGACTGCTCTGGTGGTTGTGCCAGTGACAGTCTTCAGTTTAACATATTCTCCGGGGGGGGGGGGGGGGGGTGCATAGCCCTTCCATATTTTATGAATTGAACAGGCAAATTTGAGAGTTTTATAATTTTCAAAAGACAGAAGATTGTATTTCTTGTAAATGTGACAACAATGATATGTGGGATCTTTCTTATCAAAGATTTTTATGGCTTTTTTGTATAAAGATTAAATAGGTTTGATTATGGTTATACCAGTGAGTGACCAGTTGGTAAGACAGTAATCGATGTGTGAGAAGATCATTGCATGCAGGAACATTTTGGCCACATTAACCATCAACGATGGTCTAATTTGTTTAAAATATCTCAGGTTGAATTTCATAATGTTTGAGATTCTTTTGATGTGTTTTTTTAAAGGTTAATGAGAAACCTAGAATCACGTCAAGGTACTTAAATTCCTCAACTAATTGCAGCTCCTGCCCTTTTAAGAAAATGTCTGAGTTTGTAACTCTGGAGGCAGTTCCGATGGCACCAATCCAGGACTTCGTGGACTGGTGCCATCGGAACTGCCTCCAGATCAACGCAACGAAAACTAAGGAGCTGGTGGTGGACTGCCACAGGCAAGGACAACCCCTCACAGCACCAGTAAACATCCAGGGAACAGACATTGAGATGGTGACATCCTACAAGTACCTGGGTGTTCATTTGAATAATAAACTAGACTGGTCACACAATACCGACGCACTCTACAAGAAGGGACAGCGCAGGCTGTTCCTACTGAGGAGGCTCAGGTCTTTTGGTGTACAACGGGTGCTCCTGAAGACCTTCTACGATTCGGTGGTGGCATCAGCCATCACTTTTGGAGTGGTCTGCTGGGGCAGTGGCATCACAGCAGCCAATAGGAAGAGACTGAACAAACTGATCAAGAAAGCTAGCTCTGTTCTGGGGCAACGCCTTGACCCAGTGGAGGAGATAGGAGAGAGAAGGATGGTGGCTAAGCTGTCATCTCTGTTGGAGTCCGAGTCCAACCCTATGCAGGACATACTGAACGCACTGACGAGCTCATTTAGCAGTAGGCTACATCATCCTAGGTGCGCGACCAAGAGGTTTCGTAGGTCCTTCCTACCTACAGCTGTCTGACTTTATAACCTAAGCAGGGCTGTGCACAGAGATGGCAAAAAAACATGACAATCTAATAGTATTGAATGCAAAAGACGCAACAGACTTATACAAAATGGTCCCCTCCAGTATACAACTAGGACAATATCAATCGCTACGGAGGGTGACAATATGTATGGGTACATATTCATACTATGTGGGGTAACTAAATAGACGGTTGTGCTGTTTATTCCATCTAGCTACAATGCTGCGTACTGTGTATATATATTTATATATTTGTGTGTACATACGTATATTCACTGCTCTTATTTTCTTATCTTCTAAATTATTGCTCTGAGTGTTGCTATTCCTGTGCTGTTGCAATCCTGGAATTTCCCCATTGTGGGACTAATAAAGGTTTATCTTATCTTATCTTGTTTGGTAAACATCATGCAGATTTTGTAGGAGACATGAATTATCAAGCCAGTCATGGATTTGAGTCATCGCTGTTGTAAGAATATAGGTGGCTTCTTGTGTATGTTTTTACAGGTGTGAATATTACCGTGTCATCTGCACACATCTGTATATGAATGTCTCTGCATGCATTTGGTAAATCATTTATGTATTAGGAGAATAATATGTATGGAGCCTTGTGGGACACCCATTTGACATTTCAAATATGGCGATTTGACACTGTTGATCATTACACATTGCTGTCTGTCAGTTAAATAGGATTTCATCCATTTGATAGCGTGTTCTGAAAAATTAAACTGAGTAAGTTTAGTTAAAAGGACGTTGTGGTCAACAGTGTCAAATGCCTTCTTCAGATCTAAGAACACAGCACCTACACAATTGCACTTAAAAAGGTTTAGTTTTCTGTAAAACAAGCTTATTGCAGACTCTGTTGAATGGAGGGCACAGAACCCAAACTGTGCATGAAGCAGGGGGATGTTCCCATAATTCAGATGTTCACAGAATAGTGTAGCCACCCATTTTTCAATTATTTTGGAGATGACAGGTAAGATGCTGATTGGTCTGTAGTTGTTTATATCAGTTTTAATCCCCGTTTTGAAAATTGGTCTGACCACTCCTACATTCCAAGCAGTTGGGACGACAGCATGTTTGATTGACAGATTGATTAAATGAGTAATTGGACAAATGAGAAATATCTTATGTTCTTTTAAAAAAATTGGTGTTAAGACCATGTTCATCCACTGCTTTTGAGCTATTCAATGAGCTGATGATATCTGTGACTTCATTTTCAATTATTTCTAATATATTAAAAACTGGTTGTGAGGGGTTAATAGGACTAGAAATATGATCATATGGATTAAATGAATGGGATATTTCTAGCACAGAGTTTATGAAAAAGTTGTTCAACTCTGCAGCAATGACCATGGGATTCTGGGATCATGGGATTCATCTTTTTTGTTGTTTGTCAATTTGTGATTATTAATCCAAATTTTTTTGCCACCTCCTTTTGCATTTTCAATAATGGTTATAAAAACGTTTGCCTTATCCTTCCTCAGACTTTGTGTTACCTTATTTCTAGCAAACGTAAATTTTTGTCTGAGTACCTGGAGTAAACCCACAGCACAGGGAGAACATGCAAACTCCACACAGAAAGGTTCCCACCCCTGCCAGCCTTGGGATTTGAACCTGGAACCTTCTAGCTGTTAGACAACAGCGCTAATCCTTGTGAGACCATACTGCCCTGTACCACTGTGCAAGTAGTGCAGTTTTAATTATTTAAAATATAGCATTTCACTTTGATTAAAAAAAACTTGTCAAGAGCTGGAAATTATTTTAAATTTAAATACATTTCCACATTAGTCATCAATCCTAACCACCTCAACAGACTCACCACACAAACAAACGGGCCAGTTTTGGCCTACAGGCTGTATGTTTGACACCCCTGGATTAGACTGTAAAAATAGCCTATGTCACCCCATGGAGCTTCCTCTTTCTTCATCGCATTCCTCTTCCAGAGACCCATGCAAAATGAACTCATTGTGGGCCCAGGAAAAGCTGGAAGAAACGGAAAAAAAAATGTTTCTTTTATAAGAGCATTTTTTTAGTCACTCTCTCAGACCCTGCAGCAGTTCAAACCCTCCCCAGCTGCTGCGGAAATGAGACCAGCCTGTCCTGTCTGCAAGGGGCAATCTATGCATCCCTCGCATATCCTCTGCTCCTCTTTTGTTTCTGTGACATCACCCTCTGAAATAAAACATATTCCACTTTATGTGGCACTAAATGCAACATACAAATACACAGTGTCTGTTCTTGTAAATATGAAAGCTGTTCAGTGCCAATATGAAAAAAAAATGTTGGGTGTATTTTGCAGTCCTCTCCATTTTAATGGAGATTGGTGTATTCTACCACTGATCTGCGCTGAGTTTGACACGGGGCAATAAAATTTAAAGACTTACAAAAATGCTGGTGACTCTCAAAAGCGGCCTGCATCACCAGCTTCTGGGATGGCTGGCGTGATCAGCAATGTGAGGACATGAAATTTGATATCACGCAGAAATGCGCTGTTATATGGGGAAGATTGTTGAGGCGTGAATTTATGCTAATGCATTCACAACTGCAGCTCGCAAATTGTAGTTTGAAAGCAGCTATACACACAAACGGCTCTGTTTCTCATCCCAACTGTGGTACTTCAGTTTGTTTATTCCTCACATAGACCAATTTTCACTTTGCACTGTACAGCCCTGTATTGTGCTTCTTTTATATATACTAGTGCATGCCCATAGAAAGAAAGTATTCTTGTCTGAAAACAGGTAGCCCAATTAGACTTTACAGACCCAAATGTAGGCTGTTTGAAAGTGGAATACAAAGAGGTGTAGCCTATATGCAGACAATCACACATGTTAGACTGACAGATATGAAAGGGACTGAACACTGCCATGGTTACATGGGCAAAATTTCTTCAATCTGATTACAATTCAGATCAGAACATTACTGGTTACATGGATCCTGAAAAAGCTGATCCAATTAGGACGTGTGTTTCCATGTGTCACACGTTTGAACGGAATAAATCATTTCGACATTCTGAAAATACGTAGTAGAATAAGCAGCTTCTGGTGTTAGCAAGCCCTGCTTCGTGTCTTTCTCTTTTTGAAATGGACCTGTACTGTGTTATTCAGACTGTACTTTTGCTTCTGCTGGTCTCCGTAAGGAAGCTACAAGTACATACAGTACTTCTGCATATGACAAACAGAGGGAGACAGCAGGACTATACAAACCAGTTTTCTTTTACTCCCGCTATGTCTTCCACTAGCTGTTGTAAAGGCAGAAATACGTCACGTCGACATGTGGCTGATGTACAGACATGCGCTGTAAACATATTTTCTGCCCAACCTTCAGAATAAGTGTTTTCATGTGCACCATTCAGATTAACAATCGGCATAACCCACCCGTCTCAATCGGAATGAAATTTTGATCCAAATGAGCGTGATTGTGTCAGAATATTCAGATTGGTGTGTTTACATGAAGCATTTTTATTCCAATCAGGCTTTTAATCCGTTTACTTTTGTCCATGTAAACATGGTCACTAAGATGAATTTGATTGTGTGAATATTAATTACAGAATTATTGAAAATGAATTGGACATCCAATATTAGCGACTGTTTTAAGAACTGCCTGTTTATTTTTTTGTCAGATCACTTATTTGTGTGATCTTTTATGACTTGTATTCATAATAGTGTATCTTGCACTTTGGGGAATGGGAGTTGTTCAGTCATCATTATAATTGTTTTAGTTTGTATGTGTAGTTTATAGTGTATCATCAATAAACTCATGCAGTACTATAACAGGACATGTTTACAAATATTTGAGACCCATTGTAGTGCATCCTTTATATTTTAGCAATATTATAAGTACAAAACACCGAACATTAGTATACACAGCAGAATGACCCATTTGGCCACAGCTGTTGCATCAGTGTTGCCCATTTGTTAGTAAATAAAAATTTATTCCATTATTTGGGCAGTTTTTGTCACGGTCATCATTTAGTCAAAGCATGCGCATATGCGTCTGCATGTGATATGCAATTGATCTGGCCATTCCGCTCCACAATCATGGTGGTATTATTATTATTAACTTTTAATTTTTAGATAGCCATGCACCAGCAGGAGTGCCATGTTGAAATTGCGGTGCTGCAAAAGACTGTGGTGGCACACGGGTGAAGCACCAATGAAGCAGCAGCCGAGACGCCATCCCGTTCATCAGGCAGACTGGGCTTGGCTCCCTGGGAAGGACTGCGATAAGCTGGTCTGGCGGCTCCCCGCCCCCCCGTTCTCCACATATTGATGGCCAAAACGCAAAACGTGCTATCTGAAAAATGTACTTTATGAGAAAACTTAAAAAAAAAAAAAAAAAGGTTTTCTTTCAGAATGCTATGCTATTTTTTTATCAGAATAATTTTCTATCACAATAAAGGGTGGGGCTGTCTTGCAGACAGATATGAGCAGCCTCCCTTGTTCTCATCACTCAAAGTGAAATCTGCAAATCAGAAAATCCTGCAGATAGGAGGTTTTGCATTTCAGCCATCAATATGCTTAATTATCCTTTAGAGCTACGCAATCACGACAACACTATGATTTTTTTTTTTTTTTTAAAGCATTAAGTCGTCAGCATTCTCTTTCTCTGGTCAAATTTGTCACTTTTCACTTCCTTGGTTTGTTTGCAGAGTGCTCTGGTGACTGGCTGTGATGCCACATATTATCCAATCAGTACGGAGTCAATCCGAAGCCCTGCCCACACTTCTAGAAGCCAGGGCATGAAAAAACAAAGCGGTGGCTAAACTTTCATTGATAAAAATTACACATTTTTGTTTTTTTTCAGACAAAACTAAGAAACTCAGCAGTAATTTAAACCAAAGAAACGATGGTCTTGATACACTATAATGTTTCCAATTAGCACAACTTAGCATCATTTAGCATTTGCTGTTTTATAATTAGACATGGTGTTAACGTTACTTACCTTCTATTAAAATGAGGTTAGAGGACTATCCTCTCTGACGCAGCACGATTGAAAACCGTCCCACATCCCTGACAAACAGGAGTAGCAGCTATTTGGCCAAACCGGTAGTTTGGAGTTAGCAACCACCAGAGAGCCTAGCCACCCACCACACACCTGCTCCACTACGTGCACTGCAGGGGGAGAGGTGGGGCACTGACAAGTAGGGAGTGAGGAGCTTTGTTCAAGAAACAGGAGCATGTGCATTTTTTTTTTTTTGTTGTTACTTATTTGTACCCGTAGGTAGATTTGGTTTGCAGTCTGGTGACAAGCCACCGGCTGCTGGTCGCTGCGTGCGTGAGCGCCCTAAACCTACATGTTTTTGGTATGCGGGAGGAAACCGGAGAAATCCCGGAGTAAACCCGCGCAACACGGGGAGAACATGCAAACTCCACACAGCTCACTGTTGGTCGGGGGCTGGGATCGAACCCACGATCTCATGATCCCCGTGATCCCCCGGCCGAGAGTAAACTGTGCTGCCACAGTGCTAAACCACTGCGCCACCGTGCAGCCCATTTTAAATCACGATATAAATGATAGCGTATTCTATTAAACAATAGACGTTTTTACAGTATATCGTCATCCGATATACATCATCATATTGCATATTCAGATGTGCGAGTTGACCACAAATCTGACGTACTAGCAAAGTATGGCACCCTTTGCAGCTCCTTTTCAACCGTTTCTCTACATTCCGTGTGCAGCTGGGGAAATGCTATCTGGGAGAAATATATACGGCCAAGGAGTTGGTAACAAGGGTAAATTACTTTAATCAGCCGCTTAAATCCAACATTCTGTGTGCTCAACAGGATGGCACTGCTTCAGATAGTAAAAAAAAGATTTGTAGTGTTACCTGATTTTGTGGGAATGTGTTGCGACAGTTTGCAGTGCACACTAAGCTGCTTCTTGACAAACTTTAAATAGCCAAAATATCTCCACACTACTGAATTCCTTGGACCCTTCTTTTCAACAATCTCCTCATCTATTGAGCGTTGGGCGGCATCCGTTTCGGTGCATCTTTGACAACGCTGTCACTGGACTTTTCATTCATGTTTTCTGTTGTCTCCTACATGGCTGCGCTAGCCCAAACATTAGCAGGTGTGCTAAAGCTAAATTCACGGTGGCAAAAACACGCTGGTACACAAATGAGTGCAGTGGACGCATCTATGCACAAACCCTACACAAAGGGTGAGTGCTGATCAAGTGCATGCAGCCCCAAAGAAGTGTATGCACATACAGGTACGCAAATGGTCACAGTGAATTGTGCATGCACCCGGAACCTCCCGCCAGAGGGAAGTACTGAGCAATCCGCCAATATTGGGTAAACAAATGACCATCTTTTGGCCCGTCTGTTTTCTTCCTCTGCCACTAAAACAGCAAAAGCTCCTGTTTGTCTTGATTTTCATTGTATTCATGTGCCTCCATCACTTCTGCCATTTTAAACGTTTGCCACCATGCTCTTCTTTTGTGTTTGGATTGCAGCTGTTCAAATCAGTTTGGTGGCTCTTGGCTGCCGCTGACAGTACAGGCATATGAACTGCAGAGGGGTGTATGGGGTGTCAAGGGGGGATAGTACCTCTGACGGGGCAACAGTCGCACCTCCGGGTGGTTGGTCCGCTTTGGTTCCCACTTGGCACTCAATTCTCACCTGTGGCTCCAAGTAGCTGTTCGCATGCAACAGTGGCCACACCCCAGTAAACAGCTTTGACTGGCGGGCGAAACCAGGTGAGGATATCCGATGGGTTTGAAACCCTTGGTGAGGTAGGCTTGTCTACCTACGTATGCACAGACTGGACCCAGCGGACTACACGGAGGAAACCACCAGATTGGTTCAATGGGCTGGAAGGCAGACCCAGCAAAGCATTGTAGAGCACAACTCTCTCCCTCCAAGTCCTGTGGCAATGGGCAAGTGACAAAGCAGCAGGTGCGGATACACTGGAAGCTGTAGCCACAATCCCACACACAGGCGGCCCAGGACACAGGGTCGCTCTCCACTGTACCGAAACAGCAGTGGAGTTCGGAAGCCCCCTGGGTGTCTGAGCAGCCCTCTTTAGCATTCGCTCTGCTCACCTCCATGGCCTGAGGAAGGGGCTAGAAAAGGTGCCCTAAACATAGCCTGCTTCGCTACACCCTGGCCAGCAAGCCGCAGCTGGGGAGGATCCCACCCTAGTGGTCGAAATTCTCAGAAGAAATCAACTAAGGTCACGTCATTCACCATTGGCACTTGGAATGTGCGAACACTCATGGACAGTTCCAAAGTGGACAGACTTGAGAGATGGAAATCATTGGATGCAAGAGAACTCAGCAGATACAACATCCATATCGCAGCTCTGAGCGAGACCAGGTTTGCAGACGAAGGCCAGCTGACAGAAGTCAAAGTGGGCTACACCTTTTTCTGGAACGGTCAAGGCAGCGAAGAACGCCGTGAAGCAGGAGTGGGCTTGGCGATCAGATCCAATCTGATCAACAAGCTTACCAGCGTCCCCAAAGGAACCAACAACGGCCTCATGATCCTGCGGCTCCCCTTCCGAGGAAAACGCCATGCCACATTCATCAGTGCATATGCCCCCACCATGACGAACCCAGATGAGATCAAAGACAAGTTTTATGAAGACTTAGAGACTCTCACTGAAGGCGTACCAAAGGAGGACAGACTCATTGTTCTTGGAGACTTTAACATCAGAGTTGGTACAGACTACCAGACATGGGAGGGAGTCCTTGGGAGAAATGGAGTTGGAAAGTGCAACAGCAACGGTCTTCTCCTGTTGAAGACGTGTGCCTCTCATAACCTTCTGATCACTAATACAGTCTACCGCTTGCCTAATCGCAACAAGACCTCCTGGATGCATCCATGCAGCAAGCATTGGCATCTGATCAATTAAATCATTGTGAGAAGGAGAGACAGGCAGGATGTTACAGTGATGAAGGCGGTGTGTGGCGCAGACTGCTGGACGGATCACAGACTCATTCTCTCAAAGCTCAACATGCACATCCAGCCCAAACGGCGTCCACAGGGGAAAAAGGCAAACAAGCAACTCAATGTCCGCAAGCTGGAACAGCACTCTGTGCGACAAAACCTCAGTGAAGACCTGGACAGCAAGCTTAGTTAGCTCAACCTCGGGGCGTACGGAGCAGAAGAAGACTGGGCAGCTTTCAGAGACGTGGTGTACAACACCTCACTCACTCATCTGGGCCAGAACATGCACAAACACCATGACTGGTTTGATGAAAATGATGAGGACATCCAAAAGCTGCTTGACGAGAAGTGTGAAGCCCACAGAGCATACCAGCAAGACAGCAGATCTGCCTCTAAGAAGGCAACCTTCAACTCCATCAAAGGAAAGGTGCAGGCAAAGCTCAGAGAGATGCAGAACTTCTGAGTCAGCAAAAAGCCAGATGAAATACAGCAGTACGCTGGCAGCAACAACTCCAAATGCTTCTATGATGCCCTTAAGATCATCTACGAGCCTCAGTCTTCTGGAACATCACCACTGCTCAGTGCTGATGGGTCCACTCCCCTCACCGACAACAACGCAATCCTGGAAAGATGGGCAGAACATTTCAGCAGCGTCCTGAACAGACCTTCGCCCATCAGTGCAGAAGCCATCTCTCACATGCCCCAAGTAGAGGTGAACATGTCTCTGGCAGAACCTTCAACGGAATCAGAAGTCCAAAAAGTGATCAAACTCCTTTCAAATGGCAAAGCACCAGGCTCTGACTCCATCCTAGCTGAAATCTACAAGGCAGAAGGACCAGTTCTAATACAGAAACTCACTGAGCTCTTTCAGACCATGTGGCAGCAGGAAGTTAACCCCCAGGAGCTCAAGGATGCCTCCATTGTCCATCTCTACAAAAGAAAAGGAAACAGGCAGTCTTGTGACAACCACCGTGGGATCTCTCTCCTTGCCATCGCCAGCAAGATCCTCGCAAGAGTCCTTCTCAACTGCTTCATTCAGCACATGGAAGGCGGTCACCTGCCGGAGAGCCAGTGTGGCTTCAGAGAGGGTCATGGAACTGCTGACATGATCTTCGCCACACACCAACTTCAGGAGAAGTGTCAAGAGCAGAACAAGGTCCTCTACACATTTGTAGATCTGACCAAGGCTTTTGATACCGTCAGTCGTGAGGGGCTGTGGAAGATCATGGCAAAGTTCGGCTCGGACAAGTTCATCAGCATGGTGCGCCAGTTCCATGACGGCATGCTTGCTCGAGTACTGGACGATGCTTTCCCAGTCACCAACGGGGTCAAGCAGGGCTGTGTACTCGCGCCCACACTTTTCAGCATGATGTTCACAGCCATGCTGTCTGATGCCTTCTGTGACGATGAAGAAAATGCAATCAGGATCAGGTACAGGATGGATGGCAGGCTCTTCAACCTATGGAGGTGCCAAGCCAAAACCAAGGTAGAAGGGGACTCAGTGCTCGACTTCCTGTTCGCATAGGACTGCGCACTCAATGCCGCTACAGAGGTCCAGATGCAGTAGACCATGAACCGCATCCCCACTGCTTGAGAAAACTTTGGGCTCACAATCAGTACAAAGAAAACCGAGGTCCGGCACCGCAGAAAACTTATGTGGAACCAGCCATCACTATCAACGGGGAGACCCTCAAGGTTGTCGACAAGTTCATGTACCTCGGCAGCACACTCTCCAGGTCTGTCAACATCGACGACAAGGTTGATTCGCGCACTGCCAAGGCAAGCTTAGCATTCGGACGGCTACATGCAACAGTGTGGGAAAGGAGAGGATTCAGGCTGACCACAAAACTGAAGGTGTACAAACCAGTTGTTCTGCCTTCTCTACTGTACGCCTGCGAGACCTGGACAGTCTACGAGCGCCATGTCAGAAAGCTAACCTGTTTCCACCTGAACTGCCTCAGAAATCTCATGAAGATCACCCGGCAGAACAAAATCCCTGACACAGAGGACCTCTCCCGAGCTGAGCTGCGTAGCATCCACACCCTGCTCAAGAGGGCCCAGATTAGCTGGGCTGGCCACCTTGTTCGTATGCCCGACTCATGCCTACCAAAGAGACTGTTCTACGGTGAACTACCAGAGGGAAAGTGCTCAAAGGTGATCAGAAGAAGCGCTACAAAGACACTCTTCAGGCCTCCCTGAAGAGCTTTCACATCAGTCCTGACACCTGGGAGACCCTAGCGCTAGACCGACCAGACTGGCGTAGCTATACCAGCAAAGGTGCTGCCTCCTTTGAGCTGAACAGGATTGCCAAGGCCCAGAGAAAACGTGAGCTTTGCAAGGCCAGAGCCACCCCTGTATCTTCTGCCCACGCAGACCACCTTGTGCCCGACCTGAGGCAGAGCCTTCCGTGCCCGCATCGGACTGATCAGCCACAGCCGGACACACTGCACCCAGTCCTTTTCCCTGTGATGTCCTTGGTCATCGTTGAGAACGACGGACGAACAACAACATGAACTGCAGATTATTTTGACTGCGCATGCATGAAATGCAGCTTCTATGAGCGACAGCTTGCAGTGGCTCAAAAACCATTCTAATACTGCTGTGTATGCAAACACAGTCTACAGAACGCAAATGTTTTTCTCTCGGAGGGACTCTGAACAGGCCTTAAGGCTAAGCCCCGCCTACGTGCTGGTCCTACACACCTACGCATGCTGTTGTGTGCATCAATCAAACGTGACTTCCAGCCACATAATTGGTTTGGTGCGGTGTATTCTTATTTTCATTGGCTTTTCGTGTTGTCTGTCAAAACATGGAACGAGTGAGTTCTATCGAAGTTCAATCAAAAATGGTTTATGTCTCTATCGAGAAAAAGTTACTTTGCAATAATTATCATTATCATTTTTTTGCTCAACCCTAAATGTCGGTAAAGAAAACTTTGTTTAGCTTCTAAAGAAGAGAATACCAGACAATATTGAAATTCACTACTTGTTCAATTATAGGCCCAATTAATAGCTTGACCTACATAAAAAGAAAGTATTTAATGCTTAAGAAAATAAACTGCCAGTTTAAAGGGAATTATAAAATCCTATGACTGCCAACATTTCTGTGAAGACCTTAACTGAACTTAAGAACTTGAGTTGCTTGTGCTGTAGTTACTGTATTTTAGGGCAAAAAGTCACCAGTTGTTCAGGACAGCAGAACATTTAACAATTACTAAACAGCAGAAAATTGTTCATCTAATAGCTTAGTGGTAAATGAGCAGGTTGACATCATAAGACCAACATTTTATCTCAATGCGCTTCAAAAGCAGCAGATTGTCTTTTATTAAAAGCCTGACATAAGGAACATTTTACTTCACTGAATGACAAAAGATTAACAGTCTTATACAGCAGTAACCTCACTGCTCCCTCCATGTAAACAAGCATAAACACAATCTGCTGTGCTGACAGGATGTGAGGTTTTCTGCCATGCCATTATGTCATGAGTTTAAAATAAACAACAAGGCAGAGTGCCTGATCCTACTCAGCTTTTTAGAAAAACTGTGCCAACACCAACAAGTAACAGAGTGTTTTCAGAGAAGAACCCAGTATCTGGACCTGATTATTTAATGTGACTTTTTATTGTGCAACCTGCAGTCATCTCCCCTGTAATCTACTCATTTGTCCAACAGACCTAGAATGGATCTGTCCTTACCTCTGACATCTGAGAAAGTATAGTGATCCTGCATGTCAGCGTTTTGTGTTTCAGTGTTTCATACAGTATGGCCAAAGACAATCTAATCAGTTTCAGGGCAACCACTTGCAAAAGTTTCAAACCCTCTATAGTGATGTTATGTTCGACACTGCCCACTCGACACTGATTCGAGCAATATAACATGGAAGTGTCGCGAGCAGAGTGTGGAGCACTGTCAACATGGCCACAGTCATGTGACCGTAGCGAACGAGGCCTCTTTGTCACATCACGTGATTTGAGACCTGGCAAGAAATCTGAGACGGCTGTGCATTGCATATGTGTGTTACTAGTGAAGGACTTAAAAGGGGTCTGATTTGCCACTCAAACTGAAGGGTTTTTGAGAGGAGATTTGTTATCATTGCATTTGCTATTTGAGTAGAAGTCAGGGACAGTATTACACAAGTTAGAATTAGGTTGAGGTTTAGTAACATTAAACAACACATTACATGTACTAAATATGACACATAAGATACATTAATGATGGTAAAACTGAGGCCTGATAAAACAATGAACAACTTTGAGACAATAGCTTCATGATTGACAGTGTTTTGAAACATTTCATAAAGAGTATTCAACTGAATATAGGTTGAAAAGGATTTTTAAATCTTTTGTACCTTGAAATGATGTTTCCTACATCATTATGATGGTATATCACCCCTTGATCAGGCAAATGTATCTTTCAAAACTGTGTAAGCCTGCAGCATCACCTGCTTCAGAGCTATGTAGCAGAGGTGGGCAATATGGCCTAAAAAAAAAAAAAAAAAATCACAATATTTCTGTGAATTTTCATGATAACGATATTTTTCACGATATTGTGGAATACAGGTTTTTTCTTTTAAATTTATGCCAAAAGGACAGTTTACTGGATGCAGATGGAGGAGCAACTTTCTGCGCCATGTTTGTTTTGCCGTTTCTTTGGTAACGCGTAACTTCCATCAGCAGCATAACGGTGTGACATCGTTACACAGCAGACCCCAAATCTCGTGATATTCATTTTTACACCAGTAGCAAAATTTATACCAGTGTCATCATGAATGATATGCCACACTCCTACTATGTAACATTAGCCATGTTTACATGGACACAAGTAACCAGATTAAAAGCCTGATTGGAATAAAAATGCTTCATGTAAAGATAAGATAAGATAAGCCTTTATTAGTCCCACAACGGGGAAATTCCAGGATTGCAACAGCACAGGGATAGCAACACTCAGAGCAACAATCAGAAGGCAAGAAAAAAA
Source organism: Pholidichthys leucotaenia (assembly GCA_020510985.1). Classification (NCBI taxonomy): domain Eukaryota; kingdom Metazoa; phylum Chordata; class Actinopteri; order Cichliformes; family Pholidichthyidae; genus Pholidichthys; species Pholidichthys leucotaenia. The sequence continues at coordinate 154,460,147 of CM035847.1, read as the reverse complement.
AAAAAAAAAACAAAAAAAAAACAAGCAAGAGCAGCTAATATACATATGTACATATTACTATAAAATATATATATACACACACACACACACAGACACACAGTGCAGAGCATTGTAGCTGGATGGAATAAATATATGAATATATGAACACACAGTGCAGAGCATTGTAGCTAGATGGAATAAATATGCAAGTATATAAACACACACAGTGCGGAGCAATGTAGCTAGATGGAATAATATGTAGATATATAAAAACACAGTGCGGAGCATTGTAGCTAGATGGAATAAATATATAGATATATAAATATAAACACACCCAGTGCGGAGCATTGTAGCTAGATGGAATAAATATGTAAATATATAAACACACACAGTGCAGAGCATTGTTGCTAGGTGGGATGAAACAGCATAACCGTCTATTTAGTTATCCTACATGGTATGATTATGTGCCCATACATATTCTCACCCTCCATAGCGACCGGTGTGTTCCTAGTTGTATGCCGGAGAGGACCATTGTGTAAGTCTATTGCATCTTTTGCATTCAAAAAAAACTATTAGTTTGTTACGTCTTTTTGCTATCTCTGCGAGCAGCCCTGCTTAGGTTGTACAGTCTGACAGCCGTTGGTAGGAAGGACCTACGAAACCTCTCGGTTGTGCACCTGGGATGATGTAGTCTGCTGCTAAATGAGCTCCTCAGTGCATCCAGTATGTCCTGCATAGGGTGGAACTCGGACTCCAGCAGAGATGACAGTTTAGCCACCGTCCTTCTCTCTCCTATCTCCTCCATCGGATCAAGGCGTTGCCCCAGGACAGAGCTAGCTTTCTTAATCAGTTTGTTCAGTCTCTTCCTATCGGCTGCAGTAATGCCACTGCCCCAGCAGACCACTCCAAAAGTGATGGCTGGTAAACACGCCAATCTGAATATTCTGACCCGATCATACTCATTCAGATCAAAATTTCATTCCAATTGAGACGGGTGGGTTATGCCGATTGTTATTCCGATTAGTGCGTATATAAACACTTATTCCGAAGCTTGGGTCGAAAATATGTTTACTGCGCATGTCTGTACGTGAGCCACATGTCGATGTGACATATTTCCGCCTTTACAGCAGCTAGCGGAAGACATGGCGGGAGTAAAAGAAAACTGGTCTGTATCGTCCTGCTGTCTCCCTCTGTTCGTCATATGCAGAAGTATGTACTTGTAGCTTCATTACGGAGACCAGCAGAAGCAAAAGTACAGTCTGAATAATACAATACAGGTCCATTTCAAAAAGAGCAAGACACAAAGCGGGGTTTGTTTACACCGAAAGTTGCTTCTTCTTCTACTATTTTCGGAATGTAGAAATGTTGACGTGTGCATGTCAAAATGATTCAGTCCATTCAAACGTGTGACACATGGAAACAAATGTCCTAATCGGATCATCTTTTTCAGGATCCATGTAAACAGTAATGTTCTGATCTGAATTGTAATCAGATTGAAGAAATGTTGCCCATGTAACCATGGCTGTTGTCTGGGACAGGGGTCGGCAACCTGCGGCTCCGGAGCCGCGTGCTGCTTTTTCATCCCTCTGCTGCGGCTCCCTGTGGCTTTGGAAAATAAATAATGAGTGTCACGAGCCGAGCCGGCTTGGCTTTCCCCGGCTCGGCCCTGATCTCTCTGTGGGTTTTGGTTCTTCTGTATATGTGCATTATGTGTATTTTGTACTCATTTCCATATTCATAGCCACTGCCTGACTGGCAGCTGTTAGTCAGCCTCTGTGACCTACTTTCTCCCATGCTGCTGACAGTCTGTCGGTCCAGCCACGCCCCTCGCTCTCCCTCTTATTTCCATCAGCTGTTCCCAGCCCCGGTAATCATCTTTCCCGCGCCTCGCGCAGGTGTTTGTATTTAAGCAGCTCTTTGCTAGACAAACACCGCTGGAACCATTATACTCGTTAGATGGCTGTTCTCCGCCATCTGACCATCACGTCTCAAAGGACTATTTCTGTGTGTGCTCGCTGGAAGACGCTGGGACTACTCGGACTGCCCCCTCACTGTGAGTTATCGCTGTTAGTGTTTCTGTTTGCCGCTGTGCTGCTACGCTTTCTGTTGCGTTTCCCCCCATGCAGCACAGCCGCTACGCTTTGGCTGTCGCCCAGTGTAATCCTCCCGTATGTGTTGGGCGTCCTGGAGGACTCTTAGTTAACCCGAGCTGTCTTGTCTTTTGTATGTTCACTTTGGTGTCAATAAATGTGTGTTTGGTGAAACCCTGCACTAAATCCATTCGTCCTTTTTTCCCTCCTCTGTGTGCTGTGGTAAAGCTAACGGGGAACTTATGACAAATGAGTATTTAATTAAAATGTATTTTATTTTAGTTAGTTTTTAAACTGTAATTTTAAATTTGAAGTTATGGTGATCTTGTAAAATCTAAATATAAGTGGTGCTAAAGTGTTTTTTTTTTTGTTGTCCATCCATCCATCCATCTTCTACCGCTTTTCCGGAGGTCCGGGTCGCGGAGGCAGCAGTTCAAGCAGAGAAGCCCAGACTTCCCTCTCCCCAGCCACCTGCTCCAGCTCTTCAGAGGGGATACCAAGGCGTTCCCAGACTAGCTGGGAGACATAGTCTCTCCACCGAGTCCTGGGTCTGCCCCGGGGTCTCCTCCCAGTGGGACGTGCCTGAAACACCTCAAGTGGGAGACGTCCAGGAGACATCCTAATCAGATGCCCATACCACCTCAACTGACTCCTTTCAATGTGGAGGAGCAGCGGTTCTACTCTGAGCCTCTCCCGGATGACTGAGCTCCTCACCCTATCTCTGAGGGTGAGTCCAGCAATCCTACGGAGAAAGCTCATTTCAGCCGCTTGTATCCGCGATCTCGTTCTTTCGGTCATTACCCAAAGCTCGTGACCATAGGTGAGAGTAGGAACGTAGATTGACTGGTAAATCGACAGCTTTGCCTTAGAACTAAGCTCCCTCTTCACCACAACAGACCGGTACAACGTCCGCATCACTGCAGATGCTGCTCCAATCCGTCTGTCGATCTCTCGCTCCATTTTCCCCTCACTCGTGAACAAGACCCCAAGATACTTAAACTCCTCCACTTGGGGCAGGAGCCTGTCCCCAACCCGGAGAGGACAATCCACCTTTTTCCGGCTGAGGACCATGGACTCGGACTTGGAGGTGCTGATTCTCATCCCAGCCGCTTCACACTCAGCGGCAAACCGTCCCAGCAAGAGCTGTAGGTCATTGCTGGATGAAGCCAACAGGACAACATCATCTGCAAACAACAGAGATGAGATCCTGTGGTCACCAAGTATGACACCCTCCATTCCCTGGCTGCGCCTAGAAATCCTGTCCATAAAAATTATGAACAGGACCGGTGACAAAGGGCAGCCCTGGCGGAGTCCAACTCTCACTGGGAATGACTCCGACCGAGTGTTGGCAATACGAACTAAACTCTCACAACGGTCGTACAGAGACCGAATAGCTCGTAACAACAAGCCCGATACCCCATACTCCCGAAGCACCCCCCACAAAAATCCACGAGGGACGCGGTCAAATGCCTTCTCCAAGTCCACAAAACACATGTAAACTGGTTGGGCAAACTCCCACGAACCCTCAAGAATTCTCGAGAGGGTAAAGAGCTGGTCCGATGTGCCACGGCCAGGACGAAAACCACATTGCTCCTCCTGAATCCGAGGTTCGACCAACGGCCGGACTCTCCTCTCCAGTACCTTTTTTGTTGTTGTTGCTCTTAATATGCGTCACAACCGCCAACGTGTGACACCCGCCGGTGCACGATTTCTTGAACTTTTCGACCCCAGGTAGGCCAACTATGGAGAATTCTAAGAAAAGTGAGAGAAGAAAACAGAATATTTAATGCTACGTGGGCAGATTCATTTGCTTTCACTGCTGACGAGACTGGTTAACCAGTATGCTTAATATGTAATGAGAAACTAGCAAACAAAAAGTCAAATGTCGCAAGACATTTCCAGAATAAACATGCAGTCTTTGGTCAAAAATATCCAGGTAGAGATGAGAGAAAAAAAGCCGATTCAGAACTGATGCGGAAGGTTGCTCTAAGCAAAAATCATTTCAAGAAGTGGATGAAGTCTGCAAATTCAACTACATATGCTAGTTTTGTGGCTGCTCAGGAAATAGTCAGGCACGGGAAGCCATTCACAGATGGAGAATATATATATAAAAGAATCTTTCACTAAGATTTCAGAACATCTATTCATGGACTTTAAAAACAAGAGTGAAACTGTGCAGAAAATCAGGGATATGCCCCTCTCTGCAAAGACTGTCAAAGAGAGAACCATAAAAATGGCAGAAGACATCACCAGACAGCAAATTAAAGACATCAATTCAGCTGTGGCCTACTCAATTGCCTGTGATGAGTCTAAAGCAAAGGTGATATTAAACAAATAGCGCTGTTCTGCCGGTATGTAAACTCTGCTGGGCCACAGGAAGAAATGATTGAGTTGATACCACTAAAAGGCCAAACACAGGGGGAGGACATCTGTGAGGCTATCTTGAATTGTTTAAGAGCCAAAGGAATAAACACCACCCACCTGGTGTCAGTGGCTACTGATGGGGCACCACGTATGACAGGAGCGCAGAAGGGCTTTGTGGCTTTACTGCAGAAGTCGCTGGACAGAAAGCTGCTGACTTTTCACTGCATCCTGCACCAAGAGGCACTGTGTGTCCAACATTTTCCTCGGAATGCACAGAAATAATGAATGTTGTCATTCAGATTGTCAATAAAATAATGGCAAAAGGTTTAAATCACTGTCAGTTCCTTTTGTTACTGGACGAGCTGGAAAGCACATATTCTGATCTCCTGCTGCACAACAAAGTCCGGTGGTTGTCCAGAGGGGAGGTGCTGAAACGCTTTGCCGCGTGTCTGGAAGAAGTGAAAATTTTCCTGGACAGCAAGGGACTCACCTTTCCTGGGCTGGAAAAGCTACACTTCATGGTAGACATGACAGCGCACCTGAACACAGCTCTTCAGGGGAAAGGACGCACAGCCCTGCACATGTTGTAGGAGGTTTTGGCATTCGAGCGCAAGTTGACAGTGCTTGCCAGAGATTTACAGAAAGGTACACTGTCTCACTTCCCCAATTTGAGAGAGTTCAAACAAGCTCACAACATGATAAATTCGAAGTATTTACATTCTGCAATCATCGCAATGCAAACATCGTTTGGGAAACGATTCTGTGAGTTCAGAGAGGGAAAAAAAAGCACATTATCCTTCCCTGTCACTCCCCTAAGCATTGATCCATCCCTACTGAATACGACTGCATTGGCAGGTGTGAGTCAACCTGATCTTGAGATGGAACTGGCCGACATAGCCGACAAAGACATATAGGTGTCCAAATTTAAACACTTGACAGTAGACCTTGAAGATGTTGCCCGTCAGAAGGCCGTTCTTGCTCAGAATCACAAATGGAGTGATATTGAAAACCTCCCCAAACCAGACAAACTTGTGTTCGTAACATGGAATGCTATCCCCGACATTTATGTGAACATGAAAAAGTATGCGCTTGGAGTCCTGTCGATCTTTGGATCCACATATGTATGTATGTATGTATGTGTGCTCTCCAACATGAACTTTATTAAAAACAAACCTCGCGCACTCTCACAGATGACAGCTTACGATCCTGTGTAAAGAGGAAGGTGACGTCATACAGCCCTGATGTGCAGACGCTGTGCAGTGAGGTTCAGGAGCAGAAATCACATTAACCAAGTATGATAAATATTTTAATTGCCTACTGTTTTGCATATATTGATATTTTTTCATTGTTCAGTGAAATAGTCCTTTTATTATTTAGGTTGACAGCTGACTGCACGCGCCAGTAAAAGGATGACGGTACACAGAAGAGGACGGCATTTTTGGTTTGCTGCCGGTGGATAATTTAAGTTCAGTGTTTTTTTCATAAATACAAGAAGGACTCAAATAGACATTGAGTATTTTACTTGAAAGTAACCTTCAATCCAACGTCTTTTTTTCGGAGATCAAAATGTTTTTGTTGAATGCAGAAATGTAATTTTGTTTGCTCTGCAGGAGTTCATTGATTTCATAAATGCAACACATTATAGTTTGTTTATACATAGCATAAAGGCAAAAAAAAAACAAAAAAAACAACGTTATATGCAGTGTTATTTCATTTTAAATGTCAAAAGGGTTTTGTGGCTCCCAGTGTTTTCTTTTCTGTGGGAAACAGGTCCAAATGGCTCTTTGAGTGGAAAAGGTTGCCGACTCCTGGTCTGGGGAGAAAAAAATGAAAAGGCTGAAACAAGCACATTTTAGGACCTGCCACAGGGTGCTGTGCTTGTGCAAGTAACTTTAAAAGGAAGCCATCTAGGTTGTCATTTTTAGAATAGACATCATGGCTGAGCCAAGAAAGAAAACCAAACAGGATTTTGTCAGAGAAAATTATACAAACAAAGTGACCAAGAAAGAGCCCGGACAAGAGTGAACATCAGACAAGCTTATACTTGTTAGGAGAGCTAAAAGAGATAAAGGAACACAACACATTCAATTCAACTCTATTTACAGGTGCATCTCACTAAATTAGAATATCATCATAAAGTTGATTTATTTCAGTAATTCAATTCATAAAGTGAAACTCATTTTATATAGATTCATTACAGACAGAGTGATATATTTCAAGTGTTTATTTCTTTTAATTTTGATGGTTATGGCTTGCGGCTCATGAAAACCCAAAAATCAGTTTCTCAAAAAAAATTAGAATATTACGTAAGATCAATTTTAAAACATTGATTTTTTTTTTTTAATAGAAATGTTGGTCAATTAAAAGTATTTCCATGCACACACTCAATACTTGGTCAGGGCTCTTTTGCATGAACTAATACTGCATCACTGTGGCATGACATGAAGGTGATCAGCCTGTGTTACTGCTGAGGTGTTATGAAGGCCCAGGTTGCTTTGATAGCGGCCTTCAGCTCATCTGCATTGTTGGGTCTGGTGTCTCTCATCCCCCGTTAACAATACTTCATAGATTCTGTATGGGGTTTAGGTCAGGAGAGTTTGCTGGCCAGTAAAATATGGTGATACCATGGTCATTAAACCAGGCTTTGGTACTTTTGGCAGCAGAGTGGGCAGGTGCCAAATCCTGCTGGAAAATGAAATCAGCATCTCCATAAACCTTGTCAGCATAGGGAAGCATGAAGTGCTCTAAAATGTCCTGATAGGCAGCTGCATTGACTCTGGACTTGATAAAACACAGTGGACTAACACCAGCAAATGACATGGCTCCCCAAATCAGTTGCCAAGTCCTGTGACTTGGAAATCAAGATCCCAGAGTCTGGAGGAAGAGTGACCAGGCACAGAATCCAAGCTGCTTGAGGTCCAGTGTGAAGTTTCCACAGGGAGGGATGGATGGATAGATAGATGGATACATAGATAGATAGATGTACTTTATTGATCCCAAACTGGGAAATTACAGTGTAACAGCAGCATGACAGTAGACAACCAAACAACAGAAACACACACATGACCGACAAAGGGATTACCCATGGAAAGTAAAAACTAACAACTATAAAACATATATACATCATAGCTTAATATATGATGACCCATATAAACACATGAACCATCCCACTGCACAAAGAAGGACCATCAGGAGCAGAGTGAAAAAGTGATGTACCAGTTAGTCTGTAAAGTGCATATGGCAGCATAGCTATGCCAGAATACAACATCATAGTGAGTTATTGTACAGTGAAATTGTATGTGGCAGGAAAGATTTCCTGTACCTGGCCGTTCAACAGCGAAGGTGTAGTAGTCTACTGGAGAAAGTGCTTCGCTGTCTATCTAGTGTGTGGTGGAGGGGGTGATCAGGATTGTCCATGATGGATCGCAGTTTATTTAGTGTTGTCCTCTCCATCACTGTCTCAAAGGTCTCCGGTCTGAGACCAATTACAGAGCCAGCCCTCTTGATAATCTTGTCAAGTCTGTTGGTATCTCTGGCCCTGATACTGCTACCCCAACAGACAGTAGCAAAGAAGATGGCGCTGGCGACAACAGTCTGGTAGAAAAGCTCCAGCATCCTGCTGCACACGTTGAAGGATCTCAGCTTTCTCAGGAAGTAAGAGTCTGCTCATCCCCTTCTTGTGCGCAACATCGGTGTTGGATCTCCAGTCCAACCCACTGCTGATCCTGACACCCACATATTTGTAGTCCTCAACCACTCCCACATCCTCCCCCCAATCTGCAGTGGCTGAGAAGGAGCCTTCCTCTTCCTGAAGTCAATCACCATCTCTCTGGTCTTTCTGACATTAAACCTCAGGTGATTCTGCTCCGTCCCCTCCACAAATCTGTCTACCAGTGCCCTGTACTCCCCCTCCTCTCCTCCTCTTATACATCCCACAACAACTGAGTCACCAGAGAATTTTTGCAGGTGGCATGACTCAGTGTTGTACTGAAAGTCAGTGGTGTATAAGGTAAAAAGAAAAGGAGAGATGATGATATGTGGACCCATGTCATCTGCTGGTATTTTTCCACTGTGTTTAATCAAGTCCACTGTCAGTGCAGCCATTTAACAGGAAATTTTAGAGCACTTCATGCTTCCCTCTGCTGACAACCTTTATGGAGATGCTGATTTCATTTTCCAGCAGGACGTGGCACCTGCCCACACTGCCAAAAGTACAAATACCTGGTTTAATGACCATGGTATCACTGTGCTTGATTAGCCAGCAAACTCTCCTGACCTAAATCCCATAAAGAATCTATGGTGTATTGTCAAGAGGAAGATGAAATACACCAGACCCAATAATGCAAACAAGCTGAAGGCTGCTATCAAAGCAGCCTGGGCATCCATAACACCTCAGCAGTAACACAGACTGATCGCCTCCATGCCATTTGATGCAGTGATTATGCAAAAGGAGCCCCGACCAGGTATCGAGTGTGTACATGGACATATTTTTCAATTGGCCAACATTTCTATTAAAAATCTTTTTTTTTTTAATTAATTTTATATAATATTCTAATTTTTTGAGAAACTGAATTTGGGGTTTTCATTTGCTGCAAGCCAAGTTAAATTAAAAGAAATAAAAACTTGAAATATATCACTGTGTGTGTAATGAATCTATATAATATGAGTTTCACTTTTTGAACTGAATTATTGAAATAAATCAACTTTTCAGTGACATTCTAATTTATTGAGCTGCACCAGTATATGGCGCCATTTCACAACAATAGTCATCTCATAGCACTTTCAACTGTAGGGGACATCCCTATAATTGCAGAAAGACCCCAGTAATCAGGCGATCCCCTGTGAGCAAGCACTTGGCAACGGTGGAGAGGAAAAACTCCCTTTTAACAGTTAGAAACCTCCAGCAGAACCAGGCTTGGGGAGGGGCAGTCATCTGCTGCAACTGGCTGGGGGGAGAGGGGATAGAGAAGAAGAAGAAGAAAAGAACAGACATGTAGACAGCAAACAGCACGACGGGTACTCAATCTATGGGAGAGAACAAACAGATGTTAATGACCCGCAAAAATATTTCATTGAGAGTGAAGAAAGGAGTGAAGCCCAGTGCACTGTTGGAGGTCCCCAAGCTGTCTAAACCTATTAGCAGCATAACTAAGGGAGGGTTCAGGGGCACATAATCCCTCCCTAATTATAGGCTATATCAAAAAGGAAGGCTTTAACCCTATTCTTAAAAACAGAGATCGAGTCTGACTCCTGAATCCAGATTGGCAGCTGGTTCCACAGGAGAGGAGCTTGATAACTGAAGGCTCTGCCTCCCATTGTACTTTTGGAGATTCTAGGTATTACAAGTAATCCTGCATTTTGGGAGCGTAGTGCTCCGTTAGGATGATAGGGTAGTATCAGATCTTTTAAATAAAAAGGGGTCTGATTATTTAGAGCTTTGTAAGTGAGAATAAGGATTTTAAACTTAATTCTAAATTCTATGGGAAGCCAGTGAAGGGAGGCCAGAGCCAGAGAGATGTGATTTCCCTTTCTAGTACCTGTTAAAACTCTTGCTGCAGCATTTTGGATCAGCTGAAGACTTTTTAAAGATGCTTTAGGACAACCTGATAGTAAAGTTACAATAATCTAATCTAGAGCTAACAAAAGCATGGATTAGTTTCTCAGCATCACTCTGAGACAAAACGCTCCTAATCTTGGCAATATTATGCAAATGATAGACAGCAGTCTTAGAAACAAGTTTAATATGTGAATTAAAGAACAGATCTTGATCAAAAATAACTCCAAGGTTCCTCACAGAACTATTAAGAGAAAGAGTACCCGCATCCAAACTAAGAGTTTGATTTAGAAAGGTATTTCTAAGGTTTTCTGGACCAACTAGAAAGCCTTCAGTCTTATTTGAATTTAATAGCAAGAAATTATAAGTCATCCAAGCTTTTACTTCCTTAGGACAAGCCTCTAATTTGGCTATTTGATTACTGTCATCTGGCTTCATTGACAAGTATAACTGTGTGTCATCTGCATAGCAATGAAAATGTATACAGTGCTTTCTAATAATGTTGCCTTGCGGAAGCATATATAAACTAAAAAGAATAGGGCCTAGCACAGATCCCTGTGGAACTCCATGACTGAGCTTTGAATTGGAAAAAAAACCTCATTATTGACATGAACAAATTGGAACCTATAAGATAAATAAGATTTAAACCACTGTAACGAAGTTACATTAAGTCCAACAAGGTGTCCTCGTCTATCAAGTAAAATATTATGATCAATAGTATCAAAAGCTGCACTAAGGTCCAAAAGGACAAGTACAGAAACAAGTCCATTATCAGATGCGACAAGGAGGACACTAGTGACCTTCACTAAAGCTGTTTCAGTACTATGATGGATTCCAAACCCAAACTCACATCAGATGACCTGGACGAGAAGGTTAACTTTTTTTTGCTTACCCTCTCTGGTTTTGCTGTTTTCAAAAATGGCAAAGACTTCAGAACTTGCTGGATAACAAACCATCAGCTTTGTAAACAAACATGGCTATCAATGCTACAAAAATTTACAACTATGATAACAGCCAAATATGCGTCACAACTGTAGGGGGGACCTTGAGAGCAATTTCTTCTTAGTGTTGCTTTAAATCTCTTCATGGTCTGCAATTAAATTACTTTTGCATGTGAATTCACCCCTGAAGGGCCACTTTAAAGCCAAGACAAATCTTTGACTTCTTAACTATTAAATTACAGCAATTACTGAGAAATTAATATCACTTGATTAGAATGCAAATGTATTCAGAAACGTACTGCAAAATCTAATCATCCACTCTACATTGTGAAGCTGTGTAGTTTATCATTTTATCTTTGAGAAATCTAATTTACAAAAGAAAATCTACATAATCAACACCAATATGATAACAAAATGAGGTGACTTTGTTTTCCCCTTCTATACTCTGTCCCCACAGCTACACACAGCACATCTGACAGCAATCTTAGAAGTCTAATGTGCTAGAACTTCACCCACAGTACAAAAGGATTAAGAGGCCACCAAAGGTCGGGTGGGTTGGTTCTTCAAATCACAGCTGTGTTACAGTGTGGTTACAGTTCAGTTAGGTCAGATGGCAAACATCCTGTTTCAGCTGACTCACACCCAATGATGGAAAAGGATTTATCTAAACACAAGTGGCTTACATACCAGGACAGCAACCAATATGGGTCTGTATTATTATTATTATTACTATTTTCAATCTATCATTACTGATGTAAAAGGGTGATGAGCAGGATATTATCAGCATGTAGTTTAATACTTTAACAGCTGAAAGCAGCAAATATGTGGCCCGTGCTGGCAAAATGAGTCACAATAAGGAAGTTTTCAAAACTGAGGTAATGTTGCTTTCATATCCTGTACTGAAAGACCTTCAAAATGATATTTAATTTGTAGGAATTGCGCAAAAACAGACCAGCAACAAGCCGCTTTTGTTTATATTTTGGCTGGTTTGAAAACTTGCATTTGATCAGTCCTGAAATACGTCTTCCGCAAAAACGTGTATGTTTAGAAAGTAGGAGTTTCAAGCTTTACAATGATACCAGGCACTGACTGGGGATTTCCCGGGACTTGCCGCCAGCAAACAAAGACAGAATCATGATTTATGACTTCTCCTGCCTGTAGCTCGTAATTACCCGGTGCGCATTCCGACTCATTTTGCCAGCATGGGTCACATATGGATGTGACGTTACACTGTACATTTTCATAGCGGTAGAAGTGGTGGTAGCATTTGTTTCAGGAATGTTAAAAGAAATACATTAAAAAGCTAATAAAAGTAAATCATGACAATATATTTTCATGTCAGTGTATAACATGATCAGAAAAATTCCTTGGAGCATCAGAATAAAAATCAAACAAAATGTAAACACAAGTAAATAACATCTATACCAATTATTCCACAGCTAACTGCTGTAGCTGCTGTCAGTGGTATTTGGAACAAAATCTCAAATGATACAGACCATCTTATTTTCAAGAGTTCAGTAACTGATTTTTTGCTTTGCACATTACTAATACAGACTTAAATAAAAAAAAGATAGCCTTGTTGGGTAAGTATTATAATTTAAAAATTCCAATGTCTCTTTTATGAAGCATGAAAACTGAATTTGTTTTAATAATAATAATAATGCATTTTATTTATATCACACTTTACATTTAAAAGGAAATAAATCTCAAAGTGCCACAGAGTAAAAACTGTTAAAAAATAAAAATAAGAATAACAAAAGCAGGCCTAAAATCATATAGGTGACTGTTGTTATGCTTTATAAAAGAGAAGAGTTTTAAAAATTTCTTGAAATACTCCACTGTCTGTGGCACTGTCGGGTAATCAGGCAGAGCATTTCACAACCGTGAAGCAGCTGCCGAGAAAGCTCCGTCTCCCATTGTGCATAGCTTAGACCTGGAGATGTGTAGTCGGTAGGTATTTGTGGAGTGGAGGCTGCTGGTGTGTTTCTGATGTTGAAGGAGTTCTTTTACGTAATCATGTGCATTACCATGTATGCATTGGTATGTGAGGAAGGAAGGATGGAAGGATGGATGGATGGATGGATGGATGGACTTTATTGATCCCAAACTGGGAAATTACAGTGTAACAGCAGCATGACAGTACACAACCAAACAACAGAAACACACATGACAGACAAAGGGATTACCCATGGAAAGTAAAACTAACACGACTATAAAAACCTATATACATCATAGCTTAATATATGATGACCTGTATAAACACATGAATCATCCCATTGCACAAAGAAGGACTATCAGGAACAGAGTGAAAATGTGAGGTACCAGTTAGTCTGTAAGGTGCATGTGGCAGCATAGCTATTAGGGGTGGGTTCAAAAGATCAATATATCGATATGGATCGATACATGTTTGACTGAGCCGATATCGATCCACAAAATCCGCGGATCGATCTTTTAATATTAATATGTTTTAATATAATATTTTTACGTTTGTGAACGTCTGCTGAGTATAATCGGGTCGAAACCGGGTCAGTCAGCCAGGAACAACGGCCGAGAACCATAAACAACTGACGCGCTAACGGAGCTAGCAAGCTAACGGATATGCTAGTTCTTCTTCTGTGGTGTTAAAACGGTTCTCATCCGGCAAGAGTTTCCTGCCGCGCGTGCTCTTTCGTGTTTACACGAGCGGCGATATTAACGTGCGTCTCTTAATTTAGCAACAAAAGTCACCGTAAAGATTGTCCTCAACAGCTTCTGAATATTTTTCATAAATAAAACTTCTGTGTTCCCTGCGGCGCGTGCACACGTCTTTTGTGTTTACATGACGCGGAGTTAATAACGTGCGTCTCTTAATTTAGCAGCAAAAGTCACCGTAAAGACTGTCCTCAACAGCTTCTGAATATTTTTCATAAAGCGGGGATAAACTGACTTTTACTCCGTGCAGCGCTGTGTTGGAACATCAAGTTGACGACTGATAAAGGGAAAATGCGGAGGCTGAAACCCGTGAAGCAGAGGGAGACTTGGAGCTGCTGAGACTGTAAGTATAATATTTGTTTGTTTTAACGTTTATGTCGTCAATTAATAATTTATCTGGCATGATGATGGTTTCTTTTACAAACTATGGACACAGAGAGAACTGTTGGTTAAGTGCTGTGAATAAATGCAGAATTAAGGTATATTTTATGAGATTATGGACTTCTGCCACTTAAGCGATGTGAAGAGAATAAATCACAATAAAATTAATAAAGGCTGCAGTACAACAAGCTATTGTTACTCAGTAGAACTAAATTGAAATGAACAAACCTTCTCAGGAAATGAACTGAAACCCTTTTCCAACATTGAAAGTTAATTTGTAGTTAAAATATTAAAAAAAAAACTAAATTATTAAACCCTACTGTGGTGTGGCGATCTAAAAATATGAATGTTAATTTTACTGTGAAATCTATTCTTTTTATCTGCCTTCAGATGTGTGAAGATTGGAAGCTTCATCCTCACTGAGACCTTCTGAAGGTCAGAGGTCGTCAGTGGAGGAGCATCCCTGCTTCATGTGGATTTCAGCACAGAAGAAGACCTTCAAATTCAAGGAGGTGCTGCCATCACTTTCTCCACACTAACATGCATTCAATGCAATTTAGTTGTTGTAATGACAAATTCTTTTATTTCTTTTTTAAAGTTCTCAGCAAGAACACAATATTGTTCATTTTTTTTTTTTTTTTTACAATTTTACTGAGCATTTAATTCTAAATAAATCACTGTTTAACAAGAAAATTTTGGCAATCCTGTACTTTTCTTGTGGTGTTACATAGAACAGCATCACTGTAAACTATGGAAAAAGCAGCTGCTTTAAAATCTGTACTTCCTCACACAACTTTGAGTGCAAAAAAAACTCTAAAAGTGCCATAACTTTTTGGAAAAGCTCCCACAAATCCAGGCTTTTTGGGCCACAACAATCACAAAAACAGCTGACAAAATCCTGGAGGGACTGAAATACAATGAGATTATGAATGCATGGTTCATGCATTGAATTTGTTTACTTACTCTGGGTGGTGAACTTGACACGACCCACCCTTTGCACTAAAGAAAGCACCTGTGAGCACTTTATGAAATGATAAGTTAAATAATAAAAAGTGCATTATTGTAACTGATTTTGGGTCAGTTCTATATGTGATAATTTATGAATTAACAAAGTTAGAAGATTCTTGGTACAATTTGCAGCATTAGGTCTCGAAGATTTTTGTTTCATGGGAAGTAAAATGGCTATTAAAATGGTAATTCCCCAGATCGAATCGGGATTGAATCAGAATCGAATCGAATCGATTCAGAATCTCAAGAATCGGAATCGAATCGATTCTGGAAATTAGGGATCGTTCCCAGCCCTAATAGCTATGCCAGAATACAACATCATAGTGAGTTATTGTACGGTACAGTGAAATTGCATGTGGCAGGAAAGATTTCCTGTACCTGGCCGTTCGACAGCGAAGCTGTAGTAGTCTACTGGAGAAAGTGCTTCGCTGTCTATCTAGTGTGTGGTGGAGGGGGCGATCAGGATTGTCCATGATGGAATGCAGTCTATTTAG
The DNA here is from genome assembly GCA_020510985.1 of Pholidichthys leucotaenia. Taxonomy (NCBI): domain Eukaryota; kingdom Metazoa; phylum Chordata; class Actinopteri; order Cichliformes; family Pholidichthyidae; genus Pholidichthys; species Pholidichthys leucotaenia. Next base: position 154,444,645 of record CM035847.1, on the reverse strand, counting down.
TGTTCTCCTCTCCACCACTGTCTCAAAGGTCTCCAGTCTGAGACCAATTACAGAGCCAGCCCTCTTGATAATCTTGTCAAGTCTGTTGGTGTCTTTGGCCCTGATACTGCTACCCTAAAAGACAGTAGCAAAGAAGATGGCGCTGGCGACAACGGTCTGGTAGAAAAGCTCCAGCATCCTGCTGTACACGTTGAAGGATCTCAGCTTTCTCAGGAAGTAAGAGTCTGCTCATCCCCTTCTTGTGCGCAACATCGGTGTTGGATCTCCAGTCCAACCTGCTGCTGATCCTGACACCCACATATTTGTAGTCCTCAACCACTCCCACATCCTCCCCCCTAATCTGCAGTGGCTGAGAAGGCGTCTTCCTCTTCCTGAAGTCAATCACCATCTCTCTGGTCTTGCTGGCATTCAACCTCAGGTGATTCTGCTCCGTCCCCTCCACAAATCTGTCTACCAGTGCCCTGTACTCCCCCTCCTCTCCTCCTCTTATACACCCCACAACAGCTGAGTCATCAGAGAATTTCTGCAGGTGGCATGACTCAGTGTTGTACTGAAAGTCAGTGGTGTATAAGGTAAAAAGAAAAGGAGAGAGCACAGTCCCCTGTGGAGCTCCCGTATCACTAGCCACCACTCCAGACAAGACATTGCCCAGCCGGACAAACTGTGGTCTGCTTGTCAGGTAGTCAGTAATCCAGGAGATCACATAGTTGTCAACCCCCGTCACCCGCAGCTTCTCACCCAGCAGCAGCGGCTGGATGGTGTTAAAGGCACTGGAGAAATCAAAAAAATGATTCTCACAGTGTCTCCTCTACCATACAGGTGCAGACAGGCTCGTTGCAGCAGGTAGATGACAGCATCTTCAACTCCTAAATGGGGCTGATATGCAAACTGCAATGGGTCCAGCCACGTCTTCACCTGCAGCCTCAGGTGGGCGAAGACCAGTCTCTCCACGACCTTCATCACATGAGATGTGAGGGCAACTCAGGGTCCTTGCAGAGATGCCATCAGGGCCCGCCGCCTTCCACTGACTGAGTCTCTCCAGCTGTTTCTCCACCTGATCTGTAGTCACCGTGAAGTGAGGGAGGGTCCTGGTGCACCCTGAGGAGGAGGAGGGGAGAGATGGAGAGAGGTTCTGCACAGAAGGGTGGGTGGGGAGGGGAGGGTGGGGGTCTGGTTGTGTTGCTTGGGTGACAGACTGTGAGTTGAACCTATTAAAAAACAGATTCAGTTCCTCAGCTCTCTCCTGGCTTCCAGATGTCTGCCTGACTCTCCCCTTGCACCCAGTTATTTGTTTCATTCCCTCCCACAGATCTTTAGTGCTGTTTTGCCTGAGTTTATCTTCCAACTTCCTCCTATAATTGTCCTTGCACCTCCTCAGCATCTCTCTCAGCTCATGCTGCACTCCCCTCAGCTTCTTCTTGTCGCTAGCTCTAAAAGCTCTCTTCTTTTTGTTCAGAAGTGCTTTCAGGTCATTAGTGACCCATGGTCTGTTGTTGGAGAAGCAGTGTACAGTCTGAGCTGGCATGGTCATGTCTTCACAGAATCTGATGTACAGTGGGGCAAAAAAGTATTTAGTCAGCCACCAATTGTGCAAGTTCTCCCACTTGAAAGATGAGAGAGATCTCCAATTTTCATCATAGGTATACCTCAACTATGAGAGACAAAATGAGAAAAAAAAAATCCACAAAATCACACTGTCTGATTTTTAAAGAATTTATTTGCAAATTATGGTGGAAAATAAGTATTTGGTCACCTACAAACAAGCAAGATTTCTGGCTCTCACTGATCTGTAACTTCTTCTTTAAGAGGCTCCTCTGTCCTCCACTCGTTACCTGTATTAATGGCACCTGTTTGAACTCGTTATCAGTATAAAAGACACCTGTCCACAACCTCAAACAGTCAGACTCCAAACTCCACTATGGCCAAGACCAAAGAGCTGTCAAAGGGCACCAGAAACAAAATTGTAGACCTGCACCAGGCTGGGAAGACTGAATCTGCAATAGGTAAGCAGCTTGGTGTGAAGAAATCAACTGTGGGAGCAATTATTAGAAAATGGAAGACATACAAGACCACTGATAATCTCCCTCCAACTGGGGCTCCACGCAAGATCTCACCCCGTGGGGTCAAAATGATCACGAGAACGGTGAGCAAAAATCCCAGAACCACACACGGGGACCTAGTGAATGACCTGCAGACAGCTGGGACCAAAGTAACAAAGGCTACCATCAGTAACACACTATGCTGCCAGGGACTCAAATCCTGCAGTGCCAGACGTGTCCCCCTGCTTAAGCCAGTACATGTCCAGGCCCGTCTGAAGTTTGCTAGAGAGCATTTGGATGATCCAGAAGAGGACTGGGAGAATGTCATATGGTCAGATGAAACCAAAATAGAACTTTATGGTAAAAACTCAACTTGTCGTGTTCGGAGGAGAAAGAACACCATACCTACTGTGAATCTTGGGGGTGGAAACCTCATGCTTTGGGGCTGTTTTTCTGCAAAGGGACCAGGACGACTGATCCATGTAAAGGAAAGAATGAATGGGGCCATGTATCGTGAGATTTTGAGTGAAAACCTCCTTCCATCAGCAAGGGCATTTAAGATGAAACGTGGCTGGGTCTTTCAGCATGACAATGATCCCAAACACACCGCCTGGGCAACGAAGGAGTGGCTTCGTAAGAAGCATTTCAAGATCCTGGAGTGGCCTAGCCAGTCTCCAGATCTCAACCTCATAGAAAATCTTTGCAGGGAGTTGAAAGTCCGTGTTGCCCAGTGACAGCCCCAAAACATCACTGCTCTAGAGGAGATCTGCATGGAGGAATGGGCCAAAATACCAGCAAAAGTGTGTGAAAACCTTGTGAAAACTTACAGAAAACGTTTGACCTCTGTCATTGCCAACAATGGGTATATAACAAAGTATTGAGACGAACTTTTGTTATTGACCAAATACTTATTTTCCACCATAATTTGCTAATAAATTCTTTAAAAATCAGACAATGTGATTTTCTGGATTTTGTTTTTCTCGTTTTGTCTCTCATAGTTGAGGTATACCTATGATGAAAATTGGAGACCTCTCTCATCTTTTAAGTGGGAGAACTTGCACAGTCGGTGGCTGAATAAATACTTTTTTACCCCACTGTAAATGTGTCCAGGATGACACCACCGTTCATTAACAAGAAGTGCCACTCCTCCTCCTCTCTCTTTCCTGCTGCTTTTCACGTCTCTGTCCCCCCGTATAGTCTTGAATCCAGGTATCGCTACGTTTACATCCGGGATCTGTGAGTGTAACCACGTCTCCGTAAAACACATGATACTACAGCCACGACACTCTTTTTGCATCCTGACCAGCGCTGTAAGCTCATCTGTTTTATTTCCCAGTGATCGCACGTTCCCGGTGATGACCATCGGTACAGCCGGCTTATGCTTCCTCCTCCTCCTCCTCCTCACCTTCGCTCCAGCCCTTCGCCCACGGCGTCTCCTCTTCAGCTCAACCGGGATGAGGGGCTTCACTGCCAGCCGCAGCGCAATCAGCTGTTCGTGTGTGTACACAATGCATCCGCCCCCACCTCTTGTTGATCTCCATTGCCCGAGGAAGAGAAAAGAAAAGAAAACTAGAGAAAGACCGGGCTAACATAGATTAAAAAGCTGGTCCAGTCTTAATCCAAGTATTCCTACAGAGCCCTGGTTAGTAAGAGACACACAATATACAGGAATAAACAGATAGAAACACAAAGACACGAGAGAGTTGCTGCTGGTACGGCCGCCCTGCCTCCGGCGCCATTTTAGAAATATTCAATCCTTTTATATTTTATATTCAATCCTCACATTTACCGGGAGCCAGTGAAGAAAGTGGAGAACTGGGGTGATGTGGTCATATTTTCACGTCCTCTTCAGGATCCTGGCAGCACTGTTCTAGATGTAATGGAGTCTCTGGAGGTTCCTGCCAGGAACCCCAATGACGAGCGCATTACAGTAGTCCAACCTGGAGGAGATGAAGGCATGGACCAGCTTCTCCGCATCTGGCAGGGAGAGGAAGGGGCAAAGTTTGGCTATGTTTTTCAAATGAAAGAAGGCAGTTTTACAAAGTTGTTGAATGTGATGTTCAAATGTTAAACGGGGGTCAAATCGGACTCCGAGGTTAGTAACAGATGAAGAAAGTGGAATGGTCTGACCAGCAAGGGAGATGCTGGTGACAAGGGAGGATTGGAGCTGGTGTGGAGTGCCAATGAGTATGGCCTCAGTTTTGTTGTTGTTTAGCTGAAGAAAATTATCACTCATCCACACCCTCATCTCCTTCTGGCAGGCTGTGAGAGCTGATGGTGTGGCTGCAGATGAGGTAGGATCTGTCCTGAGGTAAAGTTGAGTATCATCAGCATAGCAATGGAAAGAGATTCCAGACTTGCTGATGATATGGCCCAGGGGAAGCATGTAGATGGTGAACAGGGTTGGCCCAAAGACAGGCCCAGGGTTTCCTCTGGTAACATTTCTCGGTGGCAGATTACTCGCCAGAAAATTTACTGCCATGCCAAGGAGATATGAATTTAAGAAAAATATATGAAGCAATGACTTTCTGCAAGCATGCACACGAACAACGCGGGTGGCTGTCATCTACGCAGAGTTTAGAAGCACCCCGCCCACACAACTTTCCAGTCAGTCAGCAGACAGTATCTCGCTAGCGGCAGCAGCATCTTCATGGAAAAGGAGTGAAAACCAGGAAGTCAAACTACAGAAATGGACTCTATTTGAAGAGAAACTTTGTGAAGAAGTCCGCCCTATCTTCGATGGTGAAAATCCTGGCGCGTCAGCACCTTGGCGCAACCCGTCAGGCGGGAGTGTAACTGCAAATGTAATGTAATATACTTTATTTATATAGCACTTTAAAACAACCCGTAGGTGACCAAAGTGCGTTACAGAAAATTAAACAGCACTACACAGCATTAAAAACAAATAACATAAACAAAGAAATAAGTACAAAATACCCGAAAATAAAAATAAGAATAAAATAAAAACAAATGTCAAGACAAATATCACCACTACTGGGTATTAAAAGCCATCCTAAACAAATATGTTTTAAGTTCTGATTTAAAAAGGGCCAGATCAGAGATAGCACTACGAGATTGTACAAATGATGGTTGTGTGCATGCATGAACCGCTTGGACTGGGTAGATGGAAAAAAGTGAGCATGTACAGTGCCGCGTGCATGCCGGGCTCGTCCAAAGCGTACGTGGACCAAGGCGGACTAGAGGGGAAATGCAGCATAATAAGGCTTGACTGTCCGACAGAAACATGAGTTTATTAAAGTACTTTAAACACAAAAAAAAAAAAAAAAAAATCAGTAGAGGTATGTAAGCACTAGAGGCATTAACCCACTGGAAACGGGAGCAATAACGGAAGAATCGCTTAGCTAAGAGATGTGGTTAGAATTCAAATGCAGCCGGCTTTATATGAAGGGAAAGGCGAGGGGGACTACTGAATTGCTGAGGATATATTTCACCAGCCACTACAATATTAAGTTATGTTCCCAATTATGTACCTGGCAAGTTAAGATGACCGAAATTCACGAAGTCAATGACTTTAATCTGTCAGCAGCCTTCAGACAAACTAAACGTGCCAGCATTTGGATTTCAAAATAAGGGAGGTTTTTCTTGGCGGTGAGGAGATTTCTAAAAAAAACTATAAATATATAGAAACATTATAACAGAAATAACGGCATCCTTGGTCATTTAAGTTAATTTAAATCATTAAATACAATTCTATTAATATTTTTTTCTTTGTAATGAGAGTTAAATTATTGTTCTGCTCTGACTGCAAAGTTATGGTCAAAAATATAAATTCCATCCATCCATCTTCTTCCACTTAATCCTTTTTTGGGTTGCGGGGGGGCTGGAGCCTATCCCAGCATCTTTGGGCGAGAGGCAGAGTACACCCTGGACAGATTGCCAGTCCATTGCAGGGCCAACACAGACAGACAGAAAACCATTCACTCTCACAGTCATACCTAAGGACAATTTAGAATCCCCAGTTTGATGCCAATTAACCCCTTGCACTCTGGTCAATTTCCCTAAAAACGCCTAAAAATAACGTGCCCAAAGTAAATCAAAAGCTGTTCTTCAACCCTTTGCAGCATCTTCATGGGGTTGGTCTCATTTAAAAGAAAACACTTTGAATTTTTTGGCAAAACAGTCATAATCTCTCTCAGTGCTCCTGCCACTGAGTAACAGTCATCTAAACATACTGAACTTGAAGAAAATAAATTTCGCCTGGGTGTTTTTTTGGATACAAATGCTTGCAAATAACACACAGCTTCAGATACTGGCTGGAAAATGCAACAGAAATGTAGAACCAAGTGTTATCCAGCTGAGGTCAAAATTTTGTAACAATACCACAAAAAATGAATATACTACACAGCTTTTTTCTTAGGTTGTTCCCAGGCATTTTTGAACTGTGCCAAATTGTGCCAAATGGCACAGTTTGGAAAAACGTCTGTATCTTTTGAATGATTCAATATAGAAGCTTCATCTTGGGCTCTAATGAAAGGTGAAGGGCTGTGTGTGTGTGTGGGGGGTTGTTTATTCATTCGCCCCCACACACAAAAAAGCATGCCACGTAAAAAATGTGTGGCTTTTTTTTTTTTTTTTTTACAAGAAAAAATAACCTACAGTACACTAAAAAATATACTAAAATATCTGTAATGTAGAAGATAACAACTCCCCCCCCCCCCACACACACAGAGGACGGACATCGCCCATACTACGCACAGTTGTACTAAAATATCTGCAATATATCTGCAATCCGCTACAGAAGAGTAGCGGGGGGGGGGGGGCGTTCACAACATGTTGCGATAACGCACAGTTGTAATTTACCGATCAGTCAAAAGTCATTTGGATTACAATTTTCAGGGATAAAGAATAATTTAGCTTATAACACTTACCTGTCCACAACAGCAGTGTCGCTGGCGAACTTCTCTTCCGCATTGTCAGACAAACATGACGCTGGTCCGCTTGTTACGGACTCGTGGTTCTGGTCACGCGACCCGGTCAAACCATAATTCCATTATTGTGGTTTTGCGCTTCCATGATTGCGGTTTTGGCGAACGATTTTTCAAAACAAATAAGAACAGTAGTAAGAAAAAAAGAGTGGCGAACGCGTGTGTGTCACCCAGCGGCTAAAACAAAACAGATTTTGCAAGGGAGGCACGCTTTCGAACTACTGTGCTTCAATTGGCTCGCTGTATTCGCAGCCGTTGGTAGGCGGGTCCTTCTTGCTAGGTTTTCAGTCATTGGTTCTTCAAGGTTTCAGAAACCCAATTCAAGGCTCTTATTAGTCGAATGAGAGGTCAATCACATCTAAACCAATCAAAGCACTCCTTTGGCTTTCTGTTCGCGGTTGTGTCTGTAGTGGAAGAACGGAAATGCAGGGGTTTTTTGTGCGTCCTAGGGCGCCTTCGTGCGCTCTAGGACGCAGAGACGTGTCCGCCCGCGGTACACCGGAGTGCAAGAGGTTAACCTAACTTGCATGTTTTTGGCATGTGGGAGGAAACCGGAGAAATCCCGGAGTAAACGCACGCAGACATGGGAAGAACATGCAATCGAACCCAGGATCCCCCGGCCAAGGGTGAGCTGCTGTGCTGCCACAGTGATTTTTATAAGGAAAAAGTAAAAAAAAAAAAATGCCACAGTCTGTTTCAAATTTGTTTAAAAAACAGTCATTTTATTTTAAAAAAGACAAAAATAGGCCATAAAATAATCCACAAATATATAATAAAGTTTCAAATGTACAAGAAAAGTCAATTTTAAAAGAGAAAATAACACATTTGAGGAAAATGGTTTCAAATTTACATAAATTTACAGAGAAAAGTAGAAAACTTTAAGAAAATTGTTATAAATTTTGGAGAAAAACCTCAAACCTTCAAGACTGAAGTAATTACTCAAGTTTTAAGTGGGTGCTCTTTGTACCCTTAACTAGAAATTTTTGGTCGTCTCCTTTAATTTACATGACATTTGATATTTTCTAACCTGTTTGTATACCACCATAGGCAGAGAGAGAAGCTGAATTAGAGCTCTGAGAAGCCAAGATTAGACATAAGAGAGGAGCCAAGGAAAGGAAAGTGTTCAGGCAGAGGGCCCAGGAGAGGTGAGAGCAGAGGAGGGAGAGAAGGATGACACCAGTATAAAGTCCAAATACAAGACGTCTGGGTGGGACCCCAAATGGTCCAATATTCCAACATTCAAGACTTGGTTGTACAATACTTCAAATTTTAAGTTCCATATGCACCGCAGTGGCTCAGGAGGTAGAGAGGGCCATCCAATAACCGGATGGTTGGCGGTTCGAATCCCGCTCTCCCCAGATATCCTGCCGTTGTGTCCCTGGGCAAGACACTTTACCCACCTTGCCTCCAGTGTCCATAACACTGGGTATGAATATGTATAAATGTTAGGTGGTGGCCGGAGAGGCCGTTGGCCCGGATTGGCAGCCACGTTTCCGGCAGCCTGCCCTAGGGCAGCTGTGGCTACAGTAGTAGCTTGCTACTACCATTGTTTCTCTGGAGTGAATGAATAATGTATCTGCAAAAAGCGTCTTTGAGTGTCTATGATAAAGCGCTATATAAATCTGATGTATTATTATATGCAAAGTTACTGTGCAATATTTTAAAAAAAAGTAGTATAAAATATAACATATTCATACATATGTGTTTTCTGCCCCCCCCCCCCGGAAAAATATGTTGCCACTGCGCCAAGGTCTTTGAGGAAACACTGGTCCCCTGAGGGACCCCATAGGTGACGTGGTGGGGCCTTGATTTAACCTCCCCCAGGACCACATACTCAACCCTACCTATGATATAAGAGTGGAATCATTGGAGAACAGTTCCAGAAAGTCCAGTGTATAGCTGTAGCCAGTTTAGTAGAATTTTATGGTTGACTGTATCAAAGGTAGCTGAGAGGTCCAGAAGGTTGAGCAATGAGTGACAGCCCTGGTCAGCAGCCACCAGTAAATCATTAGTGACGCTGACCAGGGCTGTCTGTGTGGTTTTTCTGAGTTTGACCCATAACTTCCACTCACTAAGTTGAGAATGTACAAATGAGAAACAGTAAATGTGTAATACGTATGTTTTGCTCAGAAGGCTGGAGGAAAGCCTGTGAATGTTATAAATTTGAATTTAAGTATTACTAGTTATTAAATCAAACAGAGTACAAACATTATTTGGAGCTGTAAGCATTTATCAGCATCACAGTCAGGCAGTAACATGTTATTTTTACATGTACTTAAACTTTTTGCATGTACTTAAGCAGCCTTTCCACAAAACTGTCCTTTACTGAATAGCTTTATTTGTGGAGACAGGGGTTTGTGCTGTGAGTGCTGAACAGGGTATGACTGGTCCCTGGGGATTAATAAACATAGTTCCAACCCTGAAAGAGTTATCTGCCATTAGGAGCTGACCGGTTAGCTGTGGATGACGCTCCATGACAGAATAACTATAGTAAAATAAGCTAAAATAGTATATAATAATGAGAGATATAGTGAAATGTTGGTAGATGATCCAGCTGAGAACACTCATGCCGAGTAAGGTCGGATATAATATATAGAAAGTGAAAGGGCAAGCTCACATACCCCAGGTATTTGCCTATCAGGGGCCCCTAATGAGAGCTGTGATCAACATAAAATGGTTTGGGGAACCCAGCCACAGTGGGTGCACAAGCCAGTGTACTCCTAGTGCCAGTCCCAAGCCCAGGTAACTGGGGAGGGTTGTGTCAGGAAGGGCAGCCGACGTAAAACCTTTGCCAAATCACACATACAGATCATGACGAATGAGACTTTCATACCGGATCAGTCGAGGCCCAGGTTAACAATGACCGCCACCGGTGCTGTTAACCGACAAGGTGTTGGTGGAAATTGGGCTACTGTTGGTCGAAGATCAAGGAGGAGGAGAGGGGGAAGGTGTGTTAGGAGGGAGAGGGAGAAAATGAATGAAAGGTAGAAGTGTGGAGGTGAGAGTACGGTTGTTAAATGTAAGGACTATGACTGGTAAAGGCAGAAAGTTGGCTGATATGAAGAGAAAAAAGGTAGATATACTGTGTGTTCAAGAAACCAGATGGAAGGGAAGCAAGGCTAGGAGCACTGGAGGGGGATTTCAACTGTTCTAACATGGTGTAGATAGGAAGAGAAACAGAGTAAGAGTAATCTTGAAGGAAGAGCATGTGAAGAGTGTTCAGGAGGTAAAGAGGGAGTCAGACAGAATCATGAGTTTCAAACTAGAAGTCAAAGGTGTGATGTTGAATATTGTCAGTGCGTATGCCCCGCAAGTTGGATGTCAGGTAGAAGAGAGAGGAATTCTGGAGTAAGTTGGATAAAGTGATAGAGACTGTTCCCAGGGGAGAGAGAGTGGTGATTGGAGCGGACTTTAATGAACGTGTAGGTGAAGGGAACAGAGGTGATGAGGAGGTCCTGGGTAGGTATGGTCTTAAGGAGAGAAATGTGGAAGGACAGATGGTTATGGATTTTGCTAAAAGGATGGAAATGGCTGTGGTGAACACATACTTCAAAAAGAGAGAGGAACATAGGGTGACTTACAAGTGGAGGAAGGTGCACACAGGTTGACTACATCTTATGCAGAAAGATACCCTTAGCTGGTTAAAATAATATCTATCTGATCGCTCCTAGTGTGCGCATATAAACAATACTGTATCCCAATCAAAGGCATGCACCATGGGAGTACCACAAGGTTCAATTTTAGATCCACTGCTGTTTACTTTGTGTATTAATGATTTGTCATCAGTATGTGAAAATGACATAAAAATTCAGATGTATGGACTTCCGGTCTGGACGCCATGGCGACTGCAGCTTAACACTGAAGCTCTCAGACTCAATCCAGGATAACACCTTGAAAATCAAACTTAACGGATTTTTGGAGGAGTGAAAATCAAAAGACAAAATCATCATGTCTAAAGGAAAACAGAAGAAACTGAAATTCTCCAGGCTAGGACACGTATCGGCCGGAGAATCTGAACTGGAAGATCCCCGTTCAGAAGACGAGGAGCTGGTGATAGCTAACAAAAGGGTTAGCCTGAAATCACTATTTGAGGAACTACGACGATTTCGCCGAGATGTTACGGCCGAATTTCGGGAATTCAGAGAAGAATTGAAAAGGACAAACAGCAGAGTGGACCAGGCCGAGAACCGAATCTTGGAAACAGAGGATCGAATAAAAGTGCTCGAAGATTCTGTGCTGGACCTACGCAAAAGACAAGCAGCTATAGAGGCTAAGCTAACCGACCAAGAAGGAAAACAAAGAAGAGACAACATAAGAATTCATGGTCTGATAGAAGGAACCGAAAATGGTTTTAACTCAATGGCAGAATGCGTGGAATCCTTACTAAGAGAGAAATTGGATATTCCACAAACCACCGACTTGAAGATAGAAAAGGCACATCGTTCATTAGCCGCTAGGCCGGCGGCGGAAGCGCCCCCACGTTCGGTGTTGGTAAGATTTTCCAATTTCAAAATAAAACAAGAGGTTGTAAGACTGGCCTGGCAGAAAAAAGGATTTATGCACCAGGAGAGAAAAGTCTACGTGGAACACGATTACGCCCCGGAGGTCCTTAAAAAGCGCAGGGAATACAATGACGCGAAAAAGGTGTTAAGAGAGAAGAAATTGCGCTTTCAGACACCATTTCCTGCGAAGTTAAGGGTCTTCTACGGCGATGAAACGTGTCTCTATAATTCGGCGGAAGAAGCAACAGCTGACATGGCGAGAAGAGGGCTCCCGGTAACGGTGTTTAAACCCGCAGCAGACCCGAGTGAGAAGATCAAAGCGCAAACATGGACAACACAAAGACCCTCAAAATCCACGGACCAGCAGCGGGAAACCCAGCACCAGAGCGTCGCGGATAAACTATCCGTTTTCAGGTTGGAATAGCGACCTTTTTTTTTTTTTCCCTTCCTCTTGAATCAATCCGCACATCCAACCCCCCTCATACAAGGTAACAAACATTAAAGGAGATGCATATTCAGCATGTGGTAAAACATTTCATGGAACAATCATATTATTTGAAACAAATAAGTCTTTGTAATAAAAAAAAAAAAAAACTTGTTAAAATAGAAATGTGACAATAATCCACATGTTCTGCTCATACTAACAAATACTGTTTTTGCGTGAATGTTTGATGTGATGGGGGTGGGAGGGTGCACACAATTTCACAGGGTTTAGGCATAAAAGGAAAAAAAAAAAAAAAATCATTACAAGTTTGGATTGGGTTCTGAAACTCACGTTAAAAGCATGGGACTACTTTCAGTGGTACGAGAGGGCCCTCAACACGTAACAGAGTTTGAGGAATTTCCCTCAGGGCCTTCACTCCATCAAGGCTCTTACAGGGTCTTTAAAAAGACCTCAGCTCAGGAAGTTCTTTTGACAGTTTTTTGTTTTAAAGTTTTTTACACTATGTTCTTAATGTTTTTCTTGTTTTTAATGTTCTTTCAGTTTCTGAGTAGCACAAAAGAGGGCCACCACACAGTTATACTAAACAAAACAACACAATGGAGAAACAGGGTGTAACCAAAATAATTTCATATAATGTAAAAGGGATCCTGAATCCAGTTAAAAGATCCAAGATTCTAGGCAAAATGAAAAAAGACAAAGCAGGAATAATACTTTTACAAGAAACCCACCTAACAGACGTGGAACACAATAAACTCAGTAGACAAGGGTTTAAAATGATCTCTTCATCTTCATATAAATCAGGGAGGAGGAGGGGAGTAGCGACATTGATATCAACCAAAATTACATTTGAAAAAAAATCAGAACACAAAGATAAAGAAGGGAGATACAGTTTGGTAACTGGGCGGCTAGAGGGAGAAGATATCACCCTGCTGAATGTGTATGCTCCCCCAGGGGCTAACTGGAAATTTTATAAAAATGTATTCGACCTAATGATAACTAAAGCTCAAGGTTTAGTGATATGTGGTGGGGACTTCAATCTTAGACTGAATCCATACTGGGATGCTTCTGGTAATTCCCCACATCAAAATAACACCCAAAACAGGAAGACTCGGATGCTACTAAAAGAAATGGGAATCTGTGATGTGTGGAGGGAACTCAACCCCAGTGTAAAAGACTATACATTTTACTCAACTCCACATTCATCTTACTCAAGGATTGACTATTTTTTTATGTTTAATAGAGACATTGGTAGAGTAAAAACATGTAAAATAGGACTGATGGATCTCTCCGACCACAGTCCGATCTACATGGACTTAAATATCCAAAAATACACAAATAATACATTTTCTTGGAGGTTAAATTCAAATGTCCTGAAAGGACCATTGAAAGATGAATTGGAGTCAGATATTCTCAGATATTTGGAAGATAACGATAATGGAGAAGTATCCCCTTTAATACTGTGGGATGCATGTAAAGCTGTAATAAGAGGAAAGATTATTGCAAAACTGGCAACCCAAAAGAAACTAAGACAAGAAAAACTATCCACATTAGAGTCAGAACTTAGGAACCTAGAAAAAGAACACAAAGGCAACACTCATTCTACTGACTCGCTCAAGATTAAGGAAATTAAAAACCAAATAAATGAGATCTACACAATAGAAATCCAGAAGAAACTTACATTTCTGAAACAAAAATACTATGAAGCAGGCAGTAAATCGGCAAAATTGCTAGCCTATAAATTGAGGAAACATCAAACAGAAAGAGCAATCTACAAAATCAGAGACCCAGTATCAAAGGAAATAAAATTCAGAATTCAGGATATTCTTAAAAACTTCGAGAATTACTATAAGAACTTATACTCCCACAAAAAACATAAAAACGCATCCGAGGCATTCCTAAACACATTAAACCTTCCCCAACTTACGGAGTCACAAAATAAAACACTACTGTCAGAAATACATTCTAAAGAATTGGAAAAAGCAATTATGAAACTTAAAGCTAACAAATCCCCAGGAGCTGATGGCTATACAGCAGAGTGGTACAAAACCTTTAAACAGCAACTATCTCCTCTCCTCCTGAAAACATTTAATTATGTCCTCCACACAGGGGAAATCCCCCCCTCCTGGAGAGAAGGGGTCATTGCAGTTATACCTAAACCTGAAAAGGATAAACTAGAGTGCTCCAACTACAGACCAATCAGTGTACTAAATCAGGACTATAAGCTTTTTACCATTATCCTTGCCAAAAGGTTAGAGAATATACTGACAGACCTAATTCATTTAGACCAAACAGGTTTTATAAGACAAAGACAGACACAAGACAACATTCGACGCACTTTACACATAATTCATCATATAAAAAAATATAACTTAAATGCAGTCATATTAGGATTAGATGCTGAAAAAGCATTCGATTCGGTTGACTGGTCTTTTCTATACAGAATCTTATCCAGTTTCAATTTTCATAACAACTTCATTAGAACTATACAGGCATTATATAAAAAACCAACAGCTAAAATAAGGATTAACGGTAATTTATCATCATCTTTTGAACTGGAAAGAGGATGTCGTCAGGGCTGCCCCCTGTCTCCACTGCTCTTTGCAATCTTCATAGAACCTCTGAGCCAATGGATAAGACAAAACCAAAAAATTCAAGGTATTACACTTGGTCAGAAGGAACATAAAATAGCACTCTTTGCTGATGACATTTTAATATACCTAGGGCAGCCGGACACTTCTTTACCAGAACTAACCTCAGTTTTTTCAGAGTATGGAGATTTATCGGGGTACAAATTAAATATGCATAAAACCCAAGTTTTAACATTCAACTATGACCCAAATCATTATTCACTAAGCAAACTCAAAACTAACTGGGAGTCGGAATCTATGAAATATCTGGGGGTCAATATCCCGAAACAACTCAACAAAATTATATCACTAAACTATGATCCACTGGTGACAAAAATAAAATCTGACCTAGCAAGATGGAATATGATACCATTCTTGGGTATTGCACAAAGAATTGAAGCAGTCAAAATGAATATACTTCCACGTCTTCTATACCTTTTCCAAACAATACCGGTAGAACCTCCCAAAAAAACATGGCAGGAGCTGGACAGAAGGATCTCAAGATTCATATGGCAGGGCAAGAGACCTAGAATCAGATATAGAACCCTACAGCTAAACAAAGACAAAGGTGGGCTCGCGCTGCCAAATATCAGGGACTACTTTAAAGCTGCACAAATTAAAACTTTAGTAGAGATATGTAACCCAGTCTACTCTGCACAATGGAAGGAGATCGAATGCCAAATAACAAGTGACATCCCCCTACAGGCGATAATAGGGAACAATGTCTTACCTAAGCTTTTGAATAACACTAACCCGTGGATAGAGACCCCGCTAAAAATTTGGTTTAAGATAGTCAGAGAGAATCAAACTAAAGAGCCCTATCGACTTCTGCAATGGATCGCCTATGATCAGGACTTTACTCCTAATAAAACAGACACCAGATTTAAAAAGTGGAAGGAGAAGGGGCTGATAAAATATTACGATTTTTTTAAAGGGCAAATCTTAAGAAGTTTTGAAGATTTGAAAAAACAAGGCCTAATAAATCAAGACCTTTACAGGTTCTTCCAGCTTAGACACCACATAAACAATATACTTAAAAAGGAGGTTTTGGAAAGGGCCCAGTCAGGTGTTCTGAAGGTCTTCTTAATGGCATATAAAGGGATCCCAGGGATCAGATACATTTCTAAAATATACCAAGGTCTTCAAGACTTAAAAGGAGACAACACATCTTATATAAAAGAGAGATGGGAAAAAGAGGGGAATTTCACTTTACATCTGGAAATATGGGAAAAGCTAAATAAACAGCAATGGAAAAGTACCTCATCCCTGCAGTGGAGAGAATTTGGATGGAAAAACTTGGCAAGATTTTTCAGAACACCTGCACAAATCAAATTTACCCATAAGGGATTGAACTGTTGGCGCTTGTGTGGTGAAAAGACTGCAAATCATTTTCATGTGTTTTGGTCATGCCCAGTTATCCACCAATATTGGACCAATGTACAGACAATATTGGGGAAAATATTCAAAATTACAGTTCCCTTTTCTTTTGTAACTTTGTATTTGGGTTTACTACCGGACTCACTGGAAAGACGAGGAGAAAAATACTTATTCAATGTTTTAATATTGGCAAGCAAAAAAGCTCTAACTAAAAAATGGATGTTGAAGGACTGTCCTACACCTGAAGATTGGACTAACGTGATCCAAGACATTTACTCGATGGAAAAGTTGACATTCGCACTGAGACAGGACATGGATGGGTTCATGAACTTTTGGCAACCCTGGACCGCATATGTGTCTTCCATTAGATCTAATCTTTGACAAATACCATTTCAATAATGGTTCTGCTCTTTGTTCCAATGCTACTCAGATGCTCTTTTATCTTTATTTACTTACTTTTTCTTTTTGTTTGTTTTTTACTGGTTTGTTTGGTTTTTTTTTGTTTTTTGTTTTGTTTTTTTTTCTCTTTAATTTCACTTTTTCTTTCACTTTAAAAAAAAAAAAAAATAAGGGGTGTTGTAAGAATTAATCTTCCAATGTTGTCAGATATCAGAAAATAAGGGAACATGTGATGAAAATGTAAACACTGCATTGCTGTAACGACCTGTATACCCTTTACAAAAACTTAAATAAAAAAAAAAAAAAAAAAAATTCAGATGTATGCAGATGACAGTCATCTACACATATGGGAAGGATCCCAAACAATTGGCTGACAAGTTAATGATAGCAATGGAGGAAGTGTCAAAATGGCTCAATCAATCATGCCTCACTCTGAACATAGGGAAAACAGCTACCATGTATTTTACAAACAAACAAAATTATATGCACTATCCGAGTACAACTGTAAATGGAGCAAATATAGAAAATGTAACAGAGTTTAAGTACTTGGGCGTCACATTAGATCCCAAGCGCAGCTTTAAAAAGCACACAAAACGGATGAGCCGCACTCTGAAATATAACCCTGCAAACTTTCAATGCATCAGAAACTCACTTAGGGCGCAGTCTGATGGCCACTATTTCGTCCAGACCAAAGGACAAAACAGTGGATTCCGTGGATAGTTCGGTTCGTTTGGTGCCATCTGAACGCACGTTGGAACTCTGGTGCGCATCAAACAACTTTTCTCCTTACTGTTCTACTGATCTAGAGACAATGTCAGTTTTATGTCGGCCTTTTTATCTTCCGAGAGAGCTGACGGTGGTTATTATAACAGTGGTCTATATTTCTCCTGATGCAAATACTAAAGCGGCCCTTAGTCATTTTGTACAGTGTTATAAATAAACAGCACCAGGCCTATCCCGAGGGTGTTCACATTATAGCTGGTGATTTTAACCCCTTGCACTCCGGTCAATTTTCCTAAAAAACGCCAAAAAATAATGTGCCCAAAGTAAATTGAAAGCTGTTCTTCAACTCTTTGCAGCATCTTCATGGGGTTGGTCTCATTTAAAAGAAAACACTTTGAATTTTTTGGCAAAAAAAATATGATCTCTCTAAGTGCTCCGGCCACTGAGTTACAGTCATCTAAACATAGTGAACTTGAAGAAAATAAATTTGGCCTAGGTGTTTTTTTGGATACAAATGCTTGCAAATAACACACAGCTTCAGATCCAGGCTGGAAAATGCAACAGAAATGTAGAACCAAGTGTTATCCAGCTGAGGTCCAAATTTTGTAACAATACCACAAAAAATGAATATATTACACAGCTTTTTCCTCAGGCTCTTCCCAGGCGTTTTGGAACTGTGCCAAATTGTGCCAAATGGCACAGTTTGGAAAAACGTCTAACTTTTGAATGATTCAATATAGAAGCTTCATTTTAGGCTCTAATGAAAGGTCACACTCAGGGCTGTCTGTGTGTGTGTGTGGGGGGGGGGGGGTTGTCCCCCCCCCCGCTCGCTACAGAGGATGGACTTCGGCCATCGCTACACAACGGATTAGCCTCATGTGGTGATGTGGGACAGCAGCACAATCACCGCGGCTTCCCCCCCCCCCTCGCTGCAGAAGAATAGCGGGGGTGGGGGGGCGTTCACAGTCTGTACGCGGCGAACAACCCCTTGTAAAGCGGCACACGAACTCCGCCGCGAAGCACAGTTGTAATTTACCGATCGGTCAAAAGTCATTTTGGATTACAATTTTCAGGGATAAAAAAATAATTTGGCTTATAACACCTTACCTCTTCACAGCCACATTGTCCTGGCCAACTTCTCTTCCTCATTGTCAGACGAACGCGACGCTGGTCCGCTCGTAGTTCTGGTCTTGCGACCCGGTCAAAACATAATTCCATTACTGCGGTTTTGTGCTTCCATGATTGCGGTTTTTGGCAAACGATTTTTCAAAACAAATAACAGCAGTAATTAAAAAAAGACTGGCGAAGGCGTGTGTGTCACTCAGCCTTCGTCGTCAGCCTCCGTCGGACTATGACCATGGAAGAAATCATAACGTCTCATAACGTCTAATCCTTTTTTGATCCGCTCCAGCAGTCAGTCTTCACCCAGCCTTAAAAAAATACAGCTCGCGAACTTCTCTGCTTCAATTGGCTCACTGCATTCACAGCAGGCGGGTCCTTCTGGCTAGGTTTTCAGTCATTGGTTCTTCAAGGTTTCAGAAACCCAATTCAAGGCTCTTATTAGTCGAATGAGAGGTCAATCAGATGAACTAATCTGTTCGCGGCTGTGTCTGCAACTTTTATTTTCAGTGCGTGCTTGGACGCCACTACATCACCATCACCACCTACATCACCATCTACACCATGTGTCCTAGAGCGCACGAGAGCGCCCTCGTGCGCTCTAGGACGCAGAGACTTGCCCGTCCGTGGTACAACGGAGCGCAAGCATGCTTTAAAACTGTGCTGCTTAATTTCACACAGTATGTGAAATGTGCCACTAGGGGAAAGTATTGTCTTGATCGGGTGTATTCAAACCTGAAGCATGCCTACAGAGCTGTGCCGTGTCCACATCTAGGCCTATCAAACCATCTATCATTGCTCCTCATCCCAGCATACACCCCCCTCAGGAGAACTGCTAGACCTACTACAAAGAGCATCACAACATGGCCTGAGGGAGCTCTTTCTCAGCTACAGGACTGTTTTTCAAACACTTTATGGGATTTATTCAAGAATCAGGATCTGGAAATGTACACACAGACTGTATTATGCTACATCACCTACTGTATCAACCAGGTGACTGTGGAAAAACGCATTAGAGTTTTTCCTAACCAGAAGCCTTGGATGACAAAAGAAGTCCAGGCACTCCTCAGAGCCTGTGATACAGCCTTCGGGTCAGGGGATACAGATCTGTATAGCACCGCCCAGGCAAATCTGAAGAAAGGCATTAAGGAGGCCAAACAGGCCTATAAGAGGAAAGTTGAGGACCATTTTTCTGATAATGATTCGAGACAAGTATGGCAAGACTTTCACCATATCACAAACTATAAGGGCAGCAGCATCATTTCCAGTGACATTAGCGCCTCACTGGCAGAAGAACTGAACTGTTTTTTCACACTGTTTGAGGCAAATACACCTCGCCCGGACCCACTGACGTTATTGGATGCCAGCTCTGATGCGCTTACCCTGCAGGATCATGAGGTCAGACATACACTGAGAGCAGTTCACCCGAGAAAGGCTACTGGTCCCGATGGAGTGCCAGGAAAGGTGCTCAGAGCATGTGCAGATCAGCTATGCTCTGCTTTGACTGACATTTTTAATTTGTCTCTTAAGGCAGCCTTTGTTCCACAGTGTTTAAAATCTGCAGTCATTATTCCTGTGCCTAAAAAACATTATCAGCAGTCTGAATGACTATCGACCAGTAGCATTAACACCCATTATTATGAAGTGCTTTGAGAAAATGGTATTGAAACACCTTTTGCCTAGTCTCCCCCCACACTTTGATCGGTACCAGTTTGCCTACAGGCGGAGCAGATCCACTGAAGATGCTATTCCTATAGCTCTCCACTCAGCATTCAGCCATTTAGAAGACAAGGGGAGCTATGTAAGAATGTTGTTTGTGGACTATAGATCGGCATTTAATACAATTATTCCCAACATTCTCACCACTAAATTGCTTCAGCTTGGTCTGCCTACTCACACTTGCAGCTGGATTAAGGACTTCCTAACAAATCGAACACAGACTGTTAGACTCGGAACCCATTCCTCCTCTACAGTCATGCTTAACACAGGCTCGCCACAGGGCTGTGTGTTGAGCCCCACTTTGTATTCATTGTACCCATATGACTGCATACCTGTTCATCCCACAAACATTATAGTGAAGTCTGCAGATGACACAACAGTAGTGGTGCTCATATCGGGAGGAGATAAGTCTGCATACAGAGACGAGGTCCAGAAACTGGTGAGATGGTGCTCAGATTATAATCTGCTATTGAATACAAAAAAACCCCAAAAGAACTCATTACTGATTTTAGGAAGCATAGTAGTGAGCCGCCTCCTCTATATATAGGCAAGGAGTGTGTGGAGACGGTGGAGGCTTTTAAGTTTCTGGGTGTTCATATTTCTCACAATCTTACCTGGGCAGTTAACACCATAGCTACGATAAAAAAAAGGCTCAACAACGTCTACACTTTTTAAGGCTCCTCAAGAGGAATGGCCTGAATGCACAGTTGCTGGTTTTATTTTATTGCTCTGCTATTGAGAGCATTTCGTCATATGGCATCGCGGTTTGGTATGAGGGCTGTTCAGCCGCAGACCGCAAAGCCTTGGGAAAAAAAAAAAAAAAAAATCACTGGCTGTTCTCTTCCTTCTCTGGAAGAGATTTCCAGGTCTCGGTACCTCAACAGAGCTACTGCCATTATTAAGGACTGCACTCATCCAGGTCATGATTTCTTTCACTTGCTCCCCTCAGGAAAGCGGTACAGATCCCATAAAACCTGGACTACCAGGTTTAATCATAGTTTTTTTCCCCAGCAGCAGTACATATTTTGAACGGATTTATGTAACATGTACAGACTGCTGATGTTATTTTTTGTTATTTTAGGTTATTTTGTGGCAGTAACCTTGTGTGTATAAGCTGGTCTTATTTATTTATCGCTCAGTATGTTTTTAGTATTGCTATGTACATATTGTATTTAACTTTTTAGGTATTATTGTTTTAAGCATTATTTATTGTTGTAATTATGGGAATGTTAAATGCATGAGTGAACTGTGAGTGTGATAGTTTGTTTTAGGGAGCAGTATCTCAATTTCGTTGTATTGTTATATAGTGAAATTCCCCTTTTTCCCATCTCTCTTTTATATACTGTATGATGTGTTGTCTCCTTTTAAATCTTGAAGACCATGGTATACTTTAGAAATGTATCTGATCCCTGGGATCCCTTTATATGCCATTAAGAAAACCTTCAGAACACCTGACTGGGCCCTTTCCAAATCCTCCTTTTTAAGTATTTTGTTTATGTGGTGTCTAAGCTGAAAGAACCTGTAAAGGTCTTTGATTTACTAGACCTTGTTTTTTCAAATCTTCAAAACTTCTTAAAGTTTGCCCTTTAAAAAAAATTGCAATATTTTATCAGTCCGTTCTCTTTCCACTTTTTAAATCTGGTGTCTGTTTTATTAGGAGTAAAATCCTGATCACAGGAAATCCATTGCAATAATCGATAGGGTTCTTTAGTTTGATTCTCTCTGACTATCTTAAACCAAATTTTTAGCAGGGTCTCTATCCACGGGTTAGTGTTATTCAAAAGTTTAGGTAAGGCATTATTCCCTATTATCGCCTGTAGGGGAATGTCACTTATTTGGCATTCTATCTCCTTCCATTGTGCAGTGTATACTGGGTTACATATCTCTACCAAAGTTTTAATTTGCGCGGCTTTAAAATAGTCCCTGATATTTGGCAGCACGAGCCCACCTTTGTCTTTGTTTAGCTGTAGGGTTCTATATCTGATTCTTGGTCTCTTGCCCCGCCATATGAATCTTGAGATCCTTCTGTCCAGTTCTTGCCATGTTTTGTTGGGAGGTTCTACCGGTATTGTTTGGAAAAGGTATAGAAGACGTGGAAGTATATTCATTTTTTTTTTTATTTAAGTTTTTGTAAAGGGTATACAGGTCATTACAGCATTGCATTGTTTACATTTTCATCACATGTTCCCTTATTTTTTGCTATTTGACAACATTGGTAGGATAATTATTACAACCCCCCCCTTTTTTTTAAAGTGAAAGAAAAAGTGAAATTAAAGAGAATAAAACAAAAACAAACAAACAAACAAAACAGCAAAAAACAAACAGAAAATTAAGTAATTAAAAGTAAAAGAGCATCTGAGTAGCGTTGGAACAAAGAGCGGTGCCATTATTGAAATGGTATTTGTCAAGAATTAGATCTAATGGAAGACACATATGCGATCCAGGGTTGCCAAGAGTTCAAGAACCCATCCATGTCCTGTCTCAGTGCGAATGTCAACTTTTCCATCGAGTAAATGTCTTGAATCACGTTAATACACCTCTGCCTCTTTTAGTGATAACGGTAAATGTAATAAATGTTGTCTTTTTGAGGCGCTCGAGGCGAGGTTGTCTGATTTGGAATCCCGGCTCCGCTGGATTGAAACACCGTCTGCGCCAGTTAATCTCGACGGACGCCCATTAGCTGCAGCGGAGCTAGCTAGCTTAGGCCCCCCTGTCAGCGGTTCCCCGGCTCTCCTCAGCAGCGAGGAGACTGGGTGGGTGACGGTGAGAAGGAAGCCTAGTCGCAAAGCCCCGGTTCACCACCAACCTGTTCACGTTTCTAATCGTTTTTCCCCGCTCAGCGACACACCCGCTGAGGAAAAAGCTCTGATCATTGGCGACTCTGTAGTCAGAAACGTGAACCTAGAGACTCCAGCGGCCATAGTCCAATGTATTCCTGGGGCCAGAGCAGGCGACATCGAGTCAAACTTGAAAATGCTGGCTAAAAGTAACTGTAAATACTCCACAATTGTTATTCACGCCGGCATTAATGACATCCGTCTCCGGCAGTCGGAAGTCACAAAACTTAATATAGAATCGGTGTGTGAGTTTGCAAAAACGATGTCTGCCACTGTAGTATTCTCTGGGCCCCTCCCCAATCTGACCAGTGATGACACGTTTAGTCGCTCGTCATCCTTGAACCGCTGGCTGTCTGTGTGGTGTCCTAAAAATGACGTGGGCTACATTGACAATTGGAGCTCTTTTTGGGGAAAACCTGGTCTTATGAGACGAGACAGCATTCATCCCACTTTGGATGGTGCTTCTCATTTATCTAACAATCTGGCATCTTTTTTATCCAAATTTCCAAAACCGTGACTACTCAGAGTTGGGACCGGGAAGCAGAGTCGCAGTCTTACACGCCTCTCTGCAGCTCCTCTTCATCCGCCACCCCTCAGCTTAGCCCCTGTCTTCCCCATCAGAGAATCGTTGTCTGCTCCCTCCAAAGTGAATAAAAATATAATGTATAAGCCTCCCAAAGTGATAAAGCAAAATACTGGTAAAACTCAAATTAAACATAAAGCCTCTAAATTGAATGATTTGGCCTCTGTTCCTCCTCATAATTTAAAAATTAAATGTGGTTTATTAAATATTAGGTCTCTAACTCCCAAGTCTCTGTTAGTCCATGATCTGTTAATTGATCATCAGATTGATTTAATTTCCCTTACAGAGACTTGGTTAGGGCAAAAGGATTATGTTGGTTTAAATGAATCAACTCCCTCTGGTTATTTAAACTGTCAAAATCCCAGAAGTTCTGGTCGTGGAGGAGGAGTAGCAACAATTTACCATTCCAAATTACTAGTTTACTTTAATTACTTTGCTTTAATTACTAAAGCAAAAAACATGTTATAATTCCTTTGAGGGCCTGGTCCTCAGTGTTGGGCACTTTAGCAATTTCAGGTTAAACCCAATTTTATTTGCCATAGTTTATCGTCCCCCATCAACCTATTCAGAATTTTTATCCGAATTTGCTGATTTCTTAGCTGATTTAGTGCTGAAATCTGACTTTAATATACATGTGGATGTAGATAGTGACTGCCTTAATGTGGCTTTTAATTCAATATTAGACTCGACTGGGTTTTCTCAGAAAGTAGGAAATTCTACTCATTACCTCCACCATACATTGGACCTTGTTCTGACATATGGCATAGAAATAGAAAATCTTGTAGTGTCTCCTCATAACCCTGTACGTGTGTGTCAGACCATTGTCTGTTAACCTTTGATTTTACTATTTCTGACTATTTGGCTCCTAAAGAAAAATATTATCACAGTAGATGCCTCTCAGATGATGCTGTTTCCAAATTTATGCAGATTGTTTCCTCTATGCCAGGGGTGTCCAACCATGTGCCATGGAGAGCCAAGACCCTGCAGGTTTTACCTCCAACCAGTGTCTTCAACAGCAGATTTCAGTGAACTTCTTCCCACTGATTGCTGATAAGTGAAAACACCTGCTGAAGAGACTGGGTAGAAGAGAAAACCTGCAGGGTCTTGGCTCTCCATGGCACATGGTTGGACACCCCTGCTCTATGCCATGTGTCAACACAACGGAAATAAGCTATAGACAGCTTGCTCCTTCTGTAATTGATAACATGGTGGATAGTGTTTCAGCTTCTCTGCATCAGGCTCTAGACTTGGTGGCCCCCTTAAAAAAGAAAAAGTCTAATCAGAGATTTTTAACTCCTTGGTTCAACACAGAAACTCGTAGCTTAAAACAGAAGACTCGTCAATTAGAAAGAAAATGGCGCTCTACTAATTTAGATGAAATCTATTTAGCTTGGAGAAATCATCTTTTAATTTATAAAAAATCTCTTAGAAAAGCTAGAACGAGTTATTACTCTGCATTAATAGAAGAGAACAAGAATAATCCCAGGTTTCTTTTCAGTACTGTAGCCAGGTTGACAAAGAGTCAGGACTCTGTCAATCCTAGCATCCCCTTAGAGCTCACTAGTCAGGACTTTATGAACTTTTTCAATAATAAAATTTCATCCATCAGAGATAAAATCAATCAGATTCTTCCCACAGTTAACTTAAATACTGTAACTATTACAACTCCTTCTATTGATGTCTGTCTTGATGAGTTTACTCCAATCGACCTTAGTGAGTTAGACAAAATAGTTTCCTCATCCAAACCTTCAACTTGTCTTTTAGACCCTATTCCTACCAGGTTATTTAAAGAAGTCTTCCCACTTATTGGTAGCTTTATTCTTCATATAATCAATTCTTCATTAACTTTAGGCCATGTACCGCAGGCTTTTAAAACAGCTGTAATTAAACCCTTACTCAAAAAGCCAACGCTAGATCCAGGAGCTTTAGCTAACTATAGACCAATCTCTAATCTCCCTTTCATTTCAAAAATCTTAGAAAGAGTTGTTGCTACGCAATTATTTGACCACCTGCAGGGAAATGGTTTACTTGAAGAGTTTCAATCTGGGTTTAGAATCCATCATAGTACTGAAACAGCCTTAGCGAAGGTCACTAACGACCTCCTCATTGCATCTGATAATGGACTAGTTTCTGTACTTGTCCTTTTAGATCTTAGTGCAGCTTTTGATACTATTGATCATAATATTCTACTTGATAGATTAGAACACTATGTTGGACTTAATGGAACTTCGTTGCAGTGGTTTAGATCTTATTTATCGGATAGGTTCCAGTTTGTTCATGTAAATGATGAGTTTTCTTTCAGCTCAAAGCTTAGTCATGGAGTTCCACAGGGATCTGTGCTATGCCCTACTCTTTTTAGTTTATATATGCTTCCGTTAGGCAACATTATTAGAAAGCACTGTATACATGTTCATTGTTATGCAGATGACACACAATTATACCTGTCAATGAAGCCAGATGATACTAATCAATTAGCCAAGTTAGAAGCCTGTCTTAAGGAAATCAAAGCTTGGATGACTTGTAATTTCCTGCTATTAAATTCAGATAAGACTGAAGTCATTCTTGTTGGTCCAAAAAACCTTAGAAATTCCTTTCCAAATCAAACTTAAGATAAGATAAGATAAGATAAGCCTTTATTAGTCCCACAAAGGGGAAATTCCAGGATTGCAACAGCACAGGGATAGCAACACTCAGAGCAACAATCAGAAGGCAAGAAAAAACAAGCAAGCAAGAGCAGCTAATATACATATGTACATATTACTATAAAATATATACATACACACACACACACACACACACACAGACACACAGTGCAGAGCATTGTAGCTGGATGGAATAAATATATGAATATATGAACACACAGTGCAGAGCATTGTAGCTAGATGGAATAAATATGTAAATATATAAACACCCACAGTATGGAGCATTGCAGCTAGGTGGAATAAATATGCAAGTATATAAACACACACAGTGCGGAGCAATGTAGCTAGATGGAATAATATGTAGATATATAAAAACACAGTGCGGAGCATTGTAGCTAGATGGAATAAATATATAGATATATAAATATAAACACACCCAGTGCAGAGCATTGTAGCTAGATGGAATAAATATGTAAATATATAAACACACACAGTGCAGAGCATTGTTGCTAGGTGGGATGAAACAGCATAACCGTCTATTTAGTTATCCTACATGGTATGATTATGTGCCCATACATATTCTCACCCTCCATAGCGACCGGTATGTTCCTAGTTGTATGCCGGAGAGGACCATTGTGTAAGTCTATTGCATCTTTTGCATTCAAAAAAAAAAAAAAAAAAAAAAAAAAAAAAAAAAACTATTAGTTTGTTACGTCTTTTTGCTATCTTTCAGTTTGGATGCAGTTACTCTTTCTCTTAATAGCTCTGTGAGGAACCTTGGAGTTATTTTTGATCAGGATTTGTCCTTCAATTCACATATTAAATTTGTTTCTAAGACTGCCTTCTATCATTTGCGTAATACTGCCAAGATTAGGAGCATCTTGTCTCAGAGTGATGCTGAGAAGCTGATCCATGCTTTTGTTAGCTCGAGATTAGATTATTGTAATTCTTTATTATCAGGCTGTCCTAAAACATCTTTAAAAAGTCTTCAGCTGATCCAAAATGCTGCAGCAAGAGTTTTAACAGGTACTAGAAAGAGAGATCATATCTCTCCGGTTCTAGCCTCCCTTCATTGGCTTCCCATAGAGTTTAGAATTAAGTTTAAAATCCTTCTTCTTACTTACAAAGCTTTAAACAATCAGGCTCCTTTTTATTTAAAAAATCTGATACTACCGTATCATCCTAACAGAGCACTACGCTCCCAAAATGCAGGATTACTTGTAATACCTAGAATCTCCAAAAGTACAATGGGAGGCAGAGCCTTCAGTTATCAAGCTCCTCTCCTGTGGAATCAGCTGCCAATCTGGATTCGGGAGTCAGACTCGATCTCTGTTTTTAAGAATAGGGCTAAAACCTACCTTTTTGATATAGCCTACAATTAGGGAGGGATCATGTGTTTCTGAACCCTCCCTTAGTTATGCTGCTAATAGGTTTAGTCAGCCGGGGGACCTCCAGTAATGCACTGGGCCTCACTCTTTTCCTCACTCTCTATGAAATATTTTTTTTTTTGCTGGTCATTAACATTTGTTTGTTCTCTCCCACAGATTGAGTCCCCATCGTGCTGTTTGCTCTCTACATGTCTGTTCTTTTCTTCTTCTCTATCCCCTCACCCCCCAGCCAGTCGCAGCAGATGACTGCCCCTCCCTAAGCCTGGTTCTGCTGGAGGTTTCTTCCTGTTAAAAGGGAGTTTTTCCTCTCCACCGTCGCCAAGTGCTTGCTCACAGGGGATCGCCTGATTGCTGGGGTCTTTCTGCAACTGTGGGGGTCCCCCCTTCAGTTGATAGTGCTATGAGATGACTGTTGTTGTGAAATGGCGCTCTATAAATAAAGTTGAATTGAATTGAACTGAATTGAATTAATCCAATCTTCAGGTGTAGGACAGTCCTTCAGCATCCATTTTTTAGTTAGGGCTTTTTTACTTGCCAATATTAAAACACTGAATAAGTATTTATCTCCTCGTCTTTCCAGTGAGTCCGGTAGTAAACCCAAATACAAAGTTACAAAAGAAAAGGGAACTGTTATTTTGAATATTTTCCCCAATATTGTCTGTACATTGGTCCAATATTGGTGGATAACTGGGCATGACCAAAACACATGAAAATGATTTGCAGTCTTTTCACCACACAAGCGCCAACAGTTCAACCCCTTATGGGTAAATTTGTTTTGTGCAGGTGTTCTGAAAAATCTTGCCAAGTTTTTCCATCCAAATTCTCTCCACTGCAGAGATGAGGTACTTTTCCATTGCTGTTTATTTAGCTTTTCCCATATTTCCAGTTGTAAAGTGAAATTCCCCTCTTTTTCCCCATCTCTCTTTTATATATGATGTGTTGTCTCCTTTTCAGTCTTGAAGACCTTGGTATATTTTAGAAATGTATCTGATCCCTGGGATCCCTTTATATGCCATTAAGAAGACCTTCAGAACACCTGACTGGGCCCTTTCCAAATCCTCCTTTTTAAGTATATTGTTTATGTGGTGTCTAAGCTGAAAGAACCTGTAAAGATCTTGATTTATTAGACCTTGTTTTTTCAAATCTTCAAAACTTCTTAAAGTTTGCCCCTTAAAAAAATCGTAATATTTTATCAGCCCCTTCTCTTTCCACTCTTTAAATCTAGTGTCTGTTTTATTGGGGGTAAAGTCTTGATCATAGGCAATCCATTGCAGAAGTCAATAGAGCTCTTTAGCTTGATTCTCTCTGACTATCTTAAACCAAATTTTTAGCGGGGTCTCTATCCACGGGTTAGTGTTATTCAAGAGTTTAGGTAAGGCATTGTTCCCTATTATCGCCTGTAGGGGGATGTCACTTGTTATTTGGCATTCGATCTCCTTTCATTGTGCAGTGTAGACTGGGTTACATATCTCTATTAAAGTTTTAATTTGTGCGGCTTTAAAATAGTCCCTGATATTTGGCAGCGCAAGCCCACCTTTGTCTTTGTTTAGCTGTAAGGTTCTATATCTGATTCTAGGTCTCTTGCCCTGCCATATGAATCTTGAGATCCTTCTGTCTAGCTTCTGCCATGTTTTTTTGGGAGGTTCTTCCGGTATTGTTTGGAAAAGGTATAGAAGACGTGGAAGTATATTCATTTTGACTGCATCAGTTCTTTGTGCAGTACCTAAGAATGGTATCATATTCCATCTTGCTAGGTCAGATTTTATTTTTGTCACCAGTGGATCATAGTTTAGTGTTATAATTTTGTTGAGTTGTTTCGGGATATTGACCCCCAGATATTTCATAGATTCCATCTCCCAGTTAGTTTTGAGTTCACTTAGTGAATAATGATTTGGGTCATAGTTGAATGTTAAAACTTGGGTTTTATGCATGTTTAATTTGTACCCCGATAAATCTCCATAGTCTGAAAAAACTGAGATTAGTTCTGGTAAAGAAGTGTCCGGCTGCCCTAGGTATATTAAAATGTCATCAGCAAAGAGTGCTATTTTATGTTCCTTCTGACCAAGTGTAATACCTTG
This sequence comes from Pholidichthys leucotaenia, assembly GCA_020510985.1. Taxonomy (NCBI): domain Eukaryota; kingdom Metazoa; phylum Chordata; class Actinopteri; order Cichliformes; family Pholidichthyidae; genus Pholidichthys; species Pholidichthys leucotaenia. Next base: position 154,415,221 of record CM035847.1, on the reverse strand, counting down.
AATTTCTTGATTTTGTCTTATCCATTGGCTCAGAGGTTCTATGAAGATTGCAAAGAGCAGTGGAGACAGGGGGCAGCCCTGACGACATCCTCTTTCCAGCTCAAAAGATGATGATAAATTACCGTTAATCCTTATTTTAGCTGTTGGTTTTTTATATAATGCCTGTATAGTTCTAATGAAGTTGTTATGAAAATTGAAACTGGATAAGATTCTATATAGGAAAGACCAGTCAACCGAATCGAAGGCTTTTTCAGCATCTAATCCCAATATGACTGCATTTAAGTTATATTTTTTTATATGATGAATTATGTGTAAAGTGCGTCGAATGTTGTCTTGTGTCTGTCTTTGTCTTATAAAACCTGTTTGGTCTAAGTGAATTAAGTCTGTCAGTATGTTTTCTAACCTTCTGTCAAGGATAATGGTAAAAAGCTTATAGTCCTGATTTAATACACTGATTGGTCTGTAGTTGGAGCATTCTAGTTTATCCTTTTCAGGTTTAGGTATAACTGCAATGACCCCTTCTCTCCAGGAGGGGGGAATTTCCCCTGTGTGGAGGACATAGTTAAATATTTTCAGGAGGAGAGGAGATAGTTGCTGTTTAAAGGTTTTGTACCACTCTGCTGTATAGCCATCTGCTCCTGGGGATTTGTTAGCTTTAAGTTTCATAATTGCTTTTTCCAATTCTTTAGGTTGTATTTCTGACAGTAGTGTTTTATTTTGTGACTCCGCAAGTTGGGGAAGGCTTAATGTGTTTAGTAATGTCTCGGATGCGTTTTTATGTTTTTTGTGGGAGTATAAGTTCTTATAGTAATTCTCGAAGCTTTTAAGAATATCCTGAATTCTGAATTTTATTTCCTTTGATACTGGGTCTCTGATTTTGTAGATTGCTCTTTCTGTTTGCTGTTTCCTCAAATTATAGGCTAGTAATTTTGCCGATTTACTGCCTGCTTCATAGTGTTTTTGTTTCAGAAATGTAAGTTTCTTCTGGATTTCTATTGTGTAGATCTCATTTATTTGATTTTTAATTTCTTTAATCTTGAGCGAGTCATTAGAATGAGTGTTGCCTTTGTGTTCTTTTTCTAGGTTCTTGAGTTCTGACTCTAATGTGATTAGTTTTTCTTGTCTCAGTTTCTTTTGGGATGCCAGTTTTGCAATAATTTTTCCCCTTATTACAGCTTTGCACGCATCCCACAGTATTAAAGGGGATACTTCTCCATTATCGTTTTCTTCCAAATATCTGAGAATATCTGATTCCAATTCATCTTTCAGTGGTCCTTTCAGGACATTTGAATTCAACCTCCAGGAAAATGTATTATTTGTGTATTTTTGGATGTTTAAGTCCATATAGATCGGACTGTGGTCAGAGAGATCCATCAGTCCTATTTTACATGTTTTTACTCTTCCAATGTCTCTATTAAACATAAAAAAGTAATCAATCCTTGAGTAAGATGAATGTGGCGTTGAATAAAAAGTATAATCTTTTACATTGGGGTTGAGTTCCCTCCACACGTCACAGATTCCCATTTCTTTTAATAGCATCCGAGTTTTCCTACTTTGAGTGTTATTTTGATGTGAAGAATTACCTGTTGCATCCCAGTATGGATTCAGTCTTAGATTGAAGTCTCCACCACATGTCACTAAACCTTGGGCTTTAGTTATCATTAGGTCGAATATATTTTTATAAAATTTCCATTTAGCC